>CM063286.1:2500000-3750000 GCA_032173965.1 Sitta carolinensis | reverse complement strand
GACATTTATTTTGAAAAGCCATTAGTCTTTGCATTTTTACCCCAAATGATATTATTTGTGTTTAAAAATGTCAAAGGATTCTGCAAGGAATCCCTGCTCTATAATTAGATCTTTTCTAAGATGTCAGTACCCATTAGTGCTGCAGCAAGGACACACTGCTACAGTAATCACAGTTCAAAGTGAGAGTGCTTTTGCTAGCATTTGATTATTTAAAAATTGCCTTTTGTTAATATTCTCTGTTTCCATGTTAATATTCTCTGGCTTGGAGGCATTTAAGCAAATTTTCTTGACTCAGATATCTAAATAAGAACCACGTTCTCAGTTTGCCCCTTGACTTTCATGTGAAGAGGGTTAGGTTCTACTAGCTGCATTTTAAGGAAAAACTGATGGTTGGAGCTTTTATCTTTAAGATGAAACTATTCCTAGAGAAATATAAACCCTGCTGCCTTTCCTTACAAGCAGTATTTAATCCTTGTACCCTTCAGTCAGTTCCCACACCCTCGTGTGTGCAAATGGAATGTGGCTTACACGTGTAATTGAATTACCACGAAACTCTCATCAAATAAGGAGCTGCCTTTAATCAGCCTTCAGGAGAGAGCCCTCGCTGGAACTGCAAAGGCAGCAAGTCCAACACTTGCTCTGAAGAACTCGAGTTTTCACTCAAGGTGTTATTTTCTCACATATCTGAAACTCAGGCTTCCCTACCACACTGAAGGGTGTCTGACACAGATCTACCCAAATCCTTCTCTAACACCATAAACCCCATTTACAATCTTCTCATTTGAATTTAAAACCTGCCCCTGAAGGAAAAAAAAAAAAAACCCTGCCTTTTATCATGGCAGCTTTGCTGTGACTGTGATGTTTCCTCCACCACTCCTTATAGAAATTGGATAGCCTACAGGAGCATCATAATGAGCAGCAGCCCTGTGCAGTCTATCTCCAGGTTTTCCAACAAGGTGACACTGAAAGACTTTCATTTTTAAGTTGTATAAAATTGGCTTCCTTACTGAGCTCCAAGCTATGAAACAATTTGTTTTTTGACAGCTTATTTAGCAGGCTTTGCTGGCTTCCCAGGCACTTTTATCTTTGGCCAGCAAGCAGAGCAACCAGTGACAACCAGTTCCAGGAGGGAGGAAAGGGTGAAATAATGAAATAAGGAATAGTAATGATTCATACACTAAAAGAAAAGGAAAGAAAATTATTTTCTAATTAATAATATAAGTAATTTCAAATTTCTGCTTCGCTTTCCCTTCTACAACAGCTCTAATATTCACAGCAATTTGCTCCAAACCCCTGTTATTGCAAGGCACATGTCATGACTGGGTCCCGATTCTCCTGCCTAATTAAAGAGCAGCAGCCCGTGGCCACATCCCTGGAGGCACTGCAGGCCCTCTTACACTCTCACACGTGTTGGAAAGGCTCTCACCCTAACCAGCCTTTTGTCTCTGCACGTGGCCAAACCACTCACACCCAGTCTGCAATTCCTTTTAGGGGATTCCCCTTTAACCCTTCAATATTTGCCATTGCCTCGAAGAGCAGCCTTGAATATTTTCTTTCACGGGGAGTTTTGTGTTCAGTACATGACCTAAACAGGAGATTTAAGAGTTTGAAAGGACAACAGAACAGGAAAAGCAGCCTAGGACTAAATTAATCCACACAGTCTGTTTCCACTGTACAGGCAGCAGAATTAAAAAAAAAAAAATAGTTATTAAAAATCAGGGATAAACTCGGAGCTATCTCCAGCAGAGAAGCAGTTCTGAGAACTCTGGTAAAAGAGTTTCAGAAAGCAAGAGTATATTAAGCCACAAAAAATGAGACTTAAATGTTCATCCCTGTAATTACCCTTCCTGGTTCAAAAGCTTTGCTCCAAACTCCCAACTTCTATTCAACCAGGCCATGTATTTTGATTTTCTCTCTAGTAATATTTCAGAGTTTATGAGAATTTTCCATAAGCAGGACTCTCCAACTGGGTGGTTTTTAGCCTGACCTCCAGGAAGGAAGAAGCTGGTGCCAATGTTGATAGGCACAGCACCCACAGACAGCCTCATTAAAGATGAGACCCCAATGGGAAAAGCAGGATTTGAGCCTGCTTTTCTTACACAACAGAGCGGTCAGAGCATCCCCCAGGTGTGAGGAGCTGCTCTGTGCTGCTCTCAGCCTGATGCAGAGCCATCTCCCCAGGGAAGGGCTGGCTGGGACCTGCAGGTGTTTTCATCAGCAGATCCAAACTGCTGGGGGGTCACCAACCCTCCTGCAGCTTGGGCAGCGAGCAGTGCAGTGCATGAAATCCCAGGATAGTCTGAGTTGGAAGGGACCCACAGGACTCATCAAGTGTGTGGTGAGTAACACACGGCATGAAATTGTCTCTAAACAGCTCGGAGAGATCAGTCTGACTCTGTTTATTACAAATAATGGCTCCCTTTTTATAGATTTTGTCAGAGATTACTGTGATTGGTGAATGAGTGACAGAGCTCTTCACCCACATTGGTCAAACCTAAAGAAAGTCCCACAGAAAGAATTCCAAACATGAGTTTCGTTACACCAATAAAACCTGAGGTTTGTGTTCAAGCTGTGGGAACAAGCTTCAGAAACCCAAAACATCAGGAAAAACAAACTTTAGAAACTGGAAAGCCAGACTGCCAAGCTCCCAGTGAACAGTGAACAGGCTGAGCAGGACAGTGGAGCAGTCAGCACCCCTGGGGGGGTTCAAAATTGAGGAGATGTGACCCTTCACTGTATGGTTTAGTGGGTATTTAAAGGTTCAATTCAACATCCAACCTTAATGATTGCTATGATTCTAAACGTTCATTAACTGTTCTTAAATTAGCAAAGCATGATGGAATGACACTTTAGAAGGTGTTTAGATGATGTAATATAATGATATTTCCATGCTGTATAATTGCAGAATATATAATTATAACAGGTTAAATCATTGATCAGTTTGGAAAGCATATGTTGACGTTTCTTAGCTAATCAATTCCTTATAAAAATAAAAATAGATTTTTTTTAGAACTAAGGGTCTCGTACAAAAGGACTGAATCTACATTCAACAACATGGCAGGTTCATAAAAAAATAAAAAAAAAGCATATCATAATCCAAAGCTCTACTTCAATTTGCATCTTTTGTGCAATTTCCACTTAAAAAGCTCAGTTCCATTGAACAGAGCCAAGACTTACTCATTAAGTACCGCCAGGTATGAGAAACTTGGGAAATAACTGAGACGCTTATGAAAGATTACAATGAAATAATGTGGGATCATTCCTATTGCTGAGCATCACTGTTCAAATCCCCTGCTGCCATTGCCATGCCCCACGCAAGGCTCGAAATGAACTCACATACAAATGTTCATTAGGAATTTCTGGGAAGTTTGAAGAACAGGAAGGGTTTAGTGAGCTGTGACAAACACTCTGCTAAGCCACGTGGCCTTTTTGAGGCATGAATTAGGATTTATTCTGGTGCAGCTACAGGAGGATCCCTGATGTGGATGCAGCCTGGACCCTGCTCATGCACTAAGGACTAAACTCAGCTGTGCTTGAACAGCTCCACACAGTTCTGTCAGGCTGCAAATGTGGCTGACACGCCTTAAAAACATTTTATATAGAGATGCAAAATATCCACCCCAATCTGACAAGAACCACCCTTGGCAGCGCCCAGCTCTGTTTCCTCATTTAGAGGAGGAATCATCCAGGGCACCAACAGAGTCATTTACAGCAAACTGAGCTCAGGAACTTCCCTGTCACCACAGAAATATGAAATATGCTGGACAAACCCCAACAGCTCCATGCTTATTCCTATTTACTGAAGTTCAATACATTCTTCCAACTCAGATTTTCAAGCATGACCTGATCAATACCTTGTCAATACTTTGTACACTTCACACGTTTTTGAATCACCTGCCCTTTTTAAAGTTTACCTCGGTAACATCGAATTCCTTTGCTGTGCAGCACAAAGCCATTCCCCTGAGTTGTCCCCTGAGTATTAATTACTCACCTCACTAATTTCAGCAGAGGGAGAAGTCAGATAGCTGCCAGATCCCAGCTCTTGCCTACAATTAATGAACCCTGTGGAAAAGATGTGAAATGCTGCACTGCTGCCTGAAATCCTCAGCAGCCACCTCCAGGAGTGCCCACTGCAGCCAGCAGGCTTTAAAAAACAAAGATCAGCACCAATTAATGGGAGCACAAACCCGAGCAGTTCATTCATATATTTATGTTCTTTTTCTCACCAAATTGTGGGCTTTAAACCATGGAGGTAAGGAGTGTGGAAGCTGCTGTACCTGTGACCTCCTTGCACACATCCCAGCCACAGAAAATTGTCTGCCTGCTGGGTAATGTGACCCCCAGGAATAAGAAAGCTTTGCACTTAACAACTGCCTACATTCTGGAAAACAAATAAAAAATCCTCCCTAAGTCTCAAATAACC
This sequence comes from Sitta carolinensis, assembly GCA_032173965.1. Taxonomy (NCBI): domain Eukaryota; kingdom Metazoa; phylum Chordata; class Aves; order Passeriformes; family Sittidae; genus Sitta; species Sitta carolinensis. The sequence goes on along the minus strand of CM063286.1, from coordinate 3,745,577 downwards.
AAAAAACCCTCCTCCCCCCAAAAAAATCCTGCTACTAATATGAGGCTATAAAGAAACTTATAATTTCAATTCTAATCATAAAATCACACACATTTATAGGTCACATCTCCATTTGAGCGCAAAAATATTTAGGAAGAGAACAATAAAGACAAAGAAGAATAAACTAGAGGCCCACAAAGTTTCAAAGCATGGTTTACAATAAGTTTTAGCACATTCTCTGCTTTTAAACTTTTTCTCATTCGTAGAAGCAGCATTTTGAGCCATGTCATTCAGAGAAATTTAAATTAACAGACCAGTGGATGTGTCCTTATTGTCTAACAGGTTAATAGAATTACTGGCCACACCCAAACCGATGAACTTCTTAAAACTGCACGAAGAGAAAAAAATAATAATGTGTAAGTCTGGAAAACTTTAAAATAGCACTATATTTTTCCCTCTTTGCATACTGCAGCTATCCCTTCACAGCCACGTTTAATTGACTGGAACAATTCTGCTTGGCTCCAGTGACTTTAGAATTTGTCATAACCACCCCACGAGCTGCTGAGGAGGCAGGCTCTTCCTCCTAGTGCCAAAACAATCCTATGAAATATGGGTTGGTTTAATTAAAGTATAATTAATGCCTTGAATTTTAATCATTTCTGCTGTGATCTGGAGATGAAAATATTCCTCTGCCAGAATAACACATTTAATAGGAAATGGACATGCTTTGTATTAATTCCCACTCTATATCAACTTCAGGAATGAGTTCCTTTGATTGAACAGGCAGAACCTGGGAAAAAAAAATAACCCAGAAAGCTACAGCTTTTCTGCCTGTCAGAATATAGATGGACTTGTTGAAAATGGAATTCATTCACTTTATGCAAAAATAAAGCTGAAGTCTGTTTTCTGAATGCTAAAAGCTATCTGAGATTTCCCCTTTTATCTTGGAAAAAAGTATTTTGTGGCTAACAGGGAAGGAATGTTGAGTGACACATTGACATGAAAATATTTTTGCTAAATGTGCATGTGCTAAATTTTAATTCTGCACTGGAGAGACTTGTGAAGAAAAAAAAAAATCCCTCCTGAAATAAATAAAGGGCACCTTCTCTTCTGAGCACTGATTCCATGACAGGTGGCTTGGAAAATAGTGTGGAAATATTTGTTATATCAATTGTAAGGTGTACTGATAATTTGGGTTTGGTCAGATGTGACATGGTTAACATTTGATTCAGTGCTGCTGACCAAAATATAACAGGTGACAGAATCCTGGAGCCAGGGGAAAAGCAAACCAGTTCATCCAGTACTTACAACTTCACCATTAAACAATTTATTCCTTTCTGAGCTTGTTACCTATTGCTCCTTTGGTAAAGAAAAACCCACATATTTCAAACACAGAAACAGAATAAATTGAACAGCACGGAAAATAAAGAAATAAATTAACAAAAATAATCTAAGATCTCTCAAAGGCACCGCCAGGTGCAGAAAATCTTTCAGTTTAATTTGCAGATTCATGGAGTTTGAGATGCTCAGTCCTTTCTAAGATCATGAGAGGGGTTTTGGTTGCACTAATTAATTCAGGGGGCTTTATTAGCTAAATTTCATGGCTCAAAAAGGATTTTGAATATGAAAATATGGTATTTCTATCGCTGGAAATGAATGTGGAGTATATAAAGGATTTATAAGACAGTCTCCTTTGTACTAAATCAACGGTCTAAAAAAAGTGAAGCTATTGTTGCCACCATCTGCCTTTCTTTCTTCTCCTACCTTTGTTTCTATTTCTATCTCCTTGGGATTCCTTCCCTGACTCCCAGAGGAGCTCGTAACAATCAAACCTAAAATGAATTCAAACAGTGACTCTAAACATTAATTCCCCCAGGTTCAGAATGAAATACCAATATATGCCAAAAAATCTTACACATTCTGAAAAACAGAGCTACAAACATATGTGGTAACATATGCCTTGAAATGAGCAGTACAGTTATTTTAAATATTGAAATGTTTTTAATTTTTGAAGACAGGAAAACAGCTGAACCAGTAGCAGCATCATTAAAAATCTGGCAGTCGAAGTTTTCAAATGTTAAATATTAAAATATCTTACAAATGCATCCACTATAGACCTAGCATAACCCAGCAGTAATTGACATTTACCCCAGATTACCTCCTGTCTTTAACAGGAGCTTTTCTGATAGGCAGTGAATAAATGTATGAATTGCAAAAATAATTGCAATATCCTTGGGCATTTGCTTTAAAACATTAATTTATTCAAATAATGAAATGCAAATGTTACACCAAGACACAATCCACCTGCCTCAGTGTGCAAGGGGAAGGTTTCCTCAGCCTTTTTCTCCCCTAAAAGCTGTTACTGCACCTGAACCCCTCCCAGTGTCAAACAAGGCTCAGTCCAGCAGGGAAACAGCCAAATCCCGTTTTGATGCTCCAAACCCGAGGAGTTGCCCAGTGAGGAATGGGATGTGTCAGCCTGCCCATGAGCACGGACTCGGCTCTGTGTTCCTCATTCCACGGACACGGGGGCCATGCTGGGTGGAGAACAGGATTTTGCTCATCCCTAATGCAGAGAGAAAGCTCTTTTCTCCTTGATAATCACTGAGATTTTCCTTTCCTTTCCTTTCCTTTCCTTTCCTTTTCCTTTCCTTTCCTTTCCTTTCCTTTCCTTTCCTTTCCTTTCCTTTCCTTTCCTTTCCTTTCCTTTCCTTTCCTTTCCTTTCCTTTCCTTTCCTTTCCTTTCCTTTCCTTTCCTTTCCTTCTTCCTTTCCTTTTCCTTTCCTTTCCTTTCCTTTCCTTTCCGACTCTCCCAAGCATCCCAGCTGTGCCCTGGGGATGGATTCAGAGCTACCAAAACTTCATCAGGAGCTGAAATAGTGCATTTGAAAAAAGAAAACAGCTGTTTTAGGGTTTGTATTCTGCTTTAATAAATAATCTTTAAATCTTTAAAAAATTTAATCTTTAAAAAAAGATGGGGTTTGTATTCTACTTTACCATACATGCATTAATCTTACTACGACTTTGGCAGGCTTGTTGGCTCTCATGGGACACAACTCCATGTATTTTTCCATGGATTCAGGTGTATGATAATCCTCTCTAAGACAAAAGATCTCTCCCTTCAGAGAGAGACAAGCTCACCGTGGATTGTCACCCTGCCTCAGATCCCCAGCTGCCCAGAGGAGCAAGGAGCACCCACAAATCCAGCCTAACGAGCACAAACAAAAATCTCATGGAATAGCTTGTAGCTGGCAGGTGAGCCACTCCAGCTCTGCAGCAAACATCATGAAAAAAACATGTTTAAAAAGGGCAACCATAACCCAAAGGAGGTTATAGTTCCCCTTTTTAGGGAAAAGCATCGGAGCAGCGTGGTTTCTAACCTGCCTTGGCTCCTGTTCTGTGGTTCAGGGAGCCCTCCTGGGCCAGCAGGGAGCCCTCCTGGGCCAGCAGAGCAGCCCGCAGGAGATGGGAGCTTCCAGCAGCTCCAAATCCCGCAGCATCCCAGGGGATTTGGCTCCTCTCCTCAGCTCCCAGCACAGCTCTCTACCTCGGGGCTGTTTTGAGTCTTTATTTTCATGGTGTGTTTCCAGAACAAACCCGCCTCCCCAAAACAACAAATCTTTTCTCCCCGGTTTTTATTTTTCCTGCAGAATGATCTAAAACTAATTTAACTACATTAAAGAGATCTGCTCTTCAGTTACTCAGAGGAAATATTCCAATTTTTGCAAGGAGTGTTACTCACTGAGGTTTGTAGCTTCGATGTAGCAGAAGTAAATTGAGAATGAAATTTGGGTGGAATTCACATCTCATTTGTTTGAAAGTGCTTAAAAGTGTGAAATCCAATGAGATCTCCTCTCTCTTGCACTACTGCAATACCTTCACATCAAGAGTGAATGTTTTGTTTGAATTTCCAAGAGGAATTCTGTAGTAATTCCTGTTCGGGGTCTCTTCTGCCCCAGTCTCACCTTCAGGACACTCAGCACTCTCTCAGCCTTAAGCTGCAATGTTGTGCTAGGTTTGAAAGATAAATCCCCAACTCTACTGCTCCACCTACAAATCACCCACAGAGTTACGTTAAAATATGGAACTTTCTATATATGAACTTATATGAAACTATGTATCATGCATAATGTATTAATACACACATTATATAATATGCATTATACATACATATATATTATATATATGTATATATATATTTCAGCTTGTTAGGAGTAGAATAGAAAATTTCATGTCATGGGGGGGTGTGGTATTTTGTTAAACAGCACCACATTTAACTGAACCATGAGATAAATAACAAAGAATTTGTGTAAATACGAAGTTAACCTGGTTCATTTCATACCACCAAATGGAGAAAAAGTAATTCAACTGAGAAAAATAAATCTTTTTTTCTTGTTGCTGGGGAGAAAATGTTATTGGAAGAGTTGATGCTTGTGGCAAATGGTATCAGTCATCATTAATTTGACTAAAACTGTCAGTTTTGCATTATTTGACAGGCACTTCTAGTTGGGGCTTATTTTCTGGGAACATTTTGACAAGTGTATCACAGTACAAGTATTTCTAAATACAAAGAAAGTGTTTAGGAAGCAGCGAGAGGGATGCAGAGCAGAGAGGTGTTGGGGTTAATTTCTCAGGAGCCTGGAGAGACAATGCCAAAGCTGAGATAAATATTTCCCAAGCAATAACGAACACACACAGAGAAAGCTGTCCCCAAGTTTTGCACGTGAGGATATGAGCACAAGTAATGTAATTAATTCTATATATTTAGAGGGTTTTGGGGTTTTTTGTTGACCAGCACTGTGCTTGTTTGTGAATAAAAAAGGAAGAATGAACAGCTGATACTGAGGACCGTGGATATTAAAAGTTGGCTGGACTGAGGATGCTTCACTGCAAGCAGTGGCTGATTGCACAGACAGAACTCTGCAGGGGCAGTGCAGTGGTGGCACAGCACTCACAGCACATCTCCCAGACCTTTGGGCACCCAGAGATGTCCTGGGTGCCCTTCCTTAAGGACAGCCCTCACCCAGGGCAGGGCAGCAGAAAGGACAGCATCCTAAAATCCAAGGCTATTCCAGGACAAAACGCATCCCCCAGGCTGAAAATATCTGTGAGTGCCTCTGCTCCCCAGAGCACCTCCAGTGGTTTAAGCAGGAGATGGAAATCAGGGCTGGGTTCATTCCTTCCCCTCTGGAAGGAAAACTTTCCTCCCCACTTTTCCCAGAGAGCTGCTGGTGTTCTCTAGTCCCAGGCAATTTCTGGCAGGGCCTGCTGGGCTGTGCCAGGACACAGCACTCAATAGCCTCGAGGGTTGCTCCAGCCTTCAGCTGTGGGGGAACTGGCAGGAGGTGCAGGAACACAGCCTCGGATAATGGGTTGCCGTGGCAACACCCCTGCCTGCTGCCAAAACCTGGAGCTCAAGTTTAAAAGCTGATCTCAAACCAAGGTCCTCCTCCAAAAAAATCTCTACGCTCTTATTAAAAAAAATAAAAAAAGCAAACACGCTGCCATAGTCCTCAGAAAAAAAAGAAAAAAAATAAAAGGAAAAAAAAGAAAAAAAAAAAAAATCGTCCCACATAAAAGGAAGCAGTCCCTGCTCTAGCATTTACTTCCAGAGCTGTTACTCCAGCTCTTCTGACCTCAATATTGGCTCCTCTTCTACTAAAATGCTACATTTCCACTATGAATTTGCCTGGCTTAAAATCAAGCATGCAATATTTATATGCTTCTAGTCGAGCATGCAGAAGATAAAAATGCCATTTCTGAGGCAAGCAACAGAGTTTAAAAGGCAGTTCTGTAACAGTGGGTTTTCAAAAGCACCTTTGGTCACTGCCCTGTGCCCTGTGAACCTCAGCAGAACTCAAACCAGAAGTTTCCCAATAACCACATTTTTTTCCCCTGGAAGTTCTGAGCAGGAGAAATAGTTGCTCTAATTTTATGAAATTTAGCACAGTGTGAAAAAACCCTAGACCTATCAAACAGGTTTTATTAATACAGAAGGAATGCAGAAAGGTGTTAAATCTATAATGGAGTTTGAATATCATTCCTAAACTGCAGCGATGGCACAAATTTTTTCATTGTATTCCAATTCTTAGGGCTTTTGGATATGGGTTTCCAATTCCCAGCTCTAAGTTCTCAATATATTTAAACTACATTACAATGAAAAAAACCCTCAACAATCTGCATCAACTCAAACATCCTATTACACAGGGAGAGAATGCCAGGGAGTATAGGATATAAAGGTTTTTTTTCCCAAGGAATGTCCATCTCTTTCCACTCAGCCTTCAAAAAGCATCCACACATAGAACCAGCTCAAGATGAGGGATGCAGCTGAACAACCACTGACACTTCAGCTAAGAAATATCCTCAGCATCTTCCCAAGCCTCTCAGTGCTGGACACTTCTCTGGCCCTTTCACAGTGTTCAGTGTCAGGCAAAGGCAAGGATCCCTGTGGCAGCTGGCACCAGGAGCTGTCTGCACAGGCTGGCCTTGCACAGCTCCCTTTGCCATGCCAGGAGTGAACTGCCTGTGTCTCACCCTTGCACTGCTCTGGAAACCCTCCAGCACACCAGCACCTTGTTATAAATTCCATTTAGTCACTACATGGATGGTGAAATCCTAAGAAATAGGAGGAAGTTGCCTTTAGCAATTTCATGTTGGAGTATATTAAGCTGTCCCCAAAAGTTTGAGATCGCTGAGATCTGTTTGCTGCAACAGCAATATAATGGGGAAAAAAAATAATGAAGCACATCAGGTTTGGCTGAGTCATGCATAAGTTACAATTCAGAGTGCCTGACAAAGTATTTTAAAAAAGGGTCTTGACAAAATACCTCATTCTAGGTGGCTCATTATACAAATAACATCAACTAAGAGCAGAATAATTGCTTTGCCTCCTCTCTTTCTGCACTGATTGCGTGCATTATTATTGTGTGTACTTTCCCAAAGCAAACAACCTCCTTCACTGGCTATTAAAAAGTCTTTTAAACTACTTGAATCATAAACCTCCCCGCTTCTGAGTGTGCTCTGCTTTACACAGGGGTCTTGTTTGTACTTCCTATAATTCTGTGGCTGCACATCTGCAAATGTGCTTATTGTGAGCAGAATTTAGCAGCACTCCGGGATCCTTGGGGGAAAGTTCAAGGATAATGCTCCTCACGCACAAGCAACACCACAGAGGACTTTTAAAGACACATTGTTTGCAGTGATTTACAGAATTATCCTGTCTTTAGAACCTCTGCAAAATCTTTAGGCTCTCATAAATCCCAGTGACAGAGTGGTGCTCACAGGTTCCAATGGTTTTGAGCATGTAAAAATAGGGAAGAAATGTCTTTGGGACTTTTGGTTGTGCCACCCGTGGCTTCCCCCCTCCATCCCTCCTCCCTCTCCCATCCTGATGGGTTTTCAGGACTTTGGGGGAAGAGTTTGTGTCTGGTTTTGCCCTGGGATGCTCAGAGCCAGGAAAGCTTTAGGAGCAGATTAACAAGGCAAAGCCAGTTATTCCCACCTCTCCTTTCATAGCATCTCTTACATCCTCCAGAAAGTTTTATATCAAAATACACCACATTAAAAATAATCCCTCGTGTGAGTGGACTCTGTCCTGGTTTAGCAGGCTGGAAATATTCAGCAAAATTGGTGAAGTTGTGCCAAATTTTCCAAAGATTTAGACTTGAGTGTTTTAGGAAATGGGATAACTGTTAATGCAGGCTCCTTTTTGGTCTCTGTGGAGGTTTAGGCTGGATAGGAAAAGGTTCTTCCCCCAGAAGAGGAAAAATGCATCACAAAATTACTGATCTGTCCTCAGCACCGTTATAATCTACCTGAACCAGTTCAGCAGGTGATGAAAACACAAAACCTTTGAGCTTCTGTTCTCGCCCAGCTCAGACTGACTTTAAATCAGGGTGTTTACAGAACTGTCTTTTCCTTTGGCATCAGCCATTTCTGAAAGCACCCCACAGCCTGACAAGCTGCACAACATTCTGCCTCTTCACTAAAAAAAAATTCCAAATGTGTGCTTTTTATAAGGGGAGATATTTACCCAGATAAATTGATTGGCAACAAGATTTTCTGAAATACAAAAATCTGTGAGGCAAAAGCGATGCACAATTCCTTGAGTACTGTATTTTAAGAATAAAATACAAGTAGCTGAACAAACTGTTCTGGTCCATGGCATTATTTTCCAGTAAATCAAATATCCTGCCCTAAAACCTCTCCACTGAAGTCACCCTCCCCATGATCAGAGTGTGCTGATGAGACAGAAATATTGCATGACTTTCTTTTGAGGAATTATTCTGCTCAGGGGTGTATCCTGGCTGGGAGACAGAAGGGAGATTTTGGGCTGTGGTTCTGGGCTGGGGGCACGCACACTTCTTGGAATAGTCCATATATTTTCTGTCCCAATGTATTTCCTTCTGGGTGACTCACAGAAGGACATGGACAATGGTCAGGCCAAATTAATTATTGAGGTAATCAGCTCTTTGGTGCCTGCTTTACAGAGAGAATGGTCACAGAGAGCATAAAGTTAATTTATATATGGCAAAGTAAAGATAGGGGAATATTGCTATTCTAAGAAATCATTTAAAGATTTCTGAAGAGGCTCTCAGAGTTTTGGATCAAAGATAATGAAAAAATACCCAGTACATATTCTCATTATAACTTCTACACCAATTCAATGGCATTTTCATCAGAAAATTCCCAGTTCTTCAACAGATTGCTTTTGCTTACTAGGAATTGAATAATTTCTTCTCTGTAGCTGCACACCCCCGTGGACCTGGCTTGGTACAAGGAGACAAGTGAGACATTGAAATCTACCTCGAATACTCAAAAATAGCAGGCAGGATCTCATTACCTTGACTTTTATGGCTGATCAAACAGAGCAAACTCTAGTCCAGAGGTGTTGAATACAAGCTTATTTCTCTCCACCCCAAAAATGATTTCACCACTGGAAGTAATGGAAGCTGTGCCCAAAAGCAGCCAAGAAAACAATTCCAGTTCTGCAGCACAGCTTCAGTAGCACAAATAACCACATGAAACTGGGCACTTCTGACAATTTAATTTACTGTACAACATTTGCAAGCTGACAGTTTGTACCATGTAATTAAGAAAGAGGTGCCTGGCAAGATTTATGTGTTGGGGAGAACCCACTGGAACCTAAGAGGTTTTTGACAGGACTGAAGAATTGAACAAACTTAATGACTCTGCTGGTGGATCATATAATTTTCTGAGTAAATTTTTTTTTTAAAGCTTTAAAATTATGTTTATTTGCATTAAAAACAAGCAATTCAGGGAATCCCAGATTCAAAATGGCAGTATTTGTATTGGATAAGTTATTGATGGAAGTTTATGGATTACATAATACAGCAGGAATTCCCACCTGGCTGTGTTCATATCCCACTGTTAAATGAAAAAGTTGGGAAATGTGCCTTCAGCCTAGGGGTAAATAATATAGGAAAAATAGCAAAATTGTCTTTGAGGAAAGTCAGGATGAGGTATAAAATACAGAATAAAATATTAATAATAATATTAAAGCCTCAAGCTAAAGCCAAATAAAGTAAGGAAGGGCTTTAGTCATGCTATGGAATTCAGCTTCTTTGTAGGGATGACAGCACAGCCAAGCACAGAAAAAAAAGAAGAGTTTAGTTTGGAGTTAAAGCAAGTGGGTCTGTTCATACAAAAGCTGTCTCTTTAGCAGGGAAATGGATGAACTATTTCAGGTGCTTTAAAGCTCACTAAAGAGAAAACCACGTAAGGACAATTTTGCACTGACCTGGACCACGTGCCCGAGATCTTCCCGTTTCAGAATCTCTCATTAAAAATTGAGATGGCAGCTCTGATCCATTTTTACATCATTTTACACTGCTGACAGTAATTTAAACAGGCTCTAACAAAAAAAAAAAAAAAAAAAAAAAAAAAAAAAAAAAAAAAAAAAAAATCCAACCTTCTTTTTCATTTCTCTCTTTCAAAGCGTGTTTCTTTAATCCTTGGGCTGAAAGGGTTCCAAACCAGAGCCTTGCAACCCTCCTGGCAGGGCCCAGGCAGCATTTCAGGCATTTCATTCCCACCAGGCAGAGCCTGTTTGCCTGGTGACACTTTCAGGTGCCACACAAACCACGGGCAGCGCTTTGAAAAGTCTTTGTTTGTGCCTTTCAAAGCTGCCCCCCTCCTCTGAGAGGCTGGGCTGGGATGTGCCCTGCACTGCACCACTCTCCGTGGGTGTTGGGGGCTAATTCACAAAACCTGAGCTGGGCTGAGCACCAGCAGTGGAGGAGCACCATTAAAATTTGTAAGGACTAGTGAAGACCTTTTATTTTGCCTCATTCCCCTTTACTTTTATATACTGCTGACATCTATCAGCCTCACAGGTGAATAATGTCTCCAAACATTGAAGAAGGGGGACACAAAGCAAAGCCTCTCTTTAAATCACAGCAGCACTCAGTAAAACTTCATTCCTACATGCTGAGAATTCAAATACTGCATTTGTTCTAAGTACATACTATTCTCCTCTCCAGCCACAGCCAGGCAAGGGGGCTGCACTTTGGCTTTCAGACCCCTCTGACATTAAACCTTCTAACACGTGTAGCTCGGGGTGAAGCTTTTTCTGGTTGAGCCCTCAGTCCTGCAAAGCTGATTTGTGCAGCCAGATTAATGTCACCAACGTGCTGGCAGTGCTACAGAGAGGCTCGTGCAGTGTTCATCAAGATATTGACCAAAATAAGATATTTAAGTTAAAGAATCCTCTGCTTTTGAGCTGGGTGAAAAGGCAACTGGAAATCTGTAAGTTGTGTCAGAAAGAATATAGTTCTGTAGTGGTATTAAAAAACCCAGACAGAATAATCTGTCGTTTATTAAAGCTCCTTGGACTTGCCCAAGGTGGTGATAAGAAGGTTATCCAAGATCCTGATGTATAAGCGATGTGAATCACACCACAGATTTTTGGAATTTCAGTGTAGTTTCCTCTTGAAGGTAAAAGGTGTGTTATTTTCCAGAGGACTGGATGTCCTGGTAATGCAGCAATGCTTTGCTGGGGTGTGCACTTGCTGTGTGTGAGTGAGAGCTCTGCAAGGCAGAATGATTCCACTGTCAGCCAGAAGAACAATGAGCTGTGTTCCAGCACACAGAAAGCAATTTCAGAGGGAAAAACCACCTCAATGGAGCAGCAAGAAGCAGTTATTAAGTAAGGAGAGGCAAATAGCTTTTCTTTTCCCGCTGCTTTCTCCCATAACGTTTTCATTAGCATGACACATAAAATTATGAAATAAAGCACTAATATAATCAACTGCTGGCAGTGATTAAAAAGCAATACCATGTCCAAAGCTTTTCTGTGTGTTTCCATGGTTAGCTGAACTGAGTATTTTAGAACAGTGGAATTTGGGAGTTATATTTTTCCTGTGATCACTAATTCCACATTAGCACCACCATGTTTACAGACTTAGCTCTTTACAGACAATTGTATTTTACATGAAAGTGGTGATAGCATCCAATATTCCTAAATGTTCAAGAAAGTGTAAAGCCATCAGGCACTCACTAACAAGTGTAGCAGCAGTAACTTAATTTAGAAAATAAATGCCAGACACTGTCACTCCAACTGTGCCAAACAACTTAATGTGTGTTCTAAAGTAAAGTTGAAGTTCTTTATAACCCCTGATGTGCAAATTGAGACCTCAAAATGATTTGATGCAAACAGCCTTTTAAATTGACACAATCAGCCAAGAACCTCTCCCTCATTTGTGACATATGCTGAGCTATATTAGCTCGATATTACCAATTTATTTCAGCAGAAGCTTAATTTCAGGAGGCTTGCTAGCCTTAATTTCTCCTGAAACAGCTTCCTGGTAATGTACTTGCAATATGATTTAATTTATTACAGCAGAGCTGTCTTTGCTATAGAATTTCTATAGCTAATGTGTGCAGCTGCAAGTATTTCCTTTAATCAAAGAGAAAAGGGCCACTTGCCATTGCCAGATCTCATCAGAGCAGGAGCACCCAGCAGTGATGGGAATTGCTGTCCTGCAGAAATGAAAGGTTTTGTCTACAGCTTTTACCACTGAGGCTCTGTCACACCCACAGGAATTCCTCTCACATCACTAGGGCTTGGGGTGGCAGGTTCAGGATTAAGAGATAAGGAACTGTATCAAATAAGGTTGTCGGAGAAGCTCTGCAAAAAATTAAACCAGCATAATCTACTCTAAAATATTGTATTTTACAATACAATATTTTACATATCTACACTAAAATATTGATATTTATTTATTATTATTGATATTTATTATTATTATTGATATTTATTTTGTATTCTTATTGGTATTTATTTATTGATATTGTAGATTTTTACATATCTACACTAAAATATTGATATTCCTGATCACACCCCTGTCCTAGGCCATAACTGGATTTTTCAGCCATTTTGTGCCAAATAGTCAGATTTAATGTGTTGCTTTCTGTGCTTCTGTTTCTCTTCAGCAGGCTGTGTATCCCTGGTCCTTTGGGAGTTTGTCATTAATAGGCTTTATCTCAGAATATTGTATGTTACATTCAGTAATCTGAGTTTTCTGGAGGTTTCATGGCATCCTTCTCTCCCTGAAATTTGCTATCACTTGCAAATATAATCATTATGTTGTTCTGTACCTTTATTATAATTAATAAATAGATATGAAGATAAAACATTTTATATTTTCTTATCAATTCCCAGATTTCATCTCATGGTGCAGTACTTACATGTACATCTATCTCTTCCCCAGAAAATATGAATGCACTTAACTAAAAATTCCTTACACACCAAAATAGAAATGCTGAGTCTCTCTACTCTAAAAATTGCAAACATGAAAGAACCAAAGTTTTTTTTTGCACGAGACAGATGCAAACACTTGAGTGTTTTAAATGCAGTTTGGTAATTTTATATTCTGGGTCAGTATCACACAGTGAAAGTGCAGCCTCAAGGTGTTTTGGCAGCTGCCAGCAGCTAGAGCCAGGCTGAACAACAATAATATTGTGTTGTGGATGTGTATGGCTTTCAGTCAAAGTAAAAATTGAGTTATTGTGTGCTTTTACAGTTGACAGGAGCAAAGGAGAGGTGTCAGGGTGCTGGGGACAGCTTGCTGACAAGGATATTGGTTCACAGAGCTTTTTCACATGAGCTTTGACTATGATGCTTTTGAACATATGATTTTAAAAATTATTCTGTCCTCTGCATTCTTATGGCATCACAAAGGAGAGATAAACCTCTGGGAAAATTGGTAGGAAAAATGATGGCAACTGGGAGGGAAACTGAAGGTAGGGAAAAGGTTGATGGATTATTACGCCACCAAACCCCAGCAGTAAGAGCCTCAACTTGTAAAAATTGGCATTGTTCCTTTTGTTGATGCGAAGGCAGAGCAGCTGCTGCTCCAGAATTCCTCTTCGCACCCTTGCAGAGACAAAAGCCCGGCTGGGCTGGGTGCCTGTGCTGCAGCCAAGGTGTGCCCTGCCAGGCAGAGAAACCAGTCAGGAGAAGGACACGGAGCAATTGTCTCAGACCTCTCCAACTCCTGCCCCAGGCTGCTCATTTCCCCAGGAATAATCGAAGAGCTCTCCAACCCCTGAAGTCAGGGATTCAGGAGAGATGCAGGACTCTGTATTTTAAGGGGCTTTATTGACACACAGCACCTTTTGTGAGCCTCAGAACACATTTGTGGGATTAAAACCTAAATAGTCCCCAGAGCCCTTCCATTCTATGATGCACAGAAATACAGCTGCCCCCAGGATTCCCCTCTCCCCCAATTAAAGTTAAAATTACTTTTGAAGAGGCAACAAACAAGAGTCACATTAAAAACACTTCCCAGAGAAGACTGACCTTGGGCATAAGTCCTTGTTCTGCCAAGGCTTTCAGATGGCAAATGATGCAGAGCTGTGCTGACAAGTGTCAGATCTGCAGACTGGGCTTTGTTGAGATCCCTTCCATGCTCCCTCATATCCAACAGGAATAATTGGGGGTTAAATAGGGGTTATTGTTAGCACTGAGTGTGCAGAAAATGCAAGTATTTTCTGCAGGAACCTGACCACCATGGTCCTTTTGTGTTTGTGGAATATAAGCCACCATATGCCTGTTTGAGCCATCGGTTTCATGTAATAAATTCAAGTTGCAGCTACAATTCTACTTCTTACTGGTAGTTACTAGTAATTTATTAGTGGTTACTAGGTAAGCAGCAGTCACCTTTAACTCCACACACATAAACACTGCCAGGTTTGTACAGCCCTGCCCCACCAGCACGAGAAAAATGTTGATAAGCTGGAGAGGTCACAGAAATAAAAATCAGTACAAATAATTTTTATACATCTTGGCATCAATCCACCTTTTTTTTCCATTCTTTTATATCGTGTTCTTGATTTGTGACAGGTGTTTCAGGTCATGAGTTTGAGCTTTATTTTTGCTTCATTAGTGGCATCACTTTCAAGCCCTTGTCCATGGGAGACCCTTCCAATTATTTGTTATTTCTTATTTCACTCCAATATTCTGGTTTCATTTTGAGGGTGACAACATTGCCACTGTTTATCAAGATCTCAACCAGACTTACTTAGACCAGGCTCATGTCTCACATTCCTTTTCCTGGGATCTTGTGGGAATGCTGTGACTTTTTCCAATTTTGGCACAGAGCTCTGTAGGTGGGTTGCAATCTCTGGGATAGCTCCCAGTTATTTGAGGAAGCAATTGCGTTTGAATGTGTCAACACCTTCCCTTAAGTGCATCATCCCTCCTGCCTCCTCGAGTGGGGAGCATGGGAAGCCACTGATTGCCTTAAACTGATTTGTGTCTGTGGCATTCAAAGTTTTCTTTAAAGAAAGTGGAGCTTTCCTGTGGATTTTAAAGGGAGCTATTTGTTTTGGGTTTTGTCCTGTTCCTTTCCCCTACCTCTGACCCCTGGAGTGCTGCTGTGCTCTGCAGATGTTTCCTGGCCTATCTCTTGCACAAAGGATGGACTAATGGAGTGCTTTTTAGCATTATTTTTCAAAACAGGGTAATAAAAATATTCAGCTTGTTCTCTGTTTCTGGCCTGATCTGCAGTGGAAGTGCACGGGCTGGGGACACAAAGTGTGCAGACCCTGTGGGACAGAGTCTGGGCACAGATTTGAAATGGGGTTTGGTTTAGTTATCAACAATCTGTGCACGTGTCAGTCTCATTATGCTGTTCCCCCCAGTGCAAACAATATTGATACGAATAATTAACTTGAGTTTCTAAATAATGCAATATCACAACAGACAAAAAATGACTTAAAAATATGAGAAACCATTCTTCACTTTTTGTGCTTATCTTGCTTTTTGGTTGTCTCATTCAGCCTATGCAGGTTTTTCCCTATTTGAATCAGTTACTTGGCATTGAAGAACTCTGCTCCAAAACTATTCTTGACTTTAATAAAAAAATCATTATTTTTATGGTCTGTCTCATATCAAGCAAAGAATTACTTTATGAGCTCTTGCTACTAACTTAGTCCTTGCAATATTCCTGGCGTTGGACACCACAAATGGTATTTTTCTGGGATTATTCTACAAGAAAGGTGGATGATTCCTCTTTTAATTATTCTTTTCTAGGTTGGGAACAGAGAGAGGTTTTTCTAAAAGGCTCTCCATACATGCAGTGTACTACCAGGCTCAGGGCAAAAAGAAGAAAAAATAATAATTTTATCTGTCTCTATTGAGAAGAGAATAAACATTACCTAACTTCATGGATATAGTCCACTTGCTTCAGTTTTCAAAGAAACTACTGAGTTATTAACTGAAAAACTCAGACATTTTGAAGTGCATTACAAAACTCCCTTCTGTTAGGTGTTTTAGTGGCAGATGAACTTGGGAGGCAGCTGTAGCTAAAAGTAATTTTTGAAGCCTATTTAAAACATGATTTGTGACAAAATTATCTTTTTCTAGGTATGTTATGACCGAAGTACTTTTATAATTTGCTAAATCAAGCTGTGCGTCAGGTATTCACACATGCAATCTTAAAATGGCTACAAAAACCTAGTTAGACTCCTAATACATACCATTCCAATTATCTGCAAGTTCACAGGGGCTGTACAAAGCTTTTCAAACCATTCCCAGTTTCCTGCTGGGTGCCAGCCTACCATCACATTTAATGGGTTTTCCCCATGGGAGCAAAGACCTTCTCCAAATTTTGTATGCATGGAATGGGATGGAGTATTTTTGTGGCTAAGGACTTTTTATTTCCTCCAAGTCCTGGGATGAGCAGCTGGCCATGCTCCACCCCTGCAGGCTGTGATGCTTTTTTCTGGGGATCCACTTGTTCTTCACAGCTGACAACCATGTGAATTTTACTTGGCTCCAACACAGCCATGAGATAAAGCTGTCACAGAGTCCCTGGCGTGTCCCAGGGTCCCAGAGGAGCAGCTCAGGGAGCCTGATCTGCTCAGAGCCAGCCCAGCTAGAGCTAGATCCATTTGGGATCAGAGGCTGCTTTGGGTTGGGGGGAGCTCAAAGCCCATCCCTGGCACCCCTGGATCCCTCCCCCTGTCCCAGGTGCTCCAAGCCCTGTCCAGCCTGGCCTGGGGCACTCCCAGCTGCTGCTCTGGGCACCCTGTGCCAGGGCTGCCCACCCTCAGTGGATCTCGCTTTCCCTGAGGAAGGAGATGGCAAAGCCTCTCTGGGCAGCCTCCTCCCACCTCCCTGAGCACCCTCACAAGTTGAAAGTTTTTTTTACATCTCCTCAGCTTTTCCCATGTGCCTGCTTTCCCCAGTGGCTCCTCTGGAACAGCCTGGTGCTGCTGTCTCTCTGCTCTCCCATCAGGTGCCTGCAGGCAGCCAGAAAATGCCCCTGAGCCTTTTCTTCATGAGGTTGGACAATTCCTGTTGCAGCTGCCTCCCCTCATCCATCATATGCTCCAGCTGCCTGACCCTCCTGGTGGCCCTGGCTGGACTAGCTGCAGTCCTAGAAAATCCTGCTCTTTAGAGATTTCCAGCCATGAAGGAAGAAAATAATGCTGTTACGTTCATCTAAATTCATCTAAATGAGACCAAAGGCCTTAAATTAGGGATAGTAATAACAGAAAAATATTATATCTTATCTCTTTTCTCATTTAGAAGTTTGAACCTAATCAGAGATACATTTAAAAGGATGTGAGAGAAAGAAATTACCCAGAAGTAAACTCTCATTGACTCTGCATTCAGGTTCAAGAGCAGGAATTCTCTCACCAGAAGATAAATGTAAATGGTGAAAAGCAGGCACATGGCAGAAAGCTGCTCCAGGGTTGTACATGCATACACCACACTTCCAATAATTACAGGCCTGTGATTTCAGGTTATCAAATCACTTCTATAGACCTGGCAAAGCACACGGGAATTTTAGCCAGAGCAGTAACAAGCTCTGTAAGAAAATAATCTCCCTATGCCCCACCTGAAACACATCCTCTGCTGACTCCAGCTGACTTTCTGAGCAAGATGGTCTCTTCAGCAAATGTCCAGTTGGACTATTTTAATTTTAGCTAGATTCACTACATCTGCTAAAACATGTCCTGAGTTAGCAGGAAGGGGAGTAATTCACAGGCAGAAGTGCTGCCTGTACATTCCCCAGTAAAATGCAAGGAATATGCTTTTGATGATATCTCAGAGCGAAGGATGACTTCTGTAAAAGAGATTCAAGGGAAGAAAACTGTCAGAAGCTTTGTGACATGGTGGGAAAATATGGATTAAATGTATTGGAGCTGTTGCTGAGGAGCTGATAGAGCTGCTGAGATAGCTCAATGACCTGATTAAAGAGTAGCAAGAAACCATGTTCTCTGTCCACCTCGACAAGATTTCCTCATAAATTATTTCATTAACTTGGTACATGGAGGCTCCCTCCCTAAAAGAGATGTCAAATTGCCATGTAGGCAGTCCTCAGGAATATACAGAGATACCATTAAGTCACATTACTTGTGTGAAATTGAAAAGAAAAACATCCTTGAGTGTGCAGGCTGAAACTGAGAAGTCAAGAAACATTATATCAAATATTATATACTTGTAATGCAAGAAAAAAATACCTGAAACACTTGGGTCTCCTGTAAGTTTTGGATTGCTCTAAGAGATCATCATTGGAGTGTGAAAACATCTTAAACTGGCTTCTGGATGTACAGCAATCTCTCTTGCTCCATGCCCTGCCTTTTCATTGATCCACTCTCTGTCTATAATATTTTTAATATCCCTGGAGTTTGGTAGCAGCTTCTTCATTAGCTCACATCCTCAACAAGCTTGAATTGAACCCCTTATTAAATGCACTTTAAGGCCTTTATACACCTTTTTCTTAATGTGACTTATTAGAAGCTGAATCAGTTTTCTAGCTTCTCTTTGTTCCTAGAACACCTCAAAGGAAATCTTGTTAATGTACATTTCATTGCAACAGCTCAGCCTCAATGTTCTCTATAGCAACAAACATGCATTGGCTACGTCTGTCAAATCTGCCCCCAGATTCTTCCTTTCTGCCTTTTATGGCCAAGCTTTTCACACAGATTTTCTTTTGTACAAAGTCTTTCCCTCTATGGATCTAGAGAGGAAAATATCTTTATTTTGATGAGTTCTTCATTCATCCTGTAATTTCTCTCACATGCATCCAGTCCATGATGCTGCATGTCCTTTGCTTGAATACCATGAACAGGACACGAGCAGGAGAGCCCAGCAGAAAAACTGGCAATTCCTTACTACTATCCTCTTATTTTTGAAACTCTACTTCCCATTTCCTTGTTGGTATTCTATGTAGTCCAAAAGAATAAAAAGCAGATTCTATTTGAAGGTTCAGTGTCCTATCAGAGAACTCAGGTTAAAAAAAAAAGAAGAAAAATTCACAGGAAAGACAGGGAAAAAGGAAATTATTGTCAGAAGGTCTGAGAGGAGAGGTGTGCTGGAGAGGGGTCCTCCCTGAATCATCTTCTACTGACTTTGTGTTACAGCTTTTTCTATTTCTGCACACTGCTTACAGTTGGATACATCAGCAGTAACTAACCTGGGAAATACAACATTAAAAACCCCAAAATCCAGTCCATTCATTTCTTGTCAATTCACACATGAAAACATTCTGTGTCCATGATTTCAAATCACACAGGGAACAGTTCTCACAGCCCTGCCTGGTAACCAAGGCATGGGAATGAAAACACCTCCCCTGTTAAATTTGCTGAAAACACATTACAGCACACGCTATCAAAAGAAAGAAAAGAAAGGTGTTTTCACAAAAAACCCCACGAGTGTTTCATTGTCTGTGAGAAATCAAGAGCAGGATGGGAAAGGCTGTTTACACAGGCACTTAGCCAGGAAACTGTGTTTTCCACAGACCCAGTCATTCAGGGAGAGCATCTCCGATTTTCCCGAGCCCCCTCCCTCTCCTCCTAGCCCTGTAATTCCACTGAGAAATCCATCTGCAGGTGAGCGAGCCCAGCCAGTCCTGCACCATGCATCCCAAGGCTGCCTCTCCTTGGGCGAGTGCTTCCCCACCGAGGCCATTTGTAGGAATTTTACGCAGCAGGACCAACAAACGCGGCGCCTTAAGGGAACGCGCGAGGTTCGCAGCGCATCGCCACCAAAAATCCGCTCGGAAGCCTGGTGTGCAAACCCCCGGTGGAAAGCAGCATGGCTCATTAGCAGGCTTGATGGAGAGCGCCGTGAGATGGACAGAAAGTGCTGTCACTTCATTCGTGCATGCTGCCCTGCATCTTAAGTCGCAGCTCGCCGAGGATCATGTGAGGCTGGGCTCTGGAGCCGGGGGTGTGTAAGCCTGGCAGCTGGGGAGTGTTATGGTCGCTGCTTTCCTGTGCTAAGCTGATTTACTTGTTTAAGGTCTGACCTCATCATCCTGTCAGTATGGATCCCCACCTATACCGTGAGCAGCAGCTCGGCAGCGGCTGCGGGCTGGCGGCGCGTTAATCAGCGGAGAGAGGGAGAGCGCTGCCGCTGTTTGCTCTTTTGTTGCCTTTTCTCAAGAAGCGGAGTTGAATCAGAAGAGATAACAAAGAATCCGTTTCCTTCCTGAAAGAAAAGGCTTTTCGCCCTTTTTTTTTTTTTTTTTTTTTTTTTTTTTTTCCTCCTGGAAAACCAAGTCATGTCAGTGTCTGGCAAGAAGGAGTTTGATGTGAAGCAGATCCTGCGGCTCCGCTGGCGCTGGTTCAGCCACCCCTCGCAGGGCTCCGCCGGCTCCGGGGGCTGCCACCCGCAGGAAGGCTACGAGCACAGGGGCACCCCGGTGCAGAACAGGCTGAAGAGCCACTCTCGGGACAGAAATGGGCTGAAGAAGAACAGCAGCCCCGTGCACCACAACATCCTGGCCCCCGTGCCCGGGCCGACGCCGGTGCACCAGCGCTCCATCCACAGCTGGCACCAGCAGAACCTCCTGGAGCAGCTGCGGGCCGCCGAGGAGAGCCCCAAGGCCAGCACGGAGGAAAACTCTGCCGAGGAGGATGCCAGCAAAGCCACGCAGGAGCTGCAGATGGTCACAGAACAAAACGCAGATGAATCTGCGGAGAGGTAGGAGTTTTAAAGTCTGCGCTTGGAAAGCCAGAGCTGTTTCCAAGTTGCTCCCCTAAAAGCGTCTTTGTTTTTAGCCAGAGTTCCTCACTGCATTAATCTCACTTTGTGTATGTGCACACCCACACTCAGACGGGAAGGAACACTTCTGCATCAGAAGAATGAACTGAAACGTTGTCAGGAAATTTTCATCTTTGCTTAAGGTACATCATTCCATAACTCTTCCATATGCCTAAAATCTGCCAGTTTGTCAAATTTGCTCTATCAACATTCACAGGACATCCATTTCTTTTGATTTATTCTGTGTGAGTGCAATGAAAAAGGAGCCTCCTGCCATCCTGTCCTCATTCTGACTTTATCAATGGGTGTAACTTTGACAAATGGGAGCTGCTGGAGGTGCACGGGCTGGGTGGTTGCCATTGATCTCTCAAATTTCTCACTGATTTTCTTTCACTGTCTTCCTGGCAAGTAAAATTAGCCTTGAACTAAGTGGAAAGGAAGCGTCATCCTTTGCTTTTTTAGAGGCTTTTTTGAAACCCCAGTACTTTCACAGCTTGTTCAGTATGCTAAGGCATATTTTCTGCAAGGTCAGGTGAAAAAACATTACACCTTAAAGGTGTAAGCACAAAGGGAGAGCTGTTTTTAACTTGTGAATAACAAAGAATACATTAGTAATACCCCTTATTTAATTAAGCTTTTCTATGTTTTCTTTTTTCAAAACTCGTGTCAGGATTTTTAGCTTATCCAGCAGTATTTTTACCCCACCTTTCCCCACCTGGGACTCCAACCAAGCATTTATGATATGATTATTTGCACCATTTGATGGGATTGCCATCAGTCTTTGGACATCATTTAAACGCATTACACTGTATTTAAATTTATCTTACTTGAAGTGCAGTTCTCTCAGTAAAAACCAAGCTGACGGCTTGCATATTTTTAGCAGTTATTATATTTCAAGTTGTGCATCTGCTGTGGGGAACATCTGCAGATGGAACAGCAAAAACTGCATTCCAAAATGTCCCTTGGAAACCAGTCCCAGTAGTGAGTAGGTACCAGAGAAAACCATTGCAGAGTGAAAGCACTGAGGAAGGACTGGGGGAGTTCAGGGTTTCCAAGGGCACTGGCTGGCAATGGGGAAGCAGCACACCCTTACTACAACGTTTCAAATGATAGTACAAGTTTCCTGAAAGAAAAAGATGGTTGGTTTTAGACATACCTTAGAAGGAAAACTGATTTAATTTGAAGAAAAATAAGGAATGCTTATTCGTCCAATAAGATGCTACACCATGTGAAGAAGGAGGTAAAAAAAGCCTGATCAGTGGAGTTTGGGAGGTAATAAATCACTGCTTTTTAAAATAAGATGTGACATTTTCCCCAGCTATATTTTCTGCTAAGACCTCCTGAAGTTTTGTACCTTCATATCTGTTTCAATTTAAGTTCTGCTCTTGAGCTGTTTGAAGTTGCAGCCTTTAGGATAGTTTTGGAACTTCATATATCATAAATTGTTACTGTCAAATAAGTGGGTTTTTAAAGACTTCAATAAAAGCCATCATTGCAGATTAAAATATATTTTAACATACATCTTAAAAATCTGAATTGGTAATAGATTGTTTATAAAGTGATTCATGGCTTTGAGTTTCCCTACAATTAAAATATTTTTCATGAAAATAAAACTGGCCAGTAAGGACAACAGAAATCATTAAGTAAAACACTGTTCCCTTCCCCTACAGCATCCAGCACATTAATTAATACATTAATTGGCTGGGTAGGAATGAGATACTGAGAAGAAATAAGGAGAAGGAGCTTTATATCTACATTTACCTAAATCTAGGATGTAGATATCGATACCTGGATATATTTTCATCGCCTCAAAACAATCCTTGAAATCATGCCTTTAAATCATTCCAGGTCTCCTTTTTCCCTTAGAAGTTCCTGATAGTGCAGTCAATGGTAACCAGTGGGCTCTGCTGGTTTTCAAGAGGTACAAACCAGGGCTTTGCAGGATCCCTGAGCCCTTCTCACACTGCTGAGCAGGAGCTGTGCAGCTACTGCAGCCAAATTTCACATCCACCCCTCAGGGCACAAAGACAAATTTGCCTTTTGGGCCACTAAAGCACTGTACCTTCAAAGCAGCTGTCTCTAAACCAGTGGGTTTTCCTCTGCCTGGAGAAGTCCCATTTTTAGGTGGATCTGAAGCAGGATTCTGCTGAGTGTCATATGGACAACCAAAATAGAAGAAAAGGGAGAGAATCTGGCCAATACCTCACCCCTGAGCAGAATAGGAAAGCTGTTTCTACTAAGAGTTTAATGCTTCCCATGGAAAATGTCCCATGGAAATGTCAAATCAATATTCTGAATTTATTCAGAAAAATCTGGACTGTCTTTCTCTAGAAACCTCGGGACTGAATGCTGTCAGTGATGGACAGAGAGCACCCTGGGGGGTGATGAAATAAGGGTTGGTTACTGAGGAGGAAAGGTAAATAATCAAGTTCCAAACAACAGTTCCATTTGGAATACACGACCATCAATACACTTATTTCTGCTTTCTTCAATCAATTTTGCTATTCCTGTCACCAGATTAAATAGTGCAAGACTTAAAGAAACCCTTCTGAACCACGGGTCTTGAATTATATCCCATGACAAGTGACAAAGTAAATGAGGCTCAAGTGACTAAAACTCATTAGTTTTGTCCTAATCATAACCAGTTAATGTGTGGTCAGCCAATGCATCCTGGGCCATAAATAAGTGTTTTATTGGCACAAGGGTAA
The DNA here is from genome assembly GCA_032173965.1 of Sitta carolinensis. Taxonomy (NCBI): domain Eukaryota; kingdom Metazoa; phylum Chordata; class Aves; order Passeriformes; family Sittidae; genus Sitta; species Sitta carolinensis. Next base: position 3,722,369 of record CM063286.1, on the reverse strand, counting down.
GGAAAGCCTCTCAGCATCCTGGGGACTGCCTGGTCCAGTGGAAACCTGCTCAAACAGCCTTCTAGGAGCAGCTGGAATGATGGACCTGCTGCTCTAAGATCCTGATGAAAGTTACACCCCTAGATGAGAAAACAAGATCTATATTGACTGACCTCATCTGATTCTCACCTATCTGCTCCTTCAGTGGGGACTGGGACCTCTTTATGGGTGGAAAAAAAGGGAAACCAGCTGAAGTCTGTAGAGCCACCAAGTAGAGCAGATTTCTCTCTAGATTTGTAGAACTGTAGAGTGTATATCCCAATGCAGTATTTTCTGGGATTACTGGGGTGCTCAGCAAGCTAAACCTGTGGAAAATGGCCATGCCCAGAAGGAGCAAACACAGCCAGAGATTTCAGGCTTGGCTTCAAGAGGGAGCTGAGGTGAGCTCTGTAAGAACCCACGGGAAATATTAACCCATGGGTGGCTGCTGGTTCAGCAGGCAGGCAGGGAGCTGAGCACTTGAGCTCTCCAGGACATCTCTGATCTCTCCTGTCTGCAATCTTGTGAGGCTCAGGCTCCTCTGCCAGGGGACCAGCAAACATTTCCATCTCTCCTAAAGAAAGTGGTCTGGCAGTGTCCAGCACACACTGGGAGGATTGGATGTTAGATTTTGAGAGTCAACAGAAGCTTTGTGTGCACCCCGTGTGCACACACAGACTGACCCAGCACTGGAGCCTCCTAAAAAGAGAATTCAGATATTGAATTACTTTGATTACTTCCCTTACTAGTTCTGGACTCACAGGTATTCTCCATGACATTGTGTGTCATTTATTAACCTTGTGCCCATTACCACAGCCATTCCTACACGCCTGCCAGGTTTCTGATTCCACAAGTGTGCTGTTGCAGACATGTGTGCTGGTTAAGTATTTCCTAGTTGCCCAAAGGAACTTAGATTTCAATAGTAAATGGAGCATCCATTCATCATTTTCCTCTTTTGCATTTTTTTTTTTTCTAATTATGTGGCTGAAAAATTGCTGACAAATTCTACTATGGGACAAATTCTAGTTTGGCTAAGGACAAATGTTTTCTAATTTCCCACATGAGACAAAATATATTCCTAATTAATTTTAATAGCATCTTTTGATGACATAATCCAAACAGTCATTACTGATGCACATGGAAACAGATCCTTGGGAGGTGCCTCCTCCCAAAGGCAATCCTGTTCTCTGGTGGCTATTTTTGATGTACAGCTATTATGATAGTTCTTCTTAACACTTGAAAATTCACGTTGTTTTTTTTTTTTTTTTTTGTTTTGTCAGACATATGGAAATAGCTATCAGACTGTTTTCTTCCCTGTCTCTGGCATGCATATAAAAACACACACGTGTGATTGTTTCAGGTGTTGTCTCTTATCTGAGGGCTTTCCCTTGAGTTCTGCTCTCAGCTCCTGGAGCAGACGACAGCTTTGGCTCCCATTCCAGTGTGAAAAAAGCAAACAGGTGATAATTCTCTTGGTGGAAATGGAACATATGAGTTATTCTGTGAATCCACTGGTCAAACCGGAGTGAGAGGGCTTTAGGCACTGCGAGGGAAGTTCTGGGTATCCAAAGAAACAGTGGAGTGACTGACAATGGTGCCAAGGCAGCAGGAAGAGGGAGCACTGGTGTGTCCTGTGCAGAGAAGGTGACAAAGGGCTGCACTCAGGGGGTACATCCTGACACTGCTTCCCTGCCATGGGTAAGAATTCAGTTCCATGAATGATCTCTGGTGCCCAAGAGAAAGTTTAGAAATGATGATTCCTAATCTCACACCACGGCAGTATTTATTTTTAAAAAACAGAACTACTACAGTTTTGTTTTCACTCCAGCGTTTTGAAAAAAAAAAAACTTTCAAAAAATCTTAAGTTTAACAAATAAGTATTTTAGAAGCATGATAATGAATGCTGGACGTGTAGTCAGACAGCATTTCAGTCCTTCTGTGATGAAGCTGGACCAGCTAGGTGCTTGTCTACAGTGCAATTTAAGCTCATTAATGCCTTGGTCTTTCCCCATCAGCATAGGTATCACACTGTTCTCATTCTTCTTATTGTTACCCTTCTGTACACCCTTTGCTTACATTTGAAAATTGCTGTAAGTCTAAAGAGCTGCAATTCCTGCAGCCTTGTCTCAGCACTCCCATGCTGGCAGCTCTGCTATTCCACTGCTGTCTCCAGCAGGTCTGTCTGGGCAGAGCTGGATGTGCTCCTGGTGGAGGCTGCCAGTTCTAGTGGAGAGCTGGGCTCCTTCTCTGTCATCCTCACCACTCAAATCTGCTCCAATCTCCTCAGTGGCTGGTTATTTTTTTTTTTCTTTCTCAGCAATGTGGTGCTGTTGCTCATGCCTGCCTTGTGATTCATGTGAAACTCCTGCCTCTGTACCAGAGTCCTGTTCCCAAACCATCTGTACAGTTCTGCAGTTATTTGTTCCTAAAGCCAGTGCTTTGCACAAATAAATTCCATCTTGTGTTTGTCAGAGAATGTCTCCAGCTGGCTGAGCTAGTGCTCAGTTCTGATTTTATAATTCTGATTTAGTGATTTAATATTCAGCTCTGATCCAATGCCCCACCATTCCTGCAGCTCTTCTCAATTATAATATACAATATCTGAGATTTTATTTTTTCAAGTAATTTAAAAGATTTATGAGAAGTTATAGGGGAACTTCAATGTTGAGTTCCTTAGGAACCCAGTTTGATTTACCTTCCTCTTTGTCAGTGAAACTTTGATAATTTAATAGCATGATTTCCAACCAGTTTCACATTTGTTCCAAAATGGGTTATTCCAGACAGTCCTTGAGGTTGAACCTTGCACTATCTGATGTAACACACTGAAAAATAACACTCTTATGTTCAAGGGGTACATGACAATTATTTCTTTTCTGTTCTCCATAATTTATAGTAAAATCTGTCAATGAGGCACTTCAGTTTACTTTGACATGTTATTCCTGGCCAATTCTTGCTCACTTAAATTGTATTTCTAAGTGCTTAGAAAAAATAACTATATGAATTTTACATTGTATAATTTGGCAAGAAATAGCAAGAAGGAAAAGAAATTATGTTTTGTGGAGAATTTTTCAGTTTCTTCAGCATTTATAACAATTGAATATCAATTCCAGTATGTTCTAAAAAGATGATTTTCTTCAAGCCTGCAATGGATAACCAAAACGCTTCCTTGCTACCTCAGGGACAAGCAAAAAGTAATTTTCTTCTAACAATGATCTTTAGCTAAAAGTCAAAATACGAGTTTGAAACCGGATTAAGATGTTTGTAGCTGATTTGAGAGGAGTCAGAAGTGACAGCATTTTATGGAAATTCATTCACCACTGGCTGAAATATGGTAGCTGGGGGTGACCAGGAAAATTTGATATCTTATATTTGCTAACTGCAGAACATCTATAAAGTTATAGTAAGTGGTATCTGATGCAAGATTAAAAACTAAGAGGAAAATCACCTTTTTTTTTCCCAGCAGTTGATAATTCACAAAGAGAAAGAGGCTTTTTGAGGCCAAGTGCAAATGCACTGAACAGTGACCAGTGAATTAATTCTCACTCAACAAATGCTGTGACTTCATACAAGAGCTCTTGGTACAGAGATCAGGATCAGAATGTCTCAAAGGCAGCCTTGGGATGTATTCCTACTCTCACCTTCTATTTTGACATCTTCTGAAGAACTTGGAAAAGCAAAAAAATGGGGTATTGAAGTGGGTTGAAGCAGTTATTAAAGATGAATGAGTAGAATTGTATTTTGAAATTCATTTTATATTCACCCTGTGGAAGGACTGGATATTTATCCTTTTTTTTTTTTTTTTTTTCTTCCATAGCTAGGTAAATAGACTCACAGGAAAATTTAAGTTGAAAAGGGGCTCTGGATGTCATCAAGTCTATCCCTGTCTGCCCACCAAGAAATCATAATGAGAAATAATCTGACTTACTAGAGAACACACAGTGTTTTACAGGCCTACATTTAACAAGCCTAGCTTTCAAAGATGAATTATTACAGGCAAGGGAAAAAAATACCATTTAATAGCAATTTAAGAATCTAGGACAATTCCAGTCATTTCAAAACAATTTTTTTATGATTCAATTATCTTCTCATTTTCACTCCATAGAGCTCGCTCTCAGCAAAGACAGCTGTTAAATGACTTTTTGAAGAGTTATTACTGTTCTTAAAATCGCTTCTTAATGCCTCCAGAAAAAGTTAAAGAGATGATTAAGCACATGTGTCCAATGCAGAGCAGTTTTTACAGACACACACTGAGATTGTGCAATTGAAAGATCAACAAGAAATCAGAGGTTGGTGAAACATTCTGGGAAAAGGGGGAGAAGGTTTTGCTTGGTTTCAGAGTTATAGCCAGACAGGATCCTAAAAGAAACTATTTATTTTCACCCTTGGGTTGTGGCTGAATTGTTTACTTTGGAATATTGTAATGAGGAAAATTGTTCAAATCCTACACGTTTAAAAAATAGAGGGGTTTGTTTGTTATAATCAAACAGCTAAATGTGCCAAATAAACCAGACCAGTTTGGTTTAGCTCTTTTCATTCTGCTTGAATAAAATAATTCTCTAATGTATTTAGAGAATGATTATATCAGGCACTTAAATAAGACTTTGTCTTACTTGTGTACCTGTTGGTGTGCAGAGTAAAAGAATTAAAAAAATAAAGCTGAAATACTGTTGGACTTCACAGAAAGAGCTTAAGATAAGTATAGTATACAAATGTAAAGAAAATAATCTCTAAAACAACGTTATAACTTATTCCTCTGTGACATCAGATTCCCCCTCAGTGACTCCAACAACAGAAACAGCAGCACTGGAAATTCCCACCCTGCTGTGACAGCAAATCTGCTCCCAGGTGTCCTCCCCTCCTTTTCAAGGAAATGCTTAATAGTCAAAACTCAAGTCAAAGCAAATTAAAATGGCCAGAACAAGACCAGAGAGCCTGGCTCTTTGCAAAAATTCTGCCCATCCAATAATAGCTTAAAACATCTTTGATTTCACTGTAGTGATTGTTTCCATCTTGTGTGACAAGTCAGAGTATTTCACCAAAACCTGCCTGCTGCTCACAAGGAGCAAGAGGATAACTGAAAGTATTTAAAGGAACATCCTGCCTTCATTTCAGGTTTAAATATATGCTAGAGCATCTAAATTAATACAGTTTCAAAGTGTTTTGTCAGGAAATAGGCACTGTATTCTCATGTTTTACAGGATAAAAAGTTTCCCTCATCACATTCTCCACTAAAACCCATTTAGGCCAAACAAACATTTTCAGTGGAAAAGAAAGCAATGACTGATACCTGGTCCTTCCTTCAGTTCTGTTGTACATATTTTGAAAAATCTTGGGACAAGAATCTAGATTTCTTACCTGGATATTAACATTTGATTTAATCAAATTCAAGTGCTCTCAGCCTAAATTTTGAGCTTCACAACTAGGATCTGAAAATGAGTATATGGGTTGTGTCTCAGATGTGTTGCCTGCTTCTTTTATTGCCTCAGAGCAATCACCCAGCCTCTTGGTATCTCAGTTCACCCATGTAAAAGGGCATTTTCCTGGGGACACCACAGGAACTGAGCAGGGTTTTCAAACATCCAGATTTGCCTGCAAACAGCTTTGCAATGCAAAGTGGAATTCATGTGCACTGTGATGGATTCATTGTATTTCATAGTTGCACGGTTTATCTTCTCATTACACTGGCATCACAGAAATCAAAGTCTGCTAGGAGTTCCATTACAATAAGTAGAGACCAATGTTCTTCCAATAAAATGTTTTGAGCAGCCAACAAAGGCAACAGATTTGAAAAAGTGGAGAGCCACTGTCACCCTTTGCCTTTGACAAGTCAAGAGGAAGGGAGGCAAGAAATGAGCATTTTCAAACCCTGGTCATTTTAATTGAAGCTGAGAAAATGAAGAACCTTTTTGAACTGGGCAAATACACCTAGATTCAAGTGGAAATTGTGAGCAAACCACTAAGAAATCCTAGGAGTTGGAGAAAAGCTATTTTAAGCTATTACATATGGTTTGAGTTGCTAGGGAAACCTCTCTTACAGTGCTCACTTAGCACAGATGCTCAGGAAAGCTCGGTGTCCATGTCAGACCATTTCAGAATGCTGCAGAATGGGAAGAAATAGAGATGCACATACACACACAGGCAGGCAAAAATACCTCAGTGATTTTATCTTAGTCACATTCCACGTCTTTGGTGGGAGCTCGTTCTTTGCCTCTCTGCCACGACCACCACATCAAAAGCTCTGATTCCAAACTGAGAGCATTTGTTCAAGCCTTGCCTTCAGTTTTGATCCATTTGGGATCGTGTTTTAGACATTCATCTTCGTAGAGCAGGAGCTTTGCCTTTGTCATGCACTCAGTGAAAGGCAAAGGAGAGAGGCTGGCTCTGATGCCACCATTTCTGGGCACCCTTTTGAGCAGGGCAGAGAATAATTGAATACTCTGAACAAAAACTGGGGTGCTCTATCCTGTTTATAATGGATATATGTGGATCATTTAAAGATAAAAATGCTGGTTCTGGGTCATGGCTCTCATTACTGTCTCACAAAAGTCTCTCACAGAAGATTCTCCCTGGCTCATCATTCAATTTATTGAAAACTACACCTAAAGTCAGCAATTCCCTCCTGTGCCCCTCCTTACCCCTCCCTGTGCTGGGTGCTGGTGCAGTGGCTTGGGATGGGCTCTCACTGACTCAGAGATGCCTGACCCAGTAAAATCCCCCAGCAGAGCAGGCTCCTGGTGCAGCCTGTCACAGGGGATTGAGAAGCAGAGCAAGAAAACTCCCTGGGAGCTCCTGCAGCAGCCAGGCTGTTCTAGCAGAGCACAATGAGCTGCTGAGATAAGCACAGGAAGGACGAGGCTGTAAGTCAGGACTAATTTCTTTTGCCTTCATTTGTTTCATTCACTTAGAGGATCCCAGTTTCTGCTGGAAAGGAGATTAGAGGGTCTTGGTGGCACAAAATGCCAATAAGGTTGCCCAGGAGGAAACTCCCATGGGATGCCCCCAAGCAGGAGACTCAAATGTGCCTCTCACTCCCTCATTCAAGTGGAGCCCAATCACTCCTCAGCTGTTTGAATTTCCCTTATATTTTTTCACTTGGTGTTACAGTGAGTCCAAACTCGACTTTAACACAATTAATAAAGTAACAAAGTCAGGACTGGAAGGACAATATTCTATTGAATAAATGCATTAAAGTTGCTGTGTTATTTTTTTTGTATAACCACATTGCAATGCAAATTTGCCTCTCTCCAGCCTAGTGAATACTACTGGCACTCCAGGGAAAACACCCTGTCATATAATAATAATATAAGCAATATTTTCCACAGTTCATACCAGTTACACACTTTTAGCCTTTCTTTGTTTTTATTTCGATTTAATGTGTTACATTTATTTAGATCTCTTGTTTTTATTCCGATTCAATTACAGTGAGTGAGGCTGACACAGACCCTGGCTTGTTGGAGTAACTTTTCACTATTATCTGTCCAGATAAATGCCAAGTCACTAATGGCACCGAGGAACAGGTTTTGTTAAGCCAGGTTGTCAGAAGTCCTGTTAAATACACTTGATACTGTCAAATTAAAGCCGACCTAATGTTCTGTCTGTAAAGGTTGTAAAGACAATTTTCTCTCTGTTCTACAAAGGTGCTGTGGGCTCACGAGCAGAGGTTTCCTCACTAAGGAATTCCTGCAAGGTGCTGCCTCAATCTCCTTCTTTTCTGAGCAAGCACAGGAGACATTCAGTGGGTGTTCATTTCTGACATTAACAATGATGTACATAATAATAAATGCTAAAATATTTCCCAGGTGTTAAAAAGTGCAAGTCAGTGACCAAAGGTAAGAACAGGAGCTAAAGCCCAACAGTCTACAGAATTTATAATACTCCAAATTCCTTCTGGTAAATATGGAAGGGCTTTCACAATATGCTGGTTTGGTTGTACCGACTTGAAAGAAAATGTCCTCAATTGACCCAGAAATAAATACAGCAGGTTAAGTTATTTGAATTCCTTTCCAGACCTAGGTTTGACTTATATTTTCTGACCCAGAAGCTCAGAAGTTAACAACTGGCTGGAGAGTACTTTGGTATCAGCATATCTGTCCCTAGGCACACACAGAAATATTCAGCTTTAACACAGGGAAACTCTCTCAGGGTGTAATTGCACAATTTAGAGGAGAGAATTGATCACAGATAAATTAATGTGGCTTACAAAACCAAACAGAATAGAAAACTTCTGTCTACTTCTCATCTGTGATTTCTACCTGTAAGGCTGCCCAGACCTTTTTACACTTCCTCTCTCCCTCATTTCTAATAAATCTGTAATTATGACAGGACATTCTGGCTAAATAGATTAAAAATCACACCTTTTCTCCCCATTGCAGTACTGTTTAGCTTTGAATGAGGTATCCAGCAGATCAGCTGAATCAGGTCAAGAGATATTTTGGAACAAGCCTGGAGAATTTTACATGTCTGGGGGTGTCTCATATAGCAAAATGAAATTTGAAGTGGTGCCTTCATCTGGGGGATTCTGTTTCGCTTGAATGGGAAAACATGGCAAGCCTTATTTGTTAGTTAGGATCCAGATAAATGAAGGAAAGGAAAAATGCCAAAAATTAAATGGTCATGAGAAGCCCAAGAATAGCTCTTTGCCTTTGATGAGAAACAAAAAAGGAGAAGCACGTAGAAGGTATTATGGCAGTGGTTTGAGGTTTAATAAATCAAGAGATCTTAAAAAAGCTCCCAGCAGGATCCCTATCTGCTGAGCTGCAAGGCTCAGGTTGGTAGGGGCAGGGATAATTGCAGTTGAGACTGCTACTCTCTGCCTTTCCCAAGCTCTGCTCACTGGAGGCTCAGCCACTTCACATTTGGTATTTTCTCATACTCGTATCTCCCTTTGCTCCTCTTTGCTCCACTTTTCCCAATTAATTGTCAAAAGGGACAGCATGAAACAAGGTCTTCTTCCCCTCACTCTCTCCCATCAGGAGTCCTTCTGAAAAGTGCTTAATGAAGGAACAAACAGGAATTTAATTGGCTTCATCTGGCAATAGCTTTGCTTGGAGTACAAACCCGTTCTTCTTGCCATTGGCCCGGATTTTGTTTTCTATGTCCTCTAAAGAAAAATGCCACAGGCCCAGATCCAGCATTAAGGCATTATTTTTCATTTTGCACATTCTGACAGCTCGAAATTGTGCTGTATCATGCCTTCTGGTCACATCATTTTTTGTTCTTTAGAAAGATTATCACTTGCTCCCAGGAAGTTGAGCAAGAAGTACTCAGGCTCCCTGAGATCTCCTTCACTTTTAATTTCCCTCTAACACAATAATGAACTACAAATGTGAGCTTGGAATTCATGCATTGCAGTGACCACTTGGCATGACCAGAATAAAGGATAATTTTAAGATGATAATATATAAAATACTCCTCTCCTTTTACCTGAAAGGTTTCACTCAGTTATTCTTTATTACGTAATATAAATGAATACAGTGTTAATTCTCCTGGAGGATAATGTTCTTGAATGGTGATTTAAGCTGGCATTAATTGAAAGGATTTGTCTGAGACACTCCATCCCTGAATATAGACACAGATCTATTAAATAAAACACTCAGGCTCTACAGGCAGTGTTCTCTCCAGGCTCATTAGATATTGCTACAGCTCCAATTTCTATGTCACAGCAATAGGTGTTTTTAAGTCCTGCCTCAGAATGTTTCTAGCAAAGTTTCATGTTCAGATTGGTTCTGTACCAGGAAGTGAACCATTAGAAACTCCTTTCTATGGATGTAGAATTATTCAATTTCTTAATTATCTGCAGAAAACAAACAGTGAGCACAAAACCCTTCCATAGACACGAGACCTTTCAACAGCAGAAAAAGTAGAAAAAGATCAACAATCAAGAGAGTTCACACACTAAACTGCAGAGACTGGAAAACAATTTTGTAATTCCTCTGTTAAAAAATAATAAACATACAATTTCCAAAGGGAGAGAGCTTGCTGAGGAGAGAGTTTGGATTGACTCATCTTTGCACCTCAAAAGCAAAACGTGGCCACAGCTGAGAGAAGGCACAGAGGGCTCGGGGCTCTGCAGCTTGGGTGCAGCTTCCATTTCCCACTGGAATTACCCCAACAAATCCCTGACTTCTATTCCTGGCAGGATTCAAAATATCCTAACCCAAATTCATCCTGATATGAATCACGATGACATCTGTCTGTACATTGTCATGTCTGGGGGAAGAGCAGAACTCAAAGTAGCTGAAGTGCTTCCAGTGCTGTGCTGGAGCTCCTGCAGTTAATGACATGCACATTTACACTTGAAATCCCAAAAGGGAAGAGTTATTTTAACTAACACCGACTGAGAGAAGTGGCAGGTTTATGTTAGCCTTAGCAATAAAAAATTGCTAAAACTAGGCAGTTTCAAGAGCTACAAGCTCTAAAGGCAATTGTCAGAGCTTTCAGTTTAGTTGGGAAGTCAGGAGTTTCTCCGTTAAGGAAATAAATTATAAATTTAATTGCTTATTTCTTCTTTTGCTACATCATTTTCTGTTGTGATTACAACCTAACATTAATGTTGTAACCTCAGCAGTCATCGACAGCTTCCCATACCCTTTTAGGACAAATGTTTTCACCCATACCCCAAAAACTTCCCAATAAAGAATAAAAAATAAAGAAGAGTGCAGCAGAAATTTCAAGGCAGAGGCTGGGACAGTTACTGCCTACTACAATTTTATCAGCATCAATTAATACAAGCACATCAACTTTATCATTATTTCATCTGCATTCAGAAACAGGTTCCTAACTGAAATGTTTTTCTTTCTCAGCCAGCTGCTGCCTCAGATGCTGTGATTTTTGTAGGAAAAGAGCTTTTTTCTCAGTAGCCAGCCCCAGTGCCCAGCAGCCAGAGCTCCCAGGGCTGAGCAGGATGGAGCTGCCTGGGGAAAGGGGCAGAGCTGCCTTTCCTCAAATAAAAAATAAAAAAGAGAAAAGAAAATTCCCTGGAAATATTGCTGCACAAACAAACCGAGCTGGTGGAGCTGCACTTTTGGGACACATCCAGGGGATGCTGGAGCCCCTCACTGGTTCCCAGTTTGCTGCTGGTGCCCAGTGGGATTTACAGGGCACGGGGAGGGACCCCCAAATCAAAATCTCTACGTGACACCAATAACTGAACTTGATTAAAGTGAATTTCACAAATAACATCTTAAATAGGCACATTCAACAAACCCCCCAGACGTGGTCACCATAAAAATGTAAATAATGTAAATCAACACCTGCAACATTAAAAGGCTCCAATAAATCACCTTGTTTTCCTGCAATATTATGCTACTAAGCTTCCCTATCATCAGGTTTGCTTTCTGGTTTTGGTCACAGGCTCACTGAGTGAGGTTTAATAAAACACTGAATTTTAAAAAGGACATGGCAAATAAATGGCATTTATGTGTTATTGCATTCTAACAAAATAATGAGGAAATCTGGATTTGTCCTTTGTATACTGATTAATGAAGAGCGCTCTGCTGATTAATGTGAAGAGTTCTTCATTATGACAGAAAATAAATTTAACATAATTCAGAAATTTAAAGAATTGTAGGCCTGGAATGAATCACAAACCTCATGACATCAATTCTGGCTACAGAAAAGATGAAATTTTACCTCCATACACCACCTGAGAGTCCTGGCTTTCTTAGGATCCAGTACAATCTCACTCTTACCTGACATTTCCTCCTGTGTCTCATTCAGGTAATTATTCGAGCAGAGGTATAAGCAGCTCTTTAAAAAGCAAAAATTTCCCTAAAATTTAATGAGGAAAAGGGCAAAGATGTCTCTCTGAATTTAAATTCTGTTCCCAAAAACTTTTTGTCTTGCTATGATATACCCACAGTAATAATTAAGTATTAATAACAATCCAACTCTCTTTCTACCACGTGATTTTCTGCAATAAAATCTCTGAGCAGCATCAGGAGCAGGACTGGAACTGAATCCCTGAGGGATTTCAAGCGTGGCTAAACAAGTTATTCCTATCCCTTGTCTTTATTACACTTAAAACCTGCCATCCCTGCTCGATTTGGAAAATGTCATGGGAAATAGTGTCAGGAGTCATCCAAAAGGCGAGATGACTCCTGACAAGTCATGTTTTTCTCCCAGTAAGCTTTGGTACCTTGGGAAAAAAAAAAAAAAAAAGGATAAATACAATGTTCTGACATGATTCATTGTGACCAGCCACGCTGGCTGGTATTTATGTCCTCCTCATCATCGAGCCACTTAATGCTTTTTGATTATTTATTTGAGTCTTCAGTTTATATTGTCTGCTGCAAAATTCCACGTTTCTTTTAAAATACTGGACCATATTTTGACTATCCAGGAAAACTTTGGAATTATTTCAGCTGTCTCTCTTAAAATGAAATTCATACAACTCAGTGGCTTGGGAATAATTTAAATATAGATTTCTCTCTCCAGGCTAATCCACATTTTAGCTGTTATTACAAATGCCAATTACAGCTCCTCATCCCAGCACAACAGTGACATGGAACAATTTGGGATATTGATTCCCCAGACCCAATCATTGATATTTTTCCTCCCCTGACTAACGCACTTTTGGAAACTTTTACACCTGAACACGTTTGTTTGTCCACACTTGTTCACATTTTACAGGAATAAATCTTTATCTGTGCTACACCCTCAGCATCCTCTGCCAGAATTGCACATCAGACTCCAGGGGGCTTGTCCTGACTCCTGCCTTTAGGATATTTTGATCTCTGACTTCTTTAGCTCATTGCTCCCCAGTACTACACTCTGAAGGTCAATATTTGAGTCTGACAGCCATACACTGAGGAAAATATATCAATGTTTATCTTTGGGTTTAATTTTTCCCCTCCATAATGTATCTACCATTTTGAATCAGCTGCTGAAGATAAACCAGAAATTATGTTATTAATTTTAATGGAGAACTTGCTTTTGCTTCCAGTATTTTTCAGTCTCTGAAGACCTTTCCCTTTGAAATAATTAATTATATAAGTGGTATTTATGCTGTAGTTAAATGTGACTCCACTAAAATTCTGAAAAAAGTGCCCAAAATTAAATGAAATAATTAGACTTTCACTCCCTTGGAAATTATTCTCTAGCCACAAATAAATACATGCTATGGGGAATTATTTCTTTCACACAACCAGTGCTGTCTATTTATTTGAGTATTATTTGAGTTTTTTCTGCAAACATCAAGGCTAAAAACTGAGATACAACACTTAGAGTGGATATATCAAATTTTTAAATTTTTTTTTTCAAAAAACAATTTTTTAAAGGATGCTTAAGAGGTAAATCATAAAATATTCCAGAGTATGAATTTGGCATCCAGTAGCTGATACAAAACTAATGAGCACATAATCCAATTTTGCAGCTTTGTCATTGTCCATGAAGCATTGAAAGAAAACAAATAAGAAAGTGGAGTCATTAAACAAACTGAGACAAATTCATTTTTGTAAGTCATAAATGACAAAGGAAACACATTAGAGGTGAACTTGGTTTTCCCCTTTTCCTTTGAAACTAAACTAAGCTAAAATGGGTTGGAAATTGTCATAAAGACAGAAACATTTTTCAGAGAAAACTGCTGTGTCTCAATTCAATATCACATTATAATTTGATTTTTAATTATTTCCCTTGAATTCTATGAGCTATTAACGAGGTATGGTCTTTGAAAATGCATGATCTAATGTCTCTATTTTCTAATACTGCCAATTCGACCCAACTTACCCTTTTTTATTTCTCTGTTTTCTGAACTACATGTTAAATTGTGGATGTAATCCAATATTCTGCTAAATTTAATACGTTAATTTCACGAAGAGATCTTATCTCTCCTAATCATTTATGAATTTGAATTAACAATATCAAAGGCAGCCAGGAAATTTAGTCAACCAGCTGTCATTATTTCCCAATTGGGCTTGGAAATTTTTTAAAAATCAGGTGCTATACATTCTAAAAAATTATGTTATTAAACTGAGAAAATGCTTTTCTGAATAATCTTTAGCTGAAGTAATGTTAAATACTGCAGTATTTTCAGTCTATGTGATATATATTTATATCAACAAATACATTATTTACTGAAAACAGATGAATAGAAAAATAAAGATTTTTACGGAAGTGTCAGAAAGATCTTTCAATCTGCATCAAAATCCATATTTAAAGGCTGTAAGAAACGATGTTTTGAAAAAAATAATATGGGTTTTCTATAAGTGGGAAAGCTTACAGAATTCTGGAGTGGGAGGAATATATTTATATTGTACATTTCCTTGAAAGGCAGAGAAATTAATTTGTCTCCATTATTTGCATTCAGATTCTAAAGGCCACAGAATGTACAGGTTCCACGAGCTCTTAATTTGGAAGTTTCTCTAGAATTATATGGTTCTCATTAAATTGTCTTCAGATTCATCATGACTGAGTCAAGCTATTTAATGGACTAAGTAAGAAGAGATGAGAAATAAAACCTAAAGATGTAATATCCAACATTTCATGCCAAGAGGTGTTTTAGCTACAGGAAAATAGGGTTTTTTAAGGATTCTCTTTGTGAGTGCTCAGGAGGCTGCATTTATCACATCAGTGCTGTGCAAAGAGTCCATCCACCCAAAACTGAGCTGGTGCCTTCTGGAGCTGAGCTGGAACTGAGACTGCACAGAGCAAAAGGACAAAGCAGGGATTTATTAACAGCATCACTGGGCACAGCTGGGCAGTGCCAGAGCCTGGCTGGGCACACCCAAGGTGAACCCAAAATGGTCACAAAATGGACAAACAGACACAAGGTCTCACACTTTGATAAGTTCTGGTCCATCAGCACATTGGAGTTCATTGTCCAATTACAGCTTCAGGTCATGAAGCTCCATCCTCCTTGGTTTTCCTTCTCACTTGGTTCTGTTCTTGGGCCTGAAAGTTGTCCTTGGTTCCAGTCTAGAGCAGGAATTGTTTTGTCTGCCTACTCTGTGAAGAGAGCTCAGTAGCACTGAATATGGAACCTAAAACTACCCACCAAAACAGCACAGAAGCTAAAAAATAGAAAAGCTAAAACTTAAGGCATCAGATGGAAGCAGATAAATCAGTGGCACCACCTACTACACACAACTGTAGTAAAGTAGAGTTTATATGCAGGTTTGTGAATGAAAACTTTCAGGTAGCAAAGAGAAAAAGCTGGAAGAAAGCACGGTAAGACCAGGACCACGGGACTTCTATAATTTTAAAAAATTCTGTGCTGCCTTTGGAATAAAAATCAATGTAATCTAACACATTTCTGATGCTGTGTCTGTCCCTGGCAGGCTGTCCACCACCAGCAGCTCTCCTGGGATGAGCACCAATGGCTCTGACGAGTATTTCCAGTCCACGAACCACGCGGAGCAAACCTTCCGCAAAATGGAGAATTACCTGCAGCAGCAGCAGCTCTGTGATGTGCTCCTGATCGCTGGCGACCAGAAGATCCCAGCCCACAGGTACAGCCCCCAGCCTCCTCTCTGCCCCAAATTTCCAACCAGCTGCCTCAATTCATGAACACCTTGGTTAGTTATGGATGGAGAGTTGCTATAATTAGGACTCCGGCTAATGTGGAATAAAATCACATGGTCAGCCTTTCATATCTATTATTTTAAACACAATGAAATTCAAATGCAAACCACTGGCCCTGTCCACCCTCTCTTCTTGCTGCTGTCAAACTACAGCAAGATGAGCAAAGAAAATCTGTCCAGATAAGCACTCTGGGAGAAAATCAGATCACTAATTACTCCTTTAACTTCGCTGCCGCAAGATTTGAATCCTATGCTAATTTTTGCGTTGTACACACGATTTATAACGTAATGAGGCTGGATTTTCTGCCTGGTGGTGGGGTGCCTGGCTGTCCTCTGACACTGCCTCCCTGCAGGCTGGTTCTGAGTGCAGTCTCGGATTACTTTGCTGCGATGTTCACCAGCGACGTGCGGGAGGCCAAGCAGGAGGAGATCAAGATGGAAGGGGTGGAGCCCGAGGCGCTGAAGGCTCTGGTGCACTACGCTTACACAGGTGACCCTGCCCTGCCCCAGCTCCCCACAACAACGTTCTGCTTATGGAAACACCATAGACATTTTTTTTTATTAATATATGAGTTTTCGCACTCTGGGTTGGAAGGGAGTTTAAAAACCACCCATCTCCAACCCCGACAGCTTCACCAAGGCCAGGTCACTCACAGCCCGTTTTTTATCTCAATCACAATTTTCCTTTTGTTATTTTTACCGTCCAGATCGGATCTAAAGCTGTTCACGTTCCAATAAAAATGTCCCAATCACAGTATTCAAAATCCACCAAATCCTGTAAGTTAAAATATCTGTTTAAAGAACCTTTCAGCAAGAAAGGAAAATGAATTTGTGAACCACAGGACATCTCAAAAGCCAAAGAAGTAATTAACCTTTAAATAATGAAAATACAAGGGAAATGACTTAAAACTTCTTTTTTTTTTTTTTTTTTTTTTTTGTTGTTTTTCTTTCCCCTAAATGAAATCTACTCAGGAATCCTGGAGTTAAAGGAAGACACTATAGAGAGTTTGCTGGCTGCTGCATGCCTCCTGCAGCTCTCCCAGGTCATTGAGGTGTGCTGCAACTTCCTCATGAAGCAGCTGCACCCCTCCAACTGCCTGGGGATCCGCTCCTTCGGGGATGCCCAGGGCTGCACCGAGCTCCTGAAGGTGGCCCACACCTACACCATGGTAAGGTGAAGAGCTGAGAGCTCTGCAGCCACCACCACATGCAGAAACACTCCCTCCTTCATTCACTCCTGCTCCCCCTTTCAGAGTTTTGCCTTGTAGAAAGGCATCCTCAGTGAACTGCAGGGAGAGTGGCATCTACTCCTGCCAAAAAATGTAATGGGGCCTTAGCACGGCTCATGTCTAGAGACAAACAGCACTGGGCCATCCTCATGCCTTTGGCTCCACACAAAGAAAATTCTAAAGCTGATTTTAAGGTGAGACACACATAAAAAGAGTCAAAATAAAGAATGTATTGGAAAGATTTGGAATGCTAAAAGAGAAGCACGTCCCTGACTGGAGCATAATCCTCCTCTGGCTCAAAGCAGGAAATGAATATTCAGAGCATGGGAAACAGAGAAGTGAGATAAGTTGCTGTGAAACCAAATTGAGGGATAAATATTCAGGGCAACATGATGTGCTATCACAGCTTAAAACACGAAAAGAATGGCAACTGCTGCAGCTAAATAGATATAAAAGAACAACTTGTTAGGGGACCCATGGCAGCTTTATGCTGGAAATGTTAGTGGAGGATGTCAGAACCAGTTTAGGGGCTTCACAATGCTGAGAACACTCAGGGGTTGTGCTGAAGGAGGTGAGAGCGGCATGAGCAGATCCAGGGCACTGCCTGGGCTCCTCCCTCTCACAGCAATCAATGGTTTGTTTAGCAGCAGTTACATCCCTTTACATTTCAAAGTTTGAAATGGGGCATTTGAGGCAGAGGTTTGCTCAGCCTGTAAAAAATAGTGTTGTTCTTTTTGCTCCAAATCTTTTTATGTTCATCTAGAATCAGGAGATCCCCCTCTCCTGTTGCCTCTTTCCTCCCACCAGTGTGAGAATGTGGCAGGGAAGCTTCATTTAAAATTACAGTTCAGATTTCTTCAAAACTGAAACAAAATCATACGGTTGGATTCATGATTTTATGATGGCAAGAGATGTTGAGACAATAAACAGCAAGGAGATTATGACAATAATTTTTGTTTATACTAATCTTTCCCAGGAGTTAAACCTTTATTAGTTTTTGAAACCACATGTCACAGATTTGAGAGTTGAGTCATTAAGAACTTCCTAAAATGAAGGATCATGATGACTCTATGACACTCAGCAACACTGGGTGTAAATTTTATACTATTTTCCTTGGAAAACTTCTACCACCTCTAGAACCACATCCTGTTCTTGCATGGAACAGGCTGAAAATGCTGCCATGAGACAGGACCTGGACCATAAACCCACCCACCACATTTGCTACTGACAGCTTAGAAAGAGAAGAGGAAACTGCACCTCTGAAATAAATTTCTGTTTCAAACCCTTGCAGTGATATTACAGAAAAACCTTTGGGGAACAGGAGATCATAAAATTCTTAAACATGTCAAAATTGTGGAGGGGGATAAGTAAAACATTCAGATTTGTTTTGTGTTGGTGAAAATGTGTAACTTAGGGGAAAGATTAGGAAGTTGTCCTGTAAATACAAAGCCCATTACATTTTCAAGTGTGCTGTAAACACCAGATCCAGTCAATAAAAGCAGACACAATGGGCACCTTCCCCTTCAATATTTTGGCCACTGAGGCAGAGCATTAACAGTTTCCTGCCTGGTGTCTTTTTGTGCAGATAGAGCTCGTTCTGACAAACAACTTGAGCTATATTTGTAACTAGAAGTGGACTGGCCTTCCTGTCCCTGTTCTCTGAATGTCACAAATATTAAAGCAGGATATGCATGACAGACCAAAGCTGACATCTCCTTTAATCACTGATACTTCTGTATTTGCATCTGGCTACATTTGAAAAGAGTTACTGACAGTGAAGAAACTGCTGAAAACAAACAAAAAATATCAGTTACTAAAATTTTTCACCTGCCCTATTTCGATCTGGTTCATAAAGAAGAATATTAATTCTAGGTACAAAAATAGAAATTCTGTTTCAAAATCAGTCATGAATTCCTACATGCATCCCTTTGCCAGTAACATAACTCCCTCTCTCTCTTCATCAAATTTTTTTTTCCTTTGGAATTTGATAAGGAAATAGACAGTATATATATATTGATATCATATATATTGATATCAACTCTGATATTGTTGTACCTCAATTGTACAACTTTTTTTTTTTTTTTTTTTAATGAAAAATAATTCTATGGAAGACTCTAGGCATTTAATACATAGGTCACTTCTGGAGTTGGGGAGTTTTATCACAGCAGTAGCTAAAAAGTTGAGAACCCTTCACTGGTGATTCTTCCAACTCTGTATTGCCCAAATAGTGCTGTCAGAAAAGAGAGCTGAATTTCCTTTGCTGTATTTTCCCTCCCTAAGTGCAGAGTCATGCAGCCAGCAGCTGGCACAGCTCGTTGCAAAAGGGTTGGAAGGTTTTGGTGCAATTGGCTCAAACCCTTTGAATCTGCAGCAGAAGGGACACATTTTATTGGAGTGCCCACTTGGCTTTTCTAAAATGCACATCATATCTTCACAGAGTATTTCTGTCGAGCCACAGTGCTAAGATCCCCCTGATGAACAGGAGTGCCACTGGCAAATCCCTGAGCCAGGCCAGGCTGACAAGAAGCCTGACAAAGACACCCGCAGCATGGTGGAGTGAAAATGAGCATTACACCTCAATTCTGCAAGAGCAGGGCAGCAAAAAGCGAACA
Organism: Sitta carolinensis; assembly: GCA_032173965.1. Classification (NCBI taxonomy): domain Eukaryota; kingdom Metazoa; phylum Chordata; class Aves; order Passeriformes; family Sittidae; genus Sitta; species Sitta carolinensis. The sequence continues at coordinate 3,702,992 of CM063286.1, read as the reverse complement.
AAATCTCCCTTAAATGGCTGAGGGACATCCAGTGATCTTTAGAATATCCACAGCATTTCCCTGTATCGTGGAACTGAACAGGAATGAGATATTCACAAAGCCTGTGTTCTCTAAAAAGCTATTTCTACCTGTGAAAAATCACCCGTGCATTGAAATCTCCTTTTATTTTTAGGAACACTTCATAGAAGTGATAAAAAACCAGGAATTTCTTTTGCTCCCAGCTAATGAAATTGCCAAGCTCTTGTCTAGTGACGACATCAACGTGCCAGATGAAGAGGCAATTTTCCAGGCCCTGATGCTGTGGGTGAGGCACGACCTGCAGAGCCGGCAGCGGCACCTGGGGATGCTCCTCTCCTACATCCGCCTGCCCCTGCTGCCCCCCCAGGTGTGGAGTGGGGGAATCCCGGGGGACTCTGCCAGCTGAAAGGCTGCTCTTGAGCATCCTGTAGGCAGAGAGGAGAGTGTTGTGGTTTGGGCTGCAGATTACTGATATTTTTTCACAATTTTAATTTTTTTTAAATTATATAGTATGTATCTTCAGTTTTAAACACAGTTGAAAAGAAATCCCCCAGTGCCAGTGTAATTACCAGGCTCAGAATTACCTCTAAAAAAGTCAGTCTATTCCAAAAGCCAAGTGTTCCTTTGCTGGGTTGTACCAGCTCTCCTCTAATTGCACAGCAGTTTAGATACCGTGCAAAGATATTTCTTTAGATTTACCAGACTGCAGAACAGATAAGCCACAACGCTTCTTTCTTTATTGCCATGAAAAGTAGACAAATATAAAAGGGCCTAAATTATTGCTGACAATTCTGAGCACTGACATTACTTGTCCCTTAATTCTGACAGGGACAATTCATCCTTCAGGTTCCAGAGGTGGACATCCCTTTTCCTGGGAAGGTGACACTGCTGTGTCTGTGTCACAGAGGAATCTTTACATCTCCTCAGAAATGGGTATAGAATATCAAGACTGTCAGTCAGGACACTTTCTGAAGCTGCATAACATGCTGCAAATATTCTACTCTGGATAAAGTACAAAAGTACTTAATTTGAAATACATTTAATATCTTCTAATATTCACAGAGATGTCCAGTAGGTTTACTTACACCAGGAGTTTTGAATTCAGAGCGTGCAGCACTGCAAATTTCTCATTTGAAACGTTTTTAAAAGTTAAAACAAAGAGCTAGGAAAAAATTAATCAAAGCCATCACACTCATAAACTTCCCCCTCCACCTTTATATATTTTTTCCTGCATTAAAGCAGAATTCCCAGCAATTCACAAGTGAGTGGTGAGCTTAAAATGAGTGTTTGTAGCTACAAATACTTTAATTATTCAAGCACATGCAATTTTAATGATTTAGCTATATACCAAGATGCCTTTTTTTTCCCCATTTCTTAGCTACTGGCTGATCTAGAAAACAGCCCAATGTTTGCAGATGACCTTGAGTGCCAGAAACTCCTGATGGAGGCCATGAAGTACCACCTGCTGCCAGAGAGACGCTCCATGATGCAGAGCCCTCGCACCAAGCCCAGAAAATCCACAGTGGGAGCCCTTTATGCTGTGGGAGGCATGGATGCCACTAAAGGTGAGCCCACAAGTTCATTTGGTTGGGTTAATTAATTCTAATAAAGACACACAGGGAATATAGGAAATTTATTGGAGTATTTCCCATAGGACAATATCAATTTAGGGGTAAAAAAAGAAGAAAAAGCGAATCACGGAACAGAACCTTATGTGTCAGAAGTTCTGTCTTCTTGCAAGAATCATATTTGTAAAAAATAAATTTATAGTTAGGTGCAGACTAAAGAAGTTTGATTCATATGGTGATTTTTAAAATTAAACTTAGTATGAATTTTTGCGAAAAGTAGATGTAGTAAATATTTAAAATGTTTCAAGATTTGTTTAATATTGAACCTTGTGGTCTATATTCTGACAAAGTAAGGAAGCTAAGATTTCAAAGAAGCAGAAAAATAAAACCAAAAGGCATCACTGAACTACAGAGAACTCTTACCTAATGCTTATAAACCCTTATCATAGCATTTCAGGTGGAAAGATTTGTATTTTTCATGAATGCAGCTTTTCATCACGACTTCATACACAGAGAGGTTTTTTTCAGTTGAAAGTTAATTATTATAAACATATTCCAGTTTCTATTATTTGATTTTCACAACTGCAATCAGGTTACAGCTTTAAACATTGCACCACTCTATTTAGGAGGCAGAATATTAAATTATTTTCTCCAGGAACCTCAACTTCAAACCCACAGCTTGGAGCCAGAGAACTCTAATTAGTTTAAAGTCTAGCGACTTGCTGCACAGAATTACTTTGAGCTGTGTGAGTTCACTTTTAATAGAATCACAAAGAAGATAATCCATTTCATGGTTTACAAAAAGCTGCTGACAACTGATTTTTCCCCATTTGAGGGACCTTGCCGAGCTCCCTCCCTATCTCTGTGCAATCAAATCGAGTGCAGATCACACATTCAGCACCAGCACAACATGAAAACACTCATTCCTAGGACAATTTAGCAAATTGGAGTTAATCTGCAGCAATTAAGTAGATTCATTAGTGATACTGAGTATTTATGAATTATATCAGACAACCAGGTAATCTCTGAACTATCTTCCCCTAAAATAAGAATACAGTTTTCCAATATTTTTTTCCTAGCGAAGGTTCTGCAAAGAAAGGGCTATTTCAGTCAACATCTGCACTTCCCTTTGGTGCCTCTCTCACCTCTTACCTTGGAGTGAAGCCAATTGTTTGAACTTTTGCCTTTTGATGGGTGAGGAGAACAGCACTTCCTCTCCTCCTGCTGTCCTCCTCCAGCTCTGCCTCAGACCTGGAGCCTGGGCTGGTTGGGAGATAAAGAAACAGCAGAAGGAGACCAGGATGTGCTGGAGGAGCAGCTCTGGGAAGGGCTCTCTCCCACCTCTGGCAGTAGCACACTGCCTGTGATAAAGGCAGGCACCAGGTTTGCCTTTGTGCTCATCTCAGGTGGAATATGAAGACAAATCTCAAACTCTAGTGTTCAAAAGAAGATCAAAGGGGTACTTTTGGGCTGGAGTTTTGAAAAATGGGAATGTGCCGAAACCACGTTAAGTTTTGTGGCTTTCAAATCTCCCAGCCTCTGTAAGAATTACAGCCCACAGGGTATGTCTGAACACACTTAAACCTGACTGCATTTTCCCTGTGTTTTAGTTAGTGTGAGAGATTTCCTTTGAAGTGGAGAACTTTGGGGCACTCAGTATTAACATAGAATAAATGAGAAAGAATCAAAGCAAAGAGCAGCAAACAGAATAACAAGATGGAAAGAACGGGCAAAGAAACCCAGCTGCTCTGAGCAAAGGGGAGGGAAGCAGAATTTCTGTCCTTTGCTGCAGATGGAGCTGGTAGTTTCTTTCCCAACCTATGCATGTGGAAAAACATATAGATAAGAGAAAAGATAGCATGAGATTAACTCTTATTTCACTGAATTTCTGGAGTACATCAGGTGATCTCTAACAGATCTCTAAACCAAATCCTATCCTCCTTTTCTGCTTTATTGCATGGTTGCTTTCCTGTTGTAAAAAGAATTTCTTAGCCACACACTGCCTGTTGTTATCTTCAAAGCACCACTTGTCTGGTCTCAAATCCCAGTCAAGGAACAAGAAATCATCTCTGTTTTCCTCATCTGGTTGCCTTTGACTGAGCTGAATTTGAGCTGCAGGGTGCCCTGGCAATTCTGCCTTGGATCTCACTGAGCTGTGCCCTGGCTGTGCTCAGCAGCTCTCAGAGGAGCAATTGTGGCTCCTGAGTGATGAGGGAGCCAGTGCATGGAGAAATGTCAGTGCTGAATGGCAGAGAGCTCGTGCCTCATGAAGAGTTTCAGTAAAAACATTACTGCAGGGCCAGTGACCTGAAAGAAATGGAAAATGTGGCTGGTGTGTTCCAGCAGCTACAGCAGGGCTGCTGCACAGGTGAGCCTCGGGGGAGATACCTGTGGGAACCAGATGTGCACCCACACCCAGCCCTGCCTTCTGCCTGACTCCATCCTGAAAGGACTCCTGAAGATGTCCAGTTCCTCAGACAGATACACAGTCTGCTTTTAATTTCATTAACTCTTGAGGCACAAACGTGGTAAAGAGTAGACTGTTGTGAGGCACTGTATTCATAAGGAATACAAAGAAACCCCAAGAGAAACCTCATGGTATTTAAGCAACTGATTTAACTTACCTCCAAGATTTGCAATGCTACAAAAATTGCCACAATTCAATTCTCCCTTTTTGCCACAGCATTTTCTCATAGACTCACCAACCACATTTGCAATTAATGCACCTTTTCTAGGTTCACATGAGAACTGAAGTTCACAGCAAAACCTCACACGCAAAATTTCAGTGCTTTATAATTTAACAATTATTTAGAGCTGGCTGCTGTCTGCTGCCCCCATGACTGTCTCTCTTTTCCCCAGGCACCACCACCATTGAGAAATACGACCTGAGGACCAACAGCTGGCTCCAGATCGGGACCATGAACGGGCGGCGGCTGCAGTTTGGGGTGGCGGTGATTGACAACAAGCTCTACATCGTGGGGGGCAGGGATGGGCTCAAAACCTCCAACATTGTCGAGTGCTTCAACCCTGTCACCAAGGCCTGGACCGTGATGCCCCCGATGTCAACGCACAGGCACGGCCTGGGTAAGAGGGGCTGTGCCCCTGTCTGCACCTCCCAGCACACACCGACGGCGTTTGGCTCTTTCACTGCTGGGAAAGCTTTTAACAGCGTTCAGCAGCACGCAGTCGTATTTGTAGTAGGCATTTTTCAAAGAGAGATTTGCCTATTGCCATTGTTTTGTGATTTTATTAGCACTGGTCTTCCAGTGTTAATTTTGCTTGTAGGGAATTTCAAAATATAAGCTATAGTGAAAATAATCAACTTTTCACATTATTTAATAATCAATTACATTTGCGATAAAATAGCAACCTGATATTATTTTCTTTTTTAATATAAATTATGAATTAAACCCAGAGGTATCAATCACCTCTGTAATTCAGATCAGGGAAGTCATAAGCCACACTGAAGAAAACAGTGTATGGAAATAAGTACAACTTTACCAGTTCTAATATTATAATTACAAGAAATTTTACAGAGCTCTGCCGTGGCTTAGTATCTATGGTTTCTTTACCGCAAAATAATCCTTAATATTATTCACCCTGAAGGAATAATATGAATATGAAATCTAGAATTTATTTCCAGAACTATAAAAAATAAGGCTAAGTTTACACATGCGTAGACTATAACAGAGGGAATATGCTGATTTCTGAACAATTTCTACATCCCAGACCTTATGCAAAAGCTGGCTTCTCTTAAGTTACAGAGACAAGTATTGCTTGAAATCATCAGTAAGTTCAAATGACATGGAATATTTTTATTTTTATGGATAATAGAGGAAGATTGATCCAGAATTATTTGGCAAACCACTGTGGCCTATGTCGCCTTCTCCACTGCTTGATGAAAGAGCAGTGTAGGGTTCTTACCAGTTAGAGCACAAAATTTATGAAAACAAATACTAGTAGGTGGCAAAGGGGAAGAAGACCAAGCAGATGAAATAATTTTCATTGAACTCTTTGTAATTCCTGACTGCAGGGCCATAATTCTCCCCAACAAGTAGGTCACCGCCATAAATTTGGGTGCCCAAACGTTGGCTTCAATCCGTGCCTGGTTTGCAAAGCTGCCTGACACTCACAGCCCCTGTTACCTTCAGGGAGATTCTGTGGAGAGCTGGTGCTTTTGAAGAAATCAGGCCACATATATTTAGGCCTGAAAGACAGATTTAGAAAACTTTGAAGCAGCTGGGTTGAAACATTTTGCCTCACCTAACAAAGGGAACAAAGAGCAGCAGCAGCTCCCAAAGGGAAGGCACCAAAGCCCTTCTCTGGAGAGGCACAATGGCCCAGGATCTGTCCACACAGAGCTTTGCAGTGCAGCCAAGCTGGCTCTTGGGCTCAAGGACAGCACAAAGGAGCCAGCTCTTATCCAAAAGGCATTAAAATGTTGTGGTGCTTCAGCTGGTAAGGACAGCCAGCTACCCACCCACCCAGGCTTTGTGCTGGCAGCACTACAGAGCTTCAGCTGGCTCAGAATTAGGAGAGGTTGTTGGTTTGGGCATATTTTTCATTGCCTGACTCAAGTTTTGCCTTTTCGTAGGAGAATAACAACGCTTCCCAGTTAGGGGCTCGAATGTGTTTAAGAGCAAGGTCACCAGAAGTGAAAGAGATAAAAGCCCAAGAAGAGAACATCAGAACTAAAGCAGCTTTCCTCTAATCTTTTGGCAAAAGATAATGGTTGTTTAGAAGAGCACTGTATGTGAAGTGCTTGTTTATCTTTATTTATTCCTCCAAATGAAAAGGCAGCTCTCAGATCGTTTAATACCAGCTGAAATTGCTTATCTGCATACAGGGAATTAACGCACGAAATGAATACGCCGCTGGTCACTGAAACCAGGAGATAATTTGTCCCTAATCCTGTCTCTCAAGGAGTAGCAATGCTTGAAGGACCAATGTATGCAGTTGGTGGCCACGATGGGTGGAGTTACCTGAACACAGTGGAGCGCTGGGACCCGCAGGCTCGGCAGTGGAATTACGTGGCCAGCATGTCCACCCCAAGGAGCACCGTGGGGGTGGCAGCACTCAACAGCAAGTATGGCAACAGGAAAACCTCCCTCTGGGTTTTCAACTGCTTCCTTCCTTGGAAACAGCTCCTGAAATGTTATTTTCAGGCTTCTGTTTATTAATGACCTCAAGGAGACAGAGAAAAATGTAATGCGTAGAAATGTGTCCTCTGCTGTGTGGTAAATTGATTTCAGACTTGCAGTCAGGTTTTAAACATGTTTCAGCCCTTTTAAATTATAGCAACAGATCAGAATTTTACCTAGGATATAGCATACGGGGATCTAAAATCAGCTACTTAAAAAAAAATATATTCCAAGTTTGTGTTTACACTTTCAAATCGTTGTGTCTGCATAGACTTAATGCATATGGAAACAAAGCCTTTCCTTTGTCCTAAAAATTCACAGCTGATTTTTTGAAATGTTGAAGGTGTATGGTGTGTTTAATGGAAAGAAGATGAGTTTTTAATTAGGTATGGAATAAAGAGCCTCTTATAAATCTTATCCTTCCAGATTTGCCCCACCCTCTATGTCTAGTTTAAATACATGAAATCAAGCATTAATGTATTTAAACATTCTGTTAAGATGCTAAAGCCACTCAAGCCCTTTTACATGGGGGCAGACAACTGTGTGGATCTTACAGAAGCTTTGTGAAAGGCCTCAGGTTATAGAGAATATGATTTGAGCCAAGATTTCTTGTTTAACCCCGTGGGAAACTCAGCAATTTGTAGGGGCTAAGAACACTCAGTTACAGGCAGAGAGCTGCATTTACCTGGGGCCTTTGCCACTGGCTTCCCTGATCACTTTGCACATTCCTGAGAAAGAGAAGGGTAAAAGGCAGGAACAAAGATGTCAGCAAAGGGATATTTGTAAATGCAAGTGGGGGTTTGCATTCATACAAGGCAGGATTCAAATCACAAGTGCAAGAGAGGCAGAAGTGCCTCTCCAGGTCCCTGCTGTCCCCCAGAGGAAATGTTCTCAGCAGAAACTGCACCAGAAACTCCTGTTGGTGCCTTCCACAGCAGCAACGTGCAGGAAACCACTTGGTCAGGGAGGAAATCAGCTCGATGCTGACTCTGTTCTCAATCACTGCTGATACAAACTGTCTCCAGCAGGGCTTAAATCACGTCTGTTAGTCTGGTGATGTAATTTCTGGCATGTCAGGAGATCAAATGTCCATCACTCAGTGTGGTCCAGAAAAGAGAATGCTTCTCCTTTTCCTGTTTCCCTAAATCACACCATATTTTTTCCTGTTCAACCCCACCAGAAAAGCCTTTACAAATCTGTGGAGCAACACTTTTGGACCAAAAAATGGTCCATTGAAGACATCAGTCAATAATGCTATATTTGGTCTTTTCCTTAGAGAATGGGAAACACCACCGTGTTTGCAGACATGTTATGGGAAACAAAGGATCCCAACCAATCTCTTTGTATATACAGAGATTTCCTTGCCCTGTGAAAGCTGTGCAAACAAGCAGGCTGTATCAAGGGCGTGATGTGAAAACAAATTAAATCAAAGCCTCAAGTTTTGTATGGATCAGACAACAAACTGCACAATCAAACTCAATTTTATCAAGTGAACAAATATTAGGAGAGAGAGAGAGATGGGGATTTTTTCATTGTTCTAATGGTGGTCAAGAATCTTCTAGTTAAAATATGCACCAGAGAAGTCTGAAAGCTTTTTAAGTCTGGAATAAAACAGGCACTTCTGAAGGACAATTCAGCTGATCTGGTTTATGTGACTTACTCTGGGCAAGTCCACGTTTTCCCCAGGTCTCTAATAAGTTGCACTAAATAAATTCAATTGCATGGCAGAAAACAATAACTAGGGTCTGAAAGGGAGTGGAAAAACCAACACACTGAACGCCTGAACACATCTTCTATTGCATTCCATCCTAGTCCAGAAGCATCCACGTTAGCTTGAGACCAGAGAGAAGTTCAGGCTTTGTAAAATACATTAACAAAAAGCCACAACTCCTGACTTTTTTAACATACATTACCACAATTTATTCCTAAAAGCTGTCCCAACGTTTTTGAACAGTTATTACCACAATTTATTCCTACAAGTTGCCCCAACGTCAGCTTTTAAATCCCCAATTTTTTGCTAGGTGCCTTTGGGCTGAACGGATAAGATGACACAAGGTGGTACCTTCTGTCCAGGAGACTTTCTTAAATACAGACTTAGAGGAAAATATGTATAATATCTGTTTTATATATGGTTTTGATATCTATTCAAGTGATTAAAATTAACTGCACAGGGAAATTTTTTATGTGATAAGAAGTCAAGTATTCTGTAACCCTCTCCCAGACAATGTTACCATATATTTCCAGCACATGCAGCATCTTACAATTCAACTCATCCTATTGCTCACAGTTACAAAACATGACATGCATTTTTAAGCTTAATTTTCACACTTGTCTGCTTGAACATTTCCACTGTAAGTGAAGAATATCACTTCATATAACACCCAAAAGCCTTTGAGCAGAGGACGTTCCAGAGGGCAGCAAACAACATAATGACAATTTTAAAGTGGTCTGAGTGAAGCCAGGCAGGTAAAACCCTGATGAGAGGGAGAGCAGAGACTGAAATGGTTTGTGGGCTGTCCCCCCAGGCTGTACGCCGTCGGAGGGCGGGATGGCAGCTCCTGCCTGAAGTCCATGGAGTGCTTTGACCCCCACACCAACAAGTGGAGCCTCTGTGCCCCCATGTCCAAGAGGAGAGGAGGGGTCGGTGTGGCCACCTACAACGGGTTCCTGTACGCCGTGGGCGGCCACGATGCTCCTGCTTCCAACCACTGCTCCCGCCTCTCCGACTGCGTGGAGAGGTGAGAGATCCCCACCATCCAACCATCTAGCCATCCAGCCATCCAGCCATCCAAACATCCAACCATCCAACCATCCAGCCATCCAGCCATCCAAACATCCAGCCATCCAACCATCCAGCCATCCAACCATCCAGCCATCCAGTCATCCAACCATCCAGTCATCCAACCATCCAGCCACCCAGCTACCTAACCATCCAGCCATCCAACCATCCAGCCATCCAGCCATCCAACCATCCAGCCATCCAACCATCCAGCCATCCAACCATCCAAACATCCAACCATCCAGCCATCCAACCATCCAGCCATCCAGCCATCCCTCCATCCAAACATCCAGCCATCCAAACATCCAGCCATCCAACCATCCAGCCATCCAACCATCCAGCCATCCAACCATCCAAACATCCAACCATCCAGCCATCCAACCATCCAGCCATCCAGCCATCCCTCCATCCAAACATCCAGCCATCCAAACATCCAGCCATCCAACCATCCAGCCATCCAACCATCCAGTCATCCAACCATCCAGCCACCCAGCTACCTAACCATCCAGTCATCAACCATCCAGCCATCCAAACATCCAGCCATCCAAACATCCAGCCATCCAGCCATCCAGCCATCCAAACATCCAGCCATCCAAACATCCAGCCATCCAGCCATCCAAACATCCAAACATCCAACCATCCAGCCATTCAAACATCCAGCCATCCAGCCATCCAGCCATCCAAACATCCAGCCATCCAAACATCCAGCCACCCAGCTACCTAACCATCCAGTCATCCAACCATCCAGCCATCCAACCATCCAGCCACCCAGCTACCTAACCATCCAGTCATCCAACCATCCAGCCACCCAGCTACCTAACCATCCAGTCATCCAACCATCCAGCCATCCAAACATCCAGCCATCCAAACATCCAGCCATCCAAACATCCAAACGTCCAGCCATCCAAACATCCAGCCATCCAGCCATCCAAACATCCAAACATCCAACCATCCAGCCATCCAAACATCCAGCCATCCAAACATCCAGCCATCCAAACATCCAGCCATCCAGCCATCCAGCCATCCAAACATCCAGCCATCCAAACATCCAGCCATCCAGCCATCCAAACATCCAAACATCCAACCATCCAGCCATTCAAACATCCAGCCATCCAGCCATCCAGCCATCCAAACATCCAGCCATCCAAACATCCAGCCACCCAGCTACCTAACCATCCAGTCATCCAACCATCCAGCCATCCAACCATCCAGCCACCCAGCTACCTAACCATCCAGTCATCCAACCATCCAGCCACCCAGCTACCTAACCATCCAGTCATCCAACCATCCAGCCATCCAAACATCCAGCCATCCAAACATCCAGCCATCCAGCCATCCAAACATCCAGCCATCCAAACATCCAGCCATCCAGCCATCCCTCCATCCAACCATCCAGCCATCCAAACATCCAGCCATCCAACCATCCAGCCATCCAAACATCCAGCCATCCAAACATCCAACCATCCAGCCATCCAAACATCCAGCCATCCAAACATCCAGCCATCCAAACATCCAGCCATCCAGCCATCCAGCCATCCAAACATCCAGCCATCCAAACATCCAGCCATCCAGCCATCCAAACATCCAAACATCCAACCATCCAGCCATTCAAACATCCAGCCATCCAGCCATCCAGCCATCCAAACATCCAGCCATCCAAACATCCAGCCACCCAGCTACCTAACCATCCAGTCATCCAACCATCCAGCCATCCAACCATCCAGCCACCCAGCTACCTAACCATCCAGTCATCCAACCATCCAGCCCCCCAGCTACCTAACCATCCAGTCATCCAACCATCCAGCCATCCAAACATCCAGCCATCCAAACATCCAGCCATCCAAACATCCAAACATCCAGCCATCCAAACATCCAGCCATCCAGCCATCCAAACATCCAAACATCCAACCATCCAGCCATCCAAACATCCAGCCATCCAACCATCCAGCCATCCAAACATCCAGCCATCCAAACATCCAACCATCCAGCCATCCAAACATCCAGCCATCCAAACATCCAACCATCCAGCCATCCAGCCATCCAACCATCCAGCCATCCAACCATCCAGCCATCCAGCCATCCAACCATCCAGCCATCCAACCATCCAACCATCCAAACATCCAACCATCCAGCCATCCAACCATCCAGCCACCCAACCATCCAGCCACCCAGCCACCCAACCATCCAGCCATCTAACCATCCAAACATCCAGCCAGCCATCCCTCCATCCAACCATCCAGCCATCCAACCATCCTGCTGTCTGCTCTTGGCTCTTTGCACTCCGGCAAGGGTTTATGGAATTAATTCCCTTCCCGGTCGGAATGTTGCGTTCGTAAAGCGTATTTCGCCTTTTTGAAATTTTGAGTGTTTTTTATCAAAAGTATTTTGAGAATTTATAACTGAATTTAGCTGAATAAAAGGAATTTCCAATGCTTTTGTGATAACCAGAGGGGGTTAAACCTCAGCAGTAAATTCCTGCCTTCTGCCCGAGCTACCCAAGAGCCAGGTAAAAGCAACTGAAGTACTGAGACAAATTCAACAAATGGTCTTTCTGTTACTCAAGTGCCAGAACTCAGGTTTAGGCTGCTTGTGTCATGAAATATTTTTCAGTTGCTATTCCAGTAATTTGACTGGTACTGATAAAAGTTGTAAAAATACAAGAAATACCACAAAGTCTTGTCATTTGGGGAAAAGAAAGGAAAACTGAGCAGGTGAATAACAACAGACAAATTCTGTTCTCAGTTAGATGGGGAAAAGCAGGAATTCACTGCAATTTGTACTGGAATAGATCAGGAGTAAAACCAATATCAATGTAAGATGCTGCCATGCATTTCATGTGAGAAACTTAGAGCTACTACGAAAGATATTTAACTGCTTTTATACTGAAAACATTAGTTTTGAAAATAAACAGAAAACCAAAAGCTTTATGTAGGAAGAAAATAAGAATATACTGAAATTAACGTTGCCGAGTCAACTGGTGGCCATGCTATCATTCCCTCAGGTCCCATTTGCGTTTAAAATGTATTGACGGCTTAACACAATTGAAATGGAGAGACTGTAATCCAAAAGTGAAAACAGGGGCGCTTTCCATGTGCTTCAAGTCCCCTCTAGTGGCTAGATCAAAAACAGAATTACATCTCGGCTTTGCTTGCTCCTGCTGCAAACCGAACAGCAAGGCAGGAGAAAACATTAGAGTGTCAGCAATTTAAATTTGAAATGCACATTCAGCATGCGTTTCCCTGAATTTGCTCCCCAGGTATGACCCCAAGACGGATGCCTGGACCACGGTGGCCCCGCTGAGCGTGCCCCGGGACGCGGTGGGGGTCTGTCCCCTGGGGGACAGGCTCTATGCAGTGGGGGGCTACGATGGGCACTCCTACCTGGACACCGTGGAGTCCTACGATGCTCAGAACAACGAGTGGACAGAGGTAATGGGGCCACAAGTGATGAAAGGGGAATGGCAGCGGCTCTTCCTGCAGCCAGGGAAAATTAAATTATCGCTGGTTTGGTGAGAATCGACGCGTCAGCAATGTTGTAGGGGGGATTGATTAAAATATCGATTTATTATTTGGATAAAATATCAGTTTGATATTTTAATATAATTGTATTTGAATAATAATAATATAATATATTATTTGAATAAAATATCAGTTTCCTCTCCTGTAAAACAACCATGTAAAACTGCTCAGACTGAGGGGCAGAGGAAATGCATGGGCACACAAACCAGCTGGCACAAAGCACTTTGGGTTTGAAGTTTTTAACAAATTCACTGTTGGTAGATGTGGTGTGTTTGGCAGCAGTGCTCTCTTCTGGAGGCACCTTCAAACTTTCATGTTTATGGCCCTGCCCAGTGAGCCCTGGAGGAAATACCTGGACTGCCAAGATCCCTGTGCAGCCCCACAGTCTGTGCTTTGGAACACTGGATGTGAAAACCTTTTGGACACGGCAAGGGAACAACCCCAGGCTACACCCTTGTCACCCAGGGGCTGCTGAATTTTGCCAAAAGCCTATTTTTGTGCTTTCATACCACAGTTAAACCTAATTCTTTTAGCATTACATCACTTTGAATAAACAAATGGCTCTCCTACTAATCTGAAAGTCATTTCTTCTTGTCCTATCCATAAGATGCTACTAAAAATATTTCCTCTTTTTTCTTTTCCTTTTTCCTTTTCCTTTCTAGGAAGTTCCTGTCAACATTGGCAGGGCTGGAGCATGTGTTGTTGTTGTGAAGTTGCCCTGAGGAACTGTAAATTATTGTGAAACTGAACTGAGTGGAGTCTCAGAAGAGAGGAAACATTTCCAGGACAGTACAGACTGCACCCACCTCAGCAGCCCTGCCTCACAGACAACACTGACCCCTGAGCCATCACTCTGTCACAGCACAGGAGGGTCTTCCTGCAGCACAAAACCCAGAAAACTTTGCAGAAGTGAATTACTTTATTATACTTTAAAATCCAGTAAAATGGTTTAGATGTTCGAATGGGTCAGGTTTGTTACAAATGTGTATCTGTTATTTATAAAATGCAGAAGTGAGAGATGTGTGTAGGATTTCAAAAAGTTTTTTCCTTTCTATGTTGTCAGGAATGCTAAAGTTAATAAAAGATTGCTTTTATATTTTAAGTAAATGAAAATGACTATGACACACCTCCAACAGGGAACTGCACAAAAAGAAATATTTGCTCTTAAATATTACTGTCAGCAGAATATTCTCTGCAGAAGCAACTTACTTTCGATATTCAGAAATGAAACTCCTAAATTAACTTTAAAATCATACCAGAGAAGCAAAGAATTTGTTATTTACCATCCAGCACTGCTAGAGCTGTGACAGAATACCCATTTTTAGCAGTGTATTGAATTGAATAATGCAAGTTAAATCTTAGCAGGGTTAAGGGACCTTTATGCTATTGTGTGCCAGCAGAAAGAAATCTCCTTTGTCAAAACATAATGCAAATATAATTTGCAATCATTTTCAGTGCATAGATATGTGATATTTTAATGCTGCTCTGTGTGTCAGGTTATTCATGGATTTCTCTTTGCCCACTAACCATCTGTCAGTATGTGTTAAACTAATCTGACTATTCTTGGGATAATAACCGTGCATTAAATTTTAAAACAATCACATAATTACATTCCTTGAATATAACTTACAAAAAGAAATTTTTATATCATATTGATATGACAATCTTTGACCTCAGCTGAAGATTACCAGCTTTCTCTCATGTACAGTAGAAATATGGTAAGGAATAAACCACACCCACTGTGTACCATTAGATACCTTTTATGTAAACATGCTTATGTTCTACCTGGAATGAATGGAATGATAAGAAAAAAGAAAAAAAAAAAAAAACAGGAAAAGGATCACCTGAAAACAGCACATAGTATTCCACATGCATGATATTTTATTTTCATGTGCCAATTTCTACTGTTTTGCTTTAATTTCATTTTTTGTAATTTTAAATGCTGAAAGTGTATTCTAGAAAAAAGAATGTATGTAAGATATTCTCTGCTGTAAAGCACAATATTTGGTCAGTATCCACCTCAGTGTTTGTTATGTTGTTGTTTTGTCAGTATCAGAAAATTCAGGACAGAGACAAAAATCTCTGAATGTGTAGGCCAACTTTCCTTATAGAATACTGTGGTTTCAGATTTTAGCAATATGCTATTTTAAAACAAATTTATAGTATTAAACCTATTGAATGCCTCTAAAGAAAAAAAAAATCGCATATTTATAAAAAAAGAACATTTTTAACTTTAAAAATCAATTATGTTTATATATAGCATGCTACATTCAAATAAAGTTTACTTTCTCTGCTAAGAAAATTTGGACTGTATTATAACAATTGTGCTTTTTATTTTACATCCTTTCAATACTAGGAGACACAGAAGAATCCATGTCATTTTTGTAGTCTGAAAGAACAAAAGTTGCACCTCCTTGCTCAGAAAATGGGGAATGAGCCCTAAACCAGCTCGTGGCTTCCAGAAGTCACATCAGAGGAATGAAATATTTTAATTTTCCAGCAGACCAAGGGTCTGGAGCAAACACAAGGGCCAAGCACAGGCAGAGAATCCCTGCAGTGACACTGGGGAGTGGAGGTGGATTTGGTTCCTCTCTCCCGGTCCCCCAGGGAAGATGTCTGACCTCCTTCCCACAGCATCCTCTTGCAGCAAACACTAACTTTGAAACATTAATAATAAAAATTCGAACTTTTTCCCCCTATTTGCCATTTCCCCTGCTTTGGTCCTGCAGCAGCCACGTGCAATCTTTATTCCAGTAAGGATTTGTGTGGACGCAGGGAGAGGGACACTGCTGCTTTGCACTCAGCCTCTAAATCCTGCTTTTCTCCTAAATCTGCACCCCACTGCTTCCAGTCCCCTGTACAGCCCCATTGGTTTGACTCTTGTTTGGAAAGCACTGGTGGTGAATGCTCATTTTTAAAATTACAAAATAAAAACGATACAAAAAACATGCAACTGGTGCCAGCCTGTGCAAGAGGCACCTCAGGACAGACTCTGAGAGACTGGCAGTGACCCACCAAGCCTCTGCAGGGAATTGGGAGTTTTCTTTGGAAAAAGAAGGCAGAAGCCCCAAGAGAGAAACAGCCAAAGCTCCTGAAACAATAGACAGGTTTATAATTAAACCCCCATCTCCAAAACCCTGTTCAAATCTAAAATACCTTAATCCAAACACACAGGCTCTTTGAGAGATGACACAGAACTCTCCTGCCTTTGTCCCCTCCTCAGCTTGCAAATTTTAGCAGCTGCTCTATCAGCAAAAAAGGTATGAAACAGGGAAAACACTTAGATAGAAACAATCCCCTTAAATAGCTCTCGAAATACACACTGCCATTTCTGTAAGTTAATAAAGGCTCAGAAGGAGAATGAGAACCCTTCCTGTATTTCTTTACAGCTCTCTAAAGAAATCGTGTCAGGAGGTTAGCTTATGTTAAAAATGAGGCAGAAAATATATGTCATGCTTTCAGCTCGCAGAAAGCAGCTCCATTTATCAGTTTAACAAATTCAGCAGCTCTTCCTAGCATGAATCTCTGAGGCAAAATGTGAATATCTGCGTTTGTGTGTTATGAGATGGTCTCATGTCTATGGCAAGGCTTCAGTAACAAGTGTACTTGAATTTGAAGGCTGCATCTTGTTACAGGAACACCACCAAGAGAAATACAGGTATGGGGAAAAGGAAAAGGATGGGAAGGGTATGGTGGCTTTAGTACTGAACTTTAGGGGGTTGTTTTGGTTTTTCCATATTATTTGTACAGCAATGAAAGGAAACCAGCACTCCACAAAAGGAAATTGGGTTCTTACAGGAAGGTGGAAGGACAGAAAGCGAGAGAATTTGAAGGTTTGGGTGATAATCTCTCCATGAGCTGCACCAGCAATGATATTTTATGTAAATATAATGTACAGGGAGCAGGGATACCACTATGAAATCAGTTCTGGGAAAGGCTGAAAATGCAGCTTAACCATGTCTCTGTCTAGTAGGGATCTTTAGGCCAAGAGCAGAAGCCCAGAAAAGTCCCTCCCATAACTTCAGGAGTGTTTGGAGGAAAGCAGTGTTAGAGCTACCTACAGCTGTCACAATAAAAATTAATTATTTTCCTGATAGAATGTAATTTTTGATTTCTTACCTAACACAGCTACACCAAGCCACAGTCTCAATTGATCAGTACTGGGTATCCCCAAATTGTACAGACCAAGGAGTGAACAGCCTACATTCAAAGCTTTTAGGAACTTGGTAAGGATTTACTCAATCCAGGCAGCAACAGGAGGTTTTTTCCCTGATGGGGTCACACATTCTACATTTTCCACATAGGATATTTCAGTGTGAATTCTCTTAGAGCTGCTTGATATTTGCCCAGGATTTTTTTACTCAGGGCAGACATGACACTCTTAAGCCCATTTCTTAATTATGAGTCCTCTTCCTCAGCAAATTAGGTAAAAATTTTCTTATCCCCAGTCCTTGCAAAGTTTTGAGCACTGGGGTTTCAGCAAGACTCGAGCTCAGCTCAGGCTCCGTTTGCCATTCAGGCTCTGCTCAGAAGATGGTGCTATGTGACAATTTTTGGAGAATCCTGGCTCTTTCTAAGAGAACACGAGGCTACCTTGTAGTAATATTTATCCTTGAAATAGAAATCCACTCTTTAATACTCTCCAGAGCCTCCTCCATGTGTTGGTGGAACTGCCTTACGGGCTCGCTCCCCACACACAGGCACTGCTGAGCTCTTCAGGAAATTTTGGAATCAAAGTCAAGCAAAATCCCTTTTGCAAATATTCCCAAAGCAGCTGCTGGTGTTGCTGCCCTGGTGCCTGCCCTGGGTTTTGGCACTTGGAAATCAAAAGTTGTTTGTGTTTGATTTCACAAATCATGGAACCCACTCCTTTGGCTGCAGAGGCTCGGGGTGAAAGGGCAGTGATGTGGGCAGGGGGATGAAGAGAACTCTGTTTGGGCCCACTAGCCCACCAACCAGCCAGGTAGCCCACAGCATCCTCCCCTGACCTCATCCAGACATTTTTAAGCCGCAGTTCCTGATGTGGGGTTAAACTGTCCAGCTCTTCCCTTTAGAAAATGCACATGACATGTCTGCAGGCGCTAAAACCACAAATAAAATTTTCCCCATTTTCCATACTGGGATAGTCATAAAACCTAGTTAGAGGTGAATACAATGTGCTTTACTTGAAAGATAAGGAAACTTCATACAGTCCTGACATTTCTTTTTATAAGGGATAAAGCAGAGCTTCACCCTTGCTCCCAGATATTGGATGCAACTTTTCCAGGATTCAGCAGCCTCATGTCACCTCTGTGTAAACACAGAGCTGCAGCTTGCTTTTAAATGTATTTCTCCCTGTCACCTCAAGTTTATAGATGGTTCAATGATACTACTGCCAGAATTCAGAATGAGATTCTGAAGCACAACACTCAAAAAATACAGCTGACAAATTATTTTCTACAAAAAATAGAGACCAATTTACAATTAGCTTTATAACATTTATAAGAGAGCTCTAAATAAAAACAATAATTTAAAAAGTGTTGGGGAAAGTGAAGCGTTAGAGCACTTGAAACTGATCCTTTCCTCTGCTCTCCTTTAATAAAGGGGTAACTATTCCTCACTGATTTCCATCAGCTCAAGGTAATTCTGTGCTCAGAGACATTTGGCTGTGCTCTGCAGAGAAGTTAAAACACCCCAAACATATTAATAATCTGTTATGAACCACCATTATTATATGGCAAAGTTTGCTTTTTTTTTTTTTTTCAGGACACCTACCCCCCACCAAAGACATTTCCTCAATAATTAACCATGAGGCAAAAGAAACTCCATAAGAAAACCTCTTTATTTCTGTGACACGAGCAGCAGAGATGGGGAGAGAGAGACAAAACCCCAAATGGATTCACTGCCTCAGCTTCCCAAACTCCTCCGTGTCCAACTGGTCCCTTCCAAAAGCCAGAGGGAATATTTGGATGCAGCTGTTTAAAGTCTCAGTGGCACTTTCCCTGCCTCCCTCTCCTCACTGAACAGGAGCTTCCCTCCAAAAAAGCTTGGAAATATCATTTCCCTAAGGCTGCTCCATGCATTACACCCCTTCTATTCCCACAGCCTCCTGAAAAACAAACAGCCTGCCCTGAAATCCTCCAAAGCTCCACGTGCCAAAGGCTTCCCTGCCCTTGAGGTTCTCCTCCCAAAGCTCAGTGTTTATCTGCCAGTGCTCCCTCCTGAGATCAGGCACGAGAGAATAATGCCAATTGTCACGAGACCAGTCCAAGTGGGGACAGTTTTAATTCCGAGCATTCAAATGTAAGCTCATCTTTCTTAAAATAAAGATAAAATCAGCACTTCTGGATGGAAAAAAATAAAAGCCTATGTACAGCTACTGAACAACTGATGATAATTGAAAAACCCCATTCTGCCCAAGGCATCTCTGATAAGAATTGATTATCAAAGACCTCATTAGTTTCTTTCACTCTACACTGTTTGTGCTGAACAATAGTAAATAAAAAGTCTTGTGATGATTGTGTCTTTACAACCTTAAGTGTTGCACGATGCTCAGAAAAACATGTGCTTGTCTGATTCAGTTGGGGAAAACAGTGTGCCATATAAAGAAAAATTCATTTTAATCGCACTCAGTAATCAGATTCTTTTGTGGGAAAAGGAGCCTGCAGCTGCTAGATGGAATCAAACACGCTGCAAGAATAAAGAAAAATCACTATGGCATGTTCTTCCCGAGCAGCATTGTGCACCCTTCATTACCAATATCCTGGGAGACTGGGGAGGACTGGAGAGAAGTGGTCAGGAGCTAAAGGAGACACTACAGAGTAGGGAAAAAAAAAACCAAACCCAAAGTAATTCCTCTGAGGAACCTGTCAAACTTAATTTGCTCCTTAAAATACAATAAAATACAATATAAAAATCTCATTTGATGCTTTAGTGGAAGAAGTAAAAAGGGCCATGAAGCAAAACAGAAGCAGCCAAGCTCTAAGTGTATACAAGAGCATTTAATACAGATTTCTGTCCTGTTTTCTTCCTTCCAACAACATAATTGTTAGCTCAGAAAGCAACATTTTATTTTGGATCTGTTTCAGTCTATACTTAGAGATGAAAGTTGTACACAAATTCACGTTTCAATTATCTAGCACGCAGACATAGCAATGGAGTTAAAATTCATGGTGATTAAATACCAAAAGGTTTATTTCCTTTAGCATTAGAGAATTGAAGGGACTTTAAAAAAGGTTAAAAGCCAACAAAATCTAAAATGTAATGTAATTTCCTTAAATTTTAACCATCAACCTCTGTGAACTTCACTTTACATATATATTTTTTTTGTTTGGTATCTCCTTGTATTTCTTCTCTTATTTTCATTGTCAAGCCTCTTTTACTTATTTTTTTTTTAATTTTTTTTATTTTCTCCACTAAGTTGTCATCATAGAACCTTTATAATTCTGACTGTTGAGTTTACTCAGCCCTCCAGATGTAAAGCAAGCTCCACTACAATGTTTGCATCTTCTCATAAAAACATTGTAGTTGCAGTTGAAATGAAACTTTTGCTAAAGTTGTTTCGGGAATATTGTTTGGAAACTGATTTGATAAGTCTCATTACCTTGAATGGTTTACAGTCACCAGGTTTATTTACATAGCTCATTGTTGTTATTATTTAAAATTCAGAGCTATATGTTTTATTATCAAATTCTCAATTGAGAGCAGACATTTGTAGGTGTTTAAACAGAATTTTGTAGAATTGTGCTTGGATATTGATTGATAATTGCAAGCAACAAGCTCTTGACTTGACCATGCAATAAACATCTTTTTTTCAGCTAAAAGCATTCTCTATACTTTTGTATTGACAGAGTCAGGACTTTAAGGGACACTGCAAGAATCTAAAAGAGATCTACAAATTAAAATGTAATTTCTGTGCAGTGCATCAAAAGTTTCTTTTCTCCCCTGTTAAAATCCCATTTGCTCTTCTGTCATAAACTTAAATAAAGTGAGTTCAAGCCATACAATTCATACAATAAATCTCTATCAAATACATCAGTCCCTTAGGATAAACCGATTTGATTTTCAATGTTTGATGACCTATGAGAAGTCCAGCCACACTTGATAAAACAATAACTCCACTCTGAAACGAAGCAGACACCTCCTCTGATGTGCTCACACGGCTGGAGTGTTAAATGAGGAACAGTGAGATAATTTATGTCTCTGTTTTTCAGAGCTCAGCCCACGAAGGAGGGGGAGCTGAAGGGCAGCTGGGGTCAATCCCTGCTCCCAGGTAAGAAGTGAGAGGATGAGGAAGAGCAAACCGAAACTCAAGCTCCCCCTGAGAAGAACCAAACAGGATCAAACAAGAACAAACAAGCAAACGAATTATTTGAGGAGGATCAGGGAGCCGAGGGTGATATTCCACATTCCATCTGTAAAATCCTGCCCCCTGAGCCTCCTGCATGCCCTCCCTGCCCAGTGGCATTTGAGACAATGCTTGCATTTCAGAAATATTTTATTTTTAGTCTGCCCCGGGTGATAGCTCAGAAAGTCACCCAGTCTAGCCAGTACAGTGTAATGGCACTTCAAGCTATTTTTACAAAGCAAATCAATTTTTATATATGGCATTGAGTTACAGTATCACTAATTTAATTTTGAATTGGAAGAAAATACCCCAAACAGCAGACTGGCTGATAGCTCAAAGGAAGGGAAAGGAAAAAACTGCATTTCAACCCCAAAGAAATGAATGTTTGCATTGGATAGAAAATTCAAAATCAGGCTGAAGCAGCATTTTAAATGAAAGAAAAAAAGATGTGGTGTATCTCTGCCTAGATATCCATTACTTTTATGGTGTTTTTAAAGTTTAAGAGCTTCTTAGGTGTCTCAATATTAACAGATTTAACAGAAAATTATATTACTGGAAAAAAAAATGCTACAGCTCTTACAAAAGGGAAGAACTGTCTGCATGTGGTAATTTTGCAGGGGAATCCTGTTTCTTTGGGGGTGGAGGCTGTGCCCATTTACTCCAAAAGCTAGCACTAACATTAAAACTCAATATGCCAATTAGGATACAAAATGCACAGCATTTTAAATAAATAAAAAAAAGTGGTTCTTTCTAGTGCATATCCATTTATTTGGACTGACAGCATGATGATGATGTAACTGTTTCTATTCAAACTGTCATCCACTCTGTCGGATTTACTAAATGCAATTAATTTTTAGTTGCTAATAGGAAAAGTATTGCTATGACATAAGCATGGTATTTGTTTATTTTAATACGTGTCCAGGGCTGGAATGGCCACTGGACTTTGCAGCTTTTCCTTTTGGAAAGAGAAAAGAATAAATATTAGTGCTACAAGACAGTAGGAAATGCAGGGCTTTGAAACCCTCAAACTTTAGGGAAATTCTTTAGTTGACTACATCAGCACCATGCTCCTACATTTGGACTTTTTGTGCTCTTACAGAAAAAGAAGGGACAAAGTCAGAGAAGTCAGTTTTCCTGACTTCTAAATAAAGAGGGGAAGCAACAATGACTCAAATGGGGAATGAGCCATGGTGGTTCTGCACTATTTATCACCAGCTGAGGGGAAGGTTTTGCACCATTTAATAAACGTGCAATTTTGAAAACTCAAACCAATAAATTTTTTCCAGCACGACCCTGAGCTTCAGACATCCTTAGAAGAAATTCTTCCATCAAATGACTTTATCAATCAACACACCAGCCATCTGGGCACAACAGATAAATCAATGGTCTTGTTCTAAAATCCTTCTGCAAGGTAAGATCTGGAAAGGTCAGAAAGTGCTGGAGATTATTTTTACAGACACCAGTGGGGATTTGCTCAGCACTGTTGGATATTCAGGCTGAGTGTGGCTCTCAGAAGCTCACACCTGGTACAGTGAGCTCTTACCAAGGCTGAGCAAAGCACTGAGCTCTCATGCTTTATTTCAGAGGATTTAAATTTCAGGTACAGCTACACCAAAAAAAAAAAAAAAAAAAAAAAAAAAAAAAAAAATATTAAAGCAAAATTATCCTTTAAAGAATTTTCACCCTCCACTGAATGTTCCTTTGGTCCTGGTCAACAATAAAATGTTACAGCCTGGGAGGAAGGGAAATCTCCCAGTTCACTGGTGTCACATCTTGCTGGCATGTTGTGATGTTTTAACACAATCAGCAGAAAGTGCCAATAAACTGTAACACTATTTACAGTAAAACCAGTAGGATCTGAGTGTGTAAGTGGCCACACACAACTGGACATAAAGACTGGAGCAAATCCAGCAGCAAAATCTTAGTTATCAACTCTCCATCCTCTGTGCTAGGATTACACTATAATAACAACAAAACGCCTTTAACTAAACCTGTAATTTATTCTTCAGTGCATTAAATTCCCTTAGAATCCTCAAGTTTGTCTTCATAAGGAAGGAAAATAATTTTTCTGCAATCCCATAAAGGTTTTAGCACGTGTAGCCTCGAAGGGAGGCTGCTGAAGCATTACACGTGTGATCTGTATCAGTTCTTTTTCTCTCTATGCCTGCTGCACAGAAAAATAATTGCAGCTTAATAGACTTCTTCTGAATAGCATAATTTATACAGAGTATAACTTTTAATGTAGACTGAGGTTACTTTAAAAGGAAAGGTAAATTAAACATTTTAAAGAGTAAAGATTGTAAGCAAATGGAAACATAATTCAAAGCTGGAGAAGAATTATGCTACTTGTTGGAAACTGAAAAGTACTAATTTGCATTTCTGTAATCATTAATAGGGGTTATGAGGTGTCAATTATGTTCCACGTGTGACCTTTTAGTTTCTAGGTAATGTACCTCAATTAATTGTCTGTGGCATCATAAAGCACCTCTTTCACTGCACCATGACTGTGAAAAGCAATAAAATCCTGCTTCTGCAGCTGAAGTATGAAATGCACAGCTGACCTTAGCACTCAGCAGTAGCTCACTGATGCTAATGCAGACCTTCTATTGGCATAAA
Source organism: Sitta carolinensis (assembly GCA_032173965.1). Taxonomy (NCBI): domain Eukaryota; kingdom Metazoa; phylum Chordata; class Aves; order Passeriformes; family Sittidae; genus Sitta; species Sitta carolinensis. Next base: position 3,679,026 of record CM063286.1, on the reverse strand, counting down.
TTAGAGAGCAGGCACAATCTCTGAGCTCAGCTGATGCTTTCCCAGCCCAGGGTGGATTTTTGTAAAGTCACAGGAATGGCCACGCTTTGAAATTCCACTTTCAGTCCTCAGCTGAACTGCTCACTGAGAATTCTGCTGGGACAAAACTCAATCCACTGCTTTAAATTTCAGTGCAGGAATTGTTGTGAAGGGCAAAGCTGTGATCCAGTCCCATTGTTCCTCTCTTTGGAAAAGAAATGAATCAAAAATCTTGGTATTGACAGGCATTCTGGACAACACTGATGAGCAAAATCAGAAGCATTGTGCAATATTTTCTACCCAAGAGCCCTATGGTGTAAAAACGATATATAAACATAATCTGTGAATTAAAATATGTCATTAACTCAGTAAGTACTTTGGAAATATTCAGATGAACAAATAGTCATAAGATTATTAATTTTATTTAAAAAACCCAAAGACATTAAGGAAGGAAACCAATACGATTTTCAGCTGTCAAAGTAATTCACTTGCAAAATCATAGAGGAGGAAGAAGAGGACAAAAACCAGGCTGTGGTCATTAAAGAGTAAGGCAAATCAGGAGAAAAATATGACCCCAAAATGGCAGTTGCATCACCATTTTAAGGAGGCCATGGTAAAAAAATTAATGTTAAAAAAACCCCTTTAACTTTCCTCTCTCTGCTCCCCAACAATGTGCTAGAGAACTGAAAATCTAATCAACAAACAGAAGCAAACTAAATCCAACAGAATATTTCATCTTTCTCCGCTTTCTAAATCTTCAAATAAATGTCATATGTAAATAGACTTTCCAACCTGGCAATGCCAAGATGTACAAATCCTCATGGGCTCATGCAAATGCTTTTTGCTGCTCACAAAGACTTTATGAATCAATGGTGAGATATCTACTGAAGTTTATATTTATTGCCAAGACTGCTTCTCCAAACCCACCTGTCAGTAGCACTTTTATTTTCATTAATTATTGGCCCACATGGCCCTACACAGAGACAGACATAGCAGAGGATTTATCTCAGGTTCATAATAACAATGCCCAATAATTTCATGAAGTATCTATGATACAGATACAAAGTTGGTATTACTGGAACTTTTAAAATAATAAAAATATTCCCATTTGAAGCATGAATATCATTTTAGAAAAGATTTGAGGAGTTCTGTGAAAACTAGGACATAACAAATGGGATCAGTATGCACCCAGATCAAAAGAGAACCTCCCCAAAACACCTTCCTTTTATTACATCCTGACATTTTTACCTTAAGAAGTTAAAGATTTAAAAACGAGATGATATCCGTTTTAAAATATTCCAGATGTACTAGAACAAGGAAATGCATTTAGGTGCTTGGTCAAATGCTGCCTTTGAGCCCTCAGCCTGTGCAAAACCAGAATAGGTGAGAATATTCCCATGTGAACCCCATTTGATGGCTCTGAGGAAATGCAGACATCTGAAATTGGGAATTTTGTCTTTCCTGCCCACCTAATGCTGCTCTATCAGCTGTACTATAAATTGGGAATTCTATCTAGGAGCACACCTCAAGCACACTCAGAGCTGGTTGGTGCCTACCACACAATAGCTGTAAGAGGAGTGAGAGTGCCTGAAGATTTTTCCTATTAAACCAAGATTTAACAGACACAAAAATCTGCCTCATGTGCCCAGAAACTTCCTGGCAGATCCTTGAACTCATTTGGCCTTGCTGGTTCTCTGTGAGCTCTCCCTCACTGGTAAATTTTTTCTTTATGTAACAAAATTAAGTTCTTTTATTGAGGTCCCTTATGAAATAGAAGGTTTCCTGTAATAAATAATATGAGTGAAACTAAATTCTGTTAATTCTCATGAAGCAAAGTGTGCAGCTGTTTTTGAGAAGGGAGCTCGTGGGTTTGGTGGGCCCAGTGGTGCCCAAGCTGCTCCCTTTGAACAGCCCAAACAACTCCCAAACTAACTTTTCCTCCAAACCACTGCATGTGACATTGGAAAATGTCCATTTTTAACAGGAAACCAGTACAGGAACAGTAAATGATGTGTAAAATTGAGTAAAAGAGCTTCGCTTTTTCTCCATATTTATTGTTGCCAACTATTCCCAGAATTGTATGGGGTTGACAGAGGATTCAGGAGAAGTTCCATCCATCTGTAGCTTATTTTCATTAAACACTGCAATTTTATGTCAAAGGAATTTATGTTCTGTTCTGACATGCATTATACTATATGTCTTACACATAATAAAGTAGTTTGTGATCACCAGAGTTTGAGAGAGATTAATTCATTCCACTCACCTCACCCAGAATATGCTCTGTGATTCCTCCATAACAATTTCTGAAGCTTTTCTTTTGCACAATGGTGATTTTGCTTGCAGGAGATTTATTTTTTTTCATAAAAATGTTTAAGACTTTAGGAAGTAAATATGAGAAAGACTCTTATGAGCACTAGAAATCTGAGAGGAGATTTAAGTTTTACCTGCAGTAAGGTGAGTGCAATTAAACGGAGATGTGAAAGAGCTTTCAAACCTAGCCTGTTAAAGCATTGTATCTGCTCTTGTGTTGCTTCGTTAGTGCAAGTTCCCATTTTAAATAAATCTATACCTTCAATCTTGAAACTTTTCAGGTGCTCCAGATATAAATGAATTATTCCAGCACTCGGCTAAATTGGTAAATCACTTCATGTCACTGTCAGCCAATGAAAGAAAACAAAGGAAGGAAACAAAACAGCTGTAGAAAAAAAAAAAAAAACAAACCAGAAAGTATTTGCTACTTTTATCTTCAAGAATCATTCTGAATTTTACTCACTCTCAGTAAAAGACATTGGTCCATGTGTAAGACCATTTTCTGACCTGTAACACTTTTAGTTCACAGTCTATATACTGGGACCTGAGAAGGGAAAGGGAAACAGAGGTGCGAGGGTTTTTCCTGAGCAGTGACCCCTGCCTGTGCTGGTGCCCAGCCCCACAAGAAGCGCCAGTGAGGTTCTGCCTCACTGACGGTCCCAGGGACAAGCAGGATCCGCTCCCTGCAGGATGCGAGGGATGGCTCTGGTGAGCCACATTCAACGGCAGCGTGCCCTGACTCTCGGCCCTGAGGGCTGAGATCCATTCCTGAATTTTAGGAGAGCCAGACCCCAGGATTCCTTGGATTAGGGGGGCCGGGGTGGCACCAGGAAGGTGTTAGAGAAACCATGCCAGCCAGGTTGGTCCCTGGTTGGCAGGGCAATGCTCCGAGCACCCATCAGCTTTTAAACCTCACACATTTCAGTGCCTTCAGCTGCAAATTCCAGTCACCTCTGCTGCCACTCCAAATGATCCAACTAATCATTTGATGAAAGACTTCATTCTTCAAACCTGATCGCTGGAAACAGGAGGGCTTTGCAAACTGATTCTCCTTAATCAACTGCACACTTAAATCTTTTAACAGTGTGACTACTGCTCATTTCGTTCCAAAGGTGCTAGTGAACAATTATCATCTTATATGCAAATCACCCACAGGTCCTGATCAACTTTACAGCACAGTTTCCTGCTAAGGTCATTAATGCCATTTTCCTGTACTCTGTGATCTCTCTGCTGTTACTGTAGACATAATAAATGCTTGAATTCATCGTTATGATGCAAAGTTCTTTTTTTTAATATATCCTCATGATTTTTTCAGAGAAAAATTCTAGCACTTAGCCTAGTGATTCAAAAACACCCCACAGCCAATCAGTATTGAACATTGTTAGAAAGGAGTTTAAAAACCAAGAGGTTCTTTTCAAGTCACGAACCGGGGCTTTTCTCTCCCGAAACCCAGTGTAAGTGGGGCTGGCAGCTCTGTGCCCGTGGAACGTTGTATCATAATCCACACCAGCAGATCAATGAACTCCTGGACAGCACCACTCAAAATCACCTCCCTTCCCATTATCCTGCTTTCTGGCTTTCCGAGCACAAATTACCCATCGCCCTCACTGACCCCGCTGCAGAGCTGCTGCACCTGTCAGGGTGATGCATGCTCCAGTGACAAATCACAGGCAGCAGCACTGATCACAAGGAATAACAATTTAGCTACAAATCTGGCTCAGCACCCGACTGCCTTGATTTCCTGCTGCACCATCTCAGAGCTGCTGCTGGACGGGACTTTATCGTGCCAAACCTCCGTGGTTCACCACAGGACAAATTGCCAGTGAGCTGTGTGACGGCAGGGATAGCCTCCAGCTTTTTAAAGACCTGACACCGGATTATTTTCTCCCTCAGGTAAAGCCTGGAAAAGACAGCAGGGAGGAATAAACGCCCCTCTCTCTTATCAGATCAACTTTTAGAGTCGAATTTACAGCCTGACAGCCCTAAGGGGTGCTCACCACTGCAGTCCTGAGTATGTTCTGCCTGTAAAAAATAAAGCTTAATTAAAAGCATATATGCTTCCAAATTGCAATTAGTCATATGTGAAATCTCCAGAGACGCAATGTTTGGCTTAGATTTTATCCTTATCTACTGCTTCTAAGCTAGGGGGACAAAACAGATTTTCCTACTTGACATTTAGTTTTGGCATTAGTAAAGCTAAGCAAGGAAAAAAAAAAAAAAGGGACAGACAGGAAATTAATTGGCTGTGTCCATTCCCAGGGAGCCCTGAAGTTATCACTATAGAAACTGGGACGGGGAGAGTGCCATGGAGAGAGCAGGCTCGGGTGCTGCTGCCACCTCAGAAACTGCCAGGGCACAGGCCAGGGGATGGGAGGAGGCTGAGCCACTCAGGCATACTCGGGGATGGATCCTCACACACTCATTTGTGGTTATAGCTCATGGAAATTAAAGTCTGTAATAAAGGCTTCCATTTCCATTAATGAATTACTGGCTTAAGTTCACCGGGGTCTCCCGAAGTGAGAGTGGTTTTGTCTGTGGAGGTTATTTAACCCACTCTTGAACTCGGTTGAGTGTTTCACACCCTCCCAGGTGAAAGGAACTCAAACTCGAGCCCAGTGCTCAAACTCGGGGCCTTCGGGGCAAATGTCCCAGGCTGTGCACACGAAGTGCAGCCAGGGCTTGTGCAGGGCAGAGAACATCCTTTGGTCAGGCTGGAGCCACCAAAAGGCAGGGCAGGAGGGAGAGCTCTGCCACAACCCCTGCCTCACGCTGGCTGACACTCAAAAGTGACAAACTGCTCTGCTGGTGGAGATTTTCCACAAGGCTGATTACCTCCTCCAGCGGGAAGGAAGGTTTGTCTCTGGGAGAGGGAGAAAAGGGAAGCCAGAACAGCCAGAGGTGGGGAAGAATCTCTAGGTCACCAGTCAAAGGATGAAGTGACATCACATCACAGGCTCTTAGATTTGTTTGGTGTGTGTATGTAAACTTCACAGTGTACATGAAACACATCCATACATCACCAGAATTACCCAATTCCTTCCCCAGTCATGCAGAACTCGGTGCTGTATCATCCAATTTCTCCCATGCAGTGAGTGAAAACGCCTGCCAAGACCCCAAATTCATAGTAATGGATTGTAAATTCTGCAGAAATTTATCTAAAGGCCTGACATTTTAAGATCTATGTTTTGGCATTTCTCTGTTTCGGCTTATTGAAAAAGCAGAAGGTGAGGGTAAAATAGATTGTTAACACCAGAACCCTGTTCTTTAGATGTGTCACATGCAATACACGAATTCATGCCAAAGGATAAAAATCCTATGAATTATAAATTAAGCAAGTGCCACGGGAACCTTCAATGCACATGGCAAGATATTAATTAAAATTTAACATTTCCACCAAAGTTTCCAGCAACAGGTGACTCTCACCAGCTCCCACACTGCACACAGAAATGTGAGTTGCTGAAGTTTTCAAAAAGATGTGCCTAATCAAGAAGCAATTTTTACCACTCTGTCCAATTTTCATTTTTATGCCAATGAAAAAGGCATTTAAAAACTCTATTTCTAAAGCTCAGGTCAAACATCGATGTGAAAACGTTAAGAGTCTGCTGGAGAGACAGCTGAACACTTTGAGCTGGCGACCAGTAGATGGTGGCATAAGCTAAAATACCGAAATATTTGAGAAAAAGATGGCAACTGTGATAAAGTGACAGCTTTTGTTTTTCCCGAGACTTCAGATCTTTTATCTGATACCAGGACTCTTTCTGCTTTGTTCTTCTTATTGCAATTGCTGTCTTTGTTCAATTTGTTTAAAGTTGGAGAGAAAGGTGTATTTTATTGTCTTCCATCAAATATTAATTTTCATGTTCTTTGGTCAAATATTTACACTGCAATTCTATTGAATCAAAAAAGCCTTCACTTGCAAGACTCCTGATTAATCAGTTTTTTATTTATTTATAGCATTTAATGCAGGAATAATAATTTTAAAAGGGCAATACCACTGTTGGTTTGGTTCCCCCAGAGTTAAACATTAGCAGCTTTGCCTCGGCACAGGCCAGAGGAACAGCAGCAGCACCAAAATTCCTGCAGATATTTGCTCCACAGTGTTCCACTTCATAAATCATTCCTGTTTCAATACCAAGGAACAGTGAGAGAAACAAGAGCAATTTACTGTTCTTCATTTGGGACTCGCAGCAGTTGGGAAGGAACTGATGGATTTGGTGGGACTGGAGCAAAAGCAACACTCTGTCACCATCCATCCCAGAATCAGGTAAAGGGCACACAGGTTTCCCCAGTATTAAGGAAAAATTGGCTCTTGAATTAAATAAGTGCTGCCTGGGTGGATCAAGGCGAGCTGTAAGTGGAGATAAAATGAGCTTTCAGAGCTCAGCAGCCGTTGTCAGGGCATCTGTCAGAAAGCTGCAGAGGGATCCAATAACTGGAGGGCACCTCTGTGCTCTCTCCTGAGTCCTAGAGGCCACTGGGGACGGAAGGAAGCCCATCCATTGTCGTCCCTCAGAGCAAAACCTGCCAATGCTTCCCTGTAAAGAGCACTGCAGCAGAATCCTGCCCTGGGACAGGCACTGGGATACCTGGCAGGCTCAGCAAGGCAGGCACTGGGCAACCACACGAGCAGCCTCTAACACCCTCCTCTAACAGGATTCAGCTCAAGAAAAAGCAATATCTCCATTAAAAAGCAATATCTCCAAAGTTTCCAACAGCCCCAGATTTCACTTACACAGAATTACCTGCAACAACTAGTTGCACTCATGAGAGGAAGGAAGAAGTTTTACTGTCAGACTTACAGTTGATAATTCACTTCCACAGGAAGTGATGGCTGCAGAACTGCTCAAATTTAAAATAAAAGTCTTTGCTCGGTTATGCCTCTAGACACAAATTAAGATATAAGAGACATGCTCACAAACATAAACAAAAATCCCTAAAGGCAAGACACCTTTACAGTTCCACCAAATAATCTTAAAAGAGCATTATGATGTGTTTCAGGATATAAAATCTAAACCCGACCCATCAGGGTTATTGTTCTCGGATGGTTCATGCAGCTCAGCTGATGCACACACAAAAGTTTCAGGTTTACCCTTGTGCTACATTTCCATTGTCTGAAAACAGATTCTTGCACAGTTAGAGAAACAGACTTTTACTGCCATGGTCTTTAAGAAATAAAGTTTCACTAAGATTTTCCTCAAATTACTTCTATTATCAGGCTGAGCACCAAGCATTGTTATTATGCAATTATCTAATAAAAACATGAAAGGAAAGGTAAGGCCAAATCAGTGATATTTCATTAATTCACCAAATTTCTTCCAAGCACCCCCATTTACCCATATATACATGAAAATGAACACAAGCCTGAACTTCTATTCTGATTAACAGCCTTGAGAGGTGGAATTATAATGTCAGTACTTACAGAGAATGGTTATGGTGGAATTTTTTCAATATTTTTAAAAGAAATATGTATTATGTATCTAAACAACAAAGAATTATACAAATTAAAGAAAACCTCTAAACCCTACACTGGGAAGAACTGAAGAAATAAAATAATGCAGCAAGAACAGGAAAGATCATTGTGAACGAAAATCCAGAGCCCCTTCAAAATACTCAGGTGATAATGAATAAATGAAGAGTGGAATGACAATAGTGAAAGTGTTTTAAAGTCTTTCCAACGTGGGAAATATTTACAGCCCATAGTTCATATATTGAATGACATCAAAAAAGGAGCATATTCAACTCCCTGTAGTGTGGAATTCTTCTTTAGCAATCCATGAGGGAAAACAACTCATTGAGTTATTTACATTGAGACCTGATAAAACCCTGGCAAGTTTCTGATGAAATGTTTCTGTCTTTCAGGGACCCAGACAAGGTATTTTCAGTAATCATCTTTTTCCATTCCTAAAATTTCAGCACACCCTTTTTTTTGCAGGTATTCCCTTTGTACAACTTTAGGGAATGACATTTCCTCCAAGGAAATTACTGCATGATGGAAGAATTAAATGATTTAATATCTGTTTATTTTCAAATTATTTTACAAGTAGAGATAGAATAGGTTATAAAAGTTATGAGAGTTCAACACTATTTGAGTTTTGTGGCACAGTGGGGTTGTGGACTCTCAGAAGACCACAAATACAGGAGCAGAAGCTCATGGGGCAGCAGGAAAAACCCAAATGTGCCTTTGTTTTTCTGATAAAGCCATCCAAGAGAGGCTAATTTGCAGCAAGCACATTCATAATAATCAAGTAGTTTTTCAAAATACAAATCCACAGTAAAAGAATAATTTCTCCTCTAGCGACAGTTACTGCAGGAGACAAATGATAAGACATTATTTTTAATTATGATATGTGTCTGTTTTTTGAGCATGCTCACCTGCAAATGAACAGCTATATTTTAATTTTGTCACTGGAAATCCCAGCTTTTTAAAACCTTTTCTTAATCTAAGATAGCTGGGCATTACAAAAACATGTCTCAATGTGAAATGGTGTGAATATTTGGGAGCTGTAAGACCTTCTCAGGTAACTCCCAACCCACTGAAGTCATCTAAAAGAATTCAAAAGTGAAATGTTATTTGTCAGTCTCTTCTTCAGTTTTAAAGCCCTGTAGTACTTGAATTATTTCTTCTTGTCCCTAAATCAGAATATTTTGCCCAGTTATATTTTGAGCAAGCGAGCCTTGCTCCTTTCCTCTTAAAACAACCAGACTCCTATCTCCAGCGAATGACCGATCTAATACTTCTTTTTTGACATTTAATATTTCTTCAAGTTACAAAAAATATCATCATCTTTTCTGATGCTGCAGCTGTTAAACTCTGCCACTGCCTCAGAGTTTTGCTGGGGATGCTGTGTGCCCACACACATCCCAGGCCAACGGGTGCTCAGTGTCAGTGCCACCAAAATTGTACAACCTGTGAACTTTGCTTAAATGTTGATGTTTATTGTCCCCCTGTGTTTTGACACAAGGGCTGCAGTGAAGTAAAAGGTGGCTGCGTGTCCCTGAATATCCCAGTGATTCCTCCTGAGTGAGTGCTGCAATTTTCTCTCTTTTCCCTTTTGTTAGCTGGGGGATAATCACAGTAGCCACTCTCCACTGTTGATTCGAGTGGTACAAAACAGTTCCTGGACAGAGAGTGCAGAATTCATTTTAAATGGCAAGATTTCCTTCTGACTACTTTAGAGTGAGAAAACATTTCTAATCTTTCGAAGCTGCCTGCTGGAAAGGATTGCAGAAATTGCTAATGGAGAGGAGTAGAGGAACAAGAGGTGATAACTGTGGGAAATGAGGGTGGTTCTCCTCAGTTATCCAGTGAACTCGGATACCCACCTGAATTTGTGCTATATACAAAAATAGAAAATAATCCCTTATAGGGAGAGTGCTGTGTTAAAAGCAACATGTAAATCTGAGAGCACTGAAGCTTCACTGATCCTTGTGTTTGCTGTGTCAGCAAGTAAAGAAATGTGAGCATGCAACAACTGCTGCAGCTGCAGGATGGAACCTCTGCATGCAATGCTGCCAGATTTTACACCTGCCACCCTGTAGGAATCTTGTGCATCCCAGTGCTGCCAGTAAACTTCCTGAACTCGCTGAGAAATGTTAGAGATCTATCAAAATTAATGCAGATGTAGGCTGGATGTGTTGCCTCCTGTAAGCAGACTGTGGATGTAGAAAAGGAATGGAGCAATGATTCAAAGTTCTATATACTCACTGAGAGTAAATCACGTTAGAAATGGAAAAATCCACAATCTAATCAGGAAAATCCACAGAAGAGGCACTTAGTGCATATAAATAAAGAAAATTCGGAGAAACTAATCACTATTTCTGACCTGCAGTATAATTTCATTTTCTTTATTTAACACCCCTTAGTCAGCTGGATACTCACAAGTATTGCTGGTATTTAGTTATTTTTTCTTAGGCTTTTTTATTACCTTTAGTATTTTTTAATTTGAACATTAAGACAATTTAACTGCTGCATTTTTCAGTACTTCTTGTGGTACCAAAGTAAACGGATTTAAGAAGGGAGCTCTTTTAGCTTCTGTCAGTCATTAACATCAGTTAATTTGGTTTTATAGTACCTTTCTCATTAGACTCCTTTTGCAACTCCCATTGAAGTCACAGAATCCAGCTGATAGTGCTCATCAAAAGGTGCCAGGCCTTACTTTGTATTACAGGTATTTTAAAAAATAACTCCAATCTCCTGTAAATCTAAATTCCAGTTGATTATAAGCCCTTCACAAAGATAAATTATTGCAAACCAATCTTCAGCAGATGAAAATGATTGCAAAGCTGATTTTATGCATGCTACACATTCTATTGCTAACTCTTAGAGTCTGGAAGAAAATAACTTGTTCCTTACTATTAAAATATAATTGAAAACATACGGCATTCTTTCCCAGCTAATTTCCATGGAGCAGCTAATGAAAATGCTGCAGTGAAACTGGGCTTCAGTTGGAAGCAATATCAGAAAAGTAATGCCAGCGCAGCATGGGTCTAATTACTCAATTTTTAAACTAATTCTGAGGACCTTTTAGTAAATGCCTGATTTAATAGTTTCACCGTGCTTTGGTTAATATATGACCCAGATGAAAAAGAACAATTGTTTTAAGCATTATAACAAAGAGTCCCTCCAGAAATGTATCCACCCAGTCATTCTGAGATGTTTGGAGATCCAGCTCTCTCTTTTCTCAAGGTTGGCTGTGGCATAACCTGTGAGAGGTCTGGCAAAGAGGCGGGGAGAATATTGAGGTTTTACATGGGACTCTAAGAGTTCAGGGATAAGTGATGGATGAGATTTCCCTCAGCCCCTCCATCTGATGGCTATGCAAGCCCTCCATTCCCACTTTTGGTGCCAGAAAATCACATCTCAGCCTGGATTTAGTGCAGCAGGTCTGCAACAGTCAGGTGCTAAACGAGGTTACTTGTTAATTATGCTGAAAGCACGACTTGTTAGGAGTGGAGTCTTTTAAAATATATTTTAAAAGAATTACCTAAAGAAATGACATTTCACTTTATGAATCTGTTTTTATGGGAGTGAGGCTGCTGTAAGTAATGGATGTTGCAGCTCTGTGGAAGCACTCTTTGGGGATTACTGCTTGCCCTTACACCGTGAAGAACTTTAATGTGCTTTAGCTTGCACAGTGACTTCATGCTTTTAGCTGAAATCCCCTGGTTACACCATAACTCACTCTCACTTGGGGAGAAAAGCCATATTTAAGAGTGGTACTTTTTATTTCCTGGACAGTGTATCTCTTACTCCCATGTACAGATTTACATATGGTTTCAGTGACAATAAAATATGGGAATCCAGCTTCATTTCAGCATGGAAAGTTCTCTGATGTAGCATTTACCACGTGTGCCAGCTCTTCATCTCATCTCATCCTTTTTGGATAGCAAAGCTCTAAGTTCTCTGAAATTCTAGCAGTGGGAATATCTAGAAAATTAAACACTCGTAATAGTTTCTGGATGTATCATCTCGGTTCTCCCTCAACAACTTTAGCTGATATCTGGTGTCTATTTATATTTTCCTTTCAGACAGTTCTCTAATTATTTCAATGCATATTTTGTTAACAAGTGATAAACAGAGAATTGCTTATTCCAGACAATTTCTGCTGGAGGGCTCTGTGGCAAGGATCTCAGATAATTTTAAGAACAGGAAATTAATAGTATAATTTTCAACCTCGAGTTGTCTTAATCTCAAATGCCTATCCCCATTCCTGTGCCCCCATACCTAAGCAGAAAATCCTCCTGCAAACAACTCTTCTCCTGTTTTCCTTGATCTACTCAAATCATCTTGCAAAATTGTATAACTTCATACATTTCCCTGCTTTCTCTTTTAGCACTCTGAGATAAAAAAAAAAAAAACCACTAAAAAATAACTATAATCTTGTTTTGCACAACTGATGCAAAGTCAGTGGTGTTTATCCCATGACAAGCAGCAGGAGTTCTGTGGGAATTAGCAGACTGACCACATTTTACCTCTGGTACCTCCAGATCAGCTCCACAGTGAACACAAGTTGTTGGAGCTGCCCTGCACAGTGGATGAAGCCTCAAACATCCTGTGCAGAACTTGCAGCTGAGATTCAGTTGGCATGTGGGAACCTTCCTGAGAAGCAGCTTCCCCTTTATACTGAACGTGTCAGGATCTGATGCTCATTTTAGTGAAATTTCCCAAATAACTCATTTGCCAAACGTGCAGTCAGTTGGGAAGAGCTGTAATCACGGTGATTTTAGTGACATGAAATGTTTAAGACCAGTTTATTTCATATCCAGTAGGCAATGCAGAAGATAATTTCTCATTTGTAAGTCTGAAATCCGTTATCCTTGGGAAGCACTATGGAGAAATCATTATCCTGCTTTCTGAGCTATTATGGTTTCTCTGTGAATACACAGTGATTCTCTGCACAGGCAGTGAGAACTGTACACAAAAATCATTGAACTTCTCAAGTGCCTCTGTTAATTGCATAGCAACTACAAAATCAAAAAGAATTCACAAATTCAAGTCCAAACAGAGAAAACGACCCCCAGGAATTCTGGAGGTTATTCTTTGGTTCCAGCTCTACCTTTTCTTTCCCACCCTCCCTGCACTGATTAGAGCCCACGACAGCAATCCCTCTTCAGATGATTCCCTGGCTCATCCTTCTTTTCCCTTTATTGGGAACCAGTGGTAAATGCCTGAAGCACAGCCCAGGGCCCATGCACCACAATCCTACAAACACTCCTTTTCTGGAGAGTTAGCAGAGAGAAACAGCTGCAGGTTCTTGAGCTGGGCTTTGAGGAACAAAACCTCGATTTTGGCTGGGGGTTTAAGCTGAAGGCTGTGGGAGCCCTGAATGTAGAGAATGGGAAAATCAGGAATCTCAGACAGCAAAGCACTGGATCATGGACCACCCTGGGTCCTGTTTTCTGTAACCCCACACAATCAGTGACTCTCATAAGCTTAGGGGAAAAAAAAAAATCCACTCCAATCTTTCTAAAGTCGACATAAAAGCCCAATATTAACCACAGTTTTCCTATAGGGAGCAGCAGCCATTTCAACTGGGTGTGGAAGTTTGTACCATCTTTTGTGTGCATTCAGACTATCTTTTCAACCAAGCATATTTACTATCAAAAATAGCAAGCCACGACTGAACTTGAGCAGAATAATATGAAAATACGAGTAAATAAGAGAGGATGTCTTAAAATTTGCATTTTGAAAATTTGGATTGTTGTGAACCATAGATTTCTTACATTTAAAGGTTATAGTAAATAGCTGATCTCCTCAGTAAATCAGTTTTGTATCACCATAAATCTTTCAGCTCACAGTGTTTTGATTGCACTGGCTTAACAAAGTGTGCACGATAAAAACTAAGATTAATTATTAGTAAGGAAAATCTCTAAATTCTACAAGCAATGAAGCACCAAAAATTCTATTTGAAATAAATTTCAAATCTCTCTATTCTATGATCTTTGCAAACCAGGAGGAAATTGCAAGCCCTTGTGTGCACCAATTTACAAATTGAACTTCATGCCAAGGAGCAGCAGCCTGTCAGGGAGGTGCAGGTGTCTGAGCAGGAACACACGCTGAAGTGTCAGCTCAAATAAAAACACAGATCACCTTTCTCCCCCCAATCAGTAAACAAAAATCACTTATAAAGGGCAGCAGCAACTGAGGTAGAAGAATATCTTCCCTTAATGGTGCTGTCAGAAAAAGGGAGAAAGCCCTGATTAAAATCTAAATGCCAGGAGCCCAGACATTCCCAGGACATTGCAACAATTTGTAACAGCTGGAAGAAAAGAATATTGGAGGAGAAAATAAGTCAGACCTGTGGGATAAGGGCAGTGAGTTCATGATTCAGCAATGCTTCATTGTTAGCACAAAGGTCAAGGATGCAAGGGGAGATACTGGAACAGTGCATTGTAGCAAGATGCTAAACACACACTCACCAAGCAATTACAGCTGCAAAGCCATAAATTACAGCAGGACAGCACAGCCCCTTACATTTGGGGCCTGACTACTCCAAGACCAAAGGCAGCAGGCTTTTTCCTTTCCTTTCTCCATTTTTCCCCCCTCCTTTTTTTAGCTAAATCGACTCTGAAAGCAGCCTGTGGCTTTTGGAGGCAGCTGGTGCCCAAATGCCAATTCTCCCTGCACACGCAGCTCATCCTGTGAAGCTTCTTCCCTCTTCCCACCACCAAGAATGTGAAATTATTTCATCACATCCTCGCAGGATTTCAAAACTATTTCTGAATTAGGAAAGGTTAAGTGTCATATCCTCAAAGTGCTATTTGCAGTTGCAGTTGCCTTGATAAGGATGTAATAGTGCCAAGTTTGTGCTGCCTCTCTTGTAATTAAAGAAAAGGGTGAGTAAGATCCTGACATCCGACTTGGCAAATTTGTTGCAACCTTATATTTCATCATTCTGATGGAGACCCGATTTTCCTGCTAGTGAATGGAAGGGTGACACTGAATTTCCAGCTGGCTGGTGAGGGCTTTGTGCCTCTTACAAGCAGAAGATTAGCACTGAGCTCCACGTTGAGTATTTGCCTTACAGATATTATAAAGTTTATAAATTAATTCAGAGGCACAGAACAAACTGTACTGGCATCGGGTGGCACCAAACACAGGAGGGACTAAGTTATAAAAGTAATTGGCCAAGAATCTACTTATTTATATGTAATTTATTTATGACTAGAAAAGAATGAACCTCATGGTAACTACTCATAGCATAATCAGGTGACATCCAGATGAGGCATGATCAAAAGTGGAGTAAAATTGTTTTAATTGGGAGACAGACCCACTTGAGTAGCCTCAAAACAGTAAAAGTAACATGTTTAAAAGGACTTGAGTAATATTTGGTAGCAAAATTTAGCTGCAGGCTGAGATCCCAGAGATAATTATTCATAATGGAACTGGCAAAACATTTGTGTAGTTTTTGCACTTTTTTCCCTAATTTGGAATGTAAGCCCTTTCTTGTGGACAAAATTACTGTCCAGCCTAAGGGTAATGAAGACAAACAGCTCCTCAATTGCTATTTGTAAAAAGCTTATCATAGACTTGCTTCTGTTTCAGCATAATGAATAATGAGAATGTCTCCATCATCTGGTGTAATAAAAGTTTAAACAAACCCTCAGTTATTGCTATAATTTTCAATGTATCTCCTTGCTTGAGTGAACTGAAATCTGAATTCTGTTCTTATTTCCTGAGAAAGACACAGGATAGGGCAGCTTCAAAGAGAAATTGCTGAAATCCCCAATTTTCCAAAGCAAGTAATGAAACCCATATTTTGCACGTGTTTACTTGGTGTCTAATAGGGAGCAGGCTGTATTCCTAGATTTTTCATTAAAAACAAACCATCCCCTGGCCACTACCACAGCTCAGCTCACACTGGTTTGTAACTGGATACACAAAACCTGACATTAACCTAAATTGCATTTATTTTTCACTGATTTATTTAAAATGCAATAAAACCAATTTCACCATAAAATGAGCAGTGCTATGTTTGTGTTGGACAATAATGAGGTTTTTCCAAAACTGACTCTACCAAGGCAGTACAAGTTCTGCTTTACCATTTAATTCCAGCTGAATGGCAGAGCACAACTAAATCAGGGCCCTGACAAGGATGAGAGCAAAAGTATTCTAAAGATGCAGCTCCTTTCAGGGCTGAGACACAAAACCTCTGGTTCATTTATTTTTTTTCCTTTTGCACATCAACTGGTGGACTGTATTTTTTTCCAGGCTCAGGCTCTGAATTTCATAAAGGAAAAAGAGTGGGTTTCTTGCAGCTGTCAAGGGATGGCACCAAGATGATAATTTTACTTAGTTTTTGCCACAGATAAATCATCAGTCACCACTTAAAATTGCTGTTCCAGTGGTGTGACATAATTTTAACCATATCATCATGAATAGCAACACTGCAATTACATCTAAGAACTCACTGAAGTAAACATCTCATTTCTGAAGTGTCAGACAACAGGCAGCATCCTGCAGACTACAGCTCCACATTTCAGCAGTAATCAATTCAAACAACAATAGAGCTGATTGACAGGAAGCTTGATGCTATTAAAAGACAAACAACAAAAAACTGATTTTCTCCAAGAGATATAAAATGGATGGACCATCTACACTCTCCTTGTGTTTTCTTCCTGTAGGAAAAAATAACACAGCTGAAAACCAAAGCAACCTTTTTGGGTTCATCTTTAATGAACCTCCAAATCTGAACACAGGAGTAAGAACTGGCCAATTTTTAGGCTATGTTTTTGGTTTTTTTTTGTGAGCTGCTGTTTCTGAGTCCAGGATAACCTGCAAAGGAATCTCCAGATTTATGCTGTGGCTGCTACAGGTTAATGATTCCTCCCAGTCTGATTTCTAGAGCTCAGGATCTGCAATCATCACTTGGGTTGTGAAGCTGAGGGCAGCAGCAAACCTCTGGCTGTTCTCACCAATAGAAATGTTTTTAAAAACCATCCCCAGTGGTTTGCTGTGGTGCTGGTGCACAAAGGCAAACAGCAGAGAGCCAAAATGCTCTGCAAGCACAGCTAAACCACAAAGTCCTTTCCCAGCTCAGTCCTGAGGTGTGTTTGTGCCTATTCACACTGAGAAATAAACCAAACAAAACCTGCCAGGGCAGCGGCAGCATCAGCCAGAGAGAAACAATTGTAATAACCTGCAACTCTTGTCTTCTCCCCTGACCTTAGAGGTTCAGTGCCATTTCTCCATGCAGCAGGAATAACCTGAGACATTCCATCTTTCTGACATGAGGAATGAGCTTCGATTAAAAGGAGCTAAAAGAAGAAAAGCTACTAATGTGTTTTATACAGTCACTGCTCAGTCCCTGACATGAAATATTTCATTTGCTTTAGGACATTAAGAAGTCTTGTGTACCTAAAAACAACAGCTTGGATGATGGTAAATCTATCATTACATACATCATAAAAACAAGCAGGACATAAATTTGTTTCTGCCTGTTAAAGTCTAATTACCTGTAAAATCATTACTTGGCACTTTAACAAATTGACACAATCTACTTAATGATCCTTAACATATTAAAATTTGCAATGTGCTTCTGCTTGCCGCCTGTCCAAACCACAGTAAATATTTGCTGGTTCAGGTGACACCACAGCAAGGGTCAGGTCTTAATTTTTTCTGCTAAGTATGAGTAATTGCAAGATCGTCACTTGCCACGGTGCCTGTTTTATCTCATCAGTCCTACAGCTTGAGCCGACAGCAGAGAGAGCTTTGTAGCATTCTCTCTTTAAAATTACATTGAATATTTATGCCTCCTTTCTCCTTCTTGCTTGATATTTGGGAAGACATGCAGGAATCGTGCTCAGAATGTGGCCTGCACTTCATCCCATTTCTGACAGCACATAAATAGTTAGTTGTTTGCCATCCCTTTCTTTTAATACCTGAGATATCCATGTTACAAAACTCATGTGATGAGCTGCCAGACCATTTCCCCAGACCACCCACCTTGAGCTCCATACACTGATTTATTTTCTTTCCAGCATCATCTAGCAGTCCAAGAACATGACCAGACATAGTTTATTCTTTCCCACTGATAGAAAAGTTTTCTCCTCTGTGAAAATTACAATATCCAGATCCTTGGGAGAAAACCAAACCCCCTCAGAACACATCCAAGCTGAAAATCTTGTGAGCCAGCATCTGCTATTTTATCTGGGAGATAATAACTTTCTACAGCAGTTGGGTTTAACTCTCAAAAGTCCTATGTTCAAGGCTGGAATATTTTCAGACACAGTCTACTTAAAATTAATGAAGTGACTTCAAATAAAGTGTTCTATATCAAAGTCATGAAGAAAGAAACTCATTAGATACTGAAGGAATGAGATTTTACAGGTGTTCTGGTGCTATTAAGGGCATGTGCCATCCCTTCTGATTTCTAAAAACTGTGCAGAGCCTTTAAATAAGTTCTTGAAAAATTAATTTTGATTTTTAGTTACTCTAATGATCCTTTTCCTAACATTTAGAAAGTACAACAGAAAACATTCTAAGTTTCTTTTGCTTGTCTCTTCATAGCACTTCCTTACTTTCTCCCCATAGGGGAATTTATTCCCATTTTCATGGCAATCGTATCTATTTCTAATAGATATTTATATCAAAAGACATAATTAACCCCAAAATCAAGGGAAGCCACTGAAGATCAAATAATGCTTAATGAAGGCACCAGAGAAACCGAGAAACACCTTAACATTAAAAAATGAAGTAAAAGCTGACAATACACTTTATAATCTTCCAGGGTTTCTGTGATCTCTGTTTAATCATACACAAATGTGAGAAAAATTGTACTACCTCAGATTGAATAACTCTTTTATTAAAGTTAATTTGAAGCTGTTGCACTACAAAAATAATCCTCAAATTAGAAAAAAAAAATATTTTGAAAGACTGAGTTTACGATGGCAATTCTGGTGTTTAATCAATCCTTACACTGACATATTACCAACAGATCTTCTAATTAAAACATGACAGTATCTTGATCAACAGTCAGAGGCAGGAACATCAGTGGGAGAGGGTCATTATGATTGGATTTGTAACCTTCATAATTTTTCATTTTCTCTTTATCTTCTCTCTAACAAAAATATATCTAATAAATTGCACAATTTGATTAAAACAATAAAGCCTTCTTACCCTTTTCTTGTTAAATACATTATCCCTGAGTCTGTAAGAGTGGAAACACATCTACCAAACTCTGCAGGTAAGGAAATTGCCAATTTGCCACGTTCATCCTAAAAAGAACTGCAGGATCCCTTTCTTAGACTGCAGCTTTAACTCCTGGCCGTTCAGGAAGGTTTTCCCCTGTATTTCTGCCAGGCTGTCAGCCAGCCCCACTGCAGTTATTGATGGCCAGTGTGCAGACACTTGCTCTCAGCCCAGCTTTTGGAGCCCATAAAGCTCTTCCCTCCACTTCTCCTCATTATCCTCTCTGCATTTGATTGCTCGGAGGGGAAGGAGTCTTTGTCAGGAGCTTTTTCACAGTCTGCTGTCTCCTCCATATGTCTGGCAGTTTGTATTGTGGTTTAGGTGATTTGTCACCAAATGGATTTCGAGACAGGGTAGAGAGCTTGTTCCTACAGCTGTACACATTCATCTGAGAATTAGGACAAAATCATTTAAATTCAGTGAGGAGGCTGACATTTTTCTTGGAGCATTCTGCTTTAATCCTCTTTGCATTTTCATAAGAAGCCCGTTCCTGCTGAACAGCAAGAGGAGGATGGTACAAGGTCTCCTCAGGGGCTCTTTTCTCAATCCATTCATGGACAAACTTACTCCTGGGAAAACCGAAACATTGTAAAGGATTCCAAATGTTCAAAACGAGCAAGGAACAAATATGCATGTAATGCTTAATGAAACTACACCCCATGAGAATGTCAGAAAGGGAAGGAACTTGTCCTTCGTTCCATCTCAACTGTAAAAATCATATTGAAGGTGAATCCCAGGAGCAGTGTAAATTGTCACAGTATTTCTTAACATGCTGGGGAGGAGGAACCTAAACCTTGGAAGACTCAAACATGAGAGCAAGGAGATTTCTTGGCTAGAATGATCTTGCTGTTGAGACAAGTTCTACTTTTACGTATAGTCACATCCTAATACAAGCATAATAACAAAAGCACCCCTGTTTTACCCAGTTTCCAGCCCAAATCCAAACCCCAGCCCTTCACCAGCTTTTGTCCCAGCCCAAACCAGCACAAGTCACCACTGATTAACACAGGGACTACTACACAGTTGGCAAAACCAAATGTCCTCCCCCATTTCTAAGAGGAAGTTCTGCTTGGTGTGTTAAAAGAAGGATCATGAAATTAATTAGAGGTCTTTGGTCCAGATAAGTGCATGTGGCTCATTAATATTAATAAGAAAAAGCCTTTTTAGTGTGGGGAGAAAAACCCCATGTGCATGTGCAATTAGACATACATGGCTCAGTTAAAAAAATAAAATAAAATCGCCAACCCCCAAATCTTTCTGCCTCAGTGCAGGTCAGTGATGGATACAAGGACCAGAAGTGATAATTTACTCCCCAGAAAAACACAGAGTGGTAAAACTGCTGCCCAAGCTCACAGGTACCCTTCTTGCCATTCAGATTTTATTTTGCTGGAACCAAGAGTTCAGGCCTGCAGGCTTTAGAGCACATAATAAAGACACTGAACTTTGCAAGTCACATTGCTTTCTATGGGGAACCTGACACAGAAGGTCACGAAGAATCAAAACCAGAAAGCTGAGCATGAAGCCATGCTGAGTGGGCCTAAAGCTCGAGGCAGACTGTATTTCCACTTCAATTTTGAGTCAGAAAGGGCCTGTTGCTCTCATTTTTGTGATGACCCATGTTTTCCCCTGGCAATTTTGAGCTAATCTGTTAGATTGATGACTGGGTATTATTCCTTTCTTTACCTTTGGTTCCTGTTCTGTCCATTGTGTTTGATCTCTCTCTTTCCCTTGTCATTCACTGCCTTCATTTTCCCCCACCTATGATCAAATTATTCCTTATGAGCATTAATTCCAGAGGACACTAAGGCAGTCATTGCTTAAACACATATCCACAAACCTAAGCAGGGGAGATTCTGCATGCTGCACTGGAGAAATTGGTCACAGGGACTTGAATTAGTAGAGGTAGAAAATTGTCAGCATCTGTCATTTGAATTTGCTTTCAGCTAGCTGGGATTTGATACTAGAGATTCAAGAAGAACTTCCAGAACAGGAGCTGTGGATGAAACCAGAAATGGCAGCTTCAGACTGCTCCTGGAAAACATCAACATGCTAGGAAAAGCATTTCTCTGCAATAACCAATTTTCCTAACACATCAAACGTTGTCACAGTACCAACTAGGATTATTACCAGGCATGAAAACCACAAAATAAGAGCTCTGACCTTCAATAAATCTCAAGTGTGTCCTGTAGTGCACTGTAACACATCTTTCAAAAGCAGAAATTGTGTAAAAAGGAAAAGAGCTGTGCCATCATCACAACCACGTTTAATAGTTTGGGAAAATATGGTAAAGATGGAGAACTATCAGTGTGGGGGACTCAGAGGAAAACCACTTCCAGAAATGCCAGCAGGATTGCCCATGGCACCAAGGAAGGAGCGTGGCCCCTGCTCTGTAGAAGTTCTTCAGAGCATGCCAGCTTTCCAAGGCTCTCTCTGACATGACTGCAGTGATTATCATAACCTGCAGCCCATCCTCAGAGCTCCATATGTGACATTTCCTGCTCTGCATAAATTCACAGGGAGCTTGCAGTTCATATGTCTCCTCACAAATGCCTCAGCGTGGATCTCAGAGATGCACACGCACAAAGCTGGGATGCACGGAGGAACTTTCAGAGCTATATTTCATTCACATCAAATACTTTCTCTCTGTGACATGTATCACGTATCAGGGTTTTGGTCTTGTCACTGAACTTTCATCAGATGCCTAAGGAAAAGCTCTATAAATGGTGTTGCATTTAATTTTAAACTATCCTCGCTCGCCACTACGACTGCACAGTAAAAGAAGTGTTTTATAGTTCTAGAACTGAAAAAGTTGCTCTGATTTGAAACACAGGAGCAGGAAAAGCAGCAATTAAATCTTTTTATTGCTACTGATGCGAATTAATTATTATTCATTTTTATTTGTAATATTTTCCCTATTTTATTCATATATCTTAGGGGGAAAAAAAAGTATTAACTGGAATCCGAGGTACCAATATTCACTAAAAGTAGTAATTCCACGTATCTATATGAATATGTATGGATGCTGTAATTGTATTTTGCCTCCAAAGCTCCATCTGTGTGTGAAATGTTGTGTTCTGCCATGCTGGCTGCTCTGTGCTACGTCCCTGAGCTGACTGCCCCAGGCTGAGCACAGGAATTCCAAATTCTGCCAAGTCTGGAGTGGCAACAAGTCCAATGGCACACTGGCAAAAGCCATATTGCTGAATTTCTCACTGGCAAGGGATAAACTGACAGTGCTAAGTCATCCCCAGATCTAACTGAGAAGTATGTTTGAATTTACATGTTTAGAACTCTATACTCAAAAAAAAAAAAAAAAAAATTCACAAAAACTTGTCTCCATTTAAATTCCTGTCACCATTTTTTTAGTGATTTCATTTCCCCAGTGAGAAAGTTGCAACTCCTCTTTTCCTGGGTATAGAAAGCCTTGAGTGAGATCAGAAGCTTTACCACAATTTGGTCAAGAAAACAATAAAAAGTTCCCTGCCTCCAACCTGCCAGATGCACCAGAGAATTTCACATTCTCTAAAACAGCCATAGATTTTAGAAAATCAGTGTGACGCCTTTTCCAAAAGAAATGTCACTTCAGAAAACACTGCTTTAAAATACAGTTATGCATACATTAAGCAAATTATATACTATCAGCTTCTTTTTTGATTAAATGTTCTTTAAGAGGAAAGACTGTGTGCAAACCAATTCATACAATCAGATACAATATTTAACATCACTTCATCAAGAAAAGCAGTCCAAGAGAAATCTTCCTAAGATGACACCACACAAATTACCCCAGACTTCCTTTAGAATTTGATTAGGTGAAGAGATAAATCATAATCAGGGCTCGTTATCTCTGCAGTCTATTTTTATTAACAATAACCTTCCCAACGTGAGCAGTAAGCAAGAAATCTGTATTTAAAGTCGGTTATTTTTAATCTAAGGAAAATTCTGCCTTTTAAAGCATCATGACTCAACTCAGCAGCTTCCCTGTTTCTGGGGGTTTGGACTGTCTCGTGTCTCCTCAGAGGACAGAGCCCTGCCACAATCCCTCATCCTGCAAAGGGCTCAAGATGCTGATGATCATCTGGGCAAGATTTATTTTTGCTTCCCAACAAATAAATCCGACAGACTGGGTTTGCAATTCCAGATGTTTAGTGTTCCTCATAAACCACCGAGGCTGAAATCCCACTGAATTCCAGTTCAATGCAGTCATTTGCTTGCCTGTTAGGTAATGTAACAGCAAAGATTTGTTTCAGACCAATTTTCTCATTAAACAGTAATAATGAGTGAATAATAATGAAATAACGACTCCAACTCAGTGAGCCAGATTTGGAATACTGGAATCTGCTGAAAGTCTGTCCTTTCTACAAGTGCAGAATTGATATCTGCTTGAAAAAGAAAAATCATGCTATTAAATTATAAGGAATTACCTAGCTAATGGAAGTTTAATTAAGCATACACTCCTGGCACAGTATTTTAATATTCTGTCCTGTTTATCCCAGTGTAGAGAGGTTTTGTTTTAATAAATTGATAGAGATGTCACTTGTCATGAGTTCTGCTAGCCTTTAATTGGAAATAATTTATTACATTTACCAGAAGTTGCAGTTAAACGGGGGAGCACCACCAAATTTCTCAGTAATCATAATATTTAAGTAAACCCTGGAGCACAAGGTGCTGGGGTGGGCTTTTGGTTGTTTGGTTTTTTTTTTTCAAGAACCCTTGGTACATTAACATTTTTCTTTAAAATAAAAACATCTGCAATTGATTTAAAATGTGCAATGACAAAATATTGGGACAAAGATTCTACTGTATAACCAGCAGGTTTTTCCAGAGTGAAGGATGCTTAAATTTATCAGAGGACACAACAAAGAGCTAACAACTTCTCTCCAACTTAACCCAAAAACTGGAAATTCGGTTTATTTGCATATAAGTGTGTGAAATGCAAGAACTTAATCTTTGCTTTAAGGGAAAATATTCAAAAGACCTGTGGAGCTGCTGGGCCCTTTGTAGATCGGGTCAAGCTAACCTTGAAATACTGATTGGATAAAATTAATAATGCATTTGCTCCTGTAATCCTGGTTATCCATACTTGAATGTAGCAAAGGCCATCCTCGGTGTTTTTATAGACTGACCAAGAACACGTAGTAGCACAGCAGTCTGTCTGGTTGCAGCAGAAATACAATTATGTAAATTGGCTGTGTGGCCCCTGCAGACTGCTAATAGAATGATTGACCTATATACTGCTTAATTTGTTCTCATGCTTTCTTTTTATTGTCTTGCAGCAGCAGCAGAAATTAAAACTTGTTAAACTGCATCGCTCCCCAGTTCTGTATCAAAGGTGCTCGTGCCACTTTCTGTCAGGAGCAATTAATAGTTTGCATGCTCCTTATCATCAGCAAGATATCAAAGTTTGGGTGTCTTTTATTTTGTTTGTTTTTTTAAAACACATAGATCCTGTATGTTAGAAACACGGTAAAATATCTCAATTTATAGTTATTATTAATAATAATTATAGCCCTAATAAAATTGTTTTTAGAAATACATCAAGGAATGGGTAATAAGCTAAAAAGAAGAATTTTTTTTTTAAAAAAAGCAGGGAAATTGAGAGGATTTCACTGGAAAGAGCTGTTTTTCTTTAAGAGCTATCTAAATATCCTCTATTAATACATTGGGGTGCTTTATCTATTCAGCATATCAAAGTTCAAGCGGGGCAAGAAAAAATTGTCAGTAGTTGTCAGAGGGCTGTTGGTGATGCCATCACTATTTGCAGACAAGGCTTATTTTGCTTCACTGCAGCAATTTCTTGTACCCAAATTTTTTACAGTTGATTCCAATAAATGTTTGCAGAGAGGCAAAACGTAAGTGCTAAATGAGATATTAAATGACACACATTTAACTCTAGTTGCTAGTCAGAAAATGGATTTTCTTAGCATTAAATATCAAATTTTAGAGAAAAATGACCAGAACAACTTAACTGTGCCAAGCTGATGAGTTATAAGATGACAATGTAAGCAGAAAAAACCCTATTATTTCTTTGACTTCATCACTGTTCATGCATATCAGCAATATTTAGGACCCATCCCTCTCAAGGGATCTCAAAACAAGTTCAGCCCTTTGGAATCCTAAAACCAGAGGTTGTGTGAGTTACACCTGTCTTTTGAGGGTGAGCAGGTCAGGAAGCTAAAGCAGCCAAGGGGGTGCAAACTCCTCTGTAGTTTGGGGAGGTACAACGGGCACACAAATTAATTTTCAAATGGTGTTGGTACTTTGACATTTTCAATCTGCTGTCACTGGCTCTGGAGCCTGGCATCGATTGTCAGCTCCTGGCCCACGCTGCGTGGGATTAGTTGTATTTTTGAACCAGCTTTATTTTTGTGTGCTTGTTTATAGCAAATATGCTTTCCTTAAGCTGTAAATATTTGGTGGGTAACAAAGCAAGAAGTGTAAAGGACATGCAAACACCCTGAGCTGCCACACTCAGCAGTTGTCAGGGATTTAGGGAGCGTGGCTCCGAGCTGTGGCAGCAGCACGGGCTGGTACCTGGGGTGGGTTTGGGGGGTCCAGGGGGGCTTCTGAGAGAAGCTGCCAGAAGCCATCCCTTCAGGGATGTGATCAGGTGATCCCTGAGATGATTCAGGGCAGCCAACTCCAAGACCCCATTCTGGAGCAATTTGTGAAGGCCTGCAGCCCCTGGGCAGGACTCGTGGTGGAAATGTTTGTGGGGAAGGCTGAATCCCAGAACACAGCAATCAGCAGTGCTAGCACAGGAGAGGGTTGATACAGGGGTGGATTTCCACTTAGCCTGAAATTAATGAGCTGCAGCAGGTCTACAAAAAAGGGCAAAAACACATAAAGGAGATTTAACTTAGAGGTCAGTGACAAATATCCCAGGACTGCCTTAGACTGTGAACTTTAGGGACTTCAGAGAGAGCCCAGAACCTGCAGCCTGGTCGCCAGAGACAAACTCCTCTGCAGGGCACTTACAACAAATTATCCTCTGGAAGATTCTCAGCTGAAGCATCCCACTGAGCTGTGACATTTAATACTCTCATATGTATTGAAAAACCTCCTTGATACGTATTCCTAGCTCAGACTAAGCACTCAGATTGGGAGAGAAGAATTTCAGGTATTGAAATGGTAAATGGAGATAACAGTTGAAAATGTCAGCTGTATCTGAAAGAAAAATCATTTGACAAGATAGATTCATTAACTTTTCATTCTTCTTTGATAAAATGATTTCCTGTTGTGTTTTTCAGACATTCACACCTCTCAAATACTGGAACTCATTAAGGTAGTTGGGTTTTTTTTCTCTCTCTCCAAGACAGCAAAGCAAAGCAGCTGTTGCAGGAGCCTGAGACCCCTGGCAGGATCTGTGTGTCCACGGATTCTGACCAGGTCAGTGACATGCCAACCTGCTGAGAGAAGGGAGCACTGCAGACACTGCTGTGCCTGGAATCTGCAGGGAGGGGTCTGGCACAGAGATTCCAGCTCTGCTGCCAGCCAAGCACCAGTGGAAATTCACCTTTAAGCACCTGAAGAAAACAGGATTGGGAGTTAGAGGAGCAGTTTTGAAGGCTCTGCTCCCAGGCCAGCACTGGGGAATAACCCTGGAGGTGTTTCCATGCACCCTGCCAGCACCTGCAGCACGGGAGGGGCAAGAGGATGCAAGAGCAGGGAAGCAGGTGGCAGAGGAGCCCTGCAATCCCCTCTCTGAGCCAGGCACTGCAGCAGCTGCTGTAGGATTGCTGGGAGCTGGATTCCAGTGGGGTATAAATGAGCTGGCCAGCTGCTGCCAGCAGACAGGGAGTGGAAGCTCAGCCAGAACCTGCCAGTTGGTGTCCCTTGTCCCCTGGGCTGAGAACAAATTATCCTTGCTCAACTCCTCCTCTGCATAAACCACCCTGGTACATGCAGAGCATGGAGTGGGGAAAATCAACACACCCAAGGATTTTGTATAATAAGATCAAGTTCCTTGCCATAGGATCTTGCATTCAATTTATTACAGTCATTTCCCTGTAGAAAAGTTCAAAATATGTTTTTTTCCCTGTATTTTCTCTCTTCCTAAGCTCACCATAGGTGTTGAGAGTTATTAGCGGCCATGCTTGTAAAAAAGTGAAATTTGGGCCAAATAATTAAGTTTATTGACTGCAATATCATATGGTGTAGCTACACAATTATGTCATTTGTCAAAGTGTAACTCAGGCCATGCTGTCTGTTACAGTGCAAGTCTTCTAAATCCCACATGATTTATGCAACTCATACTAAAAGTTCTGAATATTCATAACAATCCTCACAATCTGTGGGCAAAATATACCCATAATAATTCACAAATCATTTAAAATAATTAGCACGTTGGAGGATTTTCACTCTGTGATCAATAATTGAACAGTTAAAGGGGTAAAAATCTGTCATGTGAATTATTCATGGTAAATCTCACCCACTGCAAGCAAAAACTTCAAAGACTGTGGCCCCAGTGTGTTCCCTGAGACAAGGAGCAGAGGATTGCCAGGGCTGCAGGTCCCGTGGGGAGGAGCTCAGGTTCAGTGCTTGGTGGGAATTGTGCGAGAATTAAAATATAATATAGCACAGGTCACGTAAGCCAGGGTTAAATAGACACCAGCAACTTAATCGATAAAGTGGACTCGATGGCTCAATGCCAATATTCTGCATTTCCATGCAGAGAATCAAACCAGAGGAAAATTTAAGGATCCCATTGGCAGACACTGGGGTGCTGCCCAGCACTCAACTCAAGCATTTCTGAGCAATATAAAGTGTGAAGGCTCCAGACAGCAGAACTGAGGCTCTTTTCATGAACAAATAACCCCTCTTGCTTTTCTCAATGTGTCTTTGTGCTACAGAGATACAGCAGAGGTTTTGATTCCCTTTTTAAACTGACTAACTAGTTTATGGTCATTTTATTTTGTTTTCCAAGCGCTATTAATTGTCATTAGCTACTGATTAGGTAAAGAGTACAGAAGTCTGGAATCCTGTGCTGGGGGGTTCCAGACATATTTTTTTTTTAAAACTCGAAAATAGTTGCAAATATAATTTATTAAGATAAAATTACATTTCAAAATTACATTATTAATAGAAAAATAGCTTGCCAATGAAGATTAATAGAATACCATTAGAGGACATGGATTTTCTAGCTCTATTAAATCAGTCTCCTAGGAACAAATTGTGTTAGGAGAAGATAATCTCACTGAATATTCCTATGCATATGTTGAAGATTATTTTTTATTAGCTCAATATATTGAGGCTTCAGTAATGTGCAAGAATTAGTACCCTGATTTCTTATCACAAGTGGTACAGAGCACCGAGGCAGTGCTCTGCAGAGAGGGCTTTGCTAAGGAATATCTTATTCATGGTTTAGAGAAGAAGAAAGATGACCACAATTTCTAAATTGCTAAATTCATTTTAGGAGTCAAAGAACACAGACAGGAAGCAGAAATGAAAAATATGTGAGGCCTGTATGGTATAGCACAGGGTATAAATAAATCACTACAACTCTGAATGGGGAGAAGTTTCCCCTCACCTGACCTCCATCGAGTCACTCTGAGGAGGAGATAGAAGAAAATGATGGATCTTTCCTCATCCTTACTATTTTCTGTTTCACACTCTGAAAGGAAAAGATGAAAATCTCATGTGATGAGATTTTAATGTCATGAAATATGAAAGACAGTTAAATCAGGAATCCTGATCTGAGTAAGGTACCTGAAAACTCTAAAGCACTATTCACCAAAGCTCCCTGCAATAGAGGATTTTGAAATGCTTGTACATAATTTGTACCTCTATTTCTGTTTTGGAGGAAATAGAGCTTGCTCTTAGCTTAATAAATTCACTCACAGGCTAAAAGGAAGCACCAGGAACAGAAGGTTGAAAGGAGCATTGGGAATAGCTGCTTACAACAATACAGCTAAAACAAAACCTCTGTGAGGTGCTGAAATGCAGACTCTTTGCTCAGGGCTTAACCAATACTTTAGAGTTGGCATCTGTGACAAATTGGTTCTGGATTATTAGTCAGACTTCAGGCTATTGTTGAGGCATCAATCTCTCATTCCATGGCATCTGCTCATTCACTAACCTGTGCAGCTTTGTGTCAGAAAGTCAATTTTTGTCCAAGGCTTTGATAGATGTTAATGTGATTGTTTCAGCCTCTGTCCTTTTGTTCTGGTGATGACGGCTCAAGCTTTACTCTGCAGAATCTTCTAAGACTGAAGCTTGACTGGATAATAAGGCACAAGTTTTGAATTCAGCTCCCCCTCTTTTCTGCCAAAGAACAAATTTCTCTGCTTAAGATACAATTCAGCAACCAAACCCCAAAGAAGCTGAGTGTAATTCCTGCCTGTGCCAAGCTGGGAGGAGGTGCTGCTGGCAGATGGGGCTTTGGGATGGAGTGGGGCTCATGGATCCCACCTGGATTTCTCTGGGAATCAGGACTTTGCCTGCTGGCACTGCCTCTGCATTTGCTTCAATATTGCAATGTCTTTATTTGCACTTCCATAGTAAGAGGGATAATACAAGTTTTGGAAATGTTTGACTTAAAATGGGATGGATTTTACGAGCTGTTACTTGGGTTACCCTAACTATAAGAATATGGTTTAAAAAGAAAAATGATGATGTGCTTCCCATTCTTTTCCATTATCAGCCAATGAATTAATTTCTGGGTTTAGTTATAAATACCAGTTGAGAGACATTTGATTAAATGGCTAACCAAGCATTAATGAATTTTCATTACTTTATGGGGTAAATTATATATTAACATAAGATTCTTTATGGTACCTCATCACCTTTTAAAAACACAGTCTCTATCCCAATTATTTTTTAAACCAACACTGCAAATGGCAACTAATTTTAATTCTCATATTCAGCACTGTGGAATCAAAATCAAAAATATATAGTGAAAAAAATAAACCTCACTTGAAAATTAGATTTGTGGTTAGACAAATTATGCATCTGATGGAATTCTTTTTCTAAAAGTGAAGAATTCAACTTTAGATTTTTAAGGAGAAGAAACATATTTCATATGAAGCGAGGCTTGCTGTAAAACTAACACACAGAATTATTTCAGTTTTCAAAACCTCTCAGAGTGAAGTAGTTCCTGTGGAATGTGTGGCACAAACTGCAGTTCCATGATAAAATTGATATCTGTCACAGGGTGCTACGGTGCCCCTAATTAGTATTGCTGCTCTTACATATCTGTCAAACACAGGATGGACCAACAAAACCTAATTAGCTGCTTAAACTCATTTCTGTGCCACGTTTAATCTTGAGCTTGTCACATTTAAATTTCTTTAAACCTTAATAATATTCAAGATCATGCTCTCGTGTTAAAGGCAACATGTGTTTGAGCCATAATGGATGGCTGATGGGGAAGTATTCATTATGACTCAGACAACTTTCTTGCTTTATTTATCCAGGTCACTCATTTATCTTTTCTATAAGATTTATGAGGTTGTTTTTACTCAAACTGGTGGAAAACTAAAATCTAATAACTTGTTTTTCGTTTCATATATTGTTAATTCAGCCACATTCTTGATCACCAATACCATAATTTTAATATCCACGTGAAAGGAAGGGCTTAGTTTAATGCAAGCATTTCATTTGTGTTTCTCATTAAGCATACAGACTAGCATAATTGCATTCAAAGACTAAAATAGCTGTGAAAAAACCTACTGGAATTTCCTTTCTTTATAAATATTTTTCAAGGAAACTCTAGATGTGAAGCTACTTTAGCTGTCAATATCAAGAGGCAAAATCTCTCTGCAATAAGGAGATATTAAGAATTGCCATAATTTAGCATTTGCATCTTTGGTTTCCCATTCTGAGAAGCAGCTGCAGATGTTTTCTGCTCTGAGATGTGCTCCCAGTCCATTTTAAGCATTGGTAATTTAATAAATGTTATTAAAACCCCATGTTATTAAGCAGCAATGGAAAGTCACAGCAGAAATAGAGCAGTGGTTACTGCATAACACTTGCATTAAAGTTTTATACATAAAGTGGATGTAGGAATTCTTGTCGGAGGCAAATTGAGCAATTAGTTTTCAAGGCTCCTTCATGCTTTTGTCAAACAAAGCTGGATGCAGAGAGCAGGCAAGGGAAGTCTTCACAGAGCTCCTTGTAGAAAATTAATGATAGAAAACAGAGTGTGCCACAAGGATCAGAGCAGTTAATGCCTTGTGGGGACTGTGCCAACAGAAATAAATTTTAGACAAATATTTTGTATCTTCACCAAGCCTACACCCCCCCCGTCACCTGCCACATAAAACCATTAAAAGACATAAGGGGTTATGAAGAAGGAGAGCTTTGTCTCCTTTTCTGATGAGGTAATAATATTGTACATCATTTGGGATGAGGGTATCTACAGGATGGATGGATGCCCTGCACAGGGCATGTATAAAAACGTTTGAAAAGGGAGGATAAAAAAAAAAAATAGTAGTGTTGAACTAATGGAAATCAATCATTGGATATTTTTGCCTTAATGAAAATAGTTCATGTGTTCTACTTCAGCATGTTAAAGGGAAGAAAAATGTGATACTCAAAATTAGGCAAGGAGTATCTACTCAGAGGAGAAATACCTGCAATAAGATCTCCTCCAATAAGTTGAGAACTGATATTCAAAATGAAAAATCAGAGAACATATCTATTTTGGCATGCCATAATTAATGACTCTTTGGTATTGATAGCAAGGTCAGGTTTTTTCATGTTTCATAAATCTTTTTAAATAAGAAAGATAAGTTAAAATACTTCTTCGATTCTCTGTGATCTGAATGGAAATTAGCAAAAAAAAAAAAAGTCACCATTAATCCTCTAAATCTTAGCCCAAATTTTCCTGATACAGCTAATATTGTGGATTTGAACAACAATAATTTACACTCAATGTTATTGACACACGTTATGACAAGCCTAATTTTTGATTTAGACACTACTAAGCTAAACAGCAACACTCCTCCATTCATGTTGAGTACTTAATTCTTTTCCCCTCTATTTTTCATTATCTGCCCTGATTAAAGAGGTCGATTCCTATTCTAAAACTGATGTACAGAGAATAAATTAATAATTTGCTGTGTCAATGCAATTCTTTTTAAGTGACAAGCTGCAAGTCCTTTCACACTGCTTTGCTGTCCAGATGATAGCACCCAATTTATTGAGGTTATCACATTTTCTAAGCTGTTGCCCCTCTGGCAGCTATCACTCTCCATCACAATCATAGGCCTAAACCAATACCTGATTATTTCTAGATATTTAGGCAGCTGTCCTGTTGATGTGATTTCAAATGAGATTTATTCCTTCTAACAGAAGACCCAGTGTTGGTTCACTCAGCTTTATGGTCCTGTAATCAGCAGGAAGCAGCTATCAGGTAGTCTCCATTTCATTTAAACTGCATTGCCTAGCTCAGCTCGTGCTTTTCTTCACTAAATATAATGAAAATATGGAGAGAAGAGTTTTCCTAGATGATTGCCCATTTAAATGCTTAGGGGTTGGTAAGAAGATGACCTAAAGTAAAATTCTGAATGCAGCCTGTGCTAAATATATCAAGCACTTCTCCAGTTTGGCTTAAAAGTTGGAATATGGATGTTTAAAGCATGACTAAAATAGAAAATAAAGTAATTGAAACATTGATTGAGTCCAATGCTGTCAAGACCCCTCCTTTTAGTAAGGAATAGGATATGTGACAATCACAGCATTTTTCTTTTATTTTTTGCATTTAAATCCATTCACACACCTGGCTTGTGCCAGTTACCACAGAACCATGGAATGGCTTGGGTTGGAAGGGACCTCAAACACTCTCCAGTTCTCTGTAACTCCCAGTTAAGCTATCCAGCCTGGAACCTTAATGCACAAATCCATTATCTGCTCGTTTTAGGCATAAAACCCCATAAAATCCTCTGTTTCCCTCTCGTGCTCATGGCCACTGAGGCTGAGCTGGATGCTCAGCTGGCATCATCAATAGAAGTGTGACCAAGAGAGCACAGCAGTGGTGTCCCAGGATTGTGTTTATGGCTCACAGCTGCTCCAAGGAGAAGGCAGGAAGTCACAAATGAGACAGAGAAGCAAACCAGGGCGTTGTAATTGCGTGTGATTTCTTTGGGGCCAGACTGTGAAAGTTCCCTGTCTCAAATCTGGCTTTTAGTGCACTGCCCCTCTAAACCAGCTGGGGAAACTAAATAATCTGTCTCAGGGATCAGGACTCAGGTAGCACAAAGCCAACTGAAGAGCGGTGAGGATCTCTTGATGCCATTTCCTCATCCCTCTCTCTCTGGGCAGAGGACTGGAGACCCTGAATCCCCCAAACCTGCAGTTTGAATCCCCCCTGAATCCCCCAAACCTGCAGTTTGAATCCCCCCTGAATCCCCCTGCAGCTCTGACAGTCGTGGCCATTTTTGCATTTTACATTCCTCAGTCCTCTGCCCAGGCCAGGGGCACAAAGAGCAAAGAGCCAGCACAGAAAATCTGCACTGCAACGTTCCAGGCACACATTCAGGCTTCTAAAATTGCCACAAAAATAAAATAGCATGTGCATTAGAATACACCATGCTTCTTGGACAATTTCATCATAATTTGTCATTCATTCTGAGATATTCATTTGTCTAAAAGCAATTAAAGCTTAATTGCTGCATAACCTGAATAATTTAGAAATGCAAATTAGGATAGCAGGCAAGCAAGTATGTGTTCATTAATTTCTTTGTTATCACCATCTGTTTAATTAAAAAAATGAGTTTTACTGAATGACAGCTTGCTAACTATATAAACGTTTTCCTTAATTGAAAATGTCTTTTGCAATTGAGGTCAGCATCTGACAAAAATTGTTTGAGCTTTTTCAAAAAACATTTTCTCTAAACAAATTGTTGTATTTTTAAATTCACATTAGAAAACATTGCCAACATATGCAGAGTAAGTCAAGATATGACATCTTCACTTCTTAATGCAAAGCCATAATTTTAGAAAAAAATCAGGGCTTTGGGAAAGCAATGGTTATTGCGTGCAAGGTATATGTGATTTATCATCTTTATTACAGATTATTTTGAAAACTTTTGTAAAATCCAGACTCAAAATATAAATACCTCTGGCAAGAAAAAAGAAAATAATCTGAAGAAGGAAGGAATGTTTCAAAAGATGGATCATATGATGCAGTCTTTTTGTTTGGGAAATAAAAATAAGGTAGTTTTTCAAGTACCATCTTTATAAAGAAGCTAGTTCTTTACACAAATACGCAACTCTTCATGACTAATATTTATCAAACTCCTTCTATTGCACCAGGTTTTGTTCCCAGAACCTTCACTCCATCTGTAGCAGGGTGGGCAGCCCTGGCACAGGTGCCCAGAGGAGCTGGGGCTGCCCCTGCACCCCTGGAAATGCCCAGGGCCAGGCTGGACACTGGGCTGGGAGCCCCTGGCACAGGGGAGGGGTCCCTGCCATGGCAGGGCGGGCACTGGGTGGGATTTAAGGTCCCTTCCAACACGAGCCATTCAGTAATTCTATGATCTGTATATTCAGGGAAAAGGAAAACCATTTGTGCCACATTAACACAGGTTTTGATGTCATAGTGCACTGGATCTCACCTTTATCTTGGCTTGCTCTAAACAGACAGAACTGGGGGCTGAGGACAGGGATGGAAATAAATAATGCCTGCAGGTCCACTGTGTGCTAACCAAGATTTACCATCAGTCCCATCCTTTCTGTGAGGTCAGTAAAGTCATTATCTGGGGCTGGAATCTGGAGCAGTGCAGAAGGACAATGTTCTACTCCTGTACTACAGACTCATCTATTATTCACCTTGTGGTGTTTACACAATTAATTGGATTACTTTGCTGTAATTTAAGTTACACTTGGCTTCTACTGTCTCCTACTGCAATTAATAGAAACTTTTTATTAGGGCTTCTGTATCAGCACCAACATATTTACTGAGGGCCCAAAAAGGCCTTTCTGCATTGAAGGCAACAGTGGTGATAAAGATGACAAAATTTTGGTGATTTGCATTGAAAAAACCCCCAAGAATGCTCTCTCTCTCATGCTGCTTTTTGCTGTGTTCCCTTTTGTAGTAAATTACTGGGGTAACTGCAAAATGTATGTGTTGCCTTTAAATATTTTATTACTAGTAGTTAAAAAAAAATTAAAAATTAGCATGCAAGGTCATGGTTGTTCCCCCAAACAGTTTAAAAAAAGTGAGCTGCCCAGTGTGGCTGGTGCCAGCACAAACAAAGTCAGGGTGACACTGCAAGGCTCAGCCTCTGACTTGGTGATTCCCTTGCAGGAGGAGTCTCTGTCCTCAGTTAAATGGTCTCTTCTAAGGGTGCTGTTAACATTATCTGATATTTGCTGGCTCTTCCTGAATGTGGAAGCAAACCTTATGGTTATCACTGAAGGCTCTGGGTGTAACACATAAAGATGCAGCAATTTTTTGTGATAGAAGAATCCAACAGGAACTCGTGAGGAATCCCAAACCTGGTCTGCCTGGGAGGCAGACCTCGTGTGACTCAGGTGCTCATGGTTATTGTGGGCAGATTTGTGAACCAGGAAAATTCCTTATGAACCAAAGGAACCCTGGTAAATCAATGCAAGACATTTTTATTTTCCTGTGATTTGGAGCGACTCTAAAGTGAGTGTGCATATTAATGTGTTTTCATTAAATTACAGTGAACCTCCATGGGAGATTTAGCAGGTAACACAACACAAACGCTCACCTGGAAGCACAGAAGGGTGGAGAAGTGTGGAGAAAAGCAGCAAAAGAATTCCACTGAATGTAAAAAGACAAAACCCCGAGCAAACCAAAATCAAACTGCAAGTTATCAGCATGGGGCTGCCAAAGTTGCACAATCCCAGTGTTCTGAGGTGTTAGTTTCCAAGTACCATATTTTTATATATCAAAAGATATTTTGGTTGGATATTTTTTCTCCTTTCACTAGATGGCAATATTGTATTATATTCCAGGATATCAGTAATGTTTAAAGAAACAAGGCACAAATATAGCCAAGTAAACTGTATCAGTGCATTAAAAAAATTAAGGGATAATTAAATTTACTTCAATAGCTTGTATTTCCACAGCCTCTCTCAGTAAGAGTATCACTTAGGTTCTCTCTTTGATGAACCACGTGCCACTTCTTTGGTGGTACAGTGAGATTCAGCACTTTCCACCCCCAAACAGCACCAACCCTCCCTCTGCAGTTCCCATTGAGAGGAATTGCCAGTTCCTATTTCTACACCCATGATAACTAAAGGCAAACCATGCACTAAGTGCAAACACAATCTTATTATTCAAAGTCCTTAGTATGTTTTCCTCATTACTCCTGTAAATACGTGCTAGCATTGTTTGGGATCCCTGCTATGTGACCTTTTTAGTCCTTATAGCTCACTGAATTTTCCCTTCCCTCAACAAGAAGTCACATGGAATTAATTCTCTTGAGCCTCAGATTAAAGATGTGTTCGTTTCCACTCTTTTCCTGTATCTTTACAGCAGGAACCAAGTGAAGCAGGAAACATTAGATGAAGCAGAAGACTGATTTATTGGTTAAAGGGAGGGAAAATGCATTACAGAAGAAGAATGAGAAAGTTGCAGTGACAGAACCTGCTTCTGAGGGGTGTTCTAAACATTAATTGGACCAGGAAACAGAACCTCAGTCAAGCCTGCATGCTCAGGTCATTAAGCAAAAGATTTATTTGTAGTTTTTTTCAGATTCACTAGCTGTGTAACCTCGACAGGAATGATTGAGAGAGTTTGATTTCAGGTGACTGAACACCCATTTGCTTCGGGCATGTTTCTGGTTGGTAGGAAATAAGGTATTTAAGATTCAGCTTTTGAGAGCTGGCAAGAACTAGTGCTAGTGCACACAACCTGCAGAGTCTGGAGAAATTGTTTTAATGATGAAAGGTGATTAGGAACCAGTCCTGATGGCAGCAGCCTCATTTTTCTTCCACAAAGCTACTCTTTTCCCCTGGTAAACTTTTATTTGGTGGCAAATCAAAGCAGTCTGAGAAACAGTTCCCTGCCTCGTGGTCCACTTGCTATCAAAAGGGCTTGAAAACTCTCTTTGACTTTGAAAAAGTTATCTGGTGTGATCAGGGCAGGTTTGGCTCTGGCACTGCAGCTGCAGCATTTACAGTAAGAGACCCGATGCTTGGCAAGGAGGGGAGCACTTGGGAAAAGCAGCACCAGACACACAGAGCTCCTTTGGGCACCCTGCACAGACTGAGAACTCCAGGAGACAGCCAAGAAGTTTCAGTCCAGCCCGACTTATTAATGACTACACGTGTAACAGCTGTAAAGCAGGGCAATAAGCCTTATATCAGAGCTTATTATAAGCTATTCATTTCCTGACTCCATTCAGAGATCATTATATCATCTAAAAGAAATGGAAATTTCAGATGTGAATCTCTAAGTGGCTCATTGTAGATGCATCTCACTGGAAACATTCTGTTGATATAACAGGCAACCATACAACAGAATCCATTTCAGATCTTTTAGTGACCTTTCTTACTATTTAAGTCTTAGGTTGTTGCTGCTTTCAAGATATTCACTCTAATTAATTTTAAAATTGCGTTTTACTAGCTAAAACACTTTTTCCTTTTTGAATTTACATCTGCTTTTGATTTTAGCATTTCTTCCACCCTCTCTCCCTGTTCCATCAGGTGTAATCAAAGACAAACCTTTGCTTACAAACCTTGTCCTACAAAAGACTCTTTGTATCAGCAAAATACCACTGATGCCTTCCCCTGGAAAGTGATGCAGTGACAATTCATGAAACCAGAATATACCTAATCTAGTTCCTTACTGTTATTGCCTCATGCAATAACATCATCCATTTGGCCACAGACTAACACAAAGGTAATTGGATTTTGGCTCTCACTAATTCCAGTGGCAAGCTGTAGAACCTTACTACCAATCAATTAGAAACATCTTTTGGCTTCTAGTGAGATTTTGTACATGGACAATCCACTTATTTTTCTCATTTCATCAGTGACATTTATTCTGAGCTCCTGCAGTACTCAGGACAAACAGTCATATCTTACATGGCTAAAGAAATTGTTGGTTTCGAGGCTGTTTACATAAAATTGCTCCATTCCATTTTATGTATGTTCCAGTTTACATCCATCCAAGCAGAGGACACCAGTCATAAACTGTTCAAGGGTCTCTCTGCACTCACTGTGCAATGAAATAAATTCTTGGAAGGAATAATTAATTTTTCTGGAAGGAATAATTTAACTAAAATGGCTTCATATCCCCATAATAAGTTGTAGACACAACGTAGAAATAAAGATTTTTAGGAACGACTTGTTTGTTACAGTGACCTTGGCATATTATTCACTACTGGATAATGCCTTTGTGACAAGTAACTAAAAAAAGGATAGCAAATAGTTGTCCTGTTCTAGAAATAGTGTTCCAGTTCAGGGTTCTAAGGCATCATCATCACATCAGCTCCAGTCAGGGAGGGTTATTTCATTCTATCACCTTTCTTTTCTCACTACTTCCCATTCTCTTATGGGAGGGAAAAAGAAGAGAAAGGAAAAGCCTCATGAATTCAAAGGCTAAAGGTATGTTTTGCTCTTTCAGAGAGGTTAGGAGAAGGTGAGGTTAAGGAGTAAACTTAATGGATCATTGTTAGTACTCTATTTGAACAGAATTTAAATTAGAGAAGATGTAGACCACAGTACTTTTGAACTGCAAGATGCAGGATATCATTGAACTCCTCCC
Organism: Sitta carolinensis; assembly: GCA_032173965.1. Classification (NCBI taxonomy): domain Eukaryota; kingdom Metazoa; phylum Chordata; class Aves; order Passeriformes; family Sittidae; genus Sitta; species Sitta carolinensis. Next base: position 3,640,327 of record CM063286.1, on the reverse strand, counting down.
TTGCTTATCAAATTGGTAATAGAATAACAGGGGGACAAATGCATCTCATTTAAACCCATACTGAGCATGTGAATCACTAATAAGGAGGGTTTGTAAAATCTATGATGCAGACTGTGATTGGTGACCAAGTGACAGAACTCTTTACCTACTCTGATTAAACTAGAGGGATATTAAAAGAAAGTTTGTTTTACAGAAAGATTTTCAAACAGGAGTTTCATAATGGAAACAATCCTGATGTTTACGTTCAGGCTATGGGAACAAGTTTCAGAAATTTGAAACATCAGGAAAAACGAGCTTTGGAGACTCAGAAGGCTCAGGCTTGGAAAACCAGACTACAAACCTCCATCCCAGGGCAGCCAGGGAGGCACAGCTGCCCCTGGGACAGCCCCACTGCAGGGCCCAGCTCTGTGCAAACTCCTACAGGCACTAAAGGGTATCTGAAAACGTCACTTTCCAAAGGACTACCACCTCAAGAGGTAAATTTAACAATGCCCTCTCAGGAAATAATTAAGGAGGACTACATGTTCTATTAAATGTTGGACTTCTGTTGAATTTTTGGGAATTCTCTGTAATCCATGGCAAGGGGTGGGAGGGGAAGTAAATCACATTGCAGTCAGCTGATCCCATGACATTTCTTTCATTTAAGGTCAAAACCTCATTATTTCAATATAATGAAATCTGGAAGCAGACATTGGTTTCGATTTGCCTCTAGCTTAAAATTCCACTCAGATCATTAAATGAAGTCACAACTTAATAGTGGTTTCTCATACAAATGCCAGAAAACGTGGATGACCAGGGCAGCAGATGCCATGCCTGATTTTTAAGATACTTAGATAATATTTATTAGATGCTGAAGTGAGTTTGATGTATTCTACTGTTTTCTTATAAAAAAATCCATTCCTTCACTACAGTGATAACTGCTATTCACCATCTGTATCTGCTGATCTTTTGAAGTCTTTATTGACAAAGAATACTTCAATAAGGGTTCAAAACAGCAACTTCTTTTTTACTCCAAGACTGAGTCCTCCAACCTTCTTAATAAATTAATTTACCAGTGCTAAGGGATGATTCAAGAAACCATCAGCTACTCTAAACAGCCCCCCAGAGCTCCCACTCCTCAGCCTTTGGCTTCATCCTCATGAAAAGGCTTCAGGCAATCACTGTGTTCTTGAGCTCCTTGGGAAGGAATGGGACAGGAGAGCAAACAGAGCCAACGAGACAGAGAACACAAATTAAATTACCAGGTATTCTAAGGCAGCAATGCAATTATAGATTACAGAACTTCAAAGCTCAATACTCATGTAATCTTCCCCGTTCTCCTATAAAATATTTTAACATTAAAAAAGGCCAGGGAGGTCTCATACTGAGGTCTGCTGGAGTTTAAATACCTATTGATGAGGATGACTGAGGCATTTCAGTGGCTGTGTGGTGCACAAGGGGATCATATCAAATGTGGCCAAACCCACACAGCTGTCCCTTGCTCTGGTACTCCTCCATGTCTGCTCTAGCTTGGGCAGATTTCTCCATTTTTTTGGGGAAAATTCTGCACTCTTAAAGCTGCCCTTCCATTCATCACACTCCTGTTGCCTCTCCCATCCTCAGCTCCTTCTCCATCAGGAGTTCACAGAAATACAAACCCCAATGTTTTAACTACTGAGTTGTGGGGAGTTTGGGATGCAGGTTTTTGGTTTTAGTGTATCTAGCAGTAGCTGGGTTTTCCAGATGGAAAGATGACGCTACAAAGCACAGCACATATTTGTCTTCATGAATTTCTGTTGTTATGTCTCTGGCTGAATATTCATTATGAATTGATCAGCATATTTTATTGGTATGTCTCACACAGATTGTTTCTGGCTCTTGCTGCCTATCAACATGTTGATTCACCAACTGGTAGGCCATTTAATTTATCAGCTGCTTTCAGGGCTAATATTTAGAGGAAAAGGCACACAAAAATAACTAAAAAAAACAAAACAAAAAAAACCCCCAAAAACCAGACAAATAAAATAAAGCCCTCCCAACTATTGTATTCAGTGGTGGCAAAGTGCATCAGTGTCCAAGCTCAGCCCAGCCAGCTGTTGGTATTGCCAAGTTACAGCACAGCTTCAGCTGACCCAGGCACAGGGGCTGAGCAGCTCCTCTCTCCCTCCCCAGGCAGGCAGAGCAGGAACAATGCTCAATGTTCATAACAAGTCTCTGGAGCTCATCTCCAAAGTGTCCTGCACGATGCTCAGAGCTGCTGCCCTGAGCCAGAACCCTCCCTGGGCTGGTGGGGTGACCTCCCATCCCTGAGCTTCCAGCATCACTGAGGGCCCCTTCAGATTAACTGCTTACAAAAGTGTGCCTCCAAGTCTGCTTTGGAACCGTTAAAAAAACTATCTTATTGGTTTTACCCTGTTTCCTGCAAAGACAGAGTAATACTCACCCATATATCACTGTATTTATTTTACACCACATTTCAGTCAGTCTGTGATCTGTGGCCTTTGGATGCTTTCAGTGTCAAATTACAGTCAGATCATATAAACACATCCTGGGTCACTCGATGTTTTGTTACATATGTCTCCAATTCAGGCTAATTAACACTTCCAAACCGATTCTCCACTCAGTCAAACCTTTTGCCATCAGGGGCCCCTTCCTTTCCCTTGGAAGGAAACCTGTGATTTCCACAGGCTTGGAATTAACCTGCCCAGAAGCAGAGAGCAGATGCTCAAGGCTGAGCCTGGCAGACCAGTTGCTCAAATGAAGCTGTCACAAGTCTGGTCAGAGCCACGAAGTTCCTTACAAGTCTTCACATTAATGTTTCCCAGATGAAAAAAGATGTTCAAGGGAAAAAAATGGAATTAATTTAGCCCTGTACTTAAATGCTACAATTTCACATTTTTTTCTTATAGTCTAAAGAAATGGTCTGGGGAGGTTTGCTCAAAGGTTGGACTCGATGATCTTGGAGGTGTTTTTCAGCCTTAACGGTTCCCTGATAAAGAAGGGCCATACAGAATCATTATTCACACACATGGAGCACAGACCACTCTCATTTGCACAGAATACAGGGAAAACCCACACACTGAGAGCTGCTCTGATAGCAGCAGCTAAATGCTATCAGCTAAAGCCTATTTTACCTAGGGATTAATTAGGGAGGTATTTTACTGACACAGGAGAGCCTTTTCTGCTTTGAAGGAAGAGTGCACAGGCCTTGCATAAATGAAAATGTGATGTGACTTGTCATTTAAAAACCTAAATTTTAAGGACCATCTTTTCTTTTTAGTGAGTCACACTGAAATTTGTGATTTATTCCAATATGGATACCCTTCCAGGAAAAGCACGAAGAAATCATAGGGAGAAGGTAAAGGCCAATGTCAAAAAATGCCAGTCCTGCACTGATGAAATTTGTGCAGTAGGATGTCTAAATAAAATCATAAAGTTATGGAGAACACGTAAATAAACCTTCCTAACAATGCAGGGAAGTCTGAATGATGAATCAGACCAACTGGAAAGCCCCTTCCTTGAGAAAATGAGCAGCTCCTTATTTCAGCTTTACTGGATCCCTGTTCTCATGCACCACAGCCTGTCGAGCACATCCCTATTGTGGGTCATTGCCAATACTGGAAACTGTGTCGCTGTTCAGACCAAACCCACCCCAAACCCTTGGATTAGATTTCCAGACAAACTACCTCAATGCCTCTTTAAATACTGTATATTTTCACTCCTGGTGGCAATAATTTGAAATTTTGTTTAATTTGTTTCAGTTTAGGTTCATGTTTCATGTGAGAAGTCAGCTGCTTTGCTGAAACATTTGTATAAAACCAGCTTTATAGAACAAAAACGGAAGAATTTTTAAAATAAGTGTTATGATTTGACATTTTATGAGAGAGCAGCGCTGAAAAGTGAGAGCAGCAGAAGGTTATGCCCAACGTCCTAAAATTGCTTGCATGTCCTGCATATAATTCAGGTTTAAGAATTGATTGCTATAGCAAACCATGAAAATCCAATATTTAATTTACTCACAAAGAAATAAGTCACAAAAGCTGATACATTCTGCAAGGACACGTGTCTGTTGTTACACTCGCAGACAAATCAACATTTTTGTATGGAAATAAGAAAAAGACTTCTCCATCAACGATAGTCAATGAAATCCTCAAAATATCTGATGGTTTGGTTCTTAAACATTTCACTGCTCCAAGCTCTTTTCATATAGAATTGTGTTGACATTAAATTGACAAGGGCACTGGCAAGGGGATGGACTCTGATCCCTTCATCAAACACTGCTCAGTTGTATAAAAATAGACAGAGAAACTTGAACGTTAAAAGGAAATTCAGTGATTTTCCTCAAGTGATTCTTGCAAATACTTTTCAGCTGTACTTCTCTGCACTAAAATTTACATAACCATATTAAATAATATTAATAAATAGTGTCTCTGCAGCCAAAATACAGGTACACATGACGTTTTGTACACGCTGAGTTTGCTCTGGAGGAGAAAAGACAGAATCACTATCAAGAACCCTGACTTTTACTTCATAAATTCTAAGCACCGTGTTCACCAGAGAGCAAGGGAGATGAATACCTGGAGTTAACTCAATTAGACACATGACAAACATTCAACAGTGTTGTGGAAAACAAGTTTTGACTGCTTTATTAATATTTCTCACTGGCAGAAACATTCAAAATGCCAGCTGCAAAAGTTACATTTTACTAATACTTCCATTATGCATCTGAAAATAAAATAAATTGTGCACGGCAACATCCCAAAACTGAATTAACCAAATCACATCATTCTGGGAACGTAATTTCTGGAGAGCTGAGATGTTTCTCAGATAAGCAGACATAAAAATTTAATACCTTCCAGCACTTGTTTCTGCACAGAAGAAATTTCAGGCTCTGCTGTAACTAAACATGGGCTACATTTGTAATAATACAAGCACTACACCATCACTTTAAATGTCAGTATTGTTATTCAGCATGATTTCCTCTGTATGATGGCTCAAGTCAATTATAATGACAGATAGCATCCTACTGGCTTATCTGATTACCTCTGACCTTTTAACAGCTGCAGAAAGCCAAAACAGCCTGAAAGAAGAACTCATGCATATATGACACAAAACTGGAATTTCATATCTGAGCCACAGTCAAGAACTCAATGAATGTCAGCAGATTTCTGACAAAGCCTTAGCAAATAATTTCTTGGATGGTTTGGCACCACGAGAGCCTGTCATTTATTATGGCTGAGTACTGACAGGGGACATAAACTTGATTAATTTTATATCAATACCTGATATGAAAGTCATTACAACATCTAGTTCATTCTAAAAATTTGGAATCCGCTACCCGAAGTAACCATTCATTTGGAGTGTTATTTCTTTTATCAGAAGCTTGGTTAGATGATTTAAGGCTGGGCTTCACAGGGAAACAAAAATCAATATCAAGTGCAATTGTGTATATTCAAAAAATGTGGTTTATTTTTGAACAACAGATTACCAACCAGCTACTCAGAGAAGTCTCTCACCACTCACATGTCCTTTCTCATTTCTCAGACACAATTAGTCAAAAGGGACTCTGGTAACTAATCAAAAGCTTATCTTTGTGTTGCTAAAAAGCCCAGAAACACCCGACCTATTCCTCATGCTATTCTGAAAAAGCATCCAAAATGAAGCTGCACCTGCTTCTCATAAGAAGCTGATGTTAATTTCAATTGTCTTCAAAATCTTCAGTTAATTTTCATGGAATTTTTCAAACTGATAATATTGGTTAAAACCAGTTTTAAATTCTCTGTAGGAAAAACCCGCCAGTACAGACTAATGGAACAGAAATTTGACAGTTGCACAACTGAGCTGAAATCCCAGCTGTCCTTGGGAAATCACCACAACCACCATCATCTGTACCTGGAGCACAGTTCCACCCTGAGAAATCAGGGGTACTGTGAGTTACCTCTATTGGGAGGCAGCTGGCAGAATTAACAGCACAAAGCAGCTCAAGGTTACATTTATTGACAAATGAAATTTAAAGAAAACAAAAAAATACCAGAATCAGTTGGCCTCTAAAACTTTATGAGCAACTGTATAACAGAACAAAAAAGAGAAAAGTGAAATATCCACAGAGATTTTTGTCCTGTCTATTGTCTCCTAAAACCTGATTATGCCAGTTCATGCTTCAAAAGGAAAGCTGTTATTTCTTGGTTGCTTGCTTTAATTTACAAACCTGTCTTTGGGAGCTCATTTTTAGAGAAGGGTCTGCCCAGGTGCTCCTCAAGCTCCCATCACACCCACACAGCATTTTCTCACCCTCCTCTGCACCAGTTGCACATTTCTTGGGTCTTTGGCAGCCCCAGTGCCTGATCAGTCCCTGACCCTGGGGGCCCTGCCCTGGTCTGCAAAGTTCTCACAGCAAGAAGAAGGACACCTGACTCAATGGAATGGGGACCTTCACTCCAATGAGTTTCAGAAAAATAAATATTGAAGAGATGAAAGAATGCAATTAGGATAGTAATACATCTCAAACAATGTTAATAACCTTTAGAAGCAGAGAGAATACCCAGTTTATTCAGCTATCATAAAACAAATATTAAACATACTCTGGGAAAAAAAGAAAAGATATGTAATTCCTGCTCAGAAAAGTAATTAAAAAGTGAACAGAACAGCTTGGCAGCTGCACAATAATCCCCTCCAATATCTCAAAGAGCCCATACTGGTGCAAGATGCTCCACCCAGCATCACCAGATAAGGATATTGCAGCAATCAGTGGAAAGTGTCCAAATTCCTTAAGGTCTTTCAACTACCAAGCAGAAATAATACAAGTTTCAAGAGAAAATTTGAAATATTCACATATTACACCTACAAAGAGGAATTGAGGGGGTTGTGCCAGAATGCATTATTGTGTTCCTTCAAGAAGGAAAACCAGAATTTACTGATTGTGAGGCCCAGTGCAGTCAATACACGTCTGAGAGGGTTCAGCAGTCTCCCCTCTGAAATATGCTGCAGGAAGGGACTGCTCTGTGTAAAGCTCTGTATAGATGCCATAACGTCTATTACAAGAGAAAATTCAATTAATGTGCAATCCAAACCTTGCTTTGGAGTTTATCTGCACACAGAATAAAGTCAGTAGCAGTAAGAGTATGCTATTTCCTCCAACAGTGGAGAAAACGAGGATGGTTTAATCAATATTATGACAATTTAAATTTTGCTACCCTACTAGTCAACTCAGTAAACATTTATTGTGCAGGAAGGGAATGTATAGGAAAGAGGACAGTCAGAGGAGCAAAGCCCAGTTAGTGGCTTCCTAGGAAGCCAATCCCATTGCACATTCCAAGAGATGCTCCACAGCAGAAACGCTCCTCAAAAGCCGGCTGGCAGATGTGCCGAACAGCAGAGTCTTGTGTTGGCCTCAGAGTTTTTATTTAAACCCCTCAAGTTTTCAGGGTGAAAGAGCCTGTCCACCTTCACTTTGTATCTCTGAATGTCTCCCCAGCCAGGAGCATCAGCCCTGGGTGTTTTATAAAGGTGGAGACAGGGAAATCACAGGGGTCAGGGTGCAGCTCTCTGCTCCTCTGCTCCGTGCAGGTGAAGCCAGCGAGGCACTCGCTCTCACTGGGGCCTTTTGAGCCACCTAAAAGCAGAGGCCAGGCAAAATTTAGGGAATAAAAGGGGTTCTTTTTATTGAAGGGCCTTCAGGGATATTTAGGGCAGGTGGAGCCCACCCAGGGGCTGCACCCAAAAAAGGACGACAGGTCATGAGTTCTCATATTTTTACATCTGGTCCATTTGCATATTGGGGATTAATTTTTCTAATTAAAACTTCAGGCAATGAAGTCATTTACCCCAAGTTTGCTCCTCCCCAACTCACTTTTGTTTTTTACATCTCTCCAGGCCTGAGGCAGTGAGGTGTCCTTGATCCCCAGGCCGGGAGAGCAATTGTTGTGTCTGACCAAACTGGGAGAGCAGCAGCTCACCCTGAGTGTGGAGTTTAGAGTGATACACTAAAGAACTGCAGGGTTACTAAACATGAAAAATATTAAAGCTAAAATCCTAAGGCATCATCACAACAAACAGCACAGAGAGGAATGTTCATTTTTGCTGTGGTCATGCACTCTGTACCAGTCCACTCCCATGTGCTTCCACTCCACAATTTAGAAGCCAAGTTTGTGTCTTAGGCAATGTCTACGAAAAATCTGAGAACCAGTTATTTTTTGAGGACAGCAGAAACAAGGAGTGGAGCGTGTAAGCTTTGAACTGCAATGCTGGGGCCTGCCAGCTTCATTTTCACTCCTCACACTGAGGTGTGCAAAGCAGGAGGAAAAGCTTTAAACTCCATCTACAGTGGAGAACAGAAAACGGGTCCCAAAGTGCCTAAACTAACCTCATCCTCCTTTTAATAATCTCCCTAAGCCTCCCCAGAAAATATCTTCCTTTGTTTTTAAACCAGAAACCACAAGCCAATTAATGCTTTGTGAACAAAATTGTTGTTAAGGTTGTTTTCCAAACTCAAATGGTGATACTTTACAGTAAATGGACTTTATTTAATGCTCAATTAAATTTTAATTGCTTGGTGACACTATTCATAAGCATCAAACTGGCTAATGTTTATTAATAGCCATTTCTGATAGAGTATAGCACCTCAGATTTCCATGTGAATTTGGGAAGACAAAAATAAATTCGATACAGTTGCCAGCTGAATAATCACATTAAACACACCTCTCGCTTTAATGCTCAGGTGGCTTTAAGATATTTTGAAACTTTAAAACAAATGAAGTACAGGTAATAAATAAACTGCAGATATTAGGGCAAAAACATCTCTCAGACCTTGAAACCACTGAGGCAGCACCAGACAATACATTGGAAGTCACTTCACTGGAAACGCTATAAATCATCAAGGAATTACTACCTCATAACAACTTCTTAATATCAGACATTTTGAACACCCCCATCCTAATTTAATGAAGTTATTCTCTGACAGCCACACGTTTTAGCACTCACCTCAATGTCAGCAGGCTTTCCTCATGGATTTCTCCCATGGCAAACTCAAATCCTCCTAAGGAGCTTCTTCCCTTTCTGCCCTTTGGGCTTTGGGCTTTCCCAGAAGCCACTTCTAATTGGTAGTTTGATGCTAACTGGGGGAAGTAATTAAGCTTTACATCATTCCCCACTGACCTGCTGCCTTGTAGGTCATGCATTTACCACTATGAAGATCAGGTGTCAGTAGAAAAGCAGAATAAAGTGAATTAGCAGTTGAAACATGGCTTTAACGTGTGGCTATAATTCAAGTTACTGCCATGTCAAGCAGGTTTTAACTGTAGGCAGCATGCACAGGCTGATTTTTAATTCGGATTTTCGTTGTGTTTGGGGACCTGAGGTGATGACCATCCTGTCTTCTACTGTGAGAACTGCACAGAAACCTAATTGTGGCTGTGGGCCACTCAGTTCCTGTAGGAGTGAACACTCATCATGGATAGGTGTGAGAGCAGGCCATTATTTTGCAATCCCTCACACAGCATTTACAGAGATCACAGTTTTTCCTGAGGCTCAGCAGACTGTGCCTGTGTAGGGTCAGGAATTAGGGAGGCACCATCCTCTCACTGGGCTCTGAGAGGGGCCCTGGCCAGAGGTGCTGGCGAGGGCACAGGGCTGAACAAGCTCCTGTGCTGGTGCCTTTATCAGCAAGAACTGCTGCATTAACTTGATTAAAACACACAAGCTGCAAAGGGAATGGAAACGCCTGAGTCCTCATTTTCAGTGAGATCACTGGGAGTTCCCTCCCTGCCCCTGGAGTGCATTAATACCTCAGATATTTTGAGAGCTGAGATGGTGCCACACGAACCCAGCACGTGCCACGGTCCCCAGCTCTATCTAATTAGGAGAGCAAGTGTATATATATATATATATATATATATATATATATATATAATTTTTTTTTTTCATTCTGTTAATACATTGTGATTGAATGCTTGTCAACCCACAGCACATTTCCAAAAGTGGCTGAAGGTTATTGTTGTAACAGAACAGCAAGTTATATGATAGTCTTCCACAGGGCTTGTTAACATTATCAGAATTACTGGAGAACAGGAAAAGTTATCCCTTGGGTTCAGGATAAAGGAGAGTGAAATGCTATTACCTTCCTTTTAGTATCTCTTTCAATAAAGGTCTTTTTAAATAAAGTCAAGAAAATGACATAGCTCTTCTCAGTTTCCTGTGAAGTAATTACAGCTGTAGATCCTTGACTTTTGTGTAATTTCAAATGAAAATTAACCAGTGTTAAATATCGATTGCTTTTCTCTATCATCAGGCTTAATGAACTAAGCATTAATAGTGTCAAAGCAACATCTGGGCACGTTAAAAGATGCTATAAGATGTGTCAGCAGTTATTCCAAGGGCTATTTTATACACAATTTATGAAAAATATAAATACCAGATTATTTTCAAAGCCAGCAGTTCTCTGGAATGCCTTGGAATGCAATAACAGCTTGCTCTTTCCAAAATGAGCAGCTGAGTCTGGAGGTGGCACTGTTTCCCTTCAGGAGAAAAGCCAATGCCACAAAGAGATGGAGTCCAAGAGCCCCTGGTGCAACTGGTGGGTTTGTGCAGGGGACTCATCTCTTCAGCAATGGAATTAAACAAAACAGATGCCTGATGTGCACTCTGCTGAAGTCCTCTATAAAATACAGGATATGCCACCCCATTTCTGTTTGGACTGCAAGTAATTTAAGAATTTGAAGATCAAGACTCTTCAGCACATTTGCTTAGATTAAAATTTAATGAATTAATGAATTTAATAACCTTAATTGGCAAAGATTAGTTTAAAAGACGCAAGAGAGTGTAGAATTCTGCAAACAGGACTTGCTAAACCCCTCCAAAGGGTTCCTGCAGGTAGATTCATTGAGGGTATGTCTTATAAAGTTATAATTCCTTATAGTTTCTAATGTCTTGGCACGCCATTCCAGCCTGCATCCATCCTTACCTCAGGAATAGTGACACAATCACATTTTGAAAACAAATAAGGCAATTTCTCCACCATTGGGCAATGGTCAGTTTAAATCCTAGGAAATTCCATCTTCAATTCTATTATCTGGCAAAACATAAGCACACATTTCTCTGTATAAATATAAATATTTTTATTTTGAATTTTCCTCTCGGATATTCTCAATTCCTTTCTCAAAGTGTTTATAGGCAATTTGCATGAAAGAAATCAGGTTCCTGTCTGTCAAAGTAGGGATTGACTATGGATTCGTGTAATTTAGGAAGTTCAAATTTCAGGTGGAAACTTAAAAAATGTGTTCTCAAAGTATCCAGAACTGAAACCATGTTTGTGGTGTCACAAGAGCACCACTCAGCAAATGTAAAATTAGATAAATAGAGCCAGAAATGGCAGAAGAAAAGGAGTGTCAGCCTGAGGGGAAATTAGAGGAGCTGTGCCATTCTCTGGCTGCAGAGACCCTCCTTAAAGGCAGTGAGAAATGTGTTTTAGGACGTGTCTCACTCTGCTGCTTTTTCAATGTCTGTCTCCTGCCTGGTGGGGTTGGTCTAGAGGCCCCAGTGAAAAGAACCCTCCAGCTCACAGTGTTCTGGGGCCATTCCCACCCTTGGATCCATTCCCTGAGCTGGGATTCTGCTCCAGGAGCTGCTCTGGGGCCATTCCCTCCTTGGGTCCATTCCTGAGCTGGAATTCTCCAGGAGCTGCTCTGGGGCCATTCCCTCCTTGGGTCCATTCCTGAGCTGGGATTCTCCAGGAGCTGCTCTGGGGCCAATCCCTCCTTGGGTCCATTCCTGAGCTGGGATTCTGCTCCAGGAGCTGCTCTGGGGCCATTCCCCCCTTGGATCCATTCCTGAGCTGGGATTCTGCTCCAGGAGCTGCTCTGGGGCCATTCCCCCCTTGGATCCATTCCTGAGCTGGGATTCTGCTCCAGGAGCTGCTCTGGGGCCATTCCCCCTTGGGTCCATTCCTGAGCTGGGATCTCTCCAGGAGCTGCTCTGGGGCCATCCCTCCTTGGGTCCATTCCTGAGCGGAATTCTGCTCCAGGAGCTGCTCTGGGGCCATTCCCTCCTTGGGTCCATTCCTGAGCTGGGATTCTCCAGGAGCTCTGGCACCCTTCCTTGGGGGGTCCAATCCGCATCCTCTGGGTCCATTCCTGGGTGAAGGATTCTGCTCCAGGAGCTGCTCTGGGGCCATTCCCCGTTTGGTTCCATTCCTGGGTGAAGGATTCTGCTCCAGGAGCAGAGGACACAGAGAGTGGCTGAAGGGGCAGGGAAGGAGACAGAGACAAGTCTCAGCTGCTCCAGCAAGGATTGCTTTTAGACCATTTACATTTTGTTACAGTTCCACAAAATGATATTTTTTACAATTATAAAACCTGCCCAAGACCTGTCCCCAGATCTGCCACGCCAGGCTCAGGGATCCTTGTGTGGTCCTTGGGAACTCGGGCAACCTGCTAAACCCACACCTGCAAGGTGAAAATAAAGATTATTTCCTCTACACACACACAACAGGTGACTGTTTTGTGTAGCTAAAATTAAAATTCCATGCAAATAAATCAGTTTCAAATTAAAAAAAAAAGGAAAGTAAAAGCATTTCAGTGCTTGCTTCCATCAAGTAGAAAAGGACTCCAACTTTCTTAACAGGTGTTTTAGTTGTTTCTTGATGCAGTTTATTGAACGAATGTATTCTGAGAGCTTTAAATTGAGATTTATTTGTCCTTTTGCTAATCATGAATCAACCTTCTTTTAGATCAATTAACTAAATCACTCTGGAGGCAGCTCAATGCATTCTTTATGGATGAAAACCTTTGTTCTCTATTGCCCATAATATCTCTCCACCCCAATAAATACAATTAATAACCTACTTGCTCACTAGTGTTTGGAAGTTCCAATGTTTCACAGCAATTCATTTCTTATGACTTGCTAACAAAAATAGATTTGAGTAAAACATCAATATTAATACGTGCTTACGTTCTCCCTTCTGTTCTTTCAAAAGTACTTAGTTTTCACAAAGAAGTTTATAATGGTATTACTCATGTCACTATAAAACCTCAATGATTTTTTAAAAAAAAGTTACAAGTAAAATTATGTGACTACCGCAATGCATGCTAGTACACAGTTTTTTCTACATAGCATACATAAACCTAAAATAAATTTAAAGTTTGCACTCTGAAATTCCCAACTAGAAAACTCTATTTAATTACAGTATTTATTAGCACAGGAAAGTACCTGGTCCTAATTTCTTCCGCAGTTTCAGCAAGATAGGGCCCTTGATGTATTACATTTCCTGTAATAGTACTTATATTCTTCCTTTTTGTTAAAAATCATCCTGAGATAATTATTCTAGCCGAGGGCCAGGGATTCAGTAACAGCTGAGACAAACCATGGCCTGCCAAAACTGGGCTGCTTTGCTCTGAGAGCCTTTGAGTCAATTTACATTTAATGAAAGAGGCCAAAGGCGCTCTGGCCACCTCAGAACGGGATCCAGCAGCCCCACGCTGGCCTGGGGCTGGGTCAGGAGAGGTTTAGGGTAGAATTTAGGGGAATATTCTTCCCCCAGAGGGTGCTGGCCGCTGCCCAGGCTCCCCAGGGAATGGGCACAGCCCCGAGGCTGCCAGAGTTCCAGGAGCCTTTGGACACTGCCAGGGATGTCCAGGGTGGGATTGCTGGGGGTGTCTGTGCAGGGACAGGGGCTGGATCTGGGTGATCTCAGGGTCCCTTCCAGTTCTGTGATTCTGTGATCTGTGATCTGTGATTATCCAATTCTGTGATTCTGTGATTCTGTGATTTTGTGATTCTATCCAATTCTGTGATTCTGTGATTCTGTGAGTCTGTGATTCTATCCAATTCTGTGATTCTGTGATTCTGTGATGTCTGTGATTCTATCCAATTCTGGATTGATTCTGTGATTCTGTGATATCCATGTGATTCTTGATTCGAATTTCATGGTGATCTATCCAATATGTGATTCATGATTCTAGCCATTCTGATTCTGTGATGATTCTCTATTCTTTCCCTGTTTTTGAGGCTTGGTTTGTGGCACATCAGCTGAGAAGTTGCCAATGACTGAATGTCCAGGGCAGTTTCTCACTGACAGCCCCCCAGGAGCCCTCTGGCCCCTCCAGCAGAACTTGGGCAGCTGGTGCCAGCTCTGCCAGGAACACCGACAAGGTCTGATGCCAGTGGAGGATGGTTTTGGGTCTGGGGGTCTGGTTTTGGCAGAGTGGGGTCTGCAGGCTCCCCTGAGGAGAGGCCAGGGCGTGCCCAGTGCTGGACACAGCTCCAGGTGACTCCATCTGCCCCTCCCCACTCAGGGCACAGCTGCAGTAGGGAAAACTCTGGGAAAATGACTCTGAGGGAGGATGAAACGGTGCCTGACAGAGAGGTGAGAGGGGCAGGGGGTGTGAAACAGCCCTGGGGCCAGCAGAGCCAGGGGAGAAGGAGGAGAAGGTGATGCTCCATGCCTGGAGCAGAGAGATTTCCCTGCAGCCCATGGAGGGGGTGTGGAGGAGCAGATCCCTCCCTGCACCCAGCACAGGCACTCTGTGGTGGTTATGGTAAGTGACCTCGTGTTTTTCTTGATTACAAAGCTAAGTTGTGCTGTTTCCCTCTGTGCTGTGGAGGAGAGGGAGTGTGGGAGCAGCTGGGTGGGCGTCTGCCACTGGCCAAGGGGAACCCACCAGAAAGGAGAAGCCACAGATTCACTTTTCCCATGGTGGAGGATGAGGAGGGTGAGAGCAGACACGGACAGCATGGCATAAAATGACACAAAAACCTCTCTGCTGCGAGGTGACTGTTACTGTGACACAGATAGAAGCACACAGCAACACACAGAGCAGGTGTTCAGGCAGAGAAGAAGAAAGGAAGTCTCCAGTTTATTGTTGACCTTGTATCTCTCAATTTCTGGACAGTGCCCAGAGATTGGACAGAGCAGTTCCCACCTCTCCATCTCCACTGGCCACTTGAGAAGTCCATCAGGTGAGATCTTTTACAAAGGAATGCAAACATGTTCCTTGTTTATCTTACAATTCATGAGAACTGACTCCATTATACCAAAACAAATCAAAAGGCTGATTTTCAGGGACAACAGGTGACCCTGCTGTCACAAGGGGATGATGGAGCTTCTCTCCCCATCACCTGCCCCGTTCACCTCCCCAAAGTTCTTCACTTCACCAAGAGCAGGAACCCTCTGTGGCCAAGGACAGCACCCATCCCCTGTGGGTCTGTCCTGCAAATCTCAGGGCAGCTTTACTGACCGAGGCAGCCTGGGTGACAGCAGCAAATCCAATTGGTGTCATTCCTGCTGAAAGCTGGCCCAGGGTGGCTCTCCCTGTCAGCTGCTGCAGGTAAGGATGGGGAGATGAATGTACATCCAGTGCAGGATGGAACACGGAGCTCCCCTCAAATACTGCTCAGATTCCTCTGCCAGGCTGGGTGTTTGGATGCATCACTCCACAGCCTCAGCACCGCCCAAATGCTTTCCTCGTCTGAAGTTGAATGTTTGAATTGTGATCTTCACTAAGATTGCGCTGAAAATTGAATGTGGATGGTTGCTTTATTGCCTTTTTTATTTTTTAGAAATAAAATTAATGTTTCTGTTTGAGATAAACACACTGAGGGCTCAACGCTAATTTTTTTTAGAACAATTTTTCAGGTTGGGAAAAGTTATGATTCTAATTCTCCATTCCACTGTGAAATTAGGATAGAAGGTAATATATTTGTTTCACAAAATTTTATGGGATTTCTAAGCTTCTTACAGCATTCAAATCCAAATTTATTCATAAAAGTAGATATACAACACATTGTATTTCTTATGACAAAACAAACTGCTAAAAGTGCCAGCACACATTAAGCTGTAAAACTCAGAAATTAATAAGGTTGAATTCAAAATTGACATATTTCTGGGAAGAAGAGAATACAAAACTGTGATCAAACTGCATGTTAAAATCTGAATTGACAAGTAAGTGAGAGGTTTCTATGATAATTATTATTATAATAATTAATAATAGTAATAACAATAATGGCACTTTTGGAAAATCAGCCCAACCACAGACCTCTCCATGGCTGAAATGAGATATCTGTATGAATAAGGAAATTTTAGTGGTATTGAGATACTCTTTGTCATCTTCCTTTCCAAAAGCTGTAGGGCTCTGGAGATTATTAACTTTTCCAGTTAATTAACCTAATTCATCATGCAATTTTAATGTCAAATGTTACACTATTCTTAACTCCCATTTCAAAGACTCATCCAGGAATATATTAATTTTCTCATTTAACTTGTGTATTTTATGGTTTTACTATTTCTAGGTATTCTTAGGATTACTTTTTCATGTGTCTAAAATATGAACTCTAAGAAATATCCAACACCAGAGATCAATTTGCTGATTCCCATAGGAGCAAAGACATTTGTATATATTTATGCTCTGGTCAATGCCTCAGGTTGTATTTAATGTTGGTCTTTATTGTCTCGTATACAAAATTCTACCCAACATCAACAAAATATTTTATTCAAGTCTTATTTTTAATCAATTATGACAAAATCAGTCCATTTAGGGTGAATATCCTAATTTTATGTAAATTCTCAATCAAACACTAAAATCAACATAAATAGGATTAAATTTCCAATTTGAATTTCTCTATTTGCATCGATGGCTTTGCTTGAAAACCCATCATGGCTATTCACTTAAAGAGTTTCAAAGCTTGATTTGAGATGATTTGAGACCAGGTTTTGGGTGGGTTTGTCATCATTAAGGATATAATCTCAACCTGACAGCACCGTGCACTGCTTAGCCGAATAATAATGAAAGAAATCCTCGAAAACAAAAACCAAAACGTGCATGCCCTGCCTCATGGCTCTGTGCAAACACTGCAGAGAGAAATAGCAAAGGCAACACGGGCTGGCTTTCAAACCCCTCATGCCAGAGGAATGTTCTCTTGTGTTCTGCAAACTTCCAGCACGGCTCTGGGGCACCACTGCAGCGCTGAGATCAAAGCAGAGCTGATTCTCTGCCCCCCTCAAAGAGCACTCCACCTGCAGAAGGCAGGAGGCTCTGACCGAGATCCCGTTTTGTAGATTAGATGCCTATCTATAGTAGCTAAGAGATTTTTGTTTGAGTGAGCTTGCTTCTTTTGTTTCCCATGTGGAATTTCATTTTAACGCCTTTGGTATTTACGCCCTTGATACAATCTGTAATGTATTTGCAATCAGTTAATTTGTTTTTCTGAAAAAAAAAAACCTCCAAGAACTAATTATTTATTCACTTCTCTTATCAAAAGCGCTCATGTTCCAAATATTAATTTCTTACAGCTGTATTTTCCCTTCTTAAAAAATATCAGTAAACTACAAAACCGAGATCTGGGCAGATATTTCACTGAATAGATTGGACAGCAGTCAAAAACATGAATCTTTTGTGATTAAGAGCAATCTCCAGGTCCCTCTGGTGATGTAGTGGTATCAAATACTGCACCAGCCCATGTCCAGTACTATGAGAGCTTTCCAGGCTATAAACTTCAGCATGATAAAAGTGTTCTCAGACTCCAGGAGGAATTTTCCTCCTCTCTGAAGACTTACCTCCTGGTTAGGCAGGCTTGTGATACTTGTCTGCTGGAAAATTTTCCCTTTTATCTACTTCTAATTGGCTGCCTCCCAAGGCAGAGGAGCAGCAGGAGCTCCCGCAGGAGCCAAGGTGGGCAGTGCTGGCTGACTGGCTGCTGATGGATCCAGCAGAGAGCCTGCACCACCTTTCCCAGAATTTGTAATGCTGAGAGGAGACGGTTCCTTTTGCAGGAAGATAATTCTGGAGAGAGACAAGCAGAGTTTGATCATCCTTTTATGTGAAAAGCTCATGATCGTGTACTGTAAGCTTTCTCCTGTCCCTGACAAGCCCCTCGAGTTTGGCACTGTCACTTCAATTGTACTGAAAGCTGCACATGAAGCTGTTTACAGGGATTTTTTAAAATTCAAATCATTATGACCTAATGATCAAGCCATTACAGCAAAATGCTAAAAGCAGAGACATACCAGCAGTAAATATAGCTTGCATCTATGCCAGATTTGGTTATCTCCTGCACTCTATGTTATTGCTACAGTGAGCAATAATGTGAATCATCTGATTAGAGTCACTAACAAAATTCTCAACATCAAAACTGATGAAGTCAGTGAAAGCTCTGCCAGGATTTTACCTACTCTATTCAGCACATTGTATTTGCATTTTTATGCAATGCAGGATGCAATAGCTGCTTTTTAGCCATATGCTTTTAAAATCAAGCAAGCCCATTTTTAGCAAAATGCATTTGGATTTACAGATGTTCCAGACTGAGCTTCTGCTCTGCTCAGGAAATGCTCTTCCTGTTATTATTGCATAAAGCAATATAAAAGTTTGAACAACAGTTGTATACCTTGAGCTACAGTGACTGGATTCAGTGTTTATAGGTTAAAGCTCCATTAGGGAGCCAAGCACAGAAAAATTAGAAGGAGCTTTTTATTTTTATTTGTACTTACGTTTTTATTTCTGTATTTTACAATTAAATTCCTTGTTCAACCACATCCACAATATTACAAAACATCAGGTATCTGTGGTTTTATTGTCAGTCACCCACTGTTTTCCTGCTTGTGGAAGTCTCTTGGCTCTGACACTGGTAAATACCACAGAATAAACTGTTTCTATATTTAAATCTATAAGCACTACATGGTTAGCAATAACTGTTACAAGTATTGATTTTATCTTTCTCAGTTCAGGATAGTAATTCCATTTTCTGATTGCAACTTTGCTCAAACATTAAATTAGAAGATGTAGAAAAGCAACCCATTGTTGAAAAGTAATTTGGTGTGGTTTGGGGCTTTTCTCCTTTTTTCATTTGAAAACTTGCTTAGTGCTTGTAAATCAGCAACCACATTGAAAAGCAGCACACACCTGTGCTGGGAACAAAACCAAGTGATTAAGAATAAACTACTCTACTTTCAGCCCACTAAATGAATTGAAATTGGAAAATATGCAGCAAAACTTAAAAGCAAACGCACAAAATATCTGTTTTCAATTTATTGCCCGGCCCGTGTGACAGCACCAGGCTGCAGTTTTCAGGGATATTCGTGTTTGCACATCCTCTTTCCTCAGTGCCCCATCTGGCTTAGCCTCAGTCCCAGCAACTGCTCCACAGCTGGATGTTACAGCTAAAGGAAAACTCCTCTGTGCCCTGGGCACCCCAGGGCCATCCTGAGCTCAGTCCTGAGCTGCAGTAGGGGAGCCTACCCAAACTTATCAATCATCCCCTTCTGGGAGGGAACAGGAGCCTTGCAAGGCCCCCTCTGCTCTGAGATGTCACTGAGTTTTGCTTTCAGCTGCTTTTACACCCTCTGTAAATAACTTACAATGCATTTCTTAGCCTTGAAATCCTAAACTGGAAGCATAGATTTGAGCTGGACTGTCTTCTAGTAGAGTGGCAAATTCATGGATTCACAGCCATGATATTTGGGTTCAAACATTGGTACAAACTTACCCTGAGTCAATTTTGTTGATAAAATTAAAGGAATAGATTATTCATTTGTTTAACAGTGGAATCAGTAAGATTTTCTTCTTTTTTTTGTGTATTGATCCTCTGTATGTACAATTTGGTCAGTCCAAAAGTCCTGACAGAACTTCCAAACTGATTTTTATGTGGTGCAATGAGCAGATCTTCCATCAGTCACCTCCCATAACTGGGTGAAACCGTGCACGAAGCTCCTGCAGGGGCAAAACTGATATATAAATAAATGTGTAGAAGAATTAGCAGCTCTTGAAAGTGAAGGAATAGAAAACAAAATTCCCAGCTTTGTCACGAACACAGTCTGTGACTATAAAAATTATTTACCATAATTACATGTCAGAGGAAAATTGAATAAAAGAGGTTCTAAAAGTGCAGCTCTTGGAACCAACAGACAGAAGAGCTGTGCAATAGAAACCTGACAAGACATAACCAAAAAGCTCCAGCTAATGGTGAAGGATTATAGATTTGGAAATATTTATAGTAATCAGAAAACATTTTTCTAATCCTAACATGAAGATAATATTTCCAGTTTAAGTCCCATAGACCACAATTAAATGTGCCCTTAAATGACAATAAGCAATCTAAGAGCTTATTACCCTACAGCAGTGGTGTCTTTAATTTTAATAAAAATAGAACTGTGACATGCCTGACCTTATAAATAACATTGATGTAATAATTTTAAATCTTATTTGAATGTCATAGTGATAATAAGAGCCTAACTGGACCCATAATTAATACAAACTATGAAATTCTGCTGTTCTACTCCGTGTCTGGAAGAACACCAGCAGAAAGAGTAAGTGAAATGTCCTCTTTGACCCTATCTCTACACCAGAGTATGACAAATTAAAGACATTAAATGTTTAAATGACATATAGGGTACACACAGTCTTTCTCCAAAAATAACAGGAGAAAAATTAACTTTTCTGCATTGTGGATCCAGAACTATTCACTGTGGTATGTTAAGGAATTGACATGTGCTCCCATTGACTTCAGGAGTACAGGATCTGTATTTCAGCCAAGTAATTTATAACTCTTTTTATTAATAATGACAACTGACAGTATATCAGCTCCACTGCAATAAGAATCACTGGTTGCTCACAGAAACTCAGTGCTTATAAAACCTCTGACAGAAATCCACTTATTCTGCTCACTACTGCCTTGTGCCTGCTCCTGTCCCTCATTAACCAGTCTCCTTTCTCTGCTTCACACATGATTTCTTCTTTCAGGCTCTTTTCTTATTTGAATGCAAAAATAATACATATAGAAAACCCCTAAAATATCCCCTCCATCAAAATCTCTAAAGGCAGATCTCATATGCTGAGGGGTTTAGTAAGGTGAAAAAAAAAGGTTTTCTCAGCTTGTATTCACTGTTCATTAATGAGGTCCTAGAACGTCTCCATTTGTAATAACCACACATTCTACCAACAACAACAACAAAAAAAAAAAAGCCACAAGCTGTCTGGAAGTGTTCATGGAACTCCACGCTGGCTTTTATATTCACTGTAAAATCCAGATTACAACAGAATGAAAATAGAAGCAAATATAACATTTATGAGAAATAAAAAGGTAAAGGGACCCTGCATTATCAAACATAAAGAGCTGCAGCCTGTGGGATACGTGGCATTTTAAAGGCAGCAGGAGAGCAGCAGCAATGAAAGGTGATAAACTGGGAGAGATGTATTTTCATTAGTGGTGGATACACGCCCGTTTGACAGTGGAGCAGGCTGGATGGGAGAGGTTTCAATGAACTCAGGGCATTGCTCTCAGGAATCCCAAAGACATTTACTGTCCCACACTCTTTGTCCCAGCCTGAAGGACAGAATCTGCTGGGCTGCCCTCACAGGTCTGGTTTGCAGCACAGCTCTGCTGCCTCTTCCTCTTTTTCTGGCTATGGACAGAAGGATCTGATACTAAAATCAGGGGAGCAGGCGCTGGCTGCAGCAGTGCAGAGCACACACTCAGGTGTCCCCAGCATGCTCAGCCTCCCCGAGCAGGATCCTGCTCCCCGTGCCATCAGGCAAGGTTGGCTTTGCTTTATAAATTCCTGCTCTGAGCTTCAAAAAGCCAGTTATGTTATTTCTCTACCCCGAGGCATTTTGGCTGTGTTTTGTGGCTTAACACAGAATTGTTCAATAATTCAGAGTTCTAAAGAGCCACCGTAGGCAGGGCCCTGCAGAGGGTAAGTGAGGACACCAAGGCTTTGTCTTTGGTGCTAATGAGACACAAACATGCTTTTCCCCCCGTGATTTAACTAATACCTGGCAGCATGTCACTGTCAAATCCTGGGGAAGGCATCAGGATTTCTTCCTTCTGCACAGAGTCAAAGTCAGCGCTGCCCTTGTTTAACTTACCTCGTGTTTAAGCTACTGTTTCTCCTTAATATTTACTTGTGTAGTTTAAATTTATGGAACACCTTTCTACAAAGAGTCACAGCAAAGCTCACCAGAAACAGCAATGCTCAATTCAGTAGAGACAGCAACTTTATTTGCTCTAATCATTTTTAATATCAAAGTATTTTCAATGCTGTTGATTTTCTCAAGCAATTTTTGGGAGAATTACAAACAAAAGTGCCAAAGGTTCTTTAAGTACTCAGGCTTAAAATCTGACTTCTCAATTAGCATGACAATGGTGTCAGTGTTAATAACCACTAACCAGAATTAAAGAGGACATCCCGAGGCTCTGGGAAAACAAAATGTCTCGATGCATAAAGGTTTCAAGTATAGTACATACACATCTAAAAAGATATAAAAAAATGAACAAAAAAGGGGGGAAATGCCTGAAATATACAGGCTTTTCTAAACACTTTTATGTTATTGATTATCTACTTTTATTTTTCTTCTTTTTTAACCATTATTGAACTTTCATTCATTTCCTATCGTGTCTCTTTCTCCCCTGACTTGGGGCCCAGCTCCCTTTTTCATCCCCTCACCAACCCTTGGTGTTTTCCCCTTTTGCAATTTTCCAAACACAAGATATTCTCCACCCTTCTCTAAATATTTAATTAGATGTTCATTAGTAACTGACTTAATTACTGTCCTCTGCATGGACTGATTTCATGTCTCCAAAATTTTCTAAATTGTTGTATACACCATTTTTTTTCTTTCATCAGCAAAGGCTCTGGTCTCAGCTTTTTTATTGCTTGTGTTTATCTTGGGCTTTACACTCAATATGTTAATTCAGTTGTTCTTTGGAGTGCCAGTATGCATAAAACACTGGGAAAAAAAAAGGAGTTTCTTGGTGTATTTGTTTAATATTTTTGTTTATCTCTCTTAGAAAACAAGGTAAGTGTTTTTATCAGATCTATCTTTGAAATAATTCTGAAATTATTCACCAACATCGACCACATTAAAAGCTGGAAAAGGAGACATCTCAAAGACAAAAGGTTCTGGGAGCTTTATAGAAATCAGTGACTACAAGGAGTAGGACACATAAATTAAATTTTGCAGTGAAAGAAGACAAGTGGATCTTAAATCCACCTGTATGTACTGGCCAGCCACGACATCCATCCTGCATCCCGAGCATTTTCCAGTGAGAACAATGGGAAGATGATAAAAAACAGATATTTGATGGGCAGAAAGGGCAAAACATGACTTTTTTTGCACAGGTCAGGTGTTTATTTGTGTGCAGAGGGCTGTTTATACCTGTGCACAGATAAACCTGGCTGTCCATTTGTTGAACAGGTAAAAGAATTATTCCAGAGTAAAATTTTATCTGAGCTAAACAAATGAAATGAATTTTAAGAAGGAAACACACAAAAGACTCTGTGCAAAAGTTATAAAGAAACCCTGACTTAAGCCAAACAATTCCCAGCTGATAGCTTCATTGATTTTAGGAGATGAAAGGCTTTTAATAAGGTGGAAAGAAAGAAAAAAAAAATTCATACAAAAACTATAGGGAGAGAGCAATAAATAGGCATTTTTCCCATAGCCATGACTGAATTAACTTGAACTGGGTCCAGGTATCTGAACTCATAGAGTGATAAGCAAATTACTGAGAATTCCTCCAATTAATTCCCTTGTTGCTTTAGGGGCAAAGCTTGTTTTTGCTGTACTTCATGAAATGAAGTATTTTTTAACTGACTCCATATAATTACAGTACTAATGTTCCTCTTTGGGTTAAAATTCTTGTATGGATTTGCATAAAGAACTCCTCTGCAAAACATCATCTGCACAAAGATGCTTCTCTCTGGGGGCTACGTGTCCTATTTTGACAAAAAATCCTTTGTGCAAACTCTGAAGCTGGATTATAAGCACCTATGAGCAATTGATAAGGATTGGAGAGAGTCAAGGAATTTACCTCTGCCTCCAGAAGTGTAATCCCATTTCCTCTCCATCCAAAATTCAAAATGGAGCTCTGAGAACCTTTGGCTGCCCCATTCCCACTGATCATCACAGGCAGAGACCAGTGCACATTCCAACCCTTTTGCAAGAGCTCTACCTTTCAATTATCTCATGAGAGGGCTTGAAATGCAACATCACATCAGGGAAAGGGAGATGCTAGAAGGAATTGTTATTCTGTATTTTCTCTAGTCAGCAGTGTGCCTGGTGAAACTCCCTGGAAGGTTGTTTCTGTCTGTGTCCAGAACTGTTCCCTACTGATATACCTGCTCTTTTTTCTCCACAATTTCCACCAAAACATCCCCTCACTTAGATAATTCTGTATGCAATTATTCAACTACTATCAGCAGCAGATATCATCCCTCGTGCCTATACATTACCTGAAATTATTTACATTTATCCAGTACAAAGTACATTGGCTCTGGGTTTACCCTGAGAGGCAGGGCCGAGGAACACATCACTTTTGTTACAAAGGTGGTTTTACAAACACCATCTCTATTTGCGAAGTACCAGGTCACTGAAACATTTCAGTCCCTTTTGGAACCCAGGAGAGCTGGAAGGAAAAGAAATTGGGATCTTTGTTTAAATCCAGCTGTCAAATCCAGCCTGGTGCCACTGCACAGCTAAAATGCTTTGCCTGAAAGCTGAGGTTTTGTTTGTGCCAGTGTGGCAGGAGCACCCTCACCTCACCCCAAAATCTTGGGGTAATTTATTGCTTTTGGCCCCTGGTTCTGGCAGTGAATTAAAGTTTCCCGAGTTTGTTTTCTGCCTGGAGTTGTTTTCCTGTCCCTCTGTGACAGCAGCTGGGAAGAACTGGAGATGCTGGCTGGAAGGAGGTGCTGAGAGGTCATGCCTCAGCATGGGAGGGCTGTGTGAAACTCCTGGTGTGGAAGAGATGGTGAAAAATTGAAAGCAAGCAAAGAATCCTAAAGCAGCCCCAAGGAAGGAATGTGAGGCTTGATGAGCACAAGACAGATGAAATATAGGTTTTAGAGTGCTTGCTCTGAGTACCTGGGATCTGAGCCATCTGCATTCCACTCCAGTGCAGCCCCTGAGTCCCACACGTTCAGATTTGAGCCTTTTCTTTATTTACCATTTCCCAAGGAATTTTGACAGGGAAATTTTCAGTTTTGTACAACTCAGACATGTGAGAGGTGAGGCAGTCCCCCTAAGACCTGGGGAGCACACCTGCTCAGCAATTTCTTTTCATTCTCAGGCTTGTCTCTTGACTTCTTTCCAATGCACTCAATATGTGTCATGTTGATTTTAGATCATTTGAGTGTCTTGAAATTTCACGTGGAACAAAGCCAGCACGCACCATACAGAATCTTTGCATTACAGCATTAAAGCTGCTGTCATTATCAATGGGAACTTGATCTAAAAACTGTAAGAGCTGAAAAGCTCTGGGGACAGGGGGCAGTTTAAGTCTCATGATTTAGGGCTTGTAAATATTCAAATATTGAATAGAATATGACATTTCAGAAGCTGAAAAGAAAAACAAGTTAACTTTTCCTATGCCTAGTTTGCCTTTTATTGCTGTGACAGAAATACAAATTAAACTATCTTGAATCCAAAGAAGGAAAAAGACAGGGTATTGCATGAATAAGAAACCTTTTAATTTTTAGGCAGTATTCTTTTCTTTCCATGACATAGACACATCAGATATGATCATGAGGGATTGAGTCCTGGAAGTACCAGACACATTTATTTTATGATTTTGGAACTCCTGTCTTTCTGTTTGATAAATGACATTAACAGTCATTAAAGAAGCTAAGCAAAAGAGACCTTCAGAGAAATTAAAAAAAAATATTAGCTAAATCTAGCTGTTAGTGTTAGATGATTTATTAAAAACAACCATATTTGTAATCTACTTATTGGACTTAAACTGTACTTAATATTGACTTTCCATTCTATCTTAAAATATTTGGACATGATATAAACTTTAATTCCACGATCAATAGCTTCAGTTTAGTCAGAAATGTCACCATGTCTTAAGGGAGTAGGAGTTTATTTAAGCAAACACAAAGGTAAACACTGAAAGAGGAAATCTACTTTATCTCTCATAAATATTTTACTTTGTTTCATCAGCTGTGCTAAAGAGATTAATTGCTAGCACTGTTAATTCTTCTCCTCACTCCTTACAGCTCAGGAATTACTCTGTGATTAGCACTGGTCAGGCAAAAGCAACTTGCACCAGAATCTTCCATCCAACTTCACAATTGTTTATAGAGCTCTAAGCAGGATGGAAAACCTTATGAAGATTATTGGGTATGTTTTTTTATTCATCTCCAAAAATACCAGGGAGACACCAAGGACAATAAGAAAACTCAAGACTGGCTCCCCGTGAGCTACCTTGGCACTAAACTGTCGATTTTTGGCTTTTAAAGTGAGTGTGGTCAAGAGCAAGTGATTGCTTGAATGTATGGTTTTGATATCATTCCTTATCTGAAATATTCCAGAGATTATAGCTGGAATTAGGTCCCAGAATTTGCATCATGATGCAAAATCCCCTTCATTGGTTGGGGCAAAGAGAATTTAGTTGTTTGAGATTGAGGGCTGATTTTATCCTGCTGTTCTCCTACAAGAAAAAAAGTGGAAAAAGATTTAAAAATCTATGTTTAAACTTTTATGCTGCTAGGTTTGAAAACATGCTGTTACATATACACAAAGTTTTCCACATTTTTGACATAAAGATGAATTGCTATCAAAATTAACTGAAAATCTTTAGTTACCTAAGCACGAACTGAAATGCAATGCCAGTTGTTTGACAACCTCATCTCCTATGATTACTGTCAAATATGAATTCTGCTTTAACCAGGTCAAACAGAAGAAAAATAATTCTGAGAGATGTTTATAGGGTTTTCACTGTTCCTTTCAAATACATATATAATAGTATGTAAATTCACTTTGGTTTTTTTTTTTAATTAATGGGAACTTAACTGACTTGCTAAAAGAGAAGCACTTAATGCCATTAAAATGCCACTTTCCTCCTAGCAGGACCTCAAATCTCAGTCTGTTGTGTGCTTTTGACTCAAGAGAAAGCCACAAAACCAGAGGAGGTTTCAGGAATCCTGATTTCCAAATAAACACTGCTGTTCTGAGGCCTTACAGCACATTAAAATATGACACTGAACGACCTCCTTTTAAATGCTTGCAAAAGGAGAGAGGCTCGTGATGCTCAAAGTTAAGGAAAAAAAAAGTATTTTAGGCAGAACCCATGAAGATTTTTATCAGGCTCTGTAATGAAAAGCACATTTGAGCAGTCAAGGGAGGGTGAGGCAGCCTGCACAGCCCTGTGGCACCCAGAAGCATCACCCTTAATTTGCCCATCTGTCCAACAGCTGTAAAGTGCCATCTCTCCCCCTCTCTCTCCAACCTGCAGATAATACAGGACACAACACAGAGGGCCCTGCTCAGGTGGGGTGTTAATCCTTTCTGCAGGGATTTGGAGCTGACACACAGCATTATTTCTCTGGTGACCTCCTCCAAGGCTGCAGAGCAGCATCCCCACGCTGCCTGCAGTCACATCTGGGTCCCTTCTGCAGCCCTGGCTGCCCTGTCAGATTCATTACAGGCGGCTCAGAATGGTATTTTTTTGTTAATAGTGCTGTCAAGGAGACAATAAGCAAGAAACAGCACCTTAAACCCAAGCAAGGGAGATTTCAGCTGAATGGAATTTTATCAGAAAATGTGTTTTTTTTTTTTTCTGAAGGCAGGGTTTTCAGAGGGCAATTCCTGCTGAATTCCTGATCCTATACCTCATATACCTAATAATTCAACGTTCAGATCGAAGCACTCAGAGTTTTTTCTAAGGTAGGGAGAACATTCATATATTAAACATAATCTTAACATCTCGATCATGACTTGACAGCTTAGAAAGAGGATGGAGAAGGCAGTAGAGGCCATTTTTGTACACAACATTTTACCCACAACTCATTCTTCTGTTCTCAGAGTATCACAGAAGCTAATGAGCTATGAAACACTATCAGTCTTGGGTTATATTTTCAAGGCAGGCATGAATAATTTTCCCCACGAACTATTGTTTCAGGAAGAGGCTGAGATTTGTATCTGCCATCATCCAGTGTTTCCTGTTAGTTGTACCATACAGCTCCCAAAATAAACTCTTGTGAGTACTTTTAGACCTTTTAGCTAGAGGCAATTTGTATTTTCCAGACACTTCAAGAACTTTATTTCAGTAGATTCATAATTCTGCTTCTATCTATAACTCAGACACATGTAAGACAATGCATTATTGCCTCATACTATTTTTACTCTCAGGAAGGAAGCTGAATTGAATATTGCACCATAATAAGCGCAAAATTACTTAACTGATGTTAAACACAATTAAAAAAGAATATGGAGGGCAATGGGGGAGCTTGGAAAACACACTGAAATCGTTTTTATGGGTTTTCATTACTGAAAGTCTTGCTTTGCTACACGGAGTCATCACTAAGCCGGAGCTGAGCACTGCCAGCCCTAATGCAGATGATCCTGTCAAGGTCATTAGGTGTTCAATAGTGTTTGGTCAGACTGGGGCAGGAGCACACCTGGCTGCCTCTGGGAGGGTTTGTGTCCCAGGAAATGGGAAATGTGCTGCAGATTGCTTCCAGATCATTCCGGGGGATTAGTTACACTGCTCGCAGATGGGTTTGCTAGGGGTAAAACCAGGCAGACAACAGGTTCACAATCATCTGCAATAAATTCTAATTTTGTACCAGGCACAGGCCTATCAATTTGTGTCTAATTATATTCTTCCATGTGAGATATAAAATACCTCAGGGTTTCTATAATAAAGGCTCATTAATGTGGACGAGAAATAATTCTGAAACTCTTTCTACCAGGGCTAATGTTAATTCAGATTTTAATTGCTCTTACAGGATAATAAAACACTGATTTTTAAATTTTTTTTATATATCAGTTTTAGCCTAATCATTAAATGGACCCATTTTTGTAACCCTATATTTTCAAGTCTTGCATTTTACACTGGTAATTGCGTCATTACCAGTCAAGTTGAACCAGAGAATAAAAGATGAATGCTGAAAGGATAAAAGGCAATATTATCAAAGATATGTGAGAGTCAATGCCCTTCAATTCATTGTGGCTCCCTTTTCTATCTTTAAAATATCCTTTTCTGGCTTAGATCAGTGAATATCCTAAAATATACTTGCAAAAATAAAGCAATAACATTGTGAATAAAAGAGAATTAGTATTACATTATTTAAAGGAATTTAAGTTTTCCTCTAAGGTAAAAGCCTAAAGCAAAATCTCTCCAATGAAGACTTATACTTTTAGAATTAAAATTTTTTAATGGCTGATCTCAAGTATATAATTCTTCTGAAGCTACTCAGGGCCTCAGAGGGTGCAAACCAAGCAGAATAACATCCCAGACTGGCATTATTTGACTTCAAGAACAGGTAACCAACAACTCTGTTCCTTGGTGTCCCATATTTTTATGGATGTCAAAGAGAAAAACATTCATTTGCCCACAATAAAAAAGCAAATTCTTCATTGTCATATTCCTCAGATACCACTGTATTTCAAAAGCCTTTTGGAAATAGCATTCAAGTAGGCATTTTGTACTGAAAAAGGAAAATATTCATGGGCTGAGTGGTGATGGAGGAGACACTTTGATGCACCCCTTGTCAAACTGCAAAGCACCAGCAGCCCCAGGTCTGCTGTGCTCTGGGCAGGGCACAGGGACACTTCTCACAGGATGAGCCTGGGCTGCACAGCCACCAGGATAATCAAAATATTCCATGGGCAGAGGGGCCTCCGTGGTTCCACTCTTGTCAGGAGAAGGGGGAGGAGACAAAACCCCTGAAAGGTTCACACTTGGCTTTCTGAAACACTCGCAGATTGAAAAATAAAGCTGATCAGAAGAAGCAGTTTGTGTAATAGAACTGTCAGTTCCTTTGTAAAAGGGAGCTGAGCTAAAAATAAACTGATAAATAGATTCATAAACCCAGGGTGTGTGTTCAGGAAAGTGAGAGAGGCACTTACAAATGTACTGAAGTTTTGGAACCACCCATGAGAAGCAGGAGCAGAGAAATAACATTTTTTTTTTCTGGGATAATGTGCTTAGCAACATGAGGAATATTTTAACGTCTCTTAAAGAATTCAACTTAAAATCTTATCAAATATTTTGCTCAGAATTCTTCTTCTTTTGACAATTGCAGGAAAATACCCTGAGAATGATATTTCTAAAAACATTTCTAGTGAAATGTGAAAACCTCTGCTGGGAGTCTTAGGGGAATTTGCTGAATCTCCTTGCAGGCTGTAATGGAGCAGAAATCCAACAACAGATCTGAGTAACATCCATCCAGCCCTGAATGGGACAGGCAGGAGAGACAACAAATAAAAGTTGTTTTATTTATTCATATGAAGAAGTCAGACAGCTGTGCCACACCCACAATTAATGATTCACCCCCACAATTAATGACCCACAGCCCTTCTGCCCAGGGGATTTCTGCTGCCAGGTAGGAGAGAGACCCTCTCAGTGATGCCATAAACTCAATGATTCCACTAAAGAACTTCAAAACATATATTTGTCCAAGAAAGTGAACTACAGAGGAAGACTGGGGAGTTTTTTCCCGTTCAGGTTTCAGAGCCCTTCTAAAAGCCCAGTTGCACTCACAAATGTCAGTGCCTTAATTAGCAGGTGAATTCATTTCACCATTAACATCCCATTTCGAGGAATGCACCATTACCTCTCCAGGCTTCAGTTTAGAAATAAAACCTGAAGGAAAATGAGATGCCCTGAATATCCTCCATGGGAAGAGGAATGGATGGTGCTGGGAGGTGACAGCCCAAAAATAAGAGCTGCAATCCTGGCTGTGCCATGAAATGCTCTCAGGAATGTCTCGGGGCAGACTCATCACTGCAGCAACCTGAGGGACAGATTTATTCCCCGGACTCCAGAGGCCTTCCCTAAGCACCTGAATGCATAAATACACTGTATTTATAACTTTTAGCCTCAGATTTGCCTTTAATAATCTTTGGAGACCAAGAGAGATGGGCAGAGAAAGTAGGATTTTTGACAACATTCACGTGGAAGCATTGCATTTTTGAAAATTATTTAGATAATTTACAAGCTTGATTTTTAGTATTAATACTACTCAGGCATCTAGTCTTTCCTTCTTCCTTCTTTTTAAATGTTATTACTAAAACCAGCCACAAAAAAAGTAAAGAATGTATTTTTTTGTAAATAACCACTTCTGTTTCCTTAAATATCTTGGGTTTATACGGCTGTTTGGCATTTGCATTTTAAAATGATATATCAGCTTCTTTCTGTTTGTAATTCTAAATACTTACAAGATTCTTAAAAGCAAATGAAGAATGATTTTTCTAACAAACTAACAACACAAATGCATTAGAAGTCATTCTACAGGCAGCAGTCGGTTCCTAATGCTCCAATTTTTGTGCAACTGGAAGAGAAATATGTATCAAATCAATAACAAACATCCTTTAAGAGCAATAAAATATCAAACAAGGAATAGTTTCTAATAAATACCTCAGTCCTGGAAAGAGCTGTGGCTCTCTGATATTTCTATTTGGCTGGAGGCTCACACAAAGGCTGGGTGGATTTGACACCTGCACCCAGTCGTGGCTGCACAGAGCAGGAGTGAAAAGTGAAAATATGTAAAAATACCGGATTTATTTTCCCTGCCAACCTGAACTTTTCACACTCTTCTTCTGCCCAAGAGCTCTTCCCATCACAGCCTGGCCAATGCAAGGTGGTTTCTCAGCCAGGAGCTGAACGTTCAGAGCCTGAAGAACAAGCAAACAACAAACCAGGTGGGACTTAACCAGGAGACGTAAAAATTCCTGTGCCTGAAATGTCCTGCCCGAACCTGAGATCAGGTTGCCACTTTTCAATAAGTGCTTCTTCAAAATGTATTTTTCAGGATAATTTGACTGCTCAGTCCCCTCCCTGCTTTGGACAATTCCTGATTTGCATGCTTGGTGCTACAGCTGATGACATCCTTTAGTAAATTGCCAAAACCCTCTCCATTTCATTGTAAAAACCGTTTTCTTTGCCATTTGTACTCATTCCTACCTGAGAGGAGAATGCAGGCACTGGTACAGCACACACAGCAAAGCAATCTGGCTAGTTCACATTTCTGCTCTGGGTGGGTTTGCTTTGCCTGTTTGATTTGCTGTGAGAATGCTTCTCTTTGCATTACAGGTTCTTTTTTACAATCTCTTTAATCTTTGCAGGTTATAAATAAATAGAAAATCAGAAATCTGTGCTGGAGTCGGTTATTTAAAAGGCACAGTTGTAAAATGCTGGAACCCATTTTTCCAAGTTGGATTTATACAGGATTGAAGAATGGGTCACTATTAATAAACTCATTTAAACTGGAATAAAAAACTGCCAGTGAATGTGGGATTTTTTACCATTCTCCACACGCCCAGATTAATTACAAAAAGGCTGAAACAAGTAGCAGGGTTTTTTATTTTTTTCCTGTCCTAAAACCTGACAATGCATGAAAAACCAGCCAGGAGTCAGAGAGATTTGTAAATCTTCAGGGTAAAATATTTAATAGGATAGATATGGTAATGCAAAGTTTTATATTTGATGAAATTAAACTGAATTATAGGAACTGTAGCAGATTTTGTGCAACATGAAAGGTAAATAATGAGGCAAAGAGTCATTGCTTATGGCCTATACTGATGTATTTATGTAATTGTCAGCTGGTTTATCACCCACACGGGAAAGATTTGAATTTTTAATAGATTTTAAGTTCTTGAACAGCTGTCCTGCAATCTAGTGGTACTTAAAACAGTTTATATATTTTCCTAGCTGCTTTGTAAGAAGATGTTTGACTAGATGTGGAACACTGAGCACCACTCTGAAATACATTCTGTGCAAAATGAAAGGCACTTTTCATTTAAACACAATTTTCTGCCTAAAGTTTTTTAGTTCTCATTTAAGAAACAAATAATCAAAGAGAAGTGGTTTGGATTTATGCATAACTCTGCATTTTAGCTTCTGCTCTTTGTTTTTTAGGGACTGCTCAGTGCATAAAATAAGAGGATGGCCCAGACCTTGGGTTCTTTTAAAATTAAATAACTATGGTGAGCATCAAGATAATTTTTTTTTAATTTATATCTTCTCTTGATCAGAAGATATATTGAATTAACACCTAGATTTTTACTAGACTTCAGAAAACGGAGAAAATCAGTGGACCAAGATTAAAAAGCCAAGAATTGAAAGTATGCCTAATCAAAATCACTTCATGCAGACCCCACAGGTAAGTACCTAAATTTACAAATAACCAAAAGCAACATTTCAAAACCAAGATTGCATTTGGTCATACTTCATTCTGAAATTATTTAGGTTTTTTATTTCTGCTTTGGAAGACTTCTACTAAAGAAGTCGTGCATATGGCAGGTAGGTGTAATTTCTACTTCTCTGAACATACAAAATCAGAGGGTCATGACTGTAAGGAGGACATAAGTGAATAATTTAGAGTTTCTTAATTCTCTGTGATGGATTCAGGTCATGTTTTCTGTTTTACCAAATCTGATTGCCAAATTGTCATCTCTAATGCAAATCTCAGTTTTAATCTCCCCTGCAGCCCAATTAAAAAAATTACTTTTTGATCAAGTTCCTAGACTTTAGGATTATCTTTTCTTGATAAATCAAAAAAACTGACGTTAAAACTTGCTTTCTTTTATATGACAAGAATAAAAACAACTTTGTGGGAGCACAAAAAAAATGGCAAGAAATTATCAGAAATGAACTCAGACTTTCCAATTCCCAAAATCTGAAGACCACAAAATTACACAGTGCATTAAGGAAAGGAAGAAATAAAAACTATTAACTTTTCTTCCAGAAACTGATCTTAGAGAAGGAAGGAATTAATAACTAATCAAGAGTACTGGTACACCTTGGTGGACACTGGCTGGAACCAAGCTAAATTTTGTGACAGGAATTAAACTACATCTGGCAAAACACCTTGCCTGGTGGGTGCAAGAAAGGGACACAAAAATGCAGGAAAAAGCATTGATGATAAAGGGGATGTTCTTTTTGAAAAGCAAAATATTGCTAATTGACCATTTGAGAGCCAGGAAACAGGACTGCCAACCTCCTAAGAGAAACACAATAATAATAATAATAATAATAATAATAATAATAATAATAATAATAATAATAATAATAATAATAATAATAATAATAATAATAGTAGCATTAGCATTATTGACACTACCATTATAATAATTATTAATATAATATGGTATTAAATAATAAAATAAATTAAAAATAATATTACTATTAATCATTTTAATGATAATATTAATAATTTTATCCAGAATGGTATTCATTGTCAATGTGCTCTTCTCAGCCCTAGCCCAGCCAGGATTCCATTGGATTCCATGCAACTGGAATGTGACCAACCCCACGTTTGTTTTATGTCACTGTCAAAAATTGGTTGATGGTAGGATGGGACAAATTTACCTGTGTGCTTTGCAAACCTTACCCTTGGCACAGATCCCCTGTGGATTTACATGGTTTGCATGATACAATCAATGGCCACAGGAACCTCTGAAATACAGACAGTTCACACTACATTATCAAAGACTAAATGAAAAACCCACCCTAAATTGGCAGACAACTTGCAAATTATTCTCCTATTAAATGCTTTGGATTTTTTGGCTTCAGATCTATTTCAGAAATGAGTTATCTGATGAACACAGAAATTGATGTATGCTTCCCAAACTTCAGAACAGAAGAAAGAAATTAATCACATTTTTGCCTCTCAGTTGTTATAACAATGATGAATGATGCACTCCTCTAGAAATGTTGCTGAATCATCCAGTAAATTGTTTGCTCTACAGTAGGTCTCATCCACAGATATGCTGACCTTCAGTGTGTTCCTGACAGGCTCAGTTATCAAAATCTGTTTTTCTGGCACAAATTCTGCTCTTCCAAAACCGTAACTTGTTCATTTGTAAGAAAAGGCTGCCGGTAATTGAGCCTGTTTATAACCTTTCTGTCAGGACTTTTCTTTGTGTAACTGCAAACACAAGAATGTTACACAGATTCATAATGATGCATTTAGTGAAGAAACCCATTATCAATGCCATAAACACATTAGGAACTTCATTTAAAATGAGGGCAAAATGCAACTGCTCTGCATAATGAAAGCTGATAATTCAGGAGGCTTAAGCTCTTCATCATTTACATAACTGGCTAAAAAGGAGCCAAAAATAAAAATTAACCCCTAGTCTTTACCATATGATGCACAATTCTTCTCTGAAGAGGTTTTCTGTCTCTCACCACCACCAGCAACACAACTGTAGAAGGATGGCCCTGGAAATGGCCACACAAGTGAGCACAGAAATTCCATACCATGGCACGGTCCTGCAGCTGCACACAGGAGTTATCCCCTCTGAGGGGAACATTCAAAAACTCATTTCATTTTTAAGCCTACCAAGAGCTCTACTGGATGCAGAAAAATCACTTCTGCTCTTTGCTTGAGCCACAGACTCTGCCTTTCCTGCTACAGTCCCTGGATCCTCGTGGAGAAATGCTGATTGCATTTTCACGAGCAAACTCAAATTTCTTTGGTCCCACTAACTAGGTGAGGCACTCATGGATATGCCAGTATTATTTCTCTGAAGGGGATGCATAAAGAGTTGTTTATGGAATAACATCCTACAGCCAGGAAGACTTAGTCTTTTTAATTTTACCTGGCATAGTGTTCCTGACATGCTGCAATTGCTATAAGCTGGTCTTTGCTTCTTATTTTGACTCAAGCAAACTCAGCAGGTCTGCAAGGCAAGACAGACAAAGCTTCCAGGACAGACTCTGCTTGACATATGGGATTTTAATTCTCTTCAACTCCTGGAGGAAGAGTTTCTCCTGCTCAGGAGGGAAACCCATCCACTGTGGAGAGGCTGGAACAGAGAGTGGCTCTGAGCAGCACAAGAGAATGAACATCAGATACACCAGGTACTCCAGTGAGAAACTTCCCTGCTTTTCTGCAGCAGCACAACCAAAGAGCACCGTGGCTCCAGGCCAACTGAAATCCAGGAAAAAAGCCCAGGAAAATAGGGGAATTACACTGAAACAGGGTGAAATCCTGACTCAGCAAAGACCAACGGCTCAAAGCCAGCTCAGAATTTGCCACTACAGGAAATGCCTTGGAACACTTTAACAACCTCAGGAGATGCTTTGATAGTAGGAAACATTCACCACACGTGAAAAATCTATGTATGAGTCTAAGGGATGTGTTTTGTTTCTCTATATACTTAAAATGTAAATTACACCAAGTGCTTATCATTTATCATTGCTTATCATCAGAACCACATTATCGTTTGCAGACAATACTTTTTTTATACTTTTTTACAACCACCTTTAATGGGACAACAAGCTAACAGGTTTTTCAGAGCATTAACTCTGTAATTGCCTCCTTTTTTTCATGTAGTAACAGATGGGTGTTTATCTCTTGGGAGAAGAGAATCAGGAATCCTTTATTTGCAAAGCAATTTTCTCTCTCCTTGTAATCAATACCTTTTATTATGTATGTATTAAAATCCAGTTAAACAGCAAGCCCAAATGCAGCTATGCACATAAAGATAAAAACTAAAGTAAGTAGGTGAAATGGTCAGTTGAACTTTTAAATGCAAGATGGTGCAATCTTTCTGCAGAGGATGGAATTGTTATTGAAAGCTCACATTTCATTATCCACCTTCTGATGAAGGGATGAGATCTCAGGAAAGACTGCAAGAATCCCAAAAGCAAAATCATCAGTTTCCAATATTTACTCTTATGATCACGGTTCAACAATTTTTCTGCAATTGCACAATTCTTGCTGAGTGATTGGGGAATACAAATTTTTGAGCTTCACTGCTGATGCACACAGGTTTGAGGAGGAACAAGCTCATCTTTGTCTTTTGCAGTCCAGAATTATACCCCTTGATCAGATTCCCAGATTATGTTTTGATCAATTTAAAAAAAAAAAAAACAAATCTGAATGACTATGATATTTTACTTCATCAAGAAAGAAAAAGAAATGGGTTTTTTCCACTGTGGTTTGACCATTTCACCTCTGAGTAAGTGAACCAAGTATTCAGATTTGATTTTAAGCAAACATTCTTCTCCAAGCAAAAATTAACCCCTCAGTTACAGATTTCCTATTTCATATTTAATAATACTCCTTATTTATTATTATATCTGAACAGAAATAAAATGCTTTATTTCTTATGAATATAGGTTAAAAGTCACCTTTTTGAATTTTAAATGGATAAGCTTCAATGTTCTCAGGTTCTTTTTCCTTAGCAATTGTTGCTTTTTGAACCTCATATTTTAGGGAAAACAAAGCTTTGGAAACTTATTATTTGACATTTTAGTTGTTATCTTTTATAAAGACCATAAAAAGATCATCAATTTGCTCAGTAAAGACAACACTGGTGTAAAGACTTCCTGTTACTATTCCATGGATATTTCTGCAAGATGAAATGCAGAAATTTCCTTACAGTTAGGTCCATTTTTGTCTTTGCAGTCTCAGAGGAGTTGCCTATGAACAAAACCAGACCTATTTGAAAGACAGTCAGCAAAGATAATCATAGGTAAGATCATTTCACAGAAAAAAGGGAATTATTTCCTATTCATAGCTGCTCCACGGCAATGACATCCCATTCCTGTAACTGCTCTGTTTGGGTCATTGGCAGCTGAAAATGAAAATAAACTTTTGCAATGGCAAAAGAAAAGATTCTCAGGACAATCATCTACAAGACAAAGATTTTGGATGAAGTCATAGCTGCAAACCTAGTATTTTTAGGAGTCTCTCTTAGCTGCTCACAGACACTTTTCAGTAATATGATTTTCTACAGTGAATAACAAACAGCCTGGATTCTTTATTTAAGAGGTCATATTGATTTTGGAAGCAGTCGTAGTTAAGGAGATACATTAAGGATGCATTGCATCTTAATTATAAGCAACTCCAAGGTGCAATACTTTTTATTGGCATTAAACAAATCAATCAGCATAAATTAAAAATGACCGAGGCTCAGAACAAGTGATGCTGCACCTGACACTGTGAGTCTATAACTGGATAATATCTCAATGATATTAATGAAAATAAACTGCTGGAATACAGTGTCTGTAGACTGGAAGTTACATTTTCTATTGCTAAAATACCCCCTGGAAATACAACCACTTCTATTGCTGGGATAAATTTCCCCTTTTTATTCCCCTCTTTTGTTAGAATGAGCTTTGACAAGTTAACTCTTTGTATTTTTCCTAATTCAATTCAAGTTATCACAATGCTATTTGACCTGACTAGGGCAGAAATAATTAATGTTTTAAATATGGATTAGAAACCTATGAGTGTAATAGCATCTACACAAGTCCCCCAGAGAGAGAGTAAAAAAAAAAAAATTATGTGAATCAATGAAGAAATGAAGATATGAATCAATGAAGATATAATTCGATCACACTTTGATAGAAGGAAGATGGTTTTGAATAGTTATGAAAATTTTTTTAAAATCTATGATATTTTAGCTGCTTTTTTTTTAATTGCCTGCCTTTCTTATAAAAGAATATTTGACTAAAAAGTCTTTTTAGAAAAGAATTTGAAGTGATAGGATTTATGCCTATCAAGGTTTCTTAATAACAGCCAATGTTTTGAGAGAGAACTTTAATGAAGAATTTCTTGTTCTATCCCATTTTAATATTTCCCACCACAATATTGTGTCCTGTAACTTGGTCAATTTGGTTTTCATTCCACCAGCAATTCTGCTCACATAAAATGAGGTTTTACTGATTTTACCAAGCCTTCATGAAAAGAATTCATATTATTTTATTAACATTCTGATCCAATCATTTTTCCTGATGCAACATCTTTAATGTAGCAGTGCCTTAATTCCAAAGGCTACTGGAAGGAGCAGTTATTACATCTGGCCTAAAATCAGAAGCATTTTCAGCTTTGTTATCCTGCTGGAATATAAACTATGCTGCACAAACCCATTTGGAGGGGCTCCCTTTGCAACAATTGCATTTTTCCTGCCCCAGGTGCCACGGCAGTGGTGACCAAGAGCACAGACTGGCTGCCAGCTGTGCTTACAGAACAGAAAATAAGTTCAGAGAGCTCAAATTATTTCCATGGCTGCTTCCTAAATCTTGTAGCACCAGAAGGCCTTAAAGCAGATATTCTGAAAAATAATAATAATAAAAAAAAGGCAGACTGAGGACTGAGTGTCCAAAGAAATCGTGCCTCTTTAATCAGCTAATTACCTGCATGGTTAATCCTGCTCCTCAGGACATGGGCCTTAGGGCCACAAGACAGAAATATTTTTTGTCTTTGTCAGATTTTGCTCAAACCCAGAATGTACCAGTCAAAAAAAGAGTAAAATTAAAAATTCTTTGAATAAACAGGTACCATGAAAGAAAAAGAATAAAAATCCTGAACGATGTCATCAGGGCTGGATGTGGTCCCCAGCTCAGGAGGGGAGGATGCTCTGGACCACCAAGGCCCTGAAACCCTCTCAGGGCTCTGGCACCTCCTGTATTACAGCATTTCAACAGTTAATGCTATCAGAACTCGACCATATAAATGACTTGTCAAATTAAGTAATTAATCTAATTAGGCGAGCACTCAGCTCAGTGGCTGTGCCACAGTTCAGAGCCCAGGTGGAGCAGGATGTGCAGCCCTGCTCACCCTCCTGGGTGGGGGTGTGCAAACTGCAAACACAGCCCAACTTAGACACCACAAATCTGCCACCAAGCTGCCCTTGTTTCTTGCTGTGTTTTGGAATTAAACATTGAATTTGTTCTTTGACAGTTACATGCAAAATTCTTTCGGCGCGGCTCCGCTCTTAGAGCGCTCAACAAAAATTGTGATTCCAGAAAAGCTTTGGGAAAATGGTAACTGGGGAAGATTTTGTAGAAACAGCAGGAAAAATTAAAACCAGGCAGCACCAAGATAAAATGGCAAAGGTGGAGGAAACAAGCAGGCAGGCAGAACTGTTCAGTACTTCGACTCAAATCTCACGTGTATGACAAGAGTATTAAGGGCTAATCAATACAGGAGGGATATTATGCAGCAATTCATCAACAGCTGGGTTACTGCAATTATTTTCTATAGAGACAAAAATTTCAACACTCACTTTGTAGGAACAAGTTATTATCCTTAATTTCAGGAGAAACACAAAATAAGTTTTATGCTTAGGAATAGTGAAATACAAGATTTTCTTATGAAATGGGCTCACCAGAGCACCCTGAAAACTCTGGTGAGACATCAGGAATAACCACTTAAATCCATTTATGATTAATAATAAATTCATAAAAACAACTTTTACAAAGGAAATGAAGAAATGGCGTGAACTGCTCAGTTTATATCAGTCAGCAGCAATTTTGAAATGTGTTTCAGTCAATTAAATCATATCAGTGGCTTTTTATTTGTCCTGATTAGAACCTATGGACTGGTCTTTTATCTGGAGCAAGTTTAAGCATACTGTGCTTTAAGCAGAGCACCTGTTAACATAAATTTTAATATTTCAGGGCCTTAGAAGATTAAGTGGTTGAGCA
The DNA here is from genome assembly GCA_032173965.1 of Sitta carolinensis. Classification (NCBI taxonomy): domain Eukaryota; kingdom Metazoa; phylum Chordata; class Aves; order Passeriformes; family Sittidae; genus Sitta; species Sitta carolinensis. Next base: position 3,599,980 of record CM063286.1, on the reverse strand, counting down.
GCTGACAAAATAGAACAATTTGATGGATTACATTTAAATCAGCCAAATGTATTTTAATAAAAAGTCATTTTCGACTTGCTTGTGTTCAGAATACTCCACACATTTTCAAACCTCCTCTCTAGCCAGAGAAGTGTGTGTAAATGTGAATATATCCAGGATGAGCAGCTGGATAAGGTCACTGCCTGAGCAGTGACATCACTTGCCTGAAGTTTTAAGCACCTCCACTTGGTATGTCCTTTTTTTTTTTTAAGGCAATGTAATTTAAAATGAACTAATGAAAATTACAGTATAAGGAAGTAAGTGATGCTTGGGATCTGATGCTTGGGGACATGGCACTAGAAAGGTTTAGGGGGTACTTTACACCCATTTTTATGAGCCCACTGAGTGAATCTCAGACTTCAGCCATTGTTTTTGGACATGAAAGAGTTGAAAAATCTTATTAACGTCTCTGTGGAAGTGCTCTGGCAGTAGTGCTGCCTCAGAATAATGTATTTTGTATTATCACTTATTACAGCAAAATCCTAACTTGTGAATCCAAGGGAGTTCCTGAAATCACTTCTGCAAAATTATTCTCCTTTCCTTGCAATATTTTCAATCACATGTATTACATTATTGTGAAAATATAATGGAGTGCATGACATCAGTCTCTCTCCTTTCCTTAAAATAACATAGTTTTGTGTAACTAAGACAATGTCAAATTTACTTTTGTGCAGTTGTTCTGCAATCTTTCTAAATCACACTTTTTTTTTTTTCTCCCTGGAGTTATTTAGAGTCTTCACTTTAAATGAAATTTGGCCTTTGAGCAAGATAGTTTCAGTCTCAATTACCAAAAACTTTACTAGAGGAAGGGATGGATTTAGAGAGCAGTGTCAACAGTTTTCCTGTGCAGCCTGTGATTTTTTTCCCCACTATAGCTGTTTAATAAAGCAAACCCCAAGTCTGTGCATATGTAGCAATGTACAAAATGAGAATGTTTCTGATTTTCAGATCGAAATCCTGCTAGTGACATTCCCACCCATTCGAGGTGGATCCAGTTATAATTTGGCTACACTGAAGACTAAACCACTCCAAATCCTAATCAGAGTAACACAAAGGTTTCATCAAAAAAATTAACCAGAAAGAGAATTGTTTGGAAAACAGAAAGTCCAAAGAGATGAGGAAAACAGGTAAGGAGAAAGGGGAACCTACAAATTTCCCAGATATACACAGATCTGTTTATGCACACACTGTATTTCCCCTTAGTTGAATGAGTTCTATGTTCTATTCAGACCAAACTTCATTTCTGGCTGAACACTGGAGGTATCTGAAATTCAGATGGAAACATTCCTTTCAGAGTAATTTACCACTCCTGTGAGAAGAGCCTCTTGCCCCCTGCACCTTAAAGTGGGTGTCATATTTCCAGCAGAGGCATTTCTCTGTGGCAGCACAATTGGGAGAGGCACAATGAATCAGTCACATTACTGAAACTTTGAAAATGCAGCAGGATTGTCCCCGAAGGAGCCCTATTGGATAAAGTCCTGTGTTACACCTTGAAGCATCTCACAGAGAAAAAGCTCCATGGTTCCACTCAGAGAGCAGCAGCACAGAGCATCCAAGTTATCCAGGCTTCAGGAGGCAGAGCAGGAGATTTGGGTCCCATGGAGCTGCAGGGATGACCTCACTCGAAAATCTCATAATTGAACCCCACATTTGGAAAGAACTCCCCAAATATCACCCTGCAAATTAGCAGGACGAGAACTCACCACATCCAGGCTTTCCATCAGGATTGCAAGGCTGCGTGCTGTGTTTAGAGAGGGACACAATTTGTATAAATCAATACAAATATTGAATAGAATAATCAAATATCATATTCTTGGGTGCCTTCTGTTGTGTTTAAAATATTAAATCACTCAATTTGATAAAGAGAGAAAAGACATAAAAAACATGGAAAAATGCATAATGCTTTGGAGCTGTTAACTGTCCTGTGCTCTGTCGACAGGTAAGGGCAACCTCTGGTTATGCAAAAGCAAGCAGCAATGGCTGTGAATTAACTTCCACAAATTAAATCCATCATATGACTTCATTTTCAGCATTTGTTTTTTCTCCCAGATAAGCAATTAACTTCTGACTGCCACCAAGAATCAATTTAAAATTTGCAAACGGTAGAAAATTATGAAGGAGTTTGAATGTTAAAAGCAGATTAGAACAGAAAAGATTTAATATCAGGTTGGAGGAGTAAAACACAGCTGGAGAATAAGTTCTTTTGAAAAGAATCTACAAACTCATGTAAAAGTTAAACATAATTAAGATGATGGTACTTTATAATGTTTTTTGGTTCTATTCCAACTCTGAAATCAGCTGATGAATCCTCTGTGGGCTTTGGTGGCTCCCCCTTCTTCAAAAAGCTTTCACTGAGGGGGAAGGGAGATGGAGAAAAGGGCAAAATTACTGGAAATACTTCAGCAGCCAAGTGGTTCTTGAGATGTCTGGGCTAAGTATGAGAAAAATAGCAAAAAATTTAAATTAATGTCAAGGTCAATTTACAAATTTTAATCAAGAGTAAAAAGTAAAATCCCTTTTATGGGCAGGTTTTACCTAAATGATTATTTTTGATTGCTAGTTGATTAGATGTCAGTTCTAATTTTTTTAGTGTAGGAAGGAAAAACCACCTTGGATATCAAAAATTTGTGCTGCGGCTAATACAGAAATAAAACAATAAAAGCAAGAGGTTCATTGTTATTTTAATAGCTACGAAATCACCTGGAAATACATGCTCTGTTAATGTGCTCTGTTAATTTCTAGTGAGTGAATGACAAAAAATCTTTCTTTTTCAATCAAGGCCACTGTCCTGGACAGCACAGCTGAGCCACTGACACTTGTGGAAAGAGAAAAGGAAAAACTTAACAAAGTTAATGATACTAAAAAAGTGGAACTTTGTAAGATCTTTATGAATTAAGAGAGGCAAGTAATTTCCAGCCTGTAGGAGTGGATGTCAGGGTTCACTTGTTCTGTTTTGTCCTCTATTCAAAATGAACTGCTCCACAGAAACAGCAGCCTTCTCACCATCAATCATGCCATCCATTATTCATCATAAATTTATTCATCAGTTTCCTTTTAGAAGAAACTACCTGCGAATTTGGGACTGAGAGCCAACTCTAAGCAAAAAGTAGGCGCTGCCATGGCTTATACAAATTGATTCTGCTGTGATCAATAATTCCTACTGTGGCCTCTGAGCAGCAGCAGAAGCTGCACAGGCACACAGAGTTTTTAAACAATCTGTAGTAGATGGAAGCAATCTAGATTTAGCTCTGCATTGATGTCTAGTGTTGCCACGTCGGACCATCTGGTCCTGTTCTGTTTCTGCCTCATGAACTAGGAAAATGAGTATTCCTTTTCCAAATCACAAGTCACAAGACTTAAATATTCGGTGATGAATTGCTACAGAAAAAATTAATTAATAGAACATCTGCCTGCCAAGAAGATCGAGTGCAAGGAACTAATGTGTCACAGTTCCTGGCCCGGGTCCCCCCATTATTCTGGCAGCTAACAAAGACCAGAAGGCAGATGGGTCAATCTGGCCAACAATTCTTTCATGATGCTGTAACTGTCACCTGGCAAATGGAACTCAAGCTAAAACCTCGTTCTGTCTGTGCCTGCAGCAAGCTCGGTGCTCTTCCAAATCCCCCTCAGCATCCATCACTGTCTCTGGGAGATTCTGTGACTTTCAAAGTCTGGTACTCAATTACCAAAGTACACAAGTCCCATTGTGTTATAATGGGTTCAGAGTGATGAAGCCACCCCTGAAAACACTTCTCACATCCCATAAATTGGTGCTGCTGATGTCAAGAAAACAGGACCTTCTTTACACATATGGTATGGTGACTTCAATGCAATAATCTGTAAAAGTGAATGTCATGCCTAAGAATAATTAGCTTCAATTATTTTTTTTTAATTGAATATTTGGAGTTCTTTTATTCAAATTGAATATGCAATGCTTTTATTCCACTCCGTCTTTGCATTTGCTTTGAGATGTCAAGTGTCATTTTTACTTTGGGAAGAGGTCTTTTGATTAGCAAGATAAAAGAAAATGTTTGTTCTGAATAAATTCTTATTTTTTATGTTACAAATGACGTGAATGGAAAACTTCTGCTAATGATACACTTCTCATTAGCAAACGGATCCCTTTGCTGTGGTAATCAAATAAACTTTTTCTTCCTGTCAGTCATCAGCCATTTTCATAATTACCATCACTGTCCCCATTTTTTCTTTTTCCTCTTCTGAAGCATAACTTGAAATACATGTCTGTGAAACCTTTCTAGTGGGTTTGCCAGAGGGAAGCTGATGCACAGGACTCCTGGTGGGGTAATGAACTTTTTCCAAGCATGGAATTAAATCCACAAAATTGTTACTGTGGTGAATAACACACAGCACAAACTCTGTGTGAATTTTCTTCCAAGGTTGTTTAAGAAATGAATCTGACTCTTCCTTATTAAGGTTTGTTCCCCTTTTTTACATTTTCCACAGACCACTGTGATTGGTGAAAGAAAGACAAACCTCTTCACCCATTGGTCAAACCAGAGGGACATCAAAGAAAATCCCTCCCACAGAAAGAATTCTAAATAGGAATATTGCTGCAAAAACGATGTCCTGTTTGTGTTCTTTTGCTGGGAATGAGTTTTAGGAGACAAAATGTTAGAAAAACAGAGTTTTAGAAACTCAGAAAATTCAGGCCTGAAAAACCAGACTGTTACTGTGACACAGACAGGAACACACAGTAACACACACCACAGGGGTTCAGGCAGAGAAGGAGAAAAGAACTCTCCAGTTTATTGTTGACCTCGTATCTCTCAGTTTCTGGACAGTGATCAGAGATTGGACAGAGAAGTTCCCACCTCTCCATCTTCACTGCTCACTTGAGAAGTCCATCAGGTGAGATCTTTTACAAAGGAATGCAAACATGATCCTTGTTTATCTTATAATTTGTGAGAACCGACTTTACTATATTAAAATCAATCAGAAGGTTTATTTTCAGGGACAGCACCAGACTACACAAAATCATGCAGAGAGAAATCCACTGCCTGAAGGGGAAGGAAAGAAGTGAAACTCCTGATTGTGAGTGGGCAGCATTAGCTCCAGGACTGCAGCTGGGGAACAGAAGCTGTGCCCTGAGCTGAGCCCGGGGGATGCAGCGCTGGCACCACGCAGGCACCCTGGCTGGGCTCTCAGCAGGGATCACAAACTGACCTATTATGTCCAAAATGAAAAGAAACAGCATAAAGGGGGGAGCCTGCAGTGGAAGAGGAATATTTTGCCAGCTGAAATGGCACTGGAAGTCAGTATGGCCCAATGAATTTGGAAACTCTGAGCACTGTCCCTACATGGTGTAGAGAGTGACTATTGAGGAGCAATGTTTTCTGTTCTGCTTTCCAACCTTTTTTAAAAAATGCTTTCTTTAGCTGTACTTGAGAGATGAGGCTTTAAAAATATTGGATTTTTAAACACAGAAGCTCCAGCATTTCAGCCCAAATCTCAGGTCAAATCGCTCTCTGGAATTATTCAGGACAGATCCACAATGTGAAATGAAAGAAATTAGAGCATTAAATATTCTGACGTGACACTTGCAATGGAATTGAGAGATCAGGTTATGACCAAGTCAGTGTTTATTTCATTGACTTCTGATGTGAAGCATTCCCAGCTGTAAATTTCTCCAAATTCAGGGGTAAAAGCAGTATTCCCCATCCCTCCCAAACTCCAAAGCTGTAATTTAACAGGTTTTTCTGTCCCAGCTGGTCTGGTCAGAATTTAAATGCTTGACATAACCTGGTGACTTGCAAAACAAATGTATTGAGAGATGCCAAAACCATCTACTGGTAAAGCATTGTGGGAAAAATCAGGGAATAAGAATGCTGGAAACTCTGTGACCACATCAATTAAACAGGCAAAAAACCCTGACTTCGGTGAGTTGGGTCAAAAGAGAAGGAAAAAACACTGTTTAAAGAAAAGTGAAAGATTTTTTAACTTCAGAGTAGATTATATCAGTAGGAAAAGACCTGCAATGATCATCTTGTCCAAGAGCCCGACTTCAACACTGACCAAACAACCACAAACAAACAAAAAAATCCCCTCACAACCTTTATTGGCAAAGGACAATCACTTCCTTGCCATTTGGGTCAACTCCTGCCCGTTTCTCAAGATAATTTTTTGTGCCTGCCATCAAGAAGCAACAGCAAAATATCTGAAAATGTCAACTCCTTTTAGTTCATCCTTTCAAAACCAAAAAATGTCTAAGAATTCCCCTTTGGCTTGCTGATAGCAAGGATGGAATAGAAAACCATGTTTTGTCCCCTGTGTTTCTTCACAGGAACCTTTCAAACTCCAGGTTCAGGGGTCTGAACACATTGTGCTCAGTGACCTTTTGCTGCACTGTGTCGTTTCTGTCTCCTGTGCAGAGAATTTCTGCTCTTTTTCTGGGAGGTCTGGGGACAAAGTTTCACAGTGGGAGCTGGTGATTCCACCCAGGCTAGAATAAGGTAATGGAAAAAGTCACTACAATGTTCCTTACCCTCTGTTTAAAATACTGCCCCTCTTGAGCCAAATAAAGGGAATTTCCATGTGAAGATCTCCAATATGAAGAGCTGATTTGTGAGCGTTATGAAAATAATTATTTCCATAGGTTGGGGATAACAAATTTCCAACAGTGATTAGTTAGCTGCTATCACTGGAGTTATTCCTGCAGCAAACTCTTCAGAGCCGTGCTTTGTGCCAATTGTTTTGGATTCTCCACACACAATTATATTTCTATTTTCATATTCAACCAACACAATCACACAAGCAGCCTGATAACAGACAGAAATGTAGATTATATTGTGCCCAAAGCACCTTAGACCCTGTCAGTTGCTCATAAACCCAGCCTTGTTCCTGGAGTGGAAGCCCTGGAATCAGCAGATAAAACTCCTGTTCTTTTCTTTGCCAGACACTTTGCAGGAATTGTGTTACATCTTCATGTCTTGCTTTATTCACAAATGAATCACGATAATTTCCAGCTCACTGACATGGACAACCGAAAGTATTTTTCAGGCATTGGGGAATTTGAGAATCTGGAGAGAACTGTGATGGGGATGTAAATTACTGTTGTGCCATGCATATATTCTCATTTTTTTACATTATTATCTGATGCATTTCATATTTTGAGCTAACTTCCACGTTCCAGGATAATTTTAAATGCCACACTTTTCCATTATGCAGGCAGAGATAAAAAAATTATTTTCAAAAGAAATATTTTTTTTTTGTTCTTTTTCCAGCCATCTCATTTCTATTTATGAGCAAATGATATTTTGGGATGCAGAGCTATTTTCTCCCTCTCTATGGGATCTCCTCATTCACAGTGCCTGGGTTGTATTGCAGCTTCTGAATACTGAAGAATACTGAAACCACAGGATGAGAAAGGGGTCTGTCCCATGCTTGCCACTGCCTTGTCACCTCAAACAAATAGTTGTAGGAAAAACTGGAAATTTCATGTATCCCTTTCAAAATCAGAAGGTTCTGATAACTGGATGCAGATAAGACAGCAAATCTTAAACCCCAAAGTTCTCCCATTCAGCTCTGTCAGGTTGCCTCCCCTCCTCACATCTCATGGGGCTGACATTTACCAATGTTCAGTCAAACTGTACAAAAAAAAAATAATAAAAAAAAAAGCCAAAAAAGAGATGTAGGAAAGATTGACTTCATTAAATGGCATCTGCATTCAGCACAGACTACAAAGCAACTCACAAAGGCATCTTTGTACACTGCAGGTGCTTCTCTGACATCTGAAGAGACTTCTAAGGTGCAGTAGCTTGGCAGCTCTTGTAGGAGATAGAAGGGTTTGTTATCCTAAGTTGAAGCAAAGCAACTCTAAACATTTCTTTGCTTAGAAAAGGAAATGTGTGAAACAGGGGGAAAAAATCACTCTGGGAACTTCTTTCCGCAACTCCCCCTCCCTCCGAAAACACCATAAAAATATTATTATTTAGAAAAGCTTGTCTAAGCATATTTTGTCAGCAAAAGTGATTGATTCTTGCCCTTGGTGAGCCCAAGATGGTTTTTTTTTTCCAGCAGGCAGCAATATTCTGTTAAGTGGCAGTAGCAGCAGGAGGCTGCATCCCTCACAGCCCAGAGCTTGATCTGGGCATACGGGAGGCAACAAACCTGCTCCCATTGTGGCTGAAATAATTCAACAATTCAACAACTCAGCCAATCCATCCCAAAGTTCCTGGATGTTCTCAGCTCTCAGCTCTTTCTCCAAACCCTCCCTACTCTGAACGGTGCAAATGGGAGGTTTTTTTTCTCAGATGCAGAGCACATAGCCGAAAGAAAAAGATTGCTACAACTTGTGCACTCACAGGTCACAGAAAATGAGAAATTCAGTCAAAGCACTGTCAAAAGAATAACTTTTGAGTGATCTCAAAAATACCAGGTCCTCTGATCTTTCTGACAAGGCTGTTCTGCGAAAACACAGCCTTTTGTTTTTCCAAAATGTAAAGTACAGGAGATGACAGGTAACACACCCAGAACAAGCTTCTAAACTCTACCCCCAGAAAGGAAACCTTCTTAGAAACACATTAAAAACCTCAGTTGTTCAGTGGAACTAACAAACGGAGAGATTTCTAGAAACTGACAGCCAGGCCAATTCCTCTCATCACATCATTCTCTTTTTCAGAATATTAAAGATTTTTTACCAGACATTTTAATTAAGTACAGACTCCTTTCACAGTCCTCTTGGATGGACAAGGGCTACTTACACCTGGAGACAAAAGAATCCAATTTCTTTGAAAGCAGGTGTCTGTATGTACCTAAAGATTAAAAGAGAAAAATAAAAGACCCATTGGAACATAGAACAGTACCAATATCAAGTTGTCACTGTGGATCTGTGACAGAGGAAAACATCCTAATGAGCTCATAAAAAACCTGACAGCCCAAGGAAGGGACACGTGGATGCAGCAGTGACCACGATCAGCCAAATAAGAGGCTGGATTCCTTGAAATTGTTGTGTCAAAAAATCCTGGGCTCATAAATTTGCCAGAGGATAAAAATACTGAGTGAATGCTGAGTGCACCTCTGAAAGATGAAAACAGTCACAGGCATTTCCTGAGCGTTTCTGCTTGTTCTTGGTGATGCCGAGGTGAATTGGGAAGGCTGCAATATTCTGGATAATTCCTGGTGCTGCTGAGGACAGAAAGAAATCCTCACCAACCTCAGGAGCTTCCACAGGACTCAGGAGGAGAGAGAGAGGAAATGAGGAAAACATTATTGTAGTGCTTTTCCAAGGATTTCTCTTTAATTATTGATTTTAAAACCCTCTGCTTCAAAATACTTAAAAGTAATTTTAATATTTCGATGGATCATTTTTCCCTGTAATCAAAGCACATATTTTTGTACAGAATCAAATCAGACTTCTGTAATCTTAAGGGGTATCACATCCATGATTGTACTAGATACCAATAAAATTGTTTGTACAGCTGCCATAAAATTTTATATGACTAAATCCAAGTTGTGGAAGATTGAGGGTAAAATACATGAACTACTCTGAATGTAACAATTGAAATTTGGTTCTGATAAACAGGAACCTTAACCAAAGGCAGGTGCAGTGGGTTTTCTGCTGAGGAATTTGTGAAGAAGACAAGAAATGGCTGCTTCTGTCCTATATTTCTTATTCTAACTGCATTCTGTTTTATCAGGAGCAGTGGATGGACCCAAAGGCTATTTGTAGGTGAGAAATGAGCAGGACATTTTTTTCTTTTTCTGCTCACAATTCCATGGAAAACAGCCTGACCAAGAATATTCAACTGCAGCTGTTATCTTTGTTGTGCAAGTTATTTTTACAAAAATGTAAGCTCCTCGTGTTTAAATAAATTATTTAAAAGAGGACATGTTAATGGGCTATCAGAGTTTGCCTTCTAACATCAGGGATTCTCCATGGGTATGAAGAAAACATAATCACACATATGGTGGAACTAAAATGTACTATTTTTCTTGAATGAAATTCTCTTGTTAACTCAGCAGGCACTGCATGAGATCACATATCATTTTTCAACCATCTGCACATCTCACAGTATTATGGACAGAGAACTTCTCTTATTCAGCCACTAAGACTTTATGCTGGGTGACTTTTAAGTGTGGATTCACTGGAGTAGCTTTCATCATTGGAGGCAAATTTGGCATCTATGCAGATGCCACTTGCATTTTTATAGATTTCAGTTCAAAGAATAAACTTCGAGTCTGTCCTCTGCCACCCTTGTTTCCAGCACCTGATGGATCAGACATTCCAGGTAATTTGGACAGATGACCTTTCACATCACAGGCAAGTTAGGAAAATTCATGGCTCAAATTTCAAAGTGAAAGACACTTTAAGGAACATCAAGAGCCCTTGATTGTGATTAGCTGTTTGATGAAAGAGAAACATAATAAACCAAATAAAAAACAACCCTTCCACCCTTCACATCAACAGCTTTGCTGCCAAAAGATCAGAAGCCAACATATAAATGAGCTCTTTTTTATGGGATGCAGTCATTGCTGTTGGTGTTCAGTGAGCTCTGAGTAATTCATGGATAGTTTGTCATGATACAGTGCCGAGTGAATTAACAAATTTAAGGACTGTGTCAGGAATTTCAAGCCTTGCCTCTCTTTTGGTGTTGGGTATCAAGGGGTCTCCAATCCCCTCCAGTCCTCTGACACTCTGCCATTTATGACATCTTCCATTTTCAAATTAGAAATCTCAATATATACGCCAATGACAGGACATTTTCAGGAAGCTCTGACATGATATTCTTGTTTATATAAAAATATTGTGGAGATTAAGTTAATTTTAATTTCCTGAGTCTGTACAGGTCTGCTTTCTTACTTGAGATATAGCATCTAATCTTTGAATATCCTGAAATTAATTAAGAATGTGATGAGTTTTACATGAAAGTGTAACCTGGTAGGCTTTCATTATTTCAACCTGTTCCTTACAATTCACAGTGGACTCGTTTGGGAGCCATTGTTTTTTTTAAAAGAACACATTATGGAAACTCTGTTTTTAAAGGAATATGCCTGTTTAACTAAAGCTAACTGGTTCAACAAATAAAAATCAGGAATGGAAGGAAACACCCAAGAATTTTTTTTATCATACCTTAGCTTGTGGGTTTTCCTACTAGCCCTGCCTAATTCCCTCTGTGCTTTCACTGTCTGCACATGCAACATTAATGCAGAGAACAGAGTCCAGGGCACTTCAAGCAGTGTAATATCAAAACAGGTAGGAATGAAAAACAAAATGTTACCTCAGCTCCACAACAATTGAGAGCAATCCAAATCTTTTCTTTCCATGAGAAGAGGACACTGATGAAGCAATCAATGTTTCTTGGTGTCCTGCCACAGGACCGTGTTAACTGCAGAGTTCAACATTAGAGGCAGCAGCAGAAACTGCTGGGTTTGGGTAAAAACCGGTTTGAGAAAAGCTGATACCACTGCTTCTTTTTACCACCCAACACCTCGATATTACAGACCAGGTAATGGGGTCAGGGGCAATGCTTTTCTAAAATTAACTTAATTTGTAACCAAGAGAGCTGTTCAGAGCCATCCTGCAGCCCATCAGCTGAGGAAGTGCCTGCAGTTAAAATCCTGTTTTCTTTCCCTTGCTCTCAGTATCTCTAAGCTGGGTACTCATTAGATTTCATGTAAACCGTACTTGGCTTTTTTTTCCCTATCAAACTATTTTGGTTTGCCCTGCATTCTGTGCCAAAGGAAGGCATTGGCAGAGCCTTGTTTTGCCAGTGGCCTGCTGGGTGATTCTCAAACACAGCGATTTTCTAGGGAGGATTTTCCTCGTGTGGGTGGCTTTGTGTGACACTCCCTCCGTTCTGTCAGTGACATTTAATTTGTCCTTTATTTCTGCTGTCTCCCGTTTATCCCCCATCCATCTGGCTGGCTCAGCAGTGGTTTTTCCAGGTTTCCAGGCAGACTTTGGCCTCCCCTGCTGTGTGAGCCCCTCTCGGGCGCTGCTCTGCAGCCTGTCCTGGCTGTGTCCCTGTCCCATGCCTGGTGCCATCTGCACCCTGGAAAAGCGTCCCTGTCCCTGTCCCTGCTCTGCCCAGCTGCACAGAGCCCAGGGACCAGTGCAGGGCAGCCCCTGCTCTCTGTGCCCGCAGGCTGGGCTGGTCAGGAGCTGCCAGCTGGAAGTGGCCAGCACTGAACATCCTGCAAGGCACAGCACGGGTTGCACACACCAGGCACCCCCTGGCTGCAGAGAATTATTAATTACTACATCATTCGGAGTTATCACATGAAACTGCAATAGCTGGTTATTTGGAGTGATAACTTAAGTGACTAATACTGTCAGGAACCGTATATTTCTCTGATTTTTTTCCTTAGGCTGTGGTTGCAGCTGTTTTAACTGCAGAGGAATAGGTGTTCTCTGCAGGTCCACATCTGGCTGCTGAACCTCTGGAATGTTTGCAGTGCACTGGGATCCATTCCTGGAGTGTTGTGCATGAAGAAAACCTGGAAAGCTGTGCCCTTGATTTCCAACTTTATTTTCTGCTTGGCTCTTTCTTAGCTAGATTCTTTCTATAGTTATGGCTACTTTTTTAAAATGCATGGTTTCTTAAATCATGACAGATTGGTTCAAGAGTTCTTGCAGGACAGTCAAAATTTTTGTTTTGCATTATAAATCCAAGGTTTATAATTTTTTTACTTTATATAATTTATATTTGTGTCTCCTTTCCTTTCAACTAGATCCAACCTCTGGTTGACATCAGCTTTTCCCTTTACCAGTACTGTTCAACATCTAATTATTACCCATTTACAATATAGATTTCTGTAGAGGATCTTCCATCCTGGCTGACACTGAAACATTAAAATTTTGGGGTGAGATATATCCTGAACAGATAGAAACCAAGAGATTTTGTGCAGCTAATTACAGCTTTAGAATATATTCCATGATTAACATGATCTTTTAAATACAACAGAAGTTGTATGGTGTAGGATTATAAAGAGTATTTTGTCTAAATACTGCTACTTAAAAATGCAACACCACCTGTAAAGAAAAAAAAAAATCTTTAAAACAACATGTGCATTATGTGTTAATCTAATTAAGAATTTTATTAGCATATATATTAACTTCCACAGCATCAAATTTTTGAGTCTGTAAAATGCTATGAAAGATCTTTCTTAAAAGCACAGCTGTCTAAAAGGTTGTGCTGCAAGTCCCTGACCTGATTAAAGGTGGGAAAGAGCATGGCTGCACCATTTATTGACATTTCCATTTTTTGCTGTTGCTAAAACCATTATCTTTTACTGTGTTCTCCATTTCCCTGCATGACATTTTTAGCATTGCCAAATACTGTTGTTTAATTGTTTCTTAGGGGTAATGAATTTATAAAATAGGGAGTCATTATCTGTGTGGGAGAACAGCACTGGGAGATTTTACTCATGAATTCATCACGAAGAAATGGGAGTCAGTGGTGTGACAGCAGAATAAAGAAAAAATATTGTGGGATGTGCTGTCCCAGAAGGATGCTGGATTTAGGACACAAGAGATAAATTACTGTGCTGAACACAACTCTACTGGCAGATCCAGAATACCCTATCCAGGCTTGAAAAACAGATCCTAGAAGAGATATTGGATACTGGAAAGAAACTGGAAGAGAGAAGAAAGGGGAATAGGAATTATAGAAAAAAAAAAAAAAACAATTAAGAAAAATATGGAGTTGATTTTCCTTATGTGTAAAGATAAAGACACAAAGGATCAGAGGAAAGACAGAATCCCTCATGCAAAAGAAAAAAGCTGTGGAGCTTTTCAGTGGCTCTGAACTCCAGGCCAAAAAGAACTGAAGCATTTTTGAATCAACCTGAGCAATGCTTTGCTTTACAAAAGAATGTACAACTTTCTGCAGCTCACACATTTGATTAAGCTCATTTGGGGATGAAATTATGTATTAGAAATTAGAATAAAGCTGAAACTAAATATGACTTTGAATGACACTAATATCTGAACTTACAATACACCCTGCTGGCAATGTTGCATTGCTATAAATGTCTGTGTTATTGTCACCAGACATAAACATTCAGGCACCTGAAGAATGTGCTTTAAACTCATGTTTGTAGTAATTTGCCAAGCCTCTGGTGTTTAATAATGCAACAACCCTTGCTTAGCATTAGCAAAATAATTTAAGTGAGTGTTTTGCAGTGTTCCATGAAGAACATTAATGCAATAATACATTCTAAGTACTTAAAAAAGGGAAACCAACAATGCAGCGATATGGCTAAAAAGCTCTATTAAATGAATGGAGAAGCAGCAGACATCATAGATGATTGGAATTAATGTTTTTAAATTAAAGTTCTGATAGCTGATAGGTTTGAAAACTACCCTTCTCTGGAAAAGAAGGAAACATGACTGAAACCAGTGAAAACACAAAACTGCAAACGTTTCATCAATAGGATTCCGTGATTCTCTTTTTTTAAGTATACACTAGAGGTGACATAGCAGGTTATAAACACATGAGACCATTGTTTAGTAGCAAATATAGAGCACTGTGACCTGAAAAAATGCAGGATTTGGAGATAAAATGACCATGTGTCTCTTCACCCAAAGACCCAGCTTCATTTTGGTGTAAGATTCCCTTCAAGTTATCTCACCACGTTGGCATTTTCCTTTTGGACAGTAATAACTCCTCCTAAAAGAAGTTTATTTCTTGAAGTAAGACAAAGTGGATGATTTTGTTTTAGCAATGTTCATTAAGCTGAGAGGGTATCAATGGCTCTCACAGCAATTCCTTTTTTGCTCACACTCCTGCCAGACACGCTCCTCGCAGGATGCTGCTGTAAAATCTTCCCAAATTCGACATCCAATCCCACAGGTACAGAGGATTAGGAATCATCATTAGGAACTGGGAGAGTTCTTCCACTCCCACATGTGTCCCTGATATGGGGAGGCTTTTTTGTAAAAGTTCTTGTAAGGAAAGAAGGAAAGCAGGACTCTTGGTTGTTCTCCTTCTCCAGGTTGTTTATTGTTCTCTTATCAGCAATCTCAGCACTCCAGGCTTTACACCAGCTCAGTGCGAGGGAAAACAGAACCCAAAAGGACCCAAACACACGGAATCAAGGTTCTTTTAAAGATAATTTACACAATTATCACCAAGAACTTTCATTATTTCTATTTTTCTACCAATAACTAACTCAATTTCTATTCACGTGGCTCTAGACTGCAGCAAATTCCAGCCCATGGTCCTGCAGAACAAGGAGGAGATGAAGGAGGAGGAAGCAGCCTAAAACCCACAAGGATCCTCCATCTTGTGTCATCTGCTTACCATCCTAACAAACCCCAAACTCTCAATTTCTCACCCTGTGATAAATTACATGTTATGCTGCTATCTAATTTACATTCTGGAGAATTCTGTTTCACCCCAAATCCTGGGAAGCCCTTTCCATGGACAAAGGTTAAAACCAGTGTTTGTCAGGGGGTTTGGACCCTTCCAAACCTGCAGAGAAATATTCCCTGGACTCCAACAGGCATCAGTAGCCAAGGAATTAAGCAGCAAGGACTGGACTGTGCTCTCTGCTTTTGCCTCAGCCTGGGCATTCCCCACTGTGGGCACTGCACCCCGAGACAGCTCAGCCCTCCCAAATTGCTGTTGGAAGGGTTTTACAGCATTTCCCTGAGCAGCACGAGATTCTGCTTCAGATTCTGCTGCTCCACATCTCACGCTCTGCTTGCACAGGCATCGTATCACACACAGACAAAATGTGCCATTTTTATAATGAGCAACCAAGAAATAATAATTCAAGCATTTTTTTTTAAAATTACTGCTGTCAGAATTTTGATGAGACTATTCCTATGAAACAGCTGCTGTTATATGAGTATGAAGTAGGATATTGATCTAGGAAAATAGTGAACAAACTCTCTCCGAGCTGTTTTTAGTGTCAGTTAAGCTTGATGTGTATTTCATTTATATCATATTTTAATGCTGGAATAACCAGATATAACTCCTATTTCTTGTATCCTGTTTTTCTCCCTAATTATAATTATCTTGTGGTTAATTACAGAAAGAGTGCTAATGACATCATCCTGCATTATATCAGACAAAACAAATTCTATTTTTTGTTTCAGAGTGATAGTTAAGCAAGTGGTAGGGAGTTGGTTAAATGTTCCATCTCAAGCAACCTCAGTTCACCGGCTCCTTTCCATTATTTATTTGGGTAAACCATAGAGTTACTCAAGAATTATGATGGCTTTATTCATACTGCTAAAAAAAAACCTACAGGAACATAAAGAAAAAAAAAATCATGTCTTTGTTTCACCAATTCTGTTGAATCCCTCTCCACAACACTCACATGATGCTCCACTAAACAAAACCCACCCCCTGTACCTGCATTCAAACCCATTTCTGCAAGCTCAAACTGAGGGTGAACATGCTCCAGGTTTGCAGTGAAGAAACAAAATCAAAATACTGATCTAAAACCCAGAAGAAACAGGAACATTTTTCAGCTCTTCCACCTACCAAAACGAGCTTTGCAAGGCTGAAAAAGATACTCTGCTAGGTTATTTTTGCTCTTTAAAATCACTTATTTGAATTATCTTGAGGCTGTTTAAGAATATTTTCTGGACTATGAATTCACATGAATTCTAAAATAAACTCAAGCTGATTGTGAGGATATTGGAGGAGGAACCTCCAAATCACCCCAGTAGCTCCAGTGAAATGAGACAGTCACCTCCACAGAAAATAACTAAAAAATGTAAATTCCCATGTGGTTAAAGACATCAAAAAGGTACAATGAATAAATTAGAGTATCCTTCAAAGAACTGAATTCATCCCTAAGTGTAGAAGATGAAAAATTCTGGCATAGTAAATGGAAACAGAGAACACAATGAAGATCCATCATAAGTTCAAATCCTGGTAGAAGAGGTTGTGGAGCAAATTCAGCAGAATTTTAAAGAGTAATCTCCAGCTCTGGATAGTATTTTACACAGGAGTTCTAAAAGAATTCAAGCATGAAGCAGTTGAATTATTCACTGCAATTTAACGCAAAACCATCTCAATAGCAGACAAAGATATTTCAGTGCCAGGGGCAAATATGACACCAATTTTCCACAAAGACACCTGTGGCAGGGATATGAAAAATTACAGCAAATAAGTCTGGCTCCCTTATCCCCCAAACTGGCAGAATTTGTAATAAACCCCCCATGTATTAGCAGACACCTGAATAAATAAGATATCTTTAATGAGTCAACACAGCTTTTGTTAAGAGAAGGCAGACTTGGAAAATAAGCAGATAAAAAATTTTACTGATATCTCACATTCCAAAAGACCTTGTCCAGAAATGTCTCTAACACTGGGAAATATTGACAGCTGTCAGCAGTTATTGAAAAATATGCCTTGGGAGAAAGTAGGTCTTTTGGGTAGAGAAAACCTTTTTTTCATAAAACATGTTCTATGAAAAATAACATCTGAAAATTAAAAGACAACCTGTCGATATATTATATACAGAGGCAGTTGCATTCTTAGCACAATAGAGTTTTAATGCAGTAAACAGCAAAAATAATTTGAGTGCATTATCCCAAAACACTCAGGAATGGCAACATATGAAAAATGAAAAAGATTGAGTAGCTGGTCATTTTTTTGAGCACAGAATTATTGCATTTTACAAGTTTAATGTTGGCTTACCTGTGCTCTTCAGAAAAACAAGAGATATCTCATGTATATGTGCATATATAAATATATGTGTATTTAATATGCATGTGCTGCCTTACTGTTGCATATAATCACAGGAGGTGAATTAGATTCAACAATTTCTATATAAATTGCAGCCTCACACTGGTTTCTTCGTAAATCATAACTTCAACCTCAGTCAGCTAGAGTGCTTTTAAAAAACCCAAGATGTTCTTACTCATAAAACAATACTTAAAGAAAACTGACAATATCTCGCAGCCGTTTAAGAACAAAAAAAAAGAAAATTGAAATCTGGTTTAAGGTGAAGTCTCAGACCTTAGAGAACTTGCACAGTGATTATTTCAGGAAAGCAGTTTCTGACAGCTGGGTTCAGATCCCTCATTCTTCACTCCCCCTGTGCCTGGAGCCAGCTTCAGCTCCTTTCCTTGGTCCTGTGGCTTTTGGCAGCTCCATTTTCCAGCCAAACCATCTGACAGCAGCCCTGGGCCCTGCTCTCCACGTGCCAGACCGTTTCCAGCAGCACTTACAGCAAACACACACCCACAATGAGGGGCTCTGGATTCACAGGGGCTGTAGCCAGACTTCTGTATCCAAACCCTTCTGCTCTTCAGGAACTGATTTTTACTGGCAGGACCAGGGGGGTCCCAGTGGCCTGGACACAGGGAGCAACTGGGAAACAAGAAACGAAACGAGAAAACAAAATTAAACTAGGCATTGTGTAAAACACAGCAAACAACCTTTAAAAATACGGAGGACAGTATCCAGTCTTTTGAGATGCCATTGGTTTCCACCCTGGTAATGGAAATACACTTGGATTTTCTGCAAATGAAAAACATTGTGTGTCTACACATTACATACACACACTCCTTCCCCTGCCCATTTCAGAAATGACATTTTCCTCCCCCCAAGGTCTCATCCTATGTCAATTATGCATTCGGGCTATAAAGGACTGAATTAGAGGCAACAGGAATTGTAACATAGAAATGATAGATCATTTTCAAATTTTCCTAACAATAAAAGGAATTGAATATTTCATTAACGTTATTTTCTTTCTGATTTTAAAGCTTTGGAAACTGTTACAACATGTTTATGTTTGCATTTAAATCTATTTCAAATAAATATATGGTTGTATATAAAAGGCAATTTAAATACATATAATGATAAAATTAAGTTCCATTACTGCAATATTCTTTATTTTCTACAATAACAATTCACTGAGATTGTTATCCCTTTCATCTTAATTGGGTAATGTATTTTCCTCAATGCAACTGTTTGGAAAACAAACACTGGGTTTCTTTGAGGCAATTTGCAGACATTGTTAATCTCTGTAGCAGTTATGATGCACATTTTCCTCCACCACTTCCGTGGTATTTTATTATTGAGCCACAAACCCCTCGTTTTACATGTGAGATACACCCCAGCAGTTGTGTTTGTTTCAGCAGTGTTTGTTTTTTCCTTGGAGCTCATGGCCAGGCAGGGCACAGAGGGCAGGCTGGGCTGTGCCAGCTCCTGAGGATGCCCCGTGCCTGCTCCTGCCTGGCAGCAGAGGAGCCCCGTCAGGATTCCGGGTGGAACTGGGAGATGCACACTCCAAAACCACAGCAATTATTTGTGTGTGATCTCCTTCAGGGTCTATGGGCAGCTGGGAACACCGAGTTAGAGATAAGGATTGCAGAAACACCTTGGAAATCTCTTCTCTCTGCGCGCTCTTGCTGCTCCTTTCCTGCTAATTTCACCCATATTGCTCTTGCAACAGGGCTGCTTGGGCTCTCCCTTTGTGCTGGGTTTGCTTTTTAAACTCTTTCCTCAATTGCAGTGGTACTTGCACACCAGGGGAGCTTCAGAGGGGGGAAGCAAACCAAAAGTGAGGATGAGCAGCACCGGCCCCGTGGGTGGCTCTGGTCCCCTCCTCTCCTGCCCCTCATCGCCTCCCAGGGGCTGGGGCTTCCCCAGGGACCAGCCCAGAGCTCCCATGCCAGCCCAGGCTTTAGCACACCTGGGGAGCCACTTAAAGGTATAAAAGAACTTAAAAGCTGAAGACAGGACCTTGCAGTTTCTATCCAAGTCCTTTGCTAAACTGCCTTCTGAATTATTTTGGACTTTTTACAGAGAAAGGTTGTGGCAGCATCTTTGCAGAGTTGGAGGCTCTTTACTAAAGAGCAGATGGACTGGAGTTGAATTCCTTTGTTTCCCAAATAGTGATAAGGTGTCACCTATGTGATCTCTTGAAGCTCCTGTTCAGCTGCATAGATGGTGCATTATCCTCCTGAAGGATTTTGTTATGAAAATTAGGATTTGGATGTAATGAAATCTAATTTAAATAATCCAAACAGAGAGTTAAGAGAGATCCACACAGAGTATTCAAGAGTCTTATGCTTTTCATAAACCTAAGCTTAGTGTATTTTCATAGAACATTTAAGAGATCTCTGATATTTCAGTGGCAGAAACAAATTTCATTTATTTATTTCTAAGCAATTCTTTTTTATTTTTACAAAAAAAAAAAAAAATTCTCCTAGATAATTAGGATTAGGATCAAGTCTAAATCAAAAGAATACAGAATGCTTTGTATAAATGGCATAAGCCTGGAGTAAAAGTTGGATAGGAATAGATGATTTATACTGCTTTGGTTCAGTGACCTGGGTTCAAAGTCAGCCAAGGATAAAATCAAAGTAGGTTTTCCAGTCTGAATAATATAAATGTTATGTGGAAAGATTTATATTCTGAATGCTATCTAAGCTATTAATCCAAAGGGAATTATTTATAATTGTTAATTAGTTAGACAACTACAAACGATATAGAATGGAATTATATATCAGTTCTTTCCTAAAATCTCGTGGGCTAATGTAATTGTGTTCCATTAGTATAAATCCCTTTACAATGGATATTAAAATAAATGGGACTGAGACTTCCTTGGCTTCTGTTCCCAGTCCTGCTGTAATGGATGGGTCGAGCCCAAATCCTGTAATAGGATGAAGCTGCCCAGCTGAGGGACTCTCAGAGGTCACAGGCTGCTGCCACAGTTGCTGCTCTTTTCAGAAGTGCTTATTTACTTCTCTTTCTTCTAATATTTACTTCCACTGTTTATTTGTTACTTACAAAGAGTGGAAGCAGTCTTTTGCTCTGTTTGGTGTCTCCCATTCCATCACACACAACCCTAAATACGAGAAATATCTTTCACTTTTCTGCAGGTATAAAAGTGTCCTTTCTATTTTTGAAGTTGCTCAAGAGAGAACTTTTTACCAGCATCACTCCAAGCATTTACATCAATTATTTGAAGTCTTTTTGCTTCACTGGGAGATCAGAAAGTTGTCAGAAAAGAGTATGGGCAGATTTTAGGGTTTTGTAGGGAAGTGCACTGCCATTAAATTCCTGCTCTGCTTTATCAAAGGACCCTTCCAGCATGGACAATTTACACAGCAAGCGAGGTGAGAACGGTCACACTGGAAACCAAATCCAAACACCCCTTCAGTATCCCCAGAAGCACAAGAATGACATTGGAAGGATCTCCTGTTTTCCTCACTCCTGCACATCCCAAACTCCAGGAGTTTGAGGGGTGCTGCAGCTCTGCCCTTCTCAGGAGCTTCCTGAGGGAGAGGATTCATCCCACACCTACTGCAGCAAGACAATGGAATATTCGTGGAATATTTTCACAGAGATCTCAATTAACAGCAACAAATAGTGAACCCCTTGTTTTGCAGCTCTTGTTAACTTTGTTGAAGTAGAAATAATTTATCCAGGCAAGCTGAAGTCTCCTCCGAGACAAGGTTTCAGAATTTCCCACAGCTCAAAAGGACTTGTGCTTTGTAAAATGAAACGACCCTGTTATCTACATTGAGGGAATTTACAGTCAGTTTATGCAGAATAACTTTACCGTTTCAAGAGCAGTAAGAACTTGATTTACATGCTGCTACTCAAAAAAAAAAAAAAAAAAAAAAAAAAAAAGAAAAAGAGGTGAAAAGAGGTGATTTTCTCTTTTTTGTCTCACAAGTGTAGCATTCCCCTAAGGGCTGGGCCACTCAGCAGTGGTGCAAAGCAGGGTTTGTGCCAGAAAAAAACTCTGGGGGACAGTTCTGGCCACTGGGACAGGACAGCTGACAGCTCACTGACAGACAACTTAAAATCTAAACAAATTAACTTAAAATCTAAACACATTGGTGGTCTTCACCTGGCCTCTGCGTTCTCTTCAGGATTTTCCAAAATGTTGAGGAAAGGCAATGGAATCAGATTCAGGTATTTTTAGCCTCTTAGAAAATCGATCCCTTGCATTGAACTGTAGGTTTGTACTGCCTGCTGTGCTGAAAAAAAATAGGTGGATACTGTGAAAATGACATGAAGACATAAAACTCTGCCCTAAGAAAACCAACAGAGAAATTTCCTTTTGGGAAACTGGCTGAGAAGCTCACCTGAAGAACAAACTAAGCTAAATACTGCTGTATTAATTAGTAATTTAATATGCAGAGTAATTCTGAGGGAGAGACAACTAAGGAAGTCAAATAAAAAAGCCCAATAACCTCTATTAGTAACTCATTGATTTGTTTGTCCAATTAATTTTAGACCTAACAAATTACTGTCTGCCACGTGACTGATCTCTGACAAATTCACAATACTGAGCAGATGAAAGTATTTGCACAGATTGGATACCAATAAAGCAGAACATGAAACTATGGGGGTTTAGATCTGTTTAATTGGAATTTCAACGAAATTAAATTGAAAAATAAGGTCAAAGTAAACTGGTTCTGGTTATTGATATAAATTTCATGTATCTACAGGAAGATATTGAAGCAATTTATTTCAATCTAAAGTTTTGATTCATTGTTAGATATGTAATTAAATTTATTTTGTAGAAGCTTTGGAAATGCTTAAATCTTCAGTGAAATATTACCCCTGTAACAGAAAGTTTAAACAAAACAAGTCACATAGTTATCTCTGGATTTACATTTCTTCCTTTGGGAATCCTATTCTACTGTTTTACTATTTATGTACATCAAAGATATTTCCGAAAATTAGAAAATTAGAATTTAATTCCCATCCTTCTTTAGGTGGGAACAAAATTAATGTCAAAGATGAAAACCTCCATCCCTTGTTCAGTGCAGACTTCACTGCTCTGAGGGCAGTGGTGCTGCTGAGCCCTGGGCTTGTCAGGGATTTCCCCAAATTTGCTGTAACCCCAAATTTCCACCTCACCCCCCTTGACCTATATACATCTTTATGTCTCTGCCTTAGGTGCTTACACAAAGTGAATCTAGTGATACACAGATGATCTGTTCCACGTGGGAATAGAGATTACTCGTGATAACAAACCCGTTGTAGGGAATGTACTGAGGTAAATCACCAAAAATAAATGGGAAAGTTTTATTCCCATTGAGGCAAATCAAGATGAGGTTGAGATTAATTAAGCAGGAAAGTACAGCACATGACACCTAGTCTAATAAAGACATTTGCATATTTAAAGAAAGTGAAACAATATCTGTTTTAATTAAGTAGGCTGCTCCTTCAGGTTAATGCATTCAGGGGAAAAATTAAATCTCTCTCGAATCCCTGGAAGAAATGGAGAGTGGCTGCAGGAAATTGGCCTCCTGAAATGTGATTAATGGACTGGCTTGCTGAGGACTGGCTCCTGCTGGGGCACCAGGGCCAGCTGGGAGCCAGGGCAGGGGCTGCAGTGCCCGGGCAGTGCCAGGGGTGCCTGGCACCCAGGATCAGCTCCCAGCTGCACGGGCTGTTCCCCACCCCAGACACCAAAACATTTGACACCCAGTGTGCTCCCACAGCCCCAGCCAGCGCTCCCTCCACTGTCTCTTGCAGAGCAGAGGGAAATGCTCCTGTGTAGTCTTGGCTTTTCAGGCCTAGGGTTTTTAGAGCTCTGTTTGGATCTACTGAAATTCCTTTCCCAAGAAGAACATAAACGATGTTTTTATAATTGTGTTCACGTTGTTCATTCTTTCTGTGGGGAGGGTTTTGTTTTTGTGTCCCTCTAATTCAGCCAATGTGGGTGAAGAGTTCTGTCTCTCCTTCACCAATCACAGCAGTTTGTAGAAAATGTATATAAAGGATTGTGTAGTTTGAGTTTCTTACGTCTGAATTTTCTGAGTTTCTAAACTCAGTTTCTTCATGATGTTTTAGTTTAAGAAGATTTAGTTCTTACAAGCTTAACATAAACATTACCAATGTTTTAGTAACAACTGTAATGTTTTAAATTCTTTTCTATGTGACAGATTTTCTCTCTGTTTTTCAGTTTTGACCAATAAGATGGAGAGTGCTTACACTCTGCTGACCAATGAAAATAGCTGGTTCAAAAAGAGATATAAAGGGGTCAATTGTTTCAGTAAAGAGATTAGAGTCAGATTCATTGTCAAGAAAAAGAATTCATGTTGTTTGTTACTTGCCACAGTGACAGGAACGAGTTCTTAAAATAAAGATTCTACTTTGTACAGCCTTAGAAAAAATTTCTGTGTCCTGTGTGTTATCACAACAGCGTTATCACACACTCCGGCAGCAGCGGGGGCACCCAGAGGGTGAGGACTTAGCCCTGGTGCTGGACAGACAGACAGACAGACAGACAGACTGCTGCTGCTGGACAGAGAGACTGCTGCTGGACAGACAGACAGACTGCTGCTGGACAGACAGACAGAGAGACTGCTGCCGGACAGACAGACAGACTGCTGGACAGACAGACAGACTGCTGCTGCTGGACAGACAGACAGACTGCTGGAGAGACAGACAGACTGCTGGACAGACAGACAGACTGCTGCTGCTGGACAGACAGACAGACTGCTGCTGGAAAGACAGACAGACTGCTGGACAGACAGACATACAGACTGCTGCTGGACAGAGAGACTGCTGCTGGACAGACAGACAGACTGCTGCTGGACAGACAGACAGACAGACTGCTGCTGCTGGACAGACAGACAGGCTGCTGCTGGACAGACAGACAGAGAGACAGACTGCTGCTGCTGGACAGACAGACAGACTGCTGCTGGACAGACAGACAGAGAGACAGACTGCTGCTGCTGGACAGACAGACAGACTGCTGCTGGACAGACAGACAGAGAGAGACAGACTGCTGCTGGACAGACAGACAGACTGCTGCTGGACAGACAGACAGACAGACAGACTGCTGCTGCTGGACAGACAGACAGACATACTGCTGGACAGACAGACTGCTGCTGCTGCTGGACAGACAGACAGACAAACTGCTGCTGCTGGACAGACAGACAGACAGACTGCTGCTGGACAGACAGACAGACAGAGAGACTGGTGCTGGACAGACAGACAGACTGCTGCTGCTGGACAGACAGACAGACTGCTGCTGGACAGACAGACAGAGAGACTGCTGCTGAAGACAGACCGACAGACAGACTTCTGCTGGACAGACAGACAGACTGCTGCTGGACAGACAGACAGAGAGACTGCTGCTGGACAGACAGAGAGACTGCTGGACAGACAGACAGACTGCTGCTGCTGCTGGACAGACAGACAGACTGCTGGAGAGACAGACAGAGAGACTGCTGGACAGACAGACAGACAGACAGACTGCTGCTGCTGGACAGACAGACAGAGAGACTGCTGCTGGACAGACAGACAGACAGACAGACTGCTGCTGGACAGACAGACAGACAGAAAGACTGCTGGACAGACAGACAGACAGACTGCTGCTGGACAGACAGACAGACTGCTGGACAGACAGACAGACTGCTACTGCTGCTGGACAGACAGACAGACTGCTGCTGCTGCTGGACAGACAGACAGAGAGACTGCTGGACAGACAGAGAGACAGACTGCTGCTGGACAGACAGACATACTTCTGCTGGACAGACAGACAGACTGCTGCTGGACAGACAGACAGACAGACAGCTGGACAGACAGACAGCTGCTGCTGCTGCTGTTGGACAGGTGTTTTGTGCCGCTCCGTGCCAGGGAGCAGCAGGAAGTGTTCAATTCGCTCTCTGCCTTTCCTAAGCTGCACATTCAAGGTGTCAGCTCCTAACGTGGCCTCTGGTGAATGCCTGCAATCCTTGGGATCGCTCCTGTGAGTCCATGAGGAGATCACACCTCACCTCTTGCAGCCATCCAAATTCCCTTCTCAGGATGTGTCCAGGTGAGGAGCCAGAGATTCTTTTTGCTCCAGCACAAAACAGTGCAAGGCAAGAATAAAAAGCTGCTTTCAACTCCCAGCTGTCCTCACGTGGAGCCCCACGACGCCTTCAGAAAGGTGCCAGGCAGAAGGAAAAGGATTTTGAAGCTGAGATTTCCAGAGAAAAATGCTGAAGGTAGAGGAATGCCCCGGTGGGATCAAAGGGGAATTAAATACCTGTGCTGTGGACACAAATTTATACATTTCTGTGTTTTCAAAGAGCGATTTGATGTGATGTCACTTCGTGTCTAGCACATTATGCAAATCTTTTCTGCAGAAATCTGCCATTTTTATGGTATGTCCAGTGCATAATCTGACCAAGGAGTACAGCTGGAGTTTCACCAAAACCCACTGCAAACATCACTGCACGCACAGGGATTTCTCTAATAAAGAGAATTCTGGATGTTAAAGCTTTTTAAACAGAATTTATAAATATCAACAACTCTGCAAAGCTCTGCTTGAGCCTTCCAAGAGTCATGAAGGAAAGTGCATAAAAGCCTCACTCATTATTATCTAGTAACTCATTATTATCTAGTAACTCATTAATAGCTAGTAATTCATTATTATCTAGCAACTCATTATTATCCACTAACTCATTAATATCTAGTAACTTATTAGTATCTAGTGAAAGTTACCATAAGAAATAAATATAAGGGCTGGAGAAATCCATATTAAATTCAAGGTTATTAAATGAGTCATGCTTGATAAAAGCACATCTTCCTATTTTTTATTGCCTAGCACTGCTCAGGATGCATCTAGCAATTAAAAACATAACGTTGCACAATAAAAATTGCCAAAGCTATTAACCAGCCATATAAATGAAAACTTTGACTCCTAGCATTTTCCATCAGAGTAGTACAGAGTGCAGTCAAATGCCTCGCATTTCCAGGAATTCACAACCATTACGTCTTTTGTTTTTGTAAGTCGATCCATTTAGCCAAAAAAAAAATAAAAATAAAAATCCTTACATCCACCCTGCCACATTTTGCTAGGTATTTTTGATTTTTACAAAATGAGAAAAATCGAAAAAAAATTCTTTGTTTATGAAATCAACACTATTATAATTAGCTGGAGGATATTTTGATGTTTAAAAAAATGTTAGGGAGAGGATGTGCAAAGGTTAAAGTATCAGAGTGATAAACTGCACTTTAAGTTGGGGCATAAATATGGCCCCAGTAATAGCTGGAATTAGCAAGACAAGGTTAAAATTTAATTTTTCTAATAGTGAGTTGTTAAAAGTTACATCCTGCAGCATTAGGCATAAATGGCTTGTGCTCCTTTGACTTTCCTGGGGAGAGCTGAGGTCACTGGGCCCAGCTCCAGGAATGTACTTAAGCACATGTTTAAGTGCACAATAATTATGTACAGACTTAAAATTTGTCCTCCTCGTTTTCTCAAGCCCTTGCAGCTACAAAAGCAGTGGTAAAAATCAAGAGAGAAGCTGGTTTATGGCTGGGTACTGGTCTCAGAACCCGCTGGGTCATAAGCATGCAAAAGATTTTCACTTAAATATTTTCTCTTTCCTTATTCTTGGTGAAATCTGGTTCAAATTAGTCTGGTTTTGGGGTACAATATGCAGTAAAAAGAATCTCCTCAACCAAGTATGCCCTCATGATTTTTATTTTTTAAACGCTCAGGAAAATGATGCCAAAATCAGAATTTATATAAATTGCCAGCTAGAGAAGGTTAGAAGAGTTGACGTTTAATTGTAATTTCCAAATGGCTTTTGAGGCAGAATTGCAAACCTGGAAGATATGCATATTTAAAAATGGATTATGAACAAGATATTAAGATATGTATTAATTCTGGATTTCATATTTATTCTGCTTCTGTCCACCAGGGTGATATATAATTACTGGTAAAAAAAAGTCACAGGTACCTTCCAACTTGCAATACCAACATTTAATCTCTCTATTATTTTTATATCTAATCTTTTGCTTTTATCCTTACTCCTAAGGTATCTAAAAATACATTACACTATAGTGTAGTTAAAATTGCCTGATTTATTTACAAATTATTATAATTTGGTTATTCAGAAGCAGTAAATTTTTACTCAGCTTATCTGATAGATATTCTGATGCAGTAGTTTAGTAGACAAATGTAATTTTACAAAGCACTGTTAGATTACATGCTTGTTTTAAAGATTAAAGTGGGTGACAGATTGATTGCTCCTAAATTGTTCATTCAGGGTAACTACACACATTTTAAACCACATTTATTTCATCTTCTGCGTACATAAATCCAATGAAACATTAATTTTTCTATTTAAAACCCCCATGTTATTGGAGGACAGGAATTATTGTCCATGCTCATGAAATTAGATTAGATTACTTTGGGTTTGATAACTTATATTAGAACAATCAGGTCTTAATTTTGTTATCAAGATCTAAACTGTGGCTATACCTTATTTCAAGGGTGATGATATATAAAGATTACTTTTAGAGTAATTTTTTTTTCCTAAAGCATTATTCCTAAAATAAGCTATAAAACAAATTACTCCTATATCGAATAAAATATTTTTTAGTTAATGATTTGTACACTTTATGAGCATACAATGAGAACAGAAGAAACATTAAAAATCATTATAGATTTGTAAGTATTTTATTAGGAAAAAAATTATCAACTTACTCTCCAGCTTAGCTGGCCAATTAGAGTGATTTGTTTTTAACAGAAGGTTAATTTTGTTTTGGTAAAAACAGAGAAATGCTTTAGTGCTGTCATTTATTCCAAGGCAGATTTTGCAGAGGGTTTGAACCCTGCAGTTCTTTGTAATTTTACTGAACTCTGTGTTAGTTTTGTTCCTGCCAAGGTTTCTGTGTGGATGAAACTTGAGGAAAGGTTTGACAGACCAAGGGGAAGAGGTAAATATGGGCCCACTGGAGTTCAGCTCCTGGAATCTGCACTGAATCCATCTGTAGGGCATTTGGGTAGCACCAATAAAGCAAATAAATATCAATCTGTTGGGGTTTTTTTAAGAATGAATCATTTCAAACCCATCAAACATATTTTTTTTTTTTTTTAATTTCAGTGATAAGTTTTGGGGAAAAGAGAAAACCAGACTATTAGAATTCCTCACAACCTCAGTGTTTTACACTAACACACAATACTCTCCTGAATAAACACAAAATAGATTGTTTGGATTAAGTTTTTCCCATGTGGGATGATTATTAATCACTGTAAATTTGAATAGCTGAATAAAATGCAGTTCAGGTATGACTTTGCCAGGAATGACAACTCACTGTTTTGTAATATTGTCATGGATGAGAGAAAGAAACTATTCCTACAAAACTCTGCTAATAGAGCTGTGGGAGTAGCACGGCTGCACAGCAAAAATAGAACTTATTGTGATCCTGACCAAGATTAATAAATGAATACACAACCATTGTAAATGAACTTCAGTGATGCAAACTCTGGGAAGCTTTGCTAGTTTTAAAGTAAGTGTCTCACCTTATTTTTAATCTCTTCCTTCAGGAAATATCCACAGAGATGAGGAAGTTATTACTTTTGCTTTGTCCTTGCAAGTCCTCTGCAATCTTTGTTTTCAGACAGAAGATCAGGCTCATTGCATGTGGTAACGACCCTTCTGCTCTGCTCAGATATGTCAGCTCACACTGGCCAATTATTTTGAAGTGTGCAATCCTGTGAGTTGATGTTTCTCGAGAAATATGAAGCATAAAGAAGAAATATTCCTACTTTAACCTTTCTGTGGCATAAACTGACAATACTGTACTCTTGTGTCCTCTTCTTACCCATATTTTCAACAGAAGATTTAGTACTTCTCCATAAAATGGAGGAGGTCCAGAATGTGCAAGGATGACTGGATGAGTATGTCTTGAATATTTTTTTTAAATGTTTTTGTTGCCAGTTGAGATTTGGGCGGTGTTGACATCTCCAGAATCAGTGTGAGGTGAGACAGCTCAGCCCACAGGGCTGTGCTTGAACTGAGCCAAGGGACAGCTCAAATTCAGTGGAACCACCACTGCATGGGGTTTTTTTTTCCTCCTGAGCTTAGTTTATACTTCCAAAATATCAAGAAAATATTTTTGCATGAATTTTTCTCTTTGACTTAATCAGCTTTCAACAAAAAGATCAGAGAGCTTCCTCTACTCCTCTCTCATTCTTAGCACAGAGAGCAGCCAGTAGTGCTTCTTTCCTGAGAGTTCATCTCCTCAGTCGTCAAGGACAGGGGTTACCTCGGCTTTTCCCCAGCATTTCCTGAATCCTTAATGCTGCTGGACATCATTCTGCAAATCCTGCTCCAAATCCCCCCTGCAGTGCTGCTGCCTTTGTGATTAGAGGATGGAAGGGCACAGAGCAGCCTGGGGAAAGCCCAGTGCTCCCCTTTCCCTCTCCTGCCCAGGTCAGGGGGCTGGGGCAGAATAACTCTCACGTTTTCTAACGCTGCTGCAGAGCCTCTTTCATCTTTTGAGTGCTTGACTCTGGGTGAGTAATTTACCTCTGCCATCAGGAGCAGGGGAGGAAAATGACATTTTGCAAATGCAGAGTTAAACACCTACTTGAGAACTGACCCAGCACAGCTGAACTGTGGATTTCCATAACCTCAAATTATGCCAGCCCTAGCATAGGAGGCTAAGGTGTTGACACAGCAATGTAATTAACAGTTCTTTATACAAGAAAGTGTCTTTTGTGACAAAAGTTCTGATATTTAAAGACCACGGGAAAAAACCTGATGTCTGATCTTGAAAAACTTGCAAGACATAGGTGATAAGCACATACAGCAGCAACTAAAATGTTTTGTTTGGTTGGGTTTTTTTAAGAACTAAATGGAAATATCAAATTCATTCGAATCTTGAAGAGCAGAATAACTTTTATTATTTATTTCTGTTTTTAAGGGGAGCTGAGTGCCTAATTTGCTTTGAGAATCTAGCATGTTCTCAGTTGCTGAAGGAATGAGGACATGCTTGTTAAAACCTGTTCAGCTAATTTGACATGTATTTGCTAGAAGAAAATATATTATCTTACAAGTTGTCTACTTCTATATGATGCCAAAATACATTTGCAATATTTTTCTCTAGTGAACTGAACTATTAATTTACACAACAGAATTGCAAATCTGAGAAGATTTTCCAGGAACCAAACTGACTGATGTTAACACTTTTCATAATTTACAGAAACAAGAAAAAAGACATTTGCTGGCATGCAAGTAATCTAGTTACAGGATTACAAAGATAAACCTCATCTACATCAGTGTAACACAAGCAATCTTGCTTTTAAATTGTTTTCTTACAGTCTGCAAGGAGTACACAGTAATCACACATCAGTAAACTGATCTGTGAGCTCTCCTAGTCCCAGCATCCCAGTTCTGCCCAGGGGTAAACAAAATAAACTGGAATCCACTGAGAATGATTCCACATTCCAACCTGAACTAAAGCCTGTACCTGCTAAAAGATGCCCTTTTTCACATGTCTAAATCAGAAACCTAAACCTGGCTTTTAATGGCAGTACTGAGTTTCTGCCTCCTTGTGTGTCCTTCAGTCTGACTCCATTCTCACCATTACATGATTGTGGAGCAGCAGCAGTAACTGGATCCTGAGCCTGACCCAGATTAAAAGAGAAACATTGAATAAACTTTGCTGTTTATTTTTGTCTGGGTCTTTCTGAGGCTCTGGCTGACAGCTTGCAGAGGCTCTGGCTGGACCAGGTCAGCACATGCCCCAAGCCCAGTTGTCACTGAGTCCATGGAACTGGAGGCTAACTTGGCTTTTGTAGTTTATAGCACTGCAGTGAAGCACAATCTCCCTTCCCCCAAAATGGGTCAGGCATGAGAATGCTCTTGTTTAATTACTCAAGGGAAATATTGACACTTTTAATTCATTGTCATTTCCTTTCTTGTCAATATCTTTCCTTTCTTTACTATCCCTTTTGTGTGCACTTGCAAATCCTCCTTTCAGGAAAACCATTGCAGAGACTCTTGTTTTTCCCCTAATATATACATTTAATTCCTTTTTCCTTATTGCCCTTGAACACGAACATGAGTCTGCTCCTTAAACAAATAATCCTTATGATAACTGTTGAAAGCAGCCAGTCTGTGAAAGCCTCCCCTTGCTCAGATGGAAAGTTAAAATTTGGAGATGAAAGAAAAACCTTCTTGTGATCATATCCTTCCCTCCAGAGTTATCAGGCTAACTGAGACAAAAATATTAAATAAAGTTTTCTTATTTGCTTATGCTAAATATTGACTTTTTATCTAATCCTTCAGCTGTGTGACCCTGTACTAATGAGGCATCATGGGCAGTGCATTCCTCTGTTTATTTGGCACAGCCATGATTACTTGAATGGGCAGTGCCCCCAGGAAACACAGCTCTGCTTTGCACTTATCCAGGGCAGAAATTTCTGGCTGCACACACAGAGGGGTCTGTTCATCAAAAGCTGCTGACCAGAGATCTGACCTTATCTGTGGATCCGACTTCTTCTTAGTCAAGTGATACAAATGGCACCCGATCTGTAAAGAAAAGTATTTTAATTGGCATTTCTGTCTGGAAATGACATTTTGAAAAGGAATGCCAGGTGAGTCTTGAAATTTATTTTTTTTCTAGCAGCTGTCACAGTAGTTCTAGCTTTATTTCCTGGTTTATTTTCTTTACATGTTCAAATGAGAGGGCCAGCTTTGGTAAATACTGTCAATTTTGTCAGGAAACACAAACTATGCCACTCTGCCTCTGCTTCTCACTCATTGCTGGGAAGTGATTTTTACTTGCTGTAAGACAGGTAAGTTCAGTATATTTAAAAGCTGTGTAATTATAACTGTGTGAGGTTGTCCAAAGCCAATGCCAGGTTTACAGAAGTGCTTTAAATTTGCAATACTCAGCTCCAAACACTCCTACATCCACTGAGTGTGTGTTAGCCATCAAAAGAGAATTAGAGTTGTCCAGGCAGCTGGCAAAGAGATATTACAAGATTAATAGAAAGCCTATTCACATTTTACAGGGAGAAGGAGAAGCCAGGCCAGGAGGAAAGAATTGCATTACATTTCAGTTACAAACATTTACATTTCGTTTTTGAATGCTGTTCCAGACCCCATGAATAAGCACAAAGCAGGAAGCCTGAGCCTTTTCTCTTCTCCAGATTAAATATTCTTAAGACCAAAACACCAAGATTTTGATTCATTCCAGCCCCTCTTGAATCTCAAAGTGTCCTAGGAGTGAAGTTGGAGGCTCTGCTTTGCTGAGCCCCAACTCTGGGGCACACAGAGAGAGAATTTGGGGTCTCAGCATCTCACACCTGCAGAACACCACAATCTGTGCCAGACACCCAAAAAACCTGGCTTGTCAAGGCCCAGCCCAGCCAAGCTGAGCTTTGGAGGGTGTTAATGCCACTGCCAACCAGAGCCTGTGTGTAGGGTCTGTCTGACAGAGCCCACGGAGGCGCTGAGCTCTGCTCTCCCCAGCCCCACACAGCAAGACACGTCCCTAAGGACAACCAAACCCCACCACTCCAAAGCACTTCTCCTTTCTTATTATACCCACTCCTCCTCTCTGATAACCAACCCAGCTTAAAAGATATGGCTTGCAAATACACACCTGCTTTGTGACCTCCCCAGAGTGAAGAAGAGTTTTTGTTCTTCTCGCAGAACGTCTCGCACACCAAAGGATGATTATGAGAGGTGCAACCCCTACAATCATCTCTGTGACAAAACATCCAGCCTGCAATGGGAAGATTCCAACAGAAATGTAAATAGTGAATGTCAGTCAAAACACTGCCCTCACATTTATTTCAGTTGCCTCGTTGATGGAAATATAACTTTGATTTAACAAAAATATTTCCGTGCTGTGATATCCCAGTAAACAAAATCGTCTTGGAGAGACAGACAGATATTTAGGGCTATGCTTCTAGATTCTCTTACAGTTTGATATATGAAGCAAGTCTATATAAATTTAAGGAAATTATGATATGTCTTTGAAATGTAACAAATTAAATCAAAGACTCTAAAGTGTTATCAAATCTTGAGCTGAAGAGACCACAAGAAGAAGGAATGGAGGGAAGGAGAATTTCAAAGTGCAGAAAGGTATAAGGACACTCAGCCATATTCATCCTGTCATGTTTCTGAAATCACAGCTCTCCTTTCTCACCCAGGGTCCCGTTAATCACTCATGTTCATTTTTAAAGCTGAAGTGGAATAGGATAAAACAGGACAAGAAGGGATCCAAGCAGATATCTTGGTGTCACACACTGTGAACTCAACCATGTGGAATCACAGATTCTCTGGAATCCCGAGGTCCTGGACCTCACACAGGACTGCTAAAACGGAGGGGAATACAGCAGAAAAGCCATGAGGAAACTGCTGCACACGTTGAGATTCTCTCAATCCCTGAGAGAAACAGTTCAGTCAGGAATGCTGCCTAGAAGGCAGGGCTGCCCCAGTGAGGTGCTCAGTGCCCTCCACCCCACGCTGGCCCAGCCTGTGGCTCTGCTTTAATCTCTGCCCAGAGCCAGAGTTCCCCAGGAATCTGAGTCCCCTCTCGGAGCTGAGAGAATTGTTCATTAAATCTGTAGCACTTGCCATACACCTTCAGCTCCTTGAATATGGAGAGCTGTTAAGTGGCTTAAACATTCCTAAAAGTGCATGTAGAGTAAGTTGAATTAAGCTATGTGTGTCACTAATTAAAATCATTGAGACTTGAGTGGGCCTTAAGGGCAAAAATCTGTTCCTTTTAGAAGGAACACATATAAATACTCTGGGAACATTTAAGTATAATTATTATAGCCTTCAGGACTCTGGCCTAAAAGTATCAGAGTGACTGCATTCCTGATGGCAAAGTTTATTAGGATTGTTTATTTTTATTTTCATATAGTTATTACATGAATGCCTGGAAGTGACACTTGCACGGAAGATCTGTTAATAACACATCCTATATAAACCCTTGGATTACTTCTGTTCATCTAATTTCTTTCAAGGCAATTTCTAAATCTGAAAACATGATTGTTGAAGAAATTTTAGTTCCTTATCCATAGAAGAGGCAAGAATTGCATTTTTGTCAGCAGTTAGGAAGCAGCCCAAAGCCACCTGTGTGTGCAAAGCTCTGTAATACTTCACAAAAACCACAAAAAACCAAAGAGAAAACAACCTGGACCTCTGGATATTTCCATCATGGTGCTTCTGGGAAACTGCTGATTGCTCCCTCTTGTTCCAAGTCTGGCATAAACCTGGATCTAAGTCAAGACCTAAGTCTAAACCTGGATCAGGCACTTGCACTGTGCTCTGCTCCCAGCAGTAACCAATATTTGCTGTGCTGCTGGCAGGCGGTTCTGGTGGCACAGCAGTGATACTGCTGTAACTAATAGGTATTAAAAACACACATTTATGTTACCACACATTTATGGCCACACACATTAATGTATGTTTTAATGGCCTATTACTTTGTGCAGGGAACTATTTAACGACCCTAGGATAAGGATGTATGCATGGTTAGGTTGTTTTAAAAAGGCTTTATGTTCCTGGCAAGCCAGAGCTCAAAAGCTATTGAAAGAATTCACAAAATGTAGAAGAGGTTTCCAAAAAAATCCAGCAAAAAATGAGGAGAACAGAGGATTGAGGGGGCAAGCAGAGATTAATGCCAGAAACCCCAGCTGAATAAACACAGGTCACTGATGATCAATCACTGATCAATAGTGAAAACAGGGTAGAACCTGCTACAGAGCATAAGTGGAACATACAGAGCTCTGAAAAACGTTCTGCAGCTGCTGGTGGCTGAGAGCAGAGACAGAACCATCTTTAACTGCATGCAAGGCTCCAGTTAAATTAACTGTTGGTGTGCCTTGCTGCAGAACTGGGGGAGAAAGACTGCTTATTGGGTAGCCTGCAATATTACAAAGTAAGCATATATTATCACAGAAAGGAAATCAAAGTCTTGGCCTGTGTTATGATAATCCTCCACCCTTGAAACTGGGAATTCACACACAAGGATATATTTATTTCCTTGTCATGTTTCCAAAACATACTTTACAGAAGTGTCAAACCATTAGGAGAAATGAATCATTATTCTTCTGACCTTTTGAAAGTAGATTACAGAACTGTGATCAAATCTCATTAGAATTATGTATCCACAAAGGCTCTTCAGCACATCCAAAAATCAGGGTAAAGCATTCTTAAATTATTTTGGTTCTGCTTTTCAAAGAGGTTTAACCATGACTAAGAGGAAATTTGCAGCTATCCTGTCACTGCCTTTGAGACTTGCCATTCATGTGCAGGAACTCTTAAGGATCAACATATATTTTTTTAGATAAGGCATAAATGAAGACTACAAAGACTGGGTAAAGAGGCTAAAGACTGAGAAAAAGGCACAAAACCATCTCATTCAGAAATGAAGTGCCATTTTAAATGAATGAAATCGTTACAAATCACTAATGAAGGAGTTGATAATGAGATGAGAGCTGGCTGAATATTGGGCTGGGCTCTGGGCTCCCCCCAGGTGAGAGGAGAGCACCGATGGCAGCAGGCAGAGCTGTTGGGCTATTAATGACAGCAGGCTCAGGTGGAGCTGTGCACTCCTGCCAAAAGGATGGGGCTGGCCTCTGCTGCAGCTGGGAAAGGGATGAGTGTTAAATATCTACGTGCATCCCATAAAAGTTGAATTTCCAACTGCTCTCTTCCTTGCTGGGGCCGTGCAGGGGAGGAGGATCTGCTGCTCCCCCGGGCTCTGTCCCAGCCTCCCCTGACCCCAGCTGGACCTGCCCTGCTCTGACAGGAGCATCTGCCTCCCTGCTGCTGCTCTTTGCTAAGACATCTTCGTTTTCCCTACACACCTGTTATAAATGGTCTTTATTTTACGTTCGTGGTATAAAATTGATGCCCGATGTGAAATTTTCCTTAAGGAATATTTGCTGGGGTTGGACATTTGCCTGTTTGCAGAAGCTCTTCAACCCCCCAGCGAATCATTACTGCAGCTCCCCTGTCTTACAGGCAGCTCATATTTAATCTGTATGTCCCTTAAATGCAAAGCATGCTATATTTAGTGTTCAAACTGCAGCATTAGTAAACTGAGCCCTCATTTATGTGTGCATGCGGGTGAATTGGGTGTCTCACAAAGGATTCAAACAGATGCTTTAGCTTTAATGATATTTCTAATCATCTCACTTATGCCCCAAGGATATTTTCTTATGCTTTATTCTCCTGTCATGATTTCTACTCATTACAGTAAAGTGTTATTTTAAATCTACTTTTTATATTTGAACTTGCTTCAGCATCAGCTCCTTAATAACGTTTTTTTTTAAGCACACACTTTCCTTGTGCTGTCTAATTATAGGTACTCTCCTCAAAGGCACAGGCAGAGCAGATGAAAACAATCTCACAATTCAGTGGTGACTTGTAATCTTTAGTGGTGACATCAGTGGTGATTATTATTCACTTTCCTAAGAGACAAAGTCAGGAATAAAGTCAGCTGAAGCCCAAGGCCAAGCTTGGAGCAATCTGGGGTAGTGGAAGCTGTTCCTGCCCAAGGCAGGGGGTGGAACAGGATGGGCTTTAAGGTCCCCTCCAATTCAAACCTTTCTCTGATTCTGTTCCTATACATTTTTTAACTCCAAAGTTCCTTTTTACTGTCCATATTTTCCCCCTAGAAACTGCAGCCTTGTAATCCTGTCTATTAAACCGGCACATGCCTAAAGATCACATTTAAAATCAGGTTTTACAAAACACAAATAAATATATTAGTACCTTTATAGCAAGTAAGTATGGTATCAATTGTTTTGCTCTGTGCAAGTCAGATTTCTAAAAGAAAATTTTCTCTTTTCTGTGTATATGGATGTAAAACTTCTTGTGGGAGAGTAAGGACACATTTCTCAGATTGTTTTCTTAGAAAGGAGGAAAAAAGAGGAAAATATCCTCATTCCTGGTGGAAAGTTTGATCCAGGAGAAACAGCTGGGAATATCAGAATTCCTTCCCTGTGGAAGTTCATTTTACAACCATGAAAACAATGCCTTGGTGAGTTTTTGTGAGGAAACAAGATGAGGGAAAAATCGGGGAGGGAGGAAAGTGTAAGAGTGGAAAGAAACCACGTGCAGGGGCAGAAATCTGCCCTGGTCTGAATATTGATTCCCAGAAAAGCCAGGCATTTATCTGTTAGGAAAAAGAGAAATGATAAAATTGAGTTTCTTACATAGAAAAAAAGAGGGTTTTTTGAGAACCCAGAGTTTTATGCAGGCCAGCAATGTCAGCTTCAGCAATTTCACTGCTGGGAGCTGCTCAAAACCAAACTGCCCTGCAAATTAAAGACCTTAACTTGGCCAGGCTCACACAGAAGTCAAACTGTAATTAAAATCTTGATCCATTATTTTGTGTGAACATTGATTCAGAGTAAGCAAAAAGCCAAGTTTCTGATTAAAAACTTTAAATTTCATTGAAAAGAAAATGATAAAAAACCTCTGGCAGAAATAATTGGCAAAGTAAAATCGAGAAGCAAAAGTTGTCAGTTTCATTAGCTAAAAAACTTAATTAGCAGTAGGTATTGATTATCCAAAAGTAATAAAACCCCCTGAAACCCCCAAATTCTCCTACTAATTTGCAATCTGAAATTAATCACCCATAGCCATATGTCTTTGCTTTTGAAGAACATCTGATAGATTAAGTTTGGTGGAATTAAGGACTAAGGAATGTTTCCTAAATCATATTTTCAGTAATTGTATTTGAAAGGCCCATGTTTGTAGCCCATCAATAAACACAGCAATGGTATGGGACAAAATTAGAACTGATTCATTAATCTGAAATAGAAAAACACTGGCTTTGAAGTTCTAGAAAATTATCTCAGTGTACAGGTTGATACTTTAAAAACAGTGTTAGAAGGAAAACAAAATTCTGTCAAAATAGATAAGGGTCCATTAAAAACAGTTATTTCCTTAATGGGTTTTCCATTCACAGAAGAGTCTAAACAGGTATAAATTTTTACCTGTGAACAGGTGGTTTCCCCCAGTGCATGCTTTTGGGCATTTTTAGCTTTTCTAGAAGTTGATTAAACAAATGGAATTAGGGGAAATTTTGTTTTCCTTCTATTTTCTCCAAGTGTTTTCCAAGTGGTTTAATCAAGAACCACTCTTGGACTCAAGGACCATCTTATGTCCTTTATTAAATCTTACAAATGCTTTTGATAAGGGAATTTTTTGTTGTGCCTTCAAGGCCACTATTTACCCCTTCATTATTTCCTACTTTTGCAGGCACAATTTGTCGAGACGAAGACTGCACACATGCAGATTTATGTTAAACAAAACCAAACATTTCAGTTGGCAACAGACTATGTTTTAACCAAATACACTTAATTTGCATCTACAGAGAATTTAATTTTATTTATCAGGGATTAGACTCCAATCTGTCTGAATCTTCATCTTGGATCTAACACAAATACTTCCTGAAATGTGAAAATCCAGCCTTGTTTCTCTCCTTTTTTGGGGGCACAGGGAGAAGGGAAGGGGTTGCCAGCCAGCCAGCCCTTTGGGAGAGGCAGAGTCTCCAGTGATGAATTTTTTACCCTCGGGACACAAAACCCCAGTGTGCAATGCACACACCAGCAAATATTAACCCTGATGCTTTGAAAGCCTCCTGCAGATATTTTATAAATTTCCAGCTGCACACTGGCTGTAAAATCATCATTTATGAAGTTGATTTATTTTAATTAAGAACATAAATGATCCTGTGTCTCTCGAGATTTGCTGGAATGACTCATGCAATTATATTTATCTTATTACCTGGGGATTTAATATAATACTGAATCAAATTTTTCTTCCTACTCAAGGTTTCTGCATCAGAAATCTTCTGATTTAATGATTAGAGTGCTTAAAGAAAGCATCTATTTTCTATTTTAACCAGCTATGAAGACTTGCAGAAGGTGTTCACATTTTTATTATGTTATGATTTATATAATCTGTGCTTTTTTCCCCCTCATAGCTGAGCACGAATGTATGAACATCTTGATTTCAGACTTTATTTGAAAATGACTCGAAGCATCCTAAAACTTATTCAGCCAAATTAATCTCTTTATATAATGGATAATTTCTCACTATTCATGAAAACCCTACAGAGCAATACTCTATAATTTGTACAGTAGAAATCTCTGGATGTCTTAAATTACAGGCAACTCTATCAGCAAGAGAGTGAATCTCCAACTTTCACAAGAGACTAAACATTCCACTGTTTTTAGGAGGAAATCATTGCCCACATGTATCACTCAAAATTGCACTAATATTCTGGGGGAGCATGGCCTGCACCTTGTAAGAACAAGCCAGAATATTCTAAATACCTTGGGCAAGAAACCTGCTATGATTAAGGCTCCATACTTCTAATATCTACACATTTTAATTAGCTAATTGCATAATTCTAAAGAATAAAATTTGCCATCTGCTAGAAACGGGAGCCCAATTAGAAAAGTTTAATAAAAAGTGCATTCTCTAGCAATTCTGTGTCATGGAAATTCTAGCAGGAATATCTTTTTTATTCCTTTATACTCACTTTTCCCGGCGCGGCAGCCCATTAAGTAAGTGAAGCAGCATCGTAGCATTTGCTAAAATATCATTAAAATTTATATTATTTATTCCATTCAAAAGGGGCAAGAGGGTCCCTGAGGAGCCTGAGTTGTGTGTTGTAATAATGCTGTGTATTTGCAGATGGGCCACGAGGAAATCTCTTACAAGGAGAACGATTAAAGGAGGAATTACCCAACCATTTTAGAGGTTGCACTCCAAGCTGAAGTGGGAACTGGCTTCATGTTGTGCTGAAATTCCTCTAAACTGGGGAGATCCTCTACAGCAATGATGTTCTTTGGGGAAAAAAACCCCAAAAATTTGGTGTTTCTCTCTTAAAAACCATCCCCAACACCCCTGAATGCCACGTGGGTGAGAACAGACAAGAACCTGCCAGCAAACTCTGCATGAAGGGCTCAGCTTGAGGAAAATCAGAAAATCAGCCCTTTGTGACTTGGAGGCAACCTGAGCTTTTAATCACAAGGCATTTTAGGTATTTTCCTGCTAATTATACATCTGCTGTCTGCAGAAGATGAATAGGGTGTCTCAAGTAAGCATTTAACCATCTAATTAATTTCATTGTTAGACAATGAAGATCAAATTATTGGCAAAAATTAGCTTGTTATGTTCTAATAAGGCAAAAAATAAAATTATTATATCCTAGTAAGGCAAAAGCCCAACATTTATGTTTCTGCTGAAGGAATTATATAGCATTTTCCAAAGAAAAAACAAAACAAAACAAAACAAAAAATCCAAAAAAAACCTGCACAAAAGGTCTGTGTTTTTTTTTAATATAAACTAGTATTTCTTCCTCCACCTATTTGCAATAAGATTTTGAACATCAAAATGTTCTCCCAATTTTATACCAATCTCTTAAAACCACCTGGTGTTTTTTAGAATTCTATTAAATATCAAAGTCCAGTGGAAAATATTTAAAATATTTAAAAAAACTTAGAATAACTATAAGCTATTTCCCATTTTCTTTTTCCCTGGCCGGGGATTTGAAATTTAATTTAAAATCCCTTCCAACCCAAACAATTCCATTTTTTTAGGTAAGGATTCCACACCGTAGAGGCAGCACACCACAACTCAGAACAACTCCTGAGGATGTTACAGATGGAAAACAAAAAAGCCAAATGCAAAATCTTTGTAACATGGGAAGTAAACCCAAAAGTTTAGATACAGAAAGACTTAACATCTTTAATCACTCATTTTTATTTTGCAAGACAAACCAGACATAATTGGAAATGGCTCAGTGAGCTGTAAAAAATTGACAGTAGATGTATGTGAGAAGACTGTAAAAGTAATTATCTGAGACTAATTTGAGTTTATCAGGCAGAAATTAGACTTTTATGGGTAAATTTAGAGTTTTGTATTAAAAATGATGCATTAAAATATATAAAATTTCAAGGGTAATATAGCTAAACTTCCATGGCAAATAACTGATTTTCTGTCTGCACAGCTCCTGCCTTTCTCAACAGCTTTTATTCAAGTAGGAAACATTCTAAAATAACAGATAATAAAAAATACTGTAATGCATAAAAGGAGGTGAAAAAATTCTCCCTTTGGCTTTGCATCTGACTTGTGCCACTGTAGGGATGCCAAACCATTATTGTCAGCTCCTGAAGAGGCTGGGCACAGTTCAGAGCAGAGGTGCAGCTCCTGTGAAACACTTTTTGGAAAAGGTGCATTAACATGACTGCACTTTGTCTTTCACTGACCCCAGAGAAGACTTTATAAAGCACTTTGGAGGTTTTTCTGCATTTTAAAAAGAGAGTAGATGCTATAGCAGGGCTAAAGTCTAATTATACTATGCAATCACAGCAGAGTTTCTCTTCTTGCATGTTAAAAGAATTATGAAAAATGTATTTTATTGCTCACGTTTCCAAGAGCTCTCCTGTTTCCCTAGAAGGTATCAATCCTGCAATATTCCATGCAGTAGTTTCTATTTAGTGGCCAAACTCTTGCTCATGCAATTTTCCAATAAAATAAGGGACTGTTTAGAGTACATTCACATCCAACATGAAATCATATCTCTCAGGATGCCAA
The DNA here is from genome assembly GCA_032173965.1 of Sitta carolinensis. Lineage (NCBI taxonomy): Eukaryota > Metazoa > Chordata > Aves > Passeriformes > Sittidae > Sitta > Sitta carolinensis. The sequence continues at coordinate 3,557,667 of CM063286.1, read as the reverse complement.
ATGGATGTCCTGAAGGGTGGGAAATAGAAATGAAAGGCTAAACTTTGAGCCTGTGAATAAACTATTGAATAACTGCCTTATTAATCACTTTTTATAGTATTAAATGCACTGTGTGGAGTTTAAAGCATTCCAATAAACACTGTACTGAATTTATTTGTGCAGGTAAACTTAATTCCAGCATTTCCTCAATTGTCAGTCATCAGCCTTGCTGTCACTTTCATCATAATTTACCTGGGAACTATAAACATAATGACTCCTATAATTATATTCTTCCTACAATAATTCTGAATGCTTCAGAGAGATTGTTTATTGCAGGAAGTAAGGATCAGAATCTTTCTCTAGGATCATTATGAAATCTTTTGTCTCGAAAAACTGTCTTCATTGCACAATTTAATTTCCTTGATTGGATGCAGAAGACAATTGAAAAAAAGGAAACAAGAAGTCAAAGAGAAGGAGTCTTTCACTAAATGTGGCAAAATTTAGATTCCTGGCAGGAATTCTTTCATTTCAAAGATTCCTATCTTAATGAGCCTTGGAGAGGCCTTTCCTGTCTCTAGTGAAGAACAATAGTTCTCCAGCCCAGAATTGCAGATTTGGTAGTTAACTGAACCTTTCCTCTTCCCAGAGCCCTGTCAGTGAAAAATATTGGTGCAATTGGGGAGCACACTCTGCACACATGGGCAAACTTCTGGGATCTAATAATAACAACGAGTTCTAATGACTGAATCAACCAGAAAAAAAGGAAAATTAATTCCTTGTATTTCAGCATATTCTAGGAAAAATTCCCACCTTCAGTGATTCGGTTCAGCTGGATAATTGCACCGGGGATGTATTTACTGAATACCCTGAAAGGTTTGTGATGGACATTTTGTAAACCAAATTTATTGCCAAAGGAATAATATTTTATCTGTCCTTTACCCTTTAAGATTTTCTTCTGATCAGATGGTCTAAGTTCTTTGTCAGGCCAATTCCTCAAAAACTTTACAGATAATATTCCACTGTCATGGAAGAGGAAAGGGTAAGGTTTGCCACACCTCCTCTAGATCAGAGGGAGGGTCAGAAATGACAGCATAAATGGCACAAGGATGTGTTCCTTAACAAAATTTATGATAAACTGGCTTTGGGGAGTGGGGAGGAGGCAAAGAGAATGGAGGGAAAATTCTTCTAAAAATGAATTTTGTGCATATAAATGTTTTTTAATAATGCAGATGTTTTGGTAGTGCTGCCCTCCACAATGATGACAAGGGATTCTCCAGGGTGGATTTGCTCCCTGCCTGAGACATTCCCATAAACGAGACTGGAGGTTATCTTCACTCCCTGAAATTCTGAGCACACTGCTGCAAACAGGCTAAAGGAGGGGCTCTCTTCCTAATGTCTGTCCTTGATCATTCCCAGCTTTGTCCCTAAAGGCACTTTCCTTTTTTTTTAGCCGAGCCTAATTCATTTTTTTTTAATTAAAATGATAATATTCCATCCATATTCCTTTGAGAAGAGCTTAGCCTTTACATTACCATTATGTGCTATCTTACATGTCTTTACATGATAATGATTTTGCTGTTACTCAATAACTATGCTAATTTCAAACACAGGAGGTAAGATTATCTCCCTCCCAACACTTCCTTTCATACCATTCCACCCTGAAACATGCAGCCCTTCTTCTCCTTTACATAAACATCATTACCAGGTCCTTCCCACTATCACAGCCTCCCAAAATCTGCTGGTCTTTATGTACATAACACTGATCCTTGTCGTCCCTAAGTCTATGCAACAGCAAGATAATCAGGAGCTGAGGATGAAATCATTACATTCCTGGGTTAGTCTCAATTTACATCGAGCACAGCTCCACAGCTGCAAATCCCATCCTTGGCTACACCTCAGCAATTACATTTACAGGTCACAGATTGCTTCATTCTTTTCATTTTTCAGACTATCATGAACGAATAAAGAAACAGATAAACATTTCAGGATCTGACCAAGCAATGAAAGTACAAGCATCTAAGATACTGATGCCTTACGTTTTAGCTTTTAAATTTTTTAGATTCTCTGCTGTTTTGTGGGTAGTTTTGGGTTTCATATTTGGTTCTACTGAGCTCTCTTCACAGAGTAGGGAGACAACACAATTCCTTCTCTAGCTTGGGACCAAGGACAACCAATACAAGTTTCAGGCCCAAGAGCAAAACCAGTGGTGAAGTGAGAAGGAAAACCAAGGAGGATGGAGCTTCATGACCTGAAGCTCTGCTTGGACAATTGATTCTAATATGCTGATGGACCAGAACTTATCAAAGTGTGAGCCCTTGTGACTGGTCACCCATTTTGTGCCCATTTTGGGTTCACCTTGGGTGTGCCCAGCCAGGCTCTGGCACTGCCCAGCTGTGCCCAGTGAGGCTTTTAATAAATCCCTGCTTTATCTTTTTGCTCTGTGCAGTCTCTGTTCCAGGACAGCCTCCAGAGGCATCAGTTCAACAACTCCAAAGAGCTTCTTCAGTTTGTCGTTCATTGCTGTGTTTCAGTATCTCCATCTCCATCTCCAAGGGGTGCCAGTGGATGGTGCCAGGCTCTGATCAGTGGTGCCAGGGACAGGATGAGGAGCTGTGCCCATGAACTACAACACCAGGAGCTCCACCTCATCATGAGGAAGAGCTGCTTTCTGTGGAGAGGGCAGAGCCCTGGAACAACAGCCCAGGGGTTATGGAGTGTCCCTCTCAGGGCACATCCCAAACCCTCCTGGACACGATCCAGTGTCACTGCTCCAGGTGGCAGGGGGTTGAACTGGGTGGTCTCCAGAGCTCCCTTCCAACCCCGACTTTTCTGTGATTCTGATCACAGAAAACAGTTTTTGCTTTATTTTGAATGTAAGTGTATGCTAAGTTTAATGAGGCTTGCTAAATCTGACACGTCCTATCTGGATGCCACAGTGATGGATACATTAGATATACCAAAATAGATATATTAGAGAGGCAGAATTAGCACTGTATGTGCTAAGGTTGATTGATTACTTGATGAGTATTATATTCCCTTTACTGTTCTCTAAACCCCAGCTTTATTAACTCCAACCAATTTTCTCCAACTCCTCAATTTGTAGAACTAATTGTGCCTCGTTGCAGCTTCCTCCATTTAACTGATGAAGACTTAAGAGACAGAAGACTTCTTCAGATAGAAGTTGACTATATACATAAAAAACAGATTTTTATAAACTGAAACTGTTTAGCCATATTTATACGTTAATTGAAATGTTTGTGTACAGGCAAATTCCTGTATATGAATATCTAATAAATTTAATTCTGGATTTTACTTTTTCTTACAGGAAAATCCAAATTTTGGTTGAGTACAAGCTCCATAAAACCTTTACAATTTTTCTTTATTAACTATAGAAAAATAAGGAGATATTTGTGTTGTCTTCATTGTTTCTGTATTAAATTTATAGCACTAAATCCTATACTTGTGATTTATAGAGGAGAGTGTCTTTTCTCCTGCTCAGAGCATTGATTTTCTATACCAATTTAAAGGAGGCACTGTATCCATAGAACAGGTAATGAATAACATCTTCATAGGCAGAAAGGCACTCTAAACAAACATTTGCAAGAATTGATTTCACCTTTGTTTTGCCCTCTGTCTTGGGAAACGTGTCATGTAGATTGTTATTAGTATTAATCTAATTTTTGTGGCAATACGTTTGTTCTCTATCCAGATAAAGAAAACATATTAGAATTAATTTGATATTACATTTAGAATCTAGCATAAGTTTAGAACTTAAACCACCACTGACCATTTAATACTTGAATCAAAAGTTCTGTTGAGCATCAGATGAATTTAGCAGTTTGGAACAGGAGCTGATCTTTGGAAACCAATCATATCATTATTACAGGGGCATAAAATTGACTGCTCAGAGTTATGATAGCATTGTATGAAGCAATAACTGTTTTCACAATTAAAAACGTATTTGCTGTGGGAATTTAAAGACAAATGTTATTTATTGTGCATTTTAGTTACAGCAAGTCACAGTGAAGTTAGATGGTAAATTCAGCATTTACTATTTATTTATGGTTTAATTTGACACGATAATTTTTCTTTATTTGTCGAGGGTTTTTTTTTAAGCAGAAAATACACTGTCATAATTTCATTTTATTTTGTCATTGTGAGTGGGCTTCCACAAGAAGTGCTCCACTGCTAAACAACCCTCTCAAGCAGCAATGGCAGCATAATTAGGTCTCTGCAGACTTATTCTGAAACCACTTAGTGCAAAGGCGTAATCTCCTGTCATGACATAATAATGTGGGCTCCAGGGGCCAGCCCAGAGCTTGCTTTGACACTGCAGTGGCAGGAAAGTGACTTTTCTGTGAGACCTGCAGGGATTTGTGCTGAAGGAGCTCCTGCCCTGCAGAGCCCTCTCGGTGCTGGCTCTGCCCCAGAGCAGGAGCCACCATCCTCTGGGATGCCTTAGGATTTCTGGAATCCTGTAATGCCTTAGGGCAACTCTGAACTCCATACAGAGTGTTGGTGCCTTCTGGAGCTGAGCAGGAACAGACAGAGCAAAAGGACAAAGCAGGGATTTATTGAAAAGTCCCAATGGGCACAGCTGGGCAGTGCCAGAGCCCGGCTGGGCTGCACCCAAAATGAACCCAAAATTGTCACAAAATGGACACTGACCACAAGGTCTCACACTTTGATAAGTTCTGTTCATTAGCATATTGGAGTTAATTGTCCAACCATAGCTTCAGGTCATGAAGCTCCATCCTCCTTGGTTTTTCTTCTCATTTCACTGTTGGTTTTATTCTTGGGCCTGAAAGTTGTCCTTGGTCCCAAGCTAGAGAAGGAATTTTTTGTCTGTCTACACTGTGAAGAGAGCTCAGTAACAATCTGAAACCTAGAACTACCCACTAAAACAGCACAGAATCTAAAAAATATAAAAGCTAAACCTTAAGGCATCAATGGCAGGAAGATGCCTTCCTGTGAGACCTGCAGGGATTTGTGCTGAAGGAGCTCCTGCCCTGCAGAGCCCTCTTGGTGCTGGCTCTGCCCCAGAGCAGGAGCCACCATCCCCTGGGATGCCTCAGGATTTCTGCCTTTGTGTTTCTCAAATCCTGCATTGCATTAGGGTATAACTCTAAACTCCATACAGAGTGTTAACTGTTCATTAACCTCACGTGTTGGCCAGACAAAATAATCCCTGCAGCCTGAGGTCCAAGGACACCCCAGAGCCTCAGGCCCCCAAAAGTATAGACAAAAGTGAATTGGGCAGGAAAGCAAACTGAAGGAATATGACTTCATTACCTGGAGCTGTAAGTGAAGAATTAACCCCTGATGTGTAACAGACCAAACTTATTGCTGTCTGAAAAACTCAGGACCATTGTCCCTCTGGGAGGTTTTGACCACCCGAGGTGCATCTATTGAAGGCCTTTAATAAATACCCACTTTATTCCCTTGTCTAGCCTCTGTTCTAGGTGGCCACTGCAAGGCACCATCTGAAGGCAGAGCACAGCAAAGTAAGGCTGTGAAAACCCCCCCTGTGAGAGGCTGGGAGCCAGCAGCTTTGCTGCTCACAGAACCTTTGGTCCTCACCAGGGCCACCCTGTAAAAATCCCCCTGGGCCCTAAAACAACCATGGTAGGAAAAAAAACCCAGGTGCTTTCCCCCAGTCTATCAACTCCTGATATTTTATATCAGTTTTAGAAGAAAAGAAGAAATAGGGTATCACAGAATCCCAGGATGGTTTGGGTTGGGAGTGATCTTAAAGACTCCTGATTCCATGCCCTGCCCTGGGCAGGGACACTTTCCACTATCCCAGGGTGCTCCAAACCCCCTCCAACCTGGCAATTCCACACATGGGGCAGCCAAACTCATGAACATGATGAATATCACTCAAAGAACTTTTTTCCTCTTGTACTCAAATCAGATTCACTATTTCCAACATTAATAACTGAGATTTATTAAAAATCATTGCAAACTTAAATTTTCATTTAAATAGTTCTTATCCCATCTGTGCTAGGAGCAGCCTTTGTTTTACTATTTCATGTTTAATTTTTCAAGACTTCAGAAAGTATTAAGTGTGAATGCTTTAATTGTTTAGCACAGATGCAAGAAGCTGGGTGGCTTCAAGTCAGCAAAATGGAATGCTGAAGTACCTTGTTGAAAATGGAAACAAATTAATTTTACAATCAGCAAACTGAAAAATAAAATCTCTGCAACATAAAGGAAAATTTTATTATCACAAATACCTAACAGCTCCTTCTGATTTACCTTGAACACATTTTTATTACTTTAATTGGAAAACAGCTAAAAACTTGTCTGACAATAAAGTTATGCAAATATTCAGCTTTCTTTAAATGGCCTCAGGAAAGAAAGAAGAAATTTTGGAATAAAATCCTTTCCAGGCTATTTCCTATGATGAAATAACAAAGAGGAAACTATAAAAATTACTATGTCATTACCATCAGAGGCCAGAGAAGCCCCTGGGGTGCAGAATTATTGTCCCATAACATATGTGAAACCCATAAATGTTAACTGAATGTGTGTCTGTTCTGTGATTACTTGAGATGGCAGTAAAAAGACTGGAAGATTTCCATACTGGGATACTTATTCTGACCCCTACCAGCACGAGCCTTGACAGGGGAAATTCAAGGAGACAAATGAGAACCAGCTGCTTCCAGAAGTGGTGATGGAAGCACAGAGCCAGAGGGACACTGAGGAGCAGCTCCCTGCTCCAAAGCAGATCTTAAAGAAATTGTCCCTCACCTTTCACTATGCACAATAAATCAATTGATCTGGAGCTACAAATACAAAATAGATTTTTTTACCCAATAAGTTGTAAGTTATGTCTAAAACATATGGGATGTATTAGAGACACAAATACAGCTGTCTGTTGACTATTGTATAAAATATCAGCTGCAGAAATACTGTCAGTTTTTTGACAAATGAGTATTATTGTCATGCAATGTGCAGTAAAGGTAGGGGTCTTCGACATATCTCATAAAATATCTTATGAACTTTGTCACCACAGACGTCAGGCATATTCACATTTACAGCTGATTTTTGGTTTTAGTTACTGTAAGGAAGGCCACACCTATCTGCCACACAGCTCCACCACCATCTTTGACATACACACTTGGATGCCATCCTTTCTCCAGGTGCTCTCACCTACCCTATAAACAGAGATCTGCAATTGTCCCCTGCTGTCATCAGAGATTTGGTCTCTCCAGCATTCAGGTGTCCAGTCTGTCAACACACTGAGCACAGAGTTATCCTCTGCCTTATGCACGTGGGATATTTTCAGGAAGACAAATCTGCAGCCTGTTGCTCTGTTTACATCATTAACCTCTCAGCCTCAGCTTACAATCATTCCTCTTATTTCCCAAAACTATTTTTTATTTGCTTTCCAGTCCAAGGTGACCTCCCAGTTCTTCCAAACCTTTGGATGTGCTTGTTCCTGCCTCACTGATTCACCCCACTGCTGCATTTCCCATCCACTCACACATTCCCACATGGAGCCTGCTCTGGGTGTTGCTGAGGGACAGCTCTGATGATTTTCCCTTTCTTTACTTTTCTCTTGCTGTGTAAAACACCTGACAAGAATTAGGCTGCTCTCTTTTACAGCCACACCTATTTTACCTCTACCCACTGGAAATGTGTGGAGACAAAGGTGTGCAGCAACAGCAAACACTGGGCATGGGAAATTCTGGTTAAATATTTGGATTTTAAGTCTTTTTTTTTCCTTACTAGAGGTGTGCTCAAACACTGGCACGTGGACCACAGATTCTGAGGAATTGCCATCCCTTCAGATACCCAAACCTGCCCCAGTGTGCCCTGCTGCACGGGCTGAGGGGCTGGAGGAGGAGGGAGGAGACCCCCAGAGTGCCTTCCAAGCTGGAATTAAAGTGAAATTCTGCTGATGAAAAAAAAAAAAAAAAAAAAAAAAATTGAAGTGATGAGTGCCATAAATGCCTCTGTTACAATCTGTAATGAATACAAAATGACTGGACAAAGCCCCATAATAGGACTGCTTTTATACCCCAGTTTTATTTTCACTTATATACTGCTCACATTATGGGCTGTAACTTACCCCTGCATACTGCCAGCACACAGACTATTTTTTCATAATTTTCTTTTGGATCATCAGTTTTCCCTCACACACAAACTGCAAGCAAATACCTTTACAGCTTTACAACAAAAGGAATTATTCTAGATATGCCAGAATGGAGCATATCTATTTTATCTTTTGTGCCTTTGATTCAGTGCCATACACTGTACATTTCATGAAAATAAATAGTATTTACTATGATGTAAATCAAGGAGATATTTCCTAGGCATGGTATGAACAAGAGCCAGACATCTTCCACTTTTATGCACCTTTAACATTTCTTTTTATATCAGCACGTTTCTCATTCTGGCCATCTCTGACAGGTTTCAAATTATAATGCTCTTTTTTTATATTCTCAACACAGCAATCAAATCTTTAGACCTTGAGGAGAAGGAGGAAATTAAGGCCATTAACATGTTAGAGAATTGTTTGATTTACTCATTATAAATTATTCTGAAGCTGAGCAGCTCATAAGACATGCCCAAAGGGAAGAAAAATTTTGATTGGCAGTGTCAAAAAAGTCAAGGACACAGAGAGGTTTTGTTAATAATTACTAAGTGCCATTAAGAAATGCTGTGTGCTATCTCTCCAAAATCAGGGTGATTCTGATCCAGAATTTCCCAGCTGTCAAACATAGTAAGACCTGAATTTGTAATAAAATGACAGATTAAGAATATATGCTGTAAACCTTTACTTATTACTATAAAAGATGAAAATATTTTAAAAAGAAAAGATGGAAATACAAAGTTGAAGTTAGCAAAACCCCTCAGATAGAAGTTCAAAGGTGGCTGCAGGGAGGCCTCTGTATCATGGTTTCCTAAATCTCTTTTTTTTTCCTCATTATATACACAGCTTTCCATCAGTTATCAAAAATACACAAGAAACACCAGTTGCACACCATCTTCTGAGAGCCCCCCTTTACCCTGTGCCCCTGGTGAGGGGATGGCTGACAGCATAAAGCTGTGTACCCCAGATCCCCGTGCCAGGCCTGGCAGCTCCACACTCTGGCTTTGCCCATTACATCTGTGAGCTTCCAGGAAAGTGTTTCCTTATAGAGGAAGTTGTGCAAACACTCAGTGTTTAGGAAAGCAAAACCACAACATCCTTGGGAAGGAGGGAAGAGCAGTTTTACTGCCAGTCTACCTGAACTAAGCCAAAAGCCTTACCTGAAAAAACAGGTGACAGACCTTACAGATGGAGCCCTGCAAATTGACAGGTTTCACTAAAAATTTGGGTGTTTCCAGGTTTTTCAAGAGGTTCTGTCCTTCCTGTCCCAACCAGTGCAGGTGGGACAGGAGTCCTGTGCCTCTGGGCTGGTGTGTGATGCTCTCCTGGATCACAGCTCTGGCTTTGCTCTTAGATTCTAAACCTTTCCTGTGATGGAAAAGAGGGGACAAAGATCATCCAAGCACCTCTCTTCTCATTGGTATTACAAAGCTCCTCACTCCAATGAAGAGGGAACACGGATATGCATATTTGAATAACATTTTTTTTTTTTTCATTACTTGTACAAATTACAGCAGAGCAGCCAGCTGGGAAGTCAGGGCTGGAATTATTTTCCATGTTGTCCTATATCATCCCCCTTGCAGGCAATTTTCCCCTCTAGCAACTTTGAAGCCCTGCTTAGCTTCTGAAGCCACCTTGATGTGTGTGTGTGTCTTTCTTAAATAAATAAGACAGCCCAGCTGCCCCCTGGGACTGGCACAATGGCTCAGTGACATCCTGGGAACAACTGAGGGCTGCCACAGGGCTCCTTCCTCATTTCCAGCAACAGAAGTTCACTGCTCTGTTAGAATCAAAAGCACCTTACAGGGGGTTTCCTATGGACAGAAATCTTTAAAGCCAGGGAAGATCAAAATTTTCTTCTGGCGCTAAAAAATATTTTTAATTTGTGTTAGCAATGCCATGTTGTTGCTTTACAGCTGGAGCTGTGTTATTGCAGACCACTAAAACTACAGAGTAGCTGCATCGAGGTTTGTTTGTTTCATTTTTACAAGATCACAGATAATTAACATTTTATTTTGAATGCGTTTTTTCTTAAAGAAGTATCCAGTAATCATTAATTTTTAATGTACTGAGCTAAGGATTTGTCTTTGATATTGTTATTACAGACATTGCACGTCTGTAAATTTGAAGTGATAGGACAGCAAATACCTTCAGAAGGACAGACACTGCCTTTGAAGTCAGTATATATATGGTTTAACATAAATGTAATTTCACAGCAAACTGCCTTTTATTGTTCACTCTTGTTTTGTCCTGACACCCAGTGTCTTGTAAAAACATTCTGAACTTTGATATAAATAAATAATGTAATTCTTTCCTTTAAACTCTTTGAAACTAAACTAAATGGAGCTGGGTAAGTGGGATAATGAGCACATTCCCCTGCCCAGAGACCTGCAGGAATTCCAGTGTCCAGCACACCCTGAGAAGCACCATGTGTGCCACATCTGATGGTCACTCTCTTTAAAGTCATGCATCAGAATTTCAGCCCCTCTAAAGGCTGCAGTGCAGCATCTTTCTTTATCTGAACACTCTTTTGTAGGTCATACTCTGTTCTACCATGAGCAAAAATTGCCATAATGTTGGTTTTGAAATGTTGGGAATTTTTTTCTTTTCTGTCTTTTAGCCCTGTAAAAATATCAATTTTTAGCAGTTAATATGGAACAAGAGCAATTATATTCCTAACCATTTCACAATAAGTTTTTAAATTTTACTCTTTTGATAGACATGTCTGCCTTCAAAGTCTGCAAGCCTGGGAGCCAAAGAGGGAGCCCACTGTCACAAAAGGAGAGAAAATCTGGCCAGCAAAAAATTGCAATTAAGATTGAGCTTCCCTAAGGCAAGACAGGCTTTTGTCATCAAAGAAAACATAGACAGCACCATGTAACTGACCTAAGAGTGCTGGCTCATTAAAAGCCTGCATATTTATGATATTTATGATGGAGTGATTATTGCAGAAGCATAAGGAATATAGCAGATTTCTCTCTGCATCAAGGACTGCATCATTTCTCCAGCAGCCATGCTTGCAGAAATGGGACAGCATTTCCAGGATCCAGCCTTTAGGAAAGAAAAACAAAAGGATGGTGCACAGGCCCTCAGTGAGCCCCAAATTCAGGCTGAAGTTGGCCGTATGATGGTGAATATTAAACTAAAATGAATTAATCTGAGTGCAAGAGCAAAACAAGGAAATGTTGAGATGGAAGATGAAGCTGGGGATGTTCTCAGAGCAGCTGGGGCTGCCCCTGGATCCCTGGCAGTGCCCAAGGCCAGGCTGGACAGGGTTTGGAGCAGCCTGGGACAGTGGAAAGTGTCCATGGCAGGGGGTGGAATGGGATGGGGTTTAAGGTCCCTTCCCACCCAAACCATCCTGGAATGGTGTGGAAGGGGAGATACATCAGGCTAAAGACACATGGTCTACATGGGGAAGGTGACAGAGCCTGCCTGTCCATTTTATCCTCAGAAATCCAGGGAAAATCCTGATTGTTTTTTTTTTTTTTTTCCAAAAACCAGGTGACACTCCTCCAAGGTACTGACTTTAGAGTTCTCACCAGGACAGAGGGAGAGGGTACAATTCTCCAAGGAGAAGGAGGAGTGAGATCCTCTGTGTGCCCACTCACAGCCCTGCCCAATCCAAACGCCTGCAAAAAGCAATTCTCCTCCTCATCATCACTCAACCTTGCCTGGGCTGGGAGCTAGCAAACTTCCAGTTTGTGACTCCAACAGCAGAAGCTGTGCTCCCACGAAGAGAATAAAACCCTCCAAAGGTGAAAGCTCAGCTTCCTTCTGTTTTACACGAAATGTGCTCCCCAGGGGCCGAGTTCTCCTCCTCTCCCTGGTGGGTTGGCTTTGCTGGATGGCTGTGCCTGCAGTGGCACCTGGATCACACCCTGCCAGCCAGTGGGTGTCGTCTGGATTTTCAGGCCTGGAGTTTCTAAGTTTTTAAAGCTCTGTTTTCCTGACGTTTTGGGTTAACTGAAATTCCTTTCCCAGGAAAAAAGCCCAACACATCAGGGTAGTTTTTATAACGGCGCTCATGTTATTCATTCTTTCTGTGACAAATATTTTCTTCGCTGTCCCTCCAGTTTAACCAGTGTGGGTGAAGAGCTCTGTCTCTCCTTCACCAATCCCAGTAGCCTGTGAAAAATGCATATGAGGAAACAATGCCTAAAATAAACAGAGTCAGATTCTACTTCACACAACCTCTGAGGAAATTTCCCCCGAGTCTGTCGAGTGTCATCGCGACAGCGACACGTGCGAGCGGGGCTGCAGCTGATGGAACAGGACAGGCATGAAAAGTGAAATGAAACAAAACATCCATTGGAGAGCTGGGATCAGCTTGACACAGAGCTGGCTGTCTAAATTTCTGCCTAACTTGAGGGTGGAAATGGTGAGTCAGGAAGCATTCCAAATTTTTGAAGTAGTAGTAGTTCTAGTCCAACATATTTCAGTGGTAAAATACCCAGTAACGAGGAACTGCTCACAAAAAATATTTCCCACTTGAGTGTCACAACTGATTACTCATCCTGTTACATTATTTTTATTTTATCTAGTGAATTTTCTATCAGATAAGACCAAGGGATATGCATATTTTCTACCATAACAGCTTTAACTAAAATATTATTTAGTTTTCTTAATGTCTTTTATAAACATATTTTCTTGGCAGATGCAGAAATTAATTTTCAAGCCTGCAGCAAATCATGTGAATATTGCACCTAACACACCAACTTTAAGTGCAAAATTTTACAAGGATAAAAAAAGTCAACAAGGAATATTAAAATTTTATCCCTCTTTTGCTGTGAATCATTTAAATTTCAGAGATTTTGCTAATAGCTTAGATAAATATTTAACACTTCTGATTTTCTGTTTGGACATTCTTCTAAATATAATACAAAAATGGCAAATAATATAGCCTCTACTGCAATTACAACCCGTTTTACCAAGATAAATATTTCAAAAAGCAAGGCTCTGTCATATTATTATTGGAGATAAATACTGGAGGTTTAGACAGAGAAAACTTTAGAATTAGAAAACTGAGAATTACCAACTCTTTATTTCGATTATATATCTTTATTTATTTAGACTTTTAAACTAAAAGTCAGTAATCTTTAAAAGTCAGTAAACTTTATGGCAGAGGGTTCACCAGAATCTCCCCATCTCCATTTACTGAGGATATTCTGTTTTAAAAACCTTTACTGAGGAAGGGTTATGAGCAGAACCAGGAGGAAAAGGATTTTCGAGGATATTCTGTTTTACAAATGCTTGTTGAGTAAAGGTTATGACTAGAACTAGGAAACTATAAAAGCAGAGAGCTGGGCTTTTAATAAATATATTAATTTGAATTAAATGTTACAATCCCAGAATCTCCCACTGGTTTCAGCTGATGCCACCTCTGAGCAGCAGAGTTTGATAAACACGTCCAGCTTGTGATCAATCTGACAAAATATAAAATTTCACCTGCTGAGTGCCAAAGATTCCACCAACTGCTGTTGCTGCTGTAAACATTTAACAGCTTTCAGAAATATTCCTGTATTTTTTGCTCTCATAAAAAGTTCTTGTTCTGCAGAGCCCTGGTTTCATGGGGGCCCATAATCAAAGCATCCAATTCATATCTTTTATACTTCTGTTCCAATGATATGAGAAATTTCTGAAGAGTTATTTCTCCTCTTCTGTAGGAGCACTATTTCCCCTGTATCCAGGTAAATAGTCATAGATCTAAAAAAGGCAATTGAATTTTTATGTCTTAAAAGACTTACCTGAAAGAGGAATGCTCTTTTCAGTCGTCAGAACCAGACATAAACCTGTTTTCAAATGTTACATTTTTATGTACTCCACAATTTATTCTTATAAATGATGGATCTACTTCCAAAAAGGGACAGAATTCTGTAGGGTAAGAGATGAGTTTCAGTTTAATGAACTGTACTATGTACCTTTTATTTAAACAAGAGATAAAAAACCTTCACTGCAAATTATCATCTTAAAGAATGGAAATAATACCACAGGATGATGTCACGAGCTTAAATTCAAGTACTTTTGGACTGCCTGAAAGAGCAGAAAAAAAAAAGAGAACAAAAAAGCAGCAATATGAAGTATATATGAAGAATATGAAGAATAAATAGTAGAGTACCATACAATGAGTAATGGAACCTTTCATGCATGAATTGCAGTAAAGATTTTTATCCTTTCGGTATCTAATGAAATTTATTTCTGATACATAATAGATATTGACTTTCTCAATGATAATTCCATTTATAGCTAATAAATTATGGATATTGATTCCATTTAGACCAATAAAATAAATAAATAAAGAAATAAAAAATAATAATATAAATATAAATATAAATATAAATATAAATATAAATATAAATATAAATATAAATATAAATATAAATATAAATATAAATATATAAAGCTACAGGATTACTGTACATCTGAAAGCTTTCAATTAAAAAAACCCAAATCAACCAAACTTACTCAGGTACAGCAGGATATGTGATGACACAAAAGTAATATTATTTTAACAGGGAATTTATATGGAAGAAATGAACATTAGAAGTTAAAAATTTAAAACAGTCCCCCAAAACTAAAATTTTAGACATCTACATGGTAGATATATGTAAAAACCAATTATGATCAACCAAGAAAATCAATCAAATATATTTCTTGACTTGTAGTGAAGGTAAATACTGTAGGTGCATATTTTTATGTAAATATTTTTCCAGCTGGAGGCTCTCAACTACAAAATATAATGTTACATATATTTAAGGAGCTTTACAGATTAAAATAAACTAAAAGGGACGATACAATTGGTTTAAATTTCTACCACTTTCAAATTTCTTCTACTTTCTTTACTCACAGTAACTTTAGGCAGCAGCACAAACGTATTGTCCTCCATAAAGGACCACAAGAGTCTCCAAATGTGATTCAAATCAAAGCCCTGAAGGTTCTGTTTAGCAGATTCCCAGCTGTGGGTTCTATTTCAGTTTTGCTCTCAATGAAATGTCCTGGAATTCTCATTTACTCTCCTGTCCAAGGTGCCTATTTACATTTCCTGTCTCCAGAGACCCCACACCAAGCTGTGCATTTCAAACAACATGGGCTCTGCGCAAGTGCCAAACCCTCCCAGAATTAAAGGAGACACCCTCAGAAGTTTTCCATCCCCAGGTTTGCAGTGGATTTGTTGCATTAATTCATAACTCCATGCTTTGGAAGAAAAGGGCACAACTGCAGCTTGAGCTGCTCCAGGGGGAGAACGATTACAGCACACAGCAGCCTCATCAGTGCAACATTATGCTAATTTTTATTAGTCAAAAACTTATATCCTGTGTGTGCAGCTTGGGACTGATGAGGAAAATAAAAGATTTGTTGGAAGCTCCTGTGAGAGCAGGTCACATTTTAATACTTTAATGGGCATCCACTGCCTAATGTTTCCTCTTATACTTCTCTTTGTAAACTTTCTGCTGACCTTCGAAACTGAAGCTGGATCAATACCATTTTATAAGACTATAAAACTGTATGAAACACTAAGTCAATAGTGTATTTTTATCACGCCTGTGATATAATGCAGTCCTGGACATCAAATAACCCTGAGAGTACCAGAGAAGGCTCGAAATTTTGTTTAAAGATATTCATTCAGCCAAACGCTGGCCAGCACCAAATTTGCTGGATGCCAAAGATTTTAATCAGCCCAAAGACACCTCAGTGTCCAAAAAGTCTTTGTGTACACAAAGGATCAAGCTGATGCAAACTGAAATTGTCCAAATCCAACTAAAGTGGGACATTTTGTATGCAAGCTTTAATGCTTCTTTGTGATCTAACTCAATTTTCACATGAACAAAAAGTACCTTAATTCCTGAGTAGGTTCCACTGAGATTTACCAAAATAGTGTTTTCTTTGCTCATGCATCACAGTTTTTAATTTACAGAAGCTCGCTGTGCTTTTATAAAACACACATAAACACAAATGAACATTAATAAACAAACACGACTTGAAGAAGGCTACAATAGCAAAGCAGAAGAAAAGGGAAAGTGGAACACAATTTGCTTTATCTTGCAAGGAAAAATAAAGAGAAATAAGTAGCTGTAATTAGGATTTGCAATTATTTCTGTAAAGCTCTTGAATCCCAGGTGCAAGCATGAATAAAACCCTTTGGATCAGGACACCTCTGTGCCCTTTCCATCAGCAGGAAAGCAATTAGGCCAGCTCCTCTCACCTCCCTTAATGAGAGATCTCTGCACCTTTGTGGCAGACCCAGCTTTCCTTGGGCCCAGGATCAAACTGGACTCTGAATCCTGTCCAGCACTGGATTTATCAGAGCCTGCTGGAGAGCAGGGGAGCCTGCCTGACACATCTTTAATCAGAGCAGTTTCCTCTGCTGGCCAAGGCATTCATCCTCCCAGTTGGGAGCTGCTCCCCATCCTCTTTGCAATTAACACCCACCTAAGCCCCACGAGTTGGAGGGATAATGCTCAGCTTCAAGGGCAAAATTATTTTATTGCCCTCAGCATGAGAAACCTGAGCACATGAAATGCATCCCTTGTAAGAGAAATCCCCACACACCCCATCTCTAAAGAGAAAAATATTTCTTCTGTTCAAATAAAGCTGCAAAGGCAATCTCCAAACAAACATTCAGCTGGATCAATAGCTAGAAATTGAATAGAACATTGTCTCATGCTGCTTTATAGAATTTTCAAAAGATTTGAACCACGCAAACCCAACTTTTCAAGTTCCACCGCTGGGATTTATCGTCTTGTTTCCTGAGTCTAGGAAAAAACCCAAAGAACTAACAAAGAGCAGATTCACTTAATAAAACTTTAAAAAATACTTCTGTATGGTCAAAAAATACCAGGGGTCTAAACTTAAGCCTAGAAAAGTAAAGGAATTTCAAGTTAGGCTCAGGTGGGCTTGTTTACCTTAGAGAACTTCAGAGTTGAAAAGGGATTTTCTGCATCTTTCTTTTTAATGCCCACATGCAACAGATGCAATCACCTTTACTAAGTTTTGATTACTTACCTCTAAATTAAAAATAACATATAATATAAATAACAGAAACATATCCATAAGACCAGCCTTTCCATGATTTTTAGGGGGTTTTTTAATTTTTTTTTTTTTTTCACTTGAATAACAATATATTATAACTTCTCTATATACACATGGTATAAATTGCTTAATTTTCTATCAAATAGGAAAATGCATACTATTATGAACAATAAAGACAAGTGACAAGTTGGGATTATTACATTTAATTACTCTAAATGAAAATGCCTTTTTTCTCTGTCTTTCACATTTAATTTTTTTCCTTTTTTTCTGTTCCTTAAATCTAAATGCAAAGAGCAAGAATTATTTTTGTTTCCAGTAACAAAACAAGTTTGGGTTTAGTTTGGTTTCTTTTTCTCACACAGTTTAATTTACGCTATATTTTTAATCATTGCAAAGAAACTCAGAAACCCATAATTTCTTGTCGTTTTTTTTTTTTTTTTTTTTTTTTTTTTTTGTTTTGTTTTGTTTTGTTTTTTTGTTTTTGTTTTGCTGTAAATGTCCCAGGGGAGATTCTACCTTTTTTAGAAGATATGAACAAATAAATTGTCAGAAAACATGTCAAACTTGAAAGTCTCAGTCTCCAGCTGTGGAAATAAGCACATCCTACTCTTGTCTCTTATAATGAGGTCTATTGATTAACGTGTTTTGTTTTACTCACATTTCATGGGAGTATAAACACATGAGAAAGCAGCAAGGGCAAATAAAATGAGAGCAAATAAAATAGTTCAACATAAAGGAAATACCTAGAATGAAATTCATTATTATGGTGCAACGTCATCTAATCTAGACTTATTTATTTCTAGCTTGTTTTACCTGAGCTGCTGCTATTTAAAAATTTCTGAGGCTATGGCAGGAAAACTTCCGTTGTCCCAGGCTGTCCAAGCCTGGCCTTGGACAATTCCAGGGATGGGGCTGCTCTGGCACCTGTGCCAGGGCCTCACGTGCCTCCCAGGGGAGGATTTCTTGTCAATACCTGAGCCCTGCCTCCTGCTCTCCAGGCTGAGCACCCACAGCTCTCCCAGCCTGGCCCCAGGGAAGATGGGCTCCAGCCCTTGGGCATCCTTGTGCCCCTTCTCGGGACGTGCTCCAGCAGCTCCACATCCTCATTGTGCTGCAGCTCTGGAATTTTGCTCCAGCAGCTCACATCTCATTGTGCTGCAGCTCTGGAATTTGCTCCAGCGCTCCACATCTATTGTGCTGCAGCTCTGGAATTTTGCTCAGCAGCTCCACATCCTCATTGTGCTGCAGCTCTGGAATTTTGCTCCACATCCTTTTTGTGCTGGAGCTCTGGAATTTTGCTCCATCGACTCCACATCCTCATTGTGCTGGATCTCTGGAATTTTGCTCCAGCAGCTCCACATCCTTTTGTGCTGCAGCTCTGGAATTTTACTTCCATCAGCTCCACATCCTCATTGTGCTGGAGCTCTGGAATTTTGCTCCAGCAGCTCCCCATCCTTTTGTGCTGGAGCCCTCGGAGCTGGGGGCTGCCCTGTGTGAGCTGGGATGTCACTGCAGGGTCGTGGTGGCTCCTCACCAGTGCACACCCCCAGCCCTCCTGCCCAGGGCTGCTCTCACACTCTGAGTCTTTCTAGTTTGAGTTCATTCAAGGACAACTATCAGACATTCATATCAGACAGGCCAACTTTAGTAAATATTTCTCAAAATAATAGATTTTTGTACTGCACACAAGGAAAAAAAAAACAAACCCTACAGAGGTATTTAAATGGCCATCAATATTTTGTTCTTAATACCCTTTTAAAATCAAATGTAACATACTACCTAACTTCTGACTGCTCAAAATATAGCAGAATTATTTGTAAGCTGAATGACAGATAGCTGGAATTGAATTGACTTCTATAACCAGAGCTCTCCTCCCTTGGTAGGTATATATGAAAATGGAGTGCACTTACCAATGTCAGGCTCTGCTTTCTTCCAGAACTACACACTTTTTTCTGGAAGTAAAATCAATACAATAAATCAATGCCTTTCCAAAGTACACAGCTGCAACAGCAAGGCATTACTGTCTTCAAGTTGCAGTGCAATGATTTGAAAATATTCCTAAACTTTCATTTCAGAACGAAAATATGAGATTTTTTACTGCTATATTTCTTAGATCTCTAAGGATCTATGTATATAAGCCTTGCTCCAGCACATCAAACCTCAGAGTTCTGATAATGTTGGAGTACAGTCACCAAAATAATAACAACAAATTTCCATTTCCACTTTCCTCCAACAAAGTTCCTTACCCTTTAGTCTGGAAGTGCAGTGTAGTATTTAATTCCTCAATTCTTAGTTTAGAACTGAAAATTTTACTTTCTCTCTCATTCAGTCTCTAATTAACACACTCATTCCATGATGACAGACTTTGAATATTTTTAGTTATTCCTGCTACAAGCTTCTAGGCACTACAGCTGTGTAGACATATATTTCCTCATTAAGGCAGTGGTGATACAACTAACATTTAAACGTGTGAATATGTAATTCAGGAGTACAGGGATTAGTTATCTGGCTGAAAACTCATGAATACATATGAAAACAGTGATTACCTAAGAAGATCCTTAGCAGGTTCCTAATGTAAATGTGTATGTTCACAAATTACTTGGAATGATATGAAATAGAGCTGGTTCCCTTGAGAGGCAAATTTGCTGTTCCATAAATTGTTTCAGGACTGTGTTTATTATCACTTTTTTTTTAGAAGAGTGGATGATTCTCTATCAGAACTTGATAAACATTCGTTATAGCTGCATCTATTACACCAGCAAAAATGTATCTAATATTTCTACATGATATTTATATTCCAGGAGCTAACTCTGTCAAATGAAAAAACCCTTGTTTTAACAAAACAGGCAAACAGACTTTCCAGAGTGTAAATGTCTTGTCTTCTAACATGGATAAAGCACATTCCATAGAATACTCCTGTTTACTGTAATTAAATTTTAACTTATAGAATATGAACATTTGTGACCATATGCATAAATGATTATTCAGATTGCACACTGTGAGTGGATTTTGACTGGGAAATATGAGATTGTGACTGAAAGGCTGAGACAAAAAGACTGGAACTGAGTTCAAGGTGAACCAAAATTAGTAACAAGAGATATCCAGACAGGTTGGTTGTCATTTTGGGGGTTGAATAAGAACAAATGAATCCCAAAGAGAAATAAGGAAGCAGTGAGAAATCCATTTATCCTCATGGTGTTTCCTGTGAGGAACAAACCGCAAACCTGTGGAGGAGCAGGCAGTGAGCTCATTTTATAGGGAGAGGTGTTGTGAACGAGGAACTCATCAGCTCTGAGAGCCAGAGACAAGACCAGGGCGGGTCTGGGGCTGCCAGCTCAGTTTTGCTCCTGGGAAGTGACCAAGTGCAGCAGAACACACCCAGAGAACAGAACAGAGCCACGAGCAAGAGCATCACTGCCAAAACACAATCTCCCAGCAGCACTGTCGCCCTAAACGGATCACAAGCACATTAAAATCATCAATATTCATTTATTTTGTGCTCTCCGTTGCAAAATTGGCAGCAATTTTGGTTGCATAAATGCAGCAACCCTGGGTAAGAAAATGGGATGTATATAATATTTCTATGCTCTCATAATAATGGTGGTAGGATTATCAGCTGTTCAAATTACATATAAATTACCTCTTTCCAAATATTTGACAGGAATGCATGTTTGAAATGTTTTTGTGGCTGACATTTCAATAACAATTTGAGGTAAAATTGCAGTTGAATGAGATTCTCTCACTGTTTTAAGTGAAAAGAAGAAATTGGACAGTAAGTGGCTGCTCAGACTCTCAGCCAAAGACTTCTGCTAGGATACATGGGATTACACTTCCATTTAGTCCCCCTAGAGCCTCTGTTTTATTTGTGACAGCAACCAAAATTTGCACGCAAAGGATTAAAAGTGCTTTTCAAGGTTAATGCAGAAATTGGAGTTTGTCAGAAGATGGTGCTGTTAGGCTGTTTTTATATAATAAAATGACTTTTATTTGCAAAAATAAGTTTAGTCTGTGTGGAGACCCCAAATTGTTGATTTGTTTCAAACATGAACATATTTAATAAATAATTATTTTGCATTTGTTAAGGCAGAGCTTTGACCTTGAACCACTTCACTAAGTGTGTACTGATGCACTCGGGAAATCTTTTCTCAATGGGATTCAGCTTTGTTTCTGACAAATTAAATAAAATTCAGGTTCAGAATTATTCTAGCCAAGTGTGGGATAAGATGCATGGCTTCAGACATCACATTTTTTTGCCAGCTATTGGATGTATCATGGGTAGGCTTATTAATAATTTCATAGTGGCAATGAACTGACTGCATGGACTGCAAGGCCAAGGTCAGACAGTCCCATTAAACACACAAAGCTGAGCATTGTTGAGAGCAGACAGGGAAAGCAACTCAGGAAAAATTCCAATACCACATCCATACAAACATCAAAAATTGTTCTTAGAAAAAAATCTATATTTACGCTCTTATGTTGAAAATGTAATCTTACTGTATCCCAGCAATTCCCAAGAGATAGGCTATGTGAATACTTCTGAAAAAATGCATAATGACCTCCAACAATTTGTTTTCTTCATCACTTGTCTGATATTTATGATTAATATTTTTCATAGCATATTCCAATAAAGGGGAAACTTGATCAGCTGCTGTGGGGTGGATATTTCCAGCTTTCTCTTCTCACCAAACACTTGAGATATGTTTCCAATTTCCTGGCTGAATTAAAGCTTATCTTTAAGACCAGACTGGAGAGGAGATCTGCTTAAGAGACTCTTGCCTTGGAGAGTGGGAAGTGGGCACTTGGGGAAGGAAGCCTAAGAACAAAGCAAATAGTTCTGGTTCTTTCCATGGCTCCCTGCAGCCTGCAGTTTCCAGGCTAATCTGAACACTTGACTCGCTTGTTCTCCTGGCTCAGCTGCTTGGAAGGCTGTTCAGTATTGGAAAAGAAATAAAATCACAACGAAGAGTTCCAGAACTAGGCACTGTCTTCTTTCCTTCCTGTTAGAATAAGAGGCTTTGAAAAGTCAGATTTAAGATGCTACAAAATACTGCCAAGCAACGAGGTAGGGGTATGTTATCTTGAGGTGATGTCTCTCTCAAAAATTGTGTTTTGTTCTCTAGGATTTTCTGATCTCTCTGCAACCCAATCTTGCTAAAAACTAACAAGATCATTTGCAAGTGATCTTAAAACAGCAAGCCCACTGCCCCACACACAAAATAGGACCAATTGCACTTACAAGGAGATTTTCTTGGTGAACATCTAGGGCTTTGAAACACCTTTAATTTTTGAAAAATAGAAGTGCAAGTAAGCTAAAGAGCAAGAAGAATATGAGGCACAGGGCACCTACAGCTCCATCAGAACAGGAACTGTGACATGAGGAAGAACAACCAGGGCTTTCCTCAGAGGTTTTGCCCTAAAACTTTGTCCTTGACATCACCTTTCATTTCTCTTTAGACAACGTCCTCTCTCACTCTGCCTTTCCCTCCATGAAGTGGGCTTTGTCCCTTGCCCATTCAGCCTCTGAGCTGGTGGCACTGGAGCAGGTCCTGGTCACTCACCTGCAGAGCCTGGGATGCTGGCTCTGACCTCGGCTGCTCCTCGGGCACTGCTGTGAAGAGAACAATTAATAACATCTCCTCCAGGGCTTCCCTTCACTTGGAAATCACACCAAGCTAAATCACAACCTTGAGAAGTCACTTAGTGGTGTTGTCTAATTGAATGTAATTGTCAAGTGAACCCAAATCCTGGGAGCTGTTGCCACATTAACACGGCACCTCCGACTGCTTAGTCACGGACCGAGTGCTGATCCCCCTTCCATGGCACTACAAGCCAGGAAACGTGGCAGTGTAGCAGCCAGAACAGCAGGTCTTTATTCCTGCTTCTGTCACTTGTTCATCAGGTATTACTGAGGAAAATAATGTGAGTTTTCCTGGGCTTCCTTGCTTGTTTTACAGGAAATAATAACTGTGACCTACTGGGGAGGGGACACGATTCAAACTTGGAAAACATGCTGAGATAAGAGATGTTAAAGAAGCTCAAGTGTTTATTAAGAGGAGTTGAGCAATATCATTTTTCAGAATTACTGAAGTTTCTTACTTGACACAGAATTGGTAGAATGATAGAAATTATGTTTTCTATAAATTCAGTCTTTAGTCCCACAACACTTTATCCATATTCCTTTGTTGAAACACTTTACCCATCAACCTAAGAGTTGGAGCTCAGGGATTTTTCGTGGTGTCAGCTGTATTCTGAAGAGTAACTTTAGAGGCCTGTCCTTTTTTGTATTAGCAGATATAAATAGCAATATCAAAAAGAATATAAAAAAATCAGTTTTTGCAGGCTTTGCACTCTGCCTGCTGTGCAACCCATGTTCTTGACCTACTGAAAGCTAATGACAGAGTTAGGACTTAATACTCCAGCAATCATGCAGGTGATCTGTCAGGCTGAAAGGATGAGCTCTCATATTAAATAAGAAAGTGAGGAGGGAAATAAAAATCTGCTAACACATCCAGCTTGTTAAATTAGCTTTGGCCAAATCCAAAAATGAAAGAGAACTAGGGCTAAAACCAGTGGCCCAGAGCACAGGGAATTTAAGTAACTCAGAAGAGGCCAAGGCTCTCTGCACTTAATGGAAAACCACTGACCTTGAAGACTGATCCCAGGGACCTGATTTAGAACCACGGAAAACCAGAAAGGTTTTGGGGCAAACCAAGAAAGGTTATGGGGCAAACAACATATTTCTTCCACAACAAGACTTCTGTGCTCTGTCTGGACATAGCAATTTACACATGCTTGCACATTGTATTTCCTAAATTTCAAGAGTCTGTATAATTTATCTTAGTTAAGGATCTTGTACAATTTGCTTTCACTTGATGCAGCAAGAGGATTCATTCATTTAGCTTAAAGCTCCCTGTGTTTGAGCCCACATCTGATTTTACATAAGTTGGCTCTGTGTCATGAAAATTCAGTGCAGTAACTCAGTTCTGTGAGTTTTTCACATTATTAAGATAGTCCATCTGCCATTAGGGGAGAAAAATCATGCTCGTGTATCAACAGGCTTTCTCTTACTGCTGCTTATTTCCTTTCTTCTAAGCACTTGGATAAGCAGAGACAGCAGAGAATGAAGCTCAGAGACAAACCAAGTGTTGCACTTTTCTTTCTGCAGTTTCTTTTTTCTCTAATGACCACTGACAGCAAGGTTGGGGGCAGGATGGATCCTTTTCCCTCCTGCATGGATGACTTACCACCTGTGAATGAAGAACTAAAGGTCACAAAAGTTTAGATAGCATAGTAGTAATAGTTGTAGAGTGAAAAGGGAAATTTTGGGGATTTTACCATAGGGGTTTAGGGGTAAGATGGAGGGACTTGGACGTTGTCCTGTCCTCCTTCCTTCTTCTCCCTAACCCCATCTTCTTGGGGATGGTGGCACTTGGGGATTGGATTGGAGTAGAATGGAACTGTCTGACACAGGTGATGGGCATTGGATCATCCCTGTCAATAACTAACAGGTAATTTGTAGTATAAAATCAGTGCCTGTCCCTGGGGCAGAGAGTGTGCCTGGGGCTGCCCTGCTGAACAGACCTGGGCAGCCCAGACAGAAAATATCTGAGATAAGAAACAATAAAGCAACCCTGAGAGCATCAGCCAAAGACTTCTGACACATTCTTTGGTAGCTGGGTGGGAAACAGAGACTTTTACACATCTCAGGGTCATCTCAACCAAAGCAAACCTTGAGCACGTTAAATACAGGGGTGATCTCTGGGGGCAGGGGAGGGAAAGCTGCTGCTCCTCCACCGGTGCATTCCTGGGGCAGTGTCCATTTGAGATGTGCCACAGAATGCTGATTAGCCTGAGGGGCAAAGCCAGCTCTGCTCCAGAGGTCACACCTTCAAACACGCTCTGCTTCAGTCGAGCACAAGAAATTATTTTGGAAATATGAAGGCAACCAAATGCAAGACTGACAAAGATTAGCAAACACACCAATTAATGACTGCATTACACTGCAACGACAATAAATCCTTCTATAAAATACAGAACCAATTACAAGCCACACAAATCATTAGCAGGCTATTGAGATTTATGAGGAAAACTGCGACTCGATAAGAAAAAGCAAGCAATGTGCCAAGCAACCTACAAAGAGCATTCCCAAATGTTCTTCAGAGGGTTTGGGAACACTGACTTTGAAAAAAAAAAAAAACACAATCACAAATCTTGGAGCTCCTGGCAGATGTCATCCCTTGGAATCCCAGTTGTTTATGTGCAACCAACTGGCTTGAACATTGTTTCATGGCTATGCATTAGAAATATAAAAATGTGTAAAGCTCACCTTGAGGAGAAGAAAACTCCACAGGTCTCAAAAAGCAAGGTAATGGCACAGAATATTACTAGAAAAATGGGATAGAATAGTGATAGAAGCATAAGTATGAAAATATCACACAAAAACTTGTATTTTTTTAGCTAATGTGCATAGATATTCTGATTAAAAAGACACAGATCAAGAGATAAATTGACACGTTTTTAAACTTCTAAACTTCACAGGGATGAGAAATTTGGTAAAATGTGGGACCTCTTCCTTCAAGCTTTAAATCAAATTTTTTGTTTGGAATTTCCAATATCTGTCCTAGTCTTTGACATTGTTTCCATCAAACTCTCCTCTGAGATGTGCCAATGAACATTTACTCTGGTGAGAATCAAGGGCTTACATTAAACCATGGATATTTGGTGTTCCCACTTCTTGGATCATTCTAACTCAGTCACATTATGTAGGAGCCCAATCTTGTATTTTCCCATTGGAAAACAAATATCCAGATGTCAAGGAATGTACCCCTCTAAATCAGCTTTTGAATGCTAGCTCAAAAACAATTTTGTCTTCTTAGCTGCGCTTCCCAAATTCCCCATTACTGACTTTCACCTCAAGCAACCATTATCCATGAGCAAAATTCCTGCTGAGATGGACAGCAGCAAGTTAGCCAAGCCTGGAGATCAAATAGGTTTAAATCAGCTGGCCACAGAGATTTAAAATAAATGAAAAATGACAGAATCCATTCTTTTTGGAGGATTCAGAAACCATTGCTATAATATCTCAAGAGCAAACAAGCTAACTGCTGATTTCCTTCAGCTCCTGTTTGCTTGGACCCCTTGCAGGTTCAGCTTTGTTAGTCCTTGAAGCTGCTCTATCCCAATTCCAGGCCTAATTCCTCTCTGCTGTCTGCTGTGAGACAAAGAAATATTGAAATACCTGTCCACTATCATATATAAGATGTCTGGAGAAGAAATCACACAGCAATTTCACTGTTGGAATGATTTGATTACTGCCCTGAGAAGTTTGGGGTAAAATTCAAATAGATAAGAAGCACAGGAAGTAGAACAGGAAAAGATGTTTTTGCACTGAGTCTGTAGCTGGTTAAGCAAAAGAATGAGGTTCTAAGGAGGGGCTATAAATAGATTATAACAATTATTATTACTTAAACATGGCCTTTAGCTGCTTCTCCCTGCCAAAAATACCATCTAACTCATTTCTGTATCACTGTGTACTCCTAAAGATATTTTTCCTACCTTAGAAAAATCCCTCACAATAATAGGGAACCTTTTCACAGATCCTGCAAAGTTAATTGAGGCAAAGTAATTGAGGCAAAGAAAACTCAGCACCAAGGTGAAGTCATCTCCACTTAGGGTTCCTATTTAGTAGGCATTCAACCTAACCACACTGCTAAAGAGGATAAAATTTGGTGTGTCAGGTTTAATGACACAGAAAGTGGAGAGAGGGGATTAAAATGCAGCACAGGTGCATGGTCTGAGGCAGTTTATGAGCCCTGGGGTTTATCACTCATATTCACCTGGAGGATCTGATGCTGTACATTATAATGCAATGTTCAGGTGGCCAGAGCAAGGTTGTGGCACCCTGTGTAAACCTTGCAGTGTGAGAGCATTCAGTCTCCACAGGAAAGTCTTGGCACACATTGTTGTAAGGTTTTTATGAGAAACAACCTTTTACATTGACCAAAGCAAGCAAAAAAATAAACCAAGATACTCACTGTCTTTACAGGCTGATTTCTTTTTTCTTCTAATTCCTTAGAGTTGTCTGAATATCTAAATCTGGTGTAGTCAACTCACTCTGCATCCATTTAAAAACACAAATTTCTCCTGTTCTTACTCACTTAGCTCTCTTGCCTCCCTGCTTCCACTGTGACACAAGTGGTCATCTCATCTTTCCCTGTTAAAATTAGTTTTTATTAATAGGTTTGTTTTCTATAGATCTTTACCCACTTTTTGCAACCCAAATGTCTGTACTTTAGGCTTAACATACTGCATTTAATTAAAGAATAATTAATCTGGACCATCTTGAAATTGCTGTGTTTTCAGAGTCTATTAAAAGTCCTCAACTTATTCCAGTTTTAATATCTTTAGCTATTTGATTAAATAGTAAAGAAAGAAATGTCTGTTCTCATTTACTGAAATGATAGACTGCAGATTACTAAAAGCAAAGAATGCCAAATTTCATCTTCATTATTTTACATTGTTGAGAACTGTGCATTTTCTTTCTAACAAAGATATAAACCACTTGCCATTAGAAATTTTGGTATTTTGCACCGGAGTAAACAACATAAACTCAGTATCTCAATGTAAGAAATGACTACATAAATACATCATAAAATATAAACCAGATTAGCCATCATAGATTAATAAGCAAAATCTGAATAAAAGATCAAGGAAAACCAAACTGGAGGAGACAGGGTTTTTAACTGTTCCTAATAAAGGAAAAATTATTTAGCATACATGTAAGTGAAAATATTCTGAGTTTGGCATCTACACTACACATCCCCAGTTTGCATTAACCTTTGAGAGAATGACACATTTAGATGCTGCACTGAAGCCTAACTGCTCTATAAAATTATTAGAAGCGTGTCTGTATTGTGATTATTAATTATTTACTATACTGCTACTGATCACTGTGGTGTCACAAATTATATTTGTGATCATGAAAATTTGTGTGCAAGTAATATTTCGATATATACTTCAGCTGAGTCAAAAGTGCAAAAGCATTAAGTAAATTAATTAATAATTAAATAATAAGCATCCACTTATTATTAAAACATCAGTTTTCAAATTGCAGCAAAGAAACAGAGCTTGGTAAAACCCAGATATGCAAGGGGGGCACTTTCCCTCATTTTCATATTTTTCCTACTTATGAAGATGCAATAAACTTCAATATATTCAAAATACCCTGACTTCCCTCTTTATTCTTCTGTCTGCCATCTGCATAAAGCTGAGAAGGAAAATCAGCTGGTGTTTCTCACCCCCAAGCCAGCATTCCATTATTCAGCTTCTCCAAGTCCCACTTGTGTGATTCAAACCCGTGACAGAGCAGCATTTACCCATCACAGCCCTTCCCCACCATCACAGCATTTTTCTTCAGTTCCCAACCTGATCACTCAGCTCCATTCCCTTTCAGTGGTGGTGTTACTAGTAAAATAGAGTATCTTGCTTTTAACTGTTATCTTTTACAATGAAACAGACCTTATTAAAATAAAAAAATCCACAACCAGAGACCCTAAGGCTGCTGAAATGAAATAAAAATGGTTTCTCTGAAACAACAGCAAAAATTAAGTACTGAATTTATGACATTTCTGTCTAGAAACCAGCTTCACTAGCCTGGCAGAGACATCAAGGAACGGAAAGGAGAAACACACAGCCTCCAAAAAAAAAAAAAAAAAAAATTAAAAAAATTAAAAGAAACCACCTGAAGAGAAAAGAAACAAAGAACACAGGCTGAATTGTGTGGAAAAAAAGAGTGGAGACACAGGAACTGAGAGAGAGGGCTGCTTTAACTCTGTGTGTGCTGTGCATTAGGGACTCTGAGGAGTTCCCCTTCCTTTGGGACCCCTCCTCAGCAATCTGGCCATTTCCTGAGCCCCAGGGAGTGACAGCCCCTGCTCCCTGCCTGAGGCACAGAGGGACAGCTGCGGGTTGCAAAGCATCGTCCAGCAGCAGGGAAAGGATAACCACTGTCAAGGGGTTTGGGTGTTGTTTTTATGTAAAAGAAGTAATTACACAAAAGTCCTTTTCTCCTTCAGTAAGCTCTGCACCAGGCAGAGCCTGCCTTGCTTTTAATAAGTTCTTTTCTGGCTTTGATCAAAGGAAAAGAAAACTGACAGAGCAAATTGGCAGAGAGCTGGCAGAATTATTGAGAAGATGAACAGTTTCTTTAAGACAGCACAGTGTGGTTCCATCATTTTATAGATTCTCACACATAAATAATTACTGTTTTCACAGACTCACAGAACTGTGAGGGTTGGAAGGGGCAGGTGGAGGTCACCCAGCCCAAGGCAGGGTCACCTGGAGCAGGAAGGTGGCCAGGTGGGTTTGGGATGTCTCCAGAGGGGCAGCTCTGCCCCCTCCATTGCAAGAAGTTCTTGCTCGTGTTGAGGTGGAACTTGTGGTGTTTCAGTTTCTGGCCAGTTCTGCTTGTCCTTCTCCTGGCCACCACCCTCTGACACCTCTTGGAGATATTTGCAATGATTGATGAAATCACCTCTCATTCTTGTCCAGTCTAAGCAGGCCCAGCTCTCTCCAAAGGGTGACCCATAGCAGGTGCATCTATCAGAAGATAGCAAAGACATCTTGCCATATAGCATAGAGCAAGTGCATCCATCAGAAGAGGGGGAGTTCTAAAAACATCTAAATTAAGACATTAAAATTATGCAGATAAGAGTGGAATCGTCTTTCACATCCTTTACTGCATTCTTTTCTTCTCAATTGTAATAAATGTAATAAGAGGGAGAACAAAGAATGACAGAATCTTCCATGTTTCATTATCATATCAAATGTTTTACCATAGCCACTGGCAAGATCATTTGATGAAGAACAAGCCCTGGAACCATTCTTTTTTTTCCTTCACAATTACTGGGACAATGAATGGCACAGCATAGTTCTAAATCAGAGAGATCTGTAGTGTGGAGACAGCAGAATCCTGGGACTGGGAGCACAGCAGAGTGAACCAGTCCTTTCCCAAGCAGCTCTGATCACAAAGGAACCTCACACAGTACCTGTGAGCATCAGGATGCCAAATCTGGCCGCTGTTGTTCAGTGTTTAATCTACTTTGGGGCTGACTGCAGCAGATGCAGACAGGAGTCCCTCTTCCCTGAACAAGCATTCCCTGGGAGCATCTGTCAGAACTGCAAAACAAGTGGTTAGTCACTGAGATTTATAGCCAGCAGTCAGATAACGCTCAACAGGAAATAATCACTTATGCTGAGCAGGGAATTAAGAGGGGCTGCACCACTGACCAGCAGCAATGTCTGCAATAACTCTGCTCAGGAAAAGGTTCGTTTGGAGAGTGAGCAGGGCAGGACCCAGCCCTGCAGGCAGCAGGAAGGTGTTCTCTGACACCCAGCCCTGCAGCCTGGGCTCAGGGTGTCAGGGGATCTGGTTAGCCACTGCTGGAAGCAGAATATCTAACATTTATCTGCACATATTTACATCCTCATGAGGGGGTAATTCAATTTTCCAGCAATGGGAGAGAGTGGCAGTGAGGAGGGGATGAGCAGAGGGCCCCTGGGTTGGGGGAGTTATTGTGACAAAAGCTGCTCCCTTAGCAGGATTAGGGTTTGGACATTTCCCAGTGCGTTGGCAGACTTTGAATGATGCCCTATATATTTATTTAAACATAAATTTCAAGTTCTGGCCTCCCTTTCAAAGGGCTAAGGTGGACTGGCTTAGTCCCAGAGTGGGATATGAAAGTATTGTTTGCTATTTCCATAATACCCTCATGGTTTGTGCTTTTTCTGTTTGAATCTCAGCATGTGACTGGTTCAGATAAGCAAAATTTCCTCTCTCTTTGGGGTGATAACCACAGCCCTGAAAGTTAAGCTACAAAACACTTTGCTTCCCATTCTAATACGGGACTGCTGCATGATTTCATTATCTGAAAATGATGAGACTTGACTAAGAGGACATTCCTGCTGCTGAAATAAATTAAGCTTCATCTAAGCCTTAGTGAATTTTTTAAAAAAGCAAGCTGTATTGGACATGTTTCCTATTTGAAAATTAAACCCAAGTTTATAACAACTGAAAAATGTGAATTTTTATTAAGAAAGAAACCCTTCAAAACTGTGTGCTAACTTTGGGAATGATTCATAGCTTCCTTCATCTGCTATCACCCCCTGGCTGTGACCTGATATTACACTTGTAAGAAACAATAATTATAAAAGATTTTATTCACAGTGAAGCTGAATGTGAAAGTGGAATAAATCAGATTTGCTTTAATGAATCTGTTTAACATCTGTTAAGTTTTTAGGTAACACTAAATGATACCAAATGGTTGCCATGTTGTATTTTAATTTTGCATCGAATAATTTGTACCTTCATTTGTGACAAACAGCAACAGAAACACTAACTGCACTTGTGAATGTCATGGAAACTATAAATGAATGTAAAATTTTGTCTAAGGATGTAACTGTGCCGTTTTCTATATAATTTGTTATCAATATTTATATTAAAAACAGCAGACATCTCAGCTAATAAGTCTGAAGTTTTAGAGGAGCAGATTTTCAAGAGCTGCTGCACTGTGCAGCAGAATCAAGGTTTTCAACAACCACTGCGGCTTCTGCTTTGAAATCATCAGACCCTCTTGAAAATCAGAGATAAAACAATGAATAAAGAAACCACAAGTTTTTCATTCTACTCTAAAAAGCACAGAGGAAGAACTATATTTCTCCAACATATATTTTGCTGCATTATTTATCCATTGTTGATCTCCACTTTCTAGAATTTCTTTGCCAGCCCACTGTACTGGACACTGCTCTAGGGATCAGTGCTCTGTGGAGCTTCCTTGGAGTCCATCAGATATAACCCAAATTCAAATCCATCTTTCATATATTTAATTTATTTTGTTTTAATTGAACAGATGGACCAAAGACTACTTTAACTCTTTAAACTCTTAATTAGTACCAAGACTGTGTGTTCTCTTATTGCCATGTATTTAGAGAAGAAAGTAAATGCATTTACCTACGTTGAGTTGTTTTGGATTGATTTCTTTTAGGTTGATTCCAGTTTATTTTGCCAGAGTAATTGCCAGCCATCTCTTCACACAGAGTAAATGCAGAGGAATGAAGGGTTTTTCCTTGGCAGTGGTCCAGCTCAGAAGTGCAGGCATCTGCTGAGCCATTTTAAATTTGCTACTGAAACCAGTTACTACACCTGTATGTGTTCAAGTACCCACTCTCATAATTTAATCAATGTATTCACTCCTTTCCTCCAAAAAGGAACCCATACTTCCTGTGAACAAGTTTTCAGCATAGAAGGTGCTGAATTTTGAGAAATTTATTTCTTGGTGGACTGAAAATTTCTTGGCATTTTATTTCTCAAGCCATTTTTGCCTCCTTTGGTCTAGAATTCCAAACAAACAGAATTGTGAATTTAAAGCTCTGGAAGGTGTTTCCAACATTCCTGTTTTCCCAGAAGAGAACAAAACCCCTGGTGTACACTTACCTGCTTTTCCACCATGAAGAAGTGAGCATTTTCTTGGATTAGGATTTCCTCCTGTTTCCATGATCCTTGGTTTACTTTGCTTCCAGATGGAATTTTCTGTTATCAGCTGTAACTGCTCCAAAGAATTGCCTCACTTGCTGATTCAGGTTCTCTTTCCTGACACACAGTGAAGCCTGAGCAAGAGGGATAATTTTGGCAAAGGGGTGTGGGAAGAAATAGTAAAATAAAAAGAATTGCAGCCTATTTCTAAAGAACATGTAGAGTTACCTTTTAAATCCTTCCTTTTTCCTTTTCCCAGAGTTCCACTAGAGAAAATTCTGTAGGCACAAAAAGACCTGCCTGCATTTTTAAAAGATTCTTCTGCATTATCCTTAATATCAGCAGTATAATTCATCCCCTTCCACTGGGAAATTGCTGTTCAAAAAGACCTCACTTGTAACAGGATTTTATTCCTCTAGTTCATTGATTACCAGTGATTTTTACTTGTAGCTTCTAAGACTATTTTGCATGAGGGATATTAAAATTGCCATTTCACACTAAAGTGAAGTTGTTCATTTTGTCACCATTTTTTTTTTTTATTTGAGGTTCTAACATGAAAATCAGGGAAAAAAATAATTAATTAATGACTGTAGGACAACCACTTATACTAAGGAGCTCAATTGGGTGGTGTGAGATGAATGAAACAGGGACAGAAAACAGAGAATGTGGGCACTGGGTTGAAATAATCATTGAAAGACACTGACCAAGTGTGTTTCCTTGATATTACCCAGTAATTTTCCTGATTTGCATTGGCAGCAGCTGATCCACAGGCACACCATGCACCCGAGGCTGCTCTACAGTCTGGTTTCAAACCTGAAGTTCTGGTTTAATAAAGTTCTAGTTTTCTGATGTTTTGGTTTTCTGAAATTTTTTCCCAGGGGAAATGGGAAAAACATGATGAAATGGTTTTGTAACAGTATCTATGTTGTACATTCCTTCTAGGAAGAGAGATCTCTTTTGATGTCCCTCTAGCTGGACCAATGTGTGTGAAGAGGTTTGCCTTTCTCTCACCAATCCTATTGGTCTGTGTAAAAAGAATATACAAATATGCATATGTTATATATTATATAAATATATTTTATATAACACATATATTTTATATATATTATATATATATTATATATAATATTTTTATATATATATATATATATAGTATAAATACATTTATATGTATGTAAAAAGGAAGGATCCCTAACACTTTACACAACCTTTAAGAAAAATCACCCAAAAATTCCATGCTGTGTGTTACCCCACAGCGACCCTGCTCTGCAGCTGGGGGACTGTCCTGCTGATCATCACTGCTTTGATTTGAGATTCTGCACATCCCAAATGGAATTCCAGCCGTGCTGCTCCTCTGGGGAGGACAGACAGACAGACAGACAGACAGAGAGGTGCTGCACTCTGACCCAGAAAATACCACCCAAGCACCCAATCCTTCCCTCAGTATTTCAGAACTGAGTCGTTCTGCAAAACCAGAACAACGTGAATGACTTGTAAAGGTTGTATGAAAAATTAGCAGCCACGTCAAGCGTGTGAAATCAAAGAAATGAGCAAATCTGCTTTGGATACGTGATAAAAGTGATAGAGCAGTCTTAAAGCAATATAAAAATCTTATTAAATAGCTAAATCTGGAAGCATCTTAGTAATCTTATATTCTCTTAGCACTGGAATTAGAATTCCATATAAACTGAGCACCTTAAAACAGCTTTGCAGAAAATGAGGTTGGAGTTGGAACTGTAAATACTTAAGAGCTTTTAGAATAGGAGGTTTTCCAGTCCAGGATCTCAGAATCTCAGATTCTGCATATCTAGATCCCTCAAATAAAGTAAATATACTTTATTCTGTTTTCAGTTTCTGAAAACATAAAGCAAACTTGATAATACTTATTTATATAGCACCAAGCCTATATATATTATATATATATATATATATATATATATAAAACTGTCCCAAAATATGGCCTTTCCAAGCCACTACACTTAAACTGGATGTATTTGTAAATTACTGTGAAATGCACATTATTTGAGAAGGATTTACTGTGTTGAATGATCAAATATTATTAAAGTGTACCTTGCATAGATATCAAATCTTAATAACGTGTCTGCAATAATATGTTTTGTGTGGCAAAGCTTAGACTGCAGATGAACTACCATTCCAAATTCTTGTTTCCCAACCCCTCTGCATTTTTAACATTCATCATTTCCATTTCTTTCTCTAAGTCACTGGTTTAAGTCTTTGTTCTGTTTTTCCCCTTTGAAGCTTTCTCTTTTTAAGCACCTGCATGCAAGAGAGAACAGAGAAATCTGGCAATGCCTGAGCGAGGGCCCTTCAGGAGAGAACTATTGTGGTGCTGAATATATGTTTTGTATCTTTGCACATTAATGGACATTCTAAAAGTTATCTGGATTAAGTGCCATCAAAGTTAACAGCCTCTTTTTATAAGACTTTATCTTTTTCATTTTAAGATGTTATTAGAATAATAAACTCGGTGCCTGGTGGGCTGAAAGCAAGCTGCCATTTAACATATTTAATGACCATCTGGAAATTTTTTTTTTTATTCAAAGTTTTATTTTGTATTTTCTCTTAAGCACTTCTTACTTTTTTTTTAGAAAAAAAAAGAAAAAATCTCATTTTTCCTTTCCACTTTGGAAACACTGTGAGATGCTAAACACAAAGGCCTTGTCTCTACTTCTTTATCACTTTTTCTCTCTTATCCTTGGGTAATTATCAGTTGGGTTGTTATTATCTGTCAGGCCATGCTCCCTCATGCCCAGGGGAACCTCAGGGTGATCACCCACAAGGCTTAACTGGCAAATAAACTTTTTGTGTTAATCACAGGGGGTGTTGTGTGTTTCAGTCAGATTCTTTCCAGCTATGAAATAGAAAGAAATCCTCAGATGTGGCCTGGCTTTGGTCCTCTCTCTTAACAGCCTGTCTGCACTGTAAGTATTAACTGATAATAATGGGATTATTTTCCTCTGCAGAGAAACACAGATGGAGGGGAAGGACAACGTGGTTGTCCCATTGTAGTTGTACTGGGGACTGGCAGCAGCTCAGAAAACACTGCTCTCTTCCTTGCTGGCTGGTTTAAATGTTGTTTCCATTGATAAAAAATTCAAACTAGATATTATCATATACATTACCTGGAAATCAATGGTTAATATCCTTAAATTAGTAGTATTATGTTTTTTTTTTTTTTTTTTTTTTTTTTTTTTTTTTTTTTTAGAATTTCATCCTATGCTGTTGCAAAGTGTGAACTGCCTGGCCTGGTAATGATTAAAAATAGGAAATACAATAATAGATGTGCTGAATATGTGCAAAAAAAAAAAAAAAAAAAAAGGCTAAAATAGGACTGGCAGGCCCTTTTTTCTATCTACACAGTTTTCTATAGATTCCTCATTTCACTGTATATTCTTCGCATATAAAACTTATTCAAAAGAAAAAAATTGGCCAGCTCTCCTAGATATATTCCAACATTTTGATTGCTGTTTACCTGGTTATTCTTTATTGTATTTTGGGGCAATTACAATAACAGGCATCCTTCTGAGAACACCTGCCAGGAAGGAATGTATAAGTGTGGATTAATGGGTGGGAATTTAGCATCATTTCTATGTTGACATATGGCACTTTAGGTAAGCAATAGACAGGGAGATGGAAACATAAACATCTTGGAAGCGATGCTGTTCAGATGAAACAACCAACCAAACACACTCAAAGTAATCTGGGGCTAAAGTGACATATAAATGACAGAGTGGAATGTCCTAAACAGCTTCCCAGAGATCTGAACGACAGCATTTGACACCCAGCCACCACATGAATAAAAGATTAAATGCATTTGTACAATTGCTTGTGCAGTCAAGAATGCAGCTTTATTTTGGGAGAGACAAAGCACTTCCTGAGTTATTCTTGGCAATATGATGAAGTTAACTCAACCAGGTGTGGGTGTTCCTATAGCTTATCTCAGCTGGCATATCCTTGCATCACCTTTGCTTCCAGGAACAAATCTGTCGGAGTTGCCAACTAAATTATTTATGGCGTTCATTGTTACCATTTATTATCTACAGAAACACATTTCAGTTCACATTTCAAACGTGAAATGCAAGGAGAAGTGATTCAGGTTCTTAAACGTGAATGAAAGGATGTTTGGGAAGGTTCACAGATGGAATTTCTCTGCTCATGCTGAGAAGGACCATGGCCACTGAGCTCTTTCAGAGGCATCAACATCTTCCCTAATTCTGGCTGAATTTGGGAATCGTTCTCATGCAAATATTTGTATAATGTCTAAAGAAACACAGTTTACAAACTGAAAAGGAAGAATCCAAACATGTTTTTGTGCTTTATCTTTCCCCCTGATGCTGTGCCCTCTGTGCTGCATTTAATGAAATCAAAGTGGATCTCCAAACACTCTTCCTATGATGGTCCCAGTTCCAGCAGCATCTCTATTTCCCCATGGTGCCTTTAGAGGGAAATCTCAGGCTGCTCTTTCCTACAGCACAAGACCTCAGGTGTCAGAAAAGGTTGGTGTAGAAGAGCAGAGTGTGTCCTAAGCAATAGCAAAAATACTCAACAGCTCAGCAAAATCACCACTGGTCAAACCAATGCAGCATCTGCCTCTCAAATTTCAAACACTAGGACAAAGCCCAACAACCTGAAGTCACTCTTTTTTTTTCTATTAATCCTTGGGAAATTACTGCAAAAGTATGAATGGGAGTTGTCCAATCCTCAAAGGCAAACTCTCACAATTTGAAGACATAAATCAGGTTTGCTAAAGCAAGGCTAAAATGCCAGAGTGAAAATTCCCAATTTGGACACAAAGTGGAAGGTAACCTGGCACCCTCCTGTGCTGCAGAGCACACGGGCTGACGAGCTGAAGGTTGGGCTGTGGCCAGTGCAGGAAACTTCAGGCACAGGGAGATTTTCTGGGCTGTCTGGGCTGCCTTGGAGAGCTGCAAAGTGAGGCTGACTCTCCACCCCAGCAAAAGGCATTTACATCCAGGGAAGATCAGCCTGGGAGCTGATCAAAGTGGAGCATCCTCAAAAGCAATGCTTGGATTCCAGAGGATCTAATTGTGGCTGACATGTGGACTAAAGGCAGCCTCTGAACGGGAAAAATAAGATTCAATTAGTGTAATTTATTTCACATTTTCATATTTCTGAGTCTTTGGCTTTCATCTCTATAACACTAATTTTTTACAAAAAAAAAAAAAATAATCTTATCACGTCTAAAGATAAATGCAAGCTGCATTTCAAACAGAATAGGCAGAACTTTTTTCTCTCAAGATTTCTGGTCTTCCAAAGTTTTATTCCTTGTTTGCTGGATTTACAATGAAACAAAAACCACTGCATGTTCCTCTTGAGCTCTGTGAGTGTGCCTGGATGATTCAGACTCTTTCATTTCTTTCAATTTGCCTTCTCCTCTTCAGAATTGCTCCTCAGCTGTGCTCCCACAAAGTGAACTACCCAGCTGCAGCCCTTGTTTTTACTTCTCCCACTCTCACTTTTAACAAACGTGATTTATGAAAAAAATTTATGTAAATCGTCTGTCCCAGGTTTAAATATTATTTCAACAAAAATTAAATAACACCTCTTGTATCTTTAAAAACAACTAATGGAAATAAACCCTGAAATTCTTGCCGGGGTACAAATTCAATCTGAAGCAAAAATATTAAAAATTGGAGCTTGAGCCGAAATACTCCATATTTCAGTCTGCACAACATAATTGCATTAACATATCTAATTATGGCCTTTTTAACAACTGCTTTTTTAGCTGAAGTTGTGAGCCTGAGCTGGAGAAGCTCAGCAAGGTGAAAGCAAAGGCACAAGTGACAACACAACACGAAATCAAAATCCCCGTGCCCGCAGAGCAGCCTTGTTACACTCACAGGAGATGGCTGTCAAAAACCTACCAGGGTCAGAGCCATTAATCATTTTATTGAGCTGATAAGCAGGCAGCTTGCTGACTTAATTACATGTAACAGCACCCTGAAAATCCCTGCACTTGCACAGACGTTGACAACACCACAGATTTGTGTTTGGGCATTCTTGTTACTCGAGCGACTTCCCAGCCTAAACATTAATTACACTTCCATAATTATTGTACTGACAATTAATCTGAAATTCTGTGCTGAACAAGGAATGTTTACTTTTTTTATCCAAATTGACATATTTGGTTTATTCCCTCAGTCACAGATGTACGGCCACCCCTTCGTCAATCTGGACTAACTGCATTATGTTAATTAGAAAAGAAACTTTAATTTCTTTCCCCTGTGTGCCCAAAGGAATCAAGGGGACATGGTTGCTAAGACGCATTCCTGTAAAAAAAAAAAAAAATTTCTACATATTCACATCCAGCAAATGCTGATTATATACTGAAAACAAGCTTCTGTTAACAGAAAGCAGTGAACTAAATTTTAATGATTAAAGGTTATTGTGTAAAACTGGAAGAACTTTAATAAATCAGGATTTAAGTTGTGATTAAAACCAGTAGGCTTGGCCATTAAGCTTGGCAGCCGAGGCTGAAATGTGTGCTGCAGTAAAAGAAATTAGGGACAAATACTCAAAATCAGTTATTATTTTACTAATTATTTTTACCACCTCCTACTATTCTTTTTAACTACTAAAAACTTATAAAATCTCCAAACCTCAATTGTTCTATTCCACTGTATATAGCACACATGAGAGACAATTTCCTTAGGCAAATATTTACTTATTTGTGAATTGCTTACGTTTTGATGAACCTTATATGTGTAATTCCTTATTTTAATTTGCATAGTAAATAACATATGAAACTTTTAAAAAATAGCTGCATATTGAAAACATTTCTCCCAGTGCACCCCCAAAATGCCCCCAGTTCCTGCAGTTACCTACCAGGGTTAGCCCTGTATTGTTATGAGCTGCAGACTCAGGCAGCAATGTGAGCTTAAAAATATCTCTTTTTTTTGTCATTTTTGGTTCTCCAGCTGATCCTTTTCCCCATTAAGTGTGGGCAGTGTCCAGTAAGACCTGTTAAAATCCCACAGAACACACATGCAGCAGCAAATGGGCAGTTTGAAAACACACTGTTGAAACTCCTCACTCAGGTGCTGCATTAATGACATCAGTAACGTGGGGAGCATCTGGCACTTGGAAAAAATCAAGAACCAGTGCTCTTAGTCTAATAATATCTCTTAAGTTTTATCCATTACTTCAGAGTTAAAGCTTTATTAATTTAATCCTCATAAATAATTCAGCTTTTACTGTCTTCACATGTCCTTATGTGTAGAGTTTTTGCCTTTATGAAATTTGAAAGGATATGTATTTTAATGGGATATTGGTTCCTGACTTCCTGTGGCTTTTCTGACAGGCTCAACCTAAAAGCATTTCAAATGAATTTATTTTCTGTTCCACAGGCCGCATACTAACACAATGGTTGCAACAATACTTAAGCATACCATTTCTAAATTATTTTTTTCATTTTAAGTCTCTATTACTCTTTGTCCAGAAAAGTTTAGTTCAAACTCTCTCTCATCATTAAAGTAAAATAATCCAGTAAAGTTTGTAATAAAAAAGTAGGATTAATGTCCAATAATTCCACATAATTCTTGCAGTTTCCTTTCATGGAAGACAGAAATCACAGCCTCTGGTTGTTCACTCCCACCTGGGCATCGCCCCAAAGAACTCCAGGGTTCTTCCCAAAACCGGGGAGGATGCAAGCAAGAGGGACGCTTCCCAGGAAAGGCTCAGATGGGGAATTCAGTTACATCTTCAGGGATGCTGAACTTCAGAGAAAGGAATTGTATTGTCATGGAGAAATGTTTTCAGCCAGAGAAAAACCCCTGGATTGCAGCGTGGCATCACAGCAGTTACTGAAGCGTGGCCACTCCTGGTGAACAGCAGTTGGCTTCTTGTATCAATAAACTTCATTAATGTGTAAAGAAAGAAAATATGCAGATTTATGTACACATATATAATATTTCTACAGTTAATTTAGATATGTTTGTAATTTTATGTATTTATATATTCATGAAAACAAAGGGCATAACTAGTCAAAATGAATTTGGCCCAAGAATGCCCAGCCATGTTCGATCATGAAATTTTAAGTTAACCTGGACTTTATTAACCCCTTTATCAGTGGACACGAGACATGGCAAAATAAATCACTTTTTCTAAACTTTTTCTCAGTAAGATGAAGGCTGCTGAGGTAAATGAGCACAATTCAGCAAGCCAACTGCTGCTGGCAAACCTCAGGAACTGGTGGTGGTGACACAGATGACACTGACAGGCTGACACTGTAAATTAATTTACAATTAAAGGACTTCTGATACCCTGATCATCCAGTCAGACCGTCTGCAATGAGCTATTTGTGCTGGGGGCACAGCAGGATGCTCGTACAGACACATTTAACATCTTTTTGTGACAGGGACAGGGGGATGGAGCCCCTGGGGACAGGGGCATGGAGCCATTTGGGACAGGGGGATGAAGACATTGGGGACAGGGGGATGGAGACACTGGGGACAGGGACAGGGGATGGAGACATTGGGGACAGGGGGATGGAGCCCCTGGGGACAGGGGCATGGAGCCATTTGGGACAGGGGGATGAAGACATTGGAGACAGGGGGATGGAGCCCCTGGGGACAGGGGCATGGAGCCATTTGGGACAGGGGGATGAAGACATTGGAGACAGGGGGATGGAGACACTGGGGACAGGGACAGGGGGATGAAGACATTGGAGACAGGGGATGGAGACATTGGGGACAGGGGGATGGAGACATTGGGGACAGGGACAGGGGCATGGAGCCATTTGGGACAGGGGGATGAAGACATTGGGGACAGGGACAGGGGGATGGAGACACTGGGGACAGGGACAGGGGGATGAAGACATTGGGGACAGGGGGATGGAGACCCTGGGGACAGGGGGATGGAGACTTTGGTGTCAGTGTCAGGGGGATGGATCCACTGGTGTTAAGGACAGGGACAGGGAGATGGAGCCATTTAGGACAGGGAGATGGAGCCACTGGTGTTAGTGACAGGAACAGCAGGATGGAGCCCTCGGGGACAGGGACATGGACAGGGATGCACTAGGGACAGGTGGATGGAGCCCCTGGGGACAGGGACAGGGGGATGGAGCCCCTGGGGACAGGGACAGGGGGATGGAGCCCCTGGGGACAGGGACAGGAACATGGAGCCATTTGGGACAGGGGGATGGAGCCCCTGGGGACAGGGATAGGGGGATGGAGACCCTGGGGACAGGGACAGGAACATGGAGCCATTTGGGACAGGGGGATGGGGCCCCTGGGGACAGGGACAGGGGGATGGAGCCCTGAGCAGCAGCCCAGGCTGGCTGGGGTGGTCCCACTCTGGAGGGAAGGGATGGATCCAGAGGGACCTGGGCAGGTGGGACTGGGCAATCCTCGTGGAGCTGGAGAAGGCCAAGTTCAGGGTGCTGGCTGTGTGTTGGGGCAGTCCCCAGCACAGGGTGGG
The DNA here is from genome assembly GCA_032173965.1 of Sitta carolinensis. NCBI lineage: Eukaryota > Metazoa > Chordata > Aves > Passeriformes > Sittidae > Sitta > Sitta carolinensis. The sequence goes on along the minus strand of CM063286.1, from coordinate 3,515,569 downwards.
CAGGGAAGGGGCTGAGAGCAGCCCTGGGGAGAGGAACCCGGGGCTGTTGGTGCATGAGAGGCTCACCATGACCCAACCACGTGTGCTGGATGCCCAAACCCCCATGGCCTGGCTGCACAGAAGGGCTGTGGCCAGCAGCTCAGGGAGGTGGCCCAGGTGCCCAGAGCAGCTGGGGCTGTCCCTGCATCCCTGGCAGTGCCCAGGCCAGGCTGGGCAGGGCTGGGAGCACCTGGGACACTGGGAGGGGTCCCTGCACTGGATGAGCTTTGAGGTCCCTTCCCACCAGACTGTCCTGTGGTTCTGCTTTGCCTCGCTGAAGGCAGGCACTGACTGCTCAAACAGAACTATCAAAGAGCCATCGACAGAGAGCACTGCCAGACCCACTTCCCATTCGATTGTGAGGGCTATTTGCTTTTATAGCTATTTTGTTTTATGGCTATTTGCTGTTATATTCCACTGAAGTGCATCCACTCCATATGAAAAGCTGAAGCTGTGGCTGCTTTGGAAATTGTCTGCAAATATGAGCAAACATTGTTTTCATCCTTCCTAAAACTGTTTTATAGTTTATAAACTATGGCTGACAAACAGATAAATGGGACCAAAAGATAGAAAAAATTTTCCTGATTTGAAAGGCATAACTGCAACTTTTTCTTGAAAAAAATAAAAAAATGAAATGTGTTTCCTGAAGCTTGATGAAAACCCATCAAATTCACATCTTTTTGCAGACACAAATAGAACACTGAATTAATTGCTCTAAAACCACAATTCAATCAGTAGTTTTTAACCATGTTTCAGAATGCTAACTAGGAATACATACTTTACTGGTTATAAAGCAGCTCACTTCAGGCTTGAAATATTGACTTTGAGTGCAAAATCTGTTGGTGGCAGAAACAACCGTTATTAGAACAAACCATATTTGTTTTTTTAATTATTTTCTCTTCTATTTCTTATACCTCAGTTTACCAAAACTTTGATGTCACCTGCACACAGGTATCTTCACGTTTCAGCAAATCAAAGATGCTGAAAGGAGACATTCATGAAACAGCCACAGGTTTGCCCCTCTACAACAGGCAGAGGTTAAAGGGGAGATCCACAGGCCAAGCTGGAGTTTTTAACTCTCTTTTACTAGGGATGAGAAAATAAAAAATTATTTATAAGTAAATTGTCAAAACAAAGCACTTAATTTGTTGGCTTACACTGCAAGTCACTGATGCCCTTGGGCTAACAGAATTTGTAAGAACTCTATTGATTTTCTTCCCTCTTCTGACTCAATACATATTTTATATAGATTATTTTTGGCTGCTTAGGCTCTTTTTTCAGAGTTGTTCATTTTCCAGGATAAATAATGACGAGAGCGTTCCCTTCTGCATATGAAAATAAAAGGCTTCAGTGCTCTGAATTTCAGAGTTAATTAACAGTGAGTGGATCTGTGAAAACTGAAAGGAGCCTGATGATGACAACTCCATGGAAAGCACAAAGATCCAGGGGTGGGTCAGGAGCCTGACTCCATGGAAACCTTCCAGTGACACTGAGGTGACAATGCTGACGTTGAGAGTCAATAAAATACAGTGAGACAACGTGGAAAAACAAAATACAAGTGTTCAAGTATTTAAAAGCTCACAGATCATAGATCTAACTGGCAAAAAATAAGAACAAATAAACCAATTCCATGAACTGAGGCTGAAGGAACGTGAAATGACATTTTTTATAAAAAACTTCAAGAGATTGATCTTCCAAAAGACCATCCAAACCTTTCTCTAAGGCCACTCGCTTTTAAGTAATGCTGAATTTTTGGGAGCTGAAACTCATTTGCTGGTTTAGACTGCTGACATTTTTAAACAAAGGAACCACAACCTCTTCAGAACTAAAGAAGAAACTTTTGGCCTTTAGTGGCTGTTTGGGAAACCAACCCAAAAGTTCCACAGGAGAAAACTGACTCTGAATACAGAAGTGAACTTGTTACAGAAGACATTATCTGGTTCGAATTTTTTAAAGAATAACATGGAAAAAAGATTTTGTTTCTTACAATGAGCAGTAGATGGGAAACAAATTTAGTTTTCCAAGTGACGATTAATTTACTTTAAGTAAGAAGAGAAAAACACTAAAAAAATTAAACTTCTCCAATGTCTAGTATTTCTTTCATCAGTATTAAGCTCTGGTAGTTTGTTATCTTTTATGTTTGAGCTTTTCTCTGCCTCCCTATTGCATTTTTTGAACACGTTGGACAAAGCAGTGTTTTTAAAATACATTAAATTATAAAAATGGACTTCAGAATGGTTTGAATGGGTTTTAAATATACTCTGATCTGCATACAAGCAATCATTGCAAAGATCTAGTTAAGATGTGAGAATTTTAGAAGACTTACACATATGAAACATGAGAACTTCCTCCATTCAAAAGCAAGTTTACCTGGAAAGCAAATAGAATTCTTATTTATTTAATTGATCTAGGCTTATTAGCAGATATGAATGGAATTCAGGGAAGTCACAAAAGCTATAGAATTAAGGCAGACATGTTTTTGAAGAAAGTTGTTTTATACATAACCAGAAAGTTACAAAATTTCCTTTGACTGAACAAAAGATCAAAGCCAATTAATTTTTTAAATATACAATCAGATTTAAAGAAGTTACACGCAGTGATTCTATGATTGCAAAAAAAATTTTTTTTTTTACTACTATTGTATTTATGATGCATTAACTTTTATTATTAGCTGCATTTCTTTCTGTGTGTGATATATATTCCCCATTTGCTGAAATGAATGTTTCTGAACACATTGGTAAGCCAGGCTGAAAGGTATTTATATTTTTTCTTCATAATTTTATATTCCATTATTCCTTAAGTTTGAAACTATCTATTTGAAACTATCTACTCACTCGCCAGGTGAGACAAGGCAAAGTACTGTTTTAATACACACTGCTGAAGGAGATCTGAGCAGAGTGGAAGACACTGATTTAATTACCTGTTCTTTGACTGAGAGATAAAATAACGTGCAGAGAAGTTAAACTGCTCCTTTTTCTCCTGTAGAAAAAAAAAAACCTTATCATTAATGCCTTTGGGTATTCTTTTTTTCCTGTGAGTTTTCTTTCTAAGGGGTTACATCTCCTTCCTTTTGTTAATGTACTGACTTTAGGGAGATTATTGATAATCTCAGTGTATTCTTTCTTGTCAGTTAGAAAGCAGGGGAAGTCTAAGATAATTATTTCCCTTCTTTCCTGCCTCCTGGCTGTGTTTAATTGGACTTTTAATTTTATCTCCATAAGCAGAACCATGACAGTGGAACCCATCTTGACTTCTCTCTCATGGCCAAAAACCCAGCAGTGGAGAGGGCAAGGAAGTTCATGTAAAAAACTTCTCCTTTCTGTCTGAGAGGGGATTTTTAATTAAATTTTCATGGTAGCAAAGATCTGTGTGTGTTCCCTCTCTTGTCAGGGGTAGGAAGGAGAACTGGGCTCTTCCATCTGAGCAGAGATGTGTGCAGATGTGGGACACAGAACACATCCCCTGCTCCAGCTGTGAGCTCTGGGACGCAGAACACATCCCCTGCTCCACCTGAGAGCTCTGGGACTCAGAACACATCCCCTGCTCCAGCTGTGAGCTCTGGGACACAGAACACATCCCCTGCTCCAGCTGTGCAGGTTTGGGACACAGGACACATCCCCTGCTCCAGCTGTGAGCTTTGGACACAGAACACATCCCCTGCTCCAGCTGTGAGCTTTGGACACAGAACACATCCCCTGCTCCAGCTGTGAGCTTTGGACACAGAACACATCCCCTGCTCCAGCTGTGAGCTTTGGACACAGAACACATCCCCTGCTCCAGCTGTGCAGGTTTGGGACACAGAACACATCCCCTGCTCCAGCTGTGTGCAGGTTTGGGACACAGAACACATCCCCTGCTCCAGCTGTGAGCTCTGGGACACAGAACACATCCCCTGCTCCAGCTGTGCAGGTTTGGGACACAGAACAGATCCCCTGCTCCAGCTGTGAGCTCTGGGACACAGAACACATCCCCTGCTCCAGCTGTGAGCTCTGGGACACAGAACACATCCCCTGCTCCAGCTGTGCAGGTTTGGGACACAGAACACATCCCCTGCTCCAGCTGTGCAGGTTTGGGACACAAAAACAGATCCCCTGCTCCAGCTGTGAGCTCTGAGGACACAGAACACATCCCCTGCTCCAGCTGTGAGCTTGGGACACAGAACACATCCCCTGCTCCAGCTGTGAGCTCTGGGACACAGAACACATCCCCTGCTCCAGCTGTGCAGGTTTGGGACACAGAACAGATCCCCTGCTCCCCTGTGAATCTCTAGGACACAGAACACATCCCTGCTCCCCTGTGAATCTCTAGGACACAGAACACATCCCCTGCTCCCCCTGTGAATCTCTAGGACACAGAACACATCCCCTGCTCCCCCTGTGAATCTCTAGGACACAGAACACATCCCCTGCTCCCCCTGTGAATCTCTAGGACACAGAACACATCCCCTGCTTCACCTGTGCAGGTTTGGGAAACAGAACACATCCCCTGCTCCACCTGCATCTCCTGATGGTGCTGACAGCCCAAACATCCTGCCTTGGCTCCTTCCCCTTCATTCCCACCTCCTAAATGGATTTTGGTGCCAAGCTCAGCCGTAAGGGGGCAGTGAGACCCTGATGAGCTGAGGGGCATCCCTGCAGCCCGTGTGCCTTTCCTCTGAGGAGCCCTGAAATAACACAGTGCCAGTCGACTTTAAATATCTTTCTTCCACTCATGTTCTCACTTAAATTAACTACAACTGCTTTAACAATCCTCACGATTTTTTTGATGCACTCTCCTCTTTTCAAACAGCTTATGAGGCTCATTCCTTCCTTTTTTAGAGTCTTTTCTGTAGAAATAAAGGATACTGGATGGACATTTCTTTTTAAAAATTTCACCAAAATTTGCCTCAATTTTAGTTCGTATTTATAGACAAAGGCATTTGTAGCCACTTCCATACATGTACTGTAGCACATAAATTCAAATTAAATCTTTCCTGTAAAACCACTTTAATCTTCATTCTCACCAGCAGTCATCAAAAGGCTGTGTCAAAATTTGTTAGATGACCTCTTAGAAAAAACAGCCACCCCTAAAATCCTAAACACAAGCCAAAATTGCAGCACTGTTTATTAAATAAAGGAAAATTGATGGGATGGACAATTATGATATTACTGAAATTCTGCTAAGTTTTAATATTCAACTAGAATGTTTTAAGCTCAGTGGTGTCTGCTGTTGGGGAATGAGTACAAATTCTTTTAGATATTTCTGAAAGTTGTCTCAGACTGAGCTAGAGAGGATTTTTGTTGTAGCTGTTGCATGTCCCATATTTGCTTCCCTCTGCCCTGGAGAAAGCCTCCAGCCATGACCTGTCAGCACAGCCCCAGGCTGACTGCAAATTCCAATTGGGAGAATTAAAGTCAAATGAAACATAAATTCTACTTAAAGGAATGCCAATAAGGCCAAAAGGATTTTTTTTTTCTTTCTCTTATTTAACCTTCTGATTTTTATAGGAACATCAGAACATTCCAAAGTGTGTTCCACTATTATTGAGTAAATAGCTTTGTGCATAGGCCTGAGAAGGAAGCAGAGAATTAAGGAATAATTTCCCCAAAGCAATTATTTTCATTGTTTTCCCTCTCTGTGAGGCATCCAGAGCTCACCACCCTGCAGGACAGGTCCCTGGTAAATCCTGCACTGCACTCTGAGGAGTCATCACCAATTAATGGCAAATCAGTGATCTTTGAATTCCCTGATTCTTTTATTCTGAGAAGCACATGGATTTATTTATTTGCATTCCCAGTAATCTGATGAGATAGGAAAAGTGCAGATGTCAAAAGCACACGGTTCTAAACTGAGCTTACATGTGTTAGATTTAGCTAAGCCCATGGAATCACGTCACACTATTCCTCATATTTTTAAGCAAATACATTTTATTTAGAGATTTAAAGCCATTTCAACTTGGTTTAATATGATTATTTCAAATTTTTCCTCTGAAAGATTTTATTGAGCCTCGCCTTTCATATTTTTTCCAGACAACTCCTTTTCTGATCTGCTGCACATCTATACCCCAGTCTGTAAATTAAGCAGACACCACGATAACAATTTCCTATTTCTTAGTATTCATGTTCAGATTTTATTCAATTTATTTTAACTCAATTTCACACCTCTGTCAAATCTGTTCTAGTTAGTGACTTCTCCACCTCATTTCTTTTGTCTTTCATAGAAGAAATTTTTCTATTACCTGGGGAAGAAGAAGTTTCCCAAAGTTCCTCTCCAAGTCCAAGTTCTGTTCCTTTGCCATCTGGGTTCTGCTGCAACAATGAACTTCTATTTTATTTTTCTTAAGGCACCTCAAAAGAAGGGAGAGCAGAAACCTCATTGTGTGTTACAAAGTTCAGGTCAAGGCTGTCATACCTTGGACAAGTCCTTCCCACATTATTATGGTTTTTTTTTTTTTTTTTTAAGACATAAACACAGTACAGTAATTCATTGCCTTTAAAATCTATAAAAAAAGGCCAATTTCAGGTGTGAATAAAAATGTTGCTTTTCCACCTAAAGGTAAATTTTGCATCACAGATTCTCTCAATGCAGAGCTGGGCTCTAGCCTTGATGACAGAGAGATTTGCATAAATATATTTGCATGTAGCACTGGGAGTTGCCAAAAGCTTGGAGTAAAACACACTCAGACCCAGAAATTGTTATTTTATGCAATTATATGACACCTTCAAAGTTTGGGTTTACAGTCACATCTACACACAACTACTGGAAAGCAAAATATAAATTAAAATACATGGGTAAATAATCCCAATAGAACCTACATGTCATCACTTCCTACACAGGGAATGGAAAGTAATAAATATTGACTTTCATGAGAAAACCTGAGTTTCAAAAATCATTTCATCCCATTATGAAGTTTAAGGATAGAAGGGAAAAATGTGCCCATAAATTATTTACTGGAGGAGAATTTTGCAGGCGTTTCCAAAACTATGTGAAGAGAATAAAGATATTCACAGGAAAAGTCAGTTTTGCTGATGAGTTTCAAAAGGCTGGTGTGGTTCATAACCTGGTGTTCCTGCAGCATGGGGGGAACTTTAAACACACTTCACAAATTGCCAGCCAGGAAATGTCAGTGTAAATTATGGATTATTTGAAGGGTCAATCATATAATTACATAGTTTAAAAAAAAAATTCTTATCTTTAAACATTACTGGTTGTGTTGTTTTGGGAATTACCAAGGCTTCCAGTTCAGGAATCATTTTGGTAGAACCTACAAGAACCTAGTGAACAAAGTCCAACCAACTGAGTAAAAGTTCATTTCCTTATTGAGATTTTCATTTTGTAGACTAGAAGACAGCACACATTTCAAAATTGTTTTCTTCCTATTTTTTCTGCCTTGAGAAAAGAAAAAAATAGGAAGGAAAAAAATATAAATAAAACAAAGAGCAAAGAATAAAATCCAAAGCACCAGAACATTAAGACTTACACTTGGATAGAATCCTCTCCCAAATACTTTTTTTATGAATAACTAAAATGCCAGCCTGGAAATGGACCTGCAGAGAAGTTGTGAATCATTATTCTCCACACTAGTCAAGATCAGAATAGGGATTGAAAGTGAATAGTTCCATTTACCTTCATTATCATTCTCAAATCATGAGACCATGTAAAATACAGCTCTGTATAGAAAAGATTCATCGAAGGGAGAAGCAAATAGGTTTGAAGATTTAAAAGAATCGAGGTGATTTCCATTGCCACCAAAAGTTCTTCCACAAGCACAATCAAATCCATGAGTGTTGAGCTGGATGCCATCCATCTTCCCCTCTCTGGGTCTCCCTCTCGAATAATGCAGGCAAAAATAAATAAATGAATGAATCAAAGCTCCAGGCCCCCAGCAAATGTTAGAAAGAGGAAGGAAAGGAGACATGCTGTTCTGTATCTCAACTCATTAGCAGCCAATGAAGCAGAGAAAAACAGCAGTCCAGGAAAAACTGGGGATGATGCAGCTGGGGAAGGGCAGCAAATGAGGACAGATAACGGGTGTAATGAGCCAGAGGGGGATTTTCAGGTGGTACCTTGGAAGTCACCCTCAGCTCCAGATGTTTCTTCCCATTTTCTCATCTAATGAAAGACATGGAGGGATTTTTACTTTTTAGCACTTGTTTGCTCATTCTTGTTTCAAAGTGACAACAGCCTGGGTTATCTCTACAGCACTTATAATAAATCTTTACAATTATTCTGGACAACGATGAATTAAGATCTCTGGTACTTAAAGCAATATTTTCTTCAGAGAATGAACAAATGGATTGACCTTCTCTTCTATGGAAGCTAATAATCTGCAAGAAGAATTTTTGGGCAACAGACCATATAAAAAACCTTGAAAAACTCACACTGAAATGCATTATAGGCTGTAAGAAATCACTGTATGTAACCACTACTAACATCAGTATTAGTGTCACCAGATGACATTCAGAAATACATTTCCATCCCAAATCTTTTAAAGGATTGAATACACTCCAAATATACCTCCTTGACCAGAAGAAAGAGACATGAAGAGGGGAAATAAGCATCGTGGCAGCCAGACTCTGCATGTGCTAAAATGTTGTCTTGGCTTTAAACCAGATTAAGTTGGGTTCTCCCTCTTGAATTAATCTTTCAGACCTTGACCATCAATTTTGAGCTGCAAAAAAATGCAACAAATTAATTCTCAAAAGTGTTCCTATGTCTAAACCTTTTTAATTTGTTTTTTATTGAAGTTTAGGCATTGGAGCTTTGTTGAGAAAATGAAGTGATTTGTGTAAGCATTTAATTTTTTGTTTCTTATCTAAGCATTAGATAAGGCTTTAATGCTTCTACTGGCATTTTCCAGAAAATTTCCTGTGTGAAGGTTACAGCCACAGACAGGGGATGACTCCTCTTCCTAGACAAGATATCCTAATATATTTGGGATAGAAGGGGAAAAAAACCAGGTCAATCCAAGCCCAGCTTATATTTTAGTAACTTCTACCCCTTGTAGTCCCCATTCAGATATTTTTAAGCAGTTAATGGTGCCACCTGCTCTTTGGGTGTTCACCATGGAACACTTCATTTAATGAATCACAAAAACTACTCCCCAAATAAATACTGTATAGATAGAAAAGCCTAAAGTTCACAGCCAGCATAGAATGGAGATTATCAGTATTTTACTTACAACATGATGCCAACAAAGCCTTCCATTATTTTCTCTGAGGAGTAATGAAGGTATAACCAAGCACAAACTGTCATTCCTCAGTTAATCTCTGCGCTTACAGGTTGAAAGGCACAAAGAGAAAACAGGGAAATATTTCAGCAAGGTTTCAAGAGAACAGAAGTGGTTAAACGAGAGAATTGCAGACTGGTTTGGGTCAGAAGGGATCACAAAGCTCATTTCATTCCAACACCTCTGCCATGGGTCGGGGCCCCTTCCACCACACCAGGTTCTCCAGACCCTGTCCAGCCTGGCCTGGAACCCCTCCAGGGATGAATGTATAAAATATAAAAGTACTTCAAAATAAGTGAGATTTTTCATGTGTTAAACGAATCATCAGGATGAAGTCTCTGTAGGGTTTTATTTTAGTCCTTGTCATATTTCTCTCTCTTCCTCTGACTAAAACATTAAATATCAGCTTCTCCCTCATCCTGCATACTATTTTGTGAGAAACAGCAATTACTCTTTCTGTAACAGCAAAAGAACTGGCAAAATATTCCTGGTAGCAGCCAACATTTCAAGTGGAATTTTTCTGTGTTTGAGGCAGACATGTTATATGTGACACACTACAGCTGGCAAGTGATAGGATTTTCAGATTTAAAATCTGTCCTTCTGTTCACTGCTTTAAGTATAACTCTTACACAAAATTAATTATATGCCTTCCCCTCTTTGTTTCATAACTTTCCTCTCCCATTCCTAGGTAGCAGCCTCAAGACCACTCTCAGTGTAAAAACCCCAAATTGTATGTTCAATTGCAAGTGCAACATAAACCTTAAAGGCAGCCATATAATTATTGCCATAAGCCCATCTTTATGTCAGCTTAGCATTTGCCAGGGAACAACTTAAGAGTTATTTTTAGGCGTTTAAACAGGGACACATCTGGCATGGGGTGTTCATTAATGAAGTGTGTTAAAACTGGTGAGACATTGCTGATATCAACAGAGGAAAATGTTGAGAATCTGGAACATTTGGCCTGGTGTTTTTATGTGCTGCTTTGAGTGCTAAGTGTTAATAACAATGAATCAAAACCTGGCAGAATGTGCTTTTTGTAGCACCAGCCGCAATGTAACAAACTTTTAAGGTGTCAACACAAATTTCTGGCTTCAAAGTAAGTAAATTCAAGCATTGAGACATAATTTTAGAATGGTACCTCATGTAAAACTTTGGTGTCATGTACTGTTAAAGAGATGTCTGGAAATTAATTGCTAGATAATACATTTTTAAACCTACTGGCTAATTATACCGATTCTGATCTGTTTTTTACAATAATATTTCTCTAAAATATTATTGTAGATAAAATACAACTTCAGCCAGCATCCCTTGTTTTAAATTGGCTGCAGAAAATTTATGTACACAGTACTTTGGATCACTGTAACTTGGAAGAAATCTCATTTGTAATATACTTCCAGAGAAAGCCTTTGAAGACACATAAACCAGCAGAATGTGCCCCAGACTGTGCTTTATATGTAAATTTGTCTTCCTTTTTTGCCCTTTATTTCTTCCCACAGTAAGATCAAGTATTTTGTCTATGAGAACTCACACAGAAAAAAATATAATCAAAAGTAGCTCAATAAATATGCAATAATTCAGTGGCATAAAGGATGCTGGATTTAGGGAAGATAAGAGAATGTTGAACAATTAGGTATTGAGTAAGTAAAAGAGATTTCTTTTTTTAACTATGCTTCTAATTTACTTCTTAATATTCTCTCTTTGATATTTCCCATCTATCTTGACTAGCACAAGCAGGTGACCACAAAGAGCACTCTTCCCTCCCTCTTCATAATTTGTCAGACTAAAATGAGAGTTTTCTCCACAGCTTTCCATGATGTGCAGAGAGAAAATGTCACATCAGAAGCTTTAGGCTTATTGGAGCAGGGTGCTGATGAAACCTGGCAGTCTAATAAAAACAACTTTATCTTCTGGTCTGATGAGATTCTCTTTCATAAAAATCCCCACGTGAAATCCCCTGACAGAAAGTGGATCAAATGCCACACTGAGCATGCCCTAGAACTTTTAAGTTTCTAAAACTTTTTAAACATCTGGAAAACAGGAACACAAAGGGTCACATTCTAGAATTCTAGAGGAAAATGGGAAGACAATGGCCAGCTCAGTCCTGGCAGGTGGAAGGGTTACAGGATGCAGGACTTTCCACCTTTGGAGACTTTTAAAAGCAAGTGGGATGCTCCTTTCATTACTTAACAGTTTGGACCACAGCAGGGAGGCACCATAAACCCACCAGAGCTCCTTCAGGAGTGCCAAGATAAAGAAGTAAGGGAATTTTGATGCACTTGAAGCAAAGTTCACTGTCTACAGGAGACTGAGTCCCCACTCATTTCACCTTGGGCATATCCACTAACCTCATCCACAGATCATGTCTTTAGTTCTACTAAGAGTCCTCATTTATTTTCTTTTGAAGTTAAAATGACAGCAAACATCTGCAAGCTATGAGAAGGAAAAGTAAATACTGAATATATGATGAGAGGAAGAAGATCTGAGACACCAGAACAGCAGATGTGATCTTTTAATTTGCTGAGGTCCACCAGAGGATGTTCCTTGAAATTCCTTAGTAGTGGAAGGAAGTTATTTCAGGTCTCTGGAGGAAATTGCTTAATTCATTTTCATGACATTTAGTGTCATACTCCTGCTGAGAAATACACATTTCGTTGGAAGGAAATAATTCATTTAAGCAAAGTGTGTAATGTAATTCTCAACTTCCAAAGTTTTTGCAGAGAGATGAATCCAAATCCTGGTACTTCTCAGGCAAAATATATATAGATCTGTGTTTTAGCTAACAGCAAGAGAGACATTGGCTGTGTCTGGTACTTCTGCATCCAGTCTTGGAGTTTTCCAACTGGAATTGATGCTGACTTGTGCTTGGCTGGAGTGTGGACAACATGCTCTCAAGAAGGTCTGGAAAAGAGAAACAAGGCTTCATGCCAGTAGCAGGAGATGTTCATACCCAGGGAAAGACTTCCCTAAGGAACACAATCCAGAGCCTTCATTAGTAAAACCACCAGGATCAGTTAAATCCTGTGATCAGCACTGGTCCAGGCACAGAATCAAGGGCAGGTTGACAAAAAGTGACATATCTCAATACAAGCAACTGCAGGGCCAAGATACTTGAGATAAAATTTTGCAGCATATGCCAAAACAGAGTTTAAAACTGCTCTTCTTAAAGAGTCTAGACTCCATTGCATCAGCACAAGAGCAGAAAGGCTAACCACAGTGTGATGCACGAAGAAGAGTGAATATCCTTTCTTAGCAGTCTGGGATTCTTCTCCAGGGTTAGGCCACCTGTAAACAGCTATTACCTGATATCTCCTTTTGAAACTGCTGCAAACACTTGAGTACCTGGTCTTTCTGAAAACTCCAGCACTCTATTCGAGCCCCCAGACAGCACTTTCTCAGGAATTAGTCAGACACTTAAAAGGCTCGAACATCAGTGGAAACCTAAGTGGCAGCTGTGCTGCAGGGCAGTCCAGAGCACTGTGAGAGCTTGTTAGGACAGTGTGCTACAGAGGGTGTGTGCCTGGCTGATAAATAAACCTGTCTCGTGGTTATCTGCCTCTGACAGCAGAGGTTCAGCCCCATGCTTGAATCCCTGCCCCTGTGTTGGAAGTGACAATTGACTGACTCTGCAGTTAATTGGGTAAAGATGGCAAACTGCAAGGAGCTGCTGTTTGTGTCCCTAAGGGCTTTGGATGCCACGGCTTTATCACAGCAATTCCTCCTGCAGCCTGCAAAATAGGCCTCCAGTGCCTTCCCCATGCAGCTGATATTGTTAAGATCCAAGAAGTCCTGTTAGTGAAACAAAGGCACTTGGCACTCTCAGACTCCCTATGAGTTTCCCGAGGATGTACAAAAGCTAGAGGGGCAAAATTAGGTTTCAGGGAAATAAGGTTTAGAAACTCCCTACAGCAGATCAAGTAAATTGAGACTGTTGTGAGTTCAGATGCTACTAATAGAATTGTTTATATTTCTTCCCTATATTTTGAAAACAGTATAGTCAAAAATTTAAGGAAAAAAGAAAAAAAGGACAGAGCTTTCCAACTACATACACAGGCTTTTAGCTATTCACTTGCTGCCCACGGAGACAAAGCCAATCTTGTAAACAACTGGGCTATATTCCAAAGTCAGAAATCAAGACTCATTTTATTGCATTTCTGTCCCTCAAAATTTTGAAAGAATATTTGTCTCAGTGTGATTCAGAGACGAGCATTTCTCAGAAGTGGTTTTCTCCCCTAGGAAAGAGGTTTGCTTTTCCAAAGAAGCTCAGACCATTAGCAGTGTCTTTAGCAACCTTGTGTTTTCTTTCACCAGCTTCCCCACACTCTGGCTGGAACTGCTTTTGTGGTGATAATCTTATAAAAACAATGATGCTAACAGTGTATACATAATTCAAACAATTAAGCCAGTGCAGTGAGTGGAGAACAATGTCTCTGTGTGTTAAATCATATTTGCAGTTTGGGCACTGTCCTGCATAATATATCTGAATGGTGCAGTGTTTTGTCTGCCATAAATAGCAGCTTTTACTTTCTTTGCAATTCCTCTATATCAGCCCTACACTAGGATAAACAACACACCATAAAAGAGCAGAAGGCACAGTTAAGATAGAATCATTATGCAAATAGGTTATGGCATGCTTTATATGAGAACAGCTTCCCTAAAGAGACCTAATGGGATGACTGACCTATAAAGCATTTAATTTGTTGTTAGCATTTCATTTAATTGTCTTTCAGTTCCTCTAGGAATAAAACTTTTAATTGTAAAAACTTCCAAATGACATAATGGTTGATTTCTCTTTCTGTAACTAACAGGTTCCTCTCATAGTAAAAATAGCTCGCTGCGATTTCCAACTGTAATTTTTAATTTCTGGTATAATTCTGGTGCAAAAGTTTGGATGCTAGGCTTCAGCTGACAAAACTCTATAAGAAGAATGTTATTCTAGAAATGTTAATGAGAGGCATCTTGAAGAAAGACTATATATCTTGATATACAGGTATATAACAGATGATCAATTTTTCTCACTTTTGACCTTTGAGTGGTAGACTCAGGATCCATAGTCCTAACAGGATTGATTATTGTGTGAAGGTTACATGCAATAGGGGGTAAATAGACTGTATCAATAAATCTTCATTTTCTTTGGCCAACTACTAAAGGAGATTTAAAATCCTCACAAAAAAAAAAAAAAAAAAAAAAAGTCCAATGGCATGTAGCATTAATTATCAAGTGTAGGTAAAGGGACTGTATAAATACCATATTTTGAGATGTATTACTTTTTTCAATAAAAGCCTTCAGGTGGGTTTACAAAGATAAATTGGATTTCTTTTCATGGAGAAGGAAATGTCATATCTCCAAAGGCAGGCCTGGAGGCACCTGGTAGGATACGAGAAAGTAAGAGGTCATTCCTGTTGGGAATTTGGGTTTAATTTGGGATTTTTTGAGTGATGAACCTGTTGGTCAAGGCTGTTCCCAGCACCTTGGGTTACATCAGCTGGAGAAAAGCCACAAAGACCAGGGAATGTGATCATCCCAACCCATCTGACCCTTGCCTGGAACAGTCTGCATTCAGGCCTGATGTTTTGGGTTTCTGACGTTCTCTCCTAGGAAAGTGTGATAAACACAGTGGAATGTTTTAGTAATAATATTGATGTTATTCATTCCTTCTGACAGGAGGGATTTCTTCTGGATGCCCCTCTGGTTTGACCAGTGTGATTGAAGAGGTTTGCCTTTCTTTCACCAATCACACCGGTCTGTGTAAAATTGATTGTAAGGGAGAGCCCCCCTACTAAAGGAGTCATTTTTCATCCCTCTGCTCACAGAGTGTGTGTCCTGTGTTACCTGAAACAGCAACAGCCTGCCCAGGTCTTAGTCCAGCTCTGATCCCCCAATTCCAGAGACAATAAAATGGGGAAAAGCTTCAGCAGAGAGACACCAGGGTGACCAGACTTTAGGAGGGCTTGGCCTGTGAAAGGAGGCTGAAGGAATTTCTGTTCATCCAAGAGCAGAGGAGGCCCAGGGAAAAACCCACCCCAAAATTCCAGTGCCTGAGAGGGAACAGCAGAAACACTGGGGAACGAGAGGGAATGGGCTTCAGCACTCCAGGGGAAATTCTGGAGCAAGAAACCAGTTCACTGCAAGTAACAATGCTGGGATAAGTTACAGAGAAGTGGGGGAGTCTTCCCTGCTGGAAATATTCCTGACAGGGATAACCTTTCCCAGAAGGTGGGACCAGATGGGCTCCAGAGATGCCTCCCAACCTAGATTTTTCTCTCGTTCTAAAAATGCCTGGTGTTCTGCTGTGACATTTCTTCCTACCCAGACTTTTTTAAAACACAAATTCTTGTCTGGAATTCATGCTTCGCTTCCCAATCTTGTATCGTGTTGTTAATTTGATTATTAAAAGAAACCACCTTTCTCCAAATTGAACAAATTAAAAATTCTTCAGCCCTCAGTCAAACGTTTTATAAGCTAATTCTACTGATTAAAGCATTGCAAAGGCAAAAACTGCTCAAGAGGTATGGATTTGGATGGATATATTTTAGTTATTGCTCCAGAGAATATGAAATCTAAACATAAACATAAAAAGAACATATTTCAAAAGGTCAGAGCAAAAGATTCCAGTTCTAACCTCAAGCAAGAAAAAAAAACCCAATGGTATTTTATGAAGGTTTTTCCTAATCTTAAAATAATGATATAAAATTGGGTAGAAACACACACAATCTTTAAAAAAAAAATTTAAAAAAAGAAAAAAGAAGCTTTTAATATTCTGTTGGCATTCTTTTCCAGGAAGCTGTGAAACTCATGCATTTTCATTTAGATGCTTCCATCTTAACCTTTCCTCATGTCATTGCACCCTTAAGCAAAAGTGTCTAATGTGTATTATTTTAGCCATTAATTTCCCATTTCTAGTGTTACTATACCTCAAAGAGACTCACCGTGGCCAATTCTTTAATATTTTGTGCAGCATAATACCATGCTCAACAAGCAATTCAATCAAAGGAAAAAATGAGAAAGATAAAACTCAGAAACATCAGCAGTTTATCACTCCGCTCTTTTCTAATGATATGAAAAATTTTGGAACAAAACCAAAGAAAACAAAACCAAACAGCACCTTTTTTAAAATCTACAAACCTTACCCACAATTTGGAATTAATACACATTTCTGAAAGCAAGACTAAACACACACATTGTTTTTTTGTAATCTATTTTGAAAGACTAACTTAAGGAAGAGAAACTAACTTAAATGAAAAGGAAGAGACACTGAAGTGATGATCCTGAGAATAAATATAGAGTTCCCAGTGATGGGTGAAAAGAACAGCAAAATCTCTTGGAGATTCTACCAAAAACACTAACAGGCTTCAAAACAAACCAGGTGCAAGTGCAAATTCTTGTAACACTTCTGGACTTCAGGTGCTGAGGAGAGTGACAGTTGTAGTTTTGTCAGAAACTAAAATAGAAAACAGAGAAAAAAGGCAACAGGTAGGATTTGTAACATGGCTGAAGAGTGAAAAAGTAGAAATGGATAATTTCTTTCTTTTTTTATATATGACTTTCAGAATTTAACAGTGGAGCTAATTTTATCTAAAATTCTTGTTTCTCTACAATTTTACAAGAGATGGTGTTTAGGGGTGTTAATTTTAATTAAAAACCTCTCAAATTGCACTTGTGGCCCTGTGAACACAGGTTTATGAGGCAGTGAGGGGTGACCATTCCTGATGGAATGCCAATCATCACATTAAAACGATGTATTTCTATTTCTCACATCCACAGAAAGGGAAAAGATTGGCTGATTAAGCAAATAATGGAGAATTTCAAGAGCTGTTCACAAAAACTGGTTACATCCAGTTAGAATGCACCAAATCAATGCTGTCCACACACAGATTTAATGTTAGAAAAGATAACTCCCTCCTGGAACTGGTTTTGTTATAAAACCTCATGCAATTCACAGTGGAATGAGTGGAAAATCACATTTGTTTAACTTCTCTAATTCAGAAGTTTTTTCTCCAGAATGCAGCCACGCTCAGCTCTGCACAGATTAATGCCCCTACACTGATTTATATTCCAGCCCCTCCGTGGAGCATCTGTTAGGTTTCTCCATATCATATGTGTGCTAGGCAGAGAGCCTCAGGGCTTTTAACTATAACAAATCCAAAGTCGATTTTCCAAGCCTCTTGCCACCGAGGCAGTTTTCCATTTCACAACAACTTCCCTTCAGATTTATGTCCTTTAAAATGTTATTGCCCTCTACTAATCAAGGGTGTTTGGAAATCTCTGATTGCTTTCCCCATGATCATCATCTCGGCTGTCCCCTCAGATAACCCTGGTTAGTTCAACTCTCTCAGACATTCAGAATGTTGCAGGAAAAAACGTGGCCCAGTTTTGCCCCAAAAGGTCTGCACACTCCTAATTCTGCTTTCACAGCTTTAAACAAGTGATATTTTTCGAGTTAGTATCACTTCTGTTCAAGCCAAGGAAAGGACAGAGAGATTGAGAACTGAGCCCCTTTCCAGGTCACTGCTTGAATTATTTCCATAGCTGGATATTTTAGTCTGTGTATTATTTGTCAGAAGTTAACCAGAATGAATATTTTATGGCACAAAAGGGCCTTGCACTGTGTATGACAGCAAAGGGTGCCAAAACTACATGGCATTTGTTTTTATATGTGAGGAAAGAGATCTCTTGTGTAGGAACCGGAAAAGCTCCTTCAGCAAGGCTCCTCTCCTAGGAGCTGGTTTCAGACAGGGTAATGAACTGATGAGGAACTCCAGGCTGGATAAAACCAATCCCCAGCTACAAATGTGAGATATTGTTCTGCAGGACTTGCACTCCAAGATCAACACCCGATTTTCCTGTGAAAAGAACAAAAAATACACTGATTGATAAATCTCACCCACATTTCCTAACCTAGAACTAGAATAGATCACTCAGAATTAGGGTGAACAGGATGTAAAAAAAACCCCAATATTATGTCATGTTTGATTTTCCAATAAATTTCAGGGTTTTTTTCCTTATTCTATTTTCTTGATTTCTTCTGTTCTTACAGATATTCAGTCATGGCTAGCTGTTTCATAAATACATATGGGAACTAACACTGCAAACTAAGAGTGAACTAACTAATATATACAGTGAAATAACACTGCAATCAAAACACAGGCAGGTCATGCTTCACCATACAATATTTGGTTTAGAATTTCCCCTCTCGAAAGTTTATGTGTAAACTGCAATCGAGCACCATTCCTTCCACTGGAGCTTTTTTCCCATTTCCCTCTGAGCACTGCTCTCTCATAAACCACTTGGAAACCTGCCAGACACCCACGGCATTTTCTGGGTAAGGACAGATGCAGAGCTTCTGTCGGGGTCTAGGAACTTGTTGGAAAACAAGAATTCACAAAGGGAAAGGCTTGCAGCCTCAGTCCTGCAGGTTTCACTTCAATTTACAGGCTCCAGCAGATGTTTAGGCTGCAGCCTTTCAGAGATGTGTGGTTTGTCTCTCGTGAATTCCCTCATGAATTATTATGTCAAGCAAAGGCTTCTTGAGACATGAATACGAGAAGAGCTATCACAATCACAGAAATCTACAAATCTGAAAAACACTTGGCAAGAAGTGCTGTCATTATTACAATAAACTCTTCCTTTTCCTTTCCTGTTACTTCTGATTATTCCATTTCGAAAGCAAGGGACAGACACTCTCAACAGGCTGAGTATTCCACTTGCAGGAGGATGTAGACACTTTGTAAAAGGATGTCTGAGAGTTATTTAAATCATGCAGGGGATGGATGGATGATGGATGGATGATGGATGGATGGATGGATGGATGGATGGATGGATGGATGGATGGATGGATGGATGGATGGATGGATGGATGGATGGATGGGTGGGTGGATGGATGGATGGATGGACATTGCATTACTGGCAAACAAACTATTAGATTTATATGGTCAGGATAACAGATTAAGAAAAAGGCAAATGACTTGGCAGAAATTTGCATTTAATTTTGCTGGCATGGTATTGTGTAAAATTATGATGAAAATTCAGTCTTTAAAAGTCTTTAAAATGAGTATTGTTAGAATCTGCTTATCATGGGTTAAAGTCTAAGGTTAAATTTCTGTGATTCTTCAGAAAATTCATCTAATTCTGAGCTGTAGCAAATATGCTTGACACTATTAAGGGCCCATAAAATGAATAACAAAATTTATTTTATTTATTAAAAGAATATAAAATGAAAAGTTAACTTTCAGCCTTTTTCCTATTAACTCAATGTATGGAAGAATAAATATAAGAAAGAACAAGAACTGCCTTGCCGTATTTAGTTGGCAAGAAAGGGAAAATAATGGTAAGAGGCAAGATGCTAAAGTACAAATACTGTTTTAATAGTCTGAAGAGGAAAGATTTAATATATTTCCCTGTTTCTTCAAGTGTGTTTTAGCACTTAGAGGAGAGTAACAAATTTTTTATAACTCAGCCTGAGACTTCGTGCCCTATGAATGCAGTTAATCATGGAAATTAATAAACTGAAATATAAACCAAAAATTTTGAAATGCGGTCAAGTTTGAGCTGCAAAGGAATTTGCAAGACTAAGTTTTGGGTTCCTTTTTTTTTAAGTATTCCCCCATTTCAAAGAAGAGATAAAGATCCATGTTCTAAACACAGACTCAGAATAAGGGGGTTTTTTAAATTGTGGCCCCTGGAGTGTCCTCTGCAGAAGGGGAGCTGGGACCATCCCTGTGTGGTTCAATCCATCACCAAGCAGCTGCAGTGACCCGTGAGCCACAGGAGCATGGGCAATGCACAAAAATTGTCATGTCCACCTCCAGAAACTGGACCTCATTCTCAATAACAGAGGATTTAATACGGCAGAGCTGCACAGGAAAGCAGGATGGCACTCGATGGCTGCAAAGAGAACAAGGAAGAGCAGCAGGAGTTAAAGAAAACTTCCAGAAGTGACCTGCAGTGCCCTTCTGTGTGCTTGCAGGTGCCCATCACTTATGTGCCACTACCTAAAAATGTAAAAGCTATATTGGGATGAGGCTAGAAGGGTGAAATATTAGCTGAGAAAATGACAATGTTCTTTGTTGGTGATTTATTCTAGCTTCAGTTAATGTGTTTTCTTAAGCTTTTGGATAGTGTCATCTTCATTCTCAATTTTTAAGTTTCAGACACGCAGCTACATTATTAAAAATTCCTTTTGATAGAATTAGACTATCATTACCAGGTAATGAGAAGAACATTACTGACTTTGTGAGGAATTATGTCTTCCAGGATTTTCATCTAAATTAAACTTTGGTCTGACTTGAAAGAATAAATTGTCTCTGAAGTCTACCGTTTCCTTGGTGATATTTTTTATTCTTGTGTCATAATGCAAGCAGAAGAAACATTTGAAACTTTGGGTAGATTACTTTCTGATACTGCAAAAATGGGAAGATCACACAAAAATTGAATGATGCCAAATGAATGGAGTAGAGACTATGCAATTATGGTTAAAGCAGGATTAAATAAGTAAAGGTTAAGTGCAAGCATGACATGACAGAGCAGGGAAAAAAGGAAAGGAAAAATTTCCCTGTGCTTCTTTTCAATAACTCATGCATGCGAGTTCTCCAAGTCATAGATAATTTATAAAGACCATATATGTCAGCTATGAAAGTGCACAGAGAACTAAATGACTGTGCTTTAAATGACAAACTACTAATAAACACACAGGGAAGGAAGGCAGAAATGGTTTCTTCATACTGTATACAGTATTTTTAAATCCATGTACATATATATATAAACACACGGGTGGAAGGGTGGAAGGGTAAATGGAAATAATATAGAATAGGTTTGGGAGTACAACAGAGATATGCACTAATTCCTTTTTTTTTTTTTTTTTTTTTTTTTTTTCCTTTTCAATTCAAGTACTTTCTTTGAACTTCTATGGTTATCTGGAATTTGTAATAAAATAACTACAGTCACTGCCTTGTAGAAAATCCATACACCAAAAGACTTCATGAAGAGAATAAACTATTCCACAGTAAGAAATCCAATTCAAAGAACTTCTTCACATACTCAGTACCTGTTCAAAGGGGATAAAAATTGTACGAAAATCTAATAATTTTTCCAACAGAAGAATGAAATCAGGAAATGCCCAGAATATATTTCATTACACTAACCTGCCATGAGCAGAGAGCTTTCAAAACAGGCTTATTTGAAAAAAACACCAATATCTTTAAAGAAAGACCTCATTTCAGTATTTATACTGGCTAATAATGGTATCAGCACTTTGAGGAGAGCCTTGTGGGTTACCTTAGAGAACGCTCACCACGTGTGAGGATGCTCAGCTCCTTACCCTGCTGGAAGCACGGATTTATTGCTGTTTTTTCAGGAGAGTTTGTCAGCTGGGTGTCACCCGTTCGTACCTGATTTCTTGCCAGCCAACTTTTGAGGACCCACGTGTAGAGCCACTCTTCCAGGCAGGTGATTCTGCTCACAGGGACGTGGTTTTGTGAGGATGTGTTACAGTTTCAGTCAGAAAAGGTGAGAGCTGGTGCTGGAGGCGCAGTGATTTGTTATTTGTTATTTTTTGCAGAGATTGCCCTGCAGCCCATGGAGCATCCAGCACTACCATTGACACAAAACCTGCACTCAGAACAGCACAGGACTGGGGGGTTTAACTCCTGCCCCTGCAGGGAGTGTGAGAATAATCCCATTTTCAAATACTACAGCTTTATGCCTTTTTCCTCTCTCTTAATTAAAGCAATAAATAATAATTTGATTAATATTAGCTATAGCCACTATCCAACCTGGATTTTCCCTCCTCTATATACCAATATTCTTTCAAATACTAATGAAATATTAATTAGAGGGTTTTTGTTAGACCAGGACAGAGAGACTGACAATTAGCCAAACATATGTGATTATTATTCTGCAAATATTAACAAGGACATCCTACATTTTAAAATTTTATGTGTTAAGAAATCTGAGAGGACAGATAATCCTTAATACACCCACTTTTTACAGAAGAAGAGCTCAGTGAATATTCTAAGAAAAATATTCTCCTGGCACTAAATTTGGAGGCCCTGAGCTGTTGGCTTGTGTGAGGACTCAAGGAAATTTTCTAGATGAAAACATTTATTTCTTTTAGAAGAATTTTTTACTTCATGAGTTGAAAGGACAAAAATAAAGCCCACCTAGTTGTTGGGATGTCTGCCTGGTGTGTCCAGGGTTGAATATTTACCTGGGTTTGCATCCATCACAGCAGGGAAAAGGCTCTGTCTGGGAAGGGATCCACGGGATCCTATCCCAGCACAGCTTGAAGAATCACAGGAAATAGCTAAAAAGAATGTTGTTAAAATAAATGGAAGTTCTTGGTTGTCTTTACTTCATTATCCCAAAGCATTTCCCCAAATACCAGGGACTGTTTTGTAATTTTCTGCTTATTTTGCCTGTGCAATGAGCACTTCACCAAAGTGGGATAATTTTGCTGAATAATTTGTTGCATTCTAAGCTGTGGTTTCCCACTTAAAAAGTGAACCTTAATAACATTTTTTATTCTTGTGTATAAACTACTTTAAAAAACTTCTGCAGCAGTAAAAAAAAAAAAAAAAGTCTTCAAATTTCTTGAAAGCCATCAATTAGTGGAATACATTCTCTTTTTGTAGAATTCATTAATTAACATTATCTTTTTATTTTTATCACTATCATTAGCACATTTCTTAAATTCAGTGTCCATCTTCAGTAACAGAATTATCTTAACTCTTTAGTAGAAATATCTTTTTAAGAAGAAGCCAATCCTAATTAAGAAAATCAAGCATGAAAAATACTTAAATTTTTTCTGAATTCCATTTGGGGAGCAAAAAGCCAGAGCTCTTTTATTTGTTCTTGAGAAGTGGGAGAAGAAACACACGAGGAAGGATTTCTCTGCAGTTATGTGGTGCCTGGAGAATTTGGGGGCACTGAAGATGTCAAGATAAGATCTTAGGCTTTAAAAGACTTCTGTGGAGCACAGAGGACTGACTCCACCTCAAGTAATCCAAGCCTCTATAGACTCAAAATATCCTGACACAATTTTGAGATCACAAACTCATTTACATACCTGTGGAAAATTCAGGCTTTGTATTTCAGGCTTTTAAATTTTCTAAAATTATAAATAAGATCTTCCAGCAGGTCTGGACAATATAATAATGGTTATAACTCAGATAACAATTATTGAATGAATGTGTTAAGTGAGGCCAGAAGAGCATCTGTGCCAGCATTGCACCTCCATCTGAACTGCAGCCTCAGAGTCTGCCCTTACATCGCTGCAGAATTTGTTGCATTTAACCATGCTATGGTTTCTCCAACTAATCCCTGGGCTGAATTTTCTTCTCCTGTCTTTAAACAGAAGGTTCCTTGGAAGGAATCAAGGCTTGTGGTGGTCTCTGAGCCCCAGGTGAAGCAGCCCAGCCCAGGATGCTGTGGAGCAGGGAGGGGTTTGCCAGCAGCGGCTGCAGCATTTGGGAACTCGGAAGAAAAGGCACGAGTGTCATAAATCTGAGTGCTTTAAATAATGTGTGACCTAATAGACTGCCTTAAAATATTAAAATTTCAAATTATCAACGATTCCTCTTACACCTGATCTACGAGGAGCTTCCAGCAGTTTCCATTAGGGCTGCAATGACAGCTGCTCCAAACTGCTGATCCTGACAACTCCACTGCACTGGCTGTAAATCTGGGGAAATGCACCCCTAAAAACCAGCTGGTTACATAAGGGAGAATCCACAAAACTGTTCAAAGATACTAAAATAGATGCTAAAAGCTTAGTTTTATGGTTAAGATACATATGCCAAAATATATATTACTCATTACATGTTGTAAAGACGAGGTAAGTAGGATATGAATTCACATCCTACATTACAATGCAGTATTTATGGTTAGGCTGCCTTATTTCTAACATGGTAACTTCAAAATCCATCAAGCTTTACACTTATGGAGGTAACACAGAAAAAAATAAGGAATGGGACTCTCTGAAAGAGAGACTTGATAAAATGTTTGTAATCAAATTAAAAAACTCTTTGTGAATGATAGAGGGTAAACAAAAAAAATCATCTTATTGTCATTATGGATATAGGAAGCACATCACTAATCTCTCCAACAGCTGTTCTTTTACTGTAAAAATAATCTATAGAGATATCTGAATTTGTTTTGTTTGCTCTGATTACCCAGAAGTTTATTTTTCTGAATGTTGCAGCTCTACAATTATGGGAGGCAGAAAGACAAACCTAATGCTGTTCTGAGGCCAAAAAGGCACAGATCACTCAAACCTGCCACTAACATGCCTTGGCTAACCTCATTACTCTCACTGAAATTAAGTTCAAAACATAACAACTTGGGTGCTGCATTTGGAAAACCGTATCTGTGAAAGAATCTGCTTCATCAAACTAACTTCTTTCACTGTGCTTTTTATGGCTGATTTCCCCTAACCAAAATATCATTTGTATAGCATGGTTTGACCTGATTTTGTGGGAGAACTACAACACCTTTACCATTCTAAGAAAGCCCTCTCTGGCAATTAGCTCCAGCTTGCCCTCTTGCTGTCTGCTATCTTCCAGATCATTTGGGTTTTAAGCAAATGTTGAAGAGCCACTTCCATTTTCTGTAAATTGCCTCCTCCTTATTTGTGGTGCACTCCAAACAGATTTTGAAGCCTTGACTCCAGATTCCAAAGCTCCTTCACTTTTAGTCCCCTGGCACTTCAATCACTAATTAGTTTCCGTAATTTCTCCGTCTGCTCTTTTGGAATTAGAAACCTTGAGCCACCAACCTGGCGTTGTTTATCCTTCTCTTTAACTGGAATTGCATTAATTTGTGCTGACTCACCCAGGGTTGCTCCCTCTGACCAGCTGATTTTTCACCCTCCTGTTGGTCCAGTGGCTGCCCAGTGAGGGAATGGGATGCAGCCACAATTCCCAAATTTTCTGGCATTCCAGCCAGATGCCAACGTCTGCCGTAGCGACACAAACTGTGGCAGAACTCCTCTCTCCATAACAGTAACAATCTATTTAAATGTGTCCATAGAAAGTGGAGCAGAACAAAACACTGGCACAGAGAATCTCTTTCACAGTCTTTCCCCACCATTGGTTTTCTGATTCTTCCCTCTCTTGGGTTGGGGTTTTTCCCAAACCAGTCTGCCACTGCCTCTTTTTATGCCCTTACAACCCAACTGTTTAAAAAGCAAGGACTCTTCAATCCCTCTGTTCTAGTTTTGATACCTCTTAAACAATGATTTTATTGTTTTCCAGATGATTTTTTTTTTTTAAACCAAAAAATTATTTGACATTGGGGAAAAAAATAACAACCCGAAATTGTTTGATTGAGGTATTGCTGCCCATTTTCACTCATTCAGTGAAACTTAAGCTCTGGCTATATCTATAATATTTAGTATGGCATTCAGACAGTGTTGTGGCTTGAGTTTTTTAATATTAGTAAAAATAATATCCAAAAAAATTAAATTTGAAACCACTTTGGAAGGACTTGTGCAAGTCTCCTGTTGTGGTACAAACAGGAGAAGAGGCTGTGTGCACCTCACACCACACCACAGATATATTTATGGCATAGACCATGTTCTGTTGATATATTTGAGGTATTTTCTTATATATGTATGTGTGTGCATATGTGTGAGAAACTTGAAAAAAGTATAATTTAAATCCATTTAATTTTTTTCTGGTTTATGAACAGAAAGGAGAATGAATCCTCCAAACTGCCCAACCATTAAATGTGTTTTTAAAAGCCTCATTTTAACTATGATATTAATTATCTATGTTTCAAAACTCCATCTTCTACTCTACCTATTTCTATTTTTTTGCAAGTTTCTGCTTTGAAAAGTGAAAACCTTATTCAATCTGGTGTTCTGCTTTAATATATTACAAAGAGAATAAGTCTCTGTTATTTCTCACATCATTTTCTTTGTATTTCTATTCAACACACAACTGTGCTTTTTTACCTAGTCTTTTGTTTGATCCACCACCAGATTAATTCTTCCTCCTAAATAAAATCTCATATTAATTTTATTCATAGATAGCCTATAAGAAAGTTGTCTCAGTGTTATTTAAAGCACATTAATGGGGCAATATATATTAACATAACTTATGTTACATTTGTTTCCTTTTGGGGTTTTAAATCTAGATAGCAACTGATTTAATAATGAAAAAAACATTTTGCAGAGAATTATTTTCTGGCATTCTGAATTAGTTCTGTACCAAGACTTTTTTTATCTCACACCTCCATGCTGCTCCAGGATAAGTTATTGTTTATCTGGGATAAGCTATTAATTGAGAGAGCCTAGCATGCACATCTCAGTTTAAAATATATACATTTCAGCCTGTCTTATCCTTTTGCATTTTAATATTGACCCAAAAACTTACCTCATGTAATTGATCTATAAATATCTCAGGTTGAAGCAGTCAATTGAACTGGAATAAATGTAAGATTTTCTTTGTAAGAAATTTTAAAAAAATCCCCCATCCTGCACAACCTCTTTAACCTACAAGTCTTTCCCATTGTCTTAATTCAAGTAACTTCTCTTTAAAAAAAAAAAAAAAAAAAAAAATAGAAATCAAGCTTTGTGCAAGTTCACAGTTTGGCAGCAGAAACTGATGGTGAAAGTGCCCTCATTAATTCTATTGTACACTGCATTGATTCTGAAACAGGGTGAAGGACTGTGTGCAGAACATCAAGGGGACATGGAGCTGAAGCAAACCACAAAAATATAAGGAATTCACTCTTCAGGGTGATTTTTTTTTTTTTTTTGGTAAAATAGGACTTGTTATTGCGAAGAGTTAGAATCAAATATAATGTAGGAATTGTCACAGCCATGGAAGAAGACAAAGTTGGAAACCATAGAAAAGGAATTATTCTGTAATGAGCTCTGGCCAGAGTGAGGGAGTCCTTGACTGCACCAACAAAGACACTGGCACTGCACCTGACATTGAGTGCTCAGCTCCTTTTCAACTCCAAATGAATTCCCAAGCTCTGAGATTGAGCTCCTATCCAATTGCAGGCATGTCATGGCAATTCATTTCATTTCTATGTCTGTTTCAGACAAAAAAAAAATTAAAAAATCACTTTTTAAAAATGAAACCCAGCCCTTTTAAGCAGCACTTCAGCCCATCAGCTGGTTGTTAATTTATTGTATCACATCTATGCAACCCTTCACAAAACCAAAAACGTGTCTTCCACCACGGCAGCCATGGCATTCTCAGTTCTCAGCTACAAGGTCATGTCATCCCCAGAGAGCAGCAGAGATTTTCATGAATCTTTTCCATATTTTGAACGTTTTTCATTTAATTATGGTCTACAACACATAACAAATAAGAATCACAGACAAAAGCTGTTACACAGAACAATGAATCATAAGTTTGAAAATTTGTTTTCAGATGAAAAATGGTAAAAAATGGAATAAGGGTGTTCAAATGTTTTTAGTTTACTCCTGCAAGTTGCTTGATTTTTGGATCAGCAGAAAAATCACCTGTAGCTCTGTCCAACCTCAAGAATACTTACAGGAGTCCAGACCTTACCTGAAAGGCTGGTGAAAGCAATAATTTCAGAGCAGAATGTCATTTTGCCCTTAACTTATCAAACACGTGTCATCTCATTACTTTTTGTATTTAAATCTTCCAAAATTCCAGCACTTTAAGAGCAGAGCTTGGCACACGGCCACTGTCTCCACATCTTTTCACCCCAGAACATCACTGCTCAAAATAAAGCAGGCCCCACAGCCATTCCAAATGCCACATGGGAAAACAAAGCCCATTGCACACCCCAGATAAATTCTCTGTGTGCTGGGGCTGCCCTTCCTGTGTTTGACCATGTTCTCCATCTTCCAGACTGCTACTTCTGCCTTCTATCTTCTCTTTTCCTCATTTCAACTTAACAATTTTAACAGGACTCCAACTCTGTTGTTCATACTAATAAAATCCCACCTTAATAATATTTTTAAAAATTGAAATTACATTTATATGTGACAGGGAAAAGAATGATAGTAGAGTTGCAGAGAATTTGAGAAAACTGTCATTGATATATTTGATTTTACATTAAAAGCTCCAGCATTCTGGAATAGGCTTGTGTGTAGTCTCTATAAAAAGACTCAACTCAAAATGGCATGGATACTTTCAGAGAACATTTATAACAGAAAACAAGTCTAAAGACAAAAACCTTAGCTAGAAGCAAGGAAGCTGATGTGAATTACCTTTGACTTCTCTTTCACTTCATTGGCAACACATGATAGCATACGGTTTTGACAGGAAAATAAAAGGAATTAACAAAATGGTAACTGAAGACATGTTCCAACTTTAGATTCCAATTATAGCCCACATTGCTTAAAGCCAGGAAATGTGCAAACATCTAACACGGATGAAGGAGAGAGATCTGACGGAAAAGACAACATGACACGAGAACACCGAAGCAGAAGCAGCTAATTAAACCCATACAGCTGCAAAGCAGATGAATTATTAAGAGAGGCAGAAGTTAGTGATAAACTTGTGGTGCTTTTATGCTGAAAGATTTAGAATTAAACTACCTGTAAGCACGAGTTATATGTAGGGTTGGGGAGTAGGGTAGTTAGCATAGCATTTATTTTTTTCTGCTCTAACCTACTGTGCCATCCAAACTACACATCAAAGGCTTTAGTCCAGGTTTGCCTGTGGGTTAAAGGGTTTGGATCAAAAGCTGTGCAATGCACACTGGGGAATGTTTCATTCTTTGGAAGATAAATGTCCATCCACTGTTGTCATTAACAGCAACAAAGCAAGAGGGTATTTCAAAGGCAATGCTCATTTTGCTCACCATGAAAGCTCATTCTGTAATTAAAATAATCTGCAAAACTTCCTGCTTGACATTGAGGGATCCACTACTGATCTACAACAAAAGCAGCCTGCACAGCAGAATGAGCTCTGGGAATTTAGGGATCTGGCATGGACAATTGCTGTTGCTGCTTTTTGCCAAGGAAGTAATACGGAAATAAAATTTAACCCTGGAAGTGTTCAAGGCCAGGTTGGACAAGGCTTGGAGCAGTCTGGTCTAGTGGAAGGGTTCTTTTCCACGGCAGGAGGTTTGGAACAAGATGATCTTCAAGGTCCCTTCCAGCTCAAACCATTCCATGACTCAGCTCCACAGGCATGCCCTAGAAAGGGGTGAGCAAAGGGCCATCCATGCCCAGGGTGAGTGGGAGGATCCACATCTCCACCCAGAATAAGGACCTGGAACAGACTTGTGAGGACAGAAGGACCAGCTCCTACCTCTGAACCATGCCTCTCTTGATGCCTTCAGTTTTAGCTTTTATATTTTTCAGATTCTGTGCTGCTTTAGTGGGTAGTTTCAGGTTTCATATTAAATACTACTGAGCTCTCTTCACAGAGCAGAGAGATAAAACAATTCCCTCTCTAGCCTGGGACCAAGGACAACCAATACAAATTTCAAGAACAAAAACAACGATGAAGTGAAAAGAAAATAAAAAAAAAGGAGGATGTAGCTTCATAACCTGAAGCTGTAATTGGACAATTGCCTTTTTCCCAACCTGGAAATGAAACTTGAGATAATTTTAGTATGGAGATTATATAAAAAGGGAACTTTAATGGGAGGCTTCCAGGAGCAGTTGTGGAAAGATGTCCACAAAGCTCAACCCCCAGGGTTTCCAGGCAGGGAAATCCGAGGGGGGAGACTGAGTTAGCACATCACCACCTCCCTCCACAACACCCTGAGTTCTCCTCTTTCATGAGAAGTTCTCTACCATGTGCATCTACTCATTCCCTCTCTATTTTTGAAAATATGTATGGACCTGAAAAATCTACATTCATGGGGTGTTTTTATAAACATCCTGTTAATTTTTTGAATATGTGCTGTAAAGTGTTTGAAGAGCAATGAATACTTGCTTTTAAAAATTCCTATAAAGAAAGCTTTACATATGAAAAAGAAAAACTTTTCCCCCAATATCAAGGAGTTTTGCACAATGATACTGAAGGAGTTGTTCCTCCCAAACTGAACAGGTACATTCAATTACTGTAGGAACAGATGCTTCAGTTGTTTCCCTGTGATCACTGTCTCTGACCTAAATTACTTAGTTCTTTGCTTCTAATCATGGTTTCTACAGAAATTGTCAAGTACTTTTAATTTAAGACCCTGAAAATATCAAAATAGTCCTTGAAGCATTCCTCATATCCTTGAAAAAGTCATGTGTGAAAGATTTTTTATCATAAGTTTCTTCCTACACTAACTTTGCAGCGTGTTTGGTTTCCCCAGTATCCCTGAACATCTGCATGCTCTAAACATAAAAAAGAAATCCATTTCCAAAACTGACAGAGCAGGAATAAAACTGCCAAATATCAGCAAAGTGCATTTTTACAGCAGAGAATAATTCGGGTTTGCATTACCGGCGCTTTTCAGCTAAATTTTGTGAGTAGCACTTTTAAAAGTACAAAGCACTAATTTAAGAGAGTTTATATGAAGCCAGCAAAGTTCCTCCATCTCTGCTGGAGAGCTCTGTGCAGTTGTGGACTCCCCAGTACAGGAGAGCCAGGGACAGACTGGGACCAGCAAGGGATGAAGGGCTTGGAGCATCTCCCACACAAGAAGTTAAAAGAGCTGGAACTGATGCCTTTTTTTATCCTCTGACATTGTGGCTCTCTTTTCACAAAAAAAGAATGAATTATGAGCAATTTTTATTAATAATTATGATTTTTTTCAGGACCAACTTTGTTTCTCCTCCGTGTAGTAAAAGATGTGGCAATTAAAGACAACTACAAAGTTGTCACTTGTTTTATAATCAATAATGTTTGTAATTCATTTTTTACTCTGTTATCAGAAATGACCCAGACACAGAAACCAAATCAAACCTAAAAACCCCACATAAAAGCTGATCAGCATCAAATTAACTTTCATTATTAGGCAGATTCTCATTAATTTTCCTGAATTTAAAAAAAAGATATTTTCTGTTACTCCACATCCATCTAATATTATTGCTGACTGCAGCTGTTGCAATTCTTTTAATAAGTTATACTTAATTATCCTTTTTATGTTTTTGAATAAAGACTGAAGAAAAACTTTCAGTACCTGGAACATAAACGATTAAGTGTTACAACAATCTCATTTCACTGAAGGTTGAGCAACAGCCTCGAGATTAATGGTTAGGTACAAACCAAGTGACTATTTGAGAACACTCACAGGCACTGCCATTCTCTAGAGGGCAAACAGCAAATGCTGTCCTGGGCTGGGTTCCAGAGATGGTCCCAGGTGAGGAATCCACTGAATGATGATGGAAGAAGAGTTGGGATGTGCCATGGGATCCTGGATCTGCCCACCAGCCTCGGCAGCCTGGGCAGCAGCAGCTCCTGCACTGGCCTGCAGCAGCCATGGCCAACCCCAATTTGCTCCCAAAATTGTATTAATATAAATTGACTGAGTATTCTTTTAGCTGAATTAATCTCAGCGCTCAGGCTTGAGAAGCAGGATGAAATGAGGGGACCTCTGCAAATCATCCCAACCCCATTTGTCCTCCAGTTCCTGCTGCACGGTGCTCTATGCTGAGGTATTTCTCAAATATTGATGCCTGAGCTGTATTTGAGATTTTATGGCTCACTTCCTCTTTTGGGGGCATTTTCACTGAAATTAAAACACATCTTACATCCTTTTTAAGATGCATTCTTCCACACCACATCTCACCAGGGCCATTATACTTTAACAGAGTACATTTTTTCCAAACTTTTTTTTTTTTTTAAAAATCATGCCTACTTCTTTAAGATTTCTCCTTCTCTATTCATTTATTCTTGAGGAAATGAGCAAGAATCATAATTTCAGGTCTTTTTATTTTACTTTTCAAGGTGCAATGCATCATTTAAAAAGGAAATATAGCTCTAAAAGTTGCTGTTAAGGACCATGAAGCAGAAAAATAATATGTAGTTCCTTTGCAAGGTTTTTATCTTAAAAGCATTACTAACTGTGACATTTATCCTGCTTAACCTCACCAAATGTACCCTAGGGAAATGTCAACAGAATCTTATGGTTTTAATACAAATGAATTATCAAAGAGTTTGAATAATGTAATCATCTTAATGTATTCAGTTTTTATAATGAACATCTGTTATGGGCAGAGAGAGGCAAAATGACTGGTTAATGTAACAATTAAATAAACAATTAAAAATTATAAAAACCCAATTTCAGAAATTTAACTGTTTAGAGCAACAAGCTGCAGAAACTGCCACTGAAATACTCCTTCTATCCCACATTTCTGTCAGCTGCATTTTTTTTTTCTTTGATGGCATTCATATATGTTTTTCTGATGCTTGTTCTGGGTATAATCCTGTTTACAAAGACAGCTTGTTCCCTGGATAGAAATCTTCTCCCTTGAGTGATGCACATTTGTGTTCTTAAAGTTGCTGCCAAATCTCTTACTTTCCATGCCTCTGCCAATAATCCTTTTGCAGTGTATTTTCTGTCAACTCCATTTATTAAGAGGGTTGTTTTCAAACATCCTGCTTGCATACATTACTGGGATTCTGCTCTCATGGGAATGCATTCCCTAATTATTGAGATGGTCTAACAAATGTCTCTGATATTTACTGCTATTATATCTTATTCTGGCATTGCACTTTCCCACCTAAATAAAATATCTGGAAAATTGGCATGAACGAGACATAATTTTGCAGTCTATACTCTTTCAAGCTACCCTTTATGAGTAATTCCAAGAAATCATGAATATTTTGTTAAGGAAGTCATACTGTCATTTACTATTCAGCAAATAAACATCCTGTTTTATCCGAGTTCCTGAATGACATTTCTCCCCATCTCCACGCTCTGAACCTTGTTCAGACACTGTAATCAGTTTGTTCTTTTGCTCCTGAAATGCTGTAATTTGAATATTCTTTAGCAACACTTGTCAGCTTGCCTTTGCACATCCATACAGACAGAACAGTTCAGGTCCCGAGTATGCAAATCTGGGATATTAAAATTATTCTCTCTCTCAGAATCCCTTGCCAGGTTGGTTCAAGGCTGGAGTCATCTGCTTTTGCTTGATGGCTATTTGCTGTTCACAATCTGCAAAATAGGAAAATTCAAACTGTGTTTGGAACATTTCAGTGAAAGTGAAGGTTATCACGTGATTAAAGGTCCTAATTACTCTTAGATTAACCCCAGAATCACCAGGACAAAAAAAATTCCTGACTTTGCCCATGACTACAACTCAACTGGAGTCTAATATATGTTTGGGTTTTTCTTTTAATTGAAACTTATTTCTCATTGAAATCCACATCCTCAATGTCAATGACTGTGTCTAGAGGGTTACACAGCTCCAAAATTGTATTTACAGCTTCTGGGTATTGACTAGGAAAAAACACAAAATGGTTGTGCCTGAGTGAAGGGAAGCAGGTCTGTACTGCTGGGGCCTTCAAGGAGTTCCTGTCAGGATTCACAATTTATCACCAGCACTAGAGTAATTTTCCCTCTCTTTATTTAGAAAGAGTGATTATGGTAATATACCTGAGAAATTCTAAGTATGATAATGGTGTTTTCTTTCTCTATAGAATGTTCTAGTCATAACACATTAGACACAGCAGTCAGGTTCAAAGCTGACTTTAAATGTACATTTCTGCCTCTGCTTTGTACCACCCTAAAAGTCTTCCTGCTGAAAGAATGACACCAGACAATGAAGATCTCAGAAATCACAATTAGGCAGATTATGATAATTATTTCTGGAAATGAGTGCAGAAGGGGGAGTGAGGAATCCTGGCTCCGCTGGTTGCTCACCCTTTCCTCGCCAGGGGAATAACTGTGTCACACTTGACAGCTCTGAAACCTGGGCTCACAGGCAGCTTTTCTCACAGGCTGGATCAGTCATTTCAGTCAAGAGCTAATGGAGAAGTTGCTGCTGTCAAAACCTCACGAACATATGCATAATTTTCCTTGCTGTATTCACAGTCATCATTAGCAGGGAGGCAGAGGGAGCAGCAAGGCAGATGCCTGTGGATCTGAACACAGCTCCCTCCCTTCCCTGCTGCCTTGGACTCCCTGCTGGAAAATGCCCTCACCTGATCAGGGTTTTCCTTTCCTTCACTGTCTGCTTACCACAATCAACCCTGAATTCTACTGTATTCCATGTTCCTTCACTCATCCCCCTATTCAGTCCCAATTCTTTTGAAACTACTGAATCATTTCACTCTTTCACCCTGACCAGCTTCCCCAAGAGGCAAAACCCAACGTGCTTTTCTTAGGATCTTCTACACAGTTTTCTGTGTTTAATAATTTTCCCTTATAATCAGATTGTGCTGAATTCTTTAGGAGTTTTGATATTTTTGGTCATCCACAGATTCGTATCTATTTTATGGATGAAGGGGACAAGAACTCTTGGTATCATGTATGGTGTGAGCACAGCTGCTCCTTCCTTTGGAGTAGGAGAGAACTGGAATAACTGGAGAGAAGATCTCACCTAGGGCAAGGTGTGAAACTGAGGCCAAGCTGGGATATAGAGGAAGCAATGTTATGTCTGAAAACAGACCAGGATGAAGATAAATCTTCCTGGAGCACTTGGAAGCCCTGGCTGATTGCTGTCTCTTCACATTCAGGCAGAAATGAGAAGGATTCCACTTCTTGACACTAAATGTCTGTATTCTGCCCCAGTTATACTTTAAATGTCTTTTGTGAACTAAGCCTGGGTCTTTTAAAATTAATTATCTTTAATTACCAGGTTCACTCCTCTGTCCTCCTAAAACTGTCACTTCATTTTCTTTGTTCTAATATTTGCTTACCTTCCCAGTTAAACGTGACTGCTCAGAATGAAATTCTCAGTTGTGAGCAGGGTATTTCTAGCTAATTTCCTCAATACCCAAAGGATGCTCATAATCTGGACTTTCAGAAAAGAGTATTAATTTCTTTTCTGTATAGTCCCTCCTTTGATCTTAGTTATTTTACAAGGTCAATTCCAACTTCATAAATGTTCAGACACCTCCTCCAATTTCATTTTCTGTGTCCTTCAGCATTAGCAGTCACAAGTAAATGATACCCCAGCCTTCTTGTCAGTGCATTCTTTCCTCTTCCCAAAGATTCCACTGCTGTTTTCCTGGAGGTTCATTTTGCCAAGACCCAAGACTCCTTTGCCATGATACTGCCTCTCCAAATCTCACCTTGAGTTCCTCATTTTCATTAATATTCCATTTATATGATCCAGCACATCAGATTCCAGTAATGCATCAACAATCACAATTGGAGTCACCACCTTTGCTTTTGCAGTCTCTTATTTCGGGTTGCTTCCTCTCTTCCCATACAGTCATTTTAATACATTCACTTTTCTTCTGATCTGATTTCTGTCTCAAATAATGCAGTTGTGAATAAACCGAAATTGCCTGGCACATTTTAGCTCAAGTGCCACTCAAACTCTGCTCTCCTTCATCAGCCCCTCTCTCCCAAAACAGGTCTTGAAGGCATTATTGTCCCTGAAAGAAACTTCTATTCAGAGGGAATTTATTGCTGAAAGTGATAACTCCTTGTCCAGGTGAGTTTGTGTATTTTGCTTTTCAGTCAGTTCTTTGAAGGCAGAGGGGAATGGATCACTAAGATTTTGACAAAGGCAAGTGTATCAGTTAAAGGTAAATGAAATTATTTCATGGCTTGAAAATTAAAATAATCCAATTTTTCTAGGTTATGTTCAAAATAATAATGTGGCAGTAATATTTGGCATAATGGATAATGGCAGAAAATTCAAGAAGTCAATCAGTGATAATGGGTTTGTAACTTTGACATTCAAATCTTGTTTAAATATTGGCTTATTGAACTGTAAGTCTCTCTATTTAATTGAGTTTAGGCTAAATAGAAAAGATATTTTAATATTTAACTGTGGCCACTAAAAACACCTAAAGTGATAAAATCTGGAATCTCAAGGGATTTAGAACCAAGTTTTTTATTATTTTGGTAAAACTGACCATACAGATTTAGAACTGGCCTTGTCTTTTTGAGGGCCTGATTACATCTATATGATTTTCACTCTCATATTTTGCACTTTTTTAACTATATCTTGTTCTCTTTCTTCCCTTGGAAGCAGAATTGAATTTACTTTATAAAATCATGTGAAAGGTTGATATACTTTCTCACAAATATTATAAAGCAATTTCCACTAGTGCTGCCAAACCTAAAAAAAAAGAGAAAATTTGAGCACAGTTTTTTTACCCTTCTTCCAAAGCAGAGTTAATAATGAAGATTTAGCAGGAGAAACAAATTAATCTTTGCCCAATGTTCAACTTACAAACCTGGATTTTTTATTTACAGAGTCATCCAGAGTTCATCCCTTAAGTAGTTCCTCCTATAAAAACATTCACCATTCTCCAAATCATTCCATGGAATACAAAGACACTGAAACTCCTGGGTTCTGGTCCTCTTTGTTTTCCCTCAATATTTCCTGATATTTGTGTGAAACAGCACAGAAATTTGTCTTGCAGCTGAAATTGCTCAGTTGTATTCCTTCCTGGACGCTCCTCTCCTCCCTATCACCCACAGCAGCAGGTTTGGGATTTTCTCTGCTTGGTCTAGCTAGTTATTCAGGGCTTTTATCTTTTTCTCCACAGGTCGGTTTGGTCATTTTTTGGTTTGTTTTGGTTTTTTTTTTAATCATTATACAACACATTTTGTTCATGAATTGAAAATTCTATCTTGTTCACCAGTTTGTCCTGCCATCCCAAACAGGAAATTTAGAGCTGGGTAGGTTAAAACACAGATTAACCTCTGGGTTCTGGCTCTGCTTTCACAATGGAAATCTTTCAGAAAGGACTGATTTGATTTTTGTATTTACACTTTAGAGATATGGAACAGACTGGTGTGAAAGTTGGTCACTCAACTCTTTCATGGCTTGCTTTTAGTGGCAAAAATTAATATCAATTAGGGGATAGAGAACTCCAAATCTCCAATAACATTGGAAAATAATGCAATAAATTGCTGCGTTTTTGTTCACACTGTGCCATTCACTCACCAAAAACAATGAAAAATAAGCAATAATAAAAAAAAGTTCCCAACAGCTCTTGGATGCATCAACATTGTCTCTGAGCAGCACATCAGAAGGATCAAATAAAACCCTCCTCACCACACCAAGAGGCTTAGCTTGCTAAGAAAAGAATTAGTTTAGCTTCTATCAAGAAATTGATTTATGACACACCAACATGTAAAGCTTCCATCCGTTTCAGAGCCTACTTATTGAGAGCACACTGAATACTGGAAACAGCAGTCTCCAAACAAACTGTCTTCTGACCACCATTGAAATCAGGCAAAAGGAAAGGTTAATAATTTAGAAAAAGATGAAATTATATCAAATAGTAAATTAGAGGCTGGATAATTAATGCATTCCGTTCTCAATACCAGATGTTCTTTTCATCTGAAAGCCTAAAATTTATTAGTAAAGAGAAAATTTTTTTTAAGTTGCTGATAAACAGATAATTAGAAACAAACTAAGCTTGAAATTAGATTATATATTTTTACAAGAGGCTGTGTATCTAAAGAATTATAAAATAATTGCAGGGAAAGAAAGGTAGGCTTTAATTTGCTGAAGCACAGGATGAGGCAAACTTTCAGAGACTGAGCTTGAAATGAGAGCCTTTTGTAGTACAAAAACCTGATGAGACAGCCTTTCATAGCATTTCAAGCTTTTCCATAATATATTGTCATTGCAGCCAAAGAACCCGTCATATATGATAATTTTCACACAGTTTTGAATAAGAAACTTCAAATGGATCAAAAGAAAACTTTCAAGTTGCTTTGTGGTTTGTAAATATATTTAGAAATTGCTTTGTATCACAAACAATGGCACTCTAAGCACTTCAAAAAGAAAGCTGTTAGTTATGTTACCTAACAAAAATAACATTATTTACTGAAAATAGTTTACAACATTTACAGTGGATAGAAACATTTATGTGAACAGCAGAATACTGGAATGACTCTGAAAAGCGTATGGCACAACACTGATTCAAGTCACTGCTGAATTTCCTATTTTATTGCTTTTAGCTCTCTTACTGTCCTGGAGAAAATGATTGAATTCTCTCAGCCCCGAGAATGTGTGACTTGTTAAATATTTGAAAATATGTAAGCATTAGCCTGCACAAACCTAGTAATTTCTGCTGATAAATAACCTAGTGGGAAAAAAAGCTGATTCTCATTATCCTCAGCACACTGCAGTAAAGTGCAGGGGCAGTAAAATATATCACTGTAGCTCATTTGTTGACAGTAAAATATACATCTAAAATAAGCTGTAGACCTCTAAAATACGTCACAGGTCGTAAAATATCAGAGACAAAGCCCAGGCTGACCTCAAGGGATGTATAATAATACAAACTGCCAACACTAACCTGGTTAAGGGAGTTATTTATGTATCTACCTGCTCGGCCAGAGCAGTGAATTTCCCAGGGATTATTGCAGCTCCCTACTGTCCAGTGCCTGCTTTAACTCAGCACTTCTTGGCCAGGCTGTGCTCTGGCTCTGCCTGAACTGACAGGAGAGTGGTCCCCAAAAATTGCCACTGGCTGCTGAAGCAATTTGGAGCTAGATACAAAAAATGTTGCCTTTTTCTACACTGAAATCAGAGGTATTTTTTTCGGTATAATATTTTCGTTTTCTCAGGACAAACGTGAGCGTGTTGTGTTGACAGGAATGCTCAATGTAGCACATTTAGGGTATGGGCAAGAGCACAAAAAGCTTTTCTTTATTAAAAATTTATAGAAGCTGATTATTTATTTTTTTTTCCATTATGACCAGATCCAAATCCTTATTTCATTTCATGACAAATGTTGGAGGAATTTACACTGTGAGATTCCCCTAAATGCTGTATGTTGAAAGATACCATGCTAGCCATGTAATCTTTATCACGGCTGTACAGGGAGGTTTTATTCATTTTAAATCATACAGATCCCAAAACAATAATCCAAAAGGCAGACTTAACTGAGTTCCCTTGGAAGCACACCACTCAGATTATTTTCTCTAAATCTCTAAGGCCATTAGCAGAAACCTGATAAATGAGAAATAGTGCTGGGTAAAAAGAATGTTACTGCAAGGCTATAATTTCATTTTATAAAATTTTTCTAATATTTTAAGCTTTTAATAGTGCGAAGATTAACTGAGTCATACTTCATTACATTACTTGGCTTCAAATATTTTGCCTCTTGATTTCATCAATGGAAAATATTCTTCTCTTTTGCGAACACAAATTTTGCTTTGTTTTTAAGGTGTTCTAATAGTGAAAACAAACAAAAACCCCCTGATATGTGAAACCTTAAAAATAAAATTGCTTGCCCAAATATGGGTTTAGAAAATACTCAAACATTCCTTTTGTACCAGAACACCAGCAATTAAGAGTTGGACAGCATTTAATTAGCTTGTCAAGTCTAACTACAAGCTCTTACATAATTTTTTTTTTTTTTCCCTTCAAAAGAATTATATCAAAATTTTATAGTCTGCCTCTTCGCAGGCTGAACCTTCCTCCTGAAAACAAATGATTTTATTCCTTCTGGAAATGTGAATCGTGTACTAAATCCCATGCCATATAAATAATACCTCCTGGACACAGACAGATCAAACATAAAAAGTCTAAGCCTTAATCCTCATCCCCAGACAAAGCAAGCAACTTTAGAAAGCAAATACATCATGTGTCTGAAAAAGGCTGATTCTGCTCCCAAGTCAGCAGCTCACAAACCCCAGCGAGCCCCTCCGTGGCTTCCTCGCCACTTTATCCTGCATTCCACAAAAGGATCCTGGTGCTGTCCAGCAACGCTGTGCTTTTTACAGCTCTACAAATCCTCTATGAACAGAACTTCCTTGAAGCTGCCGAACTAAACTGAGAAAGTGCTGGGTTGGCTTTTTTCTTCCTTTGCTGTGGAGGATGCCCGCCAATGCGTGAGTGGAGAACCTCAGGATCCACCAGCAGCACCTCTGTGTTCTCCACTAATCCGTGTCCTCAGGGGCCACAGCCAGGGGGTTGGGGCACTGCCAGGGATGGGGCTCCATCAGTGCCCCAGGCAGCTGTGCCAATGCTTTACAACCCTTTTTTATTTTATACCCTTTCATTGAGGAATTTTCCCTGATATCCAACCCACCCTGGCCCACCCTGAGGCTGTTCCCTCTGCTCCTGTCCCTGGAGCACAGCCCTTCCCCCTGGCTGTCCCCTCCTGGCAGAGCTGTGCAGAGCCAGCAGGGACCTTGAGCCCCCTCTGCTCCAGGCTGAGCCCCCTCTGCTCCAGGCTGAGCCCCTCTGCTCCAGGCTGAGCCCCCTCTGCTCCAGACTGAGCCACTCTGCTCCAGGCTGAGCCCCTCTGCTCCAGCTGAGCCCCCTCTGCTCCAGGCTGAGCCCCCTCAGCTCCAGGCTGAGCCCCTCAGCTCCAGGCTGAGCCCCTCTGCTCCAGGCTGAGCCCTCTGCTCCAGGTTGAGCCCCCTC
The DNA here is from genome assembly GCA_032173965.1 of Sitta carolinensis. Classification (NCBI taxonomy): domain Eukaryota; kingdom Metazoa; phylum Chordata; class Aves; order Passeriformes; family Sittidae; genus Sitta; species Sitta carolinensis. Next base: position 3,474,935 of record CM063286.1, on the reverse strand, counting down.
TGCTCCAGTATTTTATACCCTTTCATGAGGCCTGATACCACCACCCTGCCCACCTGAGCTTCCCTCTGCTCCTGTCCTGAGCACCCCTTCCCTGGCTGTCCCCTCTGCCAGACTGTGCATGAGCCAGCAGGACTGAGCCCCCTCTGCTCCAGGCTGAGCCCCCTCTGCTCCAGGCTGAGCCCCCTCTGCTCCAGGCTGAGCCCCCTCTGCTCCAGCTGAGCCCCCTCTGCTCCAGGCTGAGCCCCTCTGCTCCAGGCTGAGCCCCCTCTGCTCCAGGCTGAGCCACTCAGCTCCAGGCTGAGCCACTCTGCTCCAGGCTGAGCCCCCTCTGCTCCAGGCTGAGCCCCCTCTGCTCCAGGCTGAGCCCCCTCTGCTCCAGGCTGAGCCCCCTCTGCTCCAGGCTGAGCCCCTCTGCTCCAGGCTGAGCCCCCTCTGCTCCAGGCTGAGCCCCCTCTGCTCCAGGCTGAGCCCCCTCTGCTCCAGGCTGAGCCCCCTCGCTCCAGGCTGAGCCCCTCTGCTCCCCCAGCCCCTGCCCAGCCCCATTCCCTGCCCTGGGCTTGCTCCAGCCCCTCCAGTCCCCAGCTCTGGGGGTGCCCCAGCCCTGCCCTGACCCCCTGGACACCATTCCTGATCCAAGCCAGCTGCCTTTGGCCTCTTGCCCACCTGGGCTCGTGTTCAGCCCATGCCCACCAGTCACACTTCCCACACGATCCTTCACCTTCTCTGGAGCAAAACATGCTGCAGATGCTTTCGAGCAGCAAAGAGCTGAACTTTCAGGTGATTTTAGCAGCTTAAACACTTTATTAGAACTTTATCAAAAGAGCAGAAATTGTTTTTGACTAACACCATACTGCAGAGGAAGGATATTGCTGTTTTGAGGTGCATTAATCATGTGCAGCATCTTTAGGAAGGCTCAGTGCAGTTGTTTTGCTGGAGAATCATTTTTGGCATGCCAGTGCTCTGTTCCATACCATGTTCTTCAGTAAGACAATGAATAATCCTTACCTAAAGAGCAATTACAGATCCATAATTTCAACTCTTTCATTTCCCTTAATGAGAGAAAGCAACGAGGGCAGAAAATATAGGCAGCCCCCAACTGCCATTAACAGTAAATGAGATTTGCAGAAGTAACTTATTTGAAACCTAAATCTCTGCATATTTCTGCTACATAATTAGTTCACATGTCTTTATAGATGCCAATATTCTCCTATTTCTCCATAGGTGAAATGTCTTTGCCTCTTTAGGGACCATAAATAAAGTTCACAGACACCCATCAAGCATTTCTTGTGTTTCTGCTCTCCTCAGAAGAAAAGCTGATCCAGCCAAAGCTTGCAGGACCCATTTCATGCTGGGTCTAGCTCAGACCCTGGGCATAAATCCTGATTTTGTACCAGAGGAAATGCTCTGGATCTGCATCAGAAAAGCATACGATGAACCCCCCAATCCTCAGTTCAGCCAAGGAACTTTGCTTGGCATCCAAGGCTCCTTTGTAATCCACACAATCACTTTTTACCTTCCCAGCAAGTTTAATTTTGCTTAGAAAGAATTTTCATATGCTAATTTTAGACATAATAGTTTTCAGAATACAACAAGACATATGGGAAGAGCAGCTTAACAAATTTCAAAAATTTCATAAATGTAAATGCTTATCTCAAGCAATGTCACAGAGCTTTCAATCTTGTGGCTTTGTTTTCTCCCTTGTTAACTGGCAATGCACCTCTGACAGCATAAAATCTAAACTGCAAAGTTTAAGTTTTTCCCTTTCCTTTGTTAAGGATCATTAATAGTATGTGACCCCATATGAAAAACAACATGAGGCAACACATTCTTTAAAGTGATTTCTTGGACAGACTGAAGCAGATCTAGTTATTGGCAGAAAAATGCAATTTTTTTTCTGACATCCTTTAAAAGACTGTCTAATTTTCTGAGAAAATCTGAAGCCATACCTTTATGCTTTAACTTTTCTTATTGTAGCAAACAAAAGGATGGGAAGATAAATTTTCAAAAGGTTTTCCTTGCAGTAATTTCTTAGTGCAGACTGTGGGCGGTAATTCAGAGTGTCAAGAGTAAAAATGAGATTTTATCTCAGGGAGTTTAATAAAACTATCTGTACAGGCCTGTCTGTACTTCCAAATATTTTTTAAAAGGTAGAAATTAATACTTCTTAACATGCCATCAAATTTAAGTCTCTTACATTTCTTTGGGGCAATTAAGGACACTCTTTCTGCAGCAGAAAGATCTGCTGGCTGTCCCCCACCTCCTCCCCTCCATTTGAGATAAATATGAGAAGACTGGATATTAAAGAGCCAAATTCTGTCACTTTACAGGTATTTATTTGACAAATATAATAGGGACAAAATCTATGGCAGAACAGATATCCCCATCTTAGATCAAGCCCAGATTTGAACCAAGAGACCCCAATGCAAATATTGAGGATTTTGGGGGGGAAAACTGACAAATTGTCAGCAATTTATTTTAATGAGTATGTAAAGATACAACTAGAAAGTAAAGGGCAAAAGCCTAATGGAACACAAAATCCTCCTGCCTTTACTTTTATAAAATTTGTTTCAAAGGACGATTTTTTATCAATGTGAAAAGTCCCTTGGATTTTTTCATAGCCTATTTTTTAGCAGTGTTTTTCTGGTATCTAACTTCTTTATCTGTAATGTCATAAATCTGCCAGTCATGCTGGAGAGAAAAATGAACAAACACAGAAAACCCCCTGATAATATCAGAACATAATTGCTAACTCAGAAAATAGGTCTGATTTTGGTGAAAGCTCTGAATACAAACCTGCTCTGAAAGCTCTGTCTTTGGTCCAGTTACAAACAGCAGTGTAAACTGCAAATATGAAATAAATCCACCAGCACAGCTTTTCATTGGCTGCACCTGTTATCTTGCAGTGGGTTAAGTTACAGCTATTCCCATTTTATGGAAATCAAATTCAAAATTTATATTACAATATGTCAATTTTACAAAGAAAAATAATAGCTCCTTCGGATGTTGTTTGTTTCCACTCCCCTTTTATACAGGAAAAATAGAAATGTGCTGACTTCTTACAAACATAGTTTGAAAAGGTATGAAAATCAATTTCTGCTTCTAAAAAATCAAGGCAAATCATGTGCAGTGCTGCTCTTCCTGCTTTGATGCTTCCCCATGAAAAAAGCATTACTGGCTGTTCTTAGCTGTCTGTACAACCCCCTCATTAAAGGCTTTCCCAGCCTTACATGGCATGGGCCTGCTTCAGTTAAAGCAGGAACAAAGTTCCTCTGGAAAACTGATCAGAGGTTCTGCTCTTTAGATCCCAAACCCTCACAGGGAGCTAATTTTGAAAATTCTAATTCCCTCCCGAGCAGAGATTCCACTGGTAGGTCTGGAGTACAGTCCAGCAAAAGATAGATAATATTCCTTTTGTTATTTCAATAAAGCACTGGAGTCACATTTTGCTTCGTTATATTTTGCTGCTTCTTTTTTTTTTTTGTCTTTGTGATAATGTTTTATAATGAAGCAGCATTAAATTTCAAGGTAACAAGTCATAAGAATGTTATTTTTGTTTCCTGAATAATCCTCACTACTACTGCTATCCTCAAATTATAAATAAATTAAAAAGCCCTTTGTATTTACATCAGCAAGTTTTAAATATTAATTCCAGTACCCAGTGGAACTTTTATAAACATTTGATATGAAACCTCTCTCGTATATTCAATTAATTCTATTAAAGAATAAGACAACTATAAAACTACAAAAAATCCCCCAAGTTGGAAGCCTCTCTCACTAATATTATTTACCTAAAGAATGACAGCAAAGCACATGGGGATGCTGAAATCTGATAATTAAGGTGTGCATGAGCAGTGGTTGCCATCCCACACTACATATTGCACATAGGGTGTATTCACACGGCAGGAAATTCTCAATGTCCCACAGCTTATTTATCAGTACTGTGTCATATTATTCCTAGATAAATTCATACCTCAGTAAGATAAAGGAGAATGAAGCTTCAATTTCTATAATTTCCTTACTTTAGGCCATGGGCTATTTCATCAGCTGCTGCATACCTTATTGTTATGCTGGTTTTATCACAACTTAAATAGAATGTGTGACAGCTCTTCTATCCTGCAAACTTTTTCAGCTAAACCCTGAGTCTCCAAATACTTTTCAGGTATAACAGATAGGAAAAGAAAAGGTTCTGTCTAAATCAAAGTTATGATTATTTATCTAGTTGGAATTCCCAAGAGTGCTGCAGCAATTAATTAGCAGGAAACATGCTGAGAAGGGTAATAGATATGGGACATCCATCCTTTCATTTCTAAGACACCTGCTCATATTTGTTATTAAAGATGAGAAAGAGATGCTTTATTTTTGCTTTTTCCCAGTTAAAAAGTGTTAATTGCATGTCTGGTCTCAGGCTATTAACACAAAAATTATTTAAAATAGTTTTTTGAAAGAAGAATCTAAATAAACCACCCCGTCCCCCTATTTCAGACACATAGCCAGAATTTATTCTGCCAAAGAATGTATAAATCCTGGAGACTCTGGAATTTCTTAGGTGAGATAAATGCCAGGAAACCCCTCTGTTGGCTTGTGCTTTCCCAAATTAAGGCACGGAAACAAGATGATCTGCTCACATCCTCTGAATGTGAGTGTTTGACACCAACCTCGATCAGAAACAAACCAACCAGAAAAAAAACTTGGAGCAGAATTCTCAAAGCTCTTCTGCTCCCCTGCAAAGTTCCTAAAGATCATTTCAGACAGGGCAAAGGAGCCGAGAGGAGTGGAGGTGGTGGTGGGCTGGCTCGGCTCCCCAGCCATGGGTCAGGTCCAGGGTTTAGCGAGGGCGAGCGCTGGGTGCCCGCCGGGAGCAGGAGACCCCAGGGCAGGGAGGCTCCATCCATCCCACAGACCGCTCTGCCAGGGCTGCGGGAACTCTGAATTCAAACACTGACTGAAACTGATTGGCTGTCACAGTCCTGTCTCAGAAGCGCCTCACGGCAGAGCCCCTCGCTTTTCACGGATTAAAATGTGATGGGAGCCCAGAGACGCGGGTAACAAAGCAGCGGCCATCCCCATTCCCAGTGCTGCCATCCCTATTCCATGTGACACCATCCCCATTCCCAGTGCTGCCATCCCTATTCCATGTGACACCATCCCCATTCCCAGTGCTGCCATCCCTATTCCATGTGACACCATCCCCATTCCCAGTGCTGCCATCCCTATTCCATGTGACACCATCCCCATTCCCAGTGCTGCCATCCCTATTCCATGTGACACCATCCCCATTCCCAGTGCTGCCATCCCTATTCCATGTGACACCATCCCTATCCAGTGCTGCCATCCCTTTAATCTTCATCCCATTCATCCATCCCTATCCAATTTCTGCCATCCCTACTCCCAGTGCTCCACCCCTATTCCAATTCCTGCCATCCCTGCTCCCAGTGCTCCACCCTATTCCAATTCCTGCCATCCCTGCTCCCAGTGCTCTCCATCCCTCCTCGCATGCCAGATGCGCACCACAGGTGGAATTCCATCCTCGCTGCAGCCAGGGCTCCCCAAACACTGCTCAGGAAACAGGCACCATTCCTATCCAGCCAAATCAGAGTTAAAATACACTCCTTTGCAATAACTCTTGTAGGAAATTGAACACGGAGTAATTTCTCTGCAACAATTACAAGGCATGGTGATTCTGTAGCTTATTCAGATTTGTCTTTGTATTTTAATGTCCCTTTGCCTGCCCTTTGCATTTTCTGGTTCCTTGTCCAGCTATCTTGCTATAATTGCTCTTGCCTTTCTCTCCTCAGACTATACACTATTATTTACTTAGTGATCTTTAGTTTTCAAAATGCAAACCTCAATAAATGTGAAATTAAGGCAAAGCAAAACCAGAGGTGAAGAAGTAATGAAATATGTATTCTTTTATTTCTCTGAACTCTCCCAGTTCAGCCACTACCTCCTCTGTTTTAATGTCGCTGCTGAGGAGATCTCTTTAGAAACCACAAGCACAGACCCAGAGAAGAAATGTGCAATGTAGAAGTCAGAAACATGATGCCCTCAGGCAGAATATTAAATATTTCTTTTCCTTTTTTTTTTGAGAAATATCATTTATTCATAGGCAAAGCCACTTAAATAGATATTTCCTAACAGAAGCTTTTATTTTCCTTCTGTGAGAAGGCAAACCATGCTTTTTTGCTTGCAAAGCTGTCATATAATGTTTCAGCCAAGCCAAAGGAAATTAGGGTATTTAAGGAACTCTTCCAGGCAGGGAGTATAAGGCCCTGAGAGTGAGAGTTACTAAGTGGCTCCTGTTTGGGTGACAAGCTTCTCATGACAAACTGCCCAGCTGGGAGATTCAGAGAGGGATCAGAATCTCTCTGACAAAATGCTGAGAGCAGGGGTGAAGGACAGAACTTCCTCTGCTTCCCAACAGGCCTAGCTCCCTGGGATGGGCAAAGCTTCCAGCACAGCCATTCCCCAGTGCTGATCAGAGGAGCAGTGCAAAGCACTCTGCTAACACAGAAAGAGCTATTTCACTCTGGAGCAGAAAAACCTATGGAAATTGGGAGCCACAAAGTGGAGCCAGTGCTGGGGGTGTCTCGGCAGCATTCAGGCACTGGCATTTATCCTACACAGAACTCATTTGTTCTTCTCATGGAGCCACTGAGGTTGGAAAAGAGCCCCAGGGCTGTGCCTGATCCCCACCTTGTCCCCAGCCCAGAGCACTGAGTGGCACCTCCAGCCCTTCCTTGGACCCTCCAGGATGGGCACTCCAGACCTCCCTGGGCAGTTCCAGTGCCTGAGCACCTTTCCCATCCATGGAGAAATTCCTGCTGCTGTTCCTCCTGCCCTCCCCAGGCCCAGCCTGAGGCCATTCCCTCTCCTCCTGTCCCTGGAGCACAGCCTGACCCCAGCAGATCCCTGAGCCTCCTCTGCTCCAGGCTGAGCCCCTTCCCAGCTCGCCCAGCCCCTCCTCATCAGACCTGCCCCATGCCCCACATCCCGTGGCAGTTGCCTGATCCTCCTCTTCTATTTGGAATTGTGCAGCCCAGGGCCCCAGCAGGGTGTGAAAGACCAATTGAACATGGAATAACAGCAGAGTGAGAAGGCTGCAGGGAGCCAGAACCAACAGCAGGGTCTGGCCTCCGAAATTCAGGACAAACTACTAAAAAGTCAACCCATTAGGAAGAGAGAAACAGGAAAGAGAAGCATTCAGGAAGATGGAAAGAGATCTGTGCAGAGCTGTTGTGACTTCTGCATTCATCACCTTACACTGAAAATATTCAGAAACATTTTTAAAGCAAAGAATTAATAAATTAATGCCAGTGTCTTCTTCGACAGAAGTGAGTGGTGGGTGATTATTTAAATTTGGCAAATAAAATCTGAGTGCCTAATTATCAACTCAATTCAAAGTGTGTGTGCTTGCAATGAAAGTCAGCCAGGGATCAGTTTGCATCCCTTGAAGAACTGCCTTGAATCAGTATCTGAGATGTGAATAAACCATTATTCTGTCAACTTTCAGACCTTCAACACATCTGAGACAGAGACAGTGCAGAGTTTGGAAAGCTTCCCAGAAGGTTTCTGAAATTTATATCAATGCAGTTAAATGTAGTAAAATTTGAATTAAAAAGAAACTGGGATTCAAGAGCAGAGGCTGCTCCAAATGAGCACATTTAAGTGTGAAAAAATTGGTTCACTTTGCTAAGAGATGATTGAGAGGTCCATGTCTAGTGAGAAAAGAGATCCTTATAAATAGAAACCAAATAAATCTGTGTATCCCTTTTCCATTGAAATACTGAAATCATGTGAGGAAAACAGACATTTAGCTCCCTGTGAATTTATTCCAAAAGACCCCAAGTCTTGTTAGCAGAGATAACAGAGGGAAAATTTTAATGTTTGCAAGACTTTCAATTGGATTTTCTCTTGGGTCATAAAATTTGTAAGATTTTCTATGGATATTAAAGTTATCCCCTTAATTATACTATGATTTCTTTTTAATAATATGAATTTTATAACTAAACCCAGTTGTGATACTATAGGAAAAGGAAATATAAATTAAAAATTTAGAAGGATTAGCTATGAAAGTTACATATAGTTCATATGCATATCTGAGCTTGGGAAGTCAAAGGGGCACATTGCTATTAGTGTGGAAACTCCTGGCTTTCTGGGAATTTGGTAGCCCTTGGCAGTGAGCAACCTGAGCAGGAATGAATACAGCACAGATCTGCTGTGTTTTGGAAATGCAAGGACTGAAAGGTGTCTAATTCCCATTTTTTTTACTCAATCCCTTTGTCTGACAGTTTTCCTCAAAGAAATAAGGAATTCTTAATATGTGAGTTAATCAATTTCTGCTCACCACTGTGACTTCTTGGAAAGTCTTGCATCTGTCATCTCTGTGTTAGGGCCAGGATCAAGAACACTGAACCATCACTCAGGATTCCTGTATGAGCACCTCCTGAGACCTCCAGGTAATAAAGGGAGTTTTGCAGTTTTAGTTTCCTGTGAAATTCAGACTACTAGAAAATTCAGTCTACTGGAAAACTTCAAGGACAGCAGAATGCTGGTTTAAAGGTTTATTATATCCCCAGGAGATGAAGATGTTTCTGAAATATATCAGAAACATGAATTGCATGCTTAAAAATAAAGAAATAAAATAAAAAACCCTCTCCAGTGAAAGAATGAGTATTTACTAAAGTCCTAAACATCACCCATAAGTGCACTAGAGCTTTTTTGATTCATGCTGAATGCCTGGAATTTGGAAACTGCTTAGACTATAATGACTGCTGATGCTAAGGCTGCTAAAGTAACCTCTGGGCTGAGGCTCTGCAGGGTTTCTGAGCTGCATTTATCTCTGCCAGATTTAATCCAGGCCTTGTTCTCATCTCAGAGTCCCTCCTTGGAGCAGAGTCAGCAAGGCGAGCTTTCCTGAGGGACTGGCCCCGTCTGGGGAGTGCCTGGACTCTGCATCTGCCAAGATCCAAGGCTCTTCCATTCAGATTTCACCCCAAGCCAGCTCCAATGCTTGGGCTGAGCCTCAGCACCGAACTGGTGTGTCCCTGTGCAAGCATGACTGAAATAATGACATTTTAACTCTTAAAGTACGTTAAATAGGGAGATAGCCCACAATTATTACCTAAAGCACGTCAGATTTGAAATAAAACTTTTCTGCTCTACTACCCATAAAATCTATATGCTACAGAAGAGCTAATTTGTTCTTTCTGGATTTATCTGCATTCCTTGGGTGGTTTGGGTTGTGCCCACCTCACCCAGAACATCCACTGAAAGTGCTTTGCTCCTTCAATAACAGTGTGGGGTTTCAGATACAGATGGCAGGAGATAAACCTACAGTTCAATCCATTAAAGAGAGAAAGACCCATTTGATAAGACAGAAAAGCTGAAGTCCAAAAGAAAGCATTTAGCTTTCCATCCCCTGTTGCACCTGAGCAGATGTTATTATCCACTCTACAGAGCCACAATTCCTCCCAAAGGATTATTCCAGTGCTGCAGCTGCACCAAGTTCAGGGCAGGAGTAGTGTCCCATCACTTTAGAGGATGTGCAGGCTCAGAATCAGAGAGTATTTATGCCACAATCTGAAAAAAATTCCCATTTAACTCACAGAAAGTCAATCTGAGCTCAGCATATTCTGCGACAACTTTATTTCACCTATTACAAGCAACCTTTGCAATTCTATTAAACCCTTGTAAACACCTGATCACTTTTATCAAGGATTCTGTAAGGAAACGGTTCACATTTTCCTCTTCCTGTTAAGAATGAATTTTTAATTAATCAGTTTTGTTAAGGACGGAGGGAAAGCCTTCCCCCAAGGCATTCCTGCTGTCAGCTGTGCTGCTGGCACGCTCCCCTCTCCCCTGGGACTCCAGCCTGCTGCCTGTGCTCCACCAGGAGAGCACATTCCCTCCTCAGCTCTGCCATCCTCTGCACCACCCCTCGCTGAAGGCAGCCGGGGAAGAGATCTGTCAAAAGTTAGAGACCTCAATTTCTGAATGAGTCCGAATTTCCACGTGTAAAAGGACATCAGTAATTTTCTCACATTTTCCTAATCTCCCCTGATGGATTCAGGCCATGCTTTTCATTTACTCCAGATGCGATAACCAAACTGTCAGCTATGTTTCAGCTTTTCTTTTAATCTTCCCTGGAGCCAATAATAAAAGATTAGTAATTGACAGTGGTTGCCAGGCTAAGGGTAATGCTTATTTTAAACACGGGAAGCAAGAGCTGTATTCTTTGAAGGGATAATTTGTGGGAGGCCAGAAAATTGGATTACTTTGTTATCTGTTGTGTAAATGACAAAGATATTCAGTGTCCTTAAAATGTCAAGGCGAGTTTAATTAAAAATTTACTACCTAATTTGAAGGTAGGAGAAGAGAAGGAAAGAGAGGAAACACAGTGATGTTTACAGGTAATTTAGAAACTTTACCAGGAAATATATAATAACAAAACTTATAAATAAATATAAGAATCATATTGATATTTTGATACATAAAAAGGTTTTGAAACACAGACTTTTTATAAGGGATAAAGTATCTACTCTCATCAGAAGACAAACATGTGCAACACACCAACAAAATATTACCAATATTTTAAAAATACAGAGCTGGCAATGAGAGAAATGTCAAGAAACCTTCAGAAAAATGAGCTTCCTTAGAAAGAAATGCTCCAACCACACCAATACCTCCTGAGAGTTGTCTGCAAGAGGTGAATTTCACTTTACCTGTGCAGTCACTCAAGTCCTCAGCATTACTACCCCAGGTAACATTCTCTTTCCTACATTACATGCACAGCACATCTTTGTTTTCCCTTCCAAAGGGAGGGAAATTGCATGGGAAACATTAATGCTCAGGGACAGACTCTGCTTCAGGCAGCACAGCTGAGCTCAACCCCACTACTGCATGTAGACATTCATCAACTAATCAAATTGGGTACAGGAAATTGGAATTTAAACACTCGTGCAAAAACCACCTTGGTGGGGCTTTTACTGAGGGAAGCTGTGGCTGAAATGTTGTCACAGACAGCAGGCAACAAAAATCAGATTTTTGCTGAAATAAGGAGCACAGTTTGAGTAAAGACAACACATTTTTGGAAGTAAAAATATATTTTTTTTTTAAATAAAATGTTCAAATCTCACCACACGACTATGACATCTTTAAACTGCTCTTATTTAAACTCAACAGCACATCTCGACTTTCTCTTCCTGTTTGTTAAGCTGGCTATTTTCAGTTATGTAGGTATTTTTTCTAAGTCAGGTGGGAGTGTAGACAAGAGTGTCACCATCAAGGCTCAGCTGCCCCTGCAGCTGATGCTGATGTTTGGTGGCAGCAGGAGCAGGGGTGACACCAGCCCCTCACCCCAGCCCAGAGCCAGAGCAGGGAATTTTTGCAGCAAAACACAAAAAAATCAGGGTACAATCTAATACTGAGCTCTTTCCCAGACAGGAGAGATGACAAGCACCATGGTAGAGCTGAACAAAGCATGGACAGGGAAACTGGAAAAGCAAAAAAGGTAAAGATGGCTTTGAAATTTCCAGCCCACTTCATTCATGATTGTTCCACCTCTCCTGGAAATGTGCTGCAGTGCCACTGAGCTCATCCAGTATCAAGGCACTTTATCTGAATTACTACAGTTTGGCTTCTGTCTTTTCTGTAAATCTAACGAGGCTTACAGTTTCCAAATTAGCCTCAAATGCACTTTGGCCATTAAATATTATTTTAATAGACCAGAACCCCTTGTGCTGTGTGACTGACTGCAGGCCATGACTGAGTTTGTTCTATAAAAACATCCCTGGCTATATTAGTTTATTCTTTCAAGCTCTGCAATCTGCTCTGATGTCACCCCCAAGAGCTCCAGGGCCACTTCTCCACACAGTAATTGGTCACTGAGGGCTTTCAGCACCACTGGAAACAGCTGGACCCAGAATGGGAGCAGGCTTTGTGTGCTCATTTTAGGTGGAGATGGGTGCTCCTGCACAGGGGTCACCTGCACTGCTGGCAGAGCTGTGCAATGTGGGAAGGCAAATGGGCTGCAGGAATCTAGGAGCAAAAAAAAAAAAAAAGATGGAAAACACTCCAGCTCAACATATGTCTGTCTTTAAGCACACTCTTGCTTCCAAAAATGTATTTGGCCTTTGAATTATAAAAGCTCTTGTAGTTTTGCATCTAATTTAGAATGGCATTTTCTTCAATCAGATTTCCACACAAATGGGTAGAAAATGGGATTGTATCTTCCTGTCAATATTTTATTTATTCTGTTAAATGCAGATTCTTTTTAAGATTCACATTGTTAAATCAGTAACAGCACCACATTCAATCAGCAATAAGACTGGAACAGGATTTCAAGAATACAGACTAAAGCCTGAATTAAATAATGATCCACTTCACTGTATCTGATAGAATCTAAAGGTCACATAATCCAATATTGGGATAATTTTTCCTAGGGCAGGTAAGTGAAACAGTAAAATGATTTTTACGGTTACAAATTAGAAGATAACTTGAATTTTTGAACTTTTAAGAGTGGAAAAAGTGGCACAGCAGGGTGATTGACAAGATGTGTTTATTTAAAATGGAGAACAGAACACTAGAATATCTTCATAGTGACTCAGAGTCTATAAATCAATGAGTTCTATTTATAATCAATATCATACATCACAAAATCAAGAGATAGAATCCTTGTAACCAAATATACTAATCCTTAACATGAATGGAAAATGGAAAAACACTCAGGAGGAGTCTGTTAAAATTCCATAATTCAGTTGGTAAAAATTCACATATCTAATGAAAGCAACAGTAAATCTGGGCTGCAGGAAGTATAATTTGATTTAGCCATGACAAGGAGAAAAGCAGTCTATGTGTTAAATACTACAGTAATTTTGATTGTCCAACAAATGGCTCACTGAAAAAAGGCAGAAAATGTTAAAATTAAGTCTTGTTGGACTGAATTAATTCACATTCTATTCCATTCCCAAACAGAGACAACATTATTTTCATTCTCTAAAAGTAAAGAAGTGCAAGAGAGAAAACAGTGCACAGAACAGCTCTTGACAGGTTATTTTTTTCAGGGTAAATTCTACTTCAGAAATTTTACTGTTCAGACACTAACCTGAAGATATGCCAAAAGAAGAAAAATAATCTTTGTCAGTATAGTCCATAATTACATAAGTACTCTTACAGAGTTGGGTGAGTCTTACTTTTCCAAGTTCCCTTTTGCACAATGTGATATACATTGGAATCGATCCAATCAATAAAGGATCTTTGTCAAAATCATCTTGCACCTCTTCACTACAAAAAGAGAGCAGATTTTTGCAATGAGCTGTGAAACAGTCTAAGAGTCCTTAGAAGTAAATGGCAGCAGCATTGTGAAAAAAAAAAAATAAAAGACAATATTCCGATTTACACAAGCTCTTCATGATGGAGACACCTTTGGAGTTGCCCTCTGGTGGGTAGAGCCTATCAAAAGGAATTTAGGAACCTTCTTTTCCAAGAGAAAATTGACCCTTTCCACTTTCATCCACTGCCCCCCCAAGGACACACTGCATCTTCTACAAGCAATTTTTAAGGTTACATCTTAAAGAAACAATGCAGAGCACAAGAATATGAACCAAAGGTAGGAGAAATTATCACTTTAGAGCCTACTCTGTCACCAGCAGGTAATTCTGCTGAGAGAAGTGAGGAAATGTTTGTGATTCTATTTCAGAGTACGCAGATGAAATCCCCACGGTCCCGGTTTGACTGCAAACACATAAAACCCTGTTGAGCCTTTCTTGAAAAGATTCTCTCTGTGAGAGTTTATGCAGAGTTTGCAGCTTGACTGTGATTAAGATGAGAAGAGAAGGGTGTCTTTAGAGAGGGCAGGGGGTGAGGCAGTCAGGAGAATGGCAGCAAATGTTGGCACCTTTCACTCTGACACATGATGGCTCTGTTCAAAGGCAGCACCTTCAGAGCCACGATGGCAAAATGCAGGTAGAAGCTATCCTTCAACTTAGCAAGGGTCAACTACCCCAACAAATCACTTTTGGGAGATCAGAAAATAAATATTTATGCCATTAACCCACTTCCCCAGTAAACTTGATTTTAATATTATTATCTGTATTTACTTCATCTTGAAGTTTACTTTTCTTTTAACAAATTAATCTTAGCTTGAATTAATTATTTGTTTCCGTTGCTGTCTTATCAAACTTTTGAAATAACTCTAAACATGAATATGCATGTGTGTTATTTATCTACATCAAATGGTTTAACATACTTTCATCAGAAATTCCTGCAAGTTTTTCATGGTTCTTTGTCAGAATGGTAACTCTTGTGTATAGCAAACTCTTTACAAAGTTAATGTCCTTAGTGAAATGAAGTTTGGAGGTGGAAATATTGAATCCCTGAAGGTTTACAATCTTGAAAGTGTTTTTCACAGGAATATTCTCCTTTTCTTCATTGCAATTATTAGAATTGTGTGACTGTTAAACCTTCTAGCCAGACATGAAACTTATCTGGTTTCACATTATATTCTTAATTTATTATTGTTTAAGAGTTTTGTTTTCTTCTGTGGGCTAAAAGGGGAAGTTGAAATCACCCATGTTGCACCCAAATGTGCATTTAATACTGAATAAATTGGTGTATGGCCTATAAGTCACTTCTGTGATACAAAAAGATACAGCCTGGAAAGAAAAGGAGTTCTTGGTTAAATCGAAGCAGTTCAACTCAGTCAAGGCCAATAACTGAGTAAATTCGGAATTTACATTCCTAATTTACAGGAACTTGAATAGGTGACCCATGGGGTGAGGAGTCAATGTTCCAAAACTCATGGGCACAACCAAAACCGTGCTGGGCTGGGATTTGGCTGTCACAGAGTTGTGACAAACCCAGTGCCTCTTTCCTCAGCCCCGTGGGGATGTGCACGGGGGGACTGCAGGGAAAAATGGAAATTCTTCCTGAGACATGACTCTGAAATCAGCACAACTCTTTGGAATTATGGTGGGTCCGTTTTACCCTTTTTGCCTTGAGCTCCTCTTTCTATCATGCTTGTTATTCATGTTCTGTAAAGCAAGATGAGCTTCAGCTGATTTCATGGATCCAACCCATCCATGTTTTCCTGTGGTGACTTTCCCACTCCATCCTGGGAAATTTACTGCACCTCACAGAGGCAACCCTAAGAATTATCCCAGTGGCAAAGAATATTAATCCCCTTTTGAGAAAGGACTGAACAGACCTCATGGTTACAGCCTCTAAATCAAGTCATTTTTAATCACAGCAGATAGATACACGTGGTTTTGTATGTTAAATCAATTTTTTAAAGAAGTGCATCTTCTTCCCAATCCTCCAAAAAGCACTGAAAACTTAATATGTTGACTTGACTTTTAGCTTAACTTCAACTAAATGGAAAAAGAAAGACTCATGTACAGAAACTGGCTGGCTCTTAATGGAAATTGCTAAACAGTTCCAAGCAGTAAAGATCATAAGAACGTTAACAGCTTCATAACACAAGTAGCAGTGGCAAAAATAACAGCCAAATACTTGAAACAAGCACAATTTATGAATGTATTTCTGTGATCTGGCTGCCTCAATTGCAGGGAAGTGAGTTCTATGACCCAGCAAGTCCCATTGCACCCTCTGTCCTTTATTAACTTGTATTTATTCGGATATAGCCTTTTAAAGGAGCTGAGCATCAACAAACTGAAAGTGGAGTAGTACAAAAGGCCCAAAGGAAGGTTAAAAAATAGTAATGGAAATCTATGTAGTTTATGGGTGTCTAGGGAAATCACAGCTCTAGTTCTTTCTAAGTGTAAAAATACAACTATTTCATTTTAAACAGCTTTTCTGCAACTCCAGAGACCTTCAGGTGGTACAAAAAAAAAATGCATGTTTTGCATTTCTCTGTGCTTTCTGTGATTATGTATCCTATGCAGTATGAATAGGATAATTACACAGAATATGTCCAAAATGTAATTCTGAGGTCTTTAATAAGTAGCTAACATTTCCAGAGGACCTGGAAGGCAAAGCCTGCCCTGGATCCTTCCTGGGATGGCTGCAGATAAAGCTAAAGCAGCACCTGTGGAGCACACTGATGTGCAGGCTGGTTTTACCTGTTGATGAAATCTACACCACGATGAGTTTAAGGTCTCCACATAAATTTCAGAATAGTTTCAGTCCAATCAGCTGCTCACATAGAGGAGAAATGTCTAAAGGGCTGTCCTGGGACAGTATTTTCCTGCAGTGGGTTAAAGCTGTGGGAATTTTGGTGGATCTCTTTTAGCAATGCCACTGCCATCCAAACCTGCTTGCCCTTAAGCTGAGTACTGGGTGAATATTCATTTAAAAATAGGTGCACACACACAGAGAATAGCTCATCTATGTACAGTCAGGGATTGCTAACAATTAATTGTAATTGATTGTACCCTCACTCAGCCACCACAAATTTCAGGGGGTTCTGAACACCAACTTGTGCTCACAGGAATTGTGTAGGAATTCCTGAGGTCCCTTTTTGTTCAATAAATATTTTTTTTAATTAATGAAAAAAAAAAGAAAGAAAAAGTCTTGTTTAATTCACAGCAGATTTCAAATTGAAATTCCATAGCTACAGAATATGCAGAATCTCACAAGTCACAGAAAACTAACCTGATTACAAGTGGAAAAGGGAAAAAATACCCACAGCAGATAAAGCCTTTGACTTCCAGGAGTGACTCATATGCAGGAGACAAACTCCTAAACTCCCAATCCTCTGTGATATTAGCTGGTGTAACACAGCAAATTCTGCACCCTCACCGTGGGGATGGGAATGAACATTCCTGGCCTGAAGGCCCCAGCACTTTCTAATCCATCCTCATTCAGGGTTCCCTTCACCCACCCCAAAGTCCTGAAGCCATTAAGACCTTTTGCAATGCTGTGCTTTGACAGACAAATCTATATAATTTGTGGGTTTTTGAGCAGCACGTTGGAAAGCCCCAGTGAACACTGTGCAGTGTAAGAACAGAAAAAGGAGAAACAGGAACAAGGTTTTGACCAGCTGACAGCTAATGTGGGGAAAGAGGTGGTGACAGCTCCAGCTGTTCATATCTTAAGTGCCACTTATTTCTTAAATGATTGCCAATTCACAATGAAAAAATGTGGAAGTGAAGTCTTTCTACAGCTATACAATTAACTAAAATTATGACTTTGGTATTTTACATTACTGGGTTTATTCTAATTGAGAAAGTAAAGAATTAATTACATTGTTTCAGCTTGTGGTTAATGCTTCTTTTTTTCATTTTTACTTTATTTTTCCTCCTCCTCTTAATTTTAATTTCCTGTAGATTAAAAAAATGAAGGCATTGAATTTAGTTATTGAATAATAACTAAATAACCTTTCCTGTAGAAAGAAATATTTAAATGAGGACAAACACAATCTCAGTTTTAGAACTTCCTTCAGTATGTGAGTAAAGTTCTGAAGCCCTGGATTTTCAGGCTTCTCCCTTTGGGGCTTTACAGGAGTGCCCATAAACCAACTCAAATGTTCCTCTTCTCCACCTCATGCCAAAATACAGGGATTTCTCCTATCCAAATATTTATTATGTTGAGATCGTACTTCCAGAAAATGCAGTTCAAATCTTCAAAGGCAAACAGAAGGATTCACATGTACCAACTTTTGAAACCAAGAACTTAACTAGTCTTGAATAACCCTGGTTTATACCAGCTTGACTTTTCAAATTAAACTCTGAACCCCTCCCCAGCTGGTGGAAAAAAAATTGCCCTTCTAAATTGTCCATATTGTGGATTTTTCAGTGAACTCCACTGATAATTCATATCAGGAAAGTGTTACCTTTTATTTCATATTCCCTCCTAATTTTATGCTGAGGATCTGATGAGATACAGATCTGTATTCCAAATTTCTACAATATGACCTTTCATGGATTTGATTTACTAAAGCCTCAGATGTGATAGTTCCCATTTGCACGCTTTGTTTTATATGGATGACATTTTCCCTCAAACATTAACCTGCCATTTTATTGTCTCTCAATATGTTTCGTAGATAGAACAGTTTTGACTTGTCACAAAATCAAAATTGGCCCACAAAAATTAAGCTTTGGTAAGGAAAATGCACTTTTTGCTTTTTTTTTCTTTTTGTCCTTGTGAGAGCAGAATTTCCCATTAAACCTCCTTTGTTTTACTCTTCATAGAACACCTAGGCTGTTTTTCTCCTAGACCACATATTTTACAGGAAGACTAAAGAGCCTTTCACATGGTGCTACATGTGAGCTGAGGCCATTAAGGGATTATTTATAAAACTAGAGTTAAAAAATGCTCTGCAAAATTATTTTATGCTATTCCATTGACTAAAAGCTATGAACCAGGTACAACATTGAGCTCTCTGAAATCACTGACATGATTTCCTTCTGTCTAACACGGTTCTTGCCACATAGGCTGGAGGTTTCATCACTCACATAAAAGAGTTAAGGATTTACTGGGACAAAACATGGGAAAATAGTGCAGGGAGAGGGAATTGGTTTATATTCCTTCCTATGAATTTCTGATTTCTGGCCTTTTGCTTCTATCCATATGGCTAAGATAGGTGCAAACCTGTTTTTCAGTATTTGATTCCTTCAGTGAATCAAGAATTTCTGCTGGGGACTGTGCTGCTCTATCACTCCACAAAATGTAGACATAAATATGCAATCTTTTTCCTCCAAAAATAAAAATAACCAAAATGTGATTGAAACACGTTATTAACACTTATTAAGAAACAGGAGTTATATTTTTTGTTTAATATTCATCTTTCTTAAGGATGCGCAATGTTACAAAGGCGTGCAAGAATGAGTTAAAATTCATGAGAGAACGCCTTTCTCAGAATAATTAAAATATTTTTGTAAAACACGGAGTGTGAATTTTTAATCAGCTATTGTTAGTGCACTACCAACCTTGAAAATTAAATACTGTGCATTTTGAGACATTTTGACATCTCTGCTGTGAAAACCAGTACAAAATGTGCAGTCCTCTTCACACTAAATACTGAACTGAAAGACTCCCTGCAGCTCAGAATTCCTTCTCTTAACTCAAACTTTTGCCAAACTTTTATAAAAGTTGTCATGAAAAGCCCAGAGGAAGCAGGTCTCAAACTCTGGCTTATCCATATCACATATTATTTGAGATCATGGTAAATAATTATGATTAATAGGCAGAATCCTTATTCTAATAATAGTGGTGTTACAGAGAAAGCAACATACACCATCCTTGTGATAAAATTAATTCCTCAAAAAGCAGGAAAACCATATGTATATATATTTATATATTGTATATACAGGAACCTGCAGTGACAAGACAAGTGGGAATAGCTTCAGACTGAAAGAGGATAAGTTCAGATGAGGTATTAGGAAAAATTCTCCCCTGCGAGGGTCGGCAGGCTCTGGCACAGGGTCCCTGGATCCCTGGCAGTGCCCAAGGTCAGGCTGGAGAGGCTTGGAGCAGCCTGGGACAGTGGGAGCTGTCTCTACCCATGGCAGGGTGGGATGGGAAGGGATTTCAGGTCTCTTCCAACCCAAACCATCCTTTTATCTATCTAGATAATCTGGAGCTTTCAATCCAGCCTTTATTTTTCATGAAAACCATGAGGCATCAATAAGCAAGAACAGTTCTAGAGCTCTCCTCAAGTGTCTCCAGATTCCTACCCTGGAGACCTGGGATGTAACCCCATTCCATTTGGAGGCAGGAAGGGATCTTCCCCAGGACATTCTGGTCTCAGAGTCTTGTTCTGCCCACAGGAACTTCAAGCTGTCCTGAGCCTTTCCCTGCTTTTTCTGAAAGGAGGGGAGCTGGGTTTGTTTCTTTGTGTTCCTAGGAGGGTGTTTTGTTGTTTGGTTGGGGTTTTTTTTCCAACTGTATGTTTTATAGAACTGTGTTCCTGACAAAGACAGATCTGGTCCACAACAAGAAGTTGTAACATCACCCAGGAAAGGTTCAGGCCGGGCTGAGCTGCACTGAATGATTTACAGCATCTCACCCAGCTAATAAACCTCCCTGGGAGCAGCAGCAGCAAAGTGCACTGGGAATATCCACCTGACAAAAACCTGGGGGCAGTTCGTGCCCTCCTGACCCCAGAGGAGCTGGCCAGCTCGCTGTGATCCCTTCCACACCAGCCTGCCCTGATGCCTCAGGATTTCAGCTTTAATATTTGCACGTATTTGTAACCCTGCAGTTCTTTAGTGTGTCACTCTAAACTCCACACACAGGGTGAGCTGCTGCTCTCCCAGTTTGGTCAGACACAGCAATCCCCCTGATCAGGGACACCTCACTGCCTCAGGGCCCCAGAGATGTGAACCAAAGTGAGCTGGGGAGAGAAAACTTGGGGTAAATGACTTCATTACCTGAAGCTGTAATTGGGAGATTAACCCCCAATATGCAAATGGCCCAAACTTATAAAAGTGTGAAAACCCGTGACTCAACATCCATTTTTGGGTGCAGCCCCTGGGGGCTTTGTCTGCCCTGAATGTCCCTGAAGGCCCTTCAAGAAATAGAACTGATTTTTATTCCCTGGATTCTGCCTGGCCTCTGTTTTTAGGTAGCCCCAAAGGCATCACCCCAGCCCGCAGCTCCTGCCCCCCAGGGCACCGGAGCATCCCCACTCTGCAGATCACAGAAACCCCTCTTGTCACCCCAATCACTGCCAACACCCCCTGTCATGTCTCAGGGAACAGAAAAGGCACAGGGGACTGTGAGGAGAAACCTTTGCCACCAGGGCCCCTTTGAAAGCAGGCAGTGTGTGATTTTTCCCATTTCCCTCTTTGCACCGTTCCTCTGCCTGGCGAGCACTTGCTGCAGGCACACTGGCTGTTCTCCGAGCCTGTTTTATTTCCCAGGTGGCAGAGTATTGCTCAGGTAGCCTTGAAAACCACAGCATTTTCCTTCCCCCCAAAGCTCCAGAAGCAGGCTGGCAGGGAACAAAGCCCAGGTCCTTCTGAAGATGGATTTTCATCACTTGGGCTCCTCATTCCTCACACTCCTTATCCTTGAGCCCTTCCCTGTGGCTGCCCCAATCCCTCATCCTTCCCGAACCCAGCAGCCAAACTTTGTGATCGTGGGATGGTGTCAGCCTGTCCAGCACTGTTCAGTGTTGAAACCCAAGAGTAAAAGTGCCACTTATCCAAAAAGTTACTCAGGTAATATAAAGCCGTTTGGAAGATTTCATTTTCCAGGAGAGGCAGTGGGAGTCAGAACTGCTCCATCAGCAACGCCACTTTCCCTACAATAGCTGAGACAGCTGAATTAGGGAAATTATCTTTATTCAAAGACCATTCTAGCAACTAACGCAGTGATTAAAGCACTGCCTGCTCATTTATTATTTCAGTATTTTCATTTATTTTTACTGAAATCCTAAAATAAAATTACTGCCCAAAGTATAGCTGGTTTATTTCTGGTAATAATCCAGATAGATTTTTTTCCACCATAATATTTAAACATTTTATCTCCTAAGGCATTAAACACAGTTTACACTTGGCTGCAATAGAGTGCCTGGTAGCAAAAATGTTGGGCATTTGTCTGAGACAAAAGGATTTGGGCTTTTTTGAATAATTATATATTTTATATTTATCCTCCTCTTCTACAAGAGATAGATATTGTTCTTTAAATGACCTACTAAAGTTTGTAAAGCTAAGTTATTAAAAACTAATACAGCTAAATTCAACTTATCTTCATCTTTGAAGTTTTCCTCTTTCATTCAAGATCTGAGGGAAGACTTCACCTGAAAGCTTGATGTACTTTTTTGACTGAAAGCCTTTGTTCTCCTTTCCAAATACAATTGTTTATAAGGAAAGATTACCTAAAGAAAAGAAAGAATACCCCCAATCTTATCTTGAAAGAGAAAGATTTTAGGCACTGAAAGATTCTTCTGTTGCTGTAACAGCCATGAAATTATAATTTCTGGAGAGCAAGGACACAGGAACGACCTTTGTGTCTCTGCGGCAGGCAGGGATGGGCACGCAGGAGACAAACCCACTCCAGCCACATTTGACCCCTTTGTCCTGCAGTGCTCCAGGTTAACTGCAGGAAAGCTGGGGAAACTGCCAGCCTAGTGACCAGCATTTGACTGCTCCTCCCTGAGTGCCTTCAGAGGAAAGGATTTCCAAGATTTCACTTGGGTGATTCCAAAGTGGAAGCCCCAGCCAGGCTGAGCTGAGACTTTGCTCACCTTTCTCGTTCCTCGCCAATTCCTGCAGTGCCAGCTCCCAGGGATGGGTCCTGGTCTGGGCATGCCAGAATTACAGAGAGCTCTGTGCTGGAAATGGGGGCTTGGAGCATTCCTACTGATCCAGTCCCCTCTGCTGCAAGAACTTTGCTGCCTTAAACCCCACGCTTTGCCAGAGAGAGCTGAAGCCTTTCAAACACTCATTCCCTGACTCTCTTGCTGAGCCCCTTCCATATTAATGCTGGGAATGTTCCTAGTCCACTTTCATGTGAGACAGAATACGTAACAAGCCTCTACAGAAGGTAATTTCACCTGCTGCAGCTTATTTCACCAGGAAGCAGAAACCCTCATGTTTCTAGAAAAGTAACACACAAGGTGCACATTTACAGCTACACAGACTGAGCCACCTCATCCCTATTTGCAGGGAAAGCTACTGCCCAACTCAGGATTCCATCTTCAGCAAGAGAAGCCCCACAATGACTCAAAGACCAACCCCTAGAACTGAACCCATGAGGGGAAACAATCCAGAATTCTGCTCTTAATCCAAAATAATTTGTGTGCTCTTACTGAGCATGAACTCTTGATGGCACCTCCTCTGCAGGAAAATAAACAAACAAAGTCATCTCAAAGAGGTCTCTATCCCCCTGGTATTATCCTTTATAGGTAGAATGGTGCTGCTCAGCAAATGTGTCCTGTAAGACATTCTGCCTCTATAAAATCTGTATAATCCTTTCTGGGCTGAATTGCCCCTGGCAAAAAGTGTTGGGAAATGACCTCAAGCAACTGTGCCACGGGGATCTGCCATCATTTGACTACAACCTAATAAAATTCCAGTCTAAGGCAAATTTTCATTAATTTTATAGCTCCTAGAAGACTAATATAATACATATATATATAACTTTTAAGTTTATACCTATGCTTGCTGAGCTAAATCTTTAATTATAGCCCAAATCAGCCAAGCACTTAAAGAGATGCTTTATTTTTGAGCACTTAATTCTACTGACTTTGATGGGCCTTAACATCAGGTGTCTGCTTCAGTGTGGTCCAGGATTTACATGGAGAGTGCTGAATGATTTGAAAATCCACCCCTTCCTAGGGGTGCATAATGTTTTTTTTAGTGGGTGCTTTGTTGTTAATAAGGAAAATAAATGAAAGCAAAAAATATCATAGCAGTAAGACAAAACTAAGGATAATAACAGCTTTCTTACCTTTCTAAAATGATAATTGATATTGTGAAGCTGCTGTTACTTTCTCCTTACACTTTCCAGTGGATGCAACCTAGACCTTTGCTTTTGTAATCAGCTTTTAATTAAGCCAATGAGTTTTCACATTGCCCTCGTGCCTGTAATAATTGTTATGATTCTATTACCTTCTTTGTTAAACACATTTGTAGTTTTAAATGACAGGAAGTCAAGCTAGCAATTTGTAAAGATGTGTGAATAAGGAAATTGCTCTATTCATAGGCTCATAATGAACACAGAGATAACATAATAATGCTTTGTGTTCTCTCACCCTCCAAGCAGAGGAAAGAAAGGCAAAGGAGGTGGCCTGGATAATTTCCTGCAGCCCTCCCTTTGTTCTTAAGCCTTTTTACCAGTATTTATTGAGGAATGTATGGCAAGGCAGATCATCCAAACCCAAAGCTTGGAGGAGCAGCTCATTCATCAGAGCAAGCTGCTGGAGAAAATGCAAAACACCCATCCTGCTCCCTCTGTGCCACATCACAGCCCTGCTGCTCCTTTTAGGGCTCTGCTGCTGAATTTTGTGCACACCTGAGCTGCCCCAGCCTGAAATCACACTCCATGGCAATCGCCAGGGTGGACAGAAGATATCTGAGGCTGCTGCAGAAGCTCAGGGTCAGGTTGAACAGTGGGGATCAAAGGGGTCAGCTGCGACTCTCCTGTGGTTTGGAGCCTTCTCAGCCACCTGCCAGAGGACACGAGGGAGCAAGGAGACAACCTCAGAGGTGCTGTCACCGTCCCCTTTGCCAGGTTCAGGCAAGCCACAGCCCCAAACCCACACAAGCATGCACTGCTCCTCTGCCCCGGGTCCTCTCTCCCCACCAAATTGGTGAAATCTGCACTTTCTGCCTCATTTTTCACAGAGCAGCACTGAACAGATATCTTTCAAGGAGGGATAAATAGTATTTCAGAAGACGGTTTGTCAAACAAATGATTCTCCCTTGGTTATTTAAAGAGATTTTATAACTGCACATTGCTATTCAATCCCGTTCCTTGTTGTTTTCCCCACTGTTTATAGGCAAACCAAAATGTTCAAACATTGCTACTAATTATGTACAAAATTCTGAACAGCAGAGCCATGAATTCATGCCAATTTGCTCACTTTAGGCGCCGTTCACTTTCCAAGTTCTGTCAAAATTTCTATTGGAACCTGAAGAAGTTTTCAATGACAATTTTACATTAAAGTCAGGACATCAAACATCAGGAAATGACACTCCTGCCTGCCCTTTCCACATCTGGAACTATCTGTCCCAGCAGTGTACTCTCTAATTTTTTGTCCCCCAGCTTTCCTACCTGCTACCTCCTCTTGCCCCAAATTATTTATCCTATTTAAGGGGTTTTTTTGCAAAGAAAAATAAATTCTAACTTGGGGTTGGAAATTTTTCCCTGCATCACATTAAGGATTTCTTAGGGGCAGTGTAGCTTCCTTTGCTGACATTTCTTTCCAATTAGAGTGTCTGGCTTTCAGAATTTTCAAGTATCTTTAATTACCATTCAAAATGAAAGTTTGTATCTTATGCTCAGAGTTATGCCCTAATTATGTGTTTTGTGTTTTATTCATTACAATGGATAAAACACTAAAATGAAATTATTGCTTCCCAGCTTTATGGAATTGAAAATACTGACAAAAGGGTAACAATAAAGTTGGCAGTTTTGTGGAATAAGAAAGATGGCAGAAACTTTCTACACCATCACAAATTTTGAAATTTTTTTTCTCTCTATTTTTTGGCATCTTTCAAATCTCTTTACAACCCACTTACAAAGTCCCAGCCAAACTCAGGTCTCCCAACTCAAAATGTAAAAATATATTTATAATGCAAATATTTATACATATATGAATAGAATATATTTATATATTCAAATATTTACGGTGCCATTTCAGTGATTGGATTCCTCAGGAGAGGTGACGTTTGCAGCTCACCAGGAGTGCACTGGATTAAACCTGAGCAGTGTTTTCACCAGCAGACTGGAAATTTCAGTGCCATTGTGACTCACTATGTATGAAATGATGTATTTCACAGTAACAGGCCTAAAATTAAGATTAAATGACAAGTCAATTGCCCGAGTCTCTTAATGAAAGGAAAATGTACATATTTGCTTTGCTCTTACAGCATCATTTCCACATGTATTTCTCTCTTCCACAGTAATAAATTCAAGGAACTGATGTTGGGATAGATAACACTTTACATTTACTTTGAATAAAATAAACAGTCTTTTCTTGTTTGCAGATACTTTATCTGAAGTTTTACCCATGTGAGCTATTTTTCAGCTTTGCAGGGTAATTACACAGTGATGCATTTGACCTTAGCAACAATAACAAAAAAACAACAATGAAAAACACACTAGATGAGATAAAGCCCCAGAGATATTAAGCCTCAATGTGGTTATTAAAACCCTTGTATTTTCATTAATCATAAATATCAGCCTCTTTTTACTGTCACCAGTGTGTCTGGGGGTGCACATTCTCTGCAGATCATTAGCTCAGCTTTTTGCCTCTGTCTTTTCTGTGGTGGTGTCCTGAGTGCTTGAAATATAAAATAGCCACGGGCAAAAAAGCTACATTGAAATATTTTCTTCACTTCCCTTGGAGGCCTTGGGAAAGACAGCCCTGTCCCATCAGACACTCAATAACAGCATCATCTTTCACAAGACTGGTGATTTCCTTTGCTTGAGCTTTTCATCCCTGAATTCAACTCCAGCCCCCAAGAAGGCAGCACTGTGAGCCTGGCTGGCAGGTAAGGAGCTGGCTGGGATGGATTTTCTAAAACCAGAACCAAGTCCCATTCCCAGTGGTGATCATAAGGTGATGCAGAATCACACCCTAAATTTCCCACACATTTATCTAAAATTACTTTAGATTTAGCTCTAATTTTAAAGCAGAAGTGAGCTTCAGGCAATAGCTAAGGGAGGAGTTATAAAGTGCTGCCCACCCAGCAGGGACAGCAGAGTTCCCAGTGACAATCCTGGGCATCCCAGGCTGCACCTGGAAAAGAGCTCAGGGATTTCTGAGTCACTTCTGCATGAGAAAGGCAAAAACCTCTCCTGCCTGCCTGAGGTGCCTCTGCAGACACCAAAAACCCAGAGCTTTTTCCTCTTAGCCATAACTGCTTCTTTGTAAAGAAATGAAAATATTTACATCACATAAAGACAGAATCCTTTTTGATAACTGCTCTGAATGCAGGACAGTCATCAGGGCTGAAAAGGGTTGATAAAAATCTTGGTTTGAGTGAAATGTGGCTGCCTGCTAATAGATAATCAGAACTAACTCCTGCAGGAAATAAGTTCTGACATTTTTGTCATTATACACAGAGAATCAAAGTTAAATGCTCCTACTGAGTTTAGTATTCTCTGAGCTCCCTTGCAGGGGAGCAGAGAATAGAATAAAAAGGGAATCAGAGCCAGCAGCAAGTAAAGAAACACCTGCCTATTTATTACATGTATGATGGGAGCTCTCTGGACATAACTAAATACCTGATATCCTGGAGTCACCAATAAAAATAACTTCCTATTTTTGAGTTCATTAGTGATCCACACTCAAGCTCTAGCTCTGTGCTGCATCTCATTCCTCTTCATGTTTCAGTTCAGTAATTTCCCACTGAGCAATTGTTGAGTACATGCCTAATCCTATAAGCAATCTGCTTGTTATTTCAGCTTTTGTATCAGCACTTCTTTCAATTTTAACTTATAGCTCTACAGAAGTCAGGGCTATATTTCCATCCTGCTTGATTTAACCTAATTAAAATAATACATCAAAGACCTGGGACACTTTCTAAAATATCCTATTGTCTTTTTCTTACATATATCGTCAGCATTAAATATATAGTTTGAATATACTTGCAAACTTCACTGATTTTCTATTTTGAAGAACTACCACAGTGTCTGACAGAGAACAAGAATTGCTCAGGACCACTGCAGATGCTGTAAAAGGAAAAACTGAGTTTAGAATCAGCAGAAGAGGGCAGCATCCTACCATGGTTTGAAGTCCACAGGCTCGGCTTCCTGAAGTTGAGACATTACAGGCAACTTCTGTTGAATGCTAATGTTGCTCAAAGATGACCTACATTGGTTACAATTCTCCCTTTCATTAACACACAATATATCACCTTCCTAGTTAAGCATTTTAAACCCCCAATAATCCTCGGTAAGCTAATTGCCAATAGCAGCTGATAACATTTGCCACAGAAACTTCCCTTTGTGCACCCAAGCACATTTCACTGTGATAAAAATGAAATTTCTATAAGTGGAAGGAGCAGCAGTAATGCTCCAGCTCCAAAACAGAGCCTGGAGAACCAAGCACCAGGTCTGAACACTCCAGAGTTTCATCACGCAGCTCCCTCCACTCTTTAAACAATTCCTTCAAATCAGAATTGAAGAACATGTTGAGATCACAGCGATAATTTGAATATCCAAAACATTAAAAAATAAAATCTTTAAATTTAAATTAATCAGTGAAAGCTTCGTGGGCAATGCAGCTTTCTCTGGAGAGCACATGGATCTGCTGTGCCCACCCTGCAGCAGCTTGCCTTGGGCTCTCTTTGCAGACTTCATATTTATGTTATTTTAAGGGAATTCCAGTACATTATTTATGTTGTTTGGAACTTTTCTGAAGTTTACTCAGCCAAACCACCCAGTGTGAATCATTTTTCTTTCTCCCAGCATTCATCTTTAATGTACTTCTCCCCTGATGCAGTGATCAATAAGGACACAAATATTTCAGGTAGAATGACATCATTTGCTTGAAAAACAAGTGAAATGAAATACCACTGGAACACAATATAACATTTATAAAATGTAAATAATATGAATTTTATTTCCCTATACACAAGAAAGGACTAAATTCTTGATGGAATAAACCTGTCTAGTGTAGAATTTCTTTTTGGCATTTAAGGCATGCATTTACACTCACTAAAGGATAATTGATCAACAACATCAAGAAGGAAAAATTTAAAAGTAAGGACGATGCGACATCCTTTTCATTATCTTTTGTGAATTCTGAGCGATTCTTACTGGGCAACAACCACCAGATACTTCAATTACAGTAAAATATGGTGTTAACAACCCCTTTGTAATTGGAAAACACTGATCTCTGCCGAAGGGTGGGCTGGGGAGATAGGAATTTATCTGAAAATTCCACACTGGAGATCAAGCAAGGTAGAAACAGGTGGTTTCCATAAGGAGCTGCCTTATTATCTAGTGCTCATTTATTCCATGCCAGAATGCTCACAAATATCACTGGCTTGTTTGTGTATCCTTGCAGCCTAAATTTCTGCTAACAATATAATTCTTTTCAATTTCACTTGGGAAGAAAGGTGTGTGCTGCTTTTTGTGTGTAAGACACGTGCAGAGAACATGAGTGAGCTCCCAGACCTCTTCATCTGCTGGCTGCACCTAAATATGTCCCAGAGCTTCAAGGAATAGCAAATATTTTTTGCTGCTTTCAACACATTTCAAATTATATTCAAGGTCAGGCTGGATGGAGCTCTGAGCAACCTCTCCTATTTGTTGGGTTTTCTTTCCCTGTTGTTCTGGTTTAAATTTATTTAATATTTTACTTTGTTTCAAGTTGATTGCATAGTGTTCATACATTAGTCACAGCTAAATGACTGCAATTAGAATAGGGGCACTTTAGTTTTTAACACCCCTCTTGCCAGAGGCAGCATATGTATTTTTCCCTCGATATTGCATTTATTTATTTTGTGTCTGGCATGTCTGGTAGCTTTTTATGGGGAGAATTTAAAAACAAAAACAAAAACAAACAAACAAAAAAAAAAGTTAAGCAGGGACTGGCTTAATTAAAAATAGAGGCAAGCAAGCAGTATCTTAAGATGATTATAAATTCCAGCAGGTTTATAAATGATGATACAAGTGGTAATTACATGTGCTCTGAGGTCTTGGTTGGAGTTACAAGTGCATTGAGCGTGGCCCTCTGGCTCTGCAATGAAGTAAGAGGCACAGCCACCCCATGGAAAGCTCAAATACCAGGATTTACACGCTCACTTTAGGGTTTTGCCATTAAATCATTGCTTAGTCCAAAGAATGGGATACTCTGGAACACAAGAATTATTGCAAAACCCGAATTAACAGATTTAAAACAGATTTTTGGTGCTTCATTCCACTGTTCAAAGGGCACCCCAAAAAGAAGAAGAGACTTCGAAAATAAGGCAAGGTAGAAATGACATCAAAAAGTCAATGAAAGTCATCTCATGTGAAAAGCATTCCTGACCAGAAATGCTGTTCTAATTTCCTGTTTATAAAGCCACCATATTCAGCAGGGAGTGCATCCAACCATCTTCAAGAACTTTGCCCAAACATCACAAAAAAGTCAAATTTTCTTTGCAGGGTAATGTAGGAACTTCATCCCTCAGAGTCTGCACCGCCTTTGCCTGGATGAGTTTTATTTCAGGTAAGTTAACAAGGGACTCTGATATCAGTATGGCAAAAAAAAAAAAAATATGTTCTTTTCCCCACCGATTTTCCATGGCAGGAAATTGTAGTCAGATGGCTTTTTACTGTAGCATCAGTTTTTAAATCTTTAATGAAATTACCCTTACAAACTTCCTGTAAAACTGTGAAGTGCTATCCAATTCCACTGGAGTAACTGAGGTACTAAAACCTAAATGACTTAGAGAAAAACTGGTAAAAAAAAAGAGGCTTAAGCTGAAATTTCTTAAGCCCTAGTCTAGTGGCTTATTCCCTGCGCTTTCTCTGGGAAATGTGATTAAATAAGAAAATCAATAAAGATTTAGGTTTGCCAGATAAAACACAAAAGCTTCAAAGTCCGCTGACAAGAATTCGGGGCGTGAGGCCAAGTTTGCTCTGACTTCTTGGAGTGGCGCAGTTAATAGCACGAACACAAGGTAATAAGGGGAAAATTAGACATCTGCCTCAGGTGGAGCCACGAGGGGTGTCCTCAAGGGCTCCGCTTTTATTCGGAACCAAGTGCACACGAGGAATTCCTCAGCCCATTAACACGGAGGGTGAAAATCCCTTTGTTCAGAGGCTGCAGGTTCACCCTCATTCAGGCAGAGGGGATAAAGAACTCTCAACATCAAATTCACTTCTCCCTCTCCTGGAGGCTGTCTCAGCTCTAATTTTAAATTAGTGAGAAGGGAGAGCAGCTTTAATACTAAAAACCTGGGCTCCCCAGAACCCCCTAAATCATCATTCAAAAACCAGAGTGGCACAGTGTTGATGAAATAAATGCACAGCTTTAGAAATAATCATCTTTGCAAAATTAAGGCAATTTTGATTAAACGCTTATTCTCTGTATATATTTATCTATATTTTTATTCCCTGACTCTAAGAAGAAACTTGTGCTTGAATTGTTTTAGAAAACCAAGGTCTTGAAAAGTAAACACAAACTGTTGTGTTTCAAATAAATATTTCATGTTACCGCAAATATTTTTTTCTGGTCTGTGTTTCATTGTTAGTCTTCTTCAGCTTATCAAGCCCAGAAGATCAATTATCTGTCTGGCTTTATACAAAAAGATCAAAGGAGATAACACACCTAGTTTGGGAAAGCAGCAGCAGCAGTCCTGATCAGCAGCTTCTGCCATGTTAGATAAGAAACAAGGTCAACAAACTTTCAGAACTGAGCTGAAAAAAAAAAAAAAAAAAAAAATAAAATAAAATAAAATAAAATAAAATAAAATAAAATAAAATAAAATAAAATAAACTAGGTGTTTTCTCACTGAGGGAACAGGCATCAGCCACACTGCTGTCTGCAGAGAAAGTAAAATATTGCTCTTCAATGACAGTGGACAAAATGAAGTCTGGTTAATTTAACTCTCCTCTCGTTCTCCATGCAAGCACCACGGATCAGCTTAGCTGTGTGTGAGAAACTCTGCAGACCTTAACACTCCTTGCTGCGTGTACCTCCTGAAAAAATCCCTTACCTCGACCCTGTAACTGACAAATCTATTCTTTTTAGCTCAGGCAATGATCCTCTTTTCTCTTTTTCATGGAAATATCTGGTGTCTTCTAGAATGACAAGGTAATAATGCTTCAGGGTGAGCACCTACAGCCTATGAGGGTCTCTGGGTTAAGGTCTGTGGGCTATTTGGATTTTGCTGATCAGTCATTAATAAATATTTCAGAGTCACCTTTGGGTTTTGTGGCTGTAGTTTTTGTGTCTGCTTTTCAAACAGAGAGGAATTGGTGAAGTAAAAGAATTCTTAATAAAGAACCTTCAATTTATGATTAGTTTAAATGTAATTATTCCTACTCTATATGTGGCCATACATATTTCCCCTTTATCCAGGGAATTATGGATCAGTTTGAAATCAAAAGTGGTTGTTTACTTTTTAATGTGCCTTTACCATGTATGTTTAATGATAAAGAGAAAAAACATAATTTGGACACCCCAAATTATTTGGTAAAGAAAAAAGAATTATCAAATATTATTTGATAAAGAAAAAAAATAATAATTTTGGACATCCCAGATCAGCCTCCCCTCTCTGACTGAGCCCTGGGCATGGAGGGAAGCCCAGCAGACTCTTGGGCAGACCAAAACTGTGTCTGGTCCATAAAATGTTCCCTGATATCCACCTCTGGCCACAGCCAAACCTCAGAGAATGGGGTGAGAAAAACCCCATCTGTATTAAAGACAGCTCTGTTACAGTAGGGTGTGTAGAAATAACAAGTATAGTTCCTATATTTTGACAAGAAAAATTCATCAATTATAAGGAAAGGCAGGGAAAAAGAATTCTATCAAGAGCAGCAATTAACCAAAACCACCAGGGCTGTTTTATTTGTTCCATCAGAGACATCTAATCCATTTCTGATTTAGTCTAGACAAAATTTAATCCCCAAAAATGCCCTAATCTGGACTCAGCCTGAGGCATGGCAGATGAACATGGTGACACCTGACTGGGTGAGGTGCCACCAGCACAGCACCACATTTGGATTTTTAATACCCTGTTGCTTGGCTTACTTAAAAAAAACAACCATAATATATCAGCCAAGGCACATTTAACCTTCTGTAACAGCCAACTATTTTAGTCCAAGGCAAACAATGAACTGTGAACTTTGGCCTTCTTTGGGTTTTGGCCAAGCACAGGTTCATTTAAATCACCCTGCACTTGTCCAGCTGAGGCAGGGGTTTACACAGCACTTGGATTTATGCACTCCCTGAGTTTTCAGTGATGCTGACACCCCCGAAATTTTCATATACTTGAAATGCTAAATTGCATTTTTTACTTTTTTTTTTTTTTTTCTTTCACCTTTAGGACTTTTAGAATTAATCAATTGCCTGCAAAGCTGAAAAGATTCCCAGTACAAGGCTGTGCATGGGACCAGGCCATGGAACACACATTTCTTCGAAAAGGCAGATTCACTACAGAAAAGTTCCTCAGGAGAAAGATGCAGGTATGAAAGAATTCAGATGATGAAGTAATTCAGAATTCCTTGAGCAAGCTGTTCAGTTAGATATATCAGCAAATCCTACCAGCCCCATACCAATATTTGTGCAATTGCCATGCCATGCCACTGGAATTGGAATTCCAGCACTGGAATTGGAACTATTTCAAAGGTAAAAAAAAAATCAAAAGGAAGGCTGAGATGACAAATCCACTCAACTCTTGGTTTAAGAATCCTGTGAAGCACTGCCACGTGTTTGTGCCAAAGGCAGAGCAGTGGCAGGGGCTGCTCCTTGCTCTGCCTCCCCGGGATGCTGCTGCCCCAAGAAGAGAGCCAGCCCTGGATTAGGGGCACAGGAATGGCTGTGATTGCTGCTGCTGCCCCAAGAAGAGAGCCAGCCCTGGATGAGGGGCACAGGAATGGCTGTGATTGCTGCTGCTGCCCCAAGAAGGGAGCCAGCCCTGGATTAGGGGCACAGGAATGGCTGTGATTGCTGCTGCTGCCCCAAGAAGGGAGCCAGCCCTGGATTAGGGGCACAGGAATGGCTGTGATTGCTGCTGCTGCCCCAAGAAGGGAGCCAGCCCTGGATTAGGGGCACAGGAATGGCTGTGATTGCTGCTGCTGCCCCAAGAAGAGAGCCAGCCCTGGATAGGGGCACAGGAATGGCTGTGATTGCTGCTGCTGACCCAAGAAGAGAGCCAGCCCTGGATAGGGGCACAGGAATGGCTGTGATTGCTGCTAGCTGCCCCAAGAAGGAGCCAGCCCTGGATTGAGGGGCACAGGAATGGCTGTGATTGCTGCTGCTGCCCCAAGAAGGAGCCAGCCCTGGATGAGGGGCACAGGAATGGCTGTGATTGCTGCTGCTGCTGCCCCAAGAAGGGAGCCAGCCCTGGATGAGGGGCACAGGAATGGCTGTGATTGCTGCTGCTGCCCCAAGAAGGGAGCCAGCCCTGGATTAGGGGCACAGGAATGGCTGTGATTGCTGCTGCTGCCCCAAGAAGGAGCCAGCCCTGGATGAGGGGCACAGGAATGGCTGTGATTGCTGCTGCTGCCCCAAGAAGGGAGCCAGCCCTGGATAGGGGCACAGGAATGGCTGTGATTGCTGCTGCTGCCCCAAGAAGGGAGCCAGCCCTGGATTAGGGGCACAGGAATGGCTGTGATTGCTGCTGCTGCCCCAAGAAGGGAGCCAGCCCTGGATGAGGGCACAGGAATGGCTGTGATTGCTGCTGCTGCCCCAAGAAGAGAGCCAGCCCTGGATTAGGGGCACAGGAATGGCTGTGATTGCTGCTGCTGCCCCAAGAAGGGAGCCAGCCCTGGATTAGGGGCACAGGAATGGCTGTGATTGCTGCTGCTGCCCCAAGAAGGAGCCAGCCCTGGATGAGGGGCACAGGAATGGCTGTGATTGCTGCTGCTGCCCCAAGAAGGAGCCAGCCCTGGATTAGGGGCACAGGAATGGCTGTGATTGCTGCTAGCTGCCCCAAGAAGAGAGCCAGCCCTGGATAGGGGCACAGGAATGGCTGTGATTGCTGCTGCTGCCCCAAGAAGGGAGCCAGCCCTGGATTAGGGGCACAGGAATGGCTGTGATTGCTGCTGCTGCCCCAAGAAGGGAGCCAGCCCTGGATAGGGGCACAGGAATGGCTGTGATTGCTGCTGCTGCCCCAAGAAGGAGCCAGCCCTGGATTAGGGGCACAGGAATGGCTGTGATTGCTGTGATGCTGCTGCTCCATCAGCGGCACCCTGCTCACAGCACAGAGCACAGCCCAGCCTGATTGCTGCTGATATCACTGCTGCCCCAAGAAGGGAGCCAGCCCTGGATTAGGGGCACAGGAATGGCTGTGATTGCTGCTGCTGCCCCAAGAAGAGAGCCAGCCCTGGATTAGGGGCACAGGAATGGCTGTGATTGCTGTGATTGCTGCTGCTGCTCCTTATCAGCCCGGCACCCTCTGCTCCACAGCAGCTACCACAGCCCCAGCCTGATTTTCTGCCTCATATCACACTTACAGCGCCAATTCCACGCCTCTTGCCACATCTGAAAAAGCTGACACGTTCTGTTTGTCTCACCGTGGCAATGTGCAAGAGTCTATGCCTTTCTCTGTTTCAGAGGGGGAAAAAAATGTGAATTTTGGGTAGACTTTTGGGCAGATTTCTGTGATAAACCAGGAGCTTATGAATATTTATGCTGCAATTCACTCTGGTGCTGTATCTAGAGGAAAACAGTAGGGCAATACAATCATCAGACTGCTGGCACAGAATTTCTGGGTTTACTGCTTACTAAAAATGGGGTGAGCATTTAATTTCCCATTCATCATGAAGTCCTAAGAACGTTTTATTTCAGATGCTAAAGCAGAGTTCTTGACGTAGAATGAACCTTGAAGGCTAAACCTGCCCCTCTTTACAAAACCATGGTGTTCTTCTGACCAAAGCAATTCTGTATTCTAGCTAAATAAAGGGAAGGTTGACATCACAGATTTGTTTGATCAGCGTGATGTTTTTCAATAATAAATAAAAGAAAGATTTATGAATCGCCAGCCATTGTTGACAATTCACTTTTCTTTATTGATTTTGCTTTCAAGCAAAATTGCCCAAATAAGACCTTTCTTGGTTTTTTTAGCATATTGCTTTTATAGAGTTGAACTGAAGACTCTGTCCAACCCATAAAACAGCTTTTAACCCATAAACAGCTTTCTGACCCATAAACCAGATCACTTTCCAGCAAGTAAAAATATTTTAAAAATTAAATCCTCAAATTAATCTCCCATTTCAGGAGCTGCAGTCTTTTACTGACACAACACCAAGTTTTGCATTTGCTTTACTCCAACCCCCACTTCTTCCTTGAATATTTATAATATTTCTCTATAAACTGTGTTAGCCCAGAAGATAGTTTCTACTTTTCAGTGGAATGTAAATTGTCACTTTATAGAGTAGTTTTCCTTTATGTAGAAAAACATTCTTTTTTAAATCTGGCCAGGCCTTCATACCAATGACTTGCTGTGAATAATTTTTTATTACCAAGCACACAAATCTCACTGAAGAACACACCAAGAAACTCTCACACTGTTTTTGTGCTTTCATTTAGCAGAAAGGCACTATGAAAAATGTTATTTTTAAACTTTAACTTTACATATTCTCTTGTTTCATTGTTTCAGCTTAAGTGTTTCTTCATATTTTGAGAAAAACAAAAATGAAAAAAAAAAAAAAAAGGGGGGGTTATATCTGAAATATCTAAACTTGCAAAGTGATACCTGTAATAAATTGGACATGCTAAGGCTGAAATTTTTTTCTGTGTGTTTATGCAGCTACAACTTGGAGGGCAAGAAGGGAGTGCAAAATAAATCCTGGCAGAAATTCAGGAAGAGTGAGCACACACAACATCCAGAGGAACAAAATACAACCTGAGTCCAGTCCAAAAAATAGTAGATTTCAAGGTGCAATGAAATTTCCTGTCAAATTTTAAGTTGCTTTTTAAAGGGAAAAAAACCCCTTAATATAATATTACTTGGTAATATTATTAGATATTACCAAGTAATAACTCTGATGTATTTTCCTGTATATTAATTAATAAACAAATAAATATTTAAAAAAAATAAAATCCTGGTTGGTTTTTTTGCAATATGTGACTGACCAGTGCTTTCTAATATTATAGTTATAATCCTAATATTATAGAGATAATAATAAAATAATAATTCTAATACTTTAGAGACATGACCTCAGAGCTGAGACAGAGTTCAAATGACAGAGACACCTTTTTTGAGCAGTCCATAAAGAGTGCACTTAAAAATTTTAAATGCAAATTTTTCCATAGATGTTTATTGATTGTCCCTTGGTTTATGCATCATGATTTAAATCTCTTTGCAACAGTGTTGTAAATGTAAATTTATCACAGTTATTTTATTGCCTCAGTTAACTTTAATAGCTTATTTTACGAGGTTTTGGAGAAAAGTAGAAAAAATTAGATATTAGAATGCAGGGCATACAATGTAATTATACAAACTGCTATTTTAATATTTCTTGAACACTGTATGCCATAATTTACAGTTGCATTACAAGCTCCATCTCTGGTAAGATACCTCCAGAAATTGAGTTTCAAATGTTTGCTCCTCTCAAATTCCCTTCAAATTCTCAAACCATTTGAGGTGGAAGGGAAGGGAATATAAATGTTTTACAGTTCTCTGTGGTCACCTAAAATCTCTTTAGAGAATGTGTGTTTTATCATCCCTTTATGGACCAACAGGACTCTGAATGTGCTTCAATTTCCCTGCGAGTACATTTGAATAAATTGGAAAGGATGCGCAACAAATAAATAAGGAATTCTGGCTGCTCACAACTGAAGGAGCTGCAGGGTTTAACTAAGCAGAGGAACAGTTTAAGCCCTGCTTAAATGTCCATTTTAAACTATGGAAAAGTGGAGATATCTGAGGAACTGACAAATGCACCCCCCCAAAATTCACACTTTGTCAAAACTGGGGCTGGTAAAAACCCCCCATTTTTTCCATGTTCTTTTCCCATTTGAATGTTTTCAGGGCAAACCTCTTTCAAGAATTCATTGATATGAACTCAAAACAAACTTTAAAGTTGTTTGGCTTTTTTTTCTCCCCCCTTAATTAGCAATTGCATGATTTCCAGAAGAAAAACTGAATATCTATATTTTTTTTGCTCTTAAAAGGAAATGTTATAAGTTTTGAGATGTTCTTTGTGGGGTTGGCAATCTCAAAGGGACAGAAATCAGAAACAAACAGCCCAATTCTGATAAATTTGCTCCCTCCTCAAGCAGATGAAAGAACATTCCCCCTTTACCCTCACACAGGCACACAGGATAATCAGCCTCGTGTAATACCCAACTTTTTTCATGTTTTCCCTCTCTAATGATAACATAAACTACAAATTACATTATCAGTGACTTTCTGAATTGGATGTGCGACTGACATTCTGAATTTAATGTGCAATTCCAGTCACTGATGTACAGATTAACACATTAATATTAAACAGATCTGCAGTAATTAGCACCAATTAATGTAAAGGATCAGTTAATTTTCAGAGCATATCATTCAATATGCAATCCAATGTGTGCCAAACAGTGCTGTGCTAATTCCATAGCCCTTCTTTTTAAATTCCTATTAACTGGGGTTGAATAAGTGATTATTTAGGGGCGAAAATCCCTTGAAATATTGTGTTTCCCAAAGCCAGGCAGGTGCACCTCCACTTCCATTTGTGCATTAGCAAATCACAAGCTTTGTACAGAAGAAAAAAGACCACGGAGAGAAATATTTCTTTAAAGTTCCTTCAAAAACTTTTTCAATTATCGCTTTCAAGCCTGTAGACATTCTTGAAGTGGGACTTGTTTACAAAAGTAAATATTTTTGCTGCAGTAGCCTCTGATCTGATGTTATTTCAGTGGGAATTGCTGCAGAGCCCAAAGTGCTGGCTTGACTCAAAGCACACTCAGGAGCTGCTGCAAGTCCTTCCACAGGAGGTTGTGTTGGGGCAACAGACAAATACCAACAAATCCATATATTTTCCCCACACCTTATTAAAATCAGCCAAATATTCTCAGGTTACACATAAATGTTTCATGAGATTGTTTAAGCCACTAGTTACTGGTGCTTTTTATTTATCAGCTAGACTATGACCAGGATATGACCAAATAACTCAAATAGTGATTAAAACCTCAGAATAATCTCACAGGAGTGCAGGTTTGCTGTGCCACCAAGGGAGGATTGAACCCAGCTGTAGGGATCACACACAGACAATGGTGAAATTTGGAATGCTATTTATTTATTAATTTATTTTCATACTCGAGGATGAGAAATACTGATCATTTGAGCTGGAAATAAAATAGTGAGGACTACAATGCTTGAAATAACTCCGGGATGATTTCCTGCCTTACTTCAATGATGAGCTTATCTTTATGACATGCAGGACTCTGAAAGAGCTGATGGATGATATATGGGGTAAAAAGCAATTCCACACTACCTGAAAGGGTTGTGTTCATTAACAAAGAGGAAGCAAGGGTAGGACAGGTCACTGGAAATTACCTAATGATGCCTTTTCCTCCCTGTCTTTTACTGAGTTGATTCTGGTTTGATATTCTTGCTTGCCTTGTGAGTTTGGTCTTGAGCCTAGAATGAGCCTTTTCTACTTCCATACATTATAATTCTTTCTCATCAATCTAGCTAATGTTACTTTCTACATTAATGAGAACTAAACCTCACCAATCCTTCCTCCTGATGCTCTGCTTGCTGATTTTGATCTCGCTCAGGATT
The DNA here is from genome assembly GCA_032173965.1 of Sitta carolinensis. Lineage (NCBI taxonomy): Eukaryota > Metazoa > Chordata > Aves > Passeriformes > Sittidae > Sitta > Sitta carolinensis. Next base: position 3,435,933 of record CM063286.1, on the reverse strand, counting down.
TCATTCAGTACTGGAAGCCTTTATGTTTGAAATCATCAGCATTATGGAAACATTCTCAGAAGTAAGCAAAACCAGTGAAAAAGGTTGAAAATTAGCTAGTGTGTTTTCTAAAGAAACTTCAAGAATAAGTTGGCAGAAAAACTTAGCAGCTAAATTTTTAAAAAAAAAAATAAATCTGTATGAGTCAGAAAATAAAGAGGAAATAGAAAAACATCATGAGAGACTGGCTGCTTAAGCTAAACATAAACTATTTGTCAAAGGTTTGACGTTGGCACAAGGCCAGTGCCCCCATGAGGATATACTGTCCCTGGTATTTGCTGTGAGATGTGACCAAAACCAGAGCAAAACAGTTTCTAATTTAGAAAGCAAAAGAAAAGAACTTTATTACTTATAATACGCAAAGAAGACACATACAGAAGAACATGAAAACTTTAAAAAACACTCTTCCTCCCCCCCACCACCAGTTCTCAACACAATAAAACAAACTAAAAATTTCCAATCAAGTTACCACCTTTTAGATAATTAATCCTTAATCCATTACCACCCTTTTGATAATCAGTACTCAGTTTATCAAGGAGAGATAGGAGTCCTTCTTGCACCACATCGTGGCCTCTTCCTCCATGTCCAGTGCTCTCACCACTGTGCATAGACCAGAGCTGCTTCTAGGGTTTCTCTTTTTTAAAGATGCTTTGGTTAGTTCCAAGAAACGACAGCTTCTCAAATTTTGGGACACCAGTCCCCCCCAATATTACCCCCTGGGGCCGAGGGGCCTTGAGAACAGAGCTCTTCCTCTCATCTCTGTTCACACTACTGTCCACTCTTGGCTCCAAGCCAATGCCTCTCCCCAGATGCAGTCTCTGTGTCACAGAAAAGAAATGAGCCCGTCCATGGCTACAAGAACCGTCCAGCCAAAGGCCACTCCATCATCTCCTCCCACCTAGGATTCTTTTCAGCATTCTCTGACAATCTTCCACTTGCACAAACTTTCATCATCTCTGCTTAGTTCTCTCTATCTTTCTTCTTCAAATTCAGGAGGATTAGCATTTATAAAGTTTCCATCATCTACGAAAAGGGTTAAAATCTTGGGCTTTGTTTCCCCAGAACTCTCACGTATCTTTGCTGCTGGGCACTCTTCTCGCGCCACCCCCCCATACTCCTTGGCCGTGCTGCCCGGCTGCTGATATCAAATTTCAAGGTGACACAGATCACAGACACGGTCTCTCAGTCTCTCTCTCTCTCTCTCTGGGGGGAGGAAGAAGGCTGCTGAGCCTCTCAAGGTTCTTGTACTCTCTCCACCCTTCCATCCTGCAGGATTTTTCTCTCCCCCTCTGTGCCCAAGGCTCCAGCCTACCTCGCCCAGGCCGCATGGCTTCCCCTCCCCCGCCCAGCCAGCCGCTGGGCGGGGGAGATCCCTCCGTCCTCAGGGACCGGAACCAAGAGAGAGCTTTCCGGGGAGCCCTCTGCTTTTAACCCTTGTGTGCTCAGAGGCGGATCCTTGTCCTCAGTGGCCACACCAGGTGCCAGTCTTTAAACCTGAGCACTCATTGGTTTGACCACTGAAGTTCAAAAAACTCATTTTTTTCAAACTACGACACTATTTGATTTTCCTCAAGTGGAATTTCATTTGCTAAAATTGAAAAGTTAAGCTTTGTGTGGCCCCATGCTGCTTGTCCCTGGGCAGCTGCTGGGTCTGGGAAGGGCTGCAGAGCCCCAGGAATGATCCACCCGTGTGCCCATCAACACTGCACTGGGCTCAGCAGAGCAGGACCCACCGGGCGGGGGGAGAAACACTCTGAGAACACACTCCTGAAGGCAAGGGCTCATCAGTGCAGAACGGGATCTTTCTCCAAGAGAGCCTGAGGAGGTCCCAGGGAATAGGGATTGCACCATCCAAACCTGCCCTGCTCACTTGTCTGCAATCTGTTCAGGAGTTCAGCTCAAAAAGAGAGTGACAGGGTTATAAAGGAAAGTTTCCAGGTGCTGTTGAACTTCTAGCAAGCAAATAAAATCCTCAATCATTTTATAATAATAGTAGTAAAAATAATAATTATTTTAATATCTGCTACTAGTTCTAGCTGCATTTTTTCAGATGAAGGCTTCTGTAATTTGTACAAACTCTTTAAAGGTACACACTTAAATGGAAGCCATGGATGACAAAGCATCTCAGAAATATATTGCTATTGTAGATGATGAAATAATTTATTTGCTCATAATTTATGGGGGACTGCTCTGAGCTTTGTTAAAATTGAGCTGTCCAGGTGGTGCACACCTTTATCTTGGTAGCTGTGCTGGTTCTGAAACTCTTTGCCTGGAAAGCAAGGTAGATCAACAAGTCAAAGTTGTCTTAGGGAAAGGAATAAGCAGAAAAAGCATGCAAATTGAGGAGCCCATGGGTTTGTGAGAGTTTCTCTTTGTACAGATAAATCTGCTTGGGGTAAGAGCCCAGGATATCCCCTGGGAGGAGCTCCTATTATTGGGTGAAAACAAAAATAAAAAGACAAAATCAGAAATAAAACAAGTGAGTTAAACCTGAAATTCTACCCTTGCATCAATAAAGCCCAGACAGCAGCACACATTAATGATCCTTATCTTCACAGCCTGTACATAAAATACTGGCCTGGATTGCTCTATATTTAATCTGAGTCACCAGGGAATTAAATAGATGCCAGCCTGAAGATAGTGCTAAATTTAATTAAAATGACCTTTATAATTGCCATTTCCACATTTCAGATGGTATCATATTGATAAATAACTCCTAGGGAAGAAGTATTCTCTCTCTCTTTTAAATAATCATTTTTGCAACTTTAAGACCTTCAAAAAGTCATATTTGTGAGGCTGTTTCTTAAAACAAACAAACCCCAAACAGAACCCTTGTCTAAACCAGGAGAGTTTTAGATTAAAATTCTGCTTAAAGATTCCTACTTACAGCCACAGTATCTGAAAATCCTGTGGCTAAAAGCTGAAATCAGTTTCCTGGAGTTACAAATCTGTGTAGTCTCATTACCCATTGTTTTCAGCAAGAGAAAAGAATTTGCCCATTGAATTAAAAAATGAGAATCTGTTTCCTACTAAGAGTTTGAGCCTGCAGCAAAAGGCAGAATTAAAGAACATGGCAGTAAATGCTGTCTCCTAAAACTTTGTTCTCAGAGCCACAAGGGTTCCTATAAAAGCTTCTTTCTTTCCTCTCTATCACTCCTTTAAAAGGCTGGTTCCATTTTCCCTGTTTCCTGTACCAGAATCAGAGAATCAGTTAAATTTATAATTAAGAGACGTATGATTTAATATTAATACGAAATTTCATTTTGGTTTGATTGTGTTTATTTATTTTTCTCTGCAAAAGTCTGATTAATGAGTACAACTTGTGCCTGTCACAACTGAGTGGGGATTTCTTTAGTATAATTTAAATCATTGACTGTAATCCATTAAACAGAACTAATAATATAAGGAGATTTGGCTGGGACAATTTGGAGGTTTTATCCTCAGCTGAGCCTCATTTTGAGTGTAGTGTTTTAACACTGGACACATGGAAGTTTTTATAAATGAGAAAAGTTATTTCAAATTATCAGTACAAATTCTAAGCATTCTTACAGATGCTGAGGACTAAACAGGTGCATAATACCAAAATGCACAATATTTTCCACATTCTGAACCTACCCCAAGATCTTCCAAAGTCGATGAGGAAGCATATAGGTTGAGAAAGGAATTAAAAAAGCAATTTTCCTGTTTTCTTGCTATTTTTCCATATTTGTTCTTAAAAACACAGCGGCAGCAAACCCACAGCTGCTCTAACTTCTGCCACTCATGGTTTCTGAGGGAATATTGACACTCATGACCTCCAGCACAGCTCTTCTACAAGTTTCAAAACATAAATTAATCCTGGTCTCCAACATCATGAACCACATTTGATTTCCCCTCTTCATTAAAACCCTTATTTTCTGGAAGACTTGCCAGCCTTGTCTTTCCTACACTAAATACACCAGATTTTACAAACTCCTCCTTGCAGAGCTCTGTATCTTGTAAAGGCAGAACACAAAATTCTTTCAGAGCTGCCTGGCTCCTCCACCCCGCCCTCCCTCGGGTCGGATTTGGAGTTTTTTGTCTCCTTGCCCAACGTGGCTCTTCTCACTTGTATTTACTGGATGTTATCCACACGATCCGGATCATTTCTCCAATTTAGGAAGGTTAATTTAAATTGTAACCTTGTCCTCCAAATTATTTGCGGGCCCTTGCAGGTCGTTGTCATCCACAGATTTGGGAAGTTTACTTTTTCCTGCCATCCTTCAAGGTCAAAAGTGTGAAAGAACTGAAACCAGAGGAAATCCCTCGGGCTCTACCTAGGAGTAAATGTGGAAATTTAGAGAAAGTCATTCCAAATGAATGATTTTGGTTCATTTTATAAACATGCAAGCACGCGGTGCTAAAAATACCAATTAAAATAGCAAAATGGCTAATTTCTGGAGTATTTTGAGTGTTGGTATTTCAATTTTGTCCTTATAAATTAATCTTTGAGAAAAAAAAATCAGTCTAGCTTTACTTCTATTTGTAATATTTTAACTTTGAAAGATAAACTTCATGCTCAAAAAGGGCAAACTAACTTTACCATTTTGTATTCATTACAGAGCCAATTCTGTACCTCAACCTTTAAATATGTTTTAAGAAAATATGCACACCAATGTGCACTTGAGCCTTTTTTTCTGTATTTTCTCATTTTAGCCTGTAACCTTGCTGGGGTCCTGCTTTTGTTTCGTAAGCAGAAAGCAGAAGCATCTTTTTAGTTACAGTATATTGATTTTTGGAAATCAGATTGTAGAGGGTATAGATAATAGGCATGAAAGGGTCTCAAACTGGTAATATAGGAATCAATAAATATCCAAGACAAGCGAGTATAAAGAAAACCAGGGAAAATGACAGGGGCACACAGAATTAATTTCACTCTTCAGAAAACATCTATTCTTATTGGAAACTGAAGCTGAATGAGGAACTGCTGAGCACTGAGGTTCCTGGGCAAACTTCCCAGAACTCCTGATCCCACTCCCCTGGGCCTTGCCTTTACACAGATCCCTGGACTAGCTCTAGACACCGGGAGAAAGATTTTAGGCCAGAAGTAGGGAAGAACAAAAGATTAAATCCAGTTGCTGGGGAGCAGCGTTCTTTACGAGTTGTGAGCAAGGGAGGAGAAGCTGCTGGCAATTAATGATGCTCTGATTGCTGCTGCTGACCATTTCTAGAGCAGGAGAAGGGAAACCAGAGGATGGGATCTGGTTGGTTTTGGGGTTTTTGGGGTTTTCTTTCTTTCTTTTTTTTTTTTTTTTTTTTTTTTTTTTTTTTGTGTTTGCAGTGGGGGTCAGGTTATGGACACGCACTTTGGAAGAGCTGGTTTGAGTCTGGAAATAACTCTCACAGTTCCTCTGTGCCATTGGAAACTCCCCAGAGTTTCTTGTGTTCCTAAATACCTCATGCCACCCAACAAGGATTGGATTCTCTTTAAAAAGCTTTAAAAGCTTTAAAAAGTATTGTTTCCACATAAGAATAGATTTTTCCAAAACCGACTTTGAAACTGTGCTATTCAAGGTTTACCAAGCTATGTTTAACCCACATATATTTTAATAAATAAACTACATACATTTTAATAAAAATTCAAGGATAATTTAAGAATTTTGTTAAATTCAGAGTGAAAAATTTCAGGTCAGCTTGGTTTGCCCTTTTCCCCCCAAGCAAAACTGCATTTAACAGATCATCAGAATGCTGTAACACCATGTAATGAAAAGGCAAATATTCATTAAAAAATAATACTGATTTGGACATTGAAGATACATTAAAACATTCAATACTCCGTTTGAAATCTGGATATCTAAAACTAGGCAAGCAAGTGTCTTTTACAGGCTAAAAGGATGCCCAAGGCTAGGGTGCCATCCTCGGGGACCTGGTGGTGAGGCTGCCCAGGTGAGGGTGCAGCCCCAGGACATTTCTGCTGCCACGTGCAGCAGAATTGCAAAAATAGCAAATTCTAACAGATCTACTGGCAAGAGAGTCAGAGCAGTGGCTGAGAAGCAAGGATTAATTAAACTACTCTGAAAATGAGAACTTCCTCCTCTCAGGGTCAGTCCTGCCCTGTGCCAGCTCTGGACTGCTGGTACAAGATTTGCTTCTGTTTCTTATTCGTGGGTAAAAATTATTATGTATTCCCTCTGTGCCCTTCAAGTATATTTACACTGCAATCCCTTAGGAAAAATAAAGATGCACAATTTCAAACCTGCTGGGAGAAATTAACCCTTTAAGAGGGGTGTGGTTCTGGCAGTGGTTTTCTGACAGAGTAAAAAGGATGGCAGTCTTGTATTTCCCCATAAAATCCAAATTACATTCCAAATGGAAACAAATTATTGCACCTTCATGTACCCTGCAAGCTGCATTTACAGCAAACTCAGGGCAATTTTAAACCTAACCTGAGGCTTTGCATTCTCTTGACATTTTTCTGGTGTTATTGTGATCAATGAATCATATCCCCCAATACAAAACAGCCAAAATGTTTACTCAAACATATGTGCCATGGAATTGATTAAAATAAAAAATAAGAACAACACTTGTTAAATAGATCCCAAATATTATACAACTGTCTGAGCAACTGGTATTGTCCAGTCCCCAGCTCCTACAGGATGGCAAGCAATATGTGCATCTATTTCTACTGCACCAATTGAACATATGTCTGTCACAGAAAGATGGAAATAGAATGAGGCTAAGATAATTTAAATAAACAGCTGTCACTTTATGCAAGATTGCCTCTGGTGAGCTTTGATTTGTGTGTGTACAAAGGAGGGAAAAGCACAAATCTAGAACTAAACAAAATTACAAAACTGAGACTTTTTAAGTGGGAAGGTCATCGTGCTTGTCTCCCATTTGTCTGTAATCTGCAAACAACAACAACCCGCAAAAGAAAAATTTATTCATCTGTGTTATTTCTTCCTTCATTATACTGCTGGCTGTCAAAGACTTCACTGCATTGCCCTGGGCCTGCTAAGATCCTACAGAAGGTGCCTGTGAACTCTCTGTGCTTTCAAGAGTGGAAAGAAAGGCTTAAACCCATCCTCTTTTTTGAGGCAAAACAAAGCCAACGAGTTTTACACTGCTTACACAGACCCTTCTTGAGGGAACGGAGCTGCACTCCTGCAGGTACATTTTGGAATGTATACATGATTGTTTGACAGAGAGGAATTAATCTCACTTGCACTTTTTTGTTCTTATTGAATGATTCAGCTGAAGGATGGGGCTCAAAACCCCATCAAGTGGGCAAATTTCCACGCCAATAATGTGCTCTCTTTGAAGCTCAGTTTGCCAGAATGAATAAACACAGTTAAACCCCAAGATTTCAAACTCTTTAAGGTCTCAAAGCACAGAAGAGATTCTCGTGGTTTAAGTGTACACTTAAGCCTTGATGTGAACATAAATGTCAGATCCTGAAAAATGAGTATCAATAATGTAAAAAGGAAGAGTCAAACCCCCAGGGAAGCACCACGCAAGGATTTTCTCCACTTTGGAATGGAGATGAGAAAACGTGAAAAATTCCAAACTGGCTTTGAAATTTTTCCCTGGATCTAAACCCTCATCCTTTGGATTTCTGTGTAGCTGAAACTGAAGCTGGTCTTTAGAAGACACTTGTGCTCAGAAGTTCTCATTCCATGCTTTGCCTTCACTGGCTGCAGAGTGGCAGGAGGAGGTGCCACAAAACCTCTGGAAATTTTCATAAACCCCTCCAGTCTATTAAGTAAACCAGAAAGAATTCCAGCATAGGAGCACGTGCTTAAGGAGCAGTTTGAAACTGAAAAGTGTCAGAAATACTTTTTTATCACCAAGAAAACGTAGACTAAAGAGGAGAGAAAATGGAAGAAGTGGTTTATCAATGGTATTTTTTAGTCACAGCTTTGGTTATCAATATTTACACGTTTCATGAGGAAAGCCCACTACTTTTTAAGCTGTGATATTCCAAAATTCCTGCTTCCCCTAGTTGTTATAAATATTGACAGCATTATGAATTTAAATTTGGGTAACGTTAAAATCAAGAGAATTCACACCAATGCTGCTTCCAAAGCAGTAAAATGCTACTGCTGCTAAAACTGACTTCTGTAAGGCAAGCCTGAGCTTCAGATTCTGCAGAGATTTTTTTGTTGTGAACCAAGGAAAACAATCATAAAATCTATTTTTCACTTTAATGGATATAGAGTCGTATTTTCTCCTCATGGGCCTGACTCTCCAGCCCTTGCCCTGTCTTTGTTGCCCTTCTCAAAGTGAGGGAATTCTCCCATTCCTCTAAAACGTGGCTGAGCACTGATTTATTGTACTTACTGGAACTTACCTCAAAGAACCTAAATGTCTTTATTTTGCCATTTCTATTTCAATTTCTTTATCCATCACCTGTGTTGCTAAAGCAGTCATAAAATAAGCATAAAGAAAACAAATAAACTACTAATGTCTGACCTTAATTATCAACAATTTAATTAGTTTACCAGCAAAAATTACCTTGTTGATGCAAACCCCAAAGAATTCCTTAGTGGACTCACACTGCTAAATAAACATTAGATTCCCATAAAATAAACTTCAATATTCTGCTGCTATAAAGCCCTAACTTTTGAAACACCTGTGTGTTGAAAAGTTTTGGTAAACTTCTTGCAATGAAAATGCCTTTTTTTTTTTTTTCCAGGCATGAAACAGACAATTTTGCTACTTTAATATAAGAAGTAAACCTATGCATTAAAGTTTTAAATTTTCAGTAATACGACCTTTTTGAATTCTCTCTTTTAGCAGGGTTTGTACCTTTCTGTAAAGCAATTCAGTGCTTTTCTACAGGTGAATTTAGTTTCTAAACTGCTAAAATTTTAATGGCCTCCTGTCTTCAGAGAAACAAAAGGTGCTGCGTTGTGGGTTTTCTGACAATAAATCTACTATGTGGATGAAAGGAAAACACAAAAACATTTAAACTCACTTTTCAAATTCAATTGAGAAAATATTTTTTGCAGCAGCTTCGTGAAAGAAGGACATGAGTTATATCTAAACATAAACAGGAATTAATGTAGGATTTTTATAAAGGCCAGGTGGATGTGCAGTTTTACTATTAAATATGGAGTGCACAATTCAATTTCAGTATAAGCTTTACTTAATTGTACAAAATTTATAAACAAAGAAAAAGGAAAGTTTTCATCCGGAGTTATCTTTGCATTACACATTTTGATTTTAAAAGGGCCTCTGCTTTGGGCAAACAAATCTGCTCATCCAGGGGCTTGATGGAAAAGGTTAGAAACAGAATTCCCCTGCACGCTGGGAGGGGGGAGCCTCACTAATTTCTGTTAATTGGCTGAGAATCCTCCTGCAAACAGAGACACCCTGGGCAGGAGGGGTTGCAAATCCATGGCCTTGCTGTGATATTTCCAGTCTGGGCTCTCCAGAGCTTTGCCTCCCATGCCAGCAGCAACTGCTGTCTGAACTGTCCTTGCTCTCTCCTGATAGAAGGAAAACACAGAGCTCCGTGCCCTGTGCACATTGAAAACTGCTCTTCCTCCCTGCTCTTCCTCCCTGCTCTTCCTCACCACCACCAAGAATGCAAAAAACACATTCACATGTAAAGGAATTTTTAAATTTTAACTAAATATAGGTTGGTTTTATAGTTAACCTTGTTATTTTACATGATTGTTTTTATAGAAATAACCTATTACTAATATTTTTGGAGGAGCATATAGGGATTTCTTCTCTTTTTCCAAGAATGGAAAGGCAAACAACAAAATGATTGCTACCTTCTGACAGCTAGGCAGCTGTTCCTTGACACTGTGCTGCTGGAAGCAGAGAAATGGCCATCTACTGGAAATCCAGATGTTTATTCTTGCCTTGGACAGATAAATGAATGCTAGTGCTGCATTTTGTACGTGATTAAATAATCCTTGTTAGATCAGCAATCCTCCCACCTTAGGTTTAGGCTGAAAAGTTCAAGTAACCTGAGCTGGTTTGTATTCCAGCACTGTGATTTTTAAATTCATTTTGAGTCGAGTTTACAACTAACTATCAGTCAAAGCCAACATAAAGGAGATTGCCCAAGAGTAGATGCTCTGACAGCCCAGATGTATAATTACTAATGTATTTAGAAACACCCTGCAAATCTGTAATAAAGATCAATGGCTTACAGCATAATTTGGCATCTAGAGCACAGAACCCTGATTGTATTGTGTTTGTAAACATGTTTTAAGCTGCTGATAAGGTCTGTCAAGCAGAGGAAATTGAAGTCACCGTGGCAAAGATCCCTGAGATAGTTAGCATCCGAAGAGAAAATGATGTGCCAACTTCTCCCAGCCTTGCTGCCATTCGTGACATTTGCAGCTGCACAAAACCAGCTTAGGGGAGTTCCCTGAACGAGTCAGGGTAGACAGGGCCATTCAAAACAAAAATCCCAGAGGTGAAGGGGCTGGGAGCTGCAGGATAATTCGAGATGTAGGAAAAAAATACATATTTTTAAAAGCAATAGTTGCTACCTCGTCACGAGGCCACTGCAATAGGAAATGTCATTGTAGTCATTGAGTTTAGAGATGTGGCCACAAGTCATTAATTTTAATTTACTAGCAGTTTGATTGGTACATAAGCCAAAGGCCTGTAGAAATCCCCAGGTGAGGCACATTTGAAATCACTGATTAGTGTGCATTCTGCTGCTGGTGACAAACGATCAACACTGGAAATATTTGGATTTTTCAGCAATGGGGAATATTTACAGCTGGGCCCCAAGCTACAGCTATGGAGAGCATCCTGACTGATTAATCCCAGGCAGCAATAACAACACTCGACCATCATCTACAGAGAAATTTTCCATGGAAGAAATTTTTCCAGAAAACACTTGAGGTGCTGGATATTTTTCCCAGTGAAATGGAACAGTAATACTGCAAAGCTGAGGTCAATAGATCCAAATTCCATCTGGTTTGTGTTTAATTTCGTGAAATCCACAGAAATTGATGTTTTTCTAACAATATTTACAAATGAATTCATAGATAACCTGAAAATAAAGTCTACAGAAGAATATCATAAAAAGGAGAAAATAGGATAACAGGTGTTTGAATCCTGGGAAAATCATCATTCTTCTGAGGGGTGCTGATCATCAGTAAAATAATTGTTTCCATCAGTGGTTTACAGAGGCAATCAGAGATACCATGTGTTTATCACACAAAATAAACCACATTTATTATGGGTTTGAACCAGATGAGCACACAAACAAGAACCTGGATATTTTTTAGAACAGAATAAGAATAGAATAATAATTCTATATTAATTTATTAATTCTATTAATATAGAATAAGAATAAGAACTGTTGCCTTTTTGCCACACAAAAGGCAACAGTGGCCCAATTAGCTAAGTCAAAAGAATTTTGAGAATATAGATTTTTTTTTTTTTTTTTTTTTGTCTGATAAGAGCATGTCTACTCATACTACTTGTTACACAGGAAATTCAAGTAAAGGAGAAAAGAGCCAGCCAGCAATGGAGCCTGGAAGCATCGTGTCTATATTCACAGCATTAGTGAGTTTCATTAATTCTCCAAGTTCATAGCTTTAGTATCATAAATCAACAATAATTCATTTCCTTGTCTGTGCCAGACCAATTTTTAAAAAATATTTTTTAAATTAAGGGAAGGTAAACATTCTCCTTTCAAGGATGGAATTTTGACACAATCCTGGGATCACGCTGACAGAAAACCCCCTAGGTGTTCTTTTCCCATATGTTGCCAGAAAAAAAGATAGACCCTTATTTAGCCAAAAAAACCTCTAAGCCTTCCAAAAAATTCTTTTTTTCACACAGAGTTAGATAAGGGAAGGAAATACAATCCCCAGTGCACGCTGCCTGCCATGGGGACAGTGCAGAGGGTGCCGCAGTTTGGGCTCTCCAGGCGATTCCCTGACAAATTCCCATTTTCTGTCGGGGGCACAAGCAAGGCTGGCAGCAAGGGGAGCACAGCAGCAGGAGCTCTGGGGTGCCCAGGGTGTCTCAGCAAGGTGGGAGAGGCTGTTCCTCCCTCTGGCAGGAGCAGGCAGGCAGCAGCTGGTGCTGACAGCACCAGACACCGAGTTTTTGGAAACCGCGATAAATTAAACGCAACATTTCTCGTGGCTCTTCACCTGGCCTGGGGACCCCCTGGTCACAGGGCAGCTTTGCTGAGACAGACTCGGTTCTCTGAGGGGTTTGTAGGGTGGTTGTAAGTCCCATCCATTTAATTCTGTGCTCCTCCAGCCCTCCTGAGGATGCTCTGTGAGTTCTGCCCGTGGTGAAACCGCCTGCGGTGGAGCTGCCAGGATCAGAAGAGAATGTTAAATTACCTGGGCTTTAAAACTGATAGGAGCAGAAAGGTACCTGAAGGTCTACTGCTTTTCACTAATCCCCCTAGATCTTAAGAAACTCCTTCTTTGGCATAATTCTCATTCTGTTTGACAGTAACTGACCCTGCAGCTATTCCACCTTTTGAATTCATCAATCTGATTCCTTTTCTTCTCTATGGTGGCTAATCCTATCTCGTACTTATTTCCTGTTCTACCCAACCCTCCCAGAGTTTAAAAGCTTAGAGACAGGTCGTAAACCATCAGGTTCTCTAAGAAGTTGCTTCATTCTTTGCATATTAAGAGCCAGCATGGGGAAATGCTCCTTTTTCAATGCAAGGAAAGAGAGGAAAAACCCCTAAACTCAGCATGTAAAATGAGATCCCTTCCAACCATTCAGTGCAGACACAACAGGCTCCAGGCTCCCACATCAGGTTCTGTGGCTAGAATTAAATCACTGATCCCAATCTGGAATAAAATTTCTAAATATTTATGTTTTAAGAAAATAGAACATACTATATCACAATTCTAGAGTTCCACCAGCCTTCAGTAACTGCTTCTTGTGTTTTGGAGGTCATTTAGTTTTGTTATTCAAAAGCACTAAATACAAGAGATGCTATAACATTGTCAATGCCTTAAGAAGAGAATTCCTTTCAAAAAGCATCTCCTACTTCTGCATTTTCAATTTCAAGATGGACCCTACATGACAGGGTGAAATGTCAGGGTTCTGAGATTAATCCACATCTATAAATAATACCAAAGCTTCAGTCTCCTACTTATAAAATAGGTTTTTATTTTTACTGCATTCAACTAAACTCAAATTTTTACATAGAAAATAAAATGATTCATCAAAATGAAATCCAGTTTTTCTCAAGTAATTTATGTTCTCCAGTTGAGTAATTATAACATTCTGCAGCTTTTTTCTCTGGTTATGGACAAAGGAGTAGACACTTCTGACAATGCAAAGGGTCTTAAATAACTTCTCTGAGCTTTACCTCTCCCTTTAGTCACATGGAAGACTCCACTCTCCTTAAGTGCTCTATATTCAGTTGTTTCTTCTGTTTCTTTCCACTGTTTTAAATTCTGTATCTGATCTTAATTGCTAACACAGGTTAAGGCCGTGGGAGGAGAGAGAAATGCATAATTATGTTCAGAAAGGAAAGGAAAATATAACTGAGGGAAATATAACCAGATATCATTTCTTGTTAATCCTGGCCAAAAGGAGGTATCTTAAGAGAGGGAAAAACAATTGCAGAACAAAATTATAACCATGAGATCACATCTAACTAATCAAATAGAGCAAATGACCTGGGATTCCAATTAACACATGTATGCAATTTATCTATTTGATGAGTCTATTTAGGCATACAGGGAGTTTAACAAGATTTCAGTGTGTGGGAAATGAAAATTGAATACACGGATCTTTTCAGCACAAATTTTGCTTTTTTCTCCCCCCCTAATTTAACTGATTAGTCAATCACAATCCAGATTTTTGATTGTTTTAACACAATGGAGCTGATTAACATTTTGCAGAAACTCTAGTTCGCCCACAACGCCTTCCTGTACACCAGCCATGAATTATTCCTGTTGTCATTGCTACCTGTGCTGGTTTGGGCTAGAGTTAGCTTCCTCCCCAGTATCTGCTGGGGGGCTGTGCTGGATTTGTGCTGGGAGCAGTGTTTAAAACACAGGGATGTTTCCATTGTCACTGGACAGTGACTCTCAGGCACCAAGTCCATTCCTGCATCACCCCCCTGGTTTTAGCTGCATCCAGAACCCCACAGCTGTTGGAATCAGAGCTCTTTGCAGCCTGAGGAGCAGCCCAGGTAAGTGGGAAGGAAAAACCCCAAAAGATCCTCCCAGTGCCTCTGAGGAGCTGACTTGGGTGCAGCTGCACTCCTTTGAGAGCAGACTGGGTTTATCAGGGAGCGCAGAATGGCTCAGCTGGCATTTCCTCCACACTCTCACTCCTGGATCCAGCCCTCCTACACACATCCCAAGGAGCATTCCAGGCTGCTGGGTGCAAGGGGGGGATGCTGTGCCGAGGGTCAGCATCAGTTGGCACCACCAAGGTGTGGACACAGTGAAGGGGAGCCACTGATTCCCTGACTCAATGTGCCTTTGATTTTGGCACAGATTTGCACACTGCAAGTGCTGTTTTGATGCTGACTGTTCCCCAGCCTTCTCACCACGTCTCTCTTTACATCCCAGCTCCCCCATGCACAGGGTGCTGGAAGTGATGATCCCGGTCAGGAGCTCCCAGGTGATGTCAGGCATTATTTTTATTGTCAGTGATGAGTGCTGAATTTGTATTTGGAGTGGCTGCACAGAAAGAGCAGGGAGAGGATATAAAAATGCAGAGGAGTACCCAGTGCATGCCAAAGTGCAGCTTCACAGGCAGGCTCCTGTCTTTCAGGGAGCTGTCAGCCACACGTGTAATAAACCACAATTGTGTTCAAAGCTAATGCTAATATGGCTCAGTGGGAGACTGGTTTTAAATGTCATATTTTCAAGCCCTTCTCTAAACTCTCTTTCCTAGAGAATACTTCAAGGGAACTGGCATTCTAATGAATTCCTTAGGCCTGATTTTCAGAGCTATTAAATGCACCTCTGATCACAAGTGCAATAGGAGATACTGACAGATATTCAGGCTTATCCTATCTAGATAGACAGGTTGTATAAATACTCTGTTTAAAATATTCCCACCCAAGTGGGAAGGAAGCAAGACAAATCAGCCTGAATTAGGATGAAGAGGCAGGGTGACAACACAACTTCTTATCTACCTGAAGCAAGCTACTTCAAACTTATATATATTAAAAAATATATGCTTAAGGTATGTAAACTTTTGTATTTACACATAGTACAGACAGATAATAACAGATAAAACAACAAGTTTTGGTTATAATGGACACGTTTTACAATTTATACTGTATATGTACAGCTGTACATACTTTTGCAGGGTTCTGATTTTTGGTGAAATATCAATCCTCTCCTGGAATTTGGAGACTCTTGTGTACTAGAACAAACAGGGAATTTAGAATAATTTGATCATTTCTGACACATCCATCCTGGTACTGCCTAGAAAACACGTACACAAATTTCAAATCTCCTTGGCACAAAGTAATATTCCCAATGGGCTCACCACCTGTTTATTGATGCCCAGCCAGTCCCTGAGCAGCAATCAGCCCTTCCTGGCCAACTCCCCCCAGTTTCTGCACTGGACACAACTTCCATGGCCTGGAATATCCCTGTGGCCAGGCTGGCTCCCTCTGGTTCCTCGTGCATCTCCTCATGGGCAGAGCATGGCAAAGTGAAAATCTCCAACTACAGAGCTAAACCCACTCAGCAACACCTGAAAAACCATCACCTCCTTCCATTCTAAGTTATATCTGCCATTATTCCCATTTTAAATCCAAAATACAGCCTGGTAAGAGGTGCTAGGAGAAGAATTAACCCTCTCCCAGCTGCAGCCAGGCCAGCCAGTATCTCTCACTAGAATATATCACAGCCCTTTCCCTCACAGATTACTCCTCTTTCTCTCCTCTTGGCAATTTGGCAGCTGCAGCAGAGGAAAGTTGTGTGCAATGAGAAATACCTGGTGCTTTGCACTGGGAAAGAAGGCACTGCATCAGCCTGGGATGGAAAAAGAAGGAGCTTCCCAGCAGAGGAGCAGCAACTGAGAGCCCCTGGCCCCAAGTGCTCTGATTTTCCTTTAACTGGAGTTTGATGAAACAGAAATCCTGCTCAGAGCTGTTCATCACAGCTGGAGAGAACAATTAAACATGAGCCTCCTAGATGTTTAGTCAACAGGGAGCTGTCTGTCTGACATGGCTCTAACTGAAAAATATGAGATCTCAGAGCCCTAAATACATTTCTATTCAGGATATGGGACACCAGGAGAATCTGACATTTCATGAAGACAGAGCTTAGACAAGTTCATTATTTAAATGAAGACCTGGACATGACAAGACAATAATTAACTTATTTGAAGGTCTAAAAGTTATCTAAATAGGACACTTACAGGTGGTGTGTGTGACCTATCCCTCCCCCATGACCCAGTATCTCCTGAAGAAAAACAAGAGAGAAAAATCAGGGAGACAATGACAATTAGCCTCCTAATTAAAGAACAAGCAAAAGGCTGCGAAGCAAGTTATTCTGAGTAGGATATTCCCAGTTGTTTCTCAGTCTAAATAAGACTGTTTTCTCCTCAAATGTCACAGCATATTAGGTGCCAGGAGAGAATTATTTCAGCATATGATGAACAAAACAACACAACCATAAGGAACAGCCACAAAGTTGTCCATGAAGTGAACTGCAGCTCGATTTGCAGATAATTAGGAGTCAAAACTCCTGCAGTATGAGCCCTGCTGCAGAGGCAAACCCCCATGACATTGAATACCTTTCTCATTTGTTTTGAGGTACCCAAACTATTGACAAATGAAGGTCAAACCACTTGTCCAGGTATCCTTAGCAATGTAGGAATGCTGGGCATCGCCTGAACTGCCCAGTGCAGGATCAGGATTTCCCTCTGAGCACTGCCCCGTGCTACAGGGGGGTCAGGGGGGCCAAGGCAGAGCCAGCCCTGCTGCTGCTGCCCAGTGCTCTGACAGCACTCACTGATTATCTCCTTCCATCCCTCTGATTCTGTGCTTTGGGATGGCCAGGACAGCAAAACCCTGACAAACCCTGCTGAGCTGTTCTGCACCAGGGCTCCAAACTGCAGCTTCCAAACCCAGCCTCCAGCTCTGCAGAGTGATGCCTTCAGAGTCATTCCTGCATGGTTTGAGACTATTTCTGATGTTCAATATTCACATTAGTGCTGCACAGGAGCTTATGAAAACTATTAGTTATAATACTTAACTTCTGGGTGAGAAGAAATTAAAATTGCCTTTAGGAGGAATGGATGGGCCATAGAACTACTAAATGCCTGACTATAACATTTTCTATATGTTTATTGATCTAAGACCAACAAACTATAACTCACTTGACATGCCAAGCTTTATTTATTTATTTACTAGCTCACTTGGGTCACAATTATTTCCAAAATGTATTTTCAGACTCGCCAATCTCTTCACAAACATGATTAGCCATGATGTGGCTGAGTCCTCAAGAAGTCCAAGAAACAGATAAAGTATGTTTTAGATGACAAATTAGGAATAAAAGTCTTCTCTGTAATGTACCAAAATAGACCACAAGCACATTTGTTTCTCTTGCTGATCATTAATTCAGACTAAATTTAAGTATGAATTCTAATTAAAATGTTGTTGGTCTTCACTGTCTTCTGACAGAAAAACCACAGAGCCAATGGCTGCACTGAACTAATTTCACTGACAAATACTTGGCATCACAGTCTGTTGAAACTTCAGATTAAGTGGAAAACTATCAGTATTTTGATCAATTCTGAAATATGCCCAAACACTTAATTTTGCAAAGCATCTGTTACACACTGATGGTTCAGACACTAAATATTTCAATGCCTGTTGTTCTTCTGTTGAAAAAGTCCAATTTATAATATTCAAATCCTGCCTAACATCCAGAGAAATATAAAAGTAAAAATTATTCTTCTAGGTTATCCTTAAAGCTAAAGATACCAAAATGCTGAATTATCTTTTCCTGCAGTTTTACTTATCTGTGGTAAAAGAGTGGGAATTATTGGATACTATTTATATACAAACAGGAAATTATGAAGTTAATTAATTACATCCTCATTTCACTGTTTCAGATCTATACTGCCAACTCCCAGGCAGAAGTCTGAGGAAGCCAATATTGTGATTTTTGACAGAAAATGAACAGAGGAGTTTTAACCTGCAGGCCTAGCAAAGATGCAGGCGCTCGTGGATGGCCCATGTGATGCTTTAGAGTTTTAGCTTTTATATTTTCCAGATTCTGCAATGCCTTTGTGTGATTCTGAGCTTCATATCAAGAGTCAGCCAGTTCTGCCCCCAGCCCAGTCAGACAGAACAATCCTTGTCCAGAGCCAAGGACACAGAACAATCCTTGTCCAGAGCCAAGGGCACAGAACAATCCTTGTCCAGAACCAAGGGCACAGAACAATCCTTGTCCAGAGCCAAGGACACAGAACAATCCTTGTCCAGAGCCAAGGGCACAGAACAATCCTTGTCCAGAACCAAGGGCACAGAAACAATCCTTGTCCAGAGCCAAGGACACAGAACAATCCTTGTCCAGAGCAAGGACACAGAACAATCCTTGTCCAGAACCAAGGGCACAGAACAATCCTTGTCCAGAACCAAGGACACAGAACAATCCTTGTGCAGAGCCAAGGGCACAGAACAATCCTTGTCCAGAGCCAAGGACACAGAACAATCCTTGTCCAGAGCCAAGGGCACAGAACAATCCTTGTCCAGAGCCAAGGGCACAGAACAATCCTTGTCCAGAGCCAAGGGCACAGAACAATCCTTGTCCAGAACCAAGGGCACAGAACAATCCTTGTCCAGCCCAGACCCAAGGACACACTGCAGCTCTGGGTGCAGTTTTGCACCCAAAAAGTGCAAACAGGGAATGGAGGGGAGAATCTGGGAGGGTGGGACTGCATCACCTGGGGCTGGAATTGGACAATGAACCCCAATGGAAATGGAGCAGAACTTACAAAAGTGTGAAAACTCATGACCAGGGGTCTATCTTGGGTCCATCTTGGATGTAGCTGATGCCTTAAGTTTTAGCTTTTATATTTTTTTAGATTCTGTGCTGTTTTGGTTGGTAGTTTTAGGTTCCATATTCAGTGCTCCTGAGCTCTCTTCACAGAGTAGAGAGACAAAACAATTCCTGCTCCAGCTTGGGACCAAGGACAACTTTCAGGCCCAAGAACAAAACCAACAGTGAAGTGAAAAGAAAAACCAAGGAGGATGGAGCTCCATAAGCTGAAGCCATAATTGGACAATTAACTCCAATGTGCTAATGGACCAGAACTTATAAAGTGTGAGGCTGGTGTTCACTTTGTGCCCATTTTGGGTCCATCTTGGGTGTGCCCAGCCAGGCTGTGGCACTGCCCAGGTGTGCCCTTTTAATAAATCCCTGCTTTATCCTTTTGCTCTGTCTGTTTCCGTTCCAGCTCAGCTCCAGAACACATCACAGCCATGGCCAGGCTCTTGCAGTGCCCAAGGTGGATCCTTTGAGGGCTTTTAATAAATCCCTGCTTTATTCCTTTAACCCTGTCCAGCCCCTGCTCCTTAGCATCACCTAGCCAAGTGATGTGGCAGTTTCAGGGTCTGTCAGAGGGTGCAGTGGCACCCAGCAGAGCCCAGGGCTGCACTCTGGGATCCTGCACAGGGGGCTCAGCCTCCCCCCCAGGGAAGCTGCAGCAACTTTTGAAGTTCCAAGGCTGGCACCAGCCCGTGTCTCTCACATCCTTTAAACGTGCTTTGTTGAAGATAACACGGGGAAGCCTCCTGGGGCTGTGTAGTCTCCTGTTGTGATTATTATTCAGCAGCAAACGCCTGCCTGGATCCTACTGTGCTCTGTTCTAAATCAGTACAACTCTCTGCTATCTGACACCTCCTGAAATCTGGCGGCATCTTAGGGGACAGTCTGTGCTGTAAATTATTTATTCTGACTTCTACTTCTTGCTTTTCTCTGCTCAGAAAGAGCTAGGATGGCCAGGCCCTCGTGGCTTGTTGCTTGACTGGATTTAAGATTGTTTCAGTCTCTTGGCTTGATATCTATTATCTTTTTCTATACTCTGAAGGTGTTAAAAAACCAAAACAAAACAAAACAAAAAAAAAAAAAAAAAAAAAAAAAAACCCCAAAAAAACCCAAAAAAAAAAACCCCAAGAGATTTTCAAATTTTTTAAAAAGTATTTCCTTTATGTGCTATGTATTAACAACACCTTAGTAAGATTATGTTTTTCAATGCCAAAATATCACCTTATTCACAAGAATAAAGAAGATTTAAAGACTTCTAAAAAATAATTTACTTCTAAATTATTTTTTTCAATTCTTGCTTATATTAATGAGATCCCAGAATACTGTAATCCATATGAACTAACTTAGAAGTGAAAGAAACAATTCTGATCTTTCTAAACTTACAATTTTGCACCTCCTTTGTGGCCAACTGACACTGACACAGCTGAAACCACAACACCAACCACTACAAAAACTCTTGGGGCTTTTTTTATTGACTTTAGGGTTTTAGTAGGGTTTTGTTTGGTTGGGTTATTTTAGTTAAGTTTTGAGACAACCCAATAGGTAGAAAGAGTTAAGAACTGAGGTCACTGCTGAACCTTTGACTCATTTTCAGGGCCTCATTTTCCTGATATTTTGGTGTTTGACTCCAACCTCCCTGTCCCTGAGCCTTTCCTCCAGCCCCTTCCTCATCTTAGCAGCCTCCTCTGGCCCCACTGCAGGATCTCCCTGTCCCTGCAGCCCAGAGATGCCTGAGCAGAGGGGCAGGACCCCCTCCCTGAGTCTGACACCATTAAACCTCCATCAGGCAGAAAAACCCCAAATAACTGCTTCTCCAACAGGCATTTGGATAAGTTAGCAGGGCAGTCCATAAACATGTTTCATATTAGCAAAACAAATTCCTGTTTGCAGCCAAACGTGGCAGTGCATATTGCTGTGAGATGGCCTTTATAGAGGCAATAATAAATCACAAATACCCTTAATAGGATAATACTACCATGAATGGGGAAAGAAATAAGCATCTGTAACCCGCAGATTAAAAGAGGCAGCATATTTAATATGAAACAATGTAATGTAATGCCAACATGAGATGAGAAGATTACAAATTTCTTCAATTAGTCATACAGCCAAAGCATGAATACAAATACTCACTATCAGTGCTCTGAGATAGAAAGCACATCAGAAAATAGGTCAAAATAAAGCATATCAGCACTGCTCAAACAAATGACAGTCATGTGAAGATAGTGTTTGGGGGGGGGGGTTAGATATACTATCAGATGTTGAATTCTGGCTGGATTTATCAGATATTTTCACTTTTTGTTGCATTCCTTTTAGGATTAGGCTGTGATGAGCCCAAGTCTTCCAAGACATCTAAAAGGCTACTCATCCATCCCTCCTTTTGTTTGAAGATGGGGCAAAAATAAGGTATAACATCTCATAAAACATGTAGATAGGAAGAGCCTTCAGGAATCTAATATTTTCAATTAATTGTTAGACTCTGGCAACTAAAAAAAATAAAAATCTCTCTCTAGCTCACAGTGTGAGCATCATCTCACCTAAGAAAACACTCTTTATCCAATCTGATCCATTTCCTCCTGTCCTTTGGGTTTCTCCTGTGGCCACTATCACACAATGGCCAAGGGTAGGAAGTTCCAAGGGTGAATATGTTGGATTTAGTGAGCACAATGATTGGGCCCACCTTTTGATCCGTGTGATTGGCCTCCAGCTGTGTGTCAGGGCTCACTTCACTTGTAGGGAGCACGATTTTCCTGTGCTTTAATGCTCATGAACAAGTGCAATCTTGTGACTCAAACACTGCCAGGAATTCCACCCAAAACTGTTCACTTGCATAAACCAAAAGGAAAACAATTGAATCCACACCATCACAGACTGAAGTGCCATTCTATGAAAGCAAACCCAGAGAGTTTCTGCCAATTCTGCCATCTTTCAATTTCTCCTCCTCTGAAGAGCTGAGCACCAATATTCTGGATGCAAAGTGGAGTGATTCTGACTGCAAACAACACCTCTGCAAAGGAAACTTCAGCCCACACCCTCTATTCTCTCTCGAAAACTAAATCATCAGTAATTTTTAAAAATACTCAGGCACCAGAAGCTCAAACCCCAGCTGGTACTTTTAGTGACAATTGATAATTACAAACCTTTGCCTTTCTCTCAGAAGGGCTTGAAGGACTTTTCTGTACCAACAGAGCAGCACCTGCCTGCTCAGGGGCAGCTTTGGCACTCCTGAAACAAAGAATTCAGCAATTTTTCACCCTCGCTCTTCTCAGCAGTTGCTGCTAATGAAAATGATAACCAAGAGACCTGTGTAAAGTTACAATGAGGAACCAGGATAACAATAAAAAATTCAGTATTCAAGCTGCACAAGATCGTTTAGATTCAATTCATTTGCAGATTATTTTGGAATAAAAAAATGAAAATAAATGAAAGAAGGCATGTGGCTTAAAATTCATTGTGTACCAAAAGTTTCAGCAGTGATCTTATGGCATAGTTATGGAACAGGAGAGGTCACAATTAATGGGTTTAAATTTTACCCCAATACTGTCAACATTTATTCTGGACTCTTCTGGTACTTATGCTTCAAAACATGGTGGGTTTTAAAACCTTATTTTGTACGTTTTCATTTAAGTCAACCCAAGGGAATAAAGAAAACATTACACACAGATCTCTAAAACGGACTTTTCTTTCAGCGCAAGACACTGCATTTTAATGCAAGCCATTTTTGTCTACCATAAAATCAATCCTAATTTTAAACTTTTCCTTCTTCAGTTCAACAAATCATTTTCCACTCATAACCTTGAGAAGTGTTTCAGAAAATCAGACAAATAATATCTCTGTATTTGCTTAAAAACACAATTTTCTTATCCAAGAAATGTAACATCGACTGGACACATTAACTTTGTAAACCCATCAATTTTATGCTTTTCCTCATTTATGCATTTGCATTATGTATTTCCATCTCCCAGTTGTTAGCCCTCGAATTTGATATGGGATTAGCAATTTCATAGGTCACTCCCTTTGGATTTGGGAGATACTTAGAATTTTATGTGATAAATTTCCAAGCCCCCAAGCAATGGTTCTGCATTACAGGTGTTGGTATTTTTCTCTGTCCTACCAACCAGCCTGTTTGTCCTGTACTCAAAATCACTAGCAGTACTGAAAATTGGAATTTCTGCTGTTTAATCTTTTTTACCTCTAGTTTTGTTTTCTCCAAATACCTCCACAGCAGCCTGATAATCAGCATACATCAAATGCATTGCTGGCTATTACCAAAAATAGGGCTCCTTTCAACATGCTGAAGGCAACTGACAGAAATTAAGTAGCTGTTTTAATCTTTGTGATATCTTCCATATTTCAAGAGCTACAACCCACTGGAGTTTTTAGTTGCCCTTTTCCAATCTTTCCCTCACCCACCCTAATTCCTATTTATGCCTGAGATGCTTCATACTCAGTCCTGATGTAAAGCCCTTAAAAGAAATTCCCTTCATTTAGCCTTTTTTTTCTTCTGATTAATTTGATATATCATAGCATGTGATTTAGAAATGTCTGGGAAGAAAAGCTGTCCCTGCTAACACTCTGAAGTGCTGCTTTTTGTCTTTGGTTCTTGTAGGTCTTCAGCTGTGAAAAAAATTCTTTTTTCCAAAATATTATAGAGCCTCAGAACTACAAGTGCAGAATGAAAGGCAGACACTGGTCTCAATTCCCAGGCCCCTGCCCTGGAATGCTGCAGTTACAGGACTCACACATAACATGATTCACTCTGTGCTCCAGGAAGAAAATGGAAGTGACTTGGGGTAGAGCAGAATTAGCGATTCTCTAAAGAATTTTCCCTATCCTCTCCTTCGAGAAAAGGTTTATTTTAGCAAAGTCTGAAGCTCACTCGAGAGAATAAGAGCAGCTCTTTGCTCTAAAGGAGCTCATCCCCCAGCCAAACAGTAACACAAATCCATCCTGACTGCTGGGAATTGCTGCTCAGCATTGATTCACCAGCTGCTGGAGCTTTATACAGCGGGCAGCCTGAGTTCTGCACACCAAGGTGGGAGCAAAAGGGGTCCTAGCTGAAGATTAATATTGACATGCATTTTTGCCATAATAAGAAATCCAGGGGAGCATACTTAGCTCATTACAAATGATCACTCCATTATCCAAATGCGTGTCTTCCAACATTTCCTCACCAAACGCTGCCCGACAGCCTCTGCGCTCCTGAAGGGCTGTGTTTGTCCTTTTACCGAAATGTTGCCATCAGAAAGCATCGTTTGTTCCCATCCATAATTCAGAGTTTCCTTCAGAAAAGGCAGGAGCTGGCTGTTCAGATGTGCTGGGACTCCCAGGGCCTGCAGCACCTGCAGCGTTGCATTATTGATGCTGCAGCCAGCAGCTGCTCTCCTCTGGATAGGAAACTCCAAAAGGAGACATTTCCTGGGATCTCCTTCTCCTACTTTCCCAAGAAGGATTTTTAAAAAAAGAGTGGTCTCTGAATTCTAAGTTTGAGCATCTTGAGGAAGCCTCCAATTCTTTCTTTATTTTTTTTTCAACTAACTCTTTTATTTTTTTCCCCCAACCCATCTTTTCCTTCACTCTGCAGGGGAGTGGAGCCAAATCAGAGGGGGTCAGGAAGGCTGGCAGAGTTGTGCCCTCAGTTGGGGCACTCAGGGCCTGGCAGAGCTCCTCTAATTCCATGATTAGTCTTCTGATTCCATGATTAGTACTTAGGGTAGAGTTTCTCTCAGCTCTACCCAGCCTCTCTGAGATCAGCTCAGTTTGTTGCAGCCTGGTGCTAAATTCCAAGGTTGCAGATTCAGTCCTTGTCAGGCCCATTCAATAAAGAGCTGGACTTGAGGATCCTTCTGGGTCCCTTCTAACTCAGAATATTCTGTGATTCTCTGAGATCTGGCCTAGTGTCCCCTGTTTTTGATGTGGTCAGTCGAATAAGCTTTATTTTGGGATAAGAAAAAAGGAATTTCCTTCTGGCTAAACCAGAATCCAGCAAAATTTTCCTCAAGAGGCAAATCTCAGTTCTCTGCTCAGGAGCAGTTCAGGTTCCTGACAAAAGATGAAGAGCAGGGTTGGATCTCATCAAGACTTCATCCAAAGGAATTTTTCTGGCAACCTCCAGTCCTTTAGCTTATATCACTCACGACATCAACATCACAACAGAAAAAGGCACGAGGAGAAATGGAGAGGAATGAACCTACAATATGTAATTTATTGCTGCAATCTTTAGATCCCAAGTGAGTTAATTTTAAAAAGCTGTCAGGTAATTATTCTGTGCTTTGGGTTTTTTTTCTTCTTGACTGGAACAATGAATCATTAAATAAGTGAGAGCTTGAAGACACCATGCTGAGGAGAACTGTCTAGCATCAGTAAGCAGAGAAAAATCTGATTCTGATAGCAGCCTCATCAGTTACTACATAATTTAAATGGAAGCTGGATAATCCTAAAGGCTTTTAGAATCTCATCTAAACAGTGCTATTACTCATTCTCAAAACATTTTATTGCAGGAAGACCGCTTTTTATGCTCTCAGATAAATTTAACAGGATCCCTGTAATTTTATTTTTATGTAAATATGTACACCCCATATATAATAAAATGGTTCACTGCTGAGCATTTAAAGCACAGGCATCTACAGTTCTTTTTGTGTTGAGTATGAGCCCTCAAATAAAACCTACACCTATGGGCTACTTTTAATTTGGACAGATCCACTCTCTCTCTCTCCTGCTTCAAGCAGTAATTACCATTTAGAAAATTCATACTTTTTGACCTGTCAGCTTTCTGATTAAGATCCATCCAATCACTTGATAAAGAAATCCAATTCTTTACTTTTCTCCTTTTACAGAGAGGTGTGACGTCTCAACCACGTGAAAGCAAACACAGGCAGAAAGAATCCTGCTTCATTTGCAATGTGTACAAAAAGAATTTGCAATTAAAAAATTATAATACAGCATTAGGTGACCTTAAGGCATCGTGACAGAGAGATACTGAGCTGAGGTAAAAAGGTAAAAAGGTAAAAAATCAGCTGAAGGTAGCATGGTAAGAGAGATCTCTCAGTAAAGGTGAAGAGCTGTCCTCCATGTCCTGATGTGCTCAGGAAATCCTCAGTTGGTCATTCCACCCCTTCAGTTCCTGCCCTCACTGTGCTGCCAGGCACTCCTGGTGCCAGCAACCTGGGCAATGGCCACACACCAGAGGAATCAATTCATTTATTCAAGCCATTTGAATAAATGAACAGAGATCACCTGTGAGTAGAGCGTCCCTTCCAGAGCCAGGCTTGCACAAAATAAAAGCAATTTTGCAAAGTTTCTCCATTTCTATTTTCTAACCCCATTCTGTTGAGAAATGTCCACAGAACCATCTTCAAATCTAGTTATTATTATGTATGTATTTCCTGCTCATTCCCATAAAACTGCTCATTATTTTTCATTGACAAATGGAATCAGAAATAAATTTAAAGCAGAGTTCACTTGTCTTCTAAAAGTTGGCAGTATAAAGTGAAGCAACCTCTCTCTGTACAGTAATCATCTATCTCAGAGCATCATGCCACATGATCAGAAAATATTCATAATATCAAGGTTCTTTAGATACAACAAGTATCTAAATCTTTCAGATTAAGAAGAAAGATTAAATACTCAAATTACCTTCAGCCAACTGAAGAATATTTTGGGGTTTTATTGCATATTTATACAGGTTACTTATCACCTCTAAGGTTATTTTTAACTTTTTCAGGACTGCTTCCAAACTCATTAGTTCAGTGGTCAGATTCCAGCCCTGTGAGTTCTGAATGAGAATATAATAAATGAACTGTGAAGATGTTGGGAAGGGGAATGTCTGACCCAGGGCCTTTTAACTGTCTCTGGAATGAAGAAAAGAGACAAGAGACAGAATTCCAGCCCTGAACTGCAACTCTGTGATGTTCTGCATGATCCAGAGTTATCCTGGGTTTGTCATTGAGTGCTTCTTGAGCAGTACATGTCACAGAAATCATGTATGCTTGGTCATCCATGACTTCTAAAATATGAATTATTAAATCTGAAATTGCCAGAAAATCTTTCTTCCCTTGCAGTCTCTGCACTCTGTCACTCCTTCAGTTTAAAGTCATTATTATTGCTTCCTCAGCTCTTTTTCACAGCTGATTTGCGGGTGGGCAGGCCGTAATTTGAGGAGCTGTCCTACACTACAAAACAAGACACTCTTTTAGAAGAGTTTCTATGCAAGTTTGTAAAATCTAAGGGGTGTTACTGTGACGCAGATAGAAACACACAGTAACACACACAATAGGTGTTTAGGTAGAGAAGAAGAAAGGAAATAACTAGTTTATTGTTGACTTCATATATATAATTTCGGGTCAGTGATAAGAGATTGGACAGAGAAGTTCCCACCTCTCCATCTCCACTGCTCACTTGAGAAGTCCATCAGGTGAGATCTTTTCACCAAGGAATGCAAACATGATTCTTGTTTATTTAAATTCATGAGAACTGACTCCACTGTAGTAAAACAAATCAGAAGGCTGATTTTCAGGGAGAGCAAGGGGGAAAAAACCCAAAACAAAACAACAACACCCCCCCAAATACTTTCTGTGACCAAGACATCCGTGCCAGAGCAATCCCTGCACAACCAAGCATCTGCCCTGGCAACCTCTGCACCTCTGCTGTCTCCAGGAGGAGCGACAGAACCACGAGAGAGCAAAATCTGTGTTTAACTCCAGATTCCTGCTGCAGCCGGGGGCTACACAGACAACAGGGAGTCCCCAGGTTGCTCTTTATGTTTTCCTCAGGAGCTGGCAAGCATTAATAATTCATGCCCCAAATGGTGTTTGGGTGTCACCGTGAGCGATGTCACCTTCAGCCCATCCTTGGCAGGGTCTGGCTCTGTCTGGGGTGCACTGGGGAGGAGCTGTCAGAGCCAATCTCCTGCCAGCTCCTTGTCAGAGCTGTGCCTGATGGCAGGTATCAAACAACGCCCGTTCTCCTTGAAAATAAACCTTCTGATTTGTTTTAGTATAGTGGAGTCAGTTCTCATGAATTGTAAGATAAACAAGGATCATGTTTGCATTCCTTTGTAAAAGATCTCACCTGATGGACTTCTCAAGTGGCCAGTGGAGACGGAGAGGTGGGAACTTCTCTGTCCAATCTCTGATCACTGTCCAGAAACTGAGAGATACGAGGTCAACAATAAACGGGAGACTTCCTTTCTTCTTCTCTCCCTGAACCCCAGTGTGTGTGTTGCTGTGTGTTTCTATCTGTGTCACAAGAACAAACGCCCTTGACGCCTCTGCCTCCGCCTAGCGGGGCACCGGGTGACATTTGTGGGTTTGCATCAAACAAAGAGAGCTGATCCACCAAGTGCTTTTTTAAACAATCTGTTTACAAACGAATCCCAAGTGATTAAGTGCTAAATAAATCTGCAAACAGCAGAAATTTCTGCTCTTTCCGCCCTTGAACTACTTTCCAGAAACTTGGTAATCAGCGGCGGTTTTGTTCTGATTATAAGTTATTGAATGCGATCGTTTTGCATATAAATTCCTCTCTACTTTTGAATTTAAATGTGCTTTAAATGCCGTATTCAGTGAAGCAGACTCCTACATTTGCCATCAGTACTGCTGACAAAAAATGTCTTTTAGAATCGCAGTCTGACATGTTTTCTAGAAAGTGAAAGCGTACTTTATAAAAAGTGCACTTTTCCATGAATTATGTCAACACCCTTATAATATTCCAACTAATTCCATCCTCTCTGAAGTATGACCAAGACATAACTACAAAAATTCCAGCAGCCCTACCTTAATTCAAGATGCCCAGGGACAATTAATCCTACAAACAAATCCTCCCTGTATCTGTCAAACACTGTTTTCAGCCCTACAACTGTCTTTTGAGGCACCCACACAGACCTGCCTATGGAAGTTCTCCCAAAAAAATGGGATATACACAGCTCACCTGTGCCCTGCAAAGCCCTGTGTTCACTGTTTTCAAATTTCTTTTGTTCCATCTCCCAGGATATAAATTGTTCCTGCTTTATTTCTGTGTTTACCTAAGTTTTTATAAGAATCAAGTAAAAAAGATGATGAAAATCCCCAACAAAACACTGAACCACATTATTTTGTGCACTCTCCCATTAATGCTACTTAAGATTAACGGAAGAAGTTGGGTTACATTAATTTTTAAGTGTATTTAAGTGATTTTTAAAAATCAAATTAATGAACTAGTTTCTACTACCATTGATTTACACAAAGAACAAAAAACATCAAGTTAAAAGCTTTTCAAATTTCACATAATTAATCGAAAACACCACGTTCATAAATACATCTTCAGGAAAGGTCTTAGGAATGAAGCAAGAGTAGAGGCAAATGTGGGAATTAATAAGGTAAGAAGAAATATTTTCCAGCAGTCCCATCCTGTTTGTGAAAATAAACCAACATCAACAGCAAAGGTAGCCAGAATTTACTGGAATTCTTCATTTCAGAGGCATTCAAAAGGTATCTGTGGAAGATTTATCCCTGTGGAAAAGGCAGTATACACACTCCTCCCTAACTGCAGGCTCCACAGAGCAGGCTGGAGCTGTTCCCCCTGGCCCAGAACAGTTCCCAAAGAAGCCCGGGCAGTGGCAGAGCAGGAGGAATTGTCTGGGATAATGGAGCAGGAACAATGGTGCCAGCAGAGCCCTCCCTGCCAGGGCTGCCACTGCAGCTCTCCTCCAGCCCCAGGACTCTTGTTCTCCTTTAATTTCCATCTCCAGAGGTGAAGGGGCTTTGATGTCTACAAGAGAGTTCTGAGAGGGTGAGGCTGCTCTAAACAGGGAGGGGGAGAGCTGAGTCAGCCCTGACCCACGGCTGCTCTGGGCAGGGGTGGTGCCTCAACACGCAGGGAAAGGGCTGCTGATTAAAAAATAAAAAAGGGTATTTTAAAAGTGCAGGAAGGAGAGAATGAGGAATCAGTGGCTTAGGTGGAGATCTCTCTCAATTCTGCTGGCTGGAACAAAGGAGGCTTGGCCAGAAATTGCCTTCACAGAGGATTCCTTTGTAACCCCTGGCAGCACTGGAACTGCCCAGATGTTGTGCTGGAACAGATTTGACAGCACAGAGCGAACTCACAATTTCACTTCCAGGGAAGCTGTGGTAATTCACACTGGCTGAGAACTCAGCCCAAGTTTAGAAGACTTTCAATGAATCACTTCTAATACAGTGCAGATGTAGCAGATGTATCTCTGCAGGATTTCAGACCAGACTTTGGGTATAGAGAATTAGTTACATTTCATAATGACATTATTTCCAGATGTCTGGAAGAGATCAGAAGAAGACTAACATCTGTTGAGGGACCAAAAATACTGGGTACTTTTAAATATGCAGCAAGAAATATATCAACTTTCAGAAGAGGAATTCCTAGGAAAGTTGTGCTAATAAAATACACAAGGTTTTCAAGAAAATGTTTCTAGTACAAAGTTGTACCACACTTGAGAGGCAAATATAAAGTTTCCTTTAAAAATCAGGTTGGTATTTCGGAATAGCAAAAAACACACATATCTATAAATAACTTCCTGGAACACCTGGAATGAGACTGGAATAACAGGACAAGGACACAAACCCCTTTCTATTTCAGTGAGAGGAGCTCCAGTAAACCCAAGCACCTCCTGACCCAAATAACCGAGCACCAAAATGGAATTTTGTGCTTCCCCACTTCTGGGACCGTGCTGTGGACAATGCTGATCATTCCACTTGTCTGAGACAACTGCATTCAAAACACATTTGGAAATGGAACAGAAAAACTTAAACCCCCTGAGAAGTCTAATTATAAGGTAACAATACAATCCTCTTGGAGTTCATTTATGGAGAGATCCAGAGTACTGAAAAATAGGCTAAGTCAAGTTTTCCTCTGGAAGAGAATCCTATTAAATGAATAATTAAGGAGCCTTTCATACTTTCATGCCTGCACTGTGCTAATAAGAACTGGTTTCATGTAGTAACTCCAGAGGGAGTCACATGCTGACAACAGCTAAAAGCTTCATAAATACCAGTTGTAACACTTCCCAGTCACAGTTTTGATCTGAAACAGCTCAGAAGTGCAGGGAAACCACGATGGATGTGCACTTGGAAAGTTAAGGGGTAAGATTAGAGAACTTTTTTCTCCAAGTAAGACGAATCAAGAGTCAAATACTGGATGTAACTTCAGCTTTATTGTGAATTCTCTAAAGGAAATCTAAGCAAGCTTTGCTTTTTTTATTAATCTTATTTCCAGATGATGCCCCTGAGCTGTTTCTGGGTGGCCTTTGCTGGAGAGATTTTGAGGCTTGAAATGTTCTCCTAGGTGTGTCCAGTATGAGCTTTAAGCAAATAACCAGCTGACATATCTTAAGAGGTGACCTAATTTAAGATCCCTTGTGAACCATTAATTAATTCATCATGTTGATTTATCCATCCATTGCCTGCTTTGTCTATTCCCATTACTTCCTAAGAAAATTAAAAATTCTTTTAATTATTGAAGACCAAGGAAGACTTGCGAAGCCTTTAATTTATTAAACTATTTCTCATGGATTACAAATACATCACACACAAGTGACTTCTCTATAAGAGCTCCAACAGTAAGAAAATATTCCAGAACGATCCTCCCAAAGACTTAGCACATCCTCTATTACTAATTCACACCACTGTTCATGAGATTCCAGCTGCAGCTTCTCCCTCTGCCCGCAGCTGAGAAATCAAGTTTATTCCACGGCCCTGTGATGTTTTAAACAAGGTCTAGCATGTTGCAGAACAAAATATCTATTTCTGACTTTTCACTAACCATGATACATTACTAACACTTCAAGGAAACAACTTTATGAGCAGGCTGGATTTTGAAAGCACGACTCACATCTGCTGCTGATGTTCCCAGCCTCAGCATGTTCCAAATTTCCTTCGCTGGGACAGCAAGTGCAGTTTGAGGGGTCTCTCAATGGAGTGCAAATGGGGCTGGGATTTCTCTGAGCTGCTCGTGAAAAGCTCCCAGAAGTGAAGAATTTAATTCTTCTGCTGTGGCAGCTGCTTCTGTTATGAGCTGCTTCCAGGCAAGAGAAAAGTAGAAACCCCGGGCAGAGCAGGAGAACCCACGTGAATTACAGCAGGCTGTGATATTTTCCTGAATGTCTCTGTACAGACACACAATGCAAAAAAAGATCTGCCCTGAATTTACCCAGCTGTGAGGCTTCAAATCCCAGGAATAATGAGATTTAAACTTTATAAAATAGTCACAGCATACAACGGCCATTTTTTCATGAAATTACGGTTTTGCTTGTTCAACGCATTTTCTTTTCATGTGGCAAATATGAACCTGAGATAAATTTCAGATCAAGGTATATTATGTCTTTTTTTTTAACCAAAATGCTCAATAGATTAAATGATGGTCACCATTCTATCAATTTGGCTTTCCTCTGTTCTTCAAATTGGATTCAGATGCTTTGATTGTAGAAGTTACAGCAGCCCAAAAATTGAGGGGCCATTATAAATGGAAACATTGACACTATCAGGAAATCAGGTAAAGTTTCTAGCAAACTGAAAGAAAGTTAATAATCACCAAAGAGCTTATTTTAATGCACAACAGAGTTCACACAAGTGAGCTAAGTTTTTTAAAAGACCCAAAAACCCCCCTAATACTCTTTTCCCTTACAGTTCCCATGGCACTTAAATCCTGAAAGTTTATGAAGCATTTGTGGTTTAAGATTGCATGTGTATGTATATATATTTATATATGTATATTTGTCTACATTTTCCTACCCAAATTAGCATGAGCTGATTCTGTGTGGTTCAAAAATAAATTTGGGGTTCAAAATAACACTGATATCTCTATATAACATCCCTTATTTGAAATAACAAGCATTGCTTGGAGTTAGACTGTTCAACTTTCCTCCCACTTTTGCAAAACCTGACAGCTGCTACCAATAAATGAGATATTTTCACAAGATACCAGGCAGATTTCTTATATGCATCTCCCTTTGGGTTGGGTTTCAGATAACCCAAGCCATCTCCTGGACTGGGCAGCATTAAATAAGAGATGTATGTAGAATAAACCCTTCTATGACCCTCATCAAATCCACATTTTCAGCTCATCCATTTCCCACTGTATTCTCTCCAGACCAATCTACAGATGTGGAGGTTTCCTTGTCAAACACTGACATTCATTTTAATATCTTCCAAATGATGCTCTCGTTTCTGAGGGAAAAGGAATAATGCTCCCCAGCCTTATTCAGTTATTGTTAACTTAGAGCTGGAGCAAATCTTTGCAGCGTGGAAATGGATGTCTGCATTTTTATTTTATTACCCATATTAAAAAATGAAAATATCGTGATCTGTTCCAAGATTTTATCTGGAATATCTTCAAAAGTCTGTTCTTTGGTGGGATTAGTCCTGAAGCTTCCCAATGACTTTAAGTTTGTCTCTCCCCTGTGTGCCATGCTGGCACTCTGCCATCCTTTTCAAGTCTGGGTTTTGTTTTGGTTTTTTTTTTTTGAAAAAAGCTTTGCTTTTTTTCAGCAAAATAGAGATGTGAATGTGAAGAAAGCAAACAAACTCTTCTTCTCCAAAGCTGCATTTTGAAGCACACGAGAGGAATTAAAACGTCATGGCCCTAAACATTAATCAATTAACTTTTTAATAAGTAGAGCTTAAGTTCATTTGAAACCCACTCCAAGTAGTTGGAGTTTGCCACTCTTGGCCTTTCCTCGGCCAGACTGAGAGAATTCACCCTCTTGGTTTTATTTTAGCTTGTTTTATCATTATTCTGTGTATCTTTGCTTTGCCACTCATGATACGAGCTGTACTAAACCCAAGCAATACAGGAGTTCTTCACAGCAACAAATATTTGTAATAACTATCCAACAACACAGAAAAACGGCAAAATTTCCATCCCAGTGGTGAATCTTTCCACCATTCCCAATATTTCAGCTGGAATCTGCCAGGGGCAAAAATAGAGGCTTAGACTGAGAATACCTCACTAGGAACAGCCACGGCAAAACCAAAAAGAATTAAAAGCCAAATTCTTCTTTGTTTTGCACAGCACTGTGTAATGTGACATTATTTGATTAAGCAGGAAAAGCTTCATCCCTAAAAGTGAGAACCAGAAGACAGTGTAAGTATAAAGTTCTGCTGAATATCCTTAAAGTGCTTTGAACCTGTAGAGATCTCCTGTTAAATTTGATTTGATTTCCCAGGCTCCCAGGGAAATGCTTAGCCATGGGCTGAAAGAGCCTGAGACAGATTAGACTTCTTTTGTATAAGATCTAATAACAAAGTCTTTGGAGATTCCTCCCATCACATTGCAAACTGTAAAGCCAAACTAATAAATAGAGGATGTTTTCATGAGATATTTAAAAATATCTCATGATATTAAAAATGTTATTTTCCTCTAAAATGGTTCCCCTTTAATAAAAAAAAAAAAAAAAAAAAAAAAAAAAAAAAAGAAGATCCTAAGTGAGCTCTGATTTTGTATACAGGTATAAACAGCTGCTGAGTTCTTAAATATAACATAGAATATATCTAGTAAGATACTGGAGCCCCATTGTCCTGTGGAAAAGCTCAGGAATATATTACCAGCTCAAACATGTTCAAACTAACTGCACCTCAGAGCACTTAATTTCTGCTTTACTGCCACCTTTAAAATGCCTCCCTGAATGACTTAATTCTATTTCTTTGTTTAAGAGAGCACCAGAATGAGATTAAATCAGCAAAAAAAAATTAAAAAAAAATAAAAAAAATAAAACCAAAACCCAAAACACAATGGCAGGTGATTACAAAAACTTTACCCATCGAAGTTAAACATAAATTTGCTTTCCACTGACCCTTTCTCAACATTGCACAAGATTTTGTGTTCAGGGATCATCGTGGTTCACCCTCTCAGTTAGCATCCAGTCATGCTGAAAAGAGAGACGGGCTTGCATTGAACCCTCCACCTGAGAAGGTGGCACCCACACAAAAACAAATGATGTTCTGCCGGTGGGAAAAAGCCCCTTTTGTTTTAGGATCGTGCCCAGCACTGGGTTTATTTTGCCAAACCAGCCTCAAGGCTCCAGGCTCCATGCGGAATTTCATGGCTGCTCACAGGAGGAGGCATCGAGTTCCTCCCTGGATGGGAAGAGATCTGCTCAGACAGGGAGAATTTGGAGCAGCCTGGCAGCACGAAGCAGCCACGGCCACAGCTGGAAGCTGAACAGCTCATCCACACAACACATCGATCCCCACATCTTAATTTTTTGCAGATACTGCGGTTCCTCAAAGCCCAGACCGATTTGTTGTTGAAAAATACCACTGATCTTCAAAGCCTCTTGAAAGCTGGGTGCCCCAGGAACCTGGGGCAGGTTGAAATTATGTTAATATCTCTGTGAGCATTTCCATTGTGCCTCTTTTTATTCCTTCAGATCTTCAAAATCAAAACAATGTTATAATTTTTTGACAGTTAAAAAAGATTTTTTTTTAATTATTCTAATCATTACCTGCATTCAATTACTAATTTCAATTTCATAGGATAAACTAAACTTCACAATTTTGCAGAACCTAAGCAACAATTTTGAATGGCTACTAATAAAGTTAACTATTAACACTAATTTACTTTTCAAATAAAACCACACCAACTTCAAGTGCAATATGGAAATGAAAATCTCATTATTTTAGTTATCTGGGGGAAAAAGATTGACTCTGTGCAATTTGTTCAAAATACCTGAAACTGCTGAAAAATTACAAATATTATTATGGAAAAAGCAAGATCTGTGAGCTTAGAATTGAGATTTTCACTGGGTGAGAATTATTGCCTTTTATTTATTCTAAAAGCAACGTCCTGCTTGCTCCATGAATACATCCTGATGCCAGAATTTGGTTCCATGACTTTCCACAAATCAGTCTGGATTTTTTTAGACTCTCCTTGAGTCAAAAATGACCATTCCCATTTTCCCAGCAGGTTCCATTGGGTTTCCAGTTTTTCAAGAATAAAAGCAGCCTAATTGCATCTTCCACCATTTCCTGACTGGAATATAACAGCCCCACAGACAGAATCAGAACTGAAATTAAGTGTATTCTGCTCCTGAGCACTTTATGACACTGGAGTTTATGGTCAGCTCTACAAAGCTGGTAACTCATACAAGTTCAGCCATTCTGCAATGACAGAAATCATAAAATATAAAATATTTGTTCATCATAGGAATTTTACATTCTATAGTTAATGTTTTTCTAGCTCAGCAATTCGTTTTGCTGATTCAAAAAAAAAATCTTATTGGTCTGGTAAAAGTTAAATAAAATTCAGAATTAAGTATTTAAAATATGAGTTCCTAAGACCTTAATTTGTATTAATGCTCCCTTCTTAAAGTTTTTGACAGAATTCCATTCATAATGAAATGTTCAGAGGTAATTATTTCTCTTTCTTCTATGTGAATTATGAGAATTATTTATATACTCAATCTTAATATCACAGCTTCATTGCCTAATAGGAAAAATCCACAGGATATGAATCATTCCGAGAAAGAATTAAATTTTTTTTTGTTCTGTTTTAAAGGAAAAAAAAAAAGGAAAAAAAAAAAGAGAGAGAGAGAAGGATGAAAAGATTTCTAATGACATAAAATTCAAAGTGCTGCAGGCTCTGCTTGCAAATCAGAGTTCTTGCCACAGAACCCAAGGCTCTGGTTCCTCCCCTTGCCTGCAAAGCCATAAACTGCAAGGCTGCAATGATCAGTAAAGGAAATGCTGGGGTGACAGTGAGGCAACCAGTTAAATTATTAATTAAAGAAGGCAAAGGCTGAGTGGTGAGAGCAGCAGGCTCCTTTTTTGTGCAGGGATGGTTCAGCCCCTGCCCCTGGCCCCCAAACCAGCTGAACGGTCCATGTTGATGTGAGCAACAACACAGGACACAAACTTCTCCTTGTTTCCAAAAACAGCTTGGGGAGATGAATCTGACTCCATTTATTAGAAATAATTACTCCCTTTTTATACATTTTTATACAGGCCACTGTGATTGGTGAACAGAACTCTTCACCCACGTTGGCCAAACCAGAGGAACATCAAAAGAAATCCCTCCCACAGAAAGAATTCCAAACATGGGGTTTGTTACAGAAACATTCCTGGTGTTTTGTTCTGTTGCCTGGGGAAGTAGTTTCAGCAACCCAAAACATCAGGAAAAATGAGTTTTAGAAACTCAGAAGCTCCAGAAACCCAGACTGCAGTTCCCCCATAAAGGAACGGGCCCTGCACAAAGCTTATTACAAACTACAGAGAAGCTGTAAAAGCCATAAAAATTTCGACTGACATTTATTGCCAGCCAGTAGCTCGAGGATGTTGATATATATTGATAACAGTCTGCTTTGTGACATTTTCAAAGTTTACTCCTAATTCACTTGCAGAATATGCAAATATCTTTCTTTTTTTTTCCCTCCAAGTCATTAAGTCACTGCAATATCCACCTGTATTTTTAATGGGTTTTTACCTATTTAACAGATATTCTTCTGTGTGTTTTACAGGCTTATCCTGCCAAAAACAGCTTTTCTAACACGAGAAAAGGCAGATTCTAACAAACTTTCAAGTTAATAACTGCAACAAGTGTTTACAGATAGGTTTTATGGTAAGAAATAAATAAGTATTACTACATAAAACACCTTGAGACAGGAGGGAATTTTATGTACACCACTACATATATTTATATGTGCATGCAGATATTCCTGATATTTTTTAAACACTCATGCCAAGCTCTGAATAGTCTTTACAAAGAATTATGGCTGGGAATGGGCTTTATTCCTTCTGAGCTTTCAAACAAGGAGGCTGAACAAAGGTGTTTCTTTTAAGTATCATTAGAAACACTGAGGGCAAGGTTTTATCTGTGTCACACGTGAAAATTCTGCATTTACAATGGGTCTCATTGTACTAATCCAGTCACAGGTTTATTATCTACTATTCCTTTAGGAAATGTCACAAATCCACAGAATGTCCTTGAGCGTTAAATCTTGCATTTTGATCTTTGATTTAACAGATAAAAGATATAAACCTACATTTATCCAGGCAATTCCTCAGTGGCTGTACATCTGTAATAGCCCAGAAATAGCTTATTCTAGTCAGCATATTGTATAAATTAGGATCAGTAACTTTTTTTTTTTTTTTTTAGGCAGAGAGACAAAAATATTTGGTCTCAGAATATTCACTGGGGTTCCACACTTCATTTCAGAAAGCAATACTTGCAAGATCTCTTTATTTCTAAACACAAACATAACACCCTCAAATTGTATTTTCTGATCAGCAGCTGCCTCAGTAGAGCTCTAGGAAATGGAGAAACTGGCTGAGAAGAAAATTTATATTTAAAACAAATGCTCCTGAAATATTAAAGAAGTGAAAGTAGAGACAATGAAACCCAAAGATTTACAACATAAAATATATCTGTAATGTTTTGTACAACACCTTGTTAAAAACTGATTTCCTCTCTGTTATTTATATTCCGTGTGGTATTGATGTGTAACCAAAAGTGAGGGAGAAGAGTCTGGACCCATAAATCCAGAAAAGCAAAATAACAAATCCTGCTACCTGCATCCTTGGCTCTCCAGAAAAATCACTCCATGCCAGACCAAAGGACCAAATGTTCTTGTAAACTGGTTTTATTTGTGATAAATGTATTAACAATGCTATTAAAAAAAAAAAAAAATCTTCCTCTGGGAAGAAGAACAGCTAAAAGTTGAATCCTGACTGGATTCAAAGGCAACACGAGTCACTCAGCACCACCGAATCTGCATTAATTGGGACCTTTTAGTACCTGGCTCCCCTGGGAGCCATTAAACACATTTACTGCTCATAATCCACAAGAAAAATCCACTAAAACGAGCATAGGTACAAAGCAAGGGAGATGAAAACAGAGCAGTCTGCCCCAAATGAATTAGCCCCAGATTCAGAAAGTTGTTATTTAGAGTAACACCAAGAAGCAAAGCGTTTCTTTGAAGTCCTTGTTCCAGGAGATGTAACAGGTCCTAGGAATTGCAAATAGGCCAGATTAAAATAACTTAGAATGTTAATAAAGGTAAGAATTATGCATTTGCTTTGCTTTTGATTTCAATCTTCTTGTAAAAGTCCTGACACTGAATATTGCCCAGCAATGCCTGGGGCTGGGGACTGAGACAAACACAACAAAAATAAACCTCCACAATGTATCATTCAATAGAAAACTTGAACAAAGGAGAGCAAAACCCACAAGTTGCTGTGAGAGAGGGAAACATCTTCTGCAGTAAATTGCTGGGGCTTTCAGAGCAGCAATTTCCAGGCTACAGAAGGACAATGTCGTGTTCTTTCAGATACAAGTGTTGGAGAAAAAGGCTTTTCCTGCCCAGCAGAGAAATGCTTTGTTTGGGAGGCAGGGGAAGCATCCCCAGCCCTGAGCCATGACCTGACACTGCTCTGGGAGATTGCTTGCTCTGAATGGACTCTGCACTCACAGCCAGAGCCTTGAATCCCTGCCTTTCATGAGCTGCTCTTCCACCTTCCACTCCCAGACACCAACAGCACTGGGAATCAAGCCTGAAAAATATTTACATCTCGAAGGTGCAGTTTAAAAAAAAAAAAAAAAAATATACTTTCAAGAAAACTTCACCATTATTTCACGTTTTGCTTTGAAAATATTGCATTTTTAAGTTTTCTCCCTCCTCTATCCATAACTGATTGTACTTTGTTTACAGTGTAAAAAAATCTGATACAAACACCTCTGTGGCTGTTTGAATGTTACAAGGAGAATTTGCCTCCCAATCCCCAGTTTAGTCACTTTTGAGGTCTGACTAAAATTCTCAAAAATGAAGGTGAAGAGGATGTAAAATTGATTTTGTGGCCAGAAATACCACTGATTAATTGTTTAAGAGTAACATTTCGCTGTCAATAATGTCAAAGCCTTAGATACTGAGAGCCTTATGTTAAGAAAAGGAATTCTGAGCAGCGGGCTCATCCCACCAGGAACACTTTGGGTTGGGTTTCACTTGGGTTTTTTCCCTTAAAATATGATGGCGTGCTAGAAATTAAGTGTAGCACGGCTGTGGAATTGAGTAAATGTTTGTTGGCCTTGTTCTGGTGCCAGTGGCCTTATTTCCATTTCTGATATTTCCATTTTCTCTGGCTTTTTATTGAGTCTGGAAAGCACTGAGGAAGCCACTGTAGGATAGGGGGTCCCTGTGGCTCTTCCTCTTCAGACCCTTTTATCGAGTGTTCCACACAATCTACACATTCAGAAACCAAAATATTCAGCTCATGCACCCAACCCATGGTGAGGAATTCCATCTCGGGAACCGGAATAATTAAAGCTGGAAGTTCCTGCTCGCATGGACAGTTGACAAATATTGAATTCCCCATTTCCCTGG
This sequence comes from Sitta carolinensis, assembly GCA_032173965.1. Classification (NCBI taxonomy): domain Eukaryota; kingdom Metazoa; phylum Chordata; class Aves; order Passeriformes; family Sittidae; genus Sitta; species Sitta carolinensis. The sequence continues at coordinate 3,395,631 of CM063286.1, read as the reverse complement.
TCTTTAACTTCAGATATGTGTGAAATAAATGAAGAAATAAACCTTATTCTAATTCAAACATTAAGGTGATTGTGGAGAGTGCATTGATTGCACTGTGGTATTAATTAAACATTACATTGTTAGTGGAAGCAAGACAGGGGTGGGTTTAAAAAAACCAAGCAAGTTTCAGCCACTTTGTAGAGAAAATTCACAGTGAATTTATCCCATTGTTCCAGGTGAAATGCAGTGAAATCCTGAGCCAAGCATCACCCATTCTTCTTTAGCTCAAATGGATCAATAGGAAAAAAAAAAAAAGGTCATTTTCGGTGGGTCTGAATCAATGCAATTTTCAGGCAAACTCCCCCTTTTTTCTCTTCATATTCACTATGTAATGCTGCCATATTTGCCTTTTTCCTTTTTAGAATCATGCCTTATTCTACTATTATTTTAGCATTAACTCTGATATTTGATCTTATTATAAGCCTTTTATTTTTTTCATTCATGATGATAAAAGATTGCAAAAGCAGAGGACTTATGTACCTTTGGTAATGAGAGCTGGCTCTCCTCAGCAGAACATCACCCCATTGCAACCTTTAAAGGAGAATCTGTGCATTTTGGGTTCTGATTGGAAATCTAAATAGAGCTTAAAACATACCCAACCAAAGAAACATAATTAAAATGTGAAGAAAAAGAAAATCCCAACAAAATACACACAAAGGGATTTGTAAAACCCGTACTTTTTTGCCTTTAGCCCAGCAAAACTGGAAAAGTAGTGGCAAATGACACTTGTTCTTACTATCTGAGATATGTCAGTATATTGATATAAAATATTCAATATCACAAATAATTTGGAATACAACAAATATTCCCAATTATTTGTGGTTTAAGTTGTTTGACAGCTGAAGAGCCAAGAAAAAGGTTCCTGGGCAGGTACCAGTGCACTACAATGTTTGGAGGGGAGTGGGGATTGTGTTTCCAAAGGAACCACAGGACTCACACATTTCATTATTCCTCTATTTATTTTTCATTAAGGTGTTTCTTTCATTAAGGCATTTAAAGCTTTCTGCACCTATTGAGATGAATTCAAAATTTAAAAGGAGCACAAAGACAGCAGAATTGGTAAACGAGTGCTGCCACTGATGAAGTGCAGCGGTGAGCAATGCTTTGTGAAGGCTTAGTCTGATTTTTATTCAGTGCAGAAGACACAAAAGGTCAAAATGGATTGCCTTGAGGCATATCAGTAGCACAAATTGTGCCTCCTGTTGCCTAGACATCACAAGGGTTTCCAAGTTAGTGTGCCTAAGAACTGAGCACCTTCTCTGGCTTTAAAAACCCACACGGTGGATTATTGGCCCAACAGTCAGAGGACAAGGCTCGATGGCAACTTTCCCCTCCACATTACACTGGTTTCTAATGGTGGTCATCAGCACTTGCAAACTCTCCGAAGATGTGACCCAGTTCAATGCTAAGTGCTCAAAGATTCTTTTCCTTTGTTGTTCTCTGCAATATCTGTGTTAGAACAGTTCGATTTTAGAATCGCTGTGTCTAACACTGCATTGATAGCACAGAGACTGACTGAAGCACTACTGCACCTTGAAAACAAATTTATTTAGTGAGGACAGAGACCAGAGGAAATTGGAAATGCTGGTTATAGAGCCACTCCACAGCACTTTTTAACATCTCATCCCCATTGAAGAAAAGATGCAGTCATGTGGAATTAATGCATGGCATTAATAACAATGCGGATTTGTAAAAGCAAAGATGCAGGAGAGAGCATCTCCATTCATTTCCTTTTATAATGTCTTCAGTTTGGAAGTGTGGTGGGTTTTTTTTTTTTATTTCAGTGATAAATCTAGAAACACTTAAGCTATTACAAAGAATTACATCCTATTGATGAAATGCTGCAGTGCTGTTCTATTGCAGTCTAATGGGGAAAAGACACAGTGAATAATAAGAAATTATATCAAGACAAACATCTTAATTAGCTAGATTCTATTATAATTCTATTGTAAATTTCGTAGCACTATTACAAACTGTTTCATTTAACATAGGAATTCAAAATACACTCATCCAGTATCTGCTGCAATATTTCAAAATATAGAACCCTGATCTTATTCCCCTGAAAGTCTCATTGACTGTGGAAAGGACCCAGTATGAAAATCAGCTTTGATTATCCTTTACCTCTGGGAGAGGAGGAATACCTGGGAATCTGCCAGCATAACAAAAGTTACCTCCCATTCACCTCATTTCCCTGCTTCACCTTGCCCCACCCCTTCTTAACAATCAGAAATAAAACCCTGTGGAAGGTGGGAACATCTCAAGCACTAAATTGTTGATGTTTTCTGGAGCTGTTCTTTTGAGCCATCAGTATTTCTGGCTGTCTCTAGGCCAAAGGTTTTATAGATTTGTTTCCATGGATTTTGTTAAAATTTCCACTATTCAGAGATGCCCATAATGCTGAGCAGCTGGAAGAGGAGGAATAAACAGCCCATTATGTAAAAAAAAATTTATAAAGAATGGGGAGTTTCCTGGTCCCCAACATTAAAGGACAACGACTGCTGCACTTTCTAAAGTAAATTTCTAAATTTCCAAACCTTTATAATAAGAGGTGAACAAGTCAGCTTTTTATAAAAATGGTGAGAACTTTTTTTTTTTTTTTCCTGTGAAGGATTTTCAGGATTCTTTTATATTTCTTTCAGTGAAATTTTTCAAGCCTTATTTTACATTTTGTCCTTCTTTAACGTCTATACCAAAAATCTCAACTGGCCATCCAGCTGGCAGAAACATTACATTTGCCTTTTTTGTCTGTTTGTTTGTTTGTTTTTTGTTTGTTTGTTTGTTTTTGTTCTTGTGTTGTTGTGGTTGTTGTTTTAGCCCCATTTCTGATAGCATACAACAGGAAGGATAATCTCCATTAGAATGTATTTTACAGCCAACCCAGTCCAGCAGTTTGTTGATAAGTATTTATTGTAAGCTGACTGATCTGCTAAGGAAAAGCCTGAACAGCAGAAGTGTTGCTAAGTCTGGCTCCTCTTTCCTTTCTCCCTAAACTGTGCTGCTAAGCCACATGTTATTCCACTGAAAATCCTTGCAGATATCTGGGAATCTGATTTAAATTCACTGGTTATTTTTTAATTCATGGTAAAAGAAAGATCTCTGTCTCAGATCCAGTGCTAACATCTGTGATCCCCAGGGGGACCAGAGGCTGCTCCTGAACCTAAGACAAATGTGATGTCACTTCTGGCGTGTGCCCCACAAAGACTTCTGTAATTTTTGGGTTTATTTCCTTAAAAATATTCATTTTCAATCTCACAAATGAATGCCCTGTGAGAGTAAAGTCAGACTCCACAGAAGCCCTTCAGAGTGTTCCAGTGTCTGAGGAACATCCCAGACCTTCCCCTGAGCAGGGCTCAGCTCCAGCAGAGCCCCCAGACCACGCAGGGTTAACCCTTTCCTGCCAGCCACAGCTCTGCCTCCAACTCAGAAAAGAGGGGTTTATCTCAAGCCTTTTCATTTATTCTTTGGAGTAAAGACACTGCCTCATTAAACGTGATAATCATCCTCTTAGCTGTCTCCTTCCTACTTAATGTGGGAAGTGTTGAATCACAGAATTGCCTGGCTTGGAAGGGACCTCAAATCCCACCCAGTGCCCCCCCTGCCAGGCAGGGACCCCTCCCACTGTCCCGGGTGCTCCAACCCCAGTGTCCAACCTTTGGCACTGCCAGGGATCCAGGGACAGCCCCAGCTGCTCTGGGCACCTGTGCCAGGGAAGGATTTTTCCCACATATCCCATCCAACCCTGCCCTCTGCCAGTTTGAAGCCATCTCCCCCTCCTTGTCCCTCCAGGCCCTTGCAAACCTTCTCTCTCCATGGTTCCTGTAACTCCCTTCAGCTCCTGGAAAGCTGCACTTGGCTCACCCCAAAGCCTCAGTTCACTTTCAGTAGTAAAACCTGCTCCCTTTAGCTCATAACCCAGTTTCAACAGAAAGAATGTGTGCGTGTGAGAGACAATAACAAACTCTCTTTTCAGGTCTGGTTCCTCCTTGCATTTACATCGTTGCAGGGGGAGCTCTGCTGCTCTGACACATCCTCACTCCCTCAGCATGAAGTTACACAGTGCAAATTTTAAATACTGAACTCCATTGACCAAGCAAAATAATTTTAAGAACGGTCTGTGGTCTAGGCAGACAAGAAAAGTTTCATTTTTTTGTTGTTCTTTACAGATTAGACCAGTCCCATAATATGCAAATACGACCCTGTAGTACAAGCAACATCTTTACATGTTTCTTTTCTTCTAAGACTTAAACTACAAAAATATCCCCTTCTGATTATCAGCAAGATATTTTGGTATCTCACAGTCCATGGATCAGCAGCAAATTTGGCTACAGCAGAATTTGTAGCAGAGCAAGATTAAATGAAGGCTAGTCTTCCCAAAAGGTGATTGTTTTTTTGAGCAAAGCAGACCTTGCAGCCACAGCAGGTGTTCTGGCAAGAGAAGAAGCAAATTCTGGTTCAAGAAAGAAGCCTGGAGAGTAAAATCCTCCTGCCCTTGTGTGCCCTTTCATGAAATGATTGAAAGGCCACAAAACCAGAATATATGATGCTGTTAAAATGTATTTTTTTGTTTTAAAATCCAGGCTTAAAACTGTAATATTTAATAATTATTCACTTCAGTAACATGTTAATTCTTACTAAATGTCTCTTATGCATTTACAGGAGTCTCTGAAGTCGCATTTTGGAGCCTTGTCCCCATAGCAGGGAAGATTTCCATGAACACAGCCTGTGATAATCAGTATTGGAAAAAATTGTGGTCCAAGACCAGGCCAGGATCTGTAAAAAAACCTCTGCCCAGCATGCCACTTCCAGATTCCTACTGCATCAAATACTAATATTTGTATTAATATTTCATGGATTCAGCACCTTAGGATTTGGTAAATAATTCCGTTACTTGTAGGTGGAGAAATGATGACCCTTATTGGTATTTGGTTAAAAAGAGTTCACCTCAGCTACACAAGGTACAGCAATGCCTCAGAGGTGATTTTTTCCTTTTATACTGATGATCAATAGAAAAAACAAAAAAACATTCACAGCTGGGAGAGGAGAGTTCCCAGCAAAACCTGTGATCTTAGAGTGACCTCAAACAAGAAAGGAAAAAATGAAAAAGAAGGAAGAAATTAAAGTTGATCTTCATCACCAAACTCACAGTGATAAAGTCAGTTGTGCTCTCTCTAGACTCGGGTCTGTCACCAGGACTGCAGCTGTGAAGGCAATTGTGTGTCAGCCTGGCAGAGACAGGGGCTGCAAATGCCTTAAGATTCAGTTGAGATTCAGCTTTTCTGTTTTTCAGATTCTGGGCTGGGTTAGTGGGCAGTTCTGGGTTTCCTATTCAGTGCTCCTGAGCTCTCTTCACAGAGTAGGCAGACAAAACAATTCCTGCTCTAGACTGGAACCAAGGACAACTTTCAGGCCCAAGAACAAAACCAACAGTGGAGTGAGAAGGAAAACCAAGGAGGATGGAGCTTCATGACCTGAAGCTGTAATTGGACAATGAACTCCAATATGCTGATGGACCAGAACTTATCAAAGTGTGAGACCTTGTGTCTGTTTGTCCATTTTGTGACCATTTTGGGTTCACCTTGGGTGTGCCCAGCCAGGCTCTGGCACTGCCCAGCTGTGCCCAGTGATGCTGTTAATAAATCCCTGCTTTGTCCTTTTGCTCTGTGCAGTCTCAGTTCCAGCTCAGCTCCAGAAGGCACCAGCTGGGGGAACACATCCCTTCCACAGCTCTGTCTGAACAGCAAGGAATTCCAGCAGAAAATCCAGAGAAGCAAAGCCCAAGGTAGGAAAGAGACACAGAAGACAAAACAGTCTTTCTTTATGATGAAAAAAACCCTCTTAATACAGAAAAACCAAGAAAGAACACATGGCTGAGAGGATAAATGGAACCCAGAGAATTCACCAGTGGAACAGAGACGGGAGGAGGAAGATCAAGGAGTGCCTCATTCACACAGAGTCTTCTTTGTTCTCTGAAAATATTAATTATTGAAAGCAGATATTCCCCCCCTGGGATTAACAGAAAAGTAAGAAAGACATTCACTCCAGCAATTTCATTTTTAGCTACCAAAAACCCCCAGGGAAACACTGCAAGGTCCAAAAGACAGCAGCAACATTGACTCCCTGTGCTTTGTTTCATTTGTGGGCTCTCTTTATGTAAGCAGGACTATGTGCTGTAAAAGTGGGATTTGGGGTTGGGAGTTTAGAGAGAATTTTGGCTCAGAATTTTTGGTGAAATGCAAAACTATACAAATTACCTTTTTCCCTGAGTTCTACTTATTTTCAATATGAAATACAAAATGTGCTGGAAAGCCCAGAGCACACATCAAACCAGATTTGAACCTTTCTTATCAATGACATGATTTTGAGAGGTGCTGTCATTTTAACATTCACAGAAACATCAAATACTGGTTTGATACTTTTGTTAGGATTGTTTTATTCAACAACATTATTATCCAGGCAGTGATGTACAGAAATCATACCACAAAGTGGAGGTGTTAAACAGGAAATTGTCAGATCAAACAGAATATTTCATTACCTTTCCCAGATGCATGTTTTTGTTTTGTTTTTAATCTGCTCCACTAATGACCAAAAATATCAGAATCACAGTCTGTGGCTTGAATTTTAAAATACAATTATCAAAGAGTGCTTTCTTAATCATCATTATTTTCCTGTACTTTGTAGCATTTGCAGCCTGTCACGTCTGTGCATTAAGTATTTCCCAATATGCAAGGTGAATCAGAGAAATACTATTAAGGTAAATAAAATACACCCTCAATTTTCTTAAAGAGGATTTTGACATCATCCATTTCTGCAGCAATCTTTCTGCCTTCACCACTGAAGAGAAAACAGACTCAAAAAGGTTGGAAAATTTACCTGTAAACAGGCTCACGAGGAATTAAAGATCTGATTCCTCTGCCCAAAAATCAGTCCAAAGTCAAGTAAAACTGGTGACCTCTGGAAATGTGAGGTGGTGAGAGGCAGTGGAAGCCAAACCTCCAGTGAAATTAAAGTCCCAACCCTGTTTAACCACAGCTATAATTTTATGGATTGATATTTTTACACCCAGAAACAGAACATAAGGGTAAAATAAAAGGAAGATGCATTCAGAGACTTAATCTGTATTAGTTTCTACTGTTTTAAATGTAAATACTGCAGGAAGCGCACTCTTAGGCAAAATTTCCTTGGAGGGAAAAGTAAAAAAAGGAGATAAAAGAAGACATGGAGCCTTGCAAGTTATTTTTTCTCACTAGCTAACTAAAGGCAGTCTCAATGAAAGCTTCTCCCCTAGAAAATACCAATTACAACAGAGAAACTACAGTCACTTCCAAACCACAGCAGGGCAGAACTCTTGGCTCCTGCATATTAACATTTCTTAGAAATTCTACTGCATTTTTTAGCTTTTCAGAGAGTTTAAATGTCTAAGTTAGATTATATGAATAATGTAGGATTGCTAAATTGTCCTTCTCTCTATACTGACTGGAGAGGAAATCTAAATCAATTACACATCAGTGATTTATCTAGAGACCATGGTCTGAATATCCAACCATTAAAGTACTGCTTTGGTTCATAAAGATGTGAGAGAGGCTGGGTTTAGTTTGTTAGGCCATGGAGAACGAGAACCTGAGGAAATTCTGCTTTTATTTTCAGCACAGGAACTGACTGAAAGCTCAGTGAAAGAATGAGCATGTTTAACTGTGACCTCCTTGGGCTGCTCCACTTCTCAAATATTGACTTCCAGAGCACAACAGCCACCTGTCCTCAAGCTGGGAGGGCACACCGAGGAAATAACCAGCCACAAAGTCCACAAACACTCTGGTTTTACGAGGGGAAGAGGAACAGCAATGCAGCACCAGCCAGAGGAAGTGGCTGGACTGAGAGGGGGAATCGTGGGGGATAGAAAAGCCATAAAGCCGTCAAGAAAGCTGAGGGAAAATGAATCTGTGAAATGAGAGAAAGTCAACTGTCAGCAAGGTTGAGAAAGTAAGAGAGCTATGTGCAAAATTAAGGATGGCCTAGAGAAAATGTTATGTTAGATAGCAGGAACCTGTGAGCTGAACAGTGGACTGCTGGCTATTGTTTGAGACCCTGGCAAGGCAGCATTGTTAGAAAGAAGCACACCTGAGCTTGTAGCCATTGGTTAGAGCAGCTGCTTGTTAAGCTTCTGCAATCTGTAATTGGCTGAAAAAGTTTTAAAAGTGCTCTGCAGCCAGGAAGGTGTGGCTGGCTGTTTTGGTGTGGCTGAAGCCTTTTGCTTGAAACTGTGTAAATGAGGCTGATAGCAAAAATGGAATAATAAAATAAGCTCCAAGACAGCCACACTGGCCACCCCATCTCATCCACGTTTGTAAATGGAATATTAATATCTGGCACAATGCACCCTGGTGGGGCTGCAAGGGGCTGTCCCTGGAGGGAGCATGGCCAGCAGGGCTTACTGCAAGGAAGCTCCAGAGAAGTTTTTTTACTGAAGGAGTGATGAAATACTGGGGTGATCTGCCTGGGGAGGTGCTGGAGTCCCCAGCCCTGGATGTGTTTAAAACCAGACTGGATGTGCACTGGGTTGAGTCGAGCTGGTAGGGCTGGGTTGGGCTCAGTCTTAAAGGTCTCTCCCAAGCCTGTGGTTCTGTTCTAAGTGCCAGAGCCTCAGAGCAGGGACTGCCAAATCCCTGCCCCTCAGCCCTGGGTACCAAGCAGCTGCACTTTTGATGTGTCCTCAGGTTCTCTTTTGCATTTACTCATTGGAGATCAAAGCATTGACACATGAAAAATTGCTGGATCTGTTCTATCACGGGGGTTTCTTTGATCACAGGCTGCACTTAAAGAAAAAATAAAAATCAATTTCTTTATTATGCCTCAGTGCACTGATTGGATCCAAAAATCTGTAGCTGGATGCTCTGCCAGCTCCCACAAGCACTGTTGGATCCTCGTTTGCACCTTGATGAGATTTTCTCTGGACATTGTCATGGAATCACTGACTATGGAAACCGCTGCTGCTGTAATCTGAATTTGCAAAGGTGCTAAATCTGGTGTCTGTGAAACAACAGAGTCACAAGAATTTCTCAGTCTGCTTGGGTAGGTCCCTGCAAATTCAAGAGTTTGTGTTCTCACCAGTCCCTGGCCTGTCCAAGATTGGAGTTTCAGCAGAATGCATGGTGGGGAGAGTTTTCCAGTGTTCCACAAAGATAACACCTAAAAATGGGTAACACTTTTAGAAATCCCAAATTCTTAAAATTTCCTATTAACAGATATGGCTTAAAGCAGACAAGATCAGCAGGTGGAAATGCTGCCTGCCCTTTGAGAGACACTAAATCCTGCCTTGTCTTCCAGCCAAGCTGGTTCAAAATTAATGACAAAATACTCATAGTAGTTTTAGGGAAATAAATTTGCAAATTCCCTACTTAAAATTTAAATTTCAATTATGTTCCAAAACCTACTTATTTTTGCAACATCAGGAAAAGTCAGGATACAACATTTAAATTAAAAAGAGAAATTAAAATCACTAACTGCAGCTTCCCCCCCTCCACTGCCCCAGTCATGACATTGGCATGTAGTGTGAGATGAAAAATTACTGGAAAAGTTTGATGCTTTTTTCTAAACTCCTGGAGCAAAGCACAAGCAGTGATTCTTGATACTGTCCTTACACTGGTTGTATTTTCAGTAACAGTGACTGTGTTAAATATAAGATGCTTAGCAGTGCAGTCCCCTCAATATTGGCCAGTGAGTAAAATTTTTATCGGTGACATGCAAAAATCTGAAAGGCAACATGTTCTGGTTTATCTTTTGAGTCCAAACTCAGGACATTTTTCTGTTTTAACTACAATTGCTCAGGAGTGCTGCACGAGCTCCAAAGCAGCAGAGCTGTGCAGCCATGGCCCGTGGGCAAGCTGGGACCTGGAGCCCACAATAAACAACACTCAGGACTCCAGCAGCTCAATTCTGAAATCCATCTCTTCGAAGGGAAAAAAAATAATAAACAAAAAAAAAAAATTCATTTACTCTGCAAGCAAAGAGAACCACAAGAGCTGTAACTGTACAGGTCAGGAAAAACTTTTGCCTTGCTGCTTTCCACTCCTTGGAGCCTCTCACACCTGAAGGGCTGCTGGGCTCAGACTGAGGAGCTGGGCTTCCCCTCTGACTGTAAAGCAATTTTTATCACTCCCCCAGCTCAGATATTCTCTCAGATTATTTGGCTCCTGCACAAGTACCAAGCTCACAGAGATTATTTTAAGGTCAGAGATGCACATGGGGCCAAGGAAGGAGTTCAGAGAGACACCTGTACTTCAATTTGTGCATTCCAGTTTTACACCACTGCACTGACATGACGTCCAAAGCACAGCACAGAGGTCAGCCAAACCTTTTTCCCCTAAACCATGGTCCCTCCTTGATCTCTCCCTCCCTTCAGCCACTGAATCTCAGGATTTCAGTATCCAAGCACTCCAAGCTCTAGCAGGTACAACCAGTTTTATCTGTATCCTTGGTCCCTCACTCTTTTAATCTTTTTTTTTTTTTTTTTTCTCTAGATCTGTGACTCAGGAGAGTCCTTTCATTAAGCAGTGCTTAGATGTAGGTGGCTTAGTGCTTAACAAGTAAATTCATGGTGGTGGTGTGATCTGTACCACTGATCAATAAAAGAACAAGTGAATCTTTATTAATAAACCCTGGTGCATCTCTGAAAGTACTTCAAACCAGGATCAGACTGTAGGGTATTGACAACAGCAGCATATCCCACTCTGTCAGACACTGAACTGAGTTCAAAAGTGACCTGACTTCAATATCACAGGTTCCAGCAAGACTACAGCATTAACATCCTAATTTTTACTTACTTCAAACTCACATTGCATTGCTGTTGCATGGGAAAGATCAATATACATAACTGGCAGAACAGTTTTAAGGAAATTATACTTCTTATTTTAATGCCTACCTGATACTTGTTAAAGGGAAGTTTCACAGAATGGTTTGGATTAGAGGGGACATTCAAGATCATCTTGCTATCTTGTTTTATCCCCCTGCCATGGGCTGGGACACCTTCCCCTTCCACCAGACCAGGTTGCTCCCAACCCCACCCAGGGCTGTTATTTCTTCCTTTTTCTCACTCTTTCCCCCTCCTAAGAACAATTTCATCTCTGTTTCCCTGCTTCTGGGTCACACCAACCAAACCTGAAGCCTTTTTAGCTACAAGCATGCACAACTCTGCTGGGCAAATAATACATTGACAGTTTTCCTCCTCTGGCTTTTGTGCTCTACTGCTCTGCAGCTCTGCTTTATGGTCGTGATGTCGAGAGAGAGACAAGCTAAGAGACAAAAAAAAGGCAGAAATCCTGCTGCATTTTACTCTAAACCCCACTGAAATTATTGCTTTCCTGACAAACTTACTACATATAAACAATGCCAGTCAGGCAGAGGTGAGGAACCACTGTAGCCAACACATTATTTACAAAATATTTTACTTTTTTAAGATACTGCGTCTCAGTGACAATAAAAAACATTGAAAAAAATTTCCCCTTTTTTCAATCCTGACTGGAGTCCAAGTTCTAAATTGACACAGGTTTATAAAGCCAGCAGCCAAAAGGCCAAACACTGACTGCCCTTGCAACAGGCAAATAAATCCAATGAGATTGAGTCCAAGTGTGATGGTGTTCAGTGGTGCCATTAACAGGCTGGGTAATATGGTGTTTAGAAAATGTAAGAGGATTTCAGACTACATCCAAATATTTAATATCAATTTTAATCCAGATGGCAAACAACACAGAAAATGATAAGAATAAACCTAAACTGATGCTCAGGGTAGAGGCACCCTCGGATGAGTTCCAGCTGTTCAGCTCTTGCAGTTTTATGCTCCTTTGGAACACTTGTGCCTATGAGGAGCACGAGGCTTTTTATTGCCAGGTAGGTGCTGCAAATTTCTATGAGGGTGTTTAATGTGTCATAATTTAAAAGGAAATACAGCCACAAATGCACAGAACACATGCACTAAAAGTCCACCAGCAGTGAGGTGACAAACATCATTGCTGACTTCATCCATTAGGGTTTGCTGCTGCAGATTCCACGTGGGCTGTGAATCAGAGCCCTGCACATTGGCAATGCACAAGGTTCAACTTCCTAAACAGTCCAAGCAGGCTCGTGTTCCTAAGTCAGGGCTAAAAAGGTGTTTAATCATTTATGAGGAGCACAGCAGCTCTAAGAGGGGAAGCTGTTAGCAAGAATCCCTGTTCGTCCTGAAAGAAGCGAAAATAAAGTGTTTGTGAAACCCTCCTGGGGAATGCTCGTGTTCAAGGTGGAAAAGTGAGACAGACTTACTGGTGAGATACTCAAGTGGAATGCAAGAATATTCACCACAAATAGCAGAAAATTAAAGATACCCATCTTCCAAGCTGCCAGCTGCTGTTCAAAAAGCATTTCTCTTTGCCACTATCAGTGACTTTCAAAAGCAAAGCATCATATTATTAGATCTAGCAGAAAAGGATGCAGTTCAGTGTATGTTAAATAAATTAGATAACAGTAATGAAAGGATTCTCTACCCCAATAACTATCCCATAATTATTTACCCTTAATAATTGTCAAGGCTTATACAAACTACCAGACAATCTCCTTTACTTACATCGTGTCCAACCCTCTGCAGTATTTTAAGTACTCATAAGGTTATACAGCTGCCAGAACCCTGTAAAAACACTCCTTTCTTTTGAGGGGACTCAAGGCCATCTTTCCACAATTTGAGCCACTGTTATATCTTCAGTGATTGCAAAATTATAACGTATAAATATAAGAAATGCATTAGGAAGGCACAGGCTTTCTAAGGGCCAGTTTTCATTTTACACACTCTCATGAAACTTTGACATTGAAACTTTCACGTTGACCTGTGTAAATAACTTCTGCAAGCATTATTATTTTATTGTTTAACTCTTCACCTTGCCTCTTATCCCGTTCAGAACATGTATGTCCCCAGGGAAAAGGCTTTGATAATTTTTTTAATTTCACCAGGCAAAGCAATCTTTGGACAAATAAAAAACGGCACAGGAAATATTATATTTTAGTAAATACTATAATGTTATTCACAATGAAAATATCCTTTCAAGAATAATTCAGATCAATGTTAATATGAAGATTACTGCACAAGCTCCAGGTAGCCTGAGCCACAAAAATGAAAAAATGTGTCACTAAGCTAGAAATGACAAATTTGTGAATGGTCCAAAAACCAGCAAGCAGTATGCACATTACTTATGAATTATAGACACAGAACACACTCACAGAGTAAATAGAATTTTTCTAAAAGCTGTAATTCTTAAAATCTGGTGTTGACCCAAAATCTGGCTGTTATATATGAAGGTGTGATACATTAAGCTTTAATTAAGACCATCAAGAGAAATAAGTGCAGCCATTCCATCCCCCCAGGGCTCCCGTGGATGCAGGGGAATGTGGAGCCCAGGATCCCCCTGCCCTGGGAATGCACCTGAGCTGAGTGGGACACCCTGGCCAAGCTCCCGTCCTTCCAACACTGCTGGGAACAATTTGGGTTTGATGTGCAGGCAAAAATCAGAGTTTTATGTGGAGACAGCAGAGGCTGGACTCGCTCAGTCCCTGCTAACAGCTGCTGTTGACACACTGAATTCTGAGAACATGCTCACAAAACCAGAGCAGATTCACCCCTGAGCAGGAGTTTCTGCCATCCCCTTTCTCCTGAATATGTTTCTCCAAAATCCAGAAACTGTTTAAAACTCAGCATTCACATCCAGAAAAAGCAGCATTTTTGTACCCATATCTAATGCTCTTCAGAGATGGGCTACAGAGATATTTTGATAAGTTTAATCGAAAATTTCACAATTTTTCTTCCTGTTTTTCCTTTACCTTGATAAGTTTTCCCCCTCCTAATCTTAGCACGAGTTCTGTAAATCAAGAACAGTTGCCCTACAGCAAGATAATCACACAAGAAGAAGTATTATTGAAACAAGCCCCAAGATTGAGTTGTGTGGTTTGGGTTATTTTAAGCAAGAATGTAAATATTTGAACAGTATGTAAAACTGAATTAAGGAAAACCAACAAAAAACAGCTGAAAAAAAATCCTAAATTAATCTGGAAAAAATCTAAACTCTTCTACTTGAAGTACTTCCAGCAGCATTATATGTAAGGACACAAATGTTTATTTGGTTTTAGATTTAAAAGGCTATCATCATCATCATCTCAAGAGCATGTACAGAGGCAAACAAAAAGAAATCTCAGTTCTCTAATGCCTGCATTATGTACTTTAGAATCACAGAACACTGAAGATGCAGGAGATCTCCCAATATCTAATTCTAATAGAGATAATAAGAAAGCAATGAGGCTTAATGGCTTCAGTAGATAAAACCCAACAATCTCTGTGGACAGAAATAGTGCTGCTGTCTTGTTTTTTAACCATTTGGTTTGCAGGTAAATATTTCTGCTGCAAACACAGAGGAGCAGGGGAGGACAGGAGCTTCCAGCAGCCTCACATCATCAGTGCTGTGGGGAGAGACTCATCCCACCCACATCTTCAGCCATGTTCATGTATAGTCCAAATTTTGTTATTTTTGAGGTTTAACCCATTTTTTTTGATATGCAGCAGGAGATATGTTTGCATTAGAAAGGGGGTGGTGGTTCTGTAATCACAAAATCCTCACTGGCAAGGAAAGCTGAGATTTATAGCAGCAAGGTTGTGGCAAACCCACCACATCCAACTCTATTGCTGGGCAATTCCAGCTAATTCCTGGTGATTTCCATGGGAATTGTGTGTGCACAGCTCCTTACAGATCCCACGTGCCTGGGAAGCCACAGCTTCCTCTCCATACTCAACAAGATTTTCATCACTTAAATTGTTAATTTCTGAGACACAGGGGAAGTTCTGCAGCTAAAATATAACATCATAGGCAGACTCATAATGGGAGTCCTGTAGTTATTTAGATTCTGGAAAATTCTGCAGTGCCCCTTCATTTCCAGATCATTCTTAGGCTTGGCTCTGCACATTCTGGCCATACCTGTCATAATTCAGTGAGTTACAGCACAATAGGACTTATGCATAAAAAAACGTGGTTATAGACATTTTCTGCTGTGCAGGAGTTTGGTTTTATGATCTGTACACTCCTTTTAGATGCAATTTATATAAAAAATTGCAGTTATTTTTAATGTTATTTATATTACAACTCCCACGTATTGTATTTTTTTTTTTTTGTCCCAGCTCACCTGTAAACTAGGATTTTTTCCCCACATAAAATCCTAAGATTCCCTCTCTGGGATGCCTGTTCCTACTGGCCATGATTTTAATGATATATAATAGTAACCTGTCTTGAGAGAAGGGTCCCTAATGATATATAACACTAAAATAGCTTCTCACAGCACACTGATGACAGGTTGCAACCATCCATCACCAGAGAAGCAGTCAGCAAGATGAGGAGTTCAGGGGATACACACTGAGCAGAGCACAACCATAAAGAAAATATCAAACAGAAGCACAAAGCCAGATCTGGGGCTGAAGGCTGAAGGCATCCCCAGAGCCAGAGCTTGGAACAAACCATGAATTCTGGAACAGGCCTAAGTGACAGAGTATTGCTGATTAAATAGGCCCAATAACCAAAATATTTCCTTCTCCAATGAGTTAATTCTCTCCTGTTCCTGTTACAGAGGCAACTTTCACTCAGCAGCACACACAACGCATTTTAAAGTGCAAGAATTCTGAGGTGCTCAGTTCTGTGCAGGAAGGTAAACAGGATTTTAGTCATTCTATCTTAAAACTGAACCAGAGCAAGGGAGATTGCCATGGTGCAGATTGAAAACAAAATATGGTTTTCCATGGTACACATGGGGAGCCAGAAACTCCTGAGCCATGTAGGTGCTTGCAGAAGGATTTAGGTTGATTCTGCAGAATATGAAACAGAGTTCCCAACTGGTTGTTCTACTGTTGGTAAGAATATGCACATTCCTGCAGTAGGAAAGGTGAGAAGTGATAAAAACATCAGCAAGAAAGAAAGAAATTAGAAAAATGTACTATTTATATAGTGTGTGTTTATAGACACACAAACCTGTACGTGCTATATATGCAGATATTTAAGCAAGAATTAAAACCATGTAAAAACATGACTGGTCTTATCTGAAGGGACACAACCCTGCTAAAAACGCTGGGATCTTGCACTGCTTTGTTCTAATCAGTAGTAAATATTCCTATAAGTATCTGGCTTTCCCCATAAAGCACCTCCACATTTCAAAGAAGAAGCAAATACCTTAATTACTTGCAAACAGAGAAGTGAAAATCTCATCAATTCACAGAATCAGGAGAGCATTATTTGGACATTCTCACCAAAGAGAACATAATTTTTTTTTTTTTTTTTGATTAAGAGTTATTTGTTTTCACATGACATGGACTTTCTCTACTGACATTGTGGATTGTATTAAACAGCAAACAGCATTTTTTTGCCTTTTTTCTCTTTGGGACCAGAAGGAGCAAAGGAAATCCACAAATCTACAAGACACAATTGACCCAATTCTGTGATTATCAGAGTGAAATTTTTTGCCAAGCCATTCTTACTTCACGATAATGATCCTTTTATGTGATTTTCTGCTCTAGTTGCATAATGAAATTTGGTGTTGATATGACTCTTCCTACACAGATCTGATTTCAGAAGAAAAATTTAAGGACTTAAAAGTGGTCTCTTTTTCAAAGAAAATCATCATTCACCATTCTCTCTGAAGTTAAAGACCTGCAAGTAACTCAACTAAAATTATTTTTATTGAAGAAAGGAGGATATTTAGATACCTTTCTCACACTGATACTTTCCACCACCTTCATAAGCTTGCACTAGGCAAACAATTATGATGGAAATTTGAGATATCATTTCAAATTAAAAACTAATTATCAGTGAAGATCAACATCTTGCTACTAGAATATTTCATTTAGTTCTCGTTTCTTGAAAGCATTTGATTTTGGTATGACAAAAGAACAGGATATTGTCTTTTATGTAGGAAATTATTTTATTCTAGTTAATTTTCTGTGTCTCTTTATTGTTCTTCTGCTTAAAGGATGACTCCACTTATAAGTTGTTTTATTCTTATTTCTATAACTTTATATATATATTTAACATATATATTTAACAATACACTGTTCCAGATGTAACAGGAAGTCACAGAGGAGCAACCAAATCTGATTTAAGTTTCTTTTTCTTTCCTTTCTTCATCTAAATAACATGTGCAAATATTCTTTATTTGACCTACACTAGAAGTACAGCTTATTTAATATCTAATTTATTAATATATTATCATTATATCATGGTTAAACAATATTATTTCCCTTAAGAAGTTGGTTCCAGTCACAGTCTAGATTCAGAAGCAATCAGTACTTGAAGGAAAATTATGTCATCAGAAACTAGATAGTTCAAAATATGGATTTGAAGTTAGAATAAGTTCCATTATTGAACTAATTTTTGTCTTTAATTCAATAAAGTGATTTCTGCCCCCATTGTTAAATTGTTAATCAAATGTAAAGATCTCTATCTATATGTCAATATTATTTCTGTTCTCTCACCTCCACAGTCACACTTTTTCCTGTGTAGCCATAATTTCTAATTTCTCAAAGAACAATTAGAAACACAATATTCAAGGTCTAAAAGGAAGAATTGTGGCCAAATGACCAAAAGCCTGACACCACACCACAATAAATTTCTTTTCCAAATTTAACATGCTTAGCAACCCTATCCTAATGTACTCTAAAGAATGTTAACTGAAATATAATAGAAATTAAGAATGAATCCGGAACTTGTTCTTTTCAAGTCATTCAGTTGTATTATTCACTGTTACTTTCTTTTCACAGAGCCCTTTGTAATTTACATTTCTAACTTAACACACCATAATATAACATCAGGCTTCATTAAACTCATCACTGCCACAAGACATAGTTCTGCTACCCTGAAGAGTTGCAAAAATCAAAGAGTCTCTCTTTACACCTGCAGGACAGAGAATTTCTGTCCACATGACCCAAAGCCAAACTCTCCATCCACCTTGGACTGAACCCGCTGGGCAAACACCTTCCTCTGACAACAGCACCACACTAAAACCTGTATTTCCCACAACATCTCCAAAATATTTGTAAAACATGGTTATATGGTTATATTATATTTTTTTTTCAATAAAGCAGCATACCTAAAATTCCAGGAAAACATTTCTTTCACAAAAAAAAAAAAAAAAAAAAAAAAAAAAAAAAAAAAAAGCCTCATTTCCAAAAGTCCTTCATTTATCCCTTGTGTGGCATCCCTTCCGAAGGAGTTCACTCCCCAAAGCAGATGCAGCTCTTTGTGTGCCAGAGCAGAGCAAGAGAAATGAGCACAGAGAGCTATGCCTGACCTGAGCATGTGGACACAACATCCCCGGATTCTGGACACAGGAATTCTGCCCCGAGGCTCCTGACCGAGAGCTGGCTCCCACCCACCGCTGGCAGCACCTCTGGAGACCAATCCTAAGGATTAAAGGAAAGGGGAGGGAAAAAACACATTAAAAAAATCAGTCTTGTTAAGGCCACCCAACAGTCTTTGATCTAAGATGCTGTGATTTTGAGCAGGTAAAAATATCTGGTGTTGCAGGCGTTTCAGCAATGTCACAGCATTTTAAAGAAGAGGGGGTTGTTGGATGTGCTGCAGTTTCAGAAGGCCAAGCACAGTCCAAGGCTTTCCACACTGTCTTAAAAACAAGCACCTCTACCTGCATCCCACACTAATGGAAATGAAGTTTTTTCCTTTGTGAATCTCTCTGCATCCAGGCACCCAACAGGAATTTCAAGCTTTTTTAAAATGGTGAAGAATCTTGCAGCATAAGCCATTGTAATTGAGTCAAAAAGTCCTTCAAACTTGTCAAAGAATTATAGTTCTGCCACATTTTCCTTCTTTTCAGGTCTTTGGCAGTATCAGAAAGCAAGACTTCCTGAAATGTTCAGATCTATGAGTAATTCATTATTTATTGCCCTTTCCAGAGGATTTGTCCTTAGGTGAGTTAAATTTCATTTATGATTATTGTGAAACATATGAACACAATGAGAAACCCTTCTTTATCAGCCAAGTATCATTCTTCTCTTGATGACTGAAATATTTTGCTTCATAAACCCAAAACCAAACACAAATTTTATGAAATTGATAAAACATATCTTATTTAAAAGCTATTCCACACCCAAATCATATAAACATATTTATTTTAAAACTTATTAACACAAAGGACAATTTGTTAAAAAAAAATTTTGCTTACAGAAGTTCTTTTAAAAAAGTGTTTAAGCATTTAGATAGCCAAGAAAGACTGTGTATCAGAGGACAATTGTTCAGCTGACTGGTTTTATGACTGAATCTTGTTTAAGTTAACTCATTAAGTATAATTTGTTAAAACCAGCTGCAAGCTGACCTCACACCAAGAGCAGCCTTCAGTCAAAAGAAAATCTCTGTATGGACAATTACTGCTCCTCTGGCAGCAAAAACCAGGCAGAATAAAAATAAAAAATAAAAATAATAAAAAAAAAATGTCTGTGACTAATTGCTTGCCTAATGTTTTTCTCCATTAGATGCAAAGCAAAGAGGCTGCTCTCATCTAGCCCCCAATTCATTTGGGGTATTAAATGAATAAATAATAAACAGTACAAACTGTTCTGAGATTGTGCAGCTACACTTCAGAATACAGTGAAGCTGAAAACCTCAGAGTATCGTGGTTCCTGTATCTCCACATTCCCTGTGCAGCTTTGTTGGGGATAAACAAGTTTATTTTCCTAAACAGAGAAAGAAACATTTAATCCCACATTTTCCCCCCCTTACCTTTGGGAACACCCAAAAGGACAATTAAGCTGCCTATTCACAGCACACCAGTGTCAAATTAAAAATACACTCCACAGTTACAAGAGGGTGTTTATGGTCTACCAGGTTATCTTTGATTTATACCACTGTGGCCACGTTCCAGCTCAAACAAATTACTTCCACCTACCAACACCACCAAGCATATTTTCCCACAGGGCACAGCACTTTAAACACTTGACCTCTAAATTTGACAGTATTTGCACTGCACATTGTTATCTTCCAGGAGAAAGCTTGGCTTCCTTTGCTCTTTTTCTACCACCCGTTTAAAGAAAAGGGAAATATATCTGGGGGTTTTTGTTGGGGTTTTTTGGTTGGTTGTTTTTGTTTGTTCGTTTTTAATTCTGCAAGCATGAATGACAGTGAAGGAATTTTGTATTTAGATGAAGTCAAAATTCACGTAATTTAAATATTTACAGAAAAACATTACATAGCCCAAGTACAACTCAGATTTCATGCAAGTGTTCCCTTCACTTCTGTTCTTGCCTGGCCTAGAATTCAACCTGAATATCACCCAGCAGAATCTGCTTCTGGAGCCAGGATGCTTGCCTTGGTAACAGCACTGCCATATTCCCTTTCCCTGCGATGTGACAGCTCAAAAGATGAAAAAAATGGAAGTTCTAAACCTTTTGAGGGGTTTGG
This sequence comes from Sitta carolinensis, assembly GCA_032173965.1. Taxonomy (NCBI): domain Eukaryota; kingdom Metazoa; phylum Chordata; class Aves; order Passeriformes; family Sittidae; genus Sitta; species Sitta carolinensis. The sequence goes on along the minus strand of CM063286.1, from coordinate 3,375,136 downwards.
TAAGGATACCCCTCAGCACACCCCTTTATTTAGTGACTGCTCCTGTCAGGAGGGAGGCAGGGACTCAGCCTCGAAGCTGCTGGGTAACTTATTGCAGGGAGAACAGGAAATTAAAGATATTCAATACCATAAAGACACAATGAGAAGATCACACCATAGGAAGGGTGGCTCATGAGGAGCTGGGATTTGGGATGTTCACATGTGAGATATGTACAGTGAAAGCTCTCAGCTGACAATCTCCTCAGCAAGAGACTGAGCCAAGCAACATTTAATTTCTGGGGAGGGTTTGCTTTGATTATTATAATGATATTAGGTCTTGCCAATAGAGTTTGCTATAGAAGGTAAAGACCATAATATACGCAAAGAATAATTTCCATAATGTTCTCAGGGTTTGGAATTTTTCTCTCCTTTCTTCATTCGTATGACACGCTACCATAAATATTGCACAAACCCGATAATGCTGTGTTTTCTAAATTATTGAAATGGAGCTTTGCAGAAAGAACATAGACATTCCCGAGGAAATAGCTACTTAATTCCTAATACATTTAACCTACTTCAATTTACAGCAGACACTTCAGCACATCCGTGATGAAAACCTCCAGCAAACCTGTTAGTTCAGTGCCAGTTCGGTTTAAATTAAACTGGGGAGAGGTGTGAGGAAAGAAGCACACCCTCCTCAGTCCTCCACTCAGAAGCAGTAAAGCCACAGCTCCTCCACAACCTCCCCTTGTTCAGCTTCCTCGTTGTCAAAATAAAGGGAAAGTAGGTGTGAAGTGAGTAATTGTGCCCTGCCTGGGTGATTTTTTCGACTCTCAGCCTTCTTTGAGGCTCCTGCAAAGGTCTGAGCCCAGGGGGATGTGCAGGAGAAGCCCCTGAGCACACGAGGCTTGGGCTCAGCCCAGAGTGGGGATTTGCATTCCCCATGTAGGAAGAAAAGAGCAACATTAGACTGAAATTACAAAAATCAAATACTCCTCGCTGAGAGCGTGCAAGACAAGCTCAAACTGAGCACCGTGGAATGAGAGAGAAATCCCAGCTAAGAGACCCACATAAACATTATTTCTTCTTTTTCTTTCTCTTTCCTTCTTTTTTCTCTCTTGGTGTCTCCTTCTGAAAGAGCAATGTGGAATTTTGTGTGTTTGATGGTTTTTGATCTCCAGCTCCATGACAACATGAAAACTCTCTCTGAACATTCAAATATTCCACTTTAGTAGCTGGGTCCAAATCTGAATACATATCTATGGCTTGGCCCCCTGCTGCTTAAAGTAATTTGCTCTCAGATCAAATTGCGACCCCCAGAAATAGAAGTATTTTTATCGAAAGAGAATTGAATATTTACAAAGATATTGTTGCAAACCAGAAATTATGATATAAATATGATTACACTGTATAAGTCAGATAAAATCTACACAATCCTTTTCTTTAAAGAAACCCAAAATGATTTTGTTTCTGAAGTACACATAAAAAGAATTTCAAAAGCATTGTATTTTCAGACCTTATTGTTAAAGGATCCAAGGAAAGTTTTTCCCTGGTTCTAGTATTTTCTTTATAAAAGCTGTACTTCAGACAAAGTAAGCTTGGATCATTTAAAGTCCCCACAAGGGACTGATACTTTGTGAGTGGTATTTTGACTAGTTTTGATATCCCAGTTTTTGAGATCCCTGTGTGGCTTTATTTTCTGGACAATTCAGTTATTCTCTCATGCTCTGACCTCATTATGATATTGTTTTTCCCTTCTCTTCACTACCCTGTTCTGTGAGAAAGCTCTCTATAAATTTGATATAAAATAGTCCACGTACAATATCTATAACTTAGTCAACTTCACAAGGCATAAAAACAGCAATTTCTTTTTCTTTACTCCTCAGTTCTTATTTTTACACAATATTATCCATTTGCTATGAATTCCCCTACAGCAAACAAAAAAAAACCCCAAACCAAACTGCAACAACAAATAAACAAGCCCTTAAAATCCATTCTATCCACATCAACTATAGGATAATTTTTTTTTGTTTCCTGGGTTGGCTTGTGCTCTTTCATGTAATGTATCAATTTAAATGCAGATGGCCAAGGAGAAAATATATTTCTCCTCACCCTGCTCATGTCCCCAGGATGCTGAGATGGATGTGCCTAGAGGGAGCCCTGGGCAGGTTCCTTTGCCAAGGTGCTGTGGGCAGGGAGAGCAGGAGCTCAGAGCTCCAGCCAAGCTGGCCTCAAACACAGGTGTCAGAAATGTTCCTTGTGTGCAGATATCAGAAATGCTTCTCTTATGTGCAGATTGCAGGCACAAAACCAGGTGGTTTTTTTTTTTGGTTTGGTGAGTGTCCTACTGCCATGCATTTGCTTAGAGCAGAACTCTGCCACTGCCGAGTGTGGGCAGTGCATTTCTCTCTGGGGATTTATTTCATTCCCTGTCTCTCTCTTTTTGGCAATAGTCAGTTCAAATTCCCAAGGTTTTTGATAGAACTCCTTGATCTGAGCACACAGTGCTCAGTCACTCCTTGGGTGTAGCTCATCATCGTGACATAATGGAGAGAGGAGGATGGATATGCTAAAAACAGAGGGGAGATAGAGATCTCTCCAGAAACCCAAAATATAAATTCTCAGTGACCCCTGACAGTTGTGAGCAAAGCTGCTTATAGGACTGCCTTATTCTAGAGCTGAGAGGTCAAACAAAGCTTGAAGAAATCCAAGAGAGTGCTGATAAGCTGGCTTCTCCATAACCTTGTCCTGCTGGTTTTACCATGAGCAGGGAGGATTTGCCCTTCCCAAAGCCCTGCCAGTGAGATGCAGCAGGGCTGAACACAAGTGGCACTGTTGGATCTATTGTGAGGGAATTAATATTTCCAGCAGGTCTCTCCTATGTGAGGAGGAAGATGACAACAACCCCAAGGCATTAGCAGTCTAAATTAGACAGACAATGTGGCTGAAAAATTGAATATCTTACATAAAACAGGGGAGGTCAAAACTCAGCATGGTGATGATAAGTTATCTTACTTGGCTGGTAGACTTCATGGAAGAAATAAGTTTATGTATGGGCTGCCTCCTCTAATTCTGAATTCTCAGAGCTTAGGAATGATTGTTTATCTGCTAACAGCCTGCAGGGATTTGGTAAAATAGCTACAGCATAAAACTGAAAAATAATTGAAATAAATAAAGTGCTACCTGGCACCATCCTTGTTTATTCTGTGCATCTGATATTAACATTCGGATGTCTTATGCTCGTAATACATAATAAGAAATGAAAATGTCATAAAATCAATACCTTCTAACAGCAGAGGGAAATGTCACAAATTATCTCATTCTCATTATAGTTTTCAGACAGTAATTTCACAAGCCTCCAAGGGATTAGGAAAGCTGAGCATATTTTTGCTCTACCCTCAGATGTCAGTTTTATTGTACATGATCTAGGCAGCGAAGGTTCTCTGCTCCAGAAGTTAGAAATCAATTGTTTTGCCAATGAGATTCTTTTGCAAGGCTGTTAGCTGCCTTTGTAAGTGTGAAACTACCAAATTCTGTGTCCCTGCTTAAATTACTTTGCAATACAGAATTACACTCCAAGCGCTGATGTGGTGCAGGCTCCTGCTGGGTGCACAGACGGAACAGAGAGCCGCCTTCCTAATAAATAAGTTTGCACTTCCTAAAGAAGAGATTTATGAAATCTGTTCTGTGAATTTAATCAGTCTCCCATGTTTTACTAGGAGGGCTTTTTTTTTAATGAGGGAATAAAGTCTGCTTGACCCTGCCTAGATAAGAATGAGCCAGGAGGAACTGGTGTGTCAGAATCCCAGCCATGGCATTGGCAAATCTGTGAGGGCAGTGGAAGCTCCAGGTAGGTTAAGGTGAACCTCAGACCTGTGGTGCTTATTTCACCAAGCTGATTCGCTTCACACCCATCCTAATCCCTGATCAATCACCCTGCTCTGAGATGAGCAGGCACAAAGCCCTGAGAGTTTCAGCATCTGCTGAGCTCAACACGGGCAAAGCCAGGGCTCCCTGTGTCCCTGTGGGATAACACACGACACAGACTTTTCTTGTGATTCCTTCCAAGGTTGTGTAAAAGATGATCTCTTTATTAGAAATCTCTCCTCGTATATACTATTTTTTACAGACCAATGTGATTGGTGAGAGAAAGACAAACCTCTTTACTCACACTGGTCAAATTAGAGGGACATTAAGAGAGAATCCCTCCTCCCAGGAGGAATGTGTGACATAGATATGGTAACAAAAGCAGTTCTGGTGTTTATGTTCTTTCACTGAGACAGAATTTCAGCAAACTAAAACATCCTAAAACTAGAACTTTAGAAACTTCAGGCCTGAAACCAGACTGCACCCCCTGCATCCCTGGGCTTCACCATGCAGCACATGAGGAGCCCAGGGCAGGGAATTCCTGCCGCAGCACGAGAGCCTCGGGATGTTTTCACAGAATCCCCCAGGCTGGAAGGGACCATTAGCATCCAAGTGCATCCCTGCCCAGGAGAGCCCCGGGAGTGCCCGCCCAGCCTGGGCTGAGTGTGCTGCCCAAAGAGCCCTGGGGCTCTGCCAGGCTCCCTGTCCCGAGTTGGCAGCACGCTAAGAAATCTTGGGAAAGACGTTTTGCAGGAGTCAAACGGGTATTTTGGGAACACCACACTCATCAAGGTTTCTTGCACGCTGAAAGGTGAGTCACACCAATTTTAAAACTAAAACCGAACACCACACAAACCCCACCAGCAACAGAGGACCCAGGCTTTGGGGAGAGTTCACTTTTGGCTCTACTTAAAATATAAACTGTCATTGCAGTGGTCTGGAAAAGGATAATACCTTCTGCCTAAAGCTGAAATGTCTTTCATTATGAAACCTCTCCAGTTTTGACAGAGATTGCAAAGCAGGGAATTTTGCCAATACAAATGTTATCCCAGACCTCCTCGTCAAAATATAAATCACTGTACAATGGTTAAAGGAATATAACTCAAGCAAATATAAAAAGGCTGTGATTTGTAATGGAATCTTTTTCCCAACAAAACTTTAGCCAGAAAATTTAGTATTTATTACATTGTAGGACTCTGGAAGTTCAGATGGTTACATGGTGTTAAAAAACCAAAAAAAAAAAAAAAACCCAAAAAAACCAACTGTCTGGGATCAAAGACTCTCTGCAAGGCAAAGGCTCAATATGTTCCTACAGAGATAATTCACAATTTATCTGAGACCTCTAAGTACCTCTGAAGCTCAACACAGCATATCATTCCTTTGAAAAGCCAAGTTCTCAAATAAAGCCTATAATAATAAAATATACATTAGATTATAGAGTTAAAAAAATAAATAAATTGAAGTACTTTGGAAACTGGAGCCAAATTCAATACCAGGTCCTTACTGTGCATTATCCCTGTGTTACAAAGGCTCTGGACTTTAACTAAGGAAAAGGCAGTAAAGGTCAATTAATTAAATAATGTTCCAGTATTTAATGTACTCATTTGTCAGCACATAATAGTGTGGAACCAAATTCTAACCTCAGTCCAACCACTCTGAAGCCCCAAGACAAAAACATCATAGTCAATATCTTAGACTTCAAATATGAGAATAAAGAATAAACTCTCCCCCTGCACTCAAAGAGTTGAGACACCCCAAACCTCAAAATAAAAAAAAAAAATACCTTTTCCCAATAACAGTTGTGAAAAATGTATTCATCAATCCTTTCTGACATTTTGCATGCAGGAAAGAGAAACATGTTAGCTAAACATAGACAACTATAGCAGAGAGCAGAATGGCTCACAAGATGAATAGCAGAGGAAAATGACAGCTGTTACAATTAAATTCAGTATTTGTGTTTTCCTAGTTGAAAATGACAATTTATTTACAAACAAAACTATATCACCATCTGAGGAAAAAAACACAAACATTACTTTTTTTTTTTTTTTTTCTTTAAAAGAAATATTGTAGGAAAAGCGCTTTTCAATTTTAGATTCTTTGTTTTCATCTGTTCCAGATCACTCTCTTTTGTTTTAATTTCCACATAAGCTCTCTCCAGGCTTGTGTTTGCAAGGATTTATGTGTCACTGCAGATAAAAAAGGTCAGCAGTGCACTCCAATCCAGCCCTGTGCTTTTTTTCCTGGGTGAGGATCGTGTCACTGAAATCAGGCCAGGAGGGACCCCGGCTCTTGGGGCTGCCCAGAATTTTTGGGTAGGTGCCTCCTGTTGAGCAATTCACGCAGCAAACCCTCCCTGGAGAGGCCCAGAGCAACGAGGCACACTGCCCTCTCCCAGCAGGGATGTCTCCTGGATGCAGGGGAGTGAAACCCAGCCCATCCCAGGGATTTCCCCCTGGCTTTAATTCCACACGCTGCTCCTGCCCTCGGTTTCTGCTGCTGCTGCTGATGTGATTAGAGGGACATGGCACAGAACAGAGCTGGCTTGCACTACAAGGCCATTTTTATGCCATAAATTCCTTCTGAGCTACCTCAGGGCAACGCTGTTCCATCCTTCAGGAGTGCTGGATTTTTTTTTAAGTATGTTTTTTTCTTTAATCTCAGAGTTTGGGTTGCTGAGGGATGATTCTTTTCCTCTCAGGCACTTGGCAGCACATCAGCTCCAGGAATCACACCATTTTTCTGACCTTTAGACTCTAAACTGAGTAAAGTTTGAATCTCTTGGTTTTCTCATTTCTCTGTGTTAGTTTCTTTGCCTTCTTTTGATTGTATTAGAGCTATTAGAGTTTTCCTTTCACACTGTAACCCCTGGATTTATCAAATTAAATGCTCTTTGGAGGGTTTGGGATTTGAGTTCTGAATCCTGTTGTTGATGTATTCCAGCTGAAAGCTCAGTTATGAATCATTAGGAATCACTTAAGTCTTAATGATGTCAAGCAATTAATGAACAAAAAGATACAGCCCAACATTCGAAGAGATGCACACAGTAATGATAAGGAAAATGTGCTTTCCTCAGAGTAGGAGGACTTGACATCCAAAAGTGACTTTGAATAAGCTTGTCATTGTTTCCACTGATTTTGCTTTTGAATATGACTTCTGCTGCACATTAAAACACCTAATTAGTTTTATTTTCAATGTGACTGACACCTGTAGAACATGGACAGACTGGCTGTGCAATTATGTCAACACTGTGCACTGACCTTGAATTTTGAGAGAGCCAGCTGCCAGAAAAAGAAATCTTTAATATCATTGACTCATTAAATTAAAATCATTTTTAGCAAAAATAATCGTGGGTGAATTGCCATATGTTCTTGAAACTTAGGAGACTGGGGAGACTTTTAAATAATCAGACTGCAGAGCTGTTCTTTTCAACTAAAATGTTTTCAGCATTTCTATTTCAGCTACATTTACAATCCAGTTGAACATAAAGTTCTGAAACAGCAGGCAGAACCAAGTAAAGAAATGAATGATGCTGGGAATTGCATGCTGTTCACCAAGACATAAGTGAGAAATCTGTAAATGAATAAAATATTAAAATACTAATGCAAATCTGTAAGAAAAAAACTTAACAGATTGCAGAAATAATTGTGATTTTATTATTTTTTTTTTTTTACTTTTATACCGACAATATTTCCCGGAATTAAATGCAATGCAAGTTTTGGAGTTGTTAAATATGATTCAAGATGGAAAGATGAGCAACAGAATGTGCTAGAAGAGTACAAATTCTTGGTTGGAAGAAAATCCAGACGAGCAGGGGCACCATCTGTTCCCTTCCAGTTGTTCCTACACTCCTCACTACACAAATCGTGGCCACTGAGGCACAGCCACACCAATCCCAAAAACCAGGATGTTTCCCTGGGCACAAATCCTCCTTTTGTCCTCTCCCCATCCTCCCTGAATCTCCTAAAACACACGAAGAGACGCATTGGATTTAAGAGGGCTGTAACATCATTTGTGCTTTCAATCAAAGTGTGAGTTCAGATAATGGTGGTGAGGCTGAGACTACAATTTAATGACATTAGAAAAGTTTGTTGACACTTGGATAACAAAACCTGAAATGCTTACTCCAGGAATAGACTTCTGAGGTAAAAAGAGTTATATCAAATAGACAATGAGACTTTCAGAAAGTTCAGTCTTTTCTTCTCTTTTTACTGCCCACTAAATTATTACTTCTTTAGCATTAATTTGTATCAAAGCAACTATATTGTGCCAACTGCTAGGACACATCCATCCCTGTTTTGAATTCTGTATTCAAATCTTGTTTTTTGCCTCTTCCAAAGACAATCAGTGATCTATAATTAGCAAAGTTTCCTGAAAACCTGTTACAATGCTCTTTTGAAAGAATACAGAAGAGGGGACTTCTTAGATGTTAAATGTGCTGCCACTATTGATGTTTTATGGAAAACCTAAATCCAGATCCTACATTCATTGCTAATCAGAATAATTTCTGGTCACTGTCTTCCTCTGAACTTCATTTTCTGTTTCTGCTCTTATTCCAGACCTTGCCTTGAACATCCCTTGGTGTGCCTTAAGTTTTTAGCTTTTATATTTTATAGATTCTGTGCTGTTTTAGTGGGTAGTTTTGGGTTTCAGATTAAGTGATACTGAGCTCTCTTCTCAAAGCAGACAGACAAAACAATTCCTTCTCCAGCTTGGTACCAAGGACCAGGCCCTAAACAAAAACAACAGTGAAGTGAGAAGGAAAACCAAGGAGGATGGAGTTCCATAACCTGAAGCTCTGGTTGGACAGTTGATTCGAATATGCTGAAGGACCAGAACTTATAAAAATGTGAGATCTCGTGACCATTTATCCATTTTGTGCCCATTTTGGGTTCATTTTGGGTGCAGCCCTGCCAGGCTCTGGCACTGCCCAGCTGTGCCCAGTGAGGGTTTTTAATAAATCCCTATTTTCTCCTTTTGCTCTGTGCAGTCTCGGGTCCAGCTCAGCTCCAGAAGGCACCAAGGCAAGGGCAGGTCCTGTTTGTCACCTCCCACGGGGCAGCTCTTGCAGAGGAATTGCTGGGGCTGTGCCTGCCTGGCAGGGACACTCCAGGCTCAGCTCCAGGGCAGGGATTGGTTCTGCCTCCCCCACTGCCCGTGGTCTGGGGAGCCTCAGCTTTCCCAGGCTCAGATTTCCACCCCCAGCTCCTCTGGAGTCAATCCCTAGAGCGCCCACTGATCTCCTGCCTTGTGCTCTGAGCACCGCAAGTTTCCCCGAGTGCATTGCCAGTCCTGTTGCTGGCTGATTTCTGATAAAACAACACTGCAGCGAGCTGCTGGGAGAAAGAGAATAGGTGATAAAGAAAATATAATGTTTCATTAGATGGTAAGAAGATATGTCAGCTTCAAAGGTGAAACCAAGATCATTATGTGAGCTTCTTTTGTTAAATAAATGATATTTAGGAGAACAGAAATGGCAACCAGAATTTAAAAGTAGATGGTATAAAAATACTGTTACTTGCTACAGAAATACATGATAAAAAACTCTATATTATTTATTTATTTAAAAAACTCGAACTGGGTAAATGAAATATTTGGGGAAAATAAATTGTGCCTTCTAGAATGAAGTCCATGTGCAGATTATTGGCCTGAGCCTTCTTTGATCTACCTTCATCCTCCACCAGCACCTTTTTTTTTTTTTAAGTCAGAAGTTATCAACTTCAGCTATATTGCCGTATGGATTTTTAATTTCTTTTTCAAAAGCAAAAACTGCCTACACAGATATTTGCAAAATAGCATACAATTTAAAGCTGACCTATCGACAGCTTCTTCTCTATCATTGTGTTGGGAAGTTTCTGGCAGAGTGAGTGACTAAGGAAAAGAATGTCTGAACATAAGGAGGGTCAGCAAATCCACACAATTTTTTAATGAAAATTGAGTAAGTTTTACTGTGAGTTAATAAAAAACTCTCTATGTTGTATATGCCCATTGCTGTACATGCATATATAGAGGTAAAATATTAAATAATAGATGAAAGCAACACCTGGCATTGAAGTGCTTCATTTAAATCAAGAGAAACTTGTTGTATGAATTTGTTTCTAAAAGGAAATATAAAATTGGTGTTTAAAATTCCAACAGCATTCAGAACTCCAGGATACTCAGGATAAGCAGAGCTGTGTCCCTCCTGCACAGGAAAGGGAAGGTAGGAATTCACTCAGCCACGCTGACAAAAACAACCAATATTTTTTCCTGCTGATCTCTGTATGAGGTGGAAGGATGAGAGTGTCCCCAATTAATTTTGCCCTTCATTCCCTGCCAGAAGGTCCCAGGCTCTCATTCCAGCTGATCAGCTGCTTAATGTTCTGCATCAGAACCTGGAGCTGCCACCAGCACCACGGAGGGCCTCAAGTAGCTTTGGTCAATCAATGTAAAACATGACCAAATATTAATTACTGCAGTTAGCCTGCCTAAAATGTACAAAACTCTGAGGAAAAAATTGTATTTTGCTATTATTATCGATGTGCTGCTTTAGGGTTCTCAGAGGCTAGCAGTGATTTTAAAACCAGATTGAATTCTTGTACACAACACCACATCATTTTAAATATCCCAGATTTATCTCTTTGGAAACTGGATTCACCTAAAATATAAGCCTATAGGTGTGCCCTCAATCACTTTAAAATTATTTTTAAAAGCACCTTGAAAGTCAAGTTATAACATGCCAGATTTCCTGTTAGAACAAATCCAAACTAAACCCCAGAACTGCAACGAAAATCAGAACAAGCCTGTAGACAGATAAGGTTCAGTAGAGCAAAACTTAATCTAAAAAAGTATCTGTTTACTCTGACAGCTTCTTTTTTCTCTTGCTGTTTTTTCCTCTATTTTTCTATTATTTTAGAAACTCTGTCTCCCTCAGTCTTGTCAGGAAAACCACTCATATCAAAGCTGTATTTCTATGCCTGCAAATTCCTGTGTAGTTATATTTGGTACCTCTCCATATGACAGCTTGTGTTTCATCAGTATTAAAAATGCAGAAAGAATTGTAAGTGACTGGTTAATTAGTTGTTGGTGAAATTCAGAACAGCATTTGATTGTATTTGAGAGTCACACCTCTCAAACTCAGCACCACTCTGCACCAAGTTTGGCAAAAGGAAAATGGGATCACCTCTTCTCACCTTTGCACTAATTATCTTCTGCTTAATGCCACCTAATCCCCAGGAAGGTTTTTAATAGTTTCCTTTTTATTTGGAGTCATGTACAGGTAATTAGGGGTATAATTGTACCTTGATTTCTTTTCCATGTTGGCCAAAAATTCCAGGGGAAACACACCAAAAAACTGTTATTTGGAACCAGGCAATTTCTGTTGGGTAGTGATGTCCTGAGTAACATTTCCAAATTATTCAGAACTTAGGATCTGCTGGATATGGCTGAAAGATTAAGTGGAAAAACTGAATGCAAAATGCTGATAAAATACAAATAACTGAATAGCCAAAGGATTCTTTCCCTCTGATGCAAGACAGGTAAGGGCAAATTTTGTAAATTTTTCTGGAATTGAGGAAGAGGATGGAAGGTGAAGCAGCTGGAGCAATTCTTTGTGCCAGCAAACTCCTAAATCCCACCCACATCAGCATGGACAATTCACTCTGCTACCCCTGAATAATACACATTACAGCTGTAATGCAGAAAAATCCACAGTATGCAACAAAAACAACAGAACTACATTTGAAACCTTTATCTGCATGTGCCAGGGATTTCACAAAATTGAGACAGACCCATAGATCTTAAAAAGGGTTTCTTACTGATTGTGAAATATTCACAGAAATAGTGATTATTTTAAAACAGTTTGTCCCTTCAAGAAAAAAAAAACCAACAAAACCAAAAGCCCCTGGAGAGAGCAGAGGGGTGGATTTATCTGGATTTATCTCAGCTGGTGAGTGTTCCCTTCTTGGGCTGAAAGGAGAAGCAGAAAAGGAAGAGACTCTGCTACAACACAGCTTAAGATGTTTTGTTCCACACATGGCTTTGGAAATACTGAAAGAGTTCAAGCACAGATTCATGGTATCCTGCTCATATTCCAGGGATGTTCGGTTTGCAGCCAGGAATTAGAAACCCATGGGATGAGTGAAATGGAGAATTCCCTCAGCTGTTGGCATCTGTTAACTCCTGCCCTCGTAAATTGAGAGAAAACTTTATAAGGAAGCCATTAGTGTATTAAAAGTTAGCTAGTCCACAGTCTAGTAACTAAGAGAAAACGCTGGGCAAACTGAATTTCTGTTCTTTTCAGAAGCCAAAGAAAAGAAAATCACTTCTCATAAACAATTCAGCAAGAACAGAACATTCTCCTGCTGCCTCAAGTCACCAGCTGAACAAAACCACACTCTGTGACTTCTTCAATACATCTCAATTCTGGTGTTTGCCTTGAGAAAACACCAGATAAGATGCATGTGTATTTTTCAGAGGCTGAATCTTGTTATCATTTTTATAAGGTCACATACAGAACACAGGAAATTGAAAACCCTATGGAGGAAAATATTGTTGCAGGTGTGCTGATTCTAATGTAGGTTTTGTTAGGCTCTCTTTTACTTTTTTTTTTCTGTTATTTCAGAATTGATTTGACTTTCTCCTAATACTTTATTTGTGAAAATATAACCTTTTTCTTTAGAGTTGTTGCTGTTTGAGTTGCTTGATAGCTTACAAACCCACTCAGATTTGTTCCATCTGATGTTCAAATTCAAATAGAATGTTATCTAACTCTGAGCCCTGCAATGTCTCTGATACAAAATATCTTCACTGCTAAAACTGGATGAGACTCAGGATTATGATTTTCTGCAAAGTTCATCAAAAGACAAAAAATATTTTAATATTTTTTGACTTAGCTTTATTGTTTCACTGCATTTTTTTTTCCCTCTTCACTACTTCAAAAAATTCTCTGCTGTGATAGAACTTCAGTTTTCTGCAAAATGGGTTTGCTAAATATATATATCCTGCAAAACTATTTACAGTCATTTATAATCACTGAGGAGACTTGATAAGTGTCTTTCACTTACAATCAAGAAACATGCATTTCCCCCAGAATAGCAGTGGCTGTTTGGATATTTTTGTTAGTCATGGTTCACTCACATTATTTGAACTACCACAGATAAATTCCTGACCCTAATGGGTTTCCAAAGACAGAAGAACATACAATTCTTAAGCAAAAACTATCGACAAATAAATATCAATAATTAAATGTTTTTAACTTTCAATGGAGTGCTTGTTTTTCCTTTTAAAAATGCAAATTTTTTCTGGAATGGGATATCACCTTTTCATCTGGGATCAGGCCTGGAGAGTGGGGGTCTGATACCATTTTTCAGCACCCAGAGGGACTGGAACACATCCTATATCCCTTTCAAACAACACAAAAATTAGTCGACCTACCTAATTTAATGTCCATTTCTTACCCCCTCCGCAACTCTGTCCAAGGAGTGTCAACTAACAGAAAGGGTATTTATAATGGATTTATAATAATTTATAAAGTTATGATCAATACTAATGCAAAATTTAGCATCTGATTTAAAACTGTTTGATAGAGTGTGAAAAAAGGTGAATAATACATGAAGTTCCTCCTCCACGAGTGCTGCTTCACACCCTTGAAGATGTAAAATGTGCTCGTTTAACCCACAAGTACTGGAGAGATTTTAGCCTTAAAAAGTCCAGATAAAGTGAGAAACCAGCCAGCCCAGAAGCAGAGTTAAAAGGAATTAGAATCCCACACTGGAAGGAAAAATGTTGATGCTCTTCCACGATAAAACTTTGGTTTTAAATACAGAGGGTGGGGACAGGCAGCAGTGAGCACAGGAACCCTGCTCTCCCAAAGGTTCTGGAATTATTAATGAGCTGCAGGACTCTGTTATTGAATTAATTATAATTAATCAAATTTGCCTGACTCCAGTGAAAGACAACCAATATCTGGATGGGCTCAGTTGTTTATCACTTTGATGTGCAGTTTGGGTTTTCTGCTCCTTTGGGACATTCAGCTGACCCAATCCTAGTCAGCTAACCATTAGACAGATATTTTTAGGTATTTTTAGGTTTTTTCTCTAGTTACTGCAGAGAGGCAAACCTCTCTAGAAGCCAGGTTTTCTCCCTGCATTATATAATTCATTTTGGACCCTCTGGGATGAGTTATCTGCTAGGTTTTCATCAGTTCTACATGAGAAATTAAGCAGGAGCTTAGACAGCAGTCTCAGACTAGTTCAGGTGATTTGTATGAGGTGAGATAACACAAGAGCAGTGTTAGACGTCTGAAACAAATAGAATTTTTCAAGATGTTTTAAACAAAACCTTTTCTCACACTTGTATTTTAAAAATAGACTGCATTCAGTAAAAATCCCGCAGTGTTCACACAATATTAATTGGATAATTCCAGGGTTCTTTTCTCTCCCTTTTCACAGTCCTTTACAAACACCAATCATTTGAAATACAGGAAGTAAAAATGAAACAAATGAGACAAAAAAGGGAATTGGTCTTGATTTAGGCACTGCCTTGGAGAAAGTTCCTCAAACAGTCACAGACTGTCAGAAAATACATCCTGTAAGTGGTTTTTCAGGTTAGACAGAATAAGTCCATTTTATCCTTTCAATATAATGCTATTTCTTCCAATAATGATAGCTGCAGCAATTTTTATCTTCCATCCTGTTATTGAAGGAGGATTAAGATATTTCTAATGTCATACAAGTACTCTTTGGGAAAGAGTGATGGTTATTAAAAAAAAAAGTGCTCTAAAATTAGATGATTCAAAGGTGTCAGGATCCACATCTAACAGACAAGTTTAGCAGGCAAGGACTGGGGGATGCTGAGCAGCTCCTGGTCCAGACATCTCCTCAAATGGAAGCAATTTTCTTTGAGGACAGAAAAAAGAAATAATCATGGAAGGAAAATACCACAGAATATTGACCTTCAGCTCTCTGTCAGGTTTGGTTGATCGGATGAATATAGGCCAGGAAAGGCTTAACAAAACCTTACACTCCATATTCTTCACCACAGGGAAGAGAGTGAAGTGATAATTTCACCATTTTACCAATTTTTGCCGTTGTAATCTGTTGGGTTTTGGTTTGCTTTTTTATTTTTGCATGGAAATGGAGCGGGATTATTGTTATAGTTTTTAACTTGCTTTTTGTTCCTTACAGATTTTATTGAATTAAAGTGAAAGCTGGTGCATCTTCCTGAAAGTGGATAACACTACAACGAGCTAAAAACTAAGTTGCTAGGCGCTTCAAATGCTAAATAAATGGCATTTGTAGGACTCCAGTGAGCGCTGAGCTGTCTGCCAGTGCCACCACTCAGCTTTCATTAATGTAAATCATCTCCTGGAAAGCTGCTGAGGAATTCAATTGTCTTCTGGAAGCCGGGAGGTGCACCTTGGGGAGGTGAGAATGCCAAGGTTGCTGTTGTGCACTGGAAGCACATTTTGAAGCACACACAGCACAGAGGGCAGAGCTTTTCCAGGGCTCCAGAGCTGGAGGAGGGAGGCAGGAGCATCCCTGGCACATCCCCGGAGGGTGAGAGCTCAGAGGGATCCCCTGGTGTTACAGGGGCTGGGTTGCTTTCCACAGTCTCCATCCCACCGAGGAGAGCTCCAGGGAGAGTCCCAGGAGCCCCAAGGGCTCTGCTTGTCACACTTTTGGAGTTTCCTGCTGTGGGATCTGCGATGCTCCTGCAGAGGCACAATTCTCTTGAGCTCGCTGTCTTTAAGGACTCAGGACCGGACTTTTGACTCAAACCGGTTTTAACCTCTTGCACCTCAGCTCCACAGCCGCCCCAGGGTGATCATCACCCACTCCACATTTATAATAATATTATTATTTATTATTTATAATAAAGAGCTACCAGCAGCCTTTAGAAATAGAGCCCCCTCCATCAGGTCATCCCCAACTTCTAATCCCAGAACAACACCCCGGACTCACGGGAATCGCTGTTTCGTGGCCCAAATAATGGAATATCAACAGGCACAGCAGAAATATGTGCATAATGATGTTTTATCTTTTGTGTACAGCAAGGCTCCGTTCATTATCTCCTCACAAACGTTTCTGATTATGCAGCCTGAGTAACGCATTTCCCCGGCAATGCTGCAGTAGGTTTGCATGCAGAAGTGTGTGTTTCTTGCACAAAGAATCTCTCAGGCTTTTTCAAATGCAAAAGACTCACTTGAATTCACTAGAAGAAGCTAACTCAGGTTTAATAAACACTTAGATACCCCAGCATTAGGTTCAGTTCAAGTTCTCTGTAGCTACAGCCTGAAATATTTATAGCTCATATTCAGAATTTCCCCCCACATTTATATCCTGCTATTTGAAAGATGTTTGCATTTTCAAAGAAAACAGTACTACCTGTGTTGAAGATCTATCCAACACATAAAAGAATAAATTTCCCAAGCTGCTGCTAGAAATATGACTGACAGAAGAACAAGTACATTCTGGAAATCTAAAGAGGCAAATTTTCATAGAACTATTCAAGGAGCAAAATGAGTGACTAGAACTATATATATATATATATACATTTTACAGAGATAATCTCTGCAAACTTTTCTTAGCTGCAAATGAAATAGCAGAATGCCAAGACCAATAGAGGTATATAGAACTAGATAATGTACCATTAGTTTCTTTAAAACTAGGGTTTTTTTAAAATGTCACCCAGACAAATTGAAAATAGGAATCCACACTAATGCTTTCTCACTTGTAAAATTTTAGATTTTATCCGTTGAGATTTGCAATGTGAGCTTGGACTTCCAAAACAACTGAGATATGATTAAAAAAAAAAAAAAAAAAAAGAAAAGAAACAAACAAGATTTACCCTCTCCTATCCTACATTCACAAAAAAAATTGCATTTACATTCACAAATGGCTTTCTGGCAGTGATGGAATCAACACGAGGGTGGAATTCAAGTCGTACACAAACACATCTTTAAATCCTTGCCTTTCTCCCTCTTCTCCCCCACAACAACCTCTCTTCTCCCAGCATGAATTTGGTTTCCCCACGTCCTTTGTTAATCACAGCTCTCATTGCCGTTGTTTCTCTGACCCTTTCAAACGCACGAGTCCCTAAATACCTTGATCCTTTCTCCCTGCAATTTGATCCAAAGCATTGATCCCACGAGCCAAAAATCCAATCTGATCAGATCCTTTGATTCCTCCTCTACTGAAATCAACTTGTATCACTCCACAGCCTCTCAATTTCTCACAGAAATGTTGTCTTTTTTCCAGCGAAATTGGCATTTTCTGCTTGTTTCCTGGTTTCCAAATAACCACACAACACAGCAAATTGACTAATAAATACTATTTGAACTGATGCTAAATAGGGGGAAAACACCTTGTACGAGCAACTAATTTCTGTAGTTTTTTGATGAGTTAGTTTTGAACCGTTTTGTCACATTACACTAATGAGAAAACCTGAAAAACAAAACTTCTTTTTTTTTATGGGACAGTTGCAGAAGTGGGCTTGATGATTTTTTTTTTCTCATCTCCATGCATAATGAATGATGAACTGCACTTTATATTTTAATACAAACTACATTTTAAAATAAATTACAGAAATTATATACAAATGGACCAGAACTGATAGAAGTGTGGGACCTTGTGATCCATTTTGGGTTCACCTTGGGTGCAGCCCAGCTGAGCTCTTGCACTGCCCAGCAGTGCCCATTGTGACTTTTCAATAAATCCCTGCTTTGTCCTTTTGCTCTGTCTGGTCTCTGTTCCAGCTCAGCTCCAGAAGGCATCAAAAGCCCTGGGAAATGTGCTGGGGGGAGCACAACACTGTGACTGGAACCCCTGGGATGTGGAAAGACCCTGGAGCCCCAGAGGATGGAGCCTGCCTGCCCTGAGCTCTGCAGTCTGACCAGAGGGAGCAGGGCAGGCTCAGATCTCCTGGAATTCTCATTCCTCAGCTTGAATTCTCACCCCTCCAGTTTTCGGGGTGGCTGCACTGGTTCATTCCACAGACACGACTCAGGCTTTAATAAACTTCATTTGCCTTCTTGTTTGCTGCCCAGCTCTGTTGGAATTTCATCTTGTTGCTGCTATTCCCTCTAAATTTTATCCATCTGCTTGAAAAATGGACTCTGACTCCCCTTCAGCTCTCCTTAGGTGCTGCTGGAACTAAAATTGGAATAATCCCAGTGTCTGAGAGTGTCATAGGAAATTGGGGGTGTATTCAGTGCACTCCTGAGTGCCTGTAGGTGCATGGCACTGAAACTCTCTTTAACCACTGGCTTTAGCAGATCTATGACCACAAGAAAACAAGCTGCTACATTTCCCCATCTCCATGGCATGGATTTACTTCCCTCTGTGTGAGCACACGCTAGTGCAGCTCCTTCTTTATTTTATAATAACTCATTTGTAGAGCTAAGTCTAAAGTGGGCAAAACATTACACATAAATATAAGGGAGATACATAAAATTACTTTTCCCTCTCTGCTTCAGCTGGGAATTTCATGCCAATCTGCTGCTGGCCAATATCCTCCCACAGATTACATTTGTGGTAAAGTGGATCTTATATTTCCACAGCTGCAATAAATTGGTTTTGTCCAAGCCATTTTCTGTATCTTTAAACTCTCCCTAAACATCCCAACCAACTACATCTGTGGTTTTTCCTTGCAACTTAAAAAAAAAAAAAAATAAAAAAAAAAAAAAAAAAAAAAAAAAGATTTGAGTAACAGTTTGAACTTAAAAAGGGCTGAATTTTTATCTAAACAGGTGTTTTTTGAATTATAAACTGTGAAAGAAAACTTAGCAATGTAATTAAATCCAAATTATCCAATTTCATGCCTATTAATACTATGAAGTTGAATTGTTTCTTAATCTACTTTGAAGGGTTGTTTTGATATTCAAATTGCCACTACAGAAAAAATGTGGGTGTTTAGTAAGATATCAAGTGGACTTCTGCTGAGCTACCAGAACTCACAGGCATCTTGTGATTGTGGAATACTCAGCATTTTGTAGGGAGCTTGGATTCCTGAAAGTGTATCTCAGCTGATGAGACTTTAATGAAAATAATAAATATTTAGAACTTGCATACAGGGAGAATTTTTGTGAATATAGCCTGGTGATTAAAGGCAAGATGTTGGTATTTATTTGAGAAGTGAAGCTCGCTGCTCTGTGTGCAGCCTTTGGAGGTCAGGCATGGCTGCAGCAGCAAGAGCCATTGGGTTGCAGAAATAGGTGTGGTTAAACACACTTTGAGAAATAGCAGTGGCTAAATGGGCTGCAATACCAGTTTAGTCACATTTCTAAATGTGAATTTTAACTTAGCAAAAAAGTCTTGAAAGAGAAATAACCAGACAAAATTTGTAAAGGACAGAAAGAAGATTTTATGGCCTTTGATCATATTCTATTAAACTTTCTAATAACAGACATAGTGCAATGAGTGCCCTGTGCAATCATAAACATCCCAGGTACCAAGGGGATGGGTGCAGGAACCCTGGGCTCCTTTTGAGCTCGTTATCCTTAAATTATTAAACAATTGAATTGATCACTTCGAACACCTTGAAAATTCTGAAAAAACAAATTGCATTATTCCTACAGCACCCACCAGAGCTGCTGATCTGTGAGAGCTCTGCACAAGCACTCAACATTTTCTCCATGCAGGAAATTCTATACCTGTCATAAAAACCCAGCCTAGCAATTTTAATTCTTAAAATTTGATTTTTTTTTTTTCTACAGGGGAAGCAAATTTTCAGTTGCGAAACAAAGATGCTGCAAGAGTGAGATCCATCATCTCAGTAAACCACATCTAACCAGTATTAACTTCTGAATTAATTTAAGATTTGCAGCTTGACACAAGTGCAGTATCCTTATCTGCAGGTTATATCTGGTACTTTTATTAAGGAATTCAGTCAACTCAACACCTCCTAAAAGGTAAGCCAAAAATTTTATATCTGAGCTGGGGTATGTATAAGGAAAGCAAACATCCTTGCCTGAATAATTTGACTTTTTGTTCTTCATTTTTCAAGTCCCAAAGGTTATTCCAAATCCATTTATTTTCAGAATATCCACCTGGATAGGTAAAATAGAAATGTTTAATTTATTCTGCTGTCTGTTCATAACAGTATCAAAGCTGACAGTGCTGGAAAAGCACAAGTCTGGAGCAGATGAGAAAGCAGAAAAAATAAAGGATTATTGCTTTAACCAAAGTTAGAGTTATGAGGTTAAAAGGAGAATAATGGAGCATGACAAAAGCCACACAGTGAGGAAAAATTACATAGGAAGTTTTCAGAACCCCTTGGAAGTGCTGCTGGCATCTCTACTGTCCTTTTTTGATGTGTGACTGAGGCTCGAGGCAGGCAGGGAATGTCAGCCACACCTCTGCTGCCCCAGCTCAGCAGCATCAACAATTCCATGTTCAGAGGGAAATCCCAGCATCCTGAGGAGCTCAGGACTGTTCTGATGCCTGAATTCTCAGAGGAAAACCAGCTTACTCCTGACTTGAAACTCTCTACTGTATGCTTCTGTTACACCTGCACTGAAATTAATCACGAGCTGTATTTTTAGAAACCACTTTGCTTGAAAACCAAAAAAAAAAACCCATCCTGATAAAAAACACTCCAAGCACAAGTGCTGCCACAGAAGAAACTCATCACGGACAGGAAATGAAATAAAGAGGCACAGAGGGAAATACCACGGTCAGGATGGACCTAACATCTCCATAATTAGTGCATGGCAGTGGCAATCAAGCCACCATCACTGATATAATTTATATGGAGCATTTAACCCCTCCTTGGATTTACAGAGACAGCCCAGCACTGTCGTGCATTAAACTAAACCTCTGTATTTCTGTTCTGATTTTTGACTGTGACAGAGTTTAAAACTGTCTCAGTGACTCCAAGATGCTCAGTGGGTTTGAAACCCCCCAGGAGCCCCTGAATTAAATGGGAGCTGTACACTTGGAGTCATTTCCACAGAGGCACTTAGGGAGCAGTACAGAACATGTTTGGAGGGGAAACAAGCTGCCCAAATGCCTTGTCTAATAACCCAGCTGGAGGCATCCTTCATAGCTGTGGGCTCCCAGCTACATCAGAGCAGCCTGGCAACATCTACTGGCTGCTGAACAACATCCAGCCCTTAGAGAAGGGGCATTATTTTAGATTTCCCATCTCTGGGAAGGGTATGGGGAAGGAGGGGACCCTCCTGAGCCAGGGGAAGGCTGTGGGCACTGAACCCCCTGGGGAACCCAGGGACAGGAGCCCCTCTCCTGATCCCCCCCCAGAATCTTCCACTTTCCATCTCCCTTCCGAGGTTTAATGGCTTTTTACACGACCTATGTTTCAACAGCAAAAAAGGGGCTTCTGAGAAATAAACAAGTGAAGATCTACAGCACATTGTCTGGAATGAGATAAATTTCATTGAGCTCAGCAGAATTACAGCACTGCAGAGACCAGGGGAATATATTCAAATGTACTGCAGGTTACATTATAAAAGCTGGATTTAAAATTCTTCAGAGATGAAACTGTTCCTACTTAGTGAATAGCAGCTGCTCTAAATTAATCTATATTGATTAAATTTCCTCTTGCTTCACAAAAAAAAAATATATATAAATAAATAAATAAAAAGCTTTTAATTTAGAACATCGCTGTAACATCTCAATTGAAACAATTGCAAGATGAAAGCAACCACATGATGTCAGCAAATATTATCACCTCACTAAATCACCCTGAAATGAGTCCTCTGGAAACCCAAATGTTCTCTCTCCAGCACTTCCTCTGGTGGCTCCTGCTGCCCTCTGCTCTGTCTCCACAGCCAGTTTTCAGTTTTGCTGTCCCTGGCACCCTCCTCCCCTCTGCCCATCCTTCCCCACACCCTGTCCTTGCTCAGTTTGCTGCCTGGCTGTCCAAGGAGGCTCCAGGTGAGCTGTGCCCATCCCAACAACCACGACACAAAATTCTCCACGAGGCATGCAGACATGGTCTGGCTCTGCTTTATTAAAAGCAACTTTTTATACCTTTTTACCCTTTTTGCACCTTTTTGGACTGACCACTGTGATTGGTGAGCAAAGGACCGAACTCCTCACCCACACTGGCCAAACCAGAGGGACATCAAAGCCAGTCCATCCCACAGAAAGAATCCAACCCATATCACTCCATCACAGAAACCAAGACCTGATGTTTATGTTCAAGCTGTGAGAACAGACTTCAAAAACCCCAAAACATCACGAAGAAACAGAACTTTAGAAACTCAGAAGCTGCAGGCCTGGAAAAACCAGACTACATCAGCCGATGAAATGGATTCTCCAGGATGCAAGCACGGAGCACAGTGCAGGGAAATGAGGGATGTCCTGCACACCCTGGTCTGGAAATGGCTCAAGCAGAGCCTGGCCCAGCCTGCAGGGACTGTCTGCATCTCCAGCCTGAGCTGCTGGACAAAACACCCAGCAAAACTGCCCTAAGAGTAGGATTATCTGATTTTTAGAAGTTGTAACAACTGGAACAAAGCGTGTGTCAGCACGGAAATTATTTTGGCTGTAGTCTAGTGGAAAGCTAACACACAGTTGCTTATATATTCAAATATAATATATATTTTTGATGGATTTAAAGGTATTTTGGGGTTTATTTTCTTGATTTTTAAAGATATCTGCTCACCTAAGTCAAGCAAAGAGGATTTGGCTGCTCATTTCCGAGGCCCTCAGAATGGTATTGCAGCAAGAGGAGTCTTCATCTTACAAAACAGAGACATTTTCATCTGGAACTGAACTATCCTGTTTATAGTCACATTCATATGCTTTTGTTTACACATAATATAACACTTTGAAATTAAAGATGTTGATTATTCTCGTTTTGCATTCAGATGTTCTTAATGTTTTATTTTGCAGTATCTTGGGCGAGTTGATGTATATATTCTAAATGTGAAATAAATAAACAAGCAGACTTGCAGAATTTCCTTTTTATTGCTTTTTGCTTTTATTTGTTGATATTTTGTTGTGCATAATTCAGTATATTTGGCATCAAACTGTACTTGATATCTCTTTGAATCTTTAATTGTCAGCTTTTTTTTTTTTTTTCCCTCCAGTTTTTCTGTACTTCATATAGAGTTCAGTTTTCTAAACCAGGAACTCCCACCTGCTGAATTTTATATTGTTTTCTAGAAACATAAAATCACGTCCCAGTTACCCCCTTTCAACAATATACAGTGCTATTTTCCTATCATCTGCAATAAAACAGGGAGAGATAACACATAAATAACTATATTAACACTAAACACGTTCATTAAGTGCCTCATCCTGGAAATGTGTTACAGCTGGCCACTTAGACTTGGCTGGAAATCAAATAATATTGGACCAGCAGAAAATAAATAGCTGACTCTGATATGATAAATTATTCCAGGCTAATTTCTGGACTATTTACATGCCTGAGATGATTGAGGCAATGTCCTCACTCTCTGAGCTCAGCCCCCAGAGCTCATTCCTGGTGCTGGAATCAGGCGTACAGTGCAGTTTTAAAAATACCATGGAAAATGGTACAACTGGGGAGGAGTTGAGTGGTCACACTGGACAGCAGCAGCAGTTTTTGTACATCCTGGGACAGCTGACAGGTCTGTATTGCTTTACATTAAAACAAAACGCTGACAAAAACTCCAATATTTCTTTCAGTCCTGCCCTGTCACTTGGGCTGCTGGAGCACAGTGAAAATCACTCCACACTGTGGCAATTTGACACTTATTTACCTAAGACTTCACAGTTCAATGCACTTTGGTTTTGTTTTTAAACTAAGAAAGCTTTGTAATGATTTTCCAGTTCAAGAGACTTAGAGTAGAATAAGAATGTTCAAAGGGGGGGATAAATTCCAGAGGAACAGGTGGAAGAAAAGTTATCTAGAGGCTTCCAAGCCTGGGATTGTAATATTTATTTGCTCATTTCTGACTTAGTTTTGTAGGTACAATACAGTCAATGCTGTTCTTATATCACTATTTTTAAACAGGGTTTTTCTCTAATCCCAATCTATATTTTTTTTTTTTATATTTATGCAGTTCTGTTTTCACTTCTGCCTTTCAGATTAAAGCACTGTAGAGTTCCCTCTTGGCCTGCTTATTAGTCAGTTTGAACAATTTATTAATTACTTCTTTGTTCTTTCAAAAACAAACAAAAAACCCAACATAGTTCCAATGTTGGAGAGGACCCCAAACTCTGAAGCTGAGGCATCAGACACAGATAATTCTCACATTTTAGCATTTGTGCACTATGTAGAGCCATCTAATTGATGTTTCCATGGGTCTAGATTTTAGCTTTCATGTATTGTGTAATTAGCAAGTTGAGGCCTCATTTTTTATTCATTTTACTCTAATTTTAGTACAATTTATTTCTTTGGCATCAATGGTGTTGCTTCCTCACATATCAATATTAGACTCTGTATTATTAATACATATATAAATATTGCAAGGATTATTTAATGCATCCAGGGCTGATTTCAGATATGGGCTTCTCATTTGCATGAGAGAAAAATCTCTCTCCAAGTGTTTTCAGCATCTCTGTTTTTATTGCTTTAAGGTGAGAAGATTTTGTTGTGTTTGTGAGTTTATTTGTCTCTTTAAAATAATCACTTGGTGCCAAAGGAAAAAAAAAAAAAAAAAAAAAAAAGAACACCTCAAAACTGTATTTCCTAACAGGCTGAATTCACACAAACAATTTGCTACATTAGGCACACTGTTACTAGATCACTGGAGATATTAAAGCATCTAAATCAATTTCTTAAGCAATTCCTCATCATATCCTCTTTCAAATGTTAGAGCCTCACCAAATTACCAAGCTGAGAGCACAGGGCTGAGGGGGAGGCTCTAATAACACCCAAATGCTCTGCTCCCTCTTGCTCTGTCAGTTTGAGTCTCCAAGGCCCTGGCAGTTTGTTTTCTCATTGCCTTTATTTACTGTGTCTTTTTAAATATACAATCAGGGCAGATCTGCTGGTTACAAGAAAAAGGCTTTATTTATGTTTTGTATAGAAATCCTACCCTAAAAATAACAGCTTATAAATAGACTTTTAATCTCTGCTGTGATGTCTGTACACACTTATCTTTCTTTTCTTTCATACCTCTAATTCGTTGCAGTTATCTTATTTTCAGTAAGTAGACAAGTGATAATTATAAGAATTCATAGCCTGATTCTAATCTAACATTTGTCAGTTTTACACCAGGTTACATCACTGACATTCCCAGCATTAATTCAGGAGACCAAGATCAGGAATTTATTGTTTAATCTACATTGCTATCTCAACTCCCACATTAAAAAAATAAACATAGGTATTTCTTTGAACTAAAGCAATGCGAAATCATCTTCCCTGTTTTAGAATAACATCATTGCTCACTTTGTTGTTCAATATTAGTTATGCTGAGTGTAATTAATGAGCTTTCAGTGTCTTCAGGAGAAGATCCCCACTGTGATGTCTGTTCCTGTAAATTATCCAGGGCCAGGAAGAGCTGGCCAGCCTGGAGCTCAAGGGGCATGGCTTGTTCAGAAAGTCTGTCTCCCCACCACTCCTCTGTGCATGATCATATTCAAACTGCTTTTTAGGATCAACCTCTGGCCCGTGCTAATTCACCAAATTGTTCACCTGAGGTTGTTTTTTGAGGCTTCTTGTTGGAGCAGGTCACCACAGAGCAGGCAGTGAGTTCCAGCTGGCTGAACCTGGCCTGGCAGGTTGGCTTATCAACGCAGAAATAAACTGCAAACCAAAAATGCAGGTGCAAAACCTCAGTGGGAGCCACAGAAATATGGCAGAAATAGCCCATAAACTGCATAAATGGAATTACACTGAGTTCATTCTAGTCCAGCCTTAAGGATGATACTTAACATTTAGAACTTCCATTTTTATTTCTTCTTTCTCACCCCACATTTGTCCCTGTGCAGTTAAATTCTCTTTGGTCCCTTCTGAATACCTCTGCAGAAAGCAAGGAAAAGTCAAAAAGAGATCCAAAGTCACTTCCTTCTCACAGGAAACCTTGTGCATTAAGACCTAGAGAGGATGTGGGAAAAGTTACTTGGTTCTTTTCCTTTCAATTTTGGCTGTGCAGGTATTCTTCAGGGTCCGTGTCACATCCTTGTGGAGATGGGCAGGTCACACAGCTCTGCTTCTTGAGCTGGGGCTCTCCTTGTCAGATTTTATCCTGGCACTGTGCCTTCCAACTCTGCATTTTTGCTTTGTACTCTTTTGGACACCACTTTTGTCTTCTGATTGCAAAATTCAAACCTCTTGTTGAAAAAAAGAGAGAAAAAAGAAAAAAAAGGAAAGGAAAGAAAGAAAAGGAATAAGGTTCATCACTGATTTAGCATGTCATGAAGGATTATTTTTTCTCACCTTTGGAAGAAGGCTGAATGACCAGAGATGAAAAAAGTCATTAATTCTTAAAGGCCAATCACCCTCTGGCAATTCCATCATTTAGTGCTCTTCCTTATTTCTCTCTTTTGTGTGGTTTCCTCTCTTGATTTTTTAACTCCTTTCTTGTCCATCGTTTGGGTTTAAAAGAAAAAAACAAACCCAACATGCTTGTACAGAGCTCTCTGGCTTCTGTAAAATACGAATGTATGGTTTACACAGACCAAAATCATAGAAATTGTGTGATGTAATGATAGTTACAGAGCCCTCAGAGCGCTTACAGGAAACTGAATTTTGTAGCAGTGCTGTCAGTGCAAAGGCTGCTGCTTTTATCTCGTGTTTGAACCACAGCAAGGAAGAGAACAGCCTAAAATCTGACACCTAAAACATCCTTTCCTTGAGGAATGGCAGGCTCTGCTTTGTTAACCCCCATGGAGGTGCTGGGCTCGTGGCTGGACTCCTGCTCTTAGAGGTCCTTTCCAAATTTAATTCTATTTCATTCTAATGATTCGCTGATGACTCTATGCTAATGAGGTCACCGATTTGCAAAAATTCCCATTTATGCTAATCCAGGAGGACACAGTTATTCTGTCCCCACTCTCCTTTCCTATCACTGCTGTCATTAATTAATTAATTAATCCCAGGGTTGCCATGCTCTTGATTCAGATAAACCAGGAAAGTCTCTTGAAATTTCTTCCTCTCCTCCACAGCAAAGGTGATGGGATCCAAAGCCTGTACTCAAAATTTTTATCCTGAGCAGGGCTGAACTGCCACAGGGCCCCAGGAGAATGGAATCTGTGCTTTTGGATGGGTGTTCACAGTCCTGGGTTTGTCACTATTTTGCAAAGCTCCAAGAGGGTCACAAGTACTGGGATTAAGTGGTGACAACACATTTAATCTTTTGTTTTTAATGATTATTTTGAACTTTCTTTAGCCCCTTCCCAGCAACACAAACTCAGGGGCACCTGGGCTTGTGGGGTTTCTCATGGGTGGGTTCTCATCAGCTTCCACGGGGTTTGTGTCCCAGATTTTGTGATCCAGGGGTTCCCCCTGCTCTGGGAACTGTTGCTGCCCCTCCCTGCGGGGGCAGAGGAATAATTGCAGTGTTCTCTGAGCAAGCACTGGCTCTGCTCAGACAGAGCTCCTGCTCCTTCCCCTCTGGACACAGAGCAGCTCCCACACCTGGCAGAAGGTCACAGCCATTCCTGCTGCTTTCCCAGGGAATAAACTCCTCAAATCTCTTCCTGCTCCAGTGAAATGTGCACATCCAAGCAATGGCAACACTTGGCTAAACAACCCACTGAAGGCAGTTTTTATTAAGCAAATCTTAATGTTGAAAGCAGATACTAAAGGAAATTAAATAATGTCTTTAGCAGAATTCCATTCAACAATTCTCCTTCATCATTGACCATAAGACAGTTCACGTGTGCTAACTAAATTGATTTATATTTTTCCTTCAGGATCTTCTAATTATTTCTTTTCTATTGTCAATTTATAAGCTTTCTATTGATATTAACATTCTATCCATAGAGTTTTAACCACTCACTCCCAGCTCATATTTAGTACTGAAAACACTTCCAAAGGACTTTTTAGATATTTCAGAAGTTACTGCAGTATAAAAAGTATTTAGTAGGAAAATATTTAGTGGTTTCGACTCCCCCTGTTGAAACCATTAAACCACTACAGGTTTAAGAATGGGGAATAATAACTCCAATATTCCCTTTTCCTACGTTTCCACAATAAGGAATTCAGTCCATATCAGCTCTCAGACAGAGCACATGCAAATCTGTCATAACTGAAAAATGCCTCATTTGTTCACCCTGTCAGGTGAACAAGAAGCTTTATGAAACCATTCTCTAATTGTTATTGTTTAATCCATTAAAACTGCTGTGTCAAGGTACCTCTTTTTTTTTTTTTTTCCCCAGCAATAAGAATCACTGAAATATTGATACCTTGGTTACTCCTCAGTGGATTGGCTTTCAGTGAAACACTTGGTATTTCTCCTGTTATTAATTTCTGAAACAGGAGGGACTATTAATTATGCATTCGCTTTATATCAGAATATGCATTTAACAATATTTTTTTGGTAAAAAAGCAAAAACTGGCAGACAAATAACTCATAAGTGACACTAATGAGCGCTGGGAGATGGAGTGGAAAGGCTTTAAATGTGTCCCATTATTTAGCAGGATAATTAAGAGCACAGCTCTACCATGGCATTTTATTACAGAAATAGATAAGGTCCCATCTTATTGCAAGCAGGTGTTGTAATGAAGCAAAGTGAGATCATTTTTATGATGCTCTTCTGGGCCAAAAAAAAAAAAAATAAAAAAGAGATTTCAAATTTATGTGATGCTCCCTAAATTTGTAACAGCAACCATGCAGACCTTTGGAAACAAAGGGAACAGAAAATACAGTGTGTAAAACCTCTTCATTCAGGTGGCCCCCAGAGGAAAAAAAAAAAAATATTCTCCCTAAATCTTATAATGAAAATTTGATGTCTCACAGATAATGGTTGCTGCAAGTAATTTCAAATAGAACTTATTGTATACAAACAGCATCCCAATCCCATATAAACTACACATCAGACCAGATTATTTACATTAAAAACAGGGTTTCTGCTATATTGATCCCTTATGCAGGTGGAATCCTCCATAAATACCACCACCAAACTCTTCTAACACATCTGAAATAATTTCATGCTTTTTTTCATTAGTTTTTAATATCAAGTGTTGCAAAATACAAATAACCCCACATTAATCTACAAAAGATCTGGCATTGAATTGAGACTATATTAAAAATTATGTAATTGTAAGAAGATTTTGGGTACTGCTCACTGATTATGAATTTCAAGCATGTATACAGAACTCACAGGGTAGAAAAATACAATATTTGACTACCCAGACTACAAGCTGTGCTTCTTTCATCTATCATTGTGGAAAAAAACATTCCAGTGAAACTGAGAAGCTGAATTTTTTGGAGGTTGGATCTTTCTATTTTAAGATGAAGACAAAAAGATGCTTCAGGTTAAAATAAATGGACACAGATATGAAAAAAATGCAATTTCAGACTTTCGAATATAACATCTTGAAGAAAGCTGTCCAGGGAAAGGAAAGCCTTTGTGTCCAGAAAATTTTCCAATCCTTTTTTTATAAATAAACAGTATTTTTGTGGGCCACAGAGATGCTAAACATCATCTTTTCCCTGGTAGCCACTATCACCCCTTAGAACAGACTAAAGTTTCAAGGTCATTCTTAGCAATTAATCCAAAATAAGCCTGTCTCAGCCTAGACACACTAAACAATGTCCATGAGATTTATGCCAACAGTTTGGGCTAAAATTAAACAGAAATACAAATGGTATCATCTGATTCCAGCTCTGTGGAGTGAGAGCACTTGGAACCCCGGTGGTGGCAACAGTTTTACAAATCCTTTTGAGAAAGCAGAACCTGTACTTGTTATCAATTTATAACAAGTTTGTGATTTTCCCCTTCTGCTGCTCAATCCTCCAGGGTCAGCAACTATTGATGGACAGCCAGAAAGATTGTGTAGGGTACCAAAATCATTAATAACTCTACAAATGGCTGGATATCATCAAACCCCAGAAAACTTTCTGAACCTGCCAAGCGCAAATTCATAGGTCCCTGATAGTTTCCTCTTTTTTCTCTTTCCCTTTATGCACAGAGTTTGAGATTCGTTACACTTGAAATCTGAGGAAGTTAGGTGGTGAGATGAAAAAAGGAGCAAGATACAGAACGAAAGAAGTGTGGAAATCGAAATTTAAAGCATAGCTAATGTCATTTGGCTGATTTTGCTGCAAAGCTATGGGGGAAAGGGAGGAAAAAAATGAGTCAAGTTCTGCAATATGTAAGAAACTGCTTCTTGAGATGGTCTTGATTTTCTACTCCCCTGCATGGTGAACGCGCTGCAGTTGAAAGAGTTTGAAATTAATCACCTTTATATGGAGATTAAAGAAGAAGTGATGAGGCGTGATAACCTACAACTTCTTTTGCTTCTTTTTATAGTTGGGAAATCTCTACTACAAAGGCTGCAGAGACTGGGGGAAGTTCCAGTGGATCCAACACTTCCCCTTTCATCTCGCCTTTCAAACAGATATTTTGGTGTCGTATTTGCCCACTCCTTCCCTTTGCACTCGCTGTAAATTATTGTTTCTGATTGTCAGCTCAGCTTTTATTAATGTTCTACAGGAAAACCTGCCAGTGGCTTGATTATTTCAGATGTGGAGCAGACCTGGCACTGAACTGGGATGGAAAATGCACAATGATTTCCTCAACTATGGAAAAGTTTCGGTCGTTTTGAAACCATTTTACACTTTATGCCTTTTTACAGACTGAACTTCTCCAAGTCATTTCAGCATGACAGATGCTGGTCTAGGAGATATTATAATAGAAGGATTTTAAACTTATTTCCTTTTTTTTTTGGAGGAGAGATTCACCTGCAGCCATGGAGAGAATGCAGAGGAGCAGATATTTCCTGCAGCCCACGGTGCTAATGTGCCTGTGATGGCAATTGGTAAATAATCTCCTTTTCTCAGCCCAGGAGCTTCTGATTTTTCCTTTTCTCCCCTGTCCTGTTGGGGAGGAAGAGCTGCCCAAGGTCAGCCCACCACACCTTCCCTTTCTTGACTGGCCTGAAAAAATGTTTCACCTTGATAAATTCACATTGCTTTCAAAACATAACCTTATTTTTTAATGGATAGTTCCCAATAAACTCTCATTTTCAGCTCTTTAGTGCTTGCAGATCCTCAGACCAAGGAGAAGCTGAGAGAGCACCCAGGACCACAGCTCTTAATTCTGCTTTGTCACTCACTACACAAAACCCAAATATTTCCTATTTAAATCTTATGAAAATCACGAATACATGTGTTTAACACCCCAGATTTAGGGTGAGTTTTGGAGAACCTCGTACCCTTTACTGATATTATAATAAAAATTCAGCTTGCCATGCCATTTGAGAGCTTGAAACTCTAATAACTGAGGAGAAATTTTATTGTTTATTTGCAGTTAATTTCTTGCTTAATACTTTATTGCACACTGTCTTCTCTCTGTATCCATTAAACTTGTTGTGAGCCACAGAGAAAATACCAATTTTTGTCTGTGAGGAATAAAGTAGTCTCAAATTTTACACTTATTAAATTACCACATATCCTATGTGGTCATTTATTCTTAAAGTAATACTTAGCAATAATGACTTTTTACTAATAAACACCTAATGATTGCCTGAATTAGAAAATTATCCAAATTATCCAGCCTTGGAAGTACAGTAAATTTGCTGGAAGACATTAACTGTTTAAAGCTTTAAAACATAATAGAAAACTGACTGGTGGTTTCTGCAACCCTTTTTTTTTTTTGTTTTTGTTTTTTTTTTTTTATGAAAACTCCTTGCAGTAATTAGAGGAGGACAAAATTTTATAAACTTCTTATAGGAAGAGTATTATGATTCTGAATTAACCAGATTTATGTAAACTACTGAGAATGATTTTCTACAAAATTTGTACTTTATTTCTTTGATTGCCAAAAAGTTTGACCTTCATTTTCTTATTCATAATTTGAATTCTTCCAGTTCTTCTAAGATCAGCTTAAACTACACCAAAGTTGCAAGTCAGGATGGGCATGATTGAAAATACAGAAATATTAGAAAGATGTACATAAATATACATGTTACAAACAAGGAAAACAAGGATGAAGACAATCTTATACTTCAGTATATGGCCACTATTTTTAAATAAAAAATCCATATTGCAGGAGCTTGAGGAAATCAAAGAGTCAGAGCTGACTCCCACAGTTATTTAACATCAGGGCCCAATCCATTAGCAGGTCCCTCAGCTGTGGCTCTTTTCAAACTTCTTTTTCTCTGCACCTCCTTCCGTATCAGCGCCGTCATTCCGCTGATTTATGCACTGAGGGGACACACTCCATCAGCTCAGAGTATTCCCAGCTCCTGGGGGCTGTCAGAGGCAGATCCTGGGCATGTCAGAGCCAGCTGAGGTTGGAGCCTGACAGAGATTAGAGCCCTGCCTTTGAGCACACGTTTGTTTATTCCATGGGCACAGGAAGAGCACCCGCCTCGAACCTCAGCTCCTGGACTCACAGGAGCAAATCCGGGTTTTCTTTGGTTTCACTTTAATGGGAATTGAAGTTCCTAGCCTGTAGGGAGAGAGGGGGTGATTTCTGCTGCTGCCTCTGGAATCTGCAGGGATGCAGCTGTGAGCTCAGGGCACCCCTGGGCTCCTGAGGATGCTCTGTGCTTTAGGCAGGTGCAGCAGAGCAAGCACCTGAGATGTTACAGCACAGCAAACCCCTCCTTCCCTGCCATCAATAGTGCTTGGCCAGATGGCAGGGCTCTGCAAAAACAGAGTTCTTGTTTTTAAAGCAATCCTGATTTCAATATTGAGTAACTCAACCAACTCAATAAGTTAATGGGAAGTTACAATAAAGACTGGAGGGGTTGTTAGCACGGCTGTAATCACCACACCTCCTGGAAGTTTTACTTTTGAGTGACTCCTCTAAAAGGTCTGTAAGAACTCTGTCAAGGTTCTTGATGAAAATAATATGAAAGGAAAAATCTATGACTGATACAAACCCCTGATTCAATAACTCTGCAAATTGCTTTAGTGGAGATAAAACATATTGTGACACACCTCTAAAGGTATTTCAGAAATATTCCCCAAGTGTTGGAGTGGAAATGTCCTTTCAGCACACAAGAGACAGGGCATTTTTCATGTTAAAAAATCCAACATTCACCCAGTATTAGAAAACAATATGTGATCAGTTTCTGGTTCAAAACAGAATTCTGAAATCATGCTCATTTATATCCTTGTTAATTTTTAATCCCTTTTTTTTTTTGCATTTTTCTCTGTGGTTGGCAGAATTCTTGATGTACAAAAATGCCAAAAAATGGGTTTTGTAATATTCTATCTCTGCAATACTCCATCTCAGGGGCTCCTAGTTAGGTTGGGAGGATATAAGTGAGGCCCACCAATGGGTTAAAAAAGAGTTAGTGATGGAACCAGCAGGAATATGTTTGAAAACATTGAATTTCATTCTTTGGCTCCCCTGTCACAAGGGTGACCGTCTGGAAATGTTTTAGGCAAATTCATATTTTACTACAACACCAACAGAACCTGCTGACAGAGTTCAGTGTTTCTAACAGCTTTGAACTTTGTTCTTATGTTTAGATTTCAGTACATTAACATCTTGGAGGTTAATGGATTGCCAAAATAAAATGCTAAATTTGGTCTTATTCAGTCTGAGGTTGTTAATTCTGCATTGAATTCCTCCATCTTCACTGATGTTCAAGAACAGAGCTGCTCTCTACAAATAAACCCCTCATCACCCTAGTCCAAGGTGCCAGAAATTATATATTTTACCCTGAAATCCCCCATATTTTCTTGAATTCTTTAAAATTTTCTAGTATAGTGGCCGTGTTTACTGCAATTTTAATAAACTGCCTGATTTTTTGTTTCCCTTCAGTTCCCACAGATCTCTGACATCACCTTTCATCTACAGAATTCCCTCTGGAATCACAAGTCACCAGTTAAGAGCCTGCCCCACCTCTCCTCGCTGCTGTTCCATCCTGTGTTATTCTCCTGGGCTGATATTTGATAATTCCCTTCCCCACTCTGTCCTGAGGTTTCTCATTTTCACTCTTTCTCAGGGGGCTCCTCTGCCCTTCCTCTCTTTAGGAAATCTGCTCAGTGTAGACAACCAGGTTCTTTGTGATTGCCAGAATTATGTGTGCCAAGCTCATTTTCCATTTTTTTGTCCAGGTTTCTTGAACACAGAGTGTATTTTAATCTTTCCCCAGAATACTCAGTATTTGTCCATACTTCCAGCTGTTATTTTTCTCTGATTAGTCACTCCACACCTTCCAACTCTGGATTAGCAAGAACTGTTCCACTATCACCCCTTTCAACAAACCACTAAAAGTTAAATAGAAGCAATAAAATGGAAATCTTTACAATATTTACTAGTGAGACAAAATCTTTTACTCTCTGCTCTCTCTATTTTTTTTTTTTTTATGGCCATCACACAGCACTTTAGGAAAGGGGTGTGTATTCAATTTCATATTTTAATATATCTTATAGAAACCAGGGCTTGAAGGAAAGCTGTCAGGTGTAAGAGAATCACCCCAGATGATGAAAAAAATGAGAAAAAAACTACCAGAGCTTGGGTGATTTTAGCCACAACTTAAAGGAGCTGATGGATGCTTGAGAAGAAAATATGGCCAAAATTATTTTTAAGCACTGGGTTTTTTTGTGATTTGAGGAAGACAGAGTGTGTGGAAGATGGAGTTTTATGTGAGCTCCTACTGGGAATAGTCCCATGCAAAGCTGCCCAGTGCTTTGTGAAGTGTATAAATAGGGTGACAGGTTACAGCTAAATTTAAGGGAGAAAATGTCAAATTAAGCTTAAATGCTTTAAATCTCATTACTTAGAAGATTTTTGTGTGATACATCCATAGCTGAGATCAATGGAAACCGAAAGTTCCCTCGTTACAGAAGAGGAATTGCTCTTGGTACATTATTTTTCATTAAAATCTCCCTAAACTGCAGTGTGTATCCTTCCCAACTGTTTTGCCAGAATATTTATGACACCCCAGTTGAGCTATGGTTATTGTTAATTTTGCCCACGACTTGTGTTGAGAATAAAAAATTACTATTTTTCTGGAATTCTGTTCAGTGATTCCAATTGCATGAAAAAGATTAACAGAAAGACAATTTGAGGGCGTTCTTAAAATTGCTGCTGGTTCAGCTGAAGTTTTACAGGAAGGGAGGCATTTTGCAGGAATTTACACATCAGGGCAGTGCAGTGTACCAGAAAGTGGCATTATATGTGGATTTTTACCCATGGAAGAGAAATCCTGCAGTCCCCAAGCCTGAAATGCTGATTTCTTCTCCCATTTCCAACAGACTGGGAGATGGTGACACTGGGTCAACTCATATTTTTATATGTGCTAAAGAAGAGGATTATAAGTGTGCCTCGGGCACCACATAGAGACATTTTTATAAATTAAAAAGTCTGTAAGTATGAAGTGTTTATCAGTTCTTCCTGCTTGACAGCACAATATTCTTTTTGGGATCCGCTAAATGAATTTTCTCACCTTCTCTGTTGCTAAAATAAACTGCTCTTTACACCTACTACACTTTCCACTCCTCTTAAATAGTTCCACACGGTTTGCTGTAGTTCTCTGCCAGCCTGGATCAGACCCTTTGCTCACTGTGCAGAATCTCTCCCCCTTCCTCTCTGGATTTGCTGTTTCACCCAGCACAGGGCACCCCCAGCCCCTGGACTCTGTAATTCCACCTCGATTCCAACATTTCCTGTGCCCAGGACAGAGAATCCCCCTGTTGGTGCTTCCATCACTATCTAACAGCTCCCAGCCTTGCTGCAACCAGGAGTAAATTCTGTTTGCACTCCCTCCTTTCTTCCTGGTAAACCTGGAGTAGCGCAGGAGCTCAGCCATGGAGAGATCACTCACAGAGATCCCATAAAATCAGCCTTCACTGCAATAGTTACCCATCGAATTTACCCTTACAGCCCATGGGAATATTTGCCCATAAAATCCTGATCCTCGGGCTGCTCCCAGGCCCCTGCACTGGGGTTTGCTGGGATTCCCTGGATTTTGGCCCTGGTGGGGCAGGCAGGAGCTTTAGTGCCTGCAGAAACAGCAGGGACCAGACTGCACTGCCCTGCAAGATGGAAATTGGGAAATGCTGCTAAAGCAACCAACCCAACCCCGTGTTCCTCAATCCATCATTATTAGGACAAAAAATGCAAATCAAATCCAGCTGGTCCTCGAATTTTTCCTTGTTTTTTTGTTTGTTTGTTTTGTGTTGTGTGTGTTCTTTTTTATTTTATTTTTTATTTGTTACTAATATAGGGAATCACAATTGATTTACAATTGGTTATTGGATATTCTTGTCTTCCACCTTTCTCTCACACTCCTCAGCTGTTTTTATAAGGCACAGGGTGTCTCTAGAATGTGAGATAGATATATGTAATATCCTGCACTTGTATGGACTCTTAGCTGGAAACAAAACAATGGTTTAATAAAATAATGATAGGTCAGGAAGCAGACACTGAAGGAGGCAAAGATCTAAGGAAGTGAAAACTTGTTAAATTACATTTTGCTGCCAAAGACAACATAAAATAAAACTGGACTCAAAGATTTGTGGCTTGGCCCAGATTCTCAATCAATGCTCTGAAGAGGAACATTTAGAACAGCTTGTTTATAATCTGTTTCTCATTTTTCCTCCCAAAATTTAATCAAACTGCACCTATAACTTCCTCTAAAATCCAGAAGTTTTTAGTGATATTCAGCATCTCAAATTCTAGCTGAGGTCTGAAAGATCTCACAGTTGTGTAAGTCCTCTGGATATCGTGATAAACTTTTTAGGTGATTTGAAAATCTGTGTTATGAATGAAATTTTAAATTTAATACACCAAATCTTAAAACTAAAATTTTGATATAGAATTGTACTGAGTTTCTCACTGTGTTCCTTTCTTGGTACTGGCTACTTAATCCCAAAAAGGGATTTCTAGATAAGCATAGAATCAACTTTTAGATGTCCTGTATAATTGTATTTCTTTTATCTACAGACACAAATTTGATAATTTGTTTTTTTAAAAAGACAGCAGAAACTAAAAAGCCATTGCACAAATATTTTTGGGAAGACCAGAGTACAACAGAGTGCTTTATTTTATTCTCATTTTACACAGAAACATAAATCACTGAAAGCTGAATAAACAGAGTTTCAGACACTCATACATAAGACCAACACGAATTAGTTTTTCAAAGATGTTCTCATGAACAATAAATTCAAAACATTCTCTTACCCAGTTCTGATTTTTCAGGCTCTATCATTGTGTGTTGAGTGGTTCAGGAAAGAATTTTATCATCTTAAAATTCTGCACATTTTTCTAAGACCAAATTTTATAGAGAAAGAACTTAAGAAAATTCCAGAGCAGCAAACATATTCATGTAAACACTTTTAAAAATTATTGTTGAAACTATATTTCCAAATTGATCACTTAAATACAGAAACTATTATTGATCAAAATATTGTATTGAGTTTCAATGGGAACAATCTATTTAGAGAAGAACAACATAAAAGTTTTGAAGCAAATGGTATTTTTCAAACTCTCTCTGAGTTTCAGTAGTCACCTTATTAAATCTCACATTAAGAGTTCAATTTCTGTAAATCTATTTTTTTTTTCATAATTAAAAGCAGAAGCTTTAATGGAAACTAATTTGAATTTCTAAAAATAACTGTTTCCATGAAATGACTATCAATCAATCAATCCCTGGGAGACAGGAGCCCTACTTTGTCCTGACAGCATTTCTGGGTTTGTGGCATCCTCAGCTGACTTTGGTTCCTTAAAGAGCTGCTGGTCAATTCTGGAAACCCTTTGAAAATCAATATTTCATTATTCTGGTGTCTTCAAAGGCACCATGTTCAAAAGGGTGTTTACTTACCTGATTTTATTCAGAAGCATGTTTACATATCATGTAAAATGATAATCACAAAAGCACTAAAGCCTTGATGCAATGGTCTGCTCCCAGTTATTAACATTACACTGGCGCCTTCTGCTTTGAAAGATCACAAATAATCTGATTTCTAGAAGATTCTTAAAATGGAATCTTTACACATAAAGTCCTGATGCAATATCCAAACAAAATCTGTACCTACTGTAACAGATTATTTAATTTGCCTTTCCCGTTACAGATTCTTGTGGAGTGGAAGAAAATTTTATTTTTACATTTTATTTAGACATCAATTATTAATTTCCACCAAAACACCTCTGAGTCACAGCTGGCCAGTGTGATGGTGAGGGCTCTGGAGGAGTTCACTGGGTGTCTCACTGATAGTCACATCTGAAAATTTATTGGAAGTTAAAAATAAAATAAATAAATAAAAAGGGGGGGAAGAAACCTTCCTTTCAGACTTTTTTTTTGGAGCTGGGTATTAATTACCTGCTCAAGGTAAGAGGAATTCACATTATTATCTTCATTTCACTGCTTAAGTTTCAGGAGAGGGGAGAGTCTGAGCCTGTCTGGGGCAGAGGGGGCTGACCTCAGTGAGTAATTTGATATTTTACAGCACCAGTTACACAGAGCCGTGTCTGAGGCAAATCAAAATGGGGATTTCATCATTTCATACCCACACGGACTGAGAGAAGCTGAGGAGAGAGTCATGGACAGAGCTATAAAAGGAGGAATTCTCTTTATAGGTGGGTCCTGAGTCGGGTGAAGGTCTGACTGATCCATCCACCAAGGTCACCACTGGCAAAGCCAGGCTCCAGCTTGGTTCCAAAAAAGAGCTGCACAGTGAGAACAAAGATTTCCTGAACCCCTTTTTTTAAAAAAAAAAAATCTCAAAATCACATTAAGGGTCATCAAAATCACAGCAAGGGTCCTCACAATGTAAGATTCTCCCACCAGATGACATTAGGTGTGATTAATTACATGTCCCAAATATGTTTGTATCAGAGGCTCTGCAAAACAAAACTAAAAATCAGAAAGATCTCTGCAGTGGGGATAAGGCAGCTAGTTATGCTACTCAAACTCAACTTCTGGGCATGGTCCTTGGTGAAACTAAATAAATTGTTGTTGCATTTCTCAGAAACGAGAAATAAAAAGGAGAATAAACAGACTCAGCTAGAGAAGGACTGCTGTACATTAATGCTGCAATCCCAACAGTTATTACAGTTTCTCAGCACTGGAGTCAGTCTGCTCCATCCTTGTACAAGGGGGTAGGAACTGTGTCTTGCTACAGACAAGACTATTATGTTTCAAATGCACAATATTTATTCTAATCAACATCAGCAGCCGCACATTATTAAAGTGTTCCAGATTTAAACTGAATTAATTTGCTTAAAGCATCTTTTCCAAACAAAATATGGTTAAAATGAATATTTGGCTTTGGGCTCTGTGTTTGGAAGGCTGCCAGAGACAGTAAAAAGGATTGCAGAATTTTCCATTTCATTTCCTTACCTCCAAACAGTATTTAAGGCCAGCTTCAAAATAAGGCACGAGGTTTTGAGGGAAACTAATTTACTTTTATTTTTTTAATTATGTCAAATCAAGGGCATACCTATTATTTCGGGCTTTCCAATAGTCTTTAGGGTCATTACATAGCTTAATTGCGAGCCCAGGTTGCTGAGGACACCCTTGCCTAAGAGCAGAGGTGTTTGGGGTGGGCAGAAGGTGCTGGTGGCTTTATGACCTGCGAGGGGATGGAGCCCAGCAGGGCTGGGAGCAGCTCTGGAGCCTGAGCATCCCCAGCAGGAGCTCAGAGCCACCGAGAGCCCAGCTGGGATCCCAACCCCCCAGCTACCGCTGGGATCCCAACCCCCACACCTGGGAGCCCTGCTGGATCCCAACCCCACTCCAGCCCCTGGGAATCCCAGCTGGGATCCCAACCCCACCACCAGCCCCTGGGAAGCCCGCTGGGATCCCAACCCCACTCCAGCCCCTGGGAATCCCAGCTGGGATCCCAACCCCACCACCAGCCCCTGGGAAGCCCTGCTGGGATCCCAACCCCACTCCAGCCCCTGGGAATCCCAGCTGGGATCCCAACCCCATCACCAGCCCCTGGGAAGCCCTGCTGGGATCCCAACCCCACCACCAGCCCCTGGGAAGCCCTGCTGGGATCCCAACCCCACCACCAGCCCCTGGGAAGCCCGCTGGGATCCCAACCCCACCACCAGCCCCTGGGAAGCCCAGCTGGGATCCCAACCCCACCACCAGCCCCTGGGAAGCCCTGCTGGGATCCCAACCCCACTCCAGCCCCTGGGAATCCCAGCTGGGATCCCAACCCCACCACCAGCCCCTGGGAAGCCCTGCTGGGGCAGCTGGCTACTGCTCAAAGCTCAGTTTGTGTGCAGAAGGACAAGCTCTGCTCGCTGAGGAATTTCCATCTGATTGGGATGAAATTGGGTTTTGTTGCTCAGAGGTCGAATGGATGCCTTGAGTTTTAGCTCTGATATTTTTTAGATTCTGGGTTGTTTTGGGGGCTAGTTTTAGGTTTCATATTCAGTGCTCTTTTCTCAGAGTAGAGAGACAAAACAATTCTTTCTCCAGCTTGGGACCAAGAACAACTTTCAGGCCCTTGATAGAATGAAAACAACAGTGAAGTGAGAGGAAAAACAAAGAAGATGGAGCTTCATAACCTGCAGCTATAGTTAAACAATTCCAATATGCTAATAGACCAAAACTTATAAAATTAAGAAACCTCTTAGTTTTCCATTTTTTAACCATTTTGAGATGCATCTTAAGTGCAGTCCAACTAAACTCTAGCTCTACCCAGCTGTACCCATCGAGGTCTTTTAATAAATCCCGACTTTATCCTTTTGCTCTGTCCTGTCCCCGTTCCAGGTCAGCCTCCAAAAGGCATCCGAGCGCTTCCTTATATTCCTTATTTCTCCCCTGATCCTGGAAAAGTTCAGAGCATTCCTCCCCACAGCACACAGCTGCTCTGCAGCTCTTTTGTTTCCTGCACGGGGAGTGAAGTGGATGCTCCAGAGATATCAGTCCAGACAATTCCCACAATCTCCTCGCATTAAAAGCCAAATGAGGCCATAAATAATGCATGTAGCACTAACTACCCCGTGCTTGGATGTGTGTATCTTGTAAGATCTGCTGCTGCATTTCACATACAAATGTATATTAGCCAGCTTTGCAGGACAAATTGGGATGTATTCCTGATGGCATCTCCAAGAGCATTGTCAAACTCCAGCTTATTATAATGAGATTCAGCTTGAGAAAAAGGAAAAGAATAAAAGAAAAATCGGGTTCCTGGCAGTTCCATTTGTTGGAATCGTTTCTGCTCCTATCTCTGGTGACTAAACACCTCATGCTGTTACTTTGCATAATGTTAGCAAGATTCTAATAATAGCAATATTAATTTATTCACGTTAAGTAACATCTGGTTCTATAATAATCAGGTAGTATCAGATACTAGGTGCTAAATGTGGGCAAATTTTCACGTAACAGTAATATTAGCTGTTACTGTCATGTATAGATTAAGCTTTGGTTCATTGTGACTCTGCTGTGAGTAGAAACGTGTCAGATTCTTGTTTTAAAGAAAAAAATAATGCTTCAGAATAAATCTGTTGCCTGATGCTGCAGTCAACAGCTGTGAAAGGACAGAGAATTCTGAAATTTCACTTATAACACAACCACGTTTATTCAAAGAATAGAACAAAAATATCCATCTTGGTGGTGGAAATTCTTCTGTGTCAGGAGATCTGTCCTCTTGCTTTCTCTCCCTGTCTTTCCCTAAAGACACAAGGAATGAAAAATGGCAGAGAAACCGAAGGGAAATTTGTCTTCATTCAACGTGCACTGTGCTGGCTTGGTGAGATCCTGAACGTGCCACCAGAGCCAAATCCAACAGATTCCCTCACTGCCTTCGACTTGTTCTGCTCTCCTGAGTGTGTGAAAGAGTGTGTACAGGGCAGCTCTGCTCTAAACTGAGGAATAAAGCAAAGGAAATATTAATATTAAGGCAATATTAATGCTGGAGGCACGAGACAAAGTCTGGCAAGTAAAGGACTCACCACTGATAAAAACATTTTCGTGGTACTGCTTGGGCTCCTGCTGGACAGGGCCAAGGAAAGGTTTGGTTTCTGAGAGCAGTTTGGTTGATTTGTGTGGGATTTCAGAATGGAGCAGGGAAATGGCAGATTTCCTGGGTTTAACACAGAAAGTTAGGTAAGGCAAAGAGCAAGAGGAAGGTAAGAGTGAGTGAATTCCATGAGTACACATTGCTCTTAGATTTAGATCTTAGATTTTTCTTTGGGGTTATTTTGTGAGTGTCCAGGAGCCAGTAATCAATCCAATACACACAGTGAAAAGATCACACTAAAAATCAAACAAAAGATCTCTCTCCTGATTTACAGGACACTACACAAAGTCATTTTTTCTCTCTTAATAATTCATGATTCACCTGCAGGGAAAATGTCCTCACATAATCAAAGCTGCTGCCTGATGAACACCAGTAAATATGTTTTTCCTGGGGACAAGATCTCCGGGTTTTTTTCCCTGGCCTCTCCTGGTAATAGTAAGAACTCCACGTACTTGAACAAAGCTGAGATGAGACTATTTCAGGGAGATAATTAGTTGCCCTGTATTACTTTTAGGAGATCATTAGAGACCTTTAATATCCTCCAGAACAAAAATGCAGTGAATTCTCTCTAAGGAAAACCCACATTGTTCCCAAGTACTGTTTGCAGTGGTAAAATATCCAATCTACCCTTTTTCAGCAATTAAAAGGTGGATGGAGCTTTGCAAATTACAAACTGGGGGAATTTCCATGGTCTGGCAGACTCCTGTGATAACTTCCAGACCATTAATGCACTTCAGATTTAAATAAAGTATGAGTTACAGCCCAACACCTGAGCACACACTGAACTTATTCTATACAAAATGAGAACTAAGAAGGCTTTTGGAGATGTA
Organism: Sitta carolinensis; assembly: GCA_032173965.1. Classification (NCBI taxonomy): domain Eukaryota; kingdom Metazoa; phylum Chordata; class Aves; order Passeriformes; family Sittidae; genus Sitta; species Sitta carolinensis. The sequence continues at coordinate 3,332,485 of CM063286.1, read as the reverse complement.
GATCTCAGTGAACAATTGTTAATATGTGGTTACACAATATTATTTATATAGTGCAAAGAACCTTTCAGAGAGTTTTTTGCTTTAAGGTAATAGACTATATCAGAAAAACAGATGGGTGGAAGATTTAGTGACTCATTAGGCTTTCATTTTTCAGAGTCCAACATTTCTTGCTAAAACACCATTCTTCTTGTTTTCAGGGAAAAAAAATTCCTTCTTTATTTCTTAAATAAGGTAACCAGAAAAACAGATAAGGAATGGAAGAGGGGGAAAAAAAAGCTATTAAATGGATACATTCTGCCCTCTATAAAAGTTAGAAGGAATAAATTAAATAACCCAGAAAACTACCCAAGGAGAGAAAAGCCAAAGGGAGAATTGTCCTGTAGGGATTGATGTCACACAGTGGTGAGAGCAGACTTACAGAGAGGATCTGTTCACACACACGAGATCCCAGCTGTGCTTCCCTTGTCACCTGCTGCTCCGAGATTATTCCATTTACAAGAAATTTCAGTTGAGGAACATCAGACTGGTAAATTTATTATGCAAGAGCTTTTATTTAATGCATAAACCTACTGGTATTCACCAAGGAAAGGGATTCTGTTCCTGTCCGTTTAAACAAGCAGCAAAAACCCTACAAGAGGAGTCACTACAATAAAAATACCATGCAAATCCTCTCTAGCACAAACCTCCCTCACCTTCCCCATGGCTATTTCAGTGTCTATTAATCCTCATTTATTTTTTAAAGACAATTACTTCAGCCTTCTGTCTGTTCAAACACAGGTTTAGGACATTTGTGAGACAGAAACAGGAATCATCAAGGGAAATGTAGCAGAGCAAAATCCTAAATCTGCTGCTGTGTTTGATTTCCTCCTGTTTCAGTGCTGCTGGTGGTGACAGGGAATTGAAACAGTGAGGGAAGTGTGGAGGGGAACCCTGGAAGGACCCCAGTGAAACAGGGATCCTGACTGACAGACATCTGGCCTGGGAAGATGCTGAGGAATGAAGAGGTTCTCAGAAATATTACTTTTAGAAAATAAAGGACAAGTACTGAGTAAAGCAGTGCCAGAAATCAAAAGTGGAGTCATTATCTTGGTAAGAGCTATGCAGTGTAAAAGGGAAAACTAAGATGCGAGTTTGAACATCAAATAGTTTTGTGTTTCTACTGCCTGATTCTCTCTCTCCAGTTCATTCTTTCACTTTTGGAACAAACAGGCCTCTCTTTGCATTTATCATTCTCCTTAAAATTACTGAGTCACATGAATCAAAGCACCAAAAATTTATAAGGTGATGATAATCTGTGAATTTGTAACACAAGTAATAAGTAACAAAGAGGAAAAGTTCCTTTTTCAAAAAAGTCACAAAACTTCTATTTAGCTGTCTCCAAATGAAATACCACGGGCTCTCCTTTCGATTCTTCACCACAGCAAGTTTAGCTGTGAAAGTCAAAGAGCCCATGTGTGAGACCACTCCCAACAGTGCAGGAAGTCCCCTGACCCTAAAGATGGACCTGATCCTAGGGCAGGAAAAGCTTCCAGGGATCCTCCACTCCCAGCCCCAGCCACACATCACCCCAGGGGTGCTCACTTTTTATTGCCTGCCCATAAATCTGGTGTAGCAGCAGGGATGGCCCAGAGCTGGCTCAGTGTGAGAATCCCAAGGTCCCTTGCCAGCTCTCCCAGCTGGGATAACAAACTGCACTCCCAGCACAGTTTGGTGGGACCCTTTGCATTTAAAAATACTTTAAACTAAACCACATTTCTGCTGTTTAAGCCTAATAAAAATACAGCACCAGTAATTTATTAGCTGTCACTTCCCTGTAAGTAATTCTCACAAAAAGTCAAATTTAAGATGCTCTGCAAATGAATCCTTTCTGCCTTGACGGTCTTATTATTTTAAAATTTAAATGACATATTCAGAGACACTCAGTGCTGCACACCTTGGATCCAAGGCACCAGGGCAATGGAAGTCAAACACAGTGATTAAAAAAAACTCCAACAGAAAATCAAGCCCAGCTGGCAATACTTTTCAATAGAGATTTACATCAACCCACTTTAAACTCACATAATTCTTCAAGCACTCTGTTATAAATCAGATAAAAATGTATTCCTAGTCAAGTTCCCTTTTCCTATAACATTTGATGTGTCTGTTGGATGAATCTCAGGAATTATTTACATAAACACTCCACAAGACTAAAGGTGGAAGAACACAGAGTACACTAAACCTGCCAAGTACCATCCAGGTGGGTCACCCCTTGGGCCATGGGGTTTTCTCTTGGCAGAATAGGAAACATTTTGTTAGAAAATATCAGATGAGAGTGAACTCTGTAGTTTGGCAGATCACTCCTCTCAGCTTTCACCAGACTATAAATGGGTTTGTATAAACTGATTTGGATTCTGGGGTGGTGAACAGATTTCCAGTGCCAGTCCACACTGTGGAGCTCTCCTGATTTCCCAGACTGATTCAGAGGGAAGCTCTGGTGAGAGCTTGGGAGGGCTGGGAGAATGTTTTATGGTTCTGACTTCGTTCCTGCAGCCAGAATTCCAGAGTGGGCTGGCTTTGTGTTATGACTTTTTAATGAAAGCGGTGAGAATCTGCAGAAAACAGGTGAGAACTGTTTGGTTGTCCAGTAAAACTGTAATTCAGGGGAGGAAAAAACCCAAGCCTGGCCCAAATCACATTTGTTCACTGGGAGCAACAGAGCTGGGTGGGGAATGATCCTCCTGGCACCCCTCAGGTGCACGTGCACAGCAGATTTGCATCTGTCCCATGCCAGGGAAACAGCAAATGAGGATGGTGTGTATTTATCTGGGATATCTCCACGGTACCATAAAGGCACAGCTTGAGAAGGAGCATCTTTTTTAAATCATGAGGGAGTCAGTTTATTCTTGTGTAAAGAAGAGCCTCTCGTTCTATCCCTACCTCAGCAGTCATTGCAATAAAAGCATATCCTAAAATATTCCTTGCATCTCTGTAGGTTTCTTGAAATAAGAGGATTCTTTAGCACAAGGCAATATATCCTTTGGAAATGAAGTCAGCTTTAGATATGAGATAGTGGGGCCTGATGGGACGAGTTTCATCAGTTCAGAGTCCCATTTATTTCTCCTGAAATATGGGGCCACCAGGTACTGCACCTGCTCCTTGCATGTTGATAAACTGTTTAGCATTGCATGTGTGGGCAGGAATATTTACAATTTCTGGTGGTAGGAAAATAGGAGGAGGCAAGCAGCATGTTCAGCTAACAGCAGCTTCTTTGTGAAATCTCAGTATCTTCCAAATGCAGGGCCCTTGTTGTATCAAAATTACATGTTGAGCAGGTAATCTTTCTGGGCTTCGTTCAAAAAGCTTCTTCAAATAAATTAGTAGGTATTTCTGTTAATATAATTAAGACAAAAGAGATGCGAAGCTATCCCTACTGCAGCCTCAAAATTCTTTTTTCCATTCCATTTTGGCAAAATCCCCACTTCCTTCTGGTAGGAGACCAGGCTGGGAGAGTAAAGAGAGCTTATTTTGCATGCACATCTGTGGAGGGAGGCAGAGAGTTCTGCGGTTCAGGTGGGTAAATTGTCAACTTTCATGTCTGGCAGATCATTTAATGCACAGTGAAACAACCACTGTGGCTATTCCTTGCTGCTAAATATATCAGCAACTGCTGTCTGTGGCAGAGGAGCAGAGAAGGAGCACACACAGCGTGGGCAGATGCCCACAGTGCATTAAAAAGAAATCTGTGTCCTCTTAGATTTAAGGCAACAACTGTATTTACATGATTTACTGTAATTTACCTGATCTTTAGCAAGTTGTATCTTAATAAAGCTCATATAATAACAGATGCATATCTCTTCTTTTTCATGCTTTAAGAGTCCATTTAGCTGTTGAATGAAGGGAAGAGCACTTAGAGGAGCAGTCACTGATGACAGACTATTGTTAAAAAGCCATCATATATTCAGATCCATCTGGTGCTATCCTGGGAGCAGCGTGCTACAAACTAATAAAAGTACTGCAGAGGTAGGGAAACCAGCTCAGACAATATAAGAAAAGAAAAAAAAAAATATGGCCATTTATTTTATATACAGAAGAAATACATTGTTTTATGCATGAAAAACACTTTTAAAAAACACCATTTTGGCAAAACGATCTTGATTCCAAAAGGCTGCAGTCACATCCAGAATCACATTAGTAATTGTCTAAATATTCCATAAATAATGATTACAAAGATATCTGCTAGACAATGCTCAGACATTTCTGAGAGGTGAGAATAAGCCTGAAATATGTTTTCACATTTCTGAAATGGAAGGCAATAATAAAAGTGATATAAATATGGAGTTAGTCATATTATTAGGACAATGAATACATTAAAAATATTCTGACTGGCTATAATCATTTATTCATCCTATCATCCGTTAAATACTACTTAACTTTTTAACACTTCCTTAACCCCTTCAAGAGCAGGATTAGGAAGGAATCACAGTAGTTGTGAGTCCATTCTGCTGTGCTGCTTTTCCTGGGCTGCTGGCAGGCAGGGGCACGGATTCCACCTGGATTTTGCAATATGCCACCCTGTCTCTGAGCAGACACAGACCCAGCAAGGGTCAGAGAGCCACGAGGGGCACCAAACTCAGTGAAGCAGCAGGGTGAGGGGGGGAGATTCCCCTTGCTCTGCTCTCAGAGTGTCCCACCCCTCCTGGAGCCCTGCCCAGCCCTGGGGACACGGGTGGAGCAGGGCTACAGGGAGTCACAAAGGTGACACAAAGGTGTTCCCCTGCAGGGTGAAACAAAGGTGACACAAAGGTGTTCCCCTGCAGGGTCACAAGGTGACACAAAGGTGTTCCGAGGAGTCACAAAGGTGACACAAAGTTTCCCCTGCAGGGTCATAAATGTGCCCTGCAGATGCACAAAGGTGTCCTGCAGGTGACACAAAGGTGCCAAGGTGTTCCCCTGCAGGGTATCATAAATGTGCTCCTGCAGTGTCACAAAGTTTCCCTGCAGGTATCATCCCTAGTAAAGGTGTTCCCCTACACGATGTCACAAAGACTGCAGCACCTCTGCCCTGCCCTGGGGGTGGACACCTGGAGCAGAAAAAATGATTCTTGAGCCTCTTCCAGAGCCTCGAGGGGCTCCAAGAGAGCCAGAGAGGGGCTTGGGACAAGGGGTGGAGGGACAGGACACAGGGAGTGGTGCCCAGAGCAGCTGGGGCTGTCCCTGGATCCCTGGCAGTGCCAAAGATTGGACATTGGGGCTTGGAGCACCTGGGACAGTGGGAGGTGTTCCTGCCATGGCAGGGGTGGCACTGGGTGAGTTTTAAGGTCTCTTCCATCCCAACCCCAACCTATGGTATTTTAGCCATTCCTATAAATCACTTCAAACGCGTTTTTTCCCTTAGCTCCAAGTTTTCCCAGCCGTAAGCACTTATTCCTCTCAGTGAGGAGAAGCAATCATGGAGAAAACACACAGCAGAATGTGAACCCAGCCGTGCAAAGCTTTGTTTTCCTGGCGCTGGTTTGAATGGTTTATATTTAATTGATGAATCCCAGGGTGTGTGTGTGAAGGACTTTGAGCTCCCCCGTGCCTCAATCAGTGCAGTGCAGGCACACAAACCACGGGTGGGCTTCCTCACACTGCTCTGCTGATGGAGCTTCCCTCTTCATCTTAAATGACCACCTGAGCTGAATGTGAGAGACGGTTTTATCTGGCAGCTTATGCAGTCTTTGGCCTTTTCTGAGGCAGGCTGGCTGTCTCCTCCCTAAGCACCATACACAAAGAGCAAAAGTTCAGAGAGTAATTTTTATTTATTGGGTTTTTTTGGTTTGTGTTTTTGTGTGTGTTTTTTGTTTGTTTTTTGTTGTTTGGGTTTTTTTTTTTCACTGATTAAGGACAGCTTCACATCTGAGCTCCAAGACAGAGAAGTTCTAAACGTGAAATACACAATATAAATGTCAAAGGCTACAGATGTTTGCTGCTGAGACATATGGATGGAAGAAAAAAAAGCAAAATTGCAGTAACACATTTTATATGGTACTCTTTCTTTTAAATATGGTCTTATTACAAAATACACAAGGGCATTCGTGTGAGATACTGAGACATATGGCTGGTACAAAAATATAAATCCATTAACAGATTTTGTATGCAATTTCACTCTTTTCAAATGATCTCAGACCTGAAATCTCTCCTTTATTCCTTTCAGAGCGGTGATCAGAGGGAAAGGAGATTCATTAATACACACATTAACATCAACAGGCAGGGAATGCAATCATCAGTGTCATGGCTCAGGTGTTTTGTGAGTGCAGCTGTAGGATCAAATCATATCACACTAATGTAAATTGCAATGAAGCTTGCCACTGGATTTTCCTTTTATTTGAGTGTTAAACCTGTTTTGTCACAGATCTATGAAGGACACTGACAACAGTAAACTAACCTTCATTATCATCATCTTCTTCCCCTCCCCTTTTTGTTTTTTAATCACAAATCAAGCTGTCATAGCCTGTTTGCTGCAGGTTACCTGTCCTGGCAGAATGGATTCTTTACAGTCAGAGCTGTACAAAAGGCATCTGACAGAAATATTAATTACCTGGGATTTTCTAGCAGAGCCTCAGGTAACAAGTCAACAGTGATACCCCTCCCAGAAAAAAATCAAACAAAACAAAAAAAAAAAAAAAAAAAACCAGGAAAGAAAATATTACATCCTTCTTAATTTACAAAGAGGATTCTAAAAGCGAAATGATAAAAAATGTCCTTAACTGACTTCAGAGTGAAATCTCACAATTTTATGCTTAGAGAAGTATTAAAAATTTCTGGCCTAGTAGACTTTGTGCTGGTCTGTGCTTGCTTTTGGACTAAATGCTATTTAGTGCAATCATAAATTAATAAGGGGAATCACATTAGTGAAGATGAGATCTAAATATGTGCAATCTAGAGTAAAACTTGGAGGAAAAACATTAGAAAGAGCAACATTTGGAGCAATTGCTATTATATTTATATCACAATTTAACAAAAACTTTAATCATCCCAGAAAAGATCTGTTCTGCAACAAAATTCTTTCCCCCCATTCTGATTTTTCATCTGCAGTCCAAAATTTCAGATGCTCTTGGTGGTAGCTCAGATTGGAGTTGGTATTAAATGTGTTCCCAGCACTTAAAAAAATATCTTAAGTTTCACTTGGTGTAGTGTGAAAACTCTTATCAAAGTGCCTGAGCACCCTTGAAGTTTAAATGACCTTATTTACACACATCTTGTTCTGACAGAATTATATATTATCATTCTGTCCCATGGGGAGAGAGCAGCTCACAATTTTGTCACTTGTGTATATGAGATTAGCATACCAAAGGTTCACTCACCACAGGAAAACAGCCTCCTGTGTTTTCAGACCTTCTGTTGAATGCTGAGTGTCTCCATAAATTGTTACCTGTACCCAATCATTTACCTGGAAATAAATCCAGGGTTTAAAATTCTTGAGGTGCAATACCAGAGCTGTCTTGAGTGTCTGCCTTGGCACATGGTACGTAAGAGTTCACAAATCTAAAAATTCAGAATTCCCTTTAGTGTCAAAGAAAAATTCAGACGTCCTCAGAATGATTGAGCTGAGGAAATTGAGAAATGTTTCACGAGTGCCAAGCAGAGTCTGGGCTGGGAGAAGCCTTCACTGAGCTGAACCAAGGCATGGCTCAGAAAAGCCCAGAGAAATGCAATCTTTGCAGGAATTCAGCGGTAATAAGGATTATAGAAGGAAGGGCTGTGTGTTTGGCAGCAGGGATTTTAGGGGATCAGGTGGACACTGCAGCATCCCTGGCTCCAGTCTCCTCTGACAACCAGAGAACTTCAGCAGGGCAATGCTGGGAGCAAAACTGTCTGCACACTGCTCAGGCAGCAGGAAAAACAAATGCCAGCACAGAAATGCTGCAGAAGGGGAAAGATGGGAAGCATGCAAGAAATCTTCTGAAAACACCCTGGTAAGGAGTAGGAAGAGCACTCACTCTAACTCAAAAGGCTTCGTGGGTTGGGAAGGAAGAGTTTCCTTAACAGAGATAAAGAGTGGAGGAAAACCACCCACGAGCAACACCCAAACCTCCCAGAACCCTGGAGCATTTATTGGCCTGCATTTATTGGGACCTCAGAGGAAGTCTGGAGGAATTTCGGGGTCACAGTGCCATTTATCACAATGCCTGCATTTATTGGGACCTCAGAGGAAGTCTGGAGGAATTTCGGGGTCACAATGCCATTTATCACAATGTCTGCATTTATTGGGACCTCAGAGGAAGTCTGGAGGAATTTCGGGGTCACAATGCCATTTATTAGCACGGTCTGCGGGGGGAAATTCCCAATCCCAGAACTGTTTTCCATCACTGCAGTCAAGCTCCAGCATCCAAACTAGGACCTTCTCCAGGCAGCTTCTCACCCTCTAAGCACCATGGAAGGTTCTGGAAGTTCCTTCTGGGCAGAGGTTTTGTTGATATTCAAATTATAATAAGAGCACAACTGGATACGACGGCTTATACTATTGAAGATGTATGAAAATAATTCTTCCCTTTGTTGCTCTTATCAATAAATTCATGACCAGCTGGGCCAAAAAGTATCCTTAGAATATAAGAAATGCATTTGAATTTTCAATGAGGTTTCTCTCAAACTTTTCCCTGCCTTCTTCAGAAAAAGAGGGGTTATCTGTTAATCTGTCAGACCCAAGGCTCTCAAAGCTCCTTTAAAATTAGAGAAACAAAGGGCAAATTGAAATGCCCAGCTGAAGAGGAGGCTGTGTGGTCTGTGCTGCTGGAAATGCTCTCTCTAATGGCCCTGGGTAATTGCTGCCTCCCCAGCACACACAGCCTGGGCCAGCCCCTCCTGCAGACAGGAGTTAAACCACCCAGGGAAGAAGAGCCTGGAAAAGCTGGATGCCCCTCTGCTGAGGGGAGGGAGGAGAGAGCATAAGCCTCAGCTCATAATTAACCAATTTGCACCATTTCCTATTATTTCATCATTTTCTTCACTCTTCTTTTCCCCCAGTAACTATTAGCAGAGATGTTAAGCGAAGAAACATTAAGCTAAATTGACCTTACACTAATTAAAATAATCTTTTTATTAATGCACAGACTTAGGGGACAAACCCTGTATTTCAATGGAAAAGCTATTGGACAAAAAATATGCAAAACTGTCATAAAGGTAGCTCCAATAGTAACAATAAGGAACATGTAGCACTCTAAATACAGGAAAAATTCACATTTGAGTGAGATGGGTTTAGTCTAAATTCTTAAAAACGTGGCATAGCAATGTGTTGGCTATTTTCAGCTGCCATTCCAAAACCACAAGGGCTGGTGAGAATCTGCAGAAATGGTCTTTGCTTGTTTGTTACAGCACTTGCAGTGAGCTATCCTGGCAATGCCAGGTACTGCCAGCGTTTAATGTGTGTTTTCTCTCACTGCAGTGCAGCTGGAGGGAGAAGAGCTCCTTCCCTTCAGGACTGACACAGACTCATTCCTCTCGGCAGCAGCACCAGGTTCTGGCCCTCCTGGAGAATATTGGGTTAAAATGCTCCACTCGCAGCTGCCTCCCTCCCCAGGCTCTGCCTCTGCCTGTTGCTGCCTCCAGAGCTCAAACAGGAGAGTCTGAGTCTCCCAACTGGAGACTTTGTGTTTGTTATTTAAGTCAAATTATCTCCTAAGGGTTTTATTACTTGCCTCAGCTTTCTTGAGTCAGACTCAAGAATGATACAAAACATGACTTTTCCTGCATTTATGGAATGTTTGAGGAATATGCATTTTCCTTTCATAGGGTAAATGAAGCCCTGCACAAAATCCAGATCCTTTTCTCCCGTTATTCTCTCAGAGAGGCTCTAGAATGTACCCAGAGCTGTACCCTTGGAGTCTTTAGTCAAAAGCTGGAATAGAATGGCTCATCTCTCCATCCATGAAATACAAAAATGTGTTCCCTGGGAGGTAAAAAAAATAAAAATCAACTACAACTTAGTTTCCATGAAAACAGTCCCCACAGCTTAGTGCTTTGGCATCAGTGAGTGACATTCTTATATGTGAAATTAAAATCAATTCTTATAAAGTGCGTGTATTGAATTAAAATGATCTTTCAAAGAAGCTGCCTGCTTCCCTGGCAGGATGTGAAATAAGAATTTGTCTTTGAGCACAAGAGATTCTGAGCTCGACCACCTCATCTGACACTTACTCTTGCTATGGCAAAGCCAAGTTTAATTGTTTTACTTCTGAGTAACAGAATCTTGTTTTGTTTTTTGTTTTTTTTTTTTTTTTTTTTTTTTTTTTTTTTTTTTTTTTTTTTGATATGCATTGCTGTGATCAGGGTAACAAATGAAAATATATGAATAAGAAAGGAGAGGTAAAGAAATGTAATATAACCCTGAAAGAACAACCGTGGCCATGTGAACACCATCAGCAATATTTCTTCACAAAGGTGGAGTTTGCATCCTTCAGGACAAGTCTTGCACCACCTTTGCCAGCTCAGAGAGATCATTTTTCTCTTCTGAAAATAGGAGAGAAGGAAAAGGTTGGACTGCCTGTGACAATGCTGGCCTGGCTTTCAGAGAGGATTCATGTATTAAAAAAAAAATATATTTTTTTATAAAAAGTAAAATTCTGTGTCTTTTTTCTCTAGCTGCAAATTCTGCCCAATATTTTGAGCACAAAAAAACATCTAATAATGTATAACATGACAGAGCTCAGACTCCAGGCAGAGCTGCTAGCACAAAATAAAAAGTAATAATTTTCCTTTAAACAGAAAAATTTGATGAGGTTATTAATATGCCTATGGTATTATTATAGTAATATTTTGGGGTATAAATAATAGAAATGCAATAATTCACTGCAGGTTGAAAAGATGAAAGCACTTTCCAAATCCTGTAAAAAGGCACCAGAGGTTCCCCACAGGATCTGCCCTACACTTATTCCTCATGTTCAGATTTCTTCCAGGCTATCCTGAGGCACAGGAGGTCATCTACAAGTTCTGCTGATGGAGGATATTGCCAAATAATTCTGCTTTCTTCTGTCTCCACTCACCGAGAGCTTCAGCCCTCGTGTCTCTGCAGAACCCGAGCTCTGGCTTTGAGCAGCTCTGAGCTGGAGCACTCAGCACCTCCAGCCAGGGCTCTGCACCACGCAGCACTCCCAGGGAAGAGTTGAGGAGGAAGAGAATCTCTGCAGGAGATTCTGCAGAGAAAACGGAGCAGAAACCCTCCCACGGGGTTTGGAGATTGTCCCCTGGTTCCTCAATAGCTCCCATCTTTGTTACCCCAGCTCTGCTGCCCCCAAGGCACTGCCCTGAGCTGTGCTGGGTTCTCACTGCCCTTCCCCTCCCCATCTCCCAGATGGAATTACCCCAGGCTCAACGATGAGCAGCCTCACCAGCTGCAAAACACTGGAAAACACTGCAGCAAGCTTTGGTGGGCTTGCCATGCTGATGCCTCAAGTTTCAGCTTTTATATTTTTTAGATTCTGAGTTGTTTTAGTGGGCAGTTCTGGGTTTCATATTCAGTGCTACTGAGCTCTCTTCACAGAGTAGGCAGACAAAACAATTCCTGCTCTAGACTGGGAGCAAGGGCAACTTTCTGGACCAAGAATGAAACCAACAGTGAAGAAAAACCAAGGAGGATGGAGCTTCATAAGCTGAAGCTGTAATTGGACAATTAACTCCAATGTGCTGATGGACCAGAACTTATCAAAGTGTGAGACTTTGTGATTGGTCTCCCATTTTTGTGCCCATTTTGTGCCCATTTTGTGTTCATTTTGGGTTCTTTTTGGGTGTGCCCAGCCAGGCTCTGGCACTGCCCAGCTGTGCCCATTGAGGCTTTTAATAAATCCCTGCTTTATCCTTTTGTTCTGTCTGGTTTCTGTTCCAGGTCAGCCTTCAGAAGGCACCAATGCCAACACATTTTTTAAAGGATATGCAGTAACATATCTGTGTTTAAAATGAATTGACTTTGATACCACGTAACCAAGGAAACAGTGTCAAAAATAGAAAAAATCATGCTTGATCCAAAACATCTAAAGTTCAGGGGTTTTGTTTTGAATAATCATATTTATACACATGCCTTCAATACAGGCAATTCCAAATAAAAGCAGTGCAGCAACAAATGTAAAGTGCTGACACGTTTCTGGTGATCCAGAGAGAGAGAGAGCACAGCTTGTACCACAAACATGTAAATTCTGCTTAGTTTCTGTTGTTCTCTGGCCACTCTGGGAAGTGTAAAAACAACTGAACAACAACTAAAGTCAGCTCAATGCTTGAATTAAGTCACTTTTGGAAATAAACCTTTCCTTGGGAAGCTCCTGGGCTGATCCTTTGCACAGGGAGAGGTGAAGCTTCCAGGGATGGAGCCTTTACATCAACGCCGGGTCTCACGTGTGTGAGCATCAGATTTATTTTAATGTCTGCACGACAATGAATTTAAAATATAACTTTAGAAAAGGCTTCTCTCTTCTGCTGAATGTTTCAAGGCTTTCCACCTCCTTAGGTCACAGATATGGATCTGCTTTTACTTAGCATAAATAAAGAAACAAGACACCAGTGTGGGGTCAGTACCACTGACTGCAGAGAGGAATTTCAAAAATCTAAAAAGGAAAATGAAACACTCTTTAGGAGAAAGGCACTCCAAAATCTGATTTAAGAAAAATATCAGTATTTAAAAAGTTCAGGATCACCTAATACTTCTCAAGGTAACATTTAAAAAATCCAGCCTTAAAGAATTTTTTACCTTAACATTGGCAATCATTGGATAACAACCAAACCAAGTAAATAACTGATAGATTAAATGTTGTTATAATAAATATGCAAACAAAAAAGGAAGTAAGGCTTCTAAGTAATGATTAAATGCAGAGAATTTGCCAATCCTGGTAAAAATAGGTAAACATAAGTTTTAAAAGACGTTTTAAAATTTTTTAACACAACATTCTGTATTAAAACCTTCCAGCAAGCTGCCAAAATTAAAGATGAATTATATTAGAGCCGTTTGTTTAAGGCTTTCAGGGAAAATGAGACATTGCCACAGGGCAAGGACAGCATTGTCCTGGATGGGAATAACTTATCACTGTGTCCTTGGAATTCATCACTTGCTCTTTAGGGCAAAGGAGTCAGCAGAGAAGATTCTGACTTGTCCCAGGCCAATAAACAATTTAAAAAATCTCCTTTTTTCTCATTCCAGCAGTGGCCTCTGGTGCTCTTCAGCAGCACACGAAGTTGTTCACAGGAAAGGGAAAAAGTTTTGAAGTTTGCCAGTTCTAGAAGCAGGTTTGTTAGCAAAGGTCAATGCAAGACTAATCACTGCTTAATTATTTTAATCTCTTCATTGAAAGTGGAAACAAAGGGAGGATTTTTACCTTCTATAAAATGCTCATTAAAGGCTTGTAAATAATTAAATCCAAAGAAGTTGGGTTTATAAACTGTTGCAGATGTGATAATGGAAATGAAAGAATAAAAATTGCTTCGTTTGCTCACTCAAATCCAGTAACAGCATTTATATTTATTTTTAGTATTTATAACTAATATCATAGTTAAAAAATGTGTGGGTAGAAGTTTTCGCCATTTCAGTTCCCAGTTTCTAAATTAATAAAGGCAAATTCTGATAAAAAAAGCAACTTTGTAGCTCTCTGAAACTTAAAATATGGTTCTCTAAAGTTCATATGCACGAGGCAGATCTAATTCTATTTTCCTTCTCTCAGAAAACTCAGATAATTTTCTCATCCCTGCTTCTGCACATGGTTTGAGTAGTTCTAAATAATGATTAAGGCACCACTTTTAAATATCCATAATTTAATATCCCTGTTCTCATATTAGAAAATAGTGCAGTAACAGCCATGACAAGGACAAATATTTTACAGCTAATTGCAGATGCCTGTTTTCCACAACACATTAGAAACCAGTTTATCCCTGAATATTTACAAGTTCTGTTACCCCTCTTATTTCTTCCCAGTGAGCACAGGTTGGAATTCATTGAAAAAATTACAGGATCTGGTCTTAAAACGGAATTAAGGGTGGAAGAAATGTTACCAAATTGTGTTTTTTATTCTTTTGGCCATTCTAGTCCATCACTGTTATGATCTGCTGCTGTAGCTCACAGTAATATCAACAATATCATTTCATAAGAGAGGAAGCACATCACACAATATTTTAAATACCATTGCTCTTTTCTCACCCCCAGCTGATGTTCACACAAATTCAGGAGGGCTGGCAGGGCTAAACTCCTGAGTGTGGTACCACGGACGTATTAATAGTTTTGCCTTTTGATTTTAAAGTGATTAAAAATAAGCAGGAATAGGCACAAGAAAAAAAAAATCAAACAATTCTTTTTATTTACCATGCTTAAAAGCAACTTTCTAGCTTTTCATCAAGGCTGCTGTGGGATTGAGATGCAGACTGGAAACTTTTGCCTGTGAGTTGCCACTGCAGCTGAATTTCAAGCAGTTACAGTGGATATTCTGAGCCAGCCCTGGCAGCAGTGGCAGAGGAAATGCTGCAGTATCAGATTTCTGCAGCAATCAATGGCAGAGCACTGGCAGAATCTACCCTAAGGTAGTTTTCTTACCCAGCATAATAATTAAAGCTGTATTTTTAAAGCACTAACACAGGATGATGGTTTCTGGAATTATAAAATTACTGCAATCAGTGTATTTAATTAACCCTCTCCTGTTTCCCATTTTGCTCCATCCTTTGTTCTCATTAAGTGCTATCCTGACCTTTCAGTCTGTAAAAATCAACAAAAGGCATTTCCTTTTTTATTAAAAGATTGATTGCAGGAGGCCTGAGACCACAATGAAAAGGAGAAATTACGTGTGCTCAAAACTCATCAGGTTTGTTAGAGTGCCACTGCCATTTGGCCCAATAATAATGGCAATGCTGACCTGATCTGCAGATGCAACAAAGCAAAATAAGCCAAAGAAACATTAATACATGATGCTATAATTCAGACACAAACGCACACACTGGGAGAGGAAATTTTCAATAATTCTATTTAGACATGAACATCCAGCTGGAAAAAGCCACTAAGGGAAATATTATAGGGAGCTGTTATAGTCCTACCTGAGAGGGCAGGCAAAAACGTTTCAATGTATGGAATTAAGGGCACCAAAAGACCTGAATTCAAATGCATTTTCAAAGCCACAGCACCTTGACTCCAGAGGCACAGCTCTGCTCAAGGCTTTATGGCAACCTCCTCTCGTGGGATGCTACTGATCAAGGGGGAAGACCCCAAAACTTATTCTGAAAATAACACACTGGAATGAGTACAATAAAATCATAATTTGAGTCATCATAAATTGGCCACTGTCCCCAGATGATACAAGGTTAGGCCTGTCAGAGCTTTGAAATATTTATTTATACAGGGACTTGCCCACAACTGATCCAAGAGAAGCCTGATTTGACTTTGAATCTTATTTGTGATACCCTCTTGTCCTTTACTCCAACTGCTCTCCATGCTGTTTATGAAACCCAGCTGAAAAATCACCAGACCAATTCAATTATCAGTCCAGGTTATGACCAGCTGCTGTTGAGGGTCAAGCACAAGCTTGATTTCATATTGCTCTTCTTTTCTTCCTGAGCATCTAAAATGCCCTACGCTTGTCTCTAATCATAAACAGAACGAGAAGGAAGGAAGTGGTCCATAATATAACTATCCTTGGTCTAATCCTTCTCATTAATCTGCATTATTGGTGGTGGCATGCACTTGTTCTAGGCAGTGAGGGTTTAATAGCCCTGTTTCTTTTACCATCATCCATCCACGCGCCTGTCGATCAATGGCAATTATTCCTTAATGAGCACGTAACGATGGGTGAGCCCCGGGAGGAGGGAGCCGATAAATCACTCCTTGGAGCCCGGCCTGGGGCTCCTTCTCTTCAGCCAACACCTCCAGCAGCATCAGCACCAGCGGGGGCTGCAGGGCACTGGGATCCTTCAGCCGCCTGGAGGATGTTCACCTTCTACAGGGATTGGACTCAAACCTGTTCTCAGCTTAGCTGAAAACCCTCCTCTGAGCAGTTCTTTAAAAAAAACAAAACCAAAAACCAAACTCACAGAGTTGTTTGCTTTTTCCTGAATTTTCTAAATTGCTTTATTTTCTTTTTTTCCCTTTTTTTTCTTTTTTTTTTTTTTTTTTTTTTTCCCTCCTCAAACATCAGCAAAGTTTCATTCTTATTCCAGTTGAAATAATACAGTCTTTCTAGGAGATTGAATGTGGAATCCAGTGACTAAGCATAAGTTTAACAGTGCTTCTATATTCATAGACTCAAGCAGGAAGGATTCATGGTGAGTTACATCAATCAATATTGTGCCAGTAAAACAGGTTCTGTGTTTCACAGAAATGATGCAGGTATTTGCTTTTGAGATGCTAATTCCTGCTCATCGAGCTCTGAAGAAAAATATATTGCACTTTAGTAGCAATTACCCAAAGTTCTAGTCTTGTTTCCACACCAATTCCTCGTTTTTCTGTTTTTTAGACAATCCTGCCAAAGTTAAAGTGGTATGAAAAAGGAAATCAACAGCTGATAATCCACAGGCAATCAAATCAAATATTCCTTGGAACAAAACCATGAATTGGGAATGCACAGAGTGCATTCACTTAAATTCTGCAGACTTCCTCCTCCTTTTCCATTTTCATGTAAAATGGCTCCAGTGTCCTCTTTCTTCAGCTGATGTTTGGCTTTCCCAAATAACAGAGTCACAACAGCAAAATTTAAATGAAGTTATTCAGAACTTCAAAATGGATTTTCTCATAAGATGCCATCATTTCCATGAGATGCAAACAGGCTAGAACCATTGGAAGAATGAATTTTTATGTTTCTTTCTAAGGAAATATAATTTCACAAATCAGTTTCTGTACAGTTCTCCACATTTTTTATGTTAACAATCCTTGATTTGCAAAAATTCTTCCTAAAAGTTTCACTTAAGAGAGCTCAGTTTGTTGTAACATACAGTTTAGCAACTTTCTAAAAAAAAATGCTTCCAAAAGAGAATAAAGCTTCTAGAAACTCCCTGGGTAAATTTAAATAAGGATGAGTCCAGGAAAAAATGCAGAGAAAGGGTAACCTCATTCAAGGAAGACTTATATTCTGACTTATGTATTCATTTGTTTGCTTTCAGCCTTGAAAGAAATATTTCTAGAAATTTAAGAGCACATTTTGTCTATTCAAAGTCTCCTCCTAATAAAACCAGGCATAAAACCTGTTAGCCATTCAAATATCAGATTAACTGCAAAGCACTGGATAAACCCCCTCAGTGTTTTCAAACACAGCATTAAAGGAACGGCTCCGGGGTGGGGGGGAGAAAAAAAGGAAAACCCCACAGATTTCTAAAGCTTTCCTGCCTTTAACTAATAAGAAAGGAGGGAAAAAAAAAAAAAAAAAAAAAAAAGAAAGAAAGAAAGAACTGTTACTAGTCAAAGCAGGTAACTGTTCCAGGGCATTGCCTCACTGGAAGAGAATTTCAATACTTAATTGTAATTTCTATCACCAAAGAAAACTCATAATCGTTCTTATCTCCTAAAATAGCTTGTTAAATATGAAAAAAAGCTTATTGCTAAAACAGGCTGTATCTGGGCAGGAATCATAAGCAGAAACGTGTTTTAATTACCTTTTCTCCATATCTTCAGCTAAAAGTTAATTTTATTTTCCCTTTCTATTTCCCATGGGGTTTGTTTGTTGTGTTGTGTCAAGCAGGCAGAAAGAGCTTTGGGGATGAGTTTGCCTCTCAGGGCGACACAGGACGGTTTCAAAGTCGAGGGGTTCCTTTCCTGGAAGTCATTTCCAGCTCACACAAAGAGATGCAGGGAAAGCCCCCGAGTTCAGTGTCCCACGGGCAGAAATGCTGGGCATGGACACTTCACCACTACCGTGCTCCAAACCACGGCAGCCACTGGGAAAAGGTGGATTCTTTGTCTTTCCACAGTGAAGGACTGACTGCATCATCCTCGAGGACACTTGCTCTTACCTAACAACAACATTTAAACTGAGTTTGACAGATGGTGTTTACCAAGATTATTTTTTTTCCCCTTTAAAAAACCCCCAACAAACCAACAGGAAACAGCTCCCAGCACAAGTATTTGTGTCTAGGAGAAGCAGGGATGTCATTCCACCTCTGACTGAGACACTGAGGTTGTGAATGAGCCCTTGATTCTATGCCAACTGTAAACATTGGTGTTCAGAAAAGCAAAATATTTATCAGTCTAGATCCAGGGTGTCAAATTATTCACAAACTAGAGAATGACCCAGTTTTGTTTTCTACATGGCTGAAAACAAAACAAATACCTGACAAACAAGGACAGAGAAAGGAGAATAATGCTCACACAGAAACATGCAACAATGAGACTCCAGCAGAAATAATACCAGTTATCAAAACTTTGGATTTTATCCATTTCAAAATATTGGAAGGAAGGAACACAAAATGACACATGATATCTAAAAAACCCTGCTCAGACCTCCTGGCTAGTTCAGCCTGGCTCTGCCCAACCACTCAGGATGCCCACTGGCATTATTCTGCATTTCTGAGGGTCAAGAAGCACATGCTGCTGAGGGTGGACACCTTTGAAATATAAGCACAGCATTAAAATTTGTTATTCCCTCTTAATTGCTGGAAGTTTCAAGCCAGTGGTGGTGCTGGGGGAAGCCAGAAGAACAAGGCAGATTTACTTCTGCTTTGTCAGATTTTGTTACTCCTGTAGCCCAGATAGCCTTAAAGTGATTATTATCTGAGCCCTCCTCAGCTAAAATTAGCTGATCAGAAAGACTGCACTTGAGTAGAACCAAACTCTTTCTCTTTCAAGAATTATCTAATACTCATGATTTCTCTTGATTTTCTGTAATTTTTTATTTTTTTTTTTTTAGTATCTACTGCTATTATGCTGGGATGAAGAAAAATTTTAATGAGGAGCAACAAAAAAAATTAAATTAGCACATTTCAAAGCCTTTGATAGGCAGTCTCAGAGGAAGACAAAAAATGCCAAATGAGTGAAAAAAATCCATTAACATATTTTGATAGCTTTTGAAAAAGAAATCAAGTACTATCTGAGTACTATCAAATATCTTTTACTGGTTTTCTACCCATTCGTATTTCCTAGTTCCTTCCCCTTTTACCTAAACATGTTCTTTGACAATGTATAAAGTTGTCAGATTTTTTTTTTTAACTATTCACCTCCGGGGATTTTCTTGAGTTTATTAAAAAAAAAAAAAAAAAAAAAAAAAAAAAGCAAATGGAAAAAAAAAGAAAAAAAAATTCTTTAAATAGTCAAGGACAAAGAAGAGAAGCTGTGTTTAACCAAAGCTGTCTCAAAATCAAGGCAGGGCACTAAAAATGCCAGCCAGTTACATATGCTGCACAACTCCCTACTATATAAATCCTCAGCACCACCGTGTTCCTCTGCTGGTGGATGTAGAAGTATTAGCTGCAATTTGTCACTGCGTTATGTCAGGGAGGGAAGGTTTGCTCTTAAAATGCCACTTGGAGAGTAAACAGCAGCCTGCAGAGCAGGATTTGTTTATATCACTTTGGGTACGATGAATAACACACTTCGAAAGATATATTGAATATGAAACATGGAAGTGTAAAAGTTGTGACTTGTGTTAAATATTCACTGCCACTGCTGCCAGAGCTGGGATATGGAGCTCGTGTATCTCAGGCAAAGCCAATACAGGTCACTGCTGTATATCCCAGCCAAAGCCGCTGGGCACTGCTGGCTCTGCTTTCCCAAACCTCAGCCGAGGTTTGTGCGCTACCCAGGAGTGGCCACGCCTCATCCAAGAGCTGGCTGCCCTGCCCGGGAGTGATTCCTGCGGGATGGGTGGGGGTCCATCCACAGGTACACCCACAGCCCAAGGCTGGGGCTGCAGAGGCAGAGAATTCCCTGCAGATGATGAGTTCCATTAACACCGTCTGCTCTCCACCCCCTCAAAGCAGAATCCCCAAACGCTGAATGCTAAGCTGCCTGGAAGTAACACGAGAATGAAAATATTCAAGAGACACAAGGCATTTTCCCTCTAAGAAAATGAGAAATCACCCAATGTATCTTCCAGTGCACATCACAAGCGTCCTGGGACACGACTGGGGATGTCTCTGGAAGCACCAGAGTGGAAGAAGTTCCTCTAATGATGCAGCAAAACTACAGCTGTAGCACACCACAGTCAATAATTACTGCCATCTAAGGCTACAGGGGAATTCACAATAGATTCACATGTATGTGAGGAAAAGCTATTTAATCTATAGGAACATAATGGCTGCACTGACCTTTCCTCACTGCTCCCTCACCTTCACAGGCTGCTGCAGGTGCTCCCACACTTTCCCTGCATTTAAAGATGCACCAGGCTCCCAGGAGCAGCCTCTGTCCCTGGCATCACCCGGGGCAGCTGCAGCCCCCTCCCCTTCCCTTGGAGCCCATGAGACTGTGCTTCAAGCTACAAGAGTACATTCAAAGGGTGAGATTTGCCCCAAAGCTGGGTGTGCTCCCAGGGCAGTGCTGGGCTGCAGCCAGAACCTTTGGTCAGGCATTGGGAAGTGTTCCTGTGTGCTGGGTGCAGGTGGCAGAAGGCCAGGGCCAGAGAAATGAGGGGTGGAATCTAAGAATAAAGCATCTTTAACATTTGAGAATGTGTTGTACAATGTGTTACTCCTTAAAACCACGGCTCTGGCTTCTCCTGGCTCGTTCCCTTGGGAGACTGGAAGCAGTTGCTGTCGCCTTTTGCATATCTCTGCAACACACAACATCCCTCCCCAAGAGGCTGGGAGGCTGCACGGCACTTTTAAGTGTAGAAATCACATTAAAACAGCTGAAATACTATTATTGGTTGGCAAATGGCTTAAAACAGAAGGGCAGTAGGTTAGGATTAGATGTTAGGATGAAATTATTCCCTGTGCACAAGTGCCCAGAGCAGCTGGGGCTGCCCCTGGATCCCTGGAAGTGTCCAGGGCCAGGCTGGACAGGGCTTGGAGCACCTGGGATGGTGGGAGGTGTCCCTGCCATGGCAGGGGTGGCACTGGATGGGATTTAAGGTCCCTTCCCAGCCAAGACCATTCACTGATTCTATAATTCTCAATACTACTATAGAGAAGAGTTATTACTTTATCTAATATAAATTCTCTTTTACAGGGCTTTACAGTACATGAAAAGAGATGCAGGTTTTGCTTCAAATTTAGTCATGTGTCCACCTGCAAGAATTAATTTTAGTGAGTCATTTGGCAAAGACTAATTGAGCTGATCTACATTATACAAGAGCAAAGACCTAATGGAGTCTAAGACGTGTTGTTGTGTATATTATCACATAAAACATCTTACACACAGATAATTCTTTAATGGGATTTAAATGTTCGGGGTTTAGAGCCACTGGTTAGAGCTCAGCAAAGGCACTGCAGCATGCAAATCCCAGGAATCACTGGTTGCACAACACAGTTCCACTCGGGGCTTTTGCACAAGATTAATTGTGTGCTTTGCTTCTCCCAGGCAAAAATACAAACCCAGCCCAAACTGGGAGTTAAGCTTTAATAGAGAAAGGTCCTGTTAGATCACAGGTTATCCTAAGGTCTGACTGCACCTCTGCTGTTCCCAGCCAAGTTTATGATTTTATTGTGCTTTCTGTCAATGCCATCATCCCCGTGTTGCCTGGCTGTGTTCAGGGTGGGTCAGCTCGGGAGAATCCCTGGGGAATCTGGGCGGATCCTGGCGGGGAGCACGAGCACTTGCCTAAGGATCCCTACAAAAACACTTCTGTTCTGTTTTCCACTTAGAAATAAAGGAGCAGAGCGAGGTGCCTTCTGCTAACTTACTTGTACCACATTAGAAACAGATATTTGGCAATTCATCATTTCACAAGGCAAACTAGGCGGGTAAGGAATTTATTTGGAAGTGGCTAATGGTTCCAAAAGGCTCAGACAGCACTGGGTGCTGTGCTCAGGGGACTCCAAAAATACAGCTCAGCTTGGACAGCCTGCTCTGCACAGCTTCTGCCCTGCATGGCTCTCACCTGGATCAGCAGGTACCCCATCACCCAGCACTGCAGGCGGGCTGGATGTCACAGAATCTCAGAAATGCTGAGGATGGAAGGAACCTGTGGAGATCATCTTCTCCCACCCAGGGTCATTCAGGTGCTGGACCACAGGTATGATATTTAGCACACTGCTAGATACTTGAGTATTTATATTTTTTTAGGATAAGCAAGTTGGAGGGGTTTAATGCTTAAAATAAACATTATTTTTCAGCTATAAGGCCTACCATGAGACTAGGCAGTGTGAATAAGAATATATCCCATATTAATATTCCACAATGCTGGGGCTCATTCTTATGACAAAGATTTTAATGTGAACAGAAAAGAAATTCAATTAAGTCATTGTTATAACAATGCTTTAATTAAGTCAGTTCCTTTTTTAAGACTAAATGTCTGAGCCTTAAGATTTATTTTTTTTTTAACATAAACCTGCAAAAATGGATCTAATTATCAATAAGTTTTGTACTCCCTGAATTTATTCTATATAAGTGCAATTTAACTAAATGGTTCTGTGCCAAACATTTAGTTGTTTGTTTTTGTTTAGCTGTTTTTCCTTGTTATGATGCAATATAAACATCTAAAGAAATACTTTCTTAACCTTTTCTAACTGAATCCATGCTGTACCAGAATGTGCCAGCGTGGCTCTGAGTACCCATCCCCAAGCCATTTCACTGGAACCGTGTCCAGAGGAGAGGAGGCTGGCAGTGTCCCCATCCCAGCTGCAGGAATCCTTGCACAGGAGCTGCCCAGAGCCTGCGGGGCTGCTCCCACCCTCCAGCCTGAGCTGGAGCTCCCAGTCCAAACCTGCACTCTGGATTTCTAGGCCTGAGGTTTCTGAGTTTCTGACTCAGTTTCTTCGTGGTGTTTGGGTTTCAGCAGACCTTGTTCCCACAGATTTGACATGAACATCCCAAGTGTTATTGTAATGAGAGTGATGTTTTGCATTCTTTTCTGTGGGATGGACTTGTCTCTATCCATTGCTTTGGGCCAATGGTTAGAAGAGTTCTGGCACTCTTCTAACCAGTGAGAGTGGCCTGTTCTAAAAGGTATATAAGGAGGGCAATTGTTTTAATAAAGTGGAGTCAGATACAGTTTTTTATAACGAGGTCTCGTGTCGTTTGTTCATTGCCCACAGTGACACAAACCCACCGTGGCAGGGGCCTTGCAATGGTATTTTAGAGCCTCAGACGACTCAATCTGAATGAAAGTCTGAACAGTCCCCATGACCTGAGCACTTCCAAGCTTTCTTCCCTTCACTGTCCTGCCCAGGTCAAGCCTCCCCTCCTGGTTTGACAGAATGGACCCAGCAAGGGCCGTGGGGCTCCACGGAGAGGAGGCTGCAGTGTCAGGAGCAGAACAGAGCCTTTCCACTCCACTCTGCCTGCTATTAAAATCAAACCAAAGAGGAGAGGCTTTCCTCGTCACTCAGCCCAGAGTACTGGCTTAAAATAGAATCTAATTTTGGCTGATATCAAATATTTTAACATTAAAGGTTCTATTAATACCATTCAATAATATATGCCTTTTTAACATAGAACACATAGGTCAATTTTTGATTAAGATTAAAACTTCTCCATGAGAAATGACTTCATCCTGTCCCCTGATTAATAGAACAGTCTATTTTTCATATGTTTAAATAAATAAGTAAGAGTGTATCAAAGAGGCGAGCCTAACTAGGCAGGCTATGAAACTATGATGCTCAGGAAAATCCATCAAACTTAAGCTGCAATTCCAGCACTGCTGCTGCTCCTGCATTTCTGCAGCAGCACAGGAGCAGTGGCACGGATCCTTCCGTGGGGAAGGAAACCTTGCTCTGTCAAGGTTTCCATTCACAGCTTTAACAGCACAGCTACAATTTCTCCTTAGAAGAAAATTACCACCATGCAGCTCTGCATCTATCATTTCATGGTGTTCGTCCCTTTTTTGATTCAGCATTTATGAGCTTGCTTTTAGCTACGAGTTTATTATTATCCATTTATAGGAAGCCAACAAACTAGTAAATTATGTATTTGAAAGCCCTGCTGGCTGACATTTTTAAAGTTCATTGGATTCTTTTTTTTTTTTTTTTTTCTTTTGCAGAGTAGAAATTTGTAGCAAACACTCAAGATCTGATAACTGATTCCCATTTAGATGTCATTGAGACATAAGTGCAATGTATGTTCATTAATATTTCATCCTGTAAGTGTTCCTTGCTCTGACATTGCCATCTTGTAGTTATTTGTCCCCCATCTAAAGAGCAACTTGTAATCAGATCGGGATATTGGACTTCATTATCTGTCACCACACATTCTTAGCACTGAGAATGTTATTAAGTTATAATTACCTCTGTTCTTCCCTTACGGGAAGATGAAGAACAGTAGAGAACAATATATGGACTCATTAAGGGACAAAAAAAACCAAGTTGTCAACAAGCATAAAACTGTCAAATATATCAAGGTTCTGGAGTCAAACCTTTTATTTCTGCTTGTGGTGTTTTTTGTTTTTTTTTTTTTTAATAGCCTAATGGGCCCAGGATGTTTAAGGAACTCTTGGAAGATGGGTTCCTGACTGAGCAGCTGATGGTGCTGGCTGGGATGAAACCATGACACCACTAAACACAGCCCACGTTCCACTAATAAATGAGGACAAGCTGCATTTTGAAGGTAGCACAACATGTTGTGATTAATTTCTGGTTTCATACCAAAATACTGTGTTTTTATAAGCAACGGCGACAACGGAAGATGCACAAGTAATTGTCTTGAAAAAAAAAATCTAAAAATTCTCGGGTTTGCTTTTGGAATTGACATCAGTCTAAGAAAATAAAAAGTAAGTGGCAGCACCATGTATTTTGAGTGAGATTACTTCAACATGTTATGCAAGAAATTGTTTAAACAACAGGTCCCTGAACTGTTGCAATAATTAGAAGTATAACTTGTAGGTGCAGGTGTACATTTTTCCTCCAGAAGAGGCAGTTCTGTTCTGTGTTACAGCAGGGTAAATGACATCATCCAGAGTTAAATGAGAAAGAAGAATCCCACTTTAAATAACTGCAATGGAAAGTAACACTTAAGAAGGTTTCTCAGTAAAAAGTTTCTGATTATCTACCATTAAGAATTTTATAGGCAAAGAAAGAACCTGTCACACTTCATCATAGCTGGGCTGACTCTGTCTATTAAAGCTCCCAGCAAAGCAGCAATTTGGCAGCAGTTAAAGGAAATTTTGAAGCTCAGTAACAGACACTGCACACCTTCCATGTTTTCCATTTCAATATCCAGGGTGATCTAAAGATGCTGCTGCTGCAGGAGCTGAGGAGGAGCCCAGGTGAGCACGCAGCAGCATCCTGCCATCGTGAGCAGTGCAGAGCCCAGGGGTCTCAGGGCCAAACCGGGTCCATATCCTGACTCTCATTTTCCTTCCTTCACCAACTCAGGTTGCTCCCTCTGTGGAGAGGAAGATGCCATAAAACATGTTATGTTGATGCTTTGCCATCAGGAAATTTTAAATTTGCCACACAAATCCTGCACAGTTCCTCTATGGCTTCCTTAAGTCTTCAGAGAGGTACCCAGCCCCTAAATATATTGTATTATATTTCCACTTTACAGTGTGCTATAGATTTTTTGTATTAGCAATAACTAACTGCATTGTGAAAGTTATTGAGGGAACAGCTGCAGAATTTGAATCCTGTGTGGGAATGAATTGGTGCTTATGGCACAGGAGAGGGTATAAAAAGTGTTTGGGGCCTCAGGGAAGTTTCTGTGAAAGAACAACACTAAAATTATTTCGGTTGTTACCTGTAGGTTTCAGTCCCAAGCCCGAGCTTTGCTGCTCTGAAGTAATGCTCCACATTGTCTGCAGGCTCCAACTGCTCCTTCTCCCAGGCTATATTTGCTCTGTTCTGATTTTCCCACCCCCCAAGGATCTGTACTAGATACTGCACAAATAGCTGGTGAGGTTTGGGCTGGATGGCCCCTGGTAGAGCACACTTAATCAGACATGGACAGGAAACATCACGTCAAGAACCTCCTTTACATTTATTATCACCACAGCAGGATCACCCAGAGTCAGGCTCATGTGACAAATGCCCACAAATACCTGTAAGGTGAAAAACAATCTGTGATAAGCAGAGACACAAAACCAGTGGCTGAGCCGTGTTGGGGATGCCAGAAGCAAATGTAATAGAAAAATTTACTGTATTTCATAGAAAACAAATGGTGTTCAGCTGTAATCCTCATGAAGGCTGATATTACATTTCCCAGTTTAAATCACAACCCACCCTGCTGAAATGCACGGCATGATCAATAGTGGAGCAGAGTCAGCAAGAAGGAAATAATGATTGCATCCACACAGGCTGAAACTGAGATTTGCTTCTGTGCACAGAGCTACAGCATCTTCATTCTGCTACCACATATTGAAAAAAGAAATATCCACCAGTAGTCAGAGGGGTTTGTTCTGCCACCAATAACCTACGTGCACAGTTACAGGCCAGCCTGTGCCCACAGAGTCAGTGCATTGCATTCATAGCAAACTCTGGTGTGTAAAATCACTTGTAGGTGTAAGATATATAAGGCTGAGAAGCCATCTTTCTTAAGAAATCATATACAACTACACAAATAATATTATAAATATAAATAAAACTAAAAATTATTTAAAGCAATTCTTAAAATAAAAAACCTTTGATGGCTGTTTCTGTGTGCATTACCTTTGTTGTAGCTCAGTTCTTCCGTGTCCTTTTCAGAACATCCTTATTTGATGGGAACATCAGAAAGGACCTGAGAGTCTCAGCTTTTCTCAGGTCATTTCCTGCACGCAGCAGAAATGCCCATCCAGTGTTTCTCCAAAGGTGCAGAGTGGTTCAGATGCTGATTGCAGAGCAGCTGGTTAATGGTGTCATGATCCTTGTTGGTACCATTCACTCTTCATCAAGTTCTGCTCAGAAAAGAAGAAAGCAGATCCAAGTTACCACTTTGAACCGTTTCTAATATCACTGTTCAGGCATTTTAGATAACCTTTTCTCCTCTTTGAGAAGGGACATAACAATCATTGGTTCAGCTGGAGCTGAGCCACCTTCATAATTATAAGACAAAACATCACAAACCAATTGGCATTTCAGTGTAGCAAAATCCCAGTTCTGGCATTACGGAATGTTTCCTCAGAAATTGGATACAATACTTCTGGGATCAGTTTATTAAATTTGTCCCACATAGACTCTGACCTTTCAAAACACAGAAAAGATCACGTGGCAAATCACTCCCAGGAGTGACTTTTATTTTGGCTCTGACCTCTCCCTCTGACCTTGGGAGAAATGTTTTATGTAGAGACAGCAGAGCAGCTTTATTTCTTTTATACTTTGAAATGGGAGAAACAATTATTTTTGAATATTCATACAGCTCTCTTTAAATATATATGCAGAGCAGACTATTGCATGAGACTTCTATAAGCCTTGATCATTTACCATACAGGTCAGTGGAAAACATCCATAATTTACATCCAATTTCCATCTTTGCAAGCCCAGAGAACACAGCTTCTGACACTGACTTGTATTAAAATAAGGTAGAATATGAGATGTTATTGTTCATTTATAGGACAGCAATTATGCATGGAACTGTTTCACAGGAATTCTACATTTATAACTTCTGCTTTCCTTCTCTTTAAATGCATTGATTTTATCAAGTATTACAAATGGACCCAACAGCCTGCTGTGGTTGGGGCTGTACAGTTATTTGTGTAGCTTCTTTTGGGTTCCTTGTAATGGTTAAATTTTAATTACTGACACTGGAATTACCTTCCAGAAATCTCTCCCATGATTTTTGAAAGTCTGGGCCGATTATTTCTAGTAAGGAAATAATGACTCTGAGCTGATCATATCAGGACAGGTGCAAGGTTTCCCCTTGGCCCTTGATTTGAGACAGAACTGGAAAGTTGATGGGATGAAAAGTAATGCAGTGAAAGAGATTCCTGAATTTGTCCTTAGGAGAAGACAGCCACATTTTACATGGGTAAACCCCGAAAAATCCCCAATTGTACAATTGCTAGTCTTTCCTTTGGAGTTTCCTGGTAACATTTCCAAGTCTGTCTACACTGAGCAGGAGCCAGAAGCCATCACAGGCCCATGAGACACGCAAGGCAGAGGATGGATGGATACACACATATACCAAGGGAATAATGCTTATAAATAAATAATAAATAAATCCATTAAATATCTTCATTTTCTTGCAATGATGTTAGAAAACGGAGTGTATTAATGAATAATATCAGCAGGAAAAAGTAAACCCTAGGAAGAAAAGAAAGCATACTGGTTGCTTTGGTGCAAGAACTGAAAAGAAGCTGTAAAATCACAAGATGGAGACAGAAAATGCAATTTATTCCAGGTCTCAGAAGGCTCCAGCAAACAAAATTACTGATCAGTTACACAGAGGTCTTAAACAAAACCCTTGTGTTACTTTTTCAACCTGAAAGACATCAGTTTTTCTAATATGAGCAAAATTTTCTGATGATGTTTTTGGTACACTGACCACTGAACACCAGGAACATGTTGAGAATGTATCAACACAACACGTACAGAAAATTGTATTCTTTGTTCATCCTCCTAGAAACCTCTTGCCTCTGCTAAGGTACAGAATGTAACCATGAGGAGAGAACTGGAAAGAGCCCCTCAAGGGTGAAGATCAGTAAAATTCAGCTATTTTTATTGTGTCTGGGGCTTTGCCACCCAAATTTATGGAGGACTTTGTGTGCTGCCATCCGTCATAGACAAGTGCTGCAAAGACAGAAGATGGAACTGTGAGTTCCAGCACTGCACATGATTCTTTTTCCTTGCACAGAGCTGGTTTTGCTTTTTTCCCCTTCCATTATAATGATAATAATTCTCCTTATCCCCATGTCTTCAAACCTGATGTTTAAAGGCTCCTTAACCTGGCATTGTTACACAGACACACAGACTCGCTCCTCTTTCAGTGCCTCTGTTCCAGCCAAAACACAAATCACAGGCATGCCAGAAGCCCACAAATAATCTCATTAATACATGTGAGTGTTCTCCTGTGCCTTTATGTACATCTGTGCTTCAGCCCAGATCAGATATTGCCTAGCAATGCTGCGAGGTCAGATTTTATTTTTCCTCCCCAAAATTGTCATGCTGAGACCAGCACAGGCTGCAGTCTGATCCAAGCATTCACATCTGATTCCCGAGTTGCTGGTCATGAGGAATCACAATAGACATTTGTTTGAGGGATAAATCCAAATATATTGGGAAAAAGCACACTGTGAGCACGTTTCATTTGACTGTTTCCATCAGAGTCGGTGCCTTTTAATTAGGGGATGCCTGAACAAATGCAGCAATGTTTGCTGGAGCTGATAGAAAAGATGGCTCTCCCTAAAATACAACACTGCATTGAGTGATATTAGTGAAAAGCAAACATCCCAGGCTCTCTCTGCCCCTGCACTCAGCTGGAAGATGGAATTATGACTGCCACAATCTCTGCTTCAAGGAGAGTAGGAGAATTGGGGTGGGACCTCTGAGCTCAGCTGCTGCTGCTGCTGCCTTTGCTGCTGGGCACTGCCCAGTTGAGTTCAGCCTCACATTCCAGCCCACCTACCTGCAAGGCTGCACCTGGGAGATGGGAAAACCTTCCTGCCAAATGCTGTGCTGACTGACATTCCTGACTGGTCCTACATAGAAGTTACAGGCAAGTACATCCTGCAAAAGTGAACCTGAACCAGACACAGCAAGGTGAGAAAGGATGTGGGAGTGGTGGACCCCTTGGACTTTGAGAACTACAGTAGAAGCTGGCTTTAAATCAAGATATCACGTCAGATGGTTCTCGTTTTTCTAAGCCTTCCACACTCTAGGCTGTTGGATTTGCACTTTACTTTCTATTATTACTTTTTTATTAGGAAAACTTAAATCCTGTGGAGAAGAGCTTATTTAGGTTGAGCTGTTGCCTTTAGCTTCAGAACATTAAGTCCTGACAAATGCTTCTTTTGAAGTCTGACACCTGTTTGTTTGGCATTTCCCACTTTCAGGAACTCACTAGACTATAATAATACTCAGCACAGCAGAAGTAAAGAGAATGAATTAAAGCAGAAATGCTTTCAGATGTGAAAGAGCAGTACAAAAGAACATCCCTCTGCTCAGTAGTTTCGAGAGGACCTCAGATAAGCTCAGCTCCAAGCTGTATGGAATTTTTTTTTTTCTGTAATGGGATTCTAATGCCCATGAAACAACCCAGAGCAGCAGCCCTAGAGACCAGAAAATTCGGTCTTAAAACAGCTGCAAAACAGCAGGAGAAGCTGAGTTTCTTTGCAGACTCTTTTAGAAGCAGAGAGAAATATCCTTATTATCAGAGCAGATATCAGGTATCTGCTCCTTTTGTAACTGAAGTGTTGGAGGAGAATGGTTCATAAATACTCAGAGATGGGACTCTGCTAGATTTTCTTTTACATTTGGATGGTAAGTTCCTTCAAATAACATTTTATCAGTTTGGGGGGAGTCTTCCTTCAGAAGAAAACCCGTATCCCACTCACATCAACAAAGGAAACTCTCATAAACTCAACTTAGGCTTAGAGCTGACTCACAGGGCAAGACTCAAAATTTATTTACCTCTGCCATGTACTTAGGCACCACACCTATTGTTTTAATTTTATTCACCAGAGTTTCAGGGCAGAATTTGCAAATGGAATTGAGTAATATGGTCGCTAGGAACTGGGTGTTAGAATTAATTCCTTAAACAAATCCCCCTCATCTGAATATTTCAAAACCTGCTTTTAATCTTACAAAATGGATTCTATGCAGACAATATATTTTTTCTATGGCCAAAAACACAATCAGTCTCTTTTTGTGAAAGGCTCACCACAATGGAATATATATTCAATCATGTCCTGAAAACTGTAAGAATATTAAACAAAACCTGTTAGATTTATTTCATTAAAGAGATGACAAAAAATCCTATCAAAACTAGATTACAGGGAGCACTGCAATGATTTTTAAATTCTATACTAAAAGAGTGGCTAAAATGTATAAAATTTATTTAGAATAGTTTCACACCACAGAAAACTTTCTAATCAAGCTGGCTATCCTTCAGAAGTGTAATTTTGCAGCAATTTTAAGCAGTGGTTGTACCTACTGGGGATTCTGTTGGCAGAGTTCTACCCTTTTTAAGAGCTCCCATCACATTCTTTATAACATTGGTTTCATCTTTTCCCAAACTTGCTCATCTGAAATATCCCATACAAGGCTCTGCCTTAGACTGACATTTTGGTGAAAATTCATCTCTAGCACTCCAGGAAACTCCATAAATAAGATTAAAGGGCAAATGAATTTATGAAAATGATGTACTAGCCCTCAGAGGTGCAGAGCTGGGCTCCCCAGCTGGCTGTCCCAGGGAAAAAAACAACTCAGAGAAATCTCCTGGTGCCAAGAGCAGCTCCCAGAGCCGTGGCAGGGCACATCCTTTTGTTCAGTCGTTAATCAGTCAGTGTGAGAGTTCAGCCACTCCCACATCTCTCCCCGGTATGGGGAGGCCTTCTTGCAAAAGTTTTTGTTAGGAAAGAAGGCAAACGGGGCTCTTGGTTGTTCTCCTTCTCCAGGTTGTTTATTGTTCTCTTATCAGCAATCTCAGCACTCCAGGCTTTACACCAGCTCAGTGCGAGGGAAAACAGAACCCAAAAGGACCCAAACACACGGAATCAAGGTTCTTTTAAAGATAATTCACCCAATTATCACCAAGAACATTAATTATTTTTATTTTTATACCAATAAGCAACTCAATTTCTATTCACATGGCTCTAGACTGCAGCAAATTCCAACCAAGGGTCCTGCAGAACAAGGAGGAGATGAAGGAGGAGGAAGAACTCTAAAATGACAAGGATCCTCCATCTTGTGTCATCTACTTACCATCCTAACAAACCCCAAACTCTCAATATCTACCCTGTGATAAATTACACGTTATGCTACTATCTAATTTACATTCTTGAGAATTCAGTTTCACCCCAAAGCCTGGGAAGCCCTTTCCATGGACAAAGGTTAAAAACGGTGTTTGTCAGGGGGTTTGGACCCTTCCAAACCTGCAGAGAAATCTTCTCTGCATTCTGGGTTCCACCAAGCCAGGCTGTGCAGAAGGCAATCAGAAATATCCCCCACAGCAGGGGCTCTGCTCTCCCTGCTGGGGGCAGACTCCTTGCTGGGTGGAAAACTGGGGTGTTCCCACTCCTGGGACCCCAATCTCATCCCCTGTGAGCCTCTGGGGGCTCAGGGGGCTCCAGCTGACAGGTTTCCAGCTGAGGGCTCCCACTCCACCAGTGGATATATTATACACATGGAAAGGTCACAGTTATTTATGTGGGAAGATGGGAAAAGAAGTTTTTTTGTGGTTGGTAGAGAGCAAATTTTAAAAATATAGTGATTAGAATATTATACAAATACATACTCATTTATATAAAATATAAATTTATAGCTTTTTACATTTATATATCAGATCTTCTATATATATGGGTCTTATATATATATATGAAAGCTTAATGTAATTAAAATACATTATTATCTACCTACAAACTATGACTTGTTGCAACTGCAATGCTGCAGGCAGGGCTGTAAGGCCAATTTTATTATACAGGTGAGTGCTTCACCTCTTATTTAACACTGGCAGGTTTCAACTGGTGGGCTTAGATTTACATTGCTGGACAAAGGACTTAAAGCAAATTACATCTCTTAATTAAGTGGATGATCCATATTGCATTTCATGCCTGAACAAATATAATTGAAACAATTGAAATCATATTAGCAACGTAGAAAATAATCAAACTACTGGCTTAAATCTTGGCAAACACTGGTCACTTTTCAGATATTGCAACGGAAATGGAACACCAGCAGTGCTGTAAAGCATTAACATCAGTGTTGGTGGATTTACAGCCCAAAGTACTATTCTGTTTTCAGCTTTCTAATTTTCTAGAAGACAGGCCCAAAATCATACTCAAAGCAAACAGTAATCATAATTAAGAGAGACAATTTTCATACTCCAGCCTTTACCAGAAGACTTTGGAATACAAAATTAGTAATCAAATATTAATCTTTTCTAGAGAAAAAAGCAATCACCACTTTAAAAAAGGTAATCTGAAGACATATGAGTAATAATATTACTTCATATTTCACAGGTTCAGCTTCACACTCATGGATGAAGGCTGCTCACAGAATCCCACAATGGGCTGGGTTGGAAGGGACCTCGAAGGTCATCAAAGATGATTCCACCTCCCCCATGGCAGGGACACCTCCCACCATCCCAGGTGCTCCCAGCCCCAATTCCAGCCTGGCTCTGGGCACTGCCAGGGATCCAGGGGCAGCTCTGGGCACAGTGCCAGGGCCTCCCAGGGAAGAATTTCCTCCTAATAGCAATGGCAAACCTGCCCACTCTCAGCCTAAAGTCATTTCCCCATCCTGTCCCTCCAGCCCTCGTCCCCAGCCCCTCTGCAGCTCTCCTGGAGCCCCTTCAGGCACTGGAAGGTGCTCTGAGGTCTCCCCAGAGCCCTCCAACCCCTGTGAGGACAAATGGATGAGGCAGAAGGGGACTCAAGTGGTAGCAAGGCTTTTATCTCCTATGACAAGTTTGTTTGAAGATTATTTTATAGACAAACATGTCATTTCTGGATTTTTTTGTACATTATTTTTCAAGAATTTAAGTCTGCACAACACCTAAATAGGCTACTCCTCATATGTATTATTCATGTTTACAGTTCTATATATCATTTCTTCAGTGTATACAAGTTGTACAACGAGTATTGACTTTGCAGAGGACATTCTGAACTGATACAAGGGCTACACACAAATTCAGAAAAAAAATCCATTTTGCATTACAGAAGGTTTCAAATATTTCACTTGCTAAAAACCATTCTATTAGTGAATGGGGATTGTCACAATATATCAAAAGGGAAGCTTAAATAAATATATTGCGTGAAATCTAAATCAAGTCATCCAAAAGAAACCACAGAAGTTCAAATCAACTGATCCAAAAGTGGTTTGAAATCAGTGTCATCCTTTGCCTATCATGTTCATTCTGCTGATTCTTAGTTCTATTGCAGTATTTGATGACATATAACTAGAGCTGAGTACTTCGTAATGAATAATTTATTTCACCAATTTTTCCTCTTTTATTTTTCCTTTTTTTTTTTCTCTGTGACACATCCATGAATAAACAGATCACAGTTTTCTTTATTCCTAAATCAAAGTTCTCTGACAGTCCCTCCTCTACCAGCCTCCTTTTGCAGTGCTTCCATGAACATTCCAGATTTTGAATTTGAGGAGGATTGGCACCAGAGTTCTGTAGTTTCCCTGTGCATGGTCATATCCCATTGTTTCTATTCCCCAGTTGGACTCTTCTGAAGTAATTGGGTGTAAATGTTCATGGAGAATAAATTAGGCTTGGCTTTTTTTTGTGCTCCTGAATGTAAAACCAACTCTCTCTGTGCATTGGCACCAATAAAACGCAGAAGAAACTCCACAAAAAGCTGACACACAAAAGGCATGAGCACAGCTGAAAGGAATGAATTTTAAAATTCATATGAATATTCATAGGATTTTTTTTTTTCCAGCGTGTTCTCCAATTAGATGGTAGGAAAACAACTTTTTCTCTTAGTGGATTCAACTTTGGACTGTTCACCTGTTCCTGATGAGGCCACTGGGAACATTTCAGTGGTTGAAAGGAAGGACAAGCCCGGGGCTCTGGTCCTTCTGGAGTTCACTCAGTCGTGTTCTGGCCCCAAGCCCAGAGGCATCCCTTTCCTGTTTTAGAGTTTTGGGGGCTCAGGCTGAAAGGCAGCAGGGCTGGAGAGCAGCACCCCCTCCTCCCAGCGTGTGCACTGTGATCCTCAGTGCGCTGCAGCTGGGACTGGGGCAGATCCGAGCCCTGTGTGAGGCACACACTCCCCCAGCCCACCCCTCCCTGCATCCCTGCACCAGGAACATATCCTGCATCAGGAACACATCCCTGCATCAGGAACACATCCCTGCACCAGGAACACATTCCTGCATCAGGAACACATCCCTGCACCAGGAACACATCCCTGCACCAGGAACACATCCCTGCACCAGGAACACACCTACAACTCCTGCACCAGGAACACATTCCTGCACCAGGAACACATCCCTGCACCAGGAACACATCCCTGCACCAGGAACCATCCCTGCACCAGGAACACATTCCTGCCGACACATTCCTGCACCAGGAACGCATCCCTGCACCAGGAACACATTCCTGCACCAGGAACACATCCCTGCACCAGGAACACATCCTGCACAGGAACACATCCCTGCACCAGGAACACATCCCTGCACCAGGAACACATTCCTGCATCAGGAACACATCCTGCACCAGGAACACATCCCTGCACCAGGAACACATTCCTGCCAGGAACACATCCCTGCACCAGGAACACATCCCTGCATCAGGAACACATCCCTGCATCAGGAACACATCCCTGCACCAGGAACACATCCCTGCACCAGGAACACATCCCTGCTCAGGAACACATCCCTGCGTCAGGAACACATTCCTGCATCAGGAACACATCCCTGCACCAGGAACACATCCCTGCATCAGGAACACATCCCTGCACCAGGAACACATTCCTGCATCAGGAACACATCCCTGCACCAGGAACACATTCCTGCATCAGGAACACATCCCTGCTCAGGAACACATCCCTGCACAGGAACACATCCCTGCACCAGGAACACATCCTGCATCAGGAACACATCCCTGCACCAGGAACACTCCTGCGTCAGGAACACATCCCTGCGTCAGGAACACATTCCTGCACCAGGAAACACATCCCTGCACCAGGAACACATCCCTGCACCAGGAACACATCCCTGCGTCAGGAACACATCCCTGCGTCAGGAACACATTCCTGCATCAGGAACACATCCCTGCACCAGGAACACATTCCTGCATCAGGAACACATCCCTGCACCAGGAACACATCCCTGCGTCAGGAACACATCCCTGCACCAGGAACACATTCCTGCACCAGGAACACATCCCTGCACCAGGAACACATTCCTGCATCAGGAACACATCCCTGCACCAGGAACACATCCCTGCACCAGGAACACATTCCTGCATCAGGAACACATCCCTGCACCAGGAACACATCCCTGCACCAGGAACACATCCCTGCGTCAGGAACACATCCCTGCACCAGGAACACATCCCTGCGTCAGGAACACATCCCTGCGTCAGGAACACATCCCTGCACCAGGAACACATCCCTGCACCAGGAACACATCCCTGCGTCAGGAACACATCCCTGCGTCAGGAACACATTCCTGCATCAGGAACACATCCCTGCACCAGGAACACATCCCTGCACCAGGAACACATCCCTGCACCAGGAACACATCCCTGCGTCAGGAACACATCCCTGCACCAGGAACACATCCCTGCGTCAGGAACACATCCCTGCGTCAGGAACACATCCTGCACCAGGAACACATCCCTGCACCAGGAACACATCCCTGCGTCAGGAACACATCCCTGCGTCAGGAACACATTCCTGCATCAGGAACACATCCCTGCACCAGGAACACATTCCTGCACCAGGAACACATC
Organism: Sitta carolinensis; assembly: GCA_032173965.1. Taxonomy (NCBI): domain Eukaryota; kingdom Metazoa; phylum Chordata; class Aves; order Passeriformes; family Sittidae; genus Sitta; species Sitta carolinensis. The sequence continues at coordinate 3,295,956 of CM063286.1, read as the reverse complement.
CCTGCACCAGGAACACATTCCTGCATCAGGAACACATCCCTGCGTCAGGAACACATCCCTGCGTCAGGAACACATCCCTGCGTCAGGAACACATTCCTGCACCAGGAACACATCCCTGCACCAGGAACACATCCCTGCACCAGGAACACATCCCTGCGTCAGGAACACATCCCTGCGTCAGGAACACATTCCTGCATCAGGAACACATCCCTGCACCAGGAACACATTCCTGCATCAGGAACACATCCCTGCACCAGGAACACATCCCTGCGTCAGGAACACATCCCTGCACCAGGAACACATTCCTGCATCAGGAACACATCCCTGCACCAGGAACACATTCCTGCATCAGGAACACATCCCTGCACCAGGAACACATCCCTGCACCAGCCCTGGGGCCTCTGCCACTGCCCACATTCCCTGCAGAACAGGGAACAGAGGCAGCCTGTTGCTGTGGGTGATGAACAAACGACACGAGACCTCGTTATAAAAAACTGCATCTGACTCCACTTTATTAAAACAACTGCCCTCTTTTTATACCTTTTGGAACAGGCCACTCTCACTGGTTAGAAGAGTGCCAGAACTCTTCTAACCATTGGCCCAAACCGATGGATAGAGACAAGTCCATCCCACAGAAAAGAAGGCAAACCATCACTCTCGTTACAATAACACTTGGGATGTTCATGTCAAGTCTGTGGGAACAAGATCTGCTGAAACCCAAACACCACGAAGAAACTGAGTTCAGAAACTCAGAAACCTCAGGCCCAGAAAACCAGACTACAGCAGCCTGGGACTGTTTAAAAGTTACCCCTCTTTTGAGAGATGGCCAAGAGATTACAGGATCCAAAAAGTCAAAATCCGTACCAAGAGAGGTCTGTGCTACTGCATATAATACACCCTGAGCACAAAGTTTAGAGAAAGTATCACAGCTGGGATAAAATTTGAAGTCAGAAGTTACATTCCACAAGCAGAAGTGATGCTTCAGGCTGCATTAGTACATTTGGAGCACATTGTTTCCTAATCTACTCCCAAGAAATGTTTAGGGATTTTATTAACATAAAACAAGATAGTGAGAACAAATTTGATATCAATTAACATACTAATTAAATGTCACTTAGTAGTTTTAGCAATTACTTGATATTTAATTAACCACTTGAATACCTTGGGAGATCCAGATTACTGTACATGTAATCAGAGGGCAATTCTTCTGACCCTCTGGGTATATGCTGCATGTCAAGACAATCTGTAGATAGCAACAAAAATAACTTTCTGCACCCCGACCCCAGGTATGTGGAGCTGCTGTGCACCCAGGAGATTAATTTACTCATTTGAAAGAACTAAGTATCAGTTAAAAAGCTTAAACATACCTCAAGTGATTAAGGACCTACATGAACAACACGAACAACCTACAAAATATCAATTATTTTCGTTCAAGACACATTTTAAATTCATGCTGCAAAATCGTCTTGGCATTTATGAAAATTGTATCCCCCATCAGGAACTTTTATTTTGCTAGAAGAGTTACAAGGAGACAAATATTTTTAGCAAAAATAAATTAGTTAAAGAGGGTAAATATGTACCTGAGATCTGGACTGTATTCACACAGAGGTGCCCATTTTGCATAATGGGGATTTCCTGGTGAACAATTTCTAGTGATTCTGTGTGGTTTGAGAAGGAAAAAAGTCTCAACAACTCACAAAACAGGGGTGATCTCTGTGTTTATTTTTATTTTTACCCTTTTTCTGCAGGTAAGTGTCCTCTTCCTCCTGCTCCTGGAGCAGTTTTGTGTCACCCAGCTCGTGCTGACCAACTGCACCGTGCTGCCACGACAGCCTGGTCACCGTGTCACACCACGGCCACAGAACCAAGGGTTCCCTCCTTTCCACCTCTCCCCCTTCTCCAGAGGGACATTAACAGCTCATAACTCTCATTTTTGGCCTCGTGCTTGGAAACCCAGCAACCTTCCCACTGCTTTTGGTTGTCTTCTCTGCTGCTGTGATTTTTATGCTCCCATTTGTGCCTGTGTACGTCAAAATGGAGAAACTGGGCAAAGGAACCTTTCTTTGCCTTTGGAGCTCTTTCCCATTTGTCATAAAAGAAAACACAACTTCACTCATCTGTAAAAGAAACTTTGCTCAATGTGTGTTTTCAGTTATTTTTTTTCAGTCCTTGGCTCTGTCTCGTTCCTATACTGATTAAAGCTTTTCATTTATGATGCACCTTCAGATCTCTCTCAAATCACTGACCCATCCCTCCCACTCCACCAGAACCAATCTAAGTCCCCACTGGTCTCTTTGAAGTAGAAATAGAGATGGAATCCTCCTTCCTTCTCCCTGTTCACCTATCAGCCCCCTTCCATGGCTACTGACACACCATTTATTAAAATCGTTCCCCTTTTGCTTTTGTGTCTCTGTCTCCCTTGGTTCTCCTGAAAAACCTCTAATTTATCCTTCAGATGTTATTTATCAGACTTCTTTCATTTATGGCTGGCAACTGCATGGATTTCTTTTCAAGTTCCTCTGGGGCCCTCTCTTGACATAGCCCATACCAAGGAGATTGAAAACTTGGATACTTCAACCTTCAAAAAGGGTTTTGTTACAATTTTAAGTGCATGAAGCGAGCTGATCTCATTCGCAGTTTACAAAGGATGTTCAGCCTTATAGTTTCTAAGAGTAGGTTTAAAGGAAACAGAGAGGGTAGTTTGGCATTTTCTGAGTTCAATTCCACCCCACTGGAATTTAAAAAGAAAATAATATCTACAAATCATTGACATTTTTATGTTCAGTGAGACCATATCTGTATCAATGAAGTTCTGTTTCAGGTAATTCAATCTGTAGTTCTTGGATTTAAAGCTCCTCTGTACAGCACGAGCTAACCAAATGTTTTGAGGTTTTAAGTATAAATTGCTGGTTTTTTATCAACCCAGCTTTATAATCTAAATATTGCAAAACACGAAAATCCAAAATATGGATTTTTAATCTGTGTTTGATGCCAATTTCAATTTGCTTTGTTTGTACCCCAGCCCTGGTTCATCCTGAGCAAAGGAACTCTGTGACATGGCACTAAATGCCCTGAGCAGGAGGTTCATTTATTTACATTATAAAAATATCAGAGTAGTGCAGAATGAAGAGAATAAACTTGAGTGAACTAATTAGGAAGCTATCCATTGTTTACCCTGATTTGGTTTAATTTGCCTTATTTTCCCTCGGGGGAATCCTGACACCACTGCTGTAAGAGGAGTGACCAAAGCACTGCTGAAGTGTCCTCTTGGGAGGACATTTAAATTAAATGGTTTGCATCAAAGCCATGCCTGCTCTCCATCATCAAACACAAGATATTGGAAGCTTAAAACATCCAGTTATAGCCTGAGTTATACTGCTGTACTTCAGCATCTGAAAATGATATATTTCTTCAAGGAAGTTAATTTGGGAATGTATTTTCCCACTAGTCTCAATGTTATAAATGAATAAGTAAATTCACAGATTAGAAACAAAAAATATAAGTAGGAGAAAAGAGCAATTTAAGTTCAAAACCTCTGAACACCTAATTTTGACAGTGCACTTTTGGTCTTTACCTTTCAAATTGCTTTATAAGCCAGATCATCGTGATGGTTGGCAATTTTCTTGCACAGTTCTGTTGGCACAAGCACAGACCTGGGAGCACGGTCAATCTTCACAAATTTCTCTTCTGTGATGCAAATGTTTTCACCAGTATTGGTCAAAAATTGACATTTCTGGCCACTCAAGCTTTGCCCCTATTTTATTGTTCATATGCCATGTCACCAAAGCCTTAAACCCTGTATTCAGCATCTACAGCTATTTTTGCATATCTCAAAAGTATTACTTTTAAAATTTGAATATTTATATCATAAAAAAAAAGAGAAATAAATATTTTCCACAATTTAGGGATGTTTTTGCCAGATGCACTTTGCCATTAAAGCAATATTTACAGATAATATAAATAATAATAATATAAAGATTATTTATCTAAATACCTCGCTATATTACTTAACCTTGTATATATCAATATGCTTATACTGTAATGATATACTGGGAAAGAAAAAAAAAAAAATTAAAATTACCACTGGGGTTGAGGATTTTGTCTGGAAAAAAGAAAAAATAGTCTTTAATCAAAAAAGATGCAGTTACAAAAGGATTAATTTTGGATCAGAACGTATCATGAATTAGATATTTTTCTGTCCCAGCTGAGAGTAGTAATTGGAAAATCACAGTTTTCACAAAAAAATAATTATTTTCTTATGATCTGCCTTTCTTTCATGAAGTCTTGCATCTCCATCACTCACTTTCAATCTGAGAGATTAGGGACTCAATATACACTAGATTAAAGGTCACCTATTATGACAGACAGGATTTAATTGCAATATTGACATAAATTCCTTATGAACCATAGGCTTAAAGCTGCTTGTACACATCCAGCATACTAAAAAGGGATGGAATATTCATTACTTGCACAATGGGAAAAAGTCTAGCAGGAGCCTAAAACCAGAGTGATCCTCTTTTTTTAAAAGGGAGAAAATTAGGAAATGTTGGTGGTTTAAAAATTGCAGATTAAATCTTATTCCATTACAGAGAGTAAAAGTTAGCTTGATTGCACTGCTGTAAGAACTTCCTGGGGGAAATTAAAGTTGATAATCTCGAGGTGTTTCCCAGAAGACACCGTGCATTCGGTCGTGTTCATTATAGGCTGCAGAACACCAGCTAGAATTTCAAGTGAAGACTCCTAAGGTTTAATCAATACAGACATTCTGAATTGTTCACAGTATCAAGGGCTGATTATGAAACAAAGATGCAGCGAGAAGGGAAAGCCACAGCGCTTCAGGTGGAGTTTTTATTCTGTATTAACTGGCGGGTTCACAGCAAAAGGTGAACGGTGACAGCCAAATCTCCAAAACCATTTTGGTAGCAATGTCATCAGTGCTTCTTAAAACACATAGAAAATACTTTGATATTGCTAGTTACAAGATTTAAAACCTATGCATTACCTTGAAAAACAATTGATAACTACTAAAAAGCAGATTTTAAATACTTCCTCTAGAAGATCATGGAGAGTATGAAGATTTCAATGGGAAAAAAAAAAAAAACACAAAAAAACAATGAAAAATTAACTGTCTGCTCCCTCTCCATATTTTAAAGCAAGAAATGAAGGAACACACAGCCTAAACTTGGTGCTTATTATCATCTGGTGATATAAGGAGCAAAGGACAGAAATGGCACATTAACAGTACATAGCACAAAGAAAATGAATCTTCAATTGTGATTAAATGAGTTTACAGCATCTGTGGCGTCTTTAGGCAGGAGCAATTGCCAAATTGCCAATTGCAAAAATAATCCAGCAGGTTTTGGAGCTGGTAAGGAAAAGCTGCCCAAGAACAAATGATTTTAGCTGAACTGACCCTCTTAAATCTTCAGTAACCTGGACAAAGATCAAGGGGGTTTTTCAGGACTAAGGGAAGGACCTGGAATTTCAAACAAAGTGTGTCTGGAAATATTTTTTGAGTGAGCCAGGAGAGGATTTATTGTTCCTGTCCATCTGGTGCTGGTTAAGTGGCATCTATTCAGCACAAAAGAGAAATGATGGCCCTGATTTTACATGGGCACATATGTCTTCCCATTCCTTTGATATATAAGGGATACTCGAGCCTGAAAATTCAAACAACTCTATCAATAAGAGCCTAGGAGATGGAAGTAAATTAAATAAAAAATTCTGAAGTGCATTGTAGTAAAAAAAATCTGTTTCAGAGCCATTAACTTTTTGAGATAGCTGGGATCCAATGGGGACCAGGCTCTGCAGGGTTCATCCTGTTTCAAAAAATTATTGCTCTTCTCTGCCATGTATCTGTCCTCCGTGGTTCTGGTCTTTCCCTGACTCCTGAAGGAGGATCTGGAAGGGGAGTTATGGGTTTCAGACCATGAGGATAATCTCCACTGCCTTCTGATGTGCTGGAAATAAAAGGGGTCCCTCCATTTTGTGTTTGGGTGCTTTTCCTGGATTCTTAAAGGGAATTGAATAGTCAGTTTTAATGACTACATTACTCTTATTTTCTGATGGAGTAATTTAGTAATTTTCATTTTAATTTATGTAAAATATCTAAAAAGACTTAAAATGTACATTAAAACTTTATTATATTTAGATGAAGCTGATGTTAATAATTTCCAAGATCTAGTCCTTGCTTGTCCTTTTCCTGTGACTTTGGGTTAGAAAATTATGACTTGGATAATTAAGAAGTCTGAGCTATTTCAGAAAAGAAAGTATAAAATATTCTGCTGAATATTTCCTAGACAGCACAGTTGGAACTGGGGGTCATAATGTTCAAGAGAAAATAAATTCTGCTGAGCTGGACTCAAGAATAAGAAAAAGAAAATGAGAACTGAATTGAGGATCAGAAGGAAGCAGCAGTTCTTGAGCAGAGAAAGGGGTTTCTATGTCAGTGAGCAGAGCCCACCTCACCTGGCCCTTGGACTCCTTGCTCAGGGTTTCTCATGAGTGCTGACCAACATTTTAATTGCCACTAAGAGAAGACAGATCTTACATGAGCTGGTGTGCACATCAAAAACAACACAACAACATTTTATAATATGTAGTGTCTATGAATTAAAAAAGACCCACCAAGCCTTTATTGAAGTTCTGGTTAAACTGACAAAATAAAAAATACTCTGAGTTAATATCAGCCTCTTCCTTAGCTCATTTTCCATGCACTGATTCCATAGCTCATTTGTAAATGTGACCTGATCTGACATCCTGATGGAAATTACTGTTAAACAAATTAAAAAGGATGTGGTAACCTTATTTCCTATTTGTCTCTTTCTCTTCCAGTTCCATTGCATCCAGAACATTATCTGACCTTCCCCAGCACGTTATCTCGTGTCCTACACTGGGCAGTGCAAACTGAGATTATAAATGCTGACAGGTTGTTTAAAATATGAATGCAGAGAATTCTAGGCTTGCTTTATGATGAATAGCTCAGACGTGGTCTGAGAGACTCTACAAGAGTTACTAAGTTAGGCAATTTCTCTTTTTAATCACTTTTAAGAATTGCTTGATAACTTGAAAAGCAATATAAACCTAACACCTCAGTCAAGCAGCACCTCATCGTGGATTCCAAAAGTATTGAGGGAACAATTACAAGTGTACAGGTATGAAATCTAAAATCAGTAACAGAATTATCTTATTGAAAATGAATGTTTTACTCCGTTTCCTTTCCGGATGAAGCTGTCGATAAAATCTATGTAAAATAAAGCACCATAAATTTGGCAACCAGTGGAATTTGGAATCTCCAGAATCTCTACTGCATTGGGTTTGCAAGGTTTTGGTAGCAAGGGAGCTCATAATTATGAGAATGTTCTGTTTCAAAGTCTTTCATCCAGAAAGTTCCAAGACTAAAACTTTTAAAATGTATTTAACCAGTTTTTAAAACAGGACTGTAGATATGCTCTGATGTTCCTTTGACCTATTCATCCCAATTAATGGGAGGAAGTTCTGGTGTTCTGCAAATCTCAGTGGGGAGAAAGTATTTTCAAGTGAGTCTGTTACAGAAAAAAAATAGACTTTATTATTTTTTAAAAAAATGAAACTATAAATATATTTAGATAAACTTTATGTGTTTGTTATGAAAACCGTATATATAAAAATGTACCACATACACAAATGCTTTTATATAGACACATATATAAGTACACTTATATTTACTAATATGTAAATGTACTTCAATTTAAATATATTATTGAACATTTGCCTTGGAGGAGTTTTGCTAAAACAGCTTTGTCATCACATCTTTGACTCCTTCAGCACAATTCATGTCTCTGGCAGAGCCGGGATTTGGCTCTAAACAAGAAGCTGACTTCCCTTCTGTTGGTGAGTAGATGAAGGAATAAATAATTCACATTGTATTTCCTTTGTGTTTGTTGATAACACTGTCATTAGAGCTCATAAGAGACACTTTGAAGAGTTTAAATATAAAACTTTAAACAAAGTTTGCCCCTTTGTCTCTAATTGTCCCGTTGGAATGCAAGTCACTCTTGAGGAACTGCTCATCGCTGCCAGGCAGTGTGGGAGGCGCTGGGTGCGAGCACCCAGAGCTGAGAAAACGGCACTGGGTGGGTGGGAGAATTCCAAACTTGGGTTTGGGAGCAAACACAGACAGGTGAGAGCAGAGCGAAGATACCTTAACAACAATTTGTGATCAGAACGCTGGGCAGAAGTCTTGCAGAAGTGAAAAAGAGTTAAGATCTGCTGAGAATTTTCTGTCAGCTCGTGTGTTAGCAGTCCACAAACAGTTTCTGCCTTAAGCCCTGAGGCAGTAATTACCTCCAAAGCAAGCTCACAGGGGACCCTGTCTCCAAAAATAAACAGTACTTACAGAGTAGGAGGGCTGAAATCAATGCTGAGATTTACATTGTCATCTTGAACTTTTAACTCCTCAGACATGTAGAACTTCAGGTTTAGCCAGCACATCCAATATTAATTTTGTGAATAAAATAAATAATTTCTTCCTGCAGGGAAAGGTGAAATAAATGGGTCAATGCCAAGCACACTCTCCACACACGTGTTTCTGTTAGAGGAGGAACATTTGTTGTTGGACTTCAGGGTTAACTGGAAATATTTTTAGTAATAGGATTGGTAAAAGCATCTTAAAAATTGGTAACAAGTAAGAAAAATGATCCCAAAACCCATCCTAGACTAAGTTCTTTACCATCAGCCTGGGAGGAAAAAAAAAGGGAATTGGTTATTTCAGTAGCTAACAAGTTGTGATTTATAACCTGCCTCTAGAAGAGCAAGGGAAAGCACTCTGAAAAAAGCAGGCCCTTCCCATTTCAGGGCACGTGGAAGAAACAGTGGACAGAAATGAATTTTTACATAAAAAATATCGAATATTATGGGAAAAAGAACCAAAAACTTTTGAGTTGCCTATGTCTGTTTTGTACCTGGGCTGATATAAATTAGCAGCATTTCATGGAGTTCCACTGGTGTAAGATGAGTGGTCAAAGTGAACTAGCACAAACAAAAAACAGTAGAAACATTTACATTTCCACCTTTACTAGGGAGAAAAGACAAAACCATTTGATATATTAAAAACATACAGGTCTAGGACTACTCACTTTACCAATTTAAGCTCATAAATAACATTAAACAGTAGATGCACATCATTTTTAAACAATATTAATTGTTTACATTATTAATATTAATTGTTTAATCAACTATTAAACAACAGATCCACCGGGGGATGTCCTGTGACCCTATGAAGATTGGAGGATAGAGCTGGGGGTGCCAGCTGTGCACCATGGAGGAGAGAAAAGAACTAAAGCAGTCATGTAGAAGGCCCTAAAGAGAAAGAATAGAGGCAGAACGCAGAGCAAAGGGGTCACTGAGACAGAGATCACGTGAGAAAGAAATTGGGAGAGTTAAACCCAGAAAGAGGGGCAGACGAATCACAAGGAGTGAAAAGAGAGAAAGGAAAAAATCTCCCCGGAGTAAAGGAAAGGAGACTTACACAGTGAAGAGACAATGCAGAAAAGAAAAATGCATGAGCAAAAATGAATGAGGAGGACAGAAGTTATACTTTTGCAGAAGAAAAGCCTGAAAAACAGAAGGGGAGAAAAAGCAGAACAATTAATAAAAGGAATGAGACAGTAGGGATGAAGGGAGGGACATGAAAGCAACATAAAGCAGCACAAGGCACATACATTGGAAGAAACAAGCACTCTTATTTATTCATGCCGCTATATTTTATGTTATCTTTCCAGCAAGCAACCCAGAGCTCTATAGATAACTTATTTTTGGGGGTGGAGGGGTGTGAAGCAGGGGATGGGCTGGCTGCATGGTGCTGGTGGTGGATTTACTTCAGCCCTTCTTTCTCCTCGAATTGCTGGACATATATTTATTGAAATTACTCAAGGTAGTGGCTGGCACTTTTTCAGAAATATCAATACCTTATGTGGAATAGAAAGGAAAATTTATTAAAAACACCCAACAAAACCAAACCCAAACAAACCTGAGAAAATCCAGAGATGTGAGGGCTTGGTGTCATTTGTCAGCCCTTACCAGCAGACTGCAAATATTCAGGTCCTGTAGATCACCAAACACTTTTTGCTATTTGAATGACATGTGAAACAGAACAGGGCTGTTATTTCTCTTTCCTGAATATTGCATTAACACCTGATCAACACTGCCTGATGAAATAAATATAGAAGGAAATGAAAAAAAGGCATCCATAAAAATAATCAAAACTAATTCTCATATTGTTCAGATATTCTGTTGGAATTTTTAAGGCTCTGAAGAAACAGCTAACATTTTTAGCTCTCCCTCTTACCCCTTATCCTTTTTCCAGTTTATTTCTATCAGAATGATTTGTCAGAAAAAGAGAAAAGTCTGTGAAAGCGAGGGCAGCACATCAGAAGGTTTTATATCTTATTGTTAATCACTCTGACAGATGGACTTATAAACCCTGGGACCATTTTGATGAAAACCAGAGCTGAAAAATATTATTAACTTGGCCAGCAATAATTGCCTACTAGCATCCATTGATATTAATTTTGGGTTATATTTAGGATTATTTCTACCTGTCCATTTCCAGGGCAGTTTGAGAGCACGGCTGCCAGGTTGTTTTGTCACTCAGTATCACATCCTGGCTTTTATTGGATTCATTTTTCCTTCAGCAAGTATTGGCTCGTGATGCTTAATTCAGAAGCTTCTTGATTCTGTGCTGAGAATAAAAATACAGAATTGGTTCTCCAATTAGCAAACATTTTCAGCTGCAAAACTATCAAATCAATACCATATCCTCAGCAATCATTTCACTTACAAAAGCGTGATTTATTTTTTTTTTCCAAGAGCTCTCAATGCCCATTTCTTGGCTAATTAGCTGCCTGTCTGCCTTATCCAAGTGGCAGAGTTTAATTCCAAAATTAAAGACTGGAAAAACCCATGAAAAACACCTCCAAAAGCAAATGACTTGCATTCAAACAAAAACCCAAAAAAATTAAAAAATCAGTGCAGCCCTTTCTCCTATGAAAGATTTCTTGTGCAAATCAAAATTCAATGATTAAGAAAATTTTAGAAGCCATTGCTCTGGAGATGCTCTGCTCTTTCACATTGTTTATCCTCACATTGCCTCCCTGAAGCACCTTGAATGAAGGCAATGAATAGCAGCAATTACATTAATGTACAATATAATTTTTATAACTACAACAAAAGGCTGCTCAGCCACAGCTGCCTCAGCAAACCTTCTTCGAGATTTTAACAGAGCTCTTATTCACTCCATCAGCTGGAAAGCAACTTGAATGAGGAGGTTCTATCCCTTTGTTCTTCAGCAGTCCTGATGCAGTGGCCAGTTGTTATTTTTACTCTGCAAGGAGCAAGAACAGTAGTTAAGCCTTCTTCTGATGGTTGAATTAATTGCTACTAATGTCACATTCTGCTGTTTCCAGCTCAGTTTGATTGAGTGAAGGGTTCTAACCCCCCATTTTCACTCTGCCTGTGCACTGGTTGAGGATGGATTGCATGAATTCATGTAAGGGGAATCCATTAAGCATTCCTAAATGCAGGGATATGCACAGAAATACAACCCAGGGAGCAGCAACAGGCTGGGAGAGTAATAGAGGGAATGGCCCCAGCTAGATTGCTCCGTGTCTGCTGATAGCATATCAAAGGCTGCCTGAACAGATTGGGCTGTCTGGCCAAGAGGTTCCTGAGGCTTTTTAGATAACTTAGTGCACTGCTCCGTGCTCCTGGCAGAATGATCTCCTCTACAGTAATGAGCTGTGTTTAGAAAGTAGCTTCTGTTTTGTTCAAGGGTAAAATGAAGCAGCAGCTCTATTTTTATCATTGTATTCTTTCGGTTTTGCAGTTGTTTGTTTTTTGTTTTTTGTTTTTTTTTTTTTTTTTTTTTTTTTAATCCGGTCTTGGTTACCAATAAGAATAACTTGGTCTAGATTTACAGTGGCATTTAGGCATCCAGCTTGGTGATGGATGATATTTTCGAAAGTGAATTACATGGATAATGCACTTAATTCTGAATAAACTCACTGGCCTAAACATGGGATTTCTGATGATCCTGTCAGCATTTGTCTGTATCTTTGCATGCCTAAACATCTCTGTAGATCTAATCTTTCATTCAGGCTTTACTAGGAGCAGAAAATTCATTCCTCTGCAACTCTTCTTTGTTATCTCAAGGATGCAGTGAAATGTCCAACACAATCTGAGAAATCCACATAGCAAGCAGCAGAGAATTCAACAAACCTTACTCTGTAGTCTACCTCATTTAGGCACATTACTATCACTGGGCTAGAATATATATATATATATATATTTTTTTTAACTCATGCATTCTTGGGCTTCTGACTCCTTTTCTTGCTCAGGAAGAAAACAACCAGGAAAATGTACAGTAAAACATGGGAAGGGGTTAGAACTGGGTGATCTTTAAGGTCCCTCCAACCCCAAATTTCTGATTCTGTGATTTGAATCTTTCCTCTTTATTGGTTACAAAAAATTCATTCTTTTACCTTATTGGAAAATGACCATATATCAAATATATATGACCAAAATCATATTGTACTTCCATCACAGGGTAAGTAACTTTCCCTGCCTTCACCCCAAAGGCACATAAATGGACACTTAGAAGTTCTGTGTGTTTATTTTACTGAAACAACAGCATCTTGTAAAACAAAAAGCCACAATCTGCACTTTCTTAGGTGTCTGAACCAGGGGGAAGAGTGAGTTGCTTTCTTTGTAGGAAGATGATTAATGAATTGTTGACAGTAATAAAGAAGCAGACATCTTGGAAATATTATTATGGATCACATATCATTTCAAACAGCAAGTCTGCCTCCCTAAAACATTTTATTTGTTATATTGTGCAAATCGATTGTAATTTGCTACTGGCTTCTTTTCAAATACACTTCTTCATTGCTGCCTTGGTAAATAATAAATCACACTAACTATTACTTCAAAATTGAGTGTTCCAATTTAGTTATGAATGGTGAAAGTAGAGGTACTTCAGGGTATAAAATCTTTTAGCAGTTCATAGAAAAACAGCCTCTTAAGGATAACCACATCAAAAATCATTAGAGACAGAGCAGACCATACTGGTGCACGTGCCTCTGGGACAAGGCAGCCTGGAAAGCACTGACAAGGCTATGCCAAATGAAATATTTTCTTCATATTTGTCTTCAGACATAAATCAGAAATGTACACAGAATTTGCTTCTTCCAGATTACCAATTTGTGCTGTGTATAACAAAAAAAAAGATTTGTTTCTCATGCTCAGTACGGACAAGTCATGCTTCTCATTTATGAAATAAAGCTGAAGGAACAGAAATGATTCTACAAAGTTAGTAGGCATTGATGGGTCAAGTACATCTCTGAAATCTAATGGATAATTTGTATTAAGATGCATTATTCATTTTTGTCTTCTTGCCTGGTTTTATATGATGTTAACTTCAAGGCTCAACAAATATCTATGCATCCAAAACACAGCCATCGAGAATTTTTATGTGATTCCCAGAGAAAATATGTAGTATTTATTAAGTGTTAGATTTCTCTTTTAAGCTAGTTATCCTTTTCTTTGATTAGTTTGTTTTGATTTTTTTTTCCTTTTTCCATTTCCTTAACTGAAATATTTTTGACAAATACCACCTAAACACAAAATAAAAACTCTTGTAAGTATTGAGAGGGACTCTCTCGTGGCTAGCACCAGATGTAGGATTTATTTATAAATTATACAGGTCTACTTTGGGTTTTTCTGTTATTTTCCAAAAACAATCAATTCTTCTTTTATTCAAAGTAAGTCCTGCCTTTTCTTTGGGTTTCTTCAAGGAATTCATAATCTCTCTGCTTATGAATCTGAGATGATCTGGATTTGTTATCTCACTCCACTCTGAGACAGAGATTTTATTAGAGATAAATAAAGATTAAATACAGATTAGGATGAGTTAACTCCAGCTCCACTGGAGTTTACTGGACTTTTCCTTCTGCATGTTCAGACAACCCTCATGAAGGAATTCTGCAATTAAAGATATCCATGCAAAACAGACCTCCATAAAATAAGGAATAATCCAAGCCATATTGGACGGCTGCTCATCAAATTTAATTTTTTACCAAATATATTCCTGATTTTTTTCTACAAGTCTACCTTTACCTTTTTCCCATGAAGAGCCAGTTTGATAATGAGAATTTCCTGTTAAAACCCTCATATTCAGTTTAGAAATGTTTGAGAAGAAAATATGGAAACAGCAGTTGGGGGTAAAGAAAAAAAAAAAAAAATAGACCTAGGGATACATAATCACTATTCTGTGATCTGTTGTGCTCCTGACATACATTAGGAAAATCCCTTGGAGAATTCTGTCTCCATTCATTATATCCCAAAAGAGTCTGGTTTCACTGACCTTGCTCTCAGTACAGTGCCTTGTGTCCTACTGATTTGAGGAGTTTTTTTTTTTTATAATGAGCAGCTCCAAAAGGGGTGAAATTAGCCCAGAGAGCCGTAATATATAAAATGTTCTTTGCTCAACACTAATTAGTTTACCTGACTTTCGTCTGGTAGGTCTGGTCTCCAAGGTACACAGAATGCTTTTGATTTCACATGCCATAACATCAGACACTTAAGTTCTTTAATTTCACATCCTGTTCTGGGGGTGGCAATTTTGTTTAAATAAAATCTTACTTCAGCAAATAAAAATGAATTTTTGTCAGACTTACCAAAAAAAAAAAAAAAAAAAAAAAAAAAAAAAAAAAAAAAAAAAAAAAGCAGCTCTTTTTACTGGAGACTTGGGGAAATAGATCATGAATTAGACTTTTTGATAACTGAAGATTAATATTAGTCTGCTTCCAATCAAAAACTTCAGCACTTGAATACTGAGCACTTGAATAGGGATGCTCGTCGCCACAGCCTCCAAGACAATACACCAAAATAGATACAGCTGCTGAAGTGGAAGTTGCTTTCAGCCAATGAATTTCCTGCTTGTCAGATTTGTATGCGTGTTTGAATGTGAGGGTAATGAAATAACATTATAGATTTCAGAACCAGGGCAGCCTTTATTCAGATAAGGTTATAAGCAAATATGGTTTAGAATGAGTGTCTGCTGAAGTAATAGAATCCATTCCCCACTTGTTCTCGGGAGTTTAACTGTTTGCTGCAGCGTTTAAACGTGCACAGAAATGCAGAAATGCTCTTTGGGGTCACATACAAAGAGTTTTGCACCCTGGGCAAATAAACACTGCTGAGGTCACAGGGTGAATCTGTATAGACTTAACTCTTAATTCCCAGCGTTTCCATTCTTATGGGTACTTATCACACCTTAAAGCCAGACATTAGTACACAAAATTATGTGAAAATTAATTGTCAAACCACGGTCAATAGCCCAAAGGTTATTTCTGAAGATAATTAGCATGCAACGCTGGTAGATCAACACTACACATTTATAACTCTAAACTGAACACTTCCAGTGTAAAGCTGGCAAAATTTTTGAAATCGCTGTAATGCAGATTTAAAAAAATTAAAATTATACTAAATAATAGCTTAGAGTTTTGAAACATTTTCAGTTGCTAAAGCCTTCAGAAGGTTAATGTTAATGCCACTCTGTAAAGCTAATGTTTCTCATCTGGAGAAAATTCTCCTGTCAGAGCAGCATTTGCAGGATAAACTTTTTGAAAAGCCTTTGACACATCAATGAAAAGTCTCGTACCACCAGTATCACCACACTATTCAACAGAAATGTCACAAAAGCAGTTCAGTGGAGAGAGGGATAACAGCAATGAGCTGCTCCCACTCACACCGAGCTCAGAGCGAGCAAAGGACCTCATGCCTGAAAGAAATGGAGCAGAATCTTACACTGGATCTGATGGAAATCCTCCAGTTGCAAATGCAAACTATAATAGGTTATTAAAACATTAAAGAAAAAAGTGACCTTCCGTTATTGGGGTTTGTAACTTTAGCTTTCTTTTTCTTTTCAAATCAGGAAAAAAGAATTTTGAGCCATTCAAAAGCAATGGGTTGGCAGTAGAGATTAAATTAAAATGAATAACATGACCATGACAGAATTAAGAATATGTTCTATAGAGCTACTGAAGATATTTATTCCATTACCATTTCAGTCTTCTAAGGAAGTCTTTTAGCTTATTCTCAAAGGGCTGAGCTTGTGACCAAAATATTCAAAGCAAGGACCAGAAGTGCCCTGAAGAGTATTGAAGTCAGGGGATAATTTTTCTGAAGAACACGAGTAAACAGGCAAAGTGGAACAGCCGCAATCTGGGAATAATTATTGCCTCTAGTATATTAAGTTATTCAGCACTGGGCTATTCAGCAGTAATTATACCACCCCTGGGCAGGGATGATTTAGTGCAGCACGCTGGTGAAAGCTGCAGAATTAAGAGAATGGGACCTGGCTACCATTGAGCACCCCTTTCCAACTGTTCATCTGGGCCAGCTGGCCAGGGCCACGCTGGGCTGGGCTGGATGGGAAGGGCAGCAGTGTGGGTTCTGCTGTAGTGGAGTGCCACAGCATTTAGCACTCTGCAGCCAGAAGGTCAAACTGCTCTCATTTAACTCTGTGCGAGCCAACCAGCTCACACACAACTGCACGTGTCTAATTAAAAGCTGCATGTGGTCTGCTGGGCCACCCTCTGATGTAAATACTTAATGTAGTTTAGCACATTTTTGTTCTGGCTAGGTTGAAATCAGGCAGAACAAAGCCATGTATAGGCTCTACAATCAGCTATAATGCCCCATATGCTTGAATAGGAAAAAAAAAAATTGTCTAACAGAAAGAAAAAAAGGAGAAATATTTTGATGCTATAGATTAATTCCTTCCCCTGAAATGTGAAATGTTTATTGTCTATTGTTCCTTTTTTCTCTGTTGCTCACATTGTGGGATTCATAGGAATGGGGAAAAGGAACCTCTGGAATGGTTATCACACTGACACAAACCCGCTCAGATTCCCTTTCTATCCACATTTCTTATGGAACAGAAAATCAGGATATAAAGAGATAAGAATCTGTTCTATAAGACTCGGAAAGTACCACAATATTGATGCCTTGAGCTTTAGATTTCATATTTTCCAGATCTGTACTGCACTAGAGTATAACTCTGAACTCCATACAAAGTGTCAGCCAGTTCTGCCCCCAGCTCAGTCAACTCTCCTTGTCCAGCCCAGAACCAAGGGCACAGAACAATCCTTGTCCAGAGCCAAGGGCACAGAACAATCCTTGTCAGAGCCAAGGGCACAGAACAATCCTTGTCCAGAGCCAAGGGCACAGAACAATCCTTGTCCCAGTAGAGCCAAGGGCACAGAACAATCCTTGTCCAGAGCCAAGGGCACAGAACAATCCTTGTCCAGCCCAGAGCCAAGGACACAGAACAATCCTTGTCCAGAGCCAAGGGCACAGAACAATCCTTGTCCAGCCCAGAGCCAAGGGCACAGAACAATCCTTGTCCAGAGCCAAGGACACAGAACAATCCTTGTCCAGAGCCAAGGCCACAGAACAATCCTTGTCCAGCCCAGAGCCAAGGCCACGCTGCAGCCTCAGCCCCAAAAAGTGCAAAAAGCAGAGAATGGAGGGGAGAATCTGGGAGGGTGGGACTGCATCACCTGGGGCTGGGATTGGACAATGAACCCCATGGAAATGGTCCAGAACTGATAAAAGGGTGAGAACTCGTGACTCGGGGTTCATCTTGGGTCCATCCTGGTTCCATCTTGGCTGGAGCCATAGCCAGACTCTGCTGCCCAAGGTGTATCCCTATTTTATTCCTTCAACAGTGTCCAGCCTCTGTTCCAGGGAGCCTCTTTAGGCATCACTATCAACAACCACTGCAGCCATTTCTGAGTTTACACCTCCCACAGAACCCACGCATGGAAATTCCCACCATGGGGCTCCCACTTTGTCCCTCTGCCTCGGCCGCCTCTGGGAGCGCTTCACACAACCCAGGGACCTGAGAGGCACCTGATGCAGGGCCAGATTCCAAACCCTCATTCCAGGGATCTTTGCTGTGGCAGGAATTCTCTCCCCAAGCCTCAGCCCCACTCGTGGAAGAGGCTCAGCCAACATCTGCGAGAGCCGGCGGAACCTGGAGCGCCTCCAGCCCCGCGAGCTGGCTGCCTGCCCCGCTGCTTGGCTCGCTCCCTGACAGCTCCCAGGACTTGCTTCACAAGCAGGAGCAGTGGCAGTTTGGAAAAGCCTCCAGGGGAGGTCATGGGGGGATTGGCTTGGCTCCTCCACATCATTTATCTTGCCTGAAATTAATTTTGAGGAAGCTGTTCAGCATCGCTCGAGAATAAGATTCTGTGTTAGCAGCAGCCGTTGGTTTTCCTGCTCAGGGTGAGGTAAAGGAATGCAACATTCAAATGCCAGGATTTGTGTCACTCTGGGGAAACATGTTCTGAGCAATTTGATTTTTTTAATTTTTTTTTTTAACACTTCTCAGTTATCCTGTTTGATACAGGCATCACAAAGAATGGAAGCCTTCAGCTCAGCAGAGTAAAAATAAATAAATCTAAGCTGGAGGAGGTTAGAATAAATGTAGGGAAGCTTAACATTTCTTTTTCTTTTGTCTTAGAAGTAAAGTCAACAAGAATGTTAAATTTAAGATTTTTTACATTGTTTTACTACTTCTCAGAACTTACACATCTTACAGTAAGAAGAGTTTCCATTACTAATATTTTTGCATCTCTTGCTATTTTGCAGCAATATATCTCTGACTTACATTTGAAAAACAATAAAGGTATTTTGACAAAACTTATTTACAAAGTCACAGACTTAAATTAAATTCCTCAAGGTTAAGCCAAGTTCAAAGATGACCTATAATCCCATAGACCTCCAGACATCATCTTCTATGAATTGTTTTGCTAACAAGACCGGCTCAGAATCAAACTGGGATTTTACCCATCTGTCACTGTTACTTTATCTCACTGTTATCAATCATTTATTGTGTATTTCTTCATTTTGTCATCTTTTTTTTCCATTTCTTATCTCTTCTGGCCCATTGCAGTTGGTGGTAGATTGCCTTCTCTGCTCTATTTTTTATTTTTATTTTTTCCTGCAAAAGAAAGTACATTTTCCTGGGGAAAAAATCCAAAAACAAAAACAAAAAAACCCACACACACACAAAAAAAATAAAAATCAGCATCCAAATCGTTAAAGATTGGGAAACTATGTCAACTAGAAACTCTTCCATTCACATGCTGTTTTCACAAATAACTATTTTTCACACTGATTCAGGACGGAATTAAGAGCTTGGAAATTTTTTCTGAAAGAAATTAAACAAACTCTGCGTTTCAGAGGAGCGAAGCTGTGTCCACACCTTGGGATGCTGGGAGAGCAGCTCTCAGGTGATGCTGCAGTCACATATCCACGGCACCCAAGGAACAACCAACCCTTCCTCATTTCCCTCCCTCCCCCAGCCTCCCCATCCCAGAGCCCTCTTCCCACGCACCAAGCCGAGGGACTGGGATGGAGCCAGGGGTCCCAAACTGGGCAGCAGGGTGCATTTTGTGCCTGCCTTTGCTTCCAGCCCCACCCCAAAGCGGGGTGCTCAGATGGGGAGCACACCTAGCAGGGCTGCAGGAGGGCCAGGGATCTGATCCTGATCGGTGACCAGGGCAGCACAGCCACGGGATCTCCTGGGCACTGCACCCCGCGCTGGAAGCAGCTCTGCTCTAGAGGCCAGGGAGGTGAGGAGGGAGAGGCAGAGCAAACTTGCTCTGAACTCCCTTTGCCACTCTTGAATCTGCTCAGCACAGAGAGAAAAAAAACCTCATACGTTGACTGAAAAAGTCAGAAGTCACTTAAGGACACTGACTTTGTGCAGCGAACAAAATAACAGGCTTGGTTCTTTCATCACTCTTTGACTTCACTGATGAGTCAAAAATCAAGCTCTCATTTTTAGCTGGTTGAAAACAAACTGCATAAGATACTGAAAAAGCTTCCAGAATTTACATCTGTTACCACAAATACAGATTAGATTCTGCCTCTGGGTGACCAGCCGTAAGTTCTCCATGATTTGCTGCACATGGGAGGATTTCAGCATCAGCCCACACACCCAGTCTCTAAAGCATTTTTGAATGTTTAGGTCTCTAAGCCTGCTCATGCTGCTCCACAAGCACCTGTTAATTTGAAAAGCTGCAAAATACAAAACAAAACAAAAAGGAAAAAAAAAAAGAAAAAATAAAAGCAGCTGCTTATGGCACTGGGGACAACAAAAAGGCTGAGCTGAAGAAGCAATCTTTATCTCAGGGAAAGGCAGTAATACTCCAGCACATGCAGCAGCAGTGCTGTTCCTGCTGTAATGCATATTTTGAACTGGCCCTTTTCCTGGTCTCATTTTTAGCTCAGGGACTAATGATCCTTGTTGCTAAGTCACATCAGTGCAGCACTATGAAAGGACAAGTTCCATCTAAATGAACGAGTCTATATTGGTACACACAATTTTCATCTATGTTCCAAGGAATTATTTTGACCTGCAAACTTTAATTAAAGCTCATTCCTGTTCTTTTAGCAAGGCACATTTCCCTGTGAGCTTATGCTCTGAGTAATACTTACTGGTTTTGCTCTCTTCTCCCTTGGAAAACAACGGATGCTCAGAATTAATTCAGAAAGCTGTGGGAATGTGCAATATATTCACAATATATTCACAACTTCAGGCTGTGGCATATGTAGTGACACTACGTATTCAAGTACCAGCTATAATCAATATTTGTGATTTATATGCTGGAATTTAATGACGTCCTCCATACTTATCCTCAGAGATTAATGCAATTTTAACTCCAAACTCCCAACAGCCTCTGTGCACAGCAGTTTGCAACACGAGGGGTTTCTTGCCACGAGTTGCGTGGCAAATCTGAAGCTGTTTCTCATCACTGTGGTGCAGGTTATTGCAGCAGTTTCCAGCCTGGAGATGAGAGTGTTTGCTGGGACACAGGTGGGGCAGGAGCCCCAGAAATGTGGTGTGTCCTGTGCCAGAGCTGCTGAAGGGCTGGGGAGCCTCGCTGGCCCCAGGGGTGCAGGAGAAGGAGGGGAGAAGGGGAACAAAGGACACAAACACGGCCGGTGCTGCCTCCCAGGGAAACCAGGGGCTGGGGAAAGGGACATGAGGAGCTGGACCTCTCACGGAGAGCCTGCCCTGGTGGGAGCTGCCACTGCTCAGGTCAAACTCCAAAAGCAACAGCAGTCCTCCCAGCCTCTATCAGGCATCGTGGAGAATCTTCTCCAGAGCTTCACATTCCACAAAGATCTCTGCTTTAGCAGGCGTTTACAATTTCTTTTCAAATTTCCTCACAAATCTCCAGCGCATTTTTACCATTTCCAGTTGAGCTTTTGCATATTTGGTCTATCTCTCTCTCTCTCTCTCTCTCTCTTTTTTTTTTTTTTTTTTTTTTTTTTTCTCTGAATATCAAGGACAAATCTCAAATTACCTTACAAGGATGTCAAAGCTCCTGCCTTAAAATTAAATCCTATCCTATCCCAATGTGAACTAGAGTATTTCCTGAAACCTCAGTAGACACAGTCTAAATTAAGTGTTCACTCAGGAAAAAGAGAGGTACCCAAGCACCTGACTTTATAATGACTTTAACTACAACAATAGCTACCAAATTTGAATACCCCATGTTCTGGTTTTATTTTGCCAATGAAGTATGTTTTGGCTTACAAAAGAATCTGAAGACTGTTCTGCTGTGGAGAGAGAGAAAAAGAGGGAGAGAAGTAAATACTAAAGATAGAAGAATAAAAATCCTTTGAAGGGGAATTGAGTTCTTGCCTACTGCTTAAGAAAAATGCACTATAAAGCAGCTATTGATTTTTCATTCAACAGCACTGAATGTTTTATTGAAAAGGAGCAATGCTCAGTAATTTGAATTTTCAATTAAGGTAGCACGTTCCTTGGACACATTTACTACTGCACTCCAGTGACATTTATTTGACTTTTAAAATCCCTCTACTATTGTATTCGTGTTTGTATAGATCAAACTCCCAATACAGAAAGTGCTTGGATTATAACACTGCTGATTATAGACATGTCTGCAAGGCTCTGTGGACAATCTAATGACTTTATTTATAGGTAGGACAATGTGCAGTCAGACACAGCTGAAGTGAAATATGGCACCAGGAGAGAGATGAAGCAGTTCTGCATTTCAGCTGAGAAGTATTTACATTTTATTTGTCTTTATGGACAGTGTATAGACGCAGTGAATTTAGTTATTTTTAAAAGTTTACGTTTCAGAAGATTGGGGCATCTTTACTGATTAGAAAACTCATCAGCTACTTAAATGTTAAAAATTCCAGCTGTAAGATAGGCTGCAGTATTTCTGGACTATAAATAGGTAAGGGTGGCTCGTACTAGATTCCCTTCTGGAAAAAAACTGGCTCTGACAGCTTTTATGGAGGGCTTGAACTCATGTGGTCAGTTGACAAATTTTATAGTTCTGGAAATAGATTTAGTCTCTCCTACTCATAGGTGTCTCTTGTTCAAAAAGCTAATCATCTGCCCTTGCTAAGGGAAGGGCTTGGGAAATCCTTAGGTATTTTACCCAAGTTATGGGAGGCACATCTTGGAGTCATCAGTAATTTATTTCATCCAAAATACAGCAGAGACTGCACAAATTCCCACCAGTTTGTGGTGTGTTGTGCTTCAAATCATGTTCCTTGCTCTCAGAGTCTTGATATGAGCAAAAGGAACACATCTGATATGCAAAGCCAAGAAATAAATCTTATTTTATCCAAAGTCTAGGTCCGAAGATTTAGTCCAGTTGCAGTGATGCCAGCAATTATGCCTCAAAATAAATTAAGCTAAAATACAAATATTTTGTAAAGCAAGGCTTTTCTCTGCTGTTGTACCAGCCTAGCCTGTGTTTTATTCCTTCTCAGCACTGGAACTCCTTGTGGCATTTTGGAGGAGAAGTGGAGCTCCTTATTGCCTCCAGCAGACCCAGCCAGTCCAACAGACTGTGGTGCTGGAGGTGCCTCTTTTAATGTGTGACCCTTTAATCAGGGTGGACTCCACAGATGGACTCAGTGAGGTGCTCCCAGCCCTGCCACCATCAGACTGAGATTTCCTGTTACAGCTAATGAGGTTCTGCTCCCACTTAATCTCTAAATATGGCACAGTTCACGCTTTTTGGTTTCCTTAATGACATGCTATTAATAAAGACATGACCTGAACGGCTACTTGCATTTATTGTCTTTTCTTCCCCACCCATTTTTTAAAATTATGCTGAGGTAATTTAATTTTTTGAGCTCATAAGCTGTTGTTTTGTTTGACAAGTTGGGTATAATCATCCAACAGTGCCATGAAGGCGCTCACCAAGGTCAGTGCATAAGCCAGCAATTTATCTGAAACATTTATCATGATATCGAAATGGCTTTGCTACTTTTTCAAGTTATTATTATTGCCTTATTGACAGAGCAGGATGCTAACCCATACTGAAGAAAGGTTGAGTCCTCTGTAATTATGTGTATTTTCAAGCAATTTCAATTTATTGAAAGCACAGAACTATGCTTAACTCTAACTTTGTTGAACAGTAGCTATGCTGAACAGAACTACTCAATATCTTGTTTTTCCACTGAGAAACGGCCCTGAAACAGGTACAGCAACTCCTGCCTTTATCAAAACAAATTATAATTGCCATAAGCACAGGAACCAAAAGTTTTTGTTGGAGTTAATGAAACCACAATGCAATTCTCTGATCAAAATCATTAACTGGCAATCTTGGTGCAAATGAGATTTTTTTGTGGATTTGTGTGTGTGTGTAAGACTCAGATATTAGACAGCAGAGAATTAACTCTGCATCATTATTTTAAATTGAAACCAAACAAGAAAACAAATGTCAATTACCTTTAATTTCAAGAACAAGAAACCTTGTTTGTGTGAGTGAAATCAGAGCCCATCGATTTTTAATGGGATTTGAGTGTTTTCTCCCTTCAAGCTTGATTTGGTTTTATCATTTTTAAAGTAGGGGTTATTATTTTTCCTTCTAACAGACATCAAGTTGCCCAAACACTAGTTATAGTTTCCTGTTCACAAATCTCTGCTCCTTATTTTGAACCAGATGTTACAAAAGAACAAAATTCCTAAATTATGCCAGTTTGGATGCTCTGATTGGCTTCTGCTCTTGAGGCTGACCAAACCCAACCAGCCCAGCCTGGAGAGCACCCTGCCTTCTCCTCCCACTCCCTCTGAGGGATATAATCCACAAATCTGCTGAAAGGGGACTCTGATCCAACCTCTTCATGTTGACAGAACTGATTCCTGTGGAAATCCCAAAGGGATGCTACAAGGAAGCAGCTGGCAGCTGAAGGGTGCACTCCTGGCATAATTGGTCCAGATACTTTTCTGTCCTCCTCATCCATCAGAGAGTAAAAACAAATTTCAAGCACACTTTCAGATTTCACAACCATGTTTCAGCCTCCTTACAAAACAATTTTCACTTTCTGCTCCCTCTATTTCTTTCCAAACAGGAAATGCAGCATTGAAACCTAACCAAACAAAACAAAGAGAAAGCTAAAAAATCAGTAAAACTGTCAAGCTTTAGAATTCAAACTTACGAATTACATGCATTCCATATGCTTACAAATGGTCTTCATTAGCACATAATTACAGTATAGTTCAATTAATCAGATGATCATCTGCATTGATTCTTATCAGCAGATTAACCCTTGTAAAAAGTACTATGAAAATTCAAAAAAAGATTGCAGTTGACAATTCGAGTTATTTTCAAGTACTTTGTTCTCTGTGAAATACATAAACAAGCAAATAAATAAATAAATAGGACTAAATTTTGCTTTTCTGATGAGGAGGAAAATGTTTTCTCTGAAAGAAGGAATGAAGTCAGTACATAATATCATGGTCTGGCCTGCATACATTGAAGTGTGAATTTGAGACTGCAGAGCCTCACTGAGTTTCAGAGATTTCAGAGGGGATTCTACAAATGCACAACGAGAGCTCTTTCTAAACAGGACCTGAACCACGGCTCCATAAAGCTGGAATGACCAGAAATGACAAATGACTAAAGACAAAGACAAATGAGGACATGCATGGAGCTCTGGATCCCTGTGTGCCATGGTTGAATACTTCTCATCCTGATAAATCTTCTCTTCATCAATTTTAATGCTGGAAGGTTTGAGAACAAGAGATGAACCTGGCCTGACGTTTACCTTTCTGAACTACTACAACTTTTACAAAATTCCTTGGTGACTTTTCTTGCTTGAAATGTCCATGATGAAGCCAGAGATTTTGGCTGATAAGCAAGCTAAGTTTCAAAATCGACATTAATGATCAAAATTTCATCATTATGAGGAAAAATATCAGGAGGTAATTCAGTGCAGCTACAAGCCTCTTCTTTGTCCATACATAGAGAGTTAATAAAGGGGTCCTGAATTTGCCTGGAAGTTTTAAGTTTTGGTGGATAATGATAGATTCCTCATGCATAATGTATATATGCATACCCTTATATATACACATAAACCTAGAATCAGGCATTGCCATCTTTGATGTTCAATCTTACCTCCCAATGGCAGCAGTGAGGTTTTTACTCCATCTGCAGAAACACTGAAAGAAAGTTAAAAATTCATTACTTCTGTGGAAGCATAGAAAAGTGGATGCAAGCAGTTAACCCAAGTGAGTACTGTTGTTATCCTGAACTGAATATTGATCCTGATCCAACCCTGATCTCTCCACTGTATTTAGATCATTCTCTCTGGAATGAAACTATTGATATTGAACATGCAGAGTGGAATAAATCAAAATATTTTAATCTTCCTTTAAATTCCACATTTGTTTACAACTTTAATTGGGAGACAACTGAATGGAAGCCAGGTACTAATTTCCTTTCCCAGGTCAGCCTTTCCTCATAAGGGAGATGTTCCAGCCCCTTCATCCTCTTTATCAACCTTCTCTGGATCTTCTCCAGGGGATCTAGGATCCCCTTGTCCTGGGGAGCCCAGAACTGGACACTGCACTCCAGATGTGCCTCAAAGTGCTGAGCAGAGGGGCAGGATGGGAATTCCCTGACCTGCTGGGAATGCTCTGCCAACGTGATCAGGTGCTTAAAGCATCTCATGCAACAGCTCCTCCAGTACAAGAGGGTGAAAGTAAAAAAATTCTATTTTAACACAAGAAAAAAAGCAACTTCTTTAAGACCTGTGATGCCTTCTTCAGGAGGCTGACTTGAAACAGAGACTAGACAGAGCAAAAAGATAAAGTAGGGATTTATTAACTGGCCTGAATGGGCACAGCTGGGTCACACAAGAGTCCAGCCGGACCACACTCAAGATGAACCCAAAATGGTCACAAAAATGGACAGCTGATCACAAGGTCTCACACTTTTATAAATTCTGGTCCATCAGCATATTAGAATCAATTCTCCAACCACAGCTTCAGGTCATGAAGCTCCATCCACCTTGTTTTTCTTCTCACTTCACCACTGGTTTTGTTCTTGGTCCTGAAAGTTGTCCTTGGTCCCAAGCTGGAGCAGGAATTGTTTTGTCTCTCTATTCTGTTAAGAGAGCTCAGTAGCACTTTATAAGAAACACAGAGCTGCACACTAAACCAGTCCAGAATCTGAAAAATAGAAAAGCTAAAAACTTAAGGCATCACCAGAGTGGAGCAAATTTCCCAAGGAGCTCGTGGAGGCTCCTTGAAGCTCTCCAAAGTGCAGCTGGACAAAGTCCAGGGATGTTCTCTGGTTGCTCCTGAGCAGGAGGGCACTGCACAGGCTGCAGAGCCCTGTGCCAGCCTCAGTGCCCCTCTGACAGAGCTTTTCTTGCCAGGGTTATGGCAATGTCCTGTGCAAAGCCCAGGAACCATTACCTTAAATCCTCTGCTGCTTTAGGGGCCAACCTTCCTCTCCAGGTTTTATTTCCAATTGAGTGCTAATGAGAAAACCACTAGTGGGAAGCAGCACTTGCTGCTAGATCTATTAAGCATGATTAAAAGAAAGAGGCTGGAGTGCAATTAAGGTAAATATTTCATTGAGTTTTATTAATCTGCAGAGATTGTATCCAAAGCAGACACACTGAGGTCTGAGAGCCATTGTGTTAAATCCCATGAGAATGGGGCTGTGGATGGAAGGTGGGATAGGCCTTTATTTGTACTTTTACAGACATTATTACTTTAACATTTTTCAGTCTTTTTGTTGCTGCCATTACACAAAAAAAAAAAAAAAAAAAAAAAAAAAAAAAAAAAAAAAAAAAAAAAAATCCAGGTCTGAAAAAAGGATAATAAGCAGTTATTCAGACTCATAAAGAACAGAATTAGGCAATGCAGATATTAAAAACATAACATTTATCCCATGCTTCTCTGTTAAAAAAAGACAGCACACATAAAAATGCACAGACACTGAAGTGTTAAATTCTTCTGGAGACAACAAACAACTTATTAATTTCTGAAAGTGGCAGAAACTGAATGTTTAAAAAATGAAAGACTGTTTTCAGTGGCACAAGGTGTTTTAATTTAGATCATATGTCAATAACCCCCTGTTTTTCCATTTTGGTCTGCTTTTATTGCCTGCTTTCTTGGTTCTGTCTTATCTAACAGCTTGAGGAAATAACAATTTGTGTCACAGATTTACCTCTCAGTCTCTCTGACCATTTTCTCATTCAGATGCATTTTCTATTTCATCACCTTGCCTCAAATTCACTAAAATAGAATGGAAATATGCAAGAAGTGATATTCAAACCCAAAATATGATATATTATATACACAATAGCAATGGTAAACTGCAGTAGCAAGATAAGTACACTTCTTTTCTCATTGCCTCTTTTATGTAGAAAATGTAAGAGCTGAGATTCTTAATCGAGTGCCTCCACAAATCAGGTGTTTGAAGTATCACACCACCTCCCAGTCGAGTCATGAGAATAAAAAATGGAGAGAGAATTGGCAAGAGATGTTAAAACTTTGACCCTTACTGAAAAAAAAAAAAAAAAAAAAAAAAAAAAAAAAAAAAAAAAAAGAGAAAAATTAAGGGTTCATGGGTCTAATGTTTTCAATAATTGACATTTTAGGAATTGGGGATCACTGGCCATTCCTTCTGTCTCTCTATAAAACAAATCAGTTAAGAAACAAGGGATTAAAAGGAAGGACAAAACAGGGTGTTAATTCTATTGCAAACTTGGAAAAGCAAACTTTGGAAGAAGTCCTCTAATGTTCCACTGGAGGGAAAAAAACCTACATAAGACAGGATACACCTAAAGATGCAGCTCAAACCAATCTGCACATCTCAGCCGTGCGTTATTTGAGGTTGAGGCTGGTTTTGAGAAGCTGCCTTGATCTCGGGGCCTCATAATCAAATGCATTGTCTGCTGCTGGAATGAAGCCAATCTGCTTTGAAAGGCCTTTGCTCCATCCCTCCAAAAGCACGAGAAAAAAGTATACAGGGAAAAAAAGTCTGATCTGATCTTCATCTCTAAGTTCAGAACAAGGATATTTTAAAGAAAGTCACTTGTACCTCGCTGCGTGCTGACAGAGAACTCAGAGGCACAGAGGAAAAATACAGACTGGATTGCAAATTAAATGTGCAAGGAATAACCTTTGTGCATCTGTAGGAAAGAGAGGAGAATCTGAGTTCTTGGATTTCAAGAGTGCCACAGTGGTTATTCAGGTGACAAAACCCAGTGGCTCTGCCTGGTGTCCACTGCCCAGAACTGGCCACGAGCCTCAAATGTTTCACCTTCTTTTATAAATACATACAAGGGGGCTCCAAAAAGAAAAACAAAATTAGAATTGAGAGGACTGGCAGGCAGTAACTGGACATTGTTTAAATATGCTCATACTGAACTCATTTATTAACATCATTGTGACCTGTTTCTCCCCAGTTCAACAGCACGTTCTCTTTCACATCCGTTTTTCAGCCAACAGCTGGAACATGTAAAACCCCTTCCAGCCCTTCTACGCTGTTTTTCAGCCACACTTGATCTTCTGAACAGTTTAGTGATATTTCTGTACACACTAACATGCACAAGTATTTAAAAAATACAGCAGCCAGTGACAGGAATCAGCTGCGTGCTCAGACTTCTCCTGTGGAACACTTTATTGTCCATGGACATGAAATATCTACACATGAAACAGCCGTGGAAATAAAAGCATTTGGAAGGTTTCACTTGTAATTTAAGTACAGCAAAAAGAAAAAAAAAAAAAAAACAAAAAACCAAAACAAAAACAAAACCAAAAAAAACCCACAAGCAAACAAACAGGAAAAAAAAATACACTTAGTGATGAGTACAGCCTTTAGTTCTGTTTGCATTTAACACTTCATTCCCTGAACTCAACTTTCAACTGAATGAGAAAATTTCATGAACTTCTTTGGTGATCCCTCACACTGATCACTCACCATTCAGTGTCTGAATGAATTCTCTATTTATTTAGACTGAAGTTAGACAATTTATAAATAAGACAAACCTGATCTCTAAAAAAAGAAAAAAAAAAAAAAAAAAAAAAAAAAAAAAAAAAAAGCAATAAAACCCTACACCAAAACCAGCGAAGTATAACTTAAAAGATCTCTATTAAGTCCCTGATGCTCCTCTTGATAAAACAACACAATTAAGAATCAGATTTAAAGCTGGAATTTTAGCTCCTCCCTGCTGCCCATACTCTGGAACAGTGGCAGCAGTGGCAGCAGTGGCTCTGCTCCCCTGGGACACGCTCGGGTCCAAGTCCCTGTCCTGCCCGTGCTGACCCTCAGCAGTGGAAGGTCTGACCAGCAGAGCCTTGCAACAGAAAATATTGTAACTTTGCAACAGGAGCAGGATCTTTGGGTTCAGCACCATGGAGTGAATCTCCCGTACCTCGGGGCTGCCCTCCCCAGTTTGTTAAAATTTCAAACTCCAGCTGTGCCTTTGCCTTTCCAATGCACTCTCAGGGCACCACCCAGAGGGCAGAAGGATGGAGCAGAGATTGCAAACGACATCTTCCCCAAATAAAACAAGAAAACATTTTAATTACCAGCCTAATCGCTTCCAACCACCTCTCCTAGTTGTCTCTTCCACTGATTTGTGTTGTTTTTTTTTTTTTTTTTGCACCCTCTTTGTACAAGCTAATGGAAGAGGAACATCTTGAATATGTCAACTTTCATTCTTTGATTTTTAGGAGAAAGATAATTTCTTTCCTGAGTAGTCCTCATTTTTCTACAGTCTGTGCGTGATCAGATCAGAAAATAAGAAAATAATATTCATTAATTCTTTGAAAGAGAAAGCAAAATCCTGTATTTGCTAAATGGATATGCAAGTCCGTTTCATTGTTTGACAATGGAAGAATGAATCTATTCCCTGATTCCATTTTTGATACAAACCCACATCTACCAGCTGGCCCAAACAGATCCCCATCACATCTACCATGTGTGAAATTATTAAACCATTTAATCACAAAGATTCAAGCAGAAAAGGAAATGGATTAAATAAAAAATTGAAAGGCTTGTGGCATTAAGAAACCCCTTTTGATACATCCATACATTATCGATATTCCTACCAAAGTTGTTATTTTAAATAGCTCATCGCCACACCAAATAAAACACAATTTCTACTCTACACATGTAAGTTAAAAAGCTTTCTGTTGCTTCATTTTTTAATCTCACAGCAAAACACTACTATTTAACACAAAAAAAACCAAAAACAAAAAAACCCAGTAAACAGTCCCTAAAGTGTGACCCCAAAGCAAACCCTGATGGCTGTGTCCAGTGGATTTTGTAATGTTCTGTGCTAAGGCTGAGCTCAGACTACAGCTTTCTCCTCAACAGCATTGTTCTGATAGCAATTCAAACACAAATTCAGCAAATCAGTGGAAGCTTTGTGACTCTGAGTCAGAATAATTTTAACCTGTCCAACTGTTTGGAAATGTTATCAAGGAGGAGACAGCAGAAATTTCATAACCTTCGTTTCCAGAGGAAGCAAAGCTGAAAGCCAATTGCCTCAACTCCCCCAAATCTTTGACAACACCAAAAAATCAGGTTTTTTTTTCTGTGGGTGAAGCAATTGTGATCTTCAGTCCTGCTCAGTGACAGCACATGAGCCTGCCACTCACCAGAGTTCTGCTGATTAACACTGGAGATGCATTTCAACAATAGGTTTCAATCCCAATGACATTTTAATGGGAAAAAAGAAACCAACAATGCCCTCAAAAAGCTCGAAGTGGATACAAAGGAGACTCAAACACATCTGAACAGCGAGAGCTTGCAGTCTAGATAAACAACATATGCTCCATAACCAACAATATTTTTTGTAAAAAGAAGCAAACAGTCTTCGGTTTACAGGTTTAATTAAAACTAGCCAGAGCATCTCACATTCTGATATAAAAAATCATGAAAATAAATTAAGGATACAAACAGTGATAGTTTCTCATCTAAATTGCTCTATTTGTGGTTTATAATCACAGATGATTTTCTATATATATTTACTTTTTTTCCCTTACACATTTTCTAAAATGGAATTACAGCAGCCCTTCCTTAAAACAAATAAACATCTTGTCAATAATTTCACACGATTCTCTTAAAGTCTACACAAAGCATCATACAAAGAAACCCAAACATGTATAATCTAGGGTTACAAGTTATTTCTGATTTCATGTTGGAGGGTACAATAAAACTCAGTCTAAAGAGAGAAAACATTATTGTGAGAGGCACCAATTTAGGTGACTCCTCATATTCATACCTAAGTGTCTGCACAACACTTTACAACCCAGACTGTTATTATAGAGATATATTAGACATTTTAATTCCACATACCTTTGAAACAACCACTTTTCTTCTCTTGCAGAATGGTGTAGAAATCTGTCTGGGTGTTTATACTGTCTACAAAAAGGAATCATTACTTATACCTTTAAATTAATTTTAAACACACATCTACGTATAAACAAGCAGAAAAAGCTCAATGCAGAATCACAGAAGCTACATGAAATTACTGACCTTTTGTTAAAAGTATTTCTTTCTAAGAGTAGCCTATTAATTTCTAACACACTTTAGTCCCTGTGGTGCCTCTTTGAGCCCTGTTTTAGTCCACCTGCCTTGTGGCAGCCTCTTGATGCCTGGGTTTTGAGCATTTATTGCCTGTAAGTTTCTTTCTGCAATAAATAAAAAACAACCTCTTGGGCTAATTCAACCTACCCAGGGTCAAAACCCTTTAAGTATTTAACTTCTTCTGCATTTAAAATACAGGAGTTGCAAACCAAAGCAATGCATTGAGGATGCACCTCTACAGCTGACAAAGTTAACTTTAAATATCTTACCTCACCAAACTAAATACTGGAATAAACTCACCATGTAAATATGATAATGAGTAAATTCTAACATATTCAGTCAAACATCTACGGAATTTTTTGTGTCTTGCTTAATTAGTTACAGTTACATGTGCTGCTGTCTCTCATTAACTTTGTAATTCCTGGGCATGCATAGGTGGGTGCCTCACTAAATATCCTTTGATTAACACACAGCACTCATATAATATATGCTAATTCCTATTTGCTAGGAAGTTAATTATGAAACTTTGATAATCTATTTTGATAAATTTAGTTCAGTGGAAAATATGTGTTCCTAGAACAGAACCATATTAAGTCTGTTTTGCTTTTGATTTTTTTTAAGGCAGTTACCTGCTACCTGCTGGCATGAATGCTTTGCCTGCAGAACAGGTGAAGCCAAGCTCAGAGTCAAGATTTGTCATGGTTTAAGCCCAGGTGGCAACTGAACACCACAGAGCTCCTCAGTCCACCCCAGAGGGATGGGGAGGACAGGCAGAAGCAAGACCTGTGTGCTAAGATAAGAACAGCTTAATAATTGAAACAAAGTAGAATGTTATAATGATAGTAAATATTAATAAGAATAATAAAAAGACGAAGGAAAACAAACGGTTGCTCAGCACACCCTGACAAATGTCCCCAATCCCCGAGTGGCCCCATTCCTGGGAGCTCCCCAGTTAATGCACTGGGCACTGGATTTGTGGAGTGGAATTTCCCTTTGGCCAGGCTGGGTCACCTGTCCCAGCTGTGCCCCTCACATCCTGTTCTGGTACCTCCTCCCTGGCAGAACATGAGACACAGAAAAGTTCTGGTTTAGGATAAACACAACAACAACCAAAACATCACAGTATTTCCAAAATCATTCTCACTCTGACCCCAGCCCTGTGCCAGCTGCTGAGATGAGGCTGACTCTGCCCCAGCCAGACTGGGACACCATCCTCCTGCCCATCCTTCCCATCCTTCCCATCCATCCCATCCATCCCAGCCCAGCCCAAACTGGACACCATCCTCCTGCCCATCCATCCCATCCTTCCCATCCATCCCATCCATCCCATCCATCCCATCCCAGCCCAAACTGGGACACCATCCTCCTGCCCATCCTTCCCATCCTTCCCATCCTTCCCATCCCAGCCCAAACTGGGACACCATCCTCACTCCCATCCTTCCCAACACTGGACACCATCTGCCTTCCCATCCTTTCCATCCTCCCATCCTTCCCATCCCAGCCCAAACAGGGACACCATCCTCCTGCCCATCCTTCCCATCCTTCCCATCCATCCCATCCTGCCCATCCATCCCACCCCAACCAATATTGGGACACCATACTCCTGCCCATCCTTCCCATCCTTCCCATCCTTCCCATCCTTCCCATCCTTCCCATCCATCCCATCCTTCCCATCCTTCCCACTCCCACCCCAGCCCAAACTGGGACACCATCCTCTTGCCCCTCCTTCCCACTCCCACCCAACTCTTCCCATTGTGGTTTTCCCTTCTGGCACAGGGAAAAAGGTCCTAGGAGGTATGGAAACAGTGGCAACATTCTCCTGTTGGGAGTGAGGGCTTTTGGAATTCGTCTTCATGGAATTTAGGTTTCCACTCTCCTTTCTTAGCTGGTATCTCTGATTTCCCTCCCTGTCTCCAAACCTAATTGTACATAAGTACATCTAAAGTTTGTCTGCTGCAATCTACCTTTTGTTTTCTTCTCTCTGGGAGTCTCACAAAGAGTAACACCATTCCAAATTCATCATGAGAATACCCTAATTCCTTAAGAAATTAATTTGAATTCAACTCACAGCAACACACAGTGAATTGTAAAACTCATCTTAGATATAAAATTAATTTTACATGGGCATACAGAAAAATGATTGTCAGTAGATAGCAATGTGAAGCCATACCTGTATTTAAGCAAAGTTAATCTCTTGTACAAACAAAATGCTGCTTGCTTATTCAGTTTCCTTTAGCTAAATTCCTAAACTTCTAAGGACTTCAAAGAACTACAGAGAAGCGAGATAAAAAGCTTATCTGCATAATTCTTATGCTAATTCACAGAAGGTGTCTTGACTAAAAGGATGTCTACGTGCACACTAAGGACTCACTAATTCCCTTCCTCTAAACCTGAAGTTATTATACACATATTTAATTGGAATATATCTGACTCTGCTTCCAGAGAGTGCCTGGTTCTGGATCCTGCTGTGAGCTGCTGTCTCTCAGGCTGACCTGCCACTTTTGGGGGATTTTGGAGGAGTTTTTGAGCCAGGCTACTCCCACAGTGCCCGTGTGCAGAGCACGAGGTACAAATGCTCCCCCCTTAAGGAACATCCAGCTCAGAGTCCTGCCCAGCAGCACGAGACTAGGAGGGAAAAGACCATCACTGCTGCTCAGCATCCTAAAATCTGCAGCTCCTCATTTGCTCACCAAGGCCTCCCTTCCCCAGCCCTACACTCCCACTTCTCCAAGCTGTAATATCAGTCACTTTTTCTTAGCAGAGAAACAGGTGAAATCCCAACATTAAACATCTCTGGCATCACCATTTCCACAAAATATTTATAACTTTTAGTTCACAGAGTTCAAAGACAAACTGAAATAATTTACTTTTACAAAAGAGGTAGAGGTTTTCCAGGGAATTTAAATTGTTTTTATTAGTATGTTTTTATCACCTATTTAAAAATATTTATCATTTAAATTTTATTTCTGCCAGCAATAAAGCACCAGTTATTTAAAAAAAAGCCTCACATGCATCATACACACAGAAAGACCATTCTCAACCTAATCCAAAAAAGTAGTATCACCATTTTAAATGCTTTTAAACAAATTGCATGCCACAGCCTGAAGGAATTACAGGGATTTTTTTAAAGGATTTTTTACCCTGTGCTCCTTGTTGTGTTTTTGCTTTTAACTGTTTTCTCCATGTGCTGGTTTGCTAATTGTGAGTGCGCAAATGCATTCTCATTACTGATAGGGGAATGTTTGCAACAGTACTTCAGCAAAAACATCATTGCTGCCCACAAAGGAATCCTACAAATATTTTCACAGACATTTTAGATAAAAATAAACTGGTTTTTTTATTGCTTAACAAATATGGTGCACCTCCACAAGAGCAGGAGGCTTTTAGCTTTAAAAAAGGGAAGGCACACAATACAAAGAAACATAATTACCTGAGAGGTATAAAACAAGGCCTGAAAGGTCACTGCTTTCTACTTAATGCTAGTTCTTCCTGGAGTGCCACTGATTTATCTGCTCAGTAAATAACCCATTGTGGTCATTGGCATCACTAGGGCAGCCCCGTGGCTCCTCAGGAGCTGCAGGGACAGGACAAGGAGGGATGGCCTGACACGGAGCAGAGGAGGGGGCAGGAGGGAATCCTTCCCTGACAGGACCATGAGAAATTCTTCTCAGCATTCTTCCCAAAAAGCTGTGGTTATCCCTGGCAGTGTCCAAGGTTGGATGGGGCTTGGAGTACCTGGAACAGCAGGAGGTGTCCCTGCCCATGGCAGAGGTGGAACTGGATGGGCTTTAGGGTCCCTTCCAACCCAAACCATTCTGGGATTCCAGGACATCCTACACTGCTAATCGCTCCCCCTGATTTTGGAAAGATTTCTTTCTTTTCCCTCTTTCTTTCTCTGTGAATATACACAGCCAGATTTTGCAGGATTCACTTTGAAGCAGCTCACCAAAAGCAGGAATTGTTTAATGCAGTGGTGGTCTAGAGGTTTATTAGGAGCTCTGACAGAGGAACTGCTGAATCAAACTCAGCTGCAGATTCTGGCTAAGTCAAGCAGAACGTGTAGGTTGGTAACAACGTGTGCACCAATGGTAAATGAGGGTGTTCCCACAAGTCTGGCATAATAATAGAAGTGAATAATTCATATCATGTGGGAACAGACAATTATTATGCCTCTGGAAAAGCAAAATACTCAAAATAGGCTTTGCTTTATTCTCCAAGTTTCTTTCCTTCTGCTTTTTATCAGTGACTCCCTTTCTGCCCTTTGCAAACTCTGCTCACTTTGTGTCAATTTACACAATTACATGAATTTGAGCATGTAGTGAAGGCACTTTCTTCTGATTTGTTTCTCTAATCAAGATGATCTTTAAGGTCCCTTCCACCCTAAACTCTCTGTGATTTTAATATTCTCTCCTACCAATTTTCTCCCTCGTGGAAAGAGGCGTAGCTGGAATAGCAGAGGCCAGAGCGAAGGAGCTGAAGGCAGCAGTGCTTTGTGCTAGGAAACATTCCACTTTTATTTCCAATTTGATCCAAAATGGGAGCCACTGAAGGAACGTGTTAGGACGTGGAACTGAAATAATTCCAAATCCAATCTGCAGCACTGCTCAGTAGTGACACTGGCAACAGCAGCTTAAAATATTTGCAAATTCTGTCCAGTGGAACTTTCAGAATAGAGCGCAAAGTCACACTAAGTGATCATTCCAGCCAGATACTGAGCTGTACTGGGGCATGGAGACTGTCATTCATAGCTAAATTACACGTTCTATTCAGGAGCCTTTTTTAGATTCCTGACGCACGTAATCGAGTGCAACTGATGAATTTTGTCTAACAGTTTATCCTTTAGCATTGACACTGCAGCTCCCAATCACACACAAAGTGTGGTGGAGTTCTGATACTGCTCTTT
Source organism: Sitta carolinensis (assembly GCA_032173965.1). NCBI lineage: Eukaryota > Metazoa > Chordata > Aves > Passeriformes > Sittidae > Sitta > Sitta carolinensis. The sequence continues at coordinate 3,259,113 of CM063286.1, read as the reverse complement.
TGAAAGTCAAAGGAAGTTTCAGTAGTGCTCTCAACAGCATTCCAGCCTTAATTTGCTATTTGCCACTGCACAATGCACACGGAAACTGAGCCCGGAGTTGAAGCAGCCAAAATTCTGGCACAGCACTCAATGGAAATAGCAATTTAACCACGTTTTAGTGATGACCTCTAAAAGTTAATTACAAATCTAGTATGAAAATGATGAGCACTCACTGTGTTTTACCTGTTCATTGTGAGAATAAAGAATGAAAAAAACCATATTTTGAACTGGCAAATACTCTTTTCCCTTTAACAGCCTGGTATAACACATAGTTCTAAAGCCTTTTGCAGAAAGAGCATCTGAGGAGACTGCTGTAGAAACAATTTAAACAGGAATAAGTAACAGAGGTGACGAGCAGCAACGAGTGATGTCACACTCTAACAATTCTTTGCCTGACCATTAAGCTACAAAAATAAACCAAACTTACTCCTCAGTTCTTAGCAGGCATTAAGAAAATCTACCTTGTGGTTGCCATCACTGACATAATTTTTATATAACATATTTTTTCTAATATGCCCTTGAATCTCCAGGATAACATCTCAAACAAATGGAACAGCTCTGCTGGCGAGCTGAAGTCGTGTCTTTGAAACTGAAGGAGCTCTGTAGGATGAAGACTTCCAGTGTCCCAGCATTAGAGACAGACCCCATTTAGCTCTGCTGGGCTGGCAGTGCTCTAATTTCATTGACTCCAGAGCTACTAATGAGCTGCTGTCACAGAGGGGGAAAATAAACACCTGCTCAACACGAGAGACTCCTCTGCAGCTGGATTCCCTTACAGGGCATCGTGCTATCGACCAGACTGGTGGAGCCATCCCCTTCTTGGAAGGACTGAAACAGGAGAAATGGCCCCATAAAGGAGCCTGTGATTAGGGCTGATAAATCCTTCCTGAGGGCCTGGAAGCTGCCTTGGTGCTATCATCCAATTTCCAATGAGCAATGCCTGTGCTGCAAAAAAAATCTGGGTGAGAGCTGGGGCCCGTGTTTGACACTGCCAGCCAAAGACAATGGATCAGGGAGCAGCCAGGGGAAGGAAACAAGGCTCTTAACTCCAGAGAAAAGTCAGGAAAATAACATTTGTCTTTGTTTGCAGACAGACCAAAAAGGGAAAAAATGAAATATATATATGTATATGTATATATATGTATGTGTGTATATATATATGTGTATATATATATGTGTGTATATATATATATATAAATATATATTTGAGCCAAAAAAACCCAGATTTTTTTTCTGCAGAGAGAAACAACAACCCAAAATATCTTAATTAAATAATGAAATATCCACTCTTCCTATGATAATTGACCCTTTTAAATCCTAAATTACGCCACATTTTAGCTAAAGACTAAGGATTTCGACTGCAACTATTTACTGAATTTAACTTACAGAGCTAAAATTATTAATCTCCATAATTAATCTATTTAGGGACCAATTGCCTGAAATGTCATGAAAAGTTTCTGCTTTGGATTTTACCTTGGAGATATTTAATCTTCACAGGGTGTTTTCCTGCATGAGCTGGATGCCTTGGAAAGGCCTGTGGAGCTGCCAGCCTTGTCTGTGTTATTTGAATAAAACCCACTTCACTCCTGAGTCTTTCAGCTATGACTGAAAGCATGCAAAGAGGGGAAGTTTTAGAGGAGAAAATCAGTACAAGAAACTGATTTATCTGGGTAGCAGCTTTCTCGCAATGTTTTGACAAGTGTTCTCAGAAGTGTCTATTTTTAGTCACACATTCTGCAATCAATTTCGTTGTAAACTAAATAAAAATCAAGAAACTGCACAGATACCTCAGAAAAGGAGGATGGAAAGCCACAGGATGATTTCTCTGCCTGAGGGAAGCAGGAGCACTCTAAAGTTCAGAATGTGTTATAATGTTAATAATTAGACTATTAAATACCAGCAGTCTCAATGCAGAAAAATAAAGGGGAACTTTTATGTTCCCCACCAGTGACTCCCACCATCCTTTCTCTCTTTTACAAGAAACTTCCTTTTCTTTTATAGGAGGCCACTAAAATAGGACCAAAACTCAGAAAGCCAGCTCCTGCTCTCACATGAAAGGAAATTGCTGACTTTTCCTTCTGGCTCATTGTAATAAGACCTCGAGTGATGTGATTCACGTTTCTTTCCAAAGGAAGGTGAGATGATCTTTGTTTCTAGTGGCACCATCAAAACCAGAACAGGCTTTTAGCAATTTTATAAAGGCTGAGCAGATGCTGCAGTCTTCTCATAAGTGGCATTAACAGAAGCTGGAATATAGGCAAATACAATAGCAGTGCTTGAGATCACTTTGTTCTCTCCACCACTCATCCAGAAGCAGAACTGGGATTGCCAGATGAGCCCCCAGCCCTCAGCATCACTGTCCTAATGCAAAACCATCAGCAAACTTTTGCCTTGCTCTCCTGAGCTACATCTGCTGCAATCACATATTTAAAAGGATGCCCTGATCAGCATCACTGACTTTTAATCTCCAGAATAACTTCTCTCTGGTCTCATACCAGTGTAGATGTCATTATTGTCACAGATCAAAAGACTTGATGAACCCTGTGTTGGATGAAATGCAGGAACCTTCTGCAAAGAGAGACAGACCCTTCTTTTCCTGCTTTCAGTGTGAACATTCAGCTGTTCTTCTGAGCTGGGCTTTTAACTCTGCTTTGAAAGCAGCTGTTGATGCTTCCGAGCACAACTTGTCCAAGATTTGCATGCAGGCTGCTGATCTGAGCTGTGAACCAGCACTGGAGGTTTGCCTGTGGGGAACACGCTGGGAAATGTCCTATTTTTAACATTTGCAGAAAGAATGACCCATGGAATGGCCTGGTTTGAAAGGGACCTTAAAGATCTTCTCATTCCAATCCCCTGCCATGAACTTCCAGGCTCCATCCAGCCTGGCCTTGGGAACTTTCAGGGATCCAGGGCAGCCACAGCTTCCCTGGGCACCTGTGCCAGGGAAGAATTCCTTCCTCATATCTCATCTAGACCTGGTGTCTTTCAATCTGAAACCATTCCCCCTTCTTCTGTGGCAGCCCACCCTTGTAAAAGAGGGGCACAATCTCCACAATCCCCACACTGTTTTGGCAAATCCCAGGCCACGGGTGGTTTTTGGGCTGTGAGTGCACATGGCCAGGACATGTCCAGCCTCTCCCCCAAGCCCTTCTCAGCAGGGCTGCTCTTGAAACATTTGAAATACTAAAATTACAGGAAGATCACCTCTTGAACCAGATAGAGCCTGAAAAATTAATTACAGTATTTCCTAGCTATTCCTCAGCCCCCACGAAACTTGCTGCAAGGGTAATAGAAACAGAAAACACAGTACATTGCAAAAACAACTCTGCTCCATTTCAAATTCTTGCAAAATTTGCTCCCATCCTGGCACAGTGGCAGTGCTGCATCCCTCCAGCAGCTGGGTGTGCAGCCAGTGCCATCCTCACCCCCTCAGCAGCAGCAGGGGCTGCTGCAGGAGGAACAGAACTCATTACTTTCAGCCTCAAAGCAGCCCTGAAATAAAGGGTTTCTGTGCTTAGCTGTTTGTAAAGGGCTCAGTGCATATTTGACATAATGCTTTTGAAGTCACTGAAACTAACACAGTGAAAAATCCCTTTGTTGGGTTCGCCTGTGCAGTGTTGGAAAGTTCAGAAGAAAATTGAATATGCAGATATTTTTGACTGGTAAAAGGAGAGAATGTTCTCATCAGACAGAGAAAATCAAACTATTTCCTAGTTTGTGTATAAGAGTTTCTGTATTTTTATAACTAATAGAAGGGAGCTTTACAGATCGAGGGGAACCACAGGAATTTTTAAAAGGTGTGTAGTAGTGATAAGCTGAATTCAGCCATAGGAAATAGATGTCTCCTTCTCCTGTAATCCACAACATTAAATGTAATTTTGGGAACCTTTAGTATTGATTCAATAAAATAAAACCCAATTACTTTATTCAAAAACCCTCTATTGAGATTTCCAGCCTTAGACACATATACTGAGAATTCTTCTGACTTTCACTGCTCTGTAAGGCTATGATCTCTTTATTCTTTTACTTCTTTAATTTTAGGTAGGCATAATTTGAATAGTTTCTTTTTCTCTTCGGTTGACCATAGCATAGTAGCATGCTAAATATTTATATTTTATATCATGAATGTTCAACAAACAAGAAGCACAAAGAGAGGAACTTCTTTAGGTGTCTATCTGACATGTGTTCATCTGGAAATGAGCTGTCCTGGCCCAGCTCACCAAATAGCAAAATCAGCTTTTTTAAACAGGTCTACAGGAACCCAAAATGCAAAGTCCAAACCTCAGGATTATTTGGCAACCACCACCACCATCTAAACCAGAATGCACTCATAGCTGAGCCCTGCTGGGTTCAGGAGGACTCCTGGGACTCCATCCAGAGATGGAGTCTCAGGGCTGTTACTGTGATGTACAGAGGGAGCACACTAATATACATTACAGGTGTTTAGGTAGAGAAGAAGAAAAGAAGTTTTTAGTTTATTATTGATTTTGTATATATAAGTTTTTGGATAATGACCAGAGATTGGACAGAGAAGTTATTACTTCTCCATTCTACTGGTCACTTGAGAAGTTTATTAGGAGATATCTTTCTTTAAAGGAATGGAAACACAATTTTTGTTTATTTTACAATCTATGAGAACTGATTCTATTATATTGAAACAAATTAGAAAGTTTGTTTTTAGGGACAACAGAGGGTCTGCAGGTTGAATTTCAGATCTCAACAGATGCTGGACTGATTGAGCCCAGGGACCACAGGGAAAATGTCAATTTACCCCCAGAGGTGCCTTTGCAAACTGGGCCACTTTGAGATGAGAGGTCAAACAATTGGCAAAATCACCAGGACTCTGAGCAGGCTGCAGAGCCAGCTGAGCACAGAATTTCTCTTGTAACCACCCCAAGATGCATCAGAAGAGTTGATCTGGTTGCCCATAGAATTTTGGTCTCTGCCACAGGTGCAGAAGAACTCATCCCATTCACACAAAATGTCAGAAAACGTCCTAAATTATCGCTCTGTCATGCTCAGTGCTAATTTAAATCTGAATTTAGGATAATAAAATGAAAATAACTGCAGAAGGTAATTAACCAACCAAAGGAGAGTCCTACTTTTGCTTCGTAATCTCATTGACTCTGCCTAAAATTATTATGACTCATTATCAGAGAGGATTAATACTCACATGTCTAACACAGCAAATGAACTCCCCTTTTTTAAGAGTTTTTGACAGTTCTCCTCTCCTCTGGACAAATGCTGACATTAACTCACCACAATTTACCATTATCTCACTTCGGTTTACAATTGGCCATAAAATCATTTGAAAACCCGTGCACAGATCCCCTACAATGACACCAACTTTCTCTAGGCATAGAGACAACAATTTCCTCTTGGGCAGAGAAGGTGACTGCTTGGGTTGTGTTGGGAATATCAAATAAACATTCAGCAAAAGAAAGTTCTGACTCCCACCTTACATTTGCCTATCCACCTATTCAGCAAACACACAAACAGAATTTCAGGGAATAGTTTCATCTATTTAGCTTTCCAAAAAGTTATTCTTTCCCTTTTTAACTCTTGTGAAAGTTTGGATGGTTAGGTAAAGCCTAAATGCTTTAGTGAGGAAAACCTTGAGCTGCCCCTGGACTGGAGCTGTCCTGGGGCTCAGAGAAATTCAAATATTCACTCTGGGACCCAAACTCTGAGCAGGCAGCAGTTCCCAGCAAGAGCAGCATCAAACCTCTTTATCTAATCACCCACTATTATTCACTGCTGCATTCTATTTCCTTCAAAACTCAGATATCCTCAAAGAAAAACCTCAAGGCTCCCATATGCTGCCTGCTCTCCCTCGACATATTTTGGAGTTGGGTTTGTTCCTTGGATTTTTTATTTTTTGGGGGTGTGTTTTTTTTTGTTTTTTTTTTTAAATTGAAAACCACAAGAGATAAAGGAACTTCACATGAAAAAAAAAAAAATATTCAGATATCATGAAAAGTCCAACTAAATAAAAAAAAAAGCCCAGAAAACTCAGAGCTGCTACTGCATCCATCCTCAGAGTCCCCTGTTGTGGCAGAGCTCTGAAGGAGCCTCCAAACAGCGTGTGATTTCATAGACCATATGATCTGCAATATTTACCATGCATAATGGAAATAGATAAGGCAAAGCAAACAGCTTGAATTTTGTATTTCCTTGCTTTTTATTTAGCCTAGGTTGTTAGCACCATGTAAATGTATATTTGGGAGTCTCTGTGTTTGTGTGCATATGTGTGAATGTATAGGTATAAACAAACACACAGAGTCATTTCACTGGATTTCTCACACATCAGAAAGAATCCTTTCCGAGCCACCAGCTTTGAATTCCTAAAACTTCTCAGAAAAAAAAAAGAAAAGGCATTGTTTATTTTGCTCAGAATTGGGAAAAAAACCCCCCACATTATGCTTGGATTTTGAGCTTCTGTGTCCTCTTGCTGTCCCTACTCTGTGCTGCTTCTTTGTGGAGCTCTTGAGTTTTCATAACAACAAATGTCAGCACCTACAACCAGAATATTTGACCATTGTTTTATAGCTTGAAAATACACTGCTACAAAGTGTTAAGCACAGGCTTAACACGAAATGGGCTAAATGGGAAAAGAATTGGCTAACTGCACTCTTTTTTATTTGGCAGTACATACAGGAGTAGGGAACAGAGGCTGACAGGAGTTTTAAAGCAGAAGAAATATTTATATTTCATTGAAAATTTACAGGCACATATTTGAAAGGAACTCCTCTACAAATAAAAATAGGTGCACAAGTCCTAGGTCATATTGCCAACATCTGGCTTGGCTGGACCTATATTTGAAACCCCTGATAAGGGTAGGGGCAGAGAATAAATATGTGAGTAATTCAATATATCAAGACTTACCTGCTCTCCCTGTGTTGAGACTAATGGGGTCATTTAATTTTCTTTCATTATTTAAATTTTATCTCTAGAAGTTTGTGCCCTTAAGCTTTCCCCTTGCAATCACTGCTCACCAGTATTTATTCCATATACAACACCCAGTCTGCTGGAAATCTGCTCCCACCAATTTTTACAGTTCCACATTTATCTACAGTTTTTTTTTCCAAAACAGTTGCATGAAGATCTTACTGCCATCAATTACCTCGGGCTTTTTGTAGTTAGATTTTTATTTCTTGACTTGACTTTTTTTGTGATTTGGAGTTCTTGTTCCTTTCTCTAATGTTTAGGAAGGGTTAGTCACAGGTTTATTATAACATATGTAAATTTGCTTATTTTTAGAAAAAGTCCTTTAGCACGCTGGGTTCATTGTCAGAGTCTGCAGTGCTAATAGCTGTGTTAATAAAATTATTATCTACAGTGAAGAAACTGCTTTGCATACATAGAAATGTAATGAGGTGGATATTTTCGGGCAGTGAGCTGCTCCTCAGCAGTGCTCTGGTAAACTCTCACAGCATCTGCCCGTGTGCAGGCTGCAAACCCTCCGTGCTGGGAGAGCTGTCAGAGTGAACTCTGCTTCTGGGCTCCTCCCCTCCAGAAATTAATTGTTAGCTAAATGCTAAGGAATCTCCCTGTTTACTGAGCAGATCTTCTTTCTTCAGGCAAATTAGGCTCAGGATCACTGCAGGGTCAGGGGTTTTTTATTGGTGTTGCCTCCCTGGAGGAATGAGGCACTGAGTCCAAGTATCCATCACATCCCAGTTGTGAACAGGATCCCTCCACTAGAGACTGGAAGATCCTTCTGCCCTTATTAGCCCATCAGGAGGAATTTATCCAGCATTTTTTGGTGTTATCCCCCTCTATGAGGCACATGGAAAAAACCCCACGGTGCCCTTACTCTGCTCAGAGCCTCTGCCCAGATATGATTGCTGCCCCACCAATGCTCCAGCAGGGCATCCATGAGCACTTGGGGTGTAAATTGTGATACCTGGAGCTGTTTTCTTTCACTCTGTTTTTTTTCCTCTCAGTCCAAACAAGAGTTCTCCCCCAGGAAGAGCAGGGGGACTGACCAGCTTTGTTATGCAAACATTAAGAATAAAAATGTTCATCTCATGTGTGTTCAGCCATACACAGACTCCACACATAAAATGCAAAGGCTGTAGAAAAGGCACTAAGTAGCCTTTTGAGACCTGCTTTTATTACCAAATCAGTGGGAATTAGGAAAGACAAAACGAGTTTCTCAGGAAAGCACAGACACCAAGAAAATATACAGAATTTTGTTTTTACCCTTGCTGGGCGAGTAATTAATAACCTGCATATAAGTGCATTTTAATTTCATTTCTGTGTGTCACAGAGAGAAGCAATGCTGTCCCCTGCCTTGTTTCTGTGTGCCACCTTCATCAAGCTCCCATATATTAAACCTGTCCTTGCTTTATTCCTGGCTGCTCCTTCTCATCCCTTCTCCAGACCCCATCTCCTGACATTCACGATTAAGGAACTCTCCATTCAAAGCAAAAGTAAGTGACTTTATCATTTGATTGTAGATCCTAAGGAGCAAAAGCCTCTAAAAGATTAAATATTTAATCCTTTGATCTGCCATGCTGGCAACTGCCCTATCTATTTTATAAAGCAGGTTGACAAAAGAATTATGGGGCCTGGGATTTGTGTAATGAGGCAGCATTAAACCTGGCTCTCCTCTGTGCCAAAAAAAAAGCAGAATCACGTTTTTGTGACACACAATATTAATGCAAACTCTCTATTAATGGTACTTGGGACTCAACTGAACGTAGGTGTTACTGCAAACAAAATCAAGGGATGATTTTAACAAGGCAGGTGATGCCAAATCACTGAATGTATTCAGAATCAACCATAAATAAGTTCTTAAGTGAGCAAGTGCATGAGACAGACAGAGGAGTCTGGGCTGTGCAGAGCAGATCGATGTCTCACGGTGGGGAAAGGAAATCTGGTTACAGGAGACTGGAGAAGGTCGAGCCTGGAATCAAGGGAGAGGGCAGAGGGGAACCAGGAAACTGCAACCCAATCTGCAGAACCCATCTGGGAAGATACCAGAATAATCTATTCAACACTTTGAACACACCTTGGCAAGGTTTTAACAAGAAAAAAAAAAAACAAACAATTACATCTATTCACAACTTTGGGTTTATCTGTAGATAAATGGGGTTTTTATATTCTTAGATAAAGTCTCAGTGTCACCAAACTGAGGCCATTTAAAGTTTAAGAAGGACAAGCAGAATACTGGAAAAGTTTCTGCTACAGCCACCATGAAAATGTGGAAAGAACTCTGGGTTCTTTGATCAAGAAGATGTAAGCACAAAAACAATCCTCCAGTATTTAAACAGCCACCAGTAACTGGTCTGTGCTGATTGTACAGTCTATCAACCTTATTAAACTACAGATACCCAGCTTTATTTGCACCAGGCTTATGTTTTGGGGAAATCTTGGTGATTCTGAGGGTTGGTAAACCTTGGAAAAAGTTACACAATAAAAATCCAAAAACAAAACCAACAAAACAACTAAACTAAAACTACATTTAATTGATTTTTTTGCAAAACAACATATTGACATCTTTCAGAAATTATTTAGATATGAAAGATCCTCCTACCCTCTGTCTCTGACAGATAAGTTACATTTTTCAGGACAATTCCAACCTAAAATTTCTGTGGATTCTCCAGTAACTCTCACAAAACAATGTCCTTGGGCAAGGATGTGACAAGCATTTAATACAGGCTCAAGCCAGGGCTCCACGCAGTTAAAAATTTCAGAGAATTCTAAGGGAAACCCCTGCCTCTCAAGCAGATTAAGGAATCTCTGGAAGGGATTATCACTCCTCATTTTAACATTAAAAATGTCACATTACACACTGGCACCGTTGCAGCAGACAAGTAATCCTTTGCCTTCCTGAGGTATTCGCAGGAAATCTTCACTCTTTGTTAAAAAGAATCAATACCAAAATGTGACTGAAATCTAAATTAGCACCTCTAATTTAGAAACGAAGCCAACCCATTGAAATTCACTAAGGAACAGAATTTCCTGTCTTTAAATCTGGTACAGAGCTGTTTAAAACACTGAGCTATTTAGAACTGATGCTCCAGGTGGAAACATCAGCTTAATTTCATTGAAATTTCCAGCCACAGATGGAAAGGCTAATGGTCAAATGTGCTTCTCTCTTTAAAAAACAAACCAAAACAAACAAAGAATAGCTTTTAGCAGAGAGGGAATCGATTGCAAACCAGCCCCAAGAACTGATGCCTGCTTGGTTTCCTGTACAATGTGGTTTAAGAGCTGCCACTTACCAATTTATGCTTCCAATCTGCTCTATATTGCAGAAGTGACCAACAAAATAAGCAGAAGTGACCAGTGAAATAAGCAGGAGATTTATTTGGATTTGCACCTTTTCCCTGCATCTCCAGCACCCAGGAACAATCTGCTGCCTTTCCTTTGGGACCTTTTCTCTCCTCTCATATCCACCAGTGTCAGACTGAGCAGCAATTTTCTATTCCCTCTGGGGGCCCTTCAAACAGACACAGTGCCACAACAAACAGCTCCAGTTATTTCCCTCGGCCCTGATCAGCCCAGAGCAATCCCTGAGTGCTTGTTCCCCCCACAGCTGCAGCTCCCTGAGATGTGCAGCAACAAATTCGGGTGGGTAAGAGCACAGAGCAGCCTGGAGCTATCCTTAATCCAGACACGTTCATGGCAGCAGGAATTCCTCAATTCTCCTGGTCATACACTTAAGATTAAGGACAGCTTTTGCTGGAATATTCTGGCAAGCCTTGTCCATGAGCAGAGCCACGTTCAACCTGGCTGAGTTTGGCTCTGTGCCCCTCAGTCAGCCCAGCTGTTGCTGAAATCCAAGGGCATTTCCAGACCTTGGGCAGGGTGCAGAAGCATCCATAAGGAGCACGGTGACAGCACACCGAGTGGCAAAGGCAGATTAGAGAAGAGGTCAGGACACGATGGAAAATAACTTCAAATCCATGGGAAAAAATGGACACGAGAGCTTCACACAGGCTTTTGTTTCACAAGGAATCACCTAATTTGCCTTCTGAGATCTATTTTACATATGCAGCTATGGTGTTTCCCTCAATGAAAGGTTTCCAATAAGTCATGAAAAGTTCATTATTTTACGACTTTTATTAGGCTTTAATTTAACCAAATGTTTCTCTGCACCCTCCTAATGGCTCCAGGGAAATGAGGGGATCTGTTACAACCTGTAACACGCCTAATTCTTCTCTTTCCTATCCATCATCTTTAATTTTGCAATAAAAGTAATCAGAGGTGTGTTTTTTTTTAAGGGCTGCATTGTTCTCTGCTGCCTGCAAGTAGGGATAACCTTGGGGAAATCTCTGAGCACTCTCTGGATGTGCTTTGCAAGACAGGCTCTCCTAAGTGGCTCCTTTGCCAGTCCCAGCACAAAATACTCTGGCCTGGTGCTCTTAGTCTGGCTTGCAGCCCCTCTTCTTTGTGAATACAGATGACTGGGTCATGAAATTTAATTTAAATTATGTGGCTTTCAAAACTAAATGGTAATCCATAAAGAAACAAACATTCAATCTGCAGCTGAGGATTTATCAAGCAAATGCTGTTCAAACTGTGTATGAACTAATAAAACTCTGAGCTGCTCTCTTTAATTTATTTCATTTTGCTCATGAAATCTATTTTATGTTACACAGGTTACCTAAGTGGGTGCTAATGAAAAAAAGCCATTTCACAATCAAAACTAAGCCAGGGTCTTTTTTAAAAGCTTCACGTGGGCAATGCTGCAAAATGCAAATAGGTCAACAAAGTGTGACCATCAGGTTTCGGTGTGATTTTAACAAATTGCTTTAAACAATCACAGAAACCAACTGCAAAATACACAAATTCAGGAAAACACCTGCTCAGGACCTCAGCCTGCAACTGTGATCACATCAGTGTGAAAATCTGTCACCGTTTCAAGGGGAAATTGAATTTGATTGAAAACACTCATATTCTTGACTGAAAGCTTAGTAAGTTTTTCCAGGTATTATATGGAAAAGAGAAATATTTCCCAACAAGAAAGCAGAACATACTGGTGTGATTTGCATGTTTCATTACAAAGCTGTCTCATAAACCTAAAAGAGAACACCAGAATTTTGTTACCAAGTTATTCTCTGGGTTTCAAAACTAATATTTATTTTTTTTTTTTTGCTTTGGATATACATGAGTATTAACTGAAGCCAGCTGAAAATTGGAAACCATCATAGAGGTTTGGGGAAAAGTGACCTGATAGAGTCTATGGCTGATCTGGAAAAATCAAAGACTAAATGAAATTATGAATATTCCTGGGTTGAAATCTACACTGCCTTTTGCCTATAAATACACTACTCGTATAAGCATTTTTATTTGTTTTTATAAATGTTATTATAAATATATATATAAATATTATGGTGTTGTCTTTCCTAACTAGGCTATAAAAAAACATGTTACTTTCAATAGATGTTGTTATAGATTCTCAAACCTTTCAAAAAAGGTGAAATTTTCATTTAAATTATTCTTGAGACTTAGCACCTTTTTGGTGCTGTCTTGTTTAACATTTGTTTTATTGCTAAAAAATTATGCAGCTAATTAAATAACCTTTGTCTTAGCCTTTAATTTTCTTCCTCATGGAAAAATCAAAACCAAATTCACCTTGCCCATATCGAAGCCTCAACAGAGCAAATTAAAATGTGAGCATTTCACTTGACAAATTTAATCCATCCATCTGTTCTGAAATTTTCTGTCAAAAACCCCAAAAATATACCTGCTGTTTTCCTAATAGCTAAGCACAGAGCAAAAGCTGTGATGTGGAAATGAGCAGAAGATGACATTTGCCTGCTGGTCTAATGTGTATTAGGGTTTGACACTTGTCTATCTTCCTTGTCAGCTGGGAAGTTATCTGGATTTGTTCAAAGATATTGCCACACTCCCAAACAGACAGCGTGTTCCTCTCTTTATCACATCTGACACACAGTGCTAGGCAATAATAGGAAGAAAAATACTGCTGCTATTTCCAAATCTACTTAAATATCACTTCTTGCATTTCTGCCGAAAGGGATGACGAGGTGAATTAATTTACAGGGGTTTTGGAACCACCAAGTGTCCCCTGAGACTCGACTCAGTCATATATAATATTTTTATGGGAATTTTAGAGTGGTACAAGTTTGCCACGTGCGTCACCAAATGGGTGTCAGAGTGCAGGTTTCCTAACATCAGGCCTTGCTTTGCACACAAATGCTGAATTTCTGGTGGATTTGTAAGGAGGAGGGTGCAGTCTGGTTTTCCAGGTCTGCAGTTTCTGAGTTTCTAAAGCTCATTTTTTCCTGATGTTTTGGGTTTCTGAAGCTTGTTCTCACAGCCTGAACATAAACATCAGGATTGTTTTTGTGACAAGCTCATGTTTGGAATTCTTTTTATGGAAGGGATTACTTTTGATGTCACTCAGGTTTGACCAATGTGGGTGAGGTGGTTGTCTTTCTTTCACCAATCACAGTGGCAAAATGGATAAAAGGGAGAGATTTGTTTCTAAAAAAAGGAGCCAGATCATCTCTCCAAGCTGTCTCGGGGAAATTCCTGTCATGTGTCATTCACAATAGCAACAGAGGGTGCTGCTCTTCAGATTTCAAACCCACCCAAAGTGCCTTGAGGAGGGATCACCCCAACCCTCTCCATCCTCCTCAGACTCTGCAGAGGGGCAGGTTTGTGTCGCTGTGGGCGATGAACAGACGACATGAGACCTCGTTATAAAAACTGCATCTGACTCCTCTTTATTCAAAGACTGACCCCCTTTATAGAGCTTCTCGAGCAGGCCATCTCACTGGGCAGAAGAGTGCCAGAACTCTTCATCCCACTGGCCCAAAACTGAAAGACAGAGAGAAGTCCATCCCACAGAGAGGAATCCCAAACATCACTCTTGTTACAATAACACTCCTGATGTTTCTGCCAAGCCTGTGAGAACACAAGGTCTTCCTGAACCAAAATAACACAAAGAAAACACAAAGAAACTGAGTTCAGAAACTCAGACACTTCAGGCCCAGGAGCCTCAGACTACAGGTTTGCCCCCTGCCAGCACGAAATAAAGCTTTGCCTGCTCAGGCTCTAACCCCCCACCCACGGGATGTGCCACCCTCCCTCCCTCTGCTCTTCTCAGGGCTCTGTCCTATTGACTCCCTGGAAGATGGCACTGAAAAATGAAATCTATTGGGTGAGACACAGAAATCACCTGCCAAGGGAGTTGCACTTCTCTCTGCCATTTACACTTTCACAGTTTCTTCTGCATGCCCTCCCCTCCCACTACTGCTTGGCTTCCTGATTTCAGCCCATGGATGCTGGGAGCTGGGCACTCTAGCACGCAATTTTTGGTTTGTAGCACTCATAAGAGAATAAACTCCATGATTCTCTGTCAAAAAAATGAGTATTTTTCCGAGGTCACACTCAGTTTGGTATCTTCTTGCCTTTTAAACAACAACAAAAAAAGCCTGATTAAAAAAAAAGGTCAAGTTCCAATTTTCACACAAGTCTTGGCAACTGAGTGAAATAATCATAAATCCACAAGAAAACAAAGAAAGAAAACACTGAGACCATCTGCTCCTGGGGGAGGTAGAGGAGGGAAATTCTATTTTGAACAATGTATGTAAGACCTGCACCATTCAATAAGATAACATGTAATTCCTGGATCCCTGCAGCTCCTTAGAAAGACTTTATTGAGAAACCCTTCTCTACTGCTTAAAATGTCATGCTATTTTATATTTATATATATAGTCATATAAAAATGGTGTTCTTTTCCATTGTCCTTAAGCTCAAAAAGCTCAAAAACTTTTAATGTTTACAAAAATCATAAGTAACCCAGCCTGCCATAATTCAGTATGGATTCTCTGGTTTCTCTGGTAAAATAAAACTCTTTTCAGTGTGTTGGCAATGTAAAGCAATGACAATTACACCAGTAGCAATCATTGACACATCAGTACCAATATTATTTGCAGCTTCAGTCTGCTTTGATAGGGAAGGTTCCCGATTTGATATTATTAAAATAACATTAACTATCCCTGCCTGGGTGTATTTCACACTTCACACACATTTACCGGAGAATCCAAGCACCTTATAAAGTCATTTATAATTTAACTTCTCTGTGAGTCACAAAAGCTCTCTTAACCCCATTCCCACTCAGAGGACTGAGGGACATGGAGAATAATTCACTTTCCAATTTCACACGCAAAATTGTTTCCCGGAGAAGGTGCAGAAGAGGCAAGCAGAAGCCTCAGGCTGGTTCCACCCTCACTGACCACCCTTTCTCACAGACCTGCCACTGAGATTATGAAAATTTGAAATATACTTCAAAATGTACTTCAGAATTCTTATTCAAGACTGGCATGAAAGAATATGAATTACGACTGTCCCTTTGTCCTATTTCTTACTCCTTTGGATATTTTTATTTTAATTCATTTCACTGTATAGCAATATTTTGAGGACCATATAAAAGTGTTTGAACAGCTGTCACCTGTTCATTGATGTTTGTGAGTTCAGTTATGCCTCAGTATTTTAGCAAACAGACATTCAATTAAGAGGTTTAATAATAGGGCCTTGGTTCCTCTTTATGCCTTTCTTGTGTATTCTCAACTCCCCAGTTTTAGCTGAGCTCCAGTTTCACATCTAAGTAATCTTAGTACATAAAAACATTAGATTTAGTTTTGTTAGAATTCAGACAGGGATGGGAGAAAATAAATGTACATATAAGAAAGGGTATTAATAGGAAATATTTGCCAGAGAGATTTGAGGAAAACAGAATTAGTGACGAACACTTGTGGAACAGAAGTATAGGCTCTTAGGGCTTTTCAAACTCAGAATCACACAAACAATTTTTCTTGGTGTCTTGGAACAATAGGGACAGACCTTCGGGATGTAATCCTTTCCCTTTGCCCTCTCTGATCACTTATTAAGCATGATGGGGAGATCTGTCTTCTCCTTTCCTGGGTGCTATTCATGCCACAGCCACATTCTGTTCTGCAGGGTGATCTGTGAGCACTGCTTGTCAAATGGGCATTTATTATTCAGCAGCAGTGCTGGCAGAATGGGAGCCCCACCTCTCCTCATTCTCAATTAGTCTTTACCTGCAAAGCTTTGACAGAACAGGGCCTTATCTTATGGAAAAAAAAGTTGTATTTAATCTCCGGACTTACAGCATTTGACAAATACCCCCTTCAAAATTCTGTTCAAAATAGACTTAGAACCATTTCTCCTGCAGAATTTGTAGCTTTTCACTGAACTGAAAGTCAGGCAGTTGTCCTGTTTCTCTGTCTGCCTCTGGATGTTCAGGACAAGAGACATGTTAGGATCACCTGCTGTAGAACAGGGCTAAAAAATATTACCCGTTTGCTCCTTGTAAAACAAATAAATCTCCTCTGACTAAAACATATCAAACAGCTAATGATGAAACACTCCAGAATAAAACCAAATACTTTAGTAGATATGGCTGAGAATATGTGAGAAGCCAACATAACTCTCCTCCTACAGTCTTATTAAAGTTGTCTGTAACAGACAAGTGAAATGAGGGGTTATAATTCCCGGGGTATAAATAGTCCTTCTGCTCCTACATCAATATTTTATGCTATTCATGGAGAATCAGTAAGGTATTATTAATTGCTTCTAGCAACACAGGTAAATTAAAGGCTGAGCTATTAACAACATTAAAACTTAAATATTAATTCTGAGAAGCCACGTAATGTACTAGTGTCAGAGCTGAAAGTGGAAATGTTAAAAAAAGAAAGGAGGGGTTGGCTTGTTTAGAGGCAAGGGCTGCACTGTGGTTTCAGGCAGAGCCTTGAACAAAAGACCTGTGCAAACTGCAGCAGCCCAGGAATAGCTTGGGGAGACAGCGAGCTCCAGGCAAGTTCTGCACTAAAGTGCTGGCAGGGCTGTGTAGTGAAGTGTGATTGGAACCAGAGCACCTGAGCTCGTGAGAGCTGTGTAGTGAAGTGTGATTGGAGCCAGAGCACCTGAGCTCGTGAGAGCTGTGTAGTGAAGTGTGATTGGAGCCAGAGCACCTGAGCTCGTGAGACAGGCACTGAGCAGGTACCTGCTCCGCTGCCAGGGCTGTGCCCCAGAGAGCCAGGCTGCAGAGAGCCTGCTGTGAGCTGTGCCAGCTCTGCCCCTGCAGCAGCTCGGGCACTGCCTGTGCAGCACACCTGAGTGGGGAGCACACCTGAGGGTGGAGCACACCTGAGTGGGGAGCACACCTGAGTGAGGAGCACACTGAGTGAGGAGCATACCTGAGTGAGGAGCATACCTGAGGTGTAGCACACCTGAGTGAGGAGCACACCTGAGTGAGGAGCACACCTGGCTGTGATACACACCTGGCTGTGGTACACACCTGCCTGTGGAGCACACCTGAGTGGGGAGCACACCTGGATGTGATACACACCTGAGTGTGGAGCACACCTGAGTGTGGAGCATACCTGAGTGTGGAGCATACCTGAGTGTGGTGCACACCTGAGTGTGGAGCACACCTGGCTGTGGAGCACACCTGAGTGTGGAGCACACCTGAGTGGGGAGCATACCTGAGTGTGGAGCACACCTGGTTGTGATACACACTTGGATGTGATACACACCTGGCTGTGGAGCACACCTGGCTGTGAAGCACACCTGAGTGTGGAGCACACCTGCCTGTGGAGCACACCTGAGTGCGAGGCACACCTGGCTGTGATACACACCTGAGTGTGGAGCACACCTGAGTGTGGAGCACACCTGGCTGTGGTACACACCTGCCTGTGGAGCACACCTGAGTGCGAGGCACACCTGGCTGTGATACACACCTGAGTGCGAGGCACACCTGGCTGTGATACACACCTGGCTGTAGACCACACCTGGCTGTGATACACACCTGGCTGTGATACACACCTGGATGTGATGCATACCTGGCTGTGATACACACCTGGCTGTAGACCACACCTGGCTGTGAGGCACACCTGGCTCCAAAGGAGGCCAAACAAGGGGCACAGAGGGGATGGACTGGTTCACGTCCTTTAGTGCCATCAACCAAACCAGAGAATGCCAGCCTGGTTTGGGTTGGAGCCCCCCCAGTGCCCCCCCGCCATGGCAGGGACACCTCCCAGCATGCCAGGCTGCTCCCAGCCCTGTCCAGCCTGGCCCGGGGCACTGCCAGGGAGGCACAGCCACAGATTCTCTGGACACCTGTGCCAATAACCTCCCCTTCCAGGTCAGACCCTTGTGATTTTTTTCCCCCAGCCTAGTCCCTATCTGTGGGTGCCCCTCACATCTGGGTGCTCTACACCCGGGTGTCAATGTCCATCTCTGGGGACCCAGGGGTTGCTCAGCTCTGTCTGTAGGACAACGTGCTTGGAAGCTGTGAGCCAGTTAATGCCACCAACGTTTGAGAGCCTGCTTGGAGATGGACTTGTAAACCCTGCAGGAAATGAAGCAGAACCAAACTGATTCTCCTTGCTTTTCCAGTGACTCACACTGTGGCAGATGCAGCACGACAACTCAGCAGTGCTGTTTGCAACAGATTTAAGGAATAATGAAAAACTGAAACAATTGGCACATAAGAATTATTAAGTACTTGTGTAGCTCTGTGACTCTCCTGTAGTGTCTGGCATAGCTACAGCACATTTTTTAAAAACTGTCTTAGGTAGAGTTAATTGCCTTTAACTTTATTAACTAACTTTATACTTGCAACATTTGACCAGCTGATGACATAGCAATACGTTCAGGGTATGGCTAAAACTTCTGTGTTTTAACAGAACAGAGGCCAATGGGCACATCTTATTTTATTACAAAATACAATTTTATATCTAATTAATATTTGTGATAAAACCATTTGCATCTTCAAGGAGCACCAGCCTCACTTCCTGTCCAGGCCAGATTTTGCCACCTCTCCTTAAGAGAAATAGGTTCACTCTGAAAATGAGCTTTTTCTGTAGAAACCCTCAGCCACAAGAGATATTTACTATGACTCTGGAACACTTGGCCAGCTTCATGAAACAATCAAACAAAAGGAGAGGTGTTGGGAGAGAAGGGTTGAAATCTTAGCTGACCCATCCACTCTGCCCACATTCCCCTTCCAGCAGGGCAGTCTGGACCCCTGGGCTCACTACAGGCTGCTCTGATGGTTAGAGCAGAATTACCCAAAGGAGTGTCCAGGCACAAACCCAGGGTCTGAGCTGACCAGCCACAGGCATGCCATGCACACAAGAGCAGTGGGTCATTTGAAAAATATTAAAAAAAATAAACACAAAACTTAGAATAACACAGGAAAGCTCACCCTGTGTGCACATATCTTATTTCATATGAATATTTCATTCCATAATAAATATTTCAAAGCATTAGCAGCTGATGGATTTCTGATTTTTGTTAGTATACAAACAACTTTTGACTCATACATGGTAAATATTTTTTTTTTAATAGATTCGATGAAGGTTTATTTTGTAGAGAGGGGATATGTGTTGATATTATTCATGGATACGTGCATGCAGGGGGACAAACCACAAGAAAATAAGCTCTGAGCCAGATGCCAGACACACTGATTTCATCACCTGAGCTTCAGCAGTGTTCCATAAACATTATTCAAAATAAGAAGACATGCTTTATGGATGCCTCAAAAGCATTCCAGAAGAAAAGACAAATAAACTTGTGCTTCATGGAGAGATTTGTGGAGCCTCTTCTGGGTTTCTGCATATCCGAATCTCTGATCAAAGTTAATGATAGATTAATCATGTGCTCTCTAAGATACATTTACAAGTGAAAAATGATTGGCCCTTCATTCCCAGCTACTCCAAATGAGCTGCTGAGTTGATATTCCAGCAGAGCAACCTCCAGAACAGCAACCAAGGTGAGATATATCAAAGCAGGTAAAAAAGACAAGGAGAAAAAAAAAAAAATGTGATCCCTGTCCAAAGTAAATAAAAACCAAAGGCCTACTGTGACAAGAGGAAATATAAATCAGTTTGACATCTTATAGTGGAGTACAATTTTCTTGTAATATGTCTGTTTAAGCTAAGGCCATGACAAAGCTGAAATGTTTATATGAAATCATGCAACTGTCACCAAGCTGCTCATTTTGATGGAAAGAACACGCAGTGCCTTTCATTCTGCTATTTCCTAAACACACTATTTCAGTTTTTCAACTTGCCCCTTTTTTCCACTGCCAAAGTTCCCATCCGACTGCAACAGAATTTTTTTAAAAGCTGTCAATTTTAATTGCAGCACCCTTTCACCTTTTTTTTTTCTTTTTTTTTTTTTTTTTTTTGTAATCCCTTGAATTTTTTTCCTAATGAAGCAATTAGTCCCTGCTGAAGTCAGTTACAGTTGCTTGCAGAGAATTTTCTAGCATGTTCTCAATCAGGTACAAAGAGAGGGGTCATTGTCAGATAAAGTGATGTTGAAATAAACATCCTGCTGGTGCCAGAGAAACCATTGCACACAACAAGCAAAGACCCTGCACCACCAGGAGCTTCTATAAAGTTCCTTTTGGGGCTCCTTAATCACAGAGAGGCAATTAGACACACTTGCTTGTCCACTGTCATATCTCAGTGTACCTCAAAAACCTCTCTGCATTACCAAAGTTGTCTAAATTAACTAAACTAATTTAAATTACTTTCTAATCCCCTTTCTTCCCCCCCAAATACATTCTGCCACACCAAAAGAAAAGATGCTGCAGAAAAGCATCTTCTCAAAGACAAATGCAAACCCACCAGAACCATGTTGGATAAGGGAAACAATTTTTGGAAACTTTAACAAATTAATTGCTTGAGGTTAATTTATACCACTTGCAACAATCCAGAAATCAATTATGATGCATAATCTTAATCTTAATCTTCTGTAGATTTCACAGGTGAGTAAGCAGGACAGAGAAAAATACAAATGAAAAATCTTACACAAGAAACTCTGATTAATTGATTCCATTTGCTACATCTCAATAGTGAAGTAATAGGAAATATTTTAGTATTGACTGAGGAGACAGAAATGCTCGAATCTACCAGTAGAGAGTTCATGCTAATTCTGCTTAGGAAATTCCTGCTGAGACTGCCCACAAACAGCCAGAGGTTCCAGGGCAGCTTGGCTGGAGCTCTGAGCAGCCTGGGCCATGGCAGGGGTTGGAACCAGGCAGGGTTTAAGGTCCCTTCCACCCCAAAGCATCCCAGGATTCCATGATTCTGGAGCGTTGCTCACCAGAACTCTTCTCCCAGTCCAACAGAAATGTCCCCAGGACATCCTATTTCCACAGGAAATGGAAGCTGAACTGCTGCTTCTCAAGCTGCTCCCTCTTTTTTTTTTTTTTTTTTTTTTTTTATCTCTAAAACAATGGCAAAATAAATTTCAGACCAGCTCATTTTGGTGTAAAAGGCAAAGTTGAGGTACCCAAACACAGGCTTCAAATCCACCTTCTCATTGTGCAGCACTGTGTTTTTTTAGTAATTTCCATCATTTTTCCATGGCACAGCAGAACCTGCCAGCCCTTTCTGTCAATGACTCTGGACTTCAGAATACCAAATTCAGACCACACTCACACCACAGGGATGAGATCAATACAAAATCCCAATACCTTAGATATATGTACATGGATATCCTATAAATTACTTCGAATTCTAGCAGCAGACCATCCCATTTAGGGGCTTTTCTCAGATTAGCAGATATCAGCAAGTTTGGGGGCTGCTGTAATTTAGGTAAATAGTGCTTGTCAGGAGCAGACAGCTAATACAAGTTACATCAGAAAAGAGATATATACAGGGACTTTTTTTTTCTTTACTGCTGATGTTTTTGCATGTATGGCTGCTTTCCTAGGCCTCTGTTTTAATTTAAAAACCATCTGACAACTCTGTTGCTTGTGCTCTGTGTCATTTTTACCCACAGGATAAGTGACAGCAATAAACACCTGTAACAACCATTCTTTCTCAGCCCCACATTTTCAGGCACCGAGAGAGATTGTGGAAAATAACTTTTTGCTGAAGTAAAGGTTCACACAGACTTGGGCAATGTTTTCAAGCAGTTGCCTTAACACTGAAACATCTGTTGGCAGTAAACACACACAACCAATGCTGGCTCTGAAAAAGAGATCCATGCTTTAGCTCTTCATATCTACCAAGTTGTGTTTTGTTTGGGTTTTTTATTTTTTTTTGTTGGTTTTTTTTGTTTGTTTGTTTTTGTTTTTTTTTTTCTTTAACCACTCTGTCCATTTTTAGGCATCTAAAAAGTATTTCTGTCAGGTAAGGTAAGGTCAGAAAGTTGTTCTAGCTCTTCCTGAGAATCAATCGAGCACCATAACCCCTGCCAGTCCTGGGAGACACCTTTGCTCCAGGTCTGACAAACTGCTCCTCAGTTTCCAGCTTGCCTCCTCCAGGCTAGATTTCTCTCCTCCTAACATTTTCTGTATTAAAAACCCCCCAGGTAACTTGCTTCCTGTCTAATGACTACTTGAGAGGATTCATAGTTACAGAAAATCAATGTTTTAAATGGTATTGAACAATGCTCTCAGAATCTCAAGGTGACTGGCTCAATCTTCCCTGATTAAACATGACACAGGATCATCAAAGTAAGCTGCAAAGTTGTTCTTTGCCTGGTTTTTTATGCCCTTTCAGACACAGCCTCATATCAGTTCAACCAGGACCTCAGTCTGAGCTGCAAGAAAACAAGGGGAGCACACAAAAAGAATCAAATGTGTTCAGAGTCTGAGGATTAGCTATGAGATATGAAACACTTCCAAACCACTCGACCACTTTGGAAGAAATCTATTCGAAAACATAAAGAGTGCAATAAGATACAATATCCATCTCCTCCCTCCCAAGCTGTGTGGTATTTTCCTGCAGTTACACCCCCAGTTCACGCAAGGCTGCAGAGGAAGGAGCCAGGACTCCTCCCCAGTGGGATTCTCTGCCTTCAGGCTGCAGGACAGAGCAGGGAGCAGCAAGGCTGCTCTGCTATTTCCCCCCTCTTGTGCAGTGAATCCTTGCACTCAGTGTTTTTGTGGGATGGCTTCAGAAGCTGCCAGTAGAAAATGTCAAGCCCTGGAGGCACAGGAAGGGTTTTGGTGGGGTTTGCAGGTCCTGCTCAGCAAAGAGCAGGGGCAGTGATCTCTCCCCACTGTCCCCTGTGGTCCTGGCTCAGAGGAGAACCAAGCCTGGCTGCATCACTGCACAGAAATTACAGGGCTGCCTTTTCTCAAGAAAAAAAGTCCTGATCTCCACACATCAGGTGGACACAAGTGTCTTCAAACACCTTTCCCAGCACTGGGTTTTTTGATGGGCATTCTGGGGCAGGACTTTTCACTGGCCAGTTGGCAAAGGACTGCAGGTTTCTCCCCAAGGATACAAACAACAGCAACTGAAGAACTGAGACATTTCATTTAATCTAATTCTCTGCATCTAAAGCATCAATGTCTTATTTTCCAGACACATTTCCTAAGGTAATATGGCTGCTTTTAAGTCATTACAGTGTCAGAAACTGTACTGATTATTTAAATGGAAAAAATACCTTTTCAAATAAAAATGACAGGCTGACAAGTTCAGTGCTGATAGATAGTATTTTGAAAAACCAACGTGAAAGCAGCTGCAGTTATAGGATGCAGCTTTTGTATACAAACCTCTGAGTTTTGCAGTTACAACAACGTGTCTCAAATGCCTCAGGTAAAGAGGGATTTAAGTGGCCAGCACAGAGAACTGAAGAAAGCTTCAGCTCTGTCCTACAGCTTTGTTGAAAGCAATGCCTATAACCTTCAAAAGCTCTGAGTGGGAGAGACACAAAATAATCTGAGAGGATGTTCTACATTATAACAACATCTCAACATTTAAAAGAACCTAAATATATTTTATTTAGCATTCCAAACTCCTATAACTCATTCACGGGCGTCTTGTATCTTCTCCTATTGATCTGAGCTCAAGCTTCAGATATAAAAGCTTGGGAAGCAAATGGGGAAAATTTATCCCTGGTGCAATCCTATTACCTGCAGATGAATTTAGGCTATTTTGTTAATCTCATTCTTACCTCTGCCTTTTTTTTTTTTTTTATTTGCTCTAAATAAATTCTAAAATAATCAGTTTTGCTGTTCCTTATCCCATCATGAAATAGAAACATTTTAGATCTTATTTTCTTGATGGATGTGGATGCAAAGGATTTTAAAAGAGCGTGCAACTCTCTAAGTATTAATGCCATGTATGCATAGAGGCAAAGGTACCAGATTCATATTTTAAACTCTTGTCCCATGACAGGCCTTTGTGACAAGGCTTTTAAAGGCTCCTGGGAAGTCAGAAGGAATATATTTTCTGCTTTCATTTCAAAAATATCTGGAATTTAACTTCTCCTTCCCCTTCACCTGGAACACAGACCAATCAATCTCGAATGTTAAGACAGCAGACACCTCTATCCATTTCTCCAGACCCTTTCTAGGATCCTTTCTATATTTGCTCCTCTTTTGCCATGGGATCCTTTAATAAATCTGGTAAGTCTTTTAAGAGCTGGTGTCTCATGGATTTTTACCAACAGTATTTTGTATCTGAAACATTTTTAATCTCACCAAACTGGTTTATCAAACAAGTTTATTGTCTAAAAGCTCAGGCAAAACTGCCTGAGGGGTTTACTAAAGCAAACTACAGAAATGTAACAGGAGGAACACAAATGATCCCGTTACACACCTAGTTCAGACTCACACAAGTCTTCATTAATGGCAGGAATTTTCCCAGAAAATGTAATATACACACTCACACATACACTCAGCCCTTTCCTCTGTATACAGTCATCATTTATAAACCATCTAGCACAAAAATATATGGTCTACATAGTAAGAAAAAGTTCCAGGCACTACAAAAATGGAAATAAATAGCAGCCCACACAAGCTAATGTGAGTAAATACAAATTGTCATGAACACCCAGTGAATGATAAAAACTTAGATAACCTTCTCTGCTTAAAAATCTCTTTCAACTGCCATTTATTGCAAAAACATATTGGTTGGCACAAAATATACCATGTTAAGTTCCTTGCTTTGGCATAGTAAGCATCATATGGACAATATGGTTTGGCAGAATGCAGAATTTTGCTCATCCTTTATGTCTTCCCAACAGAGGAACTTTTTCATCTTATTTGGCATCACTAATTAAAGTTATAGTGCCCCAGACTCCAAGGAAGTTTAAATGATTAATATACTCTGATTACTTTTTCCATTTTTTTTACAGCACCTTCCATTAGGAATTCTCCTAATGTAAAAACTGCTTTAGATTTAAATTATACACTTTGCCCTAAAAGTTTTTTCACCTCAGCAAGGCAATTGAAATGCTGAGGACTCCAAGGGGTCCTTTCTCCTTTGCAAAGCTGAGCCACCTTCACCATTTATTGATAACTCCCTTAAAAAGTAAAACCATTTATCTAGAAGAGATCAACAATTTTCTAAATCCAGACCAGGCAATGCTTTAAAGGAGCACTTTCTAAAACACTTGCTGAACAAAGAGGACTGAAATTTAATGATTTAAAACATTTTATCTGCTTTTTCCCTCCTGTAGTGTTACTGTCTCCCATCAGAATCTAAACACTGAGCAAAGAAAACAAGATTTTTCTCCCTTCTATTTTGATTCACTCCAGAACACTGATAATCAATTAATTCCAAACAAAAGACCAAAGAACTGGTTGCAGTATGCAGGTACAACTAACTACATTGAGGAAAAGCCAGAGCTATTGCTTCAAAGGAAACAAAGAATA
This sequence comes from Sitta carolinensis, assembly GCA_032173965.1. NCBI lineage: Eukaryota > Metazoa > Chordata > Aves > Passeriformes > Sittidae > Sitta > Sitta carolinensis. The sequence goes on along the minus strand of CM063286.1, from coordinate 3,233,441 downwards.
TTGAAACCAAAGGTGAACTGCACTTATTTGTCCTTGGCTACAGAATGAAACCAGAAAAGGTCATAAACATGTGATGGTATTTGCCTACAGTACACTGGATTTTGAGCACTGACTTTAAAGAAAGCTTAAGTCACATGGCTAAAAATATCAGGCCACAAGTTTCTTGCAGCGCAGCCTTGGTGCTACAGACTGACAAGACAAAATGCAATTTGTGAGTCTGAATTGGATTTATCATTATAACAATGTAGGTCAACATTATAATTGTCTCATCTGATTTACAAATAGGAATGCAATATGGATGCAGACTTTGAGACTGGGGGTTGCAATGGAGCTCCTTTGGGCAAAGGACAGAAAGAAAATGCTGAAAAATGTCTATCATACTTCAGTATAATAAGCACATTGTTCTTTTTATAAAACAGCTGTTATTGAAACACATTATGCATCTTGGACGATGGTTTGAGTTTGCTGTAGGTAGAGGACATCACTTCATTGGGAATCTGGCAACTGAATAAAGCATTTTCCTGTCCAGTATTTATATTACTCCTACAAAAAGCAAAAAGTACTAACCAGAACAAGCCTATCAGAAGCGAGGTGTGAGTGATGACTGATTCTCAACACACACCACAAGCAAAAGATTTACTCTGGAACAAGCCCAACCCCAACATTTCAAACAATCTTCCTGTCTGATGAGGATGACCAGGGTGAGAGTGGTGGAGGAGAGGAGCCCAGCCCTGGAGAGCAGAGCAGTGCAGATTGCTCAGCACATCCCCAGAAACATTCCTGCAGGAGAATTCCTGCCAGCCTTCCACTCAGCACATCCTCAGAAACATTCCTGCAGGAGAATTCCTGCCAGCCTTCCACTCAGCACATCCTGCTGGGCAGCACCTCGAGTGAAATCCTCTGCAGCACAAAGCAGGGGCTGTGCCTCCCAGTGAAGGATCACCCCGACAAATTATTGATTAATACCTAGCAGACACACTATAAATGAGGGGTAATTTATCAGGACACAGTGACAGTCTTTGCTTTCTTAAAGCTCATCTTCTATTCACTCTTCTAACTTGCTTTTGGCTAAAGCAATTTCTTGAGTTCATCTTCAGCCAAGTGTCATCTGTTCTCTCCCATAATCGTTACCCTTCTTGCTAATTAGTAAGGTTTAGCTTCCTCCTGTTACACACTTAATTAACTTCTCCACCTTTGGAAAAGCAATTTCCCCTGAACGAATTACTATCATGACTGTTTCATACAATGAACTAGTTCTAAGTATAGTCTCTGAATGGAGCCACGCTGCTCAGACAGACACAGAAAGGTGCAGAGGACTTTGGGAAAGGGAGCTGACTCCACAGGGATGGCCAAGGCAACCACGGTGAGGAAAAGCTCAATAGGAAAACCCTTCTTCACTGTGCCACCCTCAGGAGGAACAGGCTGAGAGGAGAGAGAGATGAGTAATAGCTAGTGTGTGTGGCAAATGCTCTTCTCTAACGTGCACATAGGATTCCTGTTCTTCTAATGCACAATAACAGCCAGGGTAAGTGAGCCCAAAGCTCCATTTGTCACCTGCTTCCTTTGAACAGGTACCTACCAACAGCAACACTTCTGCTGAAAGGCTGGGCTTGATGGGCAAGACACAAAAAAATGAGGTGGCAACACAGCAATAGATAGAGATAAATCAAGTAGTCACAGCTTAAATGAATGGCAAATCACTGGTACAGAGCAGAGCATCAGCCCCTGGATTTCCTTCCCCTTTCCTGACTATCAGGACATTCCTTCTTAGGGAATTTAATACAAATATCAAGTTAAGTCTTCCTATCAGTCTTCCTATATCTCTTATAAATGCAAACCAGAGGTAAACCAAGTGTGCTCTATTGACACAAATTTAAGCACTGGTTTGTGGACTCACAATGTCTGGCACAGATTCTCTGTGATGTGGTCAAACTCCTACTTAAATGAAAAAAAATAGACTTACATTTATATGAGTTTCTTTTGTAGGACTAGGCCCAGTTTCTCTGTCTCATTGCTGGCACCAAAAGCAGGAAGCCACTAAAAGGAGAGAATGACCAGATCATAAATGCTATCCCTGAAATCAGAGAAATGTCCAGATCATAAATGCCATCCCTAAAATCAGAGGATGTCCAGATCATAAATGCCATCCCTGAAATCAGAGATGTCCAGATCATAAATGCCATCCCCTTGAAATTCAGAGGATGTCCAGATCATAAATGCCATGACTTCAACATCAGCTGGTCAGGAAGACACCAAATGTCCCTCCCTGTCAGTTGTGCTGTAAGGAAAGCACTCATGAGAAATGACAGAAGTTTTTAAATGCTGGGTCTGTTTGGAACAATTCACTTAGACAGATCTTTGTCTTTTCCTCCATCCCAGCCACGACTGTGGATTTGGTTTGTGTCACTCGTTCACCTCCTGCCTGGGGCCAATGTAATGCTCACAGTTTACAGTAAATGGAGAAATATGATTGAAAAATGAATATCCTAATAACAAGTATCTTCTCGACAGGAATTAGGAGCAAATAATGCATGCAAGACCTCCTCAGATGCACATATTAGATCACCATTATGTTTATTTTTCATTATTACCACCTGTCATTCAGGTGAGTTGGAAAATGATTGTTCCACAGAATTGAAATGATCATTGTGAGGAGAGTATCAAAATGTTAAGTGCCTGAAAGATTTATTTTTTTTTTTTTTTTTAGCAGTTATCTCTTTCTTCCTTCATCTTCTTCCAATCTGGCATTTCTGGCCTGTTTTGTTACTCCAATATCCATTGTTCTCTGGCTATTTGTGAAAATCAAGGTGTGGAGTGAGTGCTGTACACAGACACGAGGTAAAAATGCAGGTGGTACTTACACAAGCCACACACAAACTGTACTTACAACAGAAGTTATGAAAACAGTGATTACTTCACTCTTGTCATGGTCCTGCTGCCTCTTTTTCAAACATTCTTAAAAAAAAAAAACCAAACAAAACCCAAACTCATCTGAGTGCCTCCTCCCTGCTTTCTGTCGGGGAAAATTGTTGTTATCTGTGACTCTGTCTACCCTCCTAATCTTCTCAAGAATCAAATAAGCTTTTCTTGGCTTTGTATAACAAAAGGAAGAGCAATGCAGCATTTTTCAGATGACAGTGTATTAAGATTTTCAATAATTGAGCACTGAAAATCTTCCAACATCAAAAGCAGAACCTGTTATTTATCGTGATTGATTCATACAGGAGCTAAGGCATCTAAATCCCAAGGAGATGAACAGTGCCTGGGGAGATCACATAAAACCCCTGAGGTTCATATATACAAAAATATTCCTATTTGGTTTCCAAATATTCCCATACTTCAAATAGGTTTAAGCTGTGAATGTACTGCAGGATGTATCAAACATATTCTTTCTAATCTCCCTGGTCACAGTCAGAGGCAGAATTCTGGGGCCATTCTCCTGCTCTTACTGGAGTTACACATCAAGATTTAGAGTCTTTATCTTGTAAATTGTTGAAATTAAAAATTAGAAGTCTTTTTTCAGCGGAAGTACTCTGGTTCAGCAGCAAATGGTGAATTTTATAGCTGCTAAAGAGTATAAATTTAAATTTAGACTAACCATGCACAAAAACTTTATTAAATTGTAGAAAGAGTGCCTTTTCCATCAGGAACTCTGGTAACTGGGGCTGTAATTGCTGCTCCCTCTCCCACCTCCTACCTGCAGACTGAGGCTGTGTTTGGGTGAAAATCACATTTTATGGGGTAAATGCACATCCAGAAAAGGAACTGTGAATTTAAATTGCTCAATGTCTCTACAGCATTTGTCCCTTTTCCCTCAAAAGCTGTTGGCTGATAAATGCTCTCTGACATCTCACATGGAACAAAACCCCAAGACAGACAAGGCAAGGCACACATTCAGCTTTTCAGCCTCCATGTAACTGTAAATGCCACAAATCAAGATAGCCATCAGAAAATGAGTCTGGAGCTTTCAGAAAGGGAATCACTGCCAGGAACATCACGATAATAATCCCTGCATTCCCCCTCTGTGACACAGAACTCTGTGGGGATCCAGCAGGCAAGATCAGAAAATAACAGGAATATTTTGTGTGGCAGTCGAATGCGAGCTACTGGTCAGGCTGGCTGCAAATGATTCTATTCTAACAACTTTAATTAAAGCAATCAAAGTGTACAGCTTTCAACAAATAGTCACTTTATACAAAACCTTTTGTCTCTACAGACGTTTCCTCTGGTTTGTGCTTTGGTTCATCCTCAACATTAGTGATTTTCTAAACCCTAGGCAGGTAGAAATCACCTTGGTAAAAACCTGACCATGGCAGAGTTTTTTCTTCCTACAATGCCAGCCATTATATTGATAATTAACAACTCCCATATTTAATGAAAATAGAGGCAGAAGCTCTGTTAAAACAAATTTTAAACAAAATTAATAAACACAAATGCCTTATTATTCTATTCTAGTTGTCTTTTATCCAGACACCAGGAAAAAAGGAAGAAAAAGGTGCCACTTATGAAGATCACATTTCTTTTAAAAAATTATGAGAATTCAAATACCTTTTTTTTCCCCCCTTTTAATTAAAAAGATACATTAGGACGCAAAGCTAGAAATCTGAAGGTTTAATTAATCACATTGAGTTTAGCTAATTTTAGCTTTTACAACTCACTTCAGGTCCCAGAGTGTCCCCCAGCAAGCAAGAAAACTTTAATAAGATCCATATGGATCTTGAGATGGCCACTGAAGTTGTTCCAGAATATTATCAGAGACACAGATGGGATTTCTAGAAGATGTTACAAAAGCCTTTCCTTCTGCAAACATCCCGTAGGGCATTTCCCAGCTGCCAAGATTGTTCAGTAAAATGTCAGCTAGAGCTGGTCGAGTGGCAAATGCACAGATTTGGGAATGCCCTTCTCCCCTTCCCAAATAAAAACATAAATTGTGCTACAGCTCACGAGGCTGTGCCTCTTGTTACTGGCAAACATTCATATCCACAGAGGAGATTTTCATCAGTTCCAAAGGTTTGCTGGGATCTCCCTCTGAGGATTGGCCCTGCACTCTTTCTCCTGTTTCTTATTCCAGGACTTGATCCATTTCTCTCTCCAGCCATTAAATACAAACAGAGCAAGGCCATCGATTTGATGGCAGCTGTGTGGCACAGAAATAGATCCAATGGCAAGGAAACCTCTTCCCAGTGACAGAGAACCATTTAGCTGGTCAATATTTGGTAATTCTCTGTATATATCATAGCAAGCCAAAGAGTTCATTTGTCAAGATGCTGGCAAATTCTCCATTTAACATACAAGGAAAGAGTTATTTGTGAACAGCTTGCTAAGAGCTCCTTCCTTACCATCTACCAGAAGAGAGATAGAACTGAAAATTTAGATTCTCTTTTTGTGCATTAAATTTCACAGCTGTAAGAATTTTTACAAATCATTTTTCACAAATGTCCCAGAAAATGCTGAGAAAATTGTACCCAATCAGGCACCACAGATAGGAATCGGGAAGAAAAATACATATATAAAAAAAAAAAATAAATCCCCAAACAGATACCTTACATGATTCGACTGAAAAATAGAGCAACTTCTTCGATTTATTTGAATCAAATTTATTACATTTGTCTTTGAGGACTGTTGTTTGTAAGTCCCCTCTTCTTTGCTGCATGACTGAACATTCAAGAGTGAGACCTTTAGACTCAAACACGACTTAACCTGATAAATTTCCAACTCAATTTACAGCAACGTCATGCATATGCTAAAGCCCATCCAGCATTAATATTTAATGAAGAAATAAACCTGCCACCAGAATAAATTTACAGCACATTTAGCGCACGGCGTTTCAGAGGTGTCTGTCGAGTAGGTTTTGCTGTCGAGACAAGGTTTTAAACTGCCAATAGTTTAAAAGTAGTAATTTTTCATTGCATTTCATTCGTAAGCTCTGCTCCTTTTAAGAGACTCCAGGCTGTCAAGGTTAATTGAACCCTCAGGGCCCTGGGAATGACTGCCCTCGTTGGGGCTCTGCTGGCTCCAGGCTCAGCTCCCCGAGTCCTCTGCTCTAAGTCTTGTCTCCAGTGATCTTCTTCATAAATATCATTTCAGCTTTAATCTCAACAATTATGATCTGCTGATCTAATTCTCTGATTTAGCCCCGTGTCTATCTGGCCAGACTCAAATCTCTCTCTTTCTGGCAGCTCATGATCAGCTTAAAATGCTGAACTCCAATAAATAAGGAGCAGAGGAATAAACAGCTGGAATTTTCCTGCTGCCTGGACAGCACCACGTCCACCTGTGAGTGACACACTCACTAAAGCTCCACATCCCAGCTCTGTGCCAGCAAACACCTCCAGAGAGTTCCTCCCCACAGCCCCAGAGGCTCTCAGAGCTCCTGGCCCACCTGCCTCCTGTCCACCCATGACCAATGTCTGGGGACTTCCTTCTCCCAAGTCCTTGTTTTGGGGGCAGATCAGCAAAATCAATGTGTTTTTAGGTCAGCATTCCACCCTCACCAGTGCCAGGGGGGTTTTTGCCCTGTTTGGAATCCTGTGGTGACAAAACTCCTTGGTTCTACTAAAGCCGAGTGCTTTTATTCAGAGGTCGGAAGCAGCACCAAGGCACAAAGAGATAAGGAACAAACAAGCTTTGCTTGTACTTAGTCTCATCTAATTTTATGCTTCACTACAAACAAAATTAGCTACATTTCCCTGCTAAATTAGTCTAGCACCTCTGAACCAGCTTTAGTCTCCAAGCAAGTGCAGGTGCTTCAGTGTGTTTAGAGGACAGATTCTCCCTTAGGAAAACTGACTATAGCACAGCTTTGCTCTCCAAAATTCAACTTATCAAGTTTTCTGTTGGCATTCTAGTACAATGAACAAATGTCTCTTTGGCTTCCTTTTGTCATCCAGGAAGGAACAAATTCTCCAGTATTTTGTATTTTGCAGAATAAATTCCAACAGCTGATGAATTATGATGAATTAAGTCCGATGGCTTCTTTTTTTCAGGGCTCAGGTATTCAGCCTCCTAAGGCAGGATGATTGCTGATGTCCTTAAAAAGGGCACACTTGCTCTCAAATTAAAATTTTATATAAATAAATCCTACTTTAGAAAGAGTCATGGAAAGAACATTCCAGCTTGAGAACTGAACTGGAAAAGGGAAAAGAAAACCCTAGGCAGATGATGAAGTCATTAGAGGCTTTTCTATGGACATAAGTGAGCTCAAGTGGGAGTCTAAAGTAGCAATCTCTGCAACTTAAATTAACCACTCACAATCATTCCCATGAAATCAAAATATTAAGAGCAGCTTCTAAATTCAGAAATAGTCAAGTGCCTTATCAAAATGTATGAAAAATCAGTGAAGCTAACCCAAAGGAGAAACTTCCAAGTTCACTTTCCTTGCCTTTACGTATTTACCCTTTTCAGCAGTCTACAGAAGATTTCATTTTATGTGATATTTGAAACTCAGGTAGTGTTGTGATTGATGGACTGGTGGAGTGATAAAGTCACAGATTTGCCAGCTTGATAACCAAGTTAGGGAAAAAACACATACAAAAATTCTGTAAATCACATTAGGCAATGAGTGATGCCAGGCTGAACTTCCCCTCTGTGGGTTCTGGTGGCTCAAGAACAGAAATGCAGATTAAACCCTTCCAGGTGAGCCAGCACAGGGCCCAGCAGCATCTTTGTGCCATTTTCTGTTTCAAATGGAAAATGCACAGCCACCAATTTGCTTTAATGATTTTAATCATGGCCTTCCTAAAGCTGCAGTATCCTTGCAGAAGCAATTGAGTCTTTGAATTGCAGAAGAATAATTGTCAGAATATGGATTGCCTTGGGTCCACTTTCCCCTCAGGCAGTCCTTGTCTCCCCAGAGTCCTTGTCTCTGTGTTTTGGAGATGTCACCATCCAAAGTGCCCAAATTTCAGTATTTCCTCAGTTTTCTCAAATATTCATATTCTTTTCATCTTTCTCTTGCACTGAGAACCATCCCAGCTAGCGCTGACAGAAATGTATTTCTCTCTACTTCAACTTTTCCTGATGAAAGCACTCCTTTCCTTTTCCTGAGGAAGAAGTCACTGGAAGTGAGCAGGATATTTATTTTTAATGCAGGAAGGTATCAGCATATCTGTTTAGAAAGCAGTTTCTTCCACTCTGCTTTGTGTCAGGATGGGAATGCCAAACTGCATCTCAGTTACTGAACCCCAGGATGGAAGATTCCTGCAGCCTCCTGCACCCAGAAAGGCTGCAATAATGAACTCCTCAATAAAGCTGTAATTAATTATTGGCAATTTAATGTCCCTACTTTTAACCTTACATAACAGGCAGGAAATGCTGGCTATCATCTCTTCTTTAGCACTGCCAGGTGCAGCACAGGTGTTTTCAGCAGGTCACCCCAACTCCAGCAGCCACTTACCCCATCCATTCCCCCTGCAGCAGCACCATTCCCTGCAGAATCATGAGGGATCCTTCATTTGAATAATTTATGTCTGAGTTTTATCAGAGAAACTCATCATTTACTAAATGAGCCACTAAACAGCCCCTGGAAGTGCATCATCTCCAGCATTTCCCACAGAAACATGGTTCTCTGCTGCTGATAAAAACCCACAACTGGGATAGCCAGTATTAAATTGTAGCCACTAAATTGGATGTTCATCTACACCCTTTTCTGAGCTTTTCCTCTACAGCCACTTTGTGTTTTGAGTCTTTCTATTAATTTATAAGGTGTCTGCTGTTGTAGATAGCTGTTAAATAGTTAATAGGGATCTACTGCACTTTGTCCAGCAGCAGAACTGCAGCCTGCCTAATAAAAGCCTCCTGCAGTAAGTAATGGTTCTCTCTCCTTTCACACCTCTCACACTGAATTCACAGTTGTATAGTTAAATATTTCACAGTGTACAGAAGAAAAAGGCTGTATAGCCTCTCCATGTAAATTACTTTTATACCACGAGGCTTCAGAAAGTCTCCAAGCTGAATAGTCCTACCCAAGTATATATTTCAAGTATATATGTTCAAATATTTTAAAATGAAAATAAAAAATAACTTCTCATCACCAAGGTACTGTATTGGCTAAGCTAAAATGAACACAGGGACTGTTACTGCAGGTGTGCAGCCTAATGCCCAAGGAAAGCCTTGGATGGATCCAGCTTTAATTGGCACCTGGAAGTTTCCTCCAAGACAAATATTTTCATTGTGAAAAGTTGTGGCAGGAGTTGCTGATCATGGGCAGCGGGGAGAAACTCTGGGAAAAGGTTTCTCCTACTGGTACAACAACCTTAGTAGGGATTACTGAGACCAAAGGTAATGAAAACAGGAATTCTGCAGCACAGCAAAGAACCCAGGAGACCCCAAAGCCACAGGCTAAAGGTACAAAGCAGGTTCCCCTCCCTCCTTGGCTGAGCCACGTCCATTTCTGCCACCACCCAGCACACTGACTGCCCCACACCAAACCCGCCAAAATCAGCTTTCAAACATTGTCTGAGAGAAGAAACACAGCTTTATAACTGGGATTCAATGAGTTTAAGGAGTTTCCATCTGTCAAAACTTACTTCTTTTTTTTCATAAACTACTTATTTTATTGCTTTTCTATTATAAAATTTGAACTTCAGAAGAATGCAGTTAGCACTTTAAGAAGAACAGGCAAAATTTTGTGAAATACAGACAATGAGCTTTTAAGAATTTTCCAAGATCCTTTCATTACAGAAAACTCATAAATGACCAAACTTTTCATGTAATTGAAAGGCCTTTGCACAGCTCAAAATAAATGAGGAATAATTTTGCAGAAATTTCATTTCACTACTCAAAATTTCAAGTTTCGAATTATAAATATTTGTTAATGACCCAAATATTTTATTTCAGAAGTACTCATTCAGTGGATATCACAAATGCACATCTAATTTTAAGTTCCAGTTCCTGTGTGGATCACTAGATGGCACATGCCCAGCTTGGTGAACTGGTTTTATACAGAAAAGATCTTTGCAGAGCCTCTTCTGCAGCGAAGGAGTACCAGGAAAGTTAAGGCACTGCTTTGCAATCTGCTAATTATCTGTCTATTCAAGTCCTTATTTAGCATAAATGGTTTCAAAACAGATATGAAAACAAGGATGTCCAAAACAAGGAAGAGTTCTTATTATTTAAATGCAGCTGTGGAAAAAAAAAATTATAGGATGTCTCGAAGAGCTGCAATTTGCTTATAATTTCTGAGCCAGCTTTCTTGTCCTGATTGTGGATGTGTGCTTGAAGTACATTAAGTGGTTGAAATACAGAATGATTCACAAACTAATATTCTGTTTTATCTTTATTTGGGGAAATATGTTTGATCTGTTGAAAGCCTTGGTTAGATATAAGAGGTTATAGAGCCTTTTTTATTTTTATTTTTATATTATAGATATATCCTGTTTTTCAAATGGAAGGCAAAGTAGGGAAGTGAAGGCTTTCATTTAGTCAGAGCTGGGGCTGGGGCAGATAAAAGCATTTGGGGCTGATTATAACCCTGTTATTACACATCATCTATGAGCAGCCCTGAGGTTCTTGCTTACCAAACAAGCCTTTTAAAATATAAGAGACATTTTGTGATGAATGCCTAGTAATAGACAAACTCCCTTGAAACGAGTGCTTCATTTCTCATTTCCAGCTCTTTTCCTCTGAATGTTCCTGGGTGATTTCAGTGATTTTATCCATTAGGGGTACAGGGGCTGCCCCCACCCCAGGGCTGTCTCCCACCCTCAGCCCATCCCCATCAGCCTCTCCCAGCACCAATATCCCTGAGGTTTCCCACCAGCCCTAAACTCTGCTGTTCAGCCCCGAGTTCTGGCTTTAACCTTCACCCAGTGTGCACCAGGGCATGAAAGGGGCTCCTGTGGAGAGCTGACAGCTGCATGTGCCAGCCCCTCTCCTTCCCTGCAGAACTGCAGGAAGGGATTTCCCCTTGCTCCATGCCCAGCTTGAGCCAGCTGCAGAGTGCCAGCACAACAGCCAAGCAGTGGGCACACTGAAAAAAAAATCTGATTTCAGGGCAGGTTGTGTGTCCAGCATGCTCTGCTCACAGGCAGAGCACGAGCAGAAATATTCTTCCACGTGCGTGGCAGAGCCCTGCTGGAAAAATGTGATGGTTTAAATCTTTGGAGGAGCTGTTATAGATTCCTCAGAGGGCATATTGCTGAGATTTCTTTATTGAAGTCACAAGTTTCCTTTTGCTTGCACATATTCCCTAACACTTCCTGAAGTTTGTCACCTTCGGGCTTTCAGTGAACTCTTAGTAAAATGAATTTGGCATCTCGTGCCTTTGATTTAATTCCTTTTCATTTGTTCCTGGGCATCTAGAAGTAAAGAGTGTGACATGGAAAAACACACACACACACACACACACACACACACACACACACACACACAAAAAAAAAAAAAAAAAAAAAAAAAAAAAAAAAAAAAAAAAAAAAAAAAAAGACAGTGTTTTTTCTGCAATTTACCCACTCGCCCTCCCCCAAAATCTAATGTGCAACATCAGAGCAGATTTTTAGTGCTTCGAAAACTTCCACATGAAATTGAAGAGGCTGTACTCAAAATAGAGTTAATTTCTGAGAAACTGAACCAGAATACTGCCTCTGTCAATATAAAATTAAAAGAAACCATTTTTAAACAGTTCTTGCAATGTAAAGCAGATTACAGAGGGTATAGAAGAGCTCTCCAATTCATCATATATTGCATGGGCCATGCCATATCCATATCCAGGCTGAATTATTTATGGCCATAAAGGAGCACTGTCCTTCTGCATTCACCATCGGGGAGCCACTGCAGCTGCACAGGTTATCTGTGAGTTTGAGCCTGTAAAATCAGATTATTTCACTATATTTTAGGGATGAAACAGAGAAGACATCAAGTAGAGCTGAGGAGGAGCTTTTGCCTATCCCATACGAGCTAAAGGGGGAAGGTGGGGGCCAGGCTCCATGCCCTCACCCCTGGTACCTTTGGGGCCCCATGCCCTGCTGTGGTGCCAGGCATTGCACAGACTCCCAGACCTCAGCTGGAAGGGTTTGCTGCCTCCTTCCAGCCCCCCTGAGCCACCTGAAACCCAGCCCAGTGCTGCTGGAAAGGTGCTGGGTATGAGCCACACGTGGCTGTGTGTCTTCTGACTTAAGAAAATAAAATTTCTCAGCTGGGAGCAGAGAGAAGTTGAGCAGAGAGAAGTTCATTTAAAAAAAAAAAAAAAAATCACGGGGAGAGACAAACTTCTGCAGAAGAGTTTGTGTGTGGCAGGCAGAGGAGAGAATGCCAAACTGATGAATTTGGCTTGGCAAAGCCACTCTTCTGGGAGAATCCCCCGAGGCCAAGCAGCCACTGCCGTCCCTTGTATGACAAAAATCAGCTGGCAAGAGGAAACCCCTGAATGTGCTTGGGCTTGTCCAGGACTGGACAATATAATTATAGAGTCAATATAAAAAGATGTTCTGGAAAGGCTGGGATTGGCTCACTCCAGCCTCAAGCAGCAGTGACAGCTCCTCCTGGCTGGGGCAGCTCCCCAGCAACACCAGAGTGGACTCACCAGGAAATTCGGGGCAGCAAATTCTCTTTATCTTCAGCTTGCCATCTACTGCCAGCTGAATATTTCCTGGGTTGGAGGGCTCTGGGGAGTGGCAATCTAAGCTTGTTACTCTCTCTCCAAACTGCAAATCCACCAAACTCCCCTCATTATCACACAGCTGCCAGCCCGGGAACGCCCCTGGCACAGGTCAAGGTTTTGATAGCAGCAGTACATTAAACATCAAACGTAAAAATATATTAATTTTAAATGCAATTTGAGGCTGTTTTGAACTAATTCTTTGAATTCTCTTTTTCACAGAGGAAATTAATGAAAAGTTAAAGGGCAAAACAAAAAGCTACGGGAGAGACTTGCTATTTTCATTAATAAGTAAAATAAATACTCTGAAAAAGCCTTTCTTCATTTTTATTGCTCTCAATCATTTTAAAAAGGCTTCTCACCTGACACACAAAAGCTCCAATAAATGCTCAGAAAATTGTTACTCATTTTGTGCAAACCTTCAGGACAACATATTTACATTCATGTTAGGGGATGCAAACAAAGAAAATTCAATTCCAGCAACATCAGATGCAAAGTTAAATGCCAAGAAAAATTATTCCAAGAGAAATAACACATTAAAGAAATATAAAACTGGCATTTCAGTTGCGCAGATGATTCAGTCTGCATTAGTTTGTTTTAAAGTTCATATAATGGGTAAAACATCTGCATCCTCTGAATCCTTGCCTCCATTATTTTCAGGAGGCAGAAGAACTACCAGGAAAAGAACCAGGATCAGAAGGACACAGAAGGAACTGCTTTCCAAAATGAGGTTCATTCACAGAAGTCAAAATGCTGTTCCACACTCCTGCTCTCGCCATCCACATCCTGTGGGGTTCAGTTTTAATGGCACAATTTTATATGGCACAATATAAAACCCACTGATATTATTTTTCTGGACTTTGCTGAGGAAATCGAGGTAATGAGGAGAAAACCATAAAAAAGGTGTCGAGGCAATGGATGTCAGGAGATGTATTCATGACCATTATGAAGAGAGGAGCACATCATTTTGTTCCTGCGACTGAGCTACGAGGGAAATCCAATTTGCCCAGATTTCATTGGGTAAACCAGGTGAACAGAAAATAAATTTGCTCTAAAACAAATCAACTTCTCCATACTGGAGGCAAATCAAATTCAGAGCCGAAAATCAAGATTCAAAAAGCCTATATAGAAATAATGAAAAATGGGCAGACATAATCCGAATGAAGCTTTGATTCATTTTGTTGCCACAGCTGTAAAGACATCTTTTAAAGCTAGTCCTCTTCTGCTGATCAGAAAAAGGAAGGTGCCAACCTTTGCATGCTTGTTTTTCCTTAAGTGTTTGTTGTGCCTTGAGCCTAATGAATTATGTTTATAAAGGTTAATTAGCTTTCTCCTATAATTCTACTCGAACGCAAAACTCTTGCATCTCGAACAAATCAGGAAATATGCACCCAATTATTATTCCAAATGCAAGGCAGTGAAATATTCCAAATATCTTCCTTCTTTTTCCCAGCAGACAGGCTGGAATGGTTTAACCTTTTGCAGGCACAATCTAGGCAAGAGAAAATCCTGATTTTCAGGATGACCAGCTGGGCTCTGGCCAGCCTGAAATGCCTCAAAAAGCTCCAGATGCTGCATTTTATACAAAGAAATGTAAATCCCCACGGCCAGTATATTCCATATACATCATAAAAAAATAAATTAAGAGGTACAGAATTGTTCCTTATTTAAACACAGGGACTCTGAGCAGAAACTCTTCTTGCAACCCAGACTGGTGACAGTGTAGGAACAGCCAGAACAGTGGGGGAACAAATGGTTTGAAGGAGTTGAAGTTAATACCATTAACTGAAAGCATTAACCACTCACAAATATTGAATTTTAGCAGTAATCTATTCTGGAGGATTATATTTTCTGTTTTAATAGAATAACATGCAAAATCCAACTTTTTCTTGGTGTTATTTCATAGAGTAAATCTTCTTTCTTCATGACTGGATACACTTTCTGTATTTTTATCAGGGATATGCAGGAGTTGTAGGAAGAATAGAACAAAAATTACTTGGTGCAGTGCACAAATGGCTCGGTTGGGGTTTTTTGTTGCTCATGTTCCTTAATATTGCTAAAAGCTCCACTCATTTTTCCAGCTCCACACACCCTAAAATCAACAGGTACCATCAAACAAGGCAAACAAGTCTAATTAATCTAGACTGCTCTCAGATATCAAAAGAGATTTTACCTCACAACACATAAATTACAAGTAAGCATAATCAGTTATTTGGCATAAAATGCAAATAATCTGTTCCATTACTGTAGAAGTATCTTAATCAAGACTCTAAAATTAATGCAATGATTCAGAAAACACATTACTGTTCAAAAACAAAAATATTAGGCATCTGTGTTTCCTAAATATGTTTTGGTAATTTATCAGCAGCAGCTCCTTCCCCTGAGGCTCCCAGGACACAAATTCCACTTTTTGGTCTCTGGTTTGAAACCACCCTCTGGATTTTCTGCAATTTCTCTCCTCCACTCTTAACTTGTCATAATAAGACCCAAAGTGATGCAGGCAATTTTCACCCAGCTCAGGAAAAGTTCTTACATTTGAAAATGTGAAAAATGCATGTTCTTGCACACATAGCCCATGCCCTGATTTTCCAGGGTCTTATTACCACCCCAATTAAAAGAAATATTAATATAAAATTTATTGTGAGCTGCATAATTCAAACATCATTTATTTAGGTGCTGCTTGATATTCCTGCAGGTTCAAACCTTTCATACCCTGTGTTTGAGTAGGTGAGGTCAGAACATGACTGCTACTAAACTTTCATTCAGGAAAATAAATTAATAAATTCTGAGGTGATCGGGGCTTAAAGAGTTCTGCTCTATGGGGCCTCTCAGTGCCAAAATCCATTAAAAATAATTAAAAAAAAACAGGTAAGAAATTGTAATTTTAGTCTATTATTTTTTGACCTTGTGGCATGACTAAAGATGTATCAGTATTGTGGTTCTACTAAACAATATAAACACCCTTCTGCAGGGCTCTGAAGCTCAAAGTCTAAGTTAATATTAAGCTGATTTGAATATTTGCAGAATTCCTCACAAATATTCTCTTTTGTTTTCTTTCATGCTTCTATCTACAGCAGGGTGTAACCCAAAACTCCAGTATATAAATTCATATTTTTAGTCTTCATCATAGAAGGTATACAAACTTGCAGCCTGTAAGATCAGTTCATCCTCAGATTTCAGCTTTTCCCCCATTTTTCTGGCCATTTAACAGCTTGGGAAAATGCTGATTGGGATTTGCATTTGACTTTAGCATGATGATATATTTGTTTTTATAATTATCTATTGACAAGACACTCTGCTACAGTGCCCCTGATCATGTAGTATCCTACAATAAAATGTGTAAAAGGATTATCTGTACTTACAACCAATAGCAATTTAGGCATGGATTGGAGTTTTAATTGCTTTCTTTGAGTAATTTCCATTATATTGACAATTTGAGCTGTCTTAGTCTACTTATACTGTTCTGTAATATAATTTTGTTCCTTATTGACACAAATACCCTATAGCAAATTTAGCCAGCCATTAGGTATATTTAAGCCTTACTCAAATTTAATGATCTAAAAATACACAAAAGCTTGAACCAGTCACTAAACAAAAAAAACTCAGCAGGGAAAATATCTCAGGATGGTGAGATTTATGTAATTTTTGTGATTTTAAAGCTCATCCAACCATGGCAGCGTGGATTTCCATGATGGATAAACAGGGAAATTAATACCTTACTTGATTTAAACTCATTTCAGGGCCTGCAGCACAGCAAGTTCTCACTCCTCCCTGGTCACCATGGATGGGCACAGGATCCTGGGGACTACACAAATCTTGGAGCTTGCCCAGCACACTTTTTATGTTATTGCTGTTCTCAGAGGAAGTTTCTCTCGATGAATAATATTCATTAGGTATAGAAACAATCCGAGAAAAAATAGAGAAATGGTTTTGAGGGACATCCTGCAGCTGTGACAGAGACCATGTCCTTTGGGATGACTGGGGGTGGGATTTTCTCTCTGCTGACTGTAGAAAGAGGCACATTTTCTAATTCAATCGTACTCCTTGCAAACACTTTGATGTTTCACTCTCTGGATGATAAGGGGGAGATTTTTACTGCTAGGGCTGTCCAAAATTGTCTCCAAAGCCACAAGTTAGGGCAGTTGGAAATCCAGACTTTACAGGGGCTTGACTTTCTCAGTCTGCCTAGGAAAGCACCCAAAGCAAACCTGCTGGGCACTGAATGGGCAGAGAGAACATCCTGAGCTGTAGGATCCTCACAGGGCAGCTCCTGGCCCTGCAGGGCTCCCACCTGGTGTCTGACAGCTTTGTCCAAAAACCTCTTGAATTCTGGCAGGAGAGATGCACAGAGGAGACACCCAGAAGAAAACTTAGTCAGAAAGGGCATTGTGACCTTCTGGATTAGAAAGGAGAAGGAATAATTCTGAAGCTAAGTATTTATTTACCTCTAATAACAAGGCAGCTAATCTTTTCAGATTAGCAGAACCTGTTTATAAACCTCCTCAAAAACTAGGGAGCTTTGAGCTCCAGGCTTTGTTTGGGATAGAACTCTGTGTACGATGAATTAATAATTCAGCTTCCTAAACAAAGCATCCTCAGCACTCATCACTGCTCAGCAAACAAAACGTGGGCTCACCAAGCCAGGGCAGCCTGAAATGCAAATCACCAGGGCAGAAGAGGCACGAGATGTCCCTGTGCTCTCAGAAGGGAGGAGGTGCAGCTCTGCTGGCCAGGAGAGGACAGAGATATTTTTTAATTTTTTTTTAATATTTTAATATTTTTTTTTTTATGTTAAAGTATCACAGCAAAGCTGGAAGGACTTGTGAAAGATAATCCATCTCAAAGAGGCAGCTCTGCTAAATTCCTGCAGTCTGGGACATTCTTCTGACCTGTTCCTAGAGGGCACCAAGAGATCCTGTAGGAATCTCAGCACTTTATTCCATGCACTCCCAAATATCAGCTTTGTGTACAACTGCTCTCAGAGGGAAAAAAAAAAAATAAACCCAACACCTTCCTTCACACCTTATTTTTACAAACTGCTTGAGAAAACCTGTGGCTAACATATGGTTAACCAAATCTGCTTCTGCTTTACTTTTTTGGGAGATACTGCTCAAGAGAGGCTGTGCTTTGCTTTCCATGGGTGGTGACAGGACACAAAATGAAATGTCAGGAATTTGTAGCTGATATCATCCAGCACCTGAATAAAATGAGATTGGAAAAGGAGATTGACACGTCAGGACAAATGGGTTGTGGTGGTTTAATTAATAAAGTACTTTTTCTGCATGTGTGTGAGAAAGGAAGGAAAGGAATAAGCAGGCAGGAGTAGGTAATGATTCCACAAATAAAGTGGGTTCAAGAATCGTTAAATTTTATAAAAGGTATTTTCTCAGAAAAAATAATAAGTAGTCTGATGGGAGTCATTCTTCTAGCCTCAATTACTTATAAGCCAGCTTAGCCTCTACTTTATTAAGTGTTTTATAAAAATATAAACATTAACAGAAATTACATCACTATATTTTTATATATTTGTAAATAAAATTTAACCAAATTTTAGTCATCTATACTTCATAAATACGGGCAGGGGAATCTGCTCAGAGAACTAATTTAGAATTCTTTAATTACACTTACGGAGCACATGGGATATTTTAAAATACT
This sequence comes from Sitta carolinensis, assembly GCA_032173965.1. Classification (NCBI taxonomy): domain Eukaryota; kingdom Metazoa; phylum Chordata; class Aves; order Passeriformes; family Sittidae; genus Sitta; species Sitta carolinensis. The sequence goes on along the minus strand of CM063286.1, from coordinate 3,215,194 downwards.
CAGAATTTATTTTTTTTTTAAAGACATCTCTGGCCAATGGCTGGGGTTATTAAATGAACAGCTGTGAGCACTTCAATCCAGGCAGAATAAAGTACAGCTCTCCACACTTCACTTATGCTCTTAGAACACAAAATAATGGAAGTTTTAGAGTCTAAATAGATCTTTGGGTTTTTACGGGTTCAGTTTTTAGTGTATTACTATTTAAGGGAAAATAACATTTTTCTCTGGAATGAAACTGTATTTTGATTTCTGAGGAGATGTGGTGATCTGTGAGGAGTTGAGGGATAACTTTGACCTAAATTATGTTTTACCTGTCAGAGGGCAGTTGTTTAAACTCTGGTAATTAACAGCCCCATGTGAGAAGAGCTGGTGTGCACTTCAGCCACCAAATTCCAGTTACAATCTAACCCACAGTGCCAGAAACTGGATTTGGAGGATGATTTCCATCACCATCCTTAATCTCTCATCCTTCTCCTCATTAGATCATAGTGGCAAAAAGGACACGAGAATTAAAGCCTTTAGGACAGAAGTTAGAAAAATACGTGGGAAAATTATCATGCTATTAATCCTCTTTTTCCTCAGCTTTTTCCATTTTTCTGACTGAATTAATGTGTTTTTACCATGGTCAGCATGGCATTAATGTACAATTATTAATCTCTTCTACAGGTACATTTCTTAATTATTCACAGAAATGTGCATTTTGCACAAACTAAGAGCAAACCTAGTTAAGCTGAAAGCATATACAAAAACCAACCAACCAAACAAAACAAAACAATAAACCAAAACCAAACCAAACCAAAACAAAACAAACAAACAAAAAAATAACAATGTGTTTCAAATATTTTTTCCCCTCCCTAAAATGCATCAAAATTCAACTTTTCCTTCTCCTATAACAAGCCCTGTCACATCCCCTGTCCCCCTGACACTTCTGGCCATGAAGGAATCTTCTCATTTTTGCAGCCAGGTGACAAAAGCTCTGCAGCTTTATCTAACCCAGATAAACAAACACCTGCCACGAGTTAGCTCCTATCTGATAACAAATTCACAGTGATAAGGCTACAATCAATTCTCATCAAATCTCGCTCTGAGGTGGTTTTCAGAACCTGACACACCATCACAGAGTGCAGTCATGCTGACTTTGAAAAGTTGGCTTAAACTGCTGTCCATTAAATTCTGATGTTATTCGACATTCAGGCTTTTTTATCTTCTATTCAAATTTAAATTAATTGTTTTCTCAGACAGGTACGGGATTCTGTACACCAGAGAAATGTTCCTTACAGCAATTTTATGGAGAAAAAGAATCAACCCATGATTTTTTTGAGATCATGGAATACCCTGAGCTGGAAGAGACCCACAAGAACCATCAAAGTCCAACTCCCATCCCTGCACAGGACACCCCGAGGATCCCACTCTGCCTGTGAGCATTGTCCAAGCACTTCTGAATTTTGGCAGGCTTGGGGCTGTGCCCACTTCCCTGGAGAGGCTGTTGCTGAGCAGGGGGATGGCCCCAAAGCCCCAGAACTGTGAGTTTCTGCAGGACCCCGTGCTCCCACAGAGCCCCTCGTGATGGAGGGAAGCCAAAGCAAAGCTGGGTTCCTTCAGCCCCGAGGCATCCCAGCTGCCCAGGGCTGCTGCTGGGGGTTCCTGTGGTGTCTCCACGGTTCTCCCACACGTGGGAGGATCTTCCTGGCCTCAGGGACACGTCAGGGACCCTTCCATGAAAATCCCCAGTGCCCTCAAACCCCAGGGATCAAATGATCCTGGGACAATGCCACGGGGTCCCTGCTCTCCTGCAGCCCCTCTCCTGGGCAGGACTAAGCACTAGCCAGGCTGCTTCAAGGAGAAATGCAAGCTTGAAAGATGATTTAACTGCAGCCAGATCACTTGGAATTATTTAGGAGAGAGTTAGAGGAGAAGAGACAGCTGCTCACACTAGAACCCAGGATGAAATACTTGTTTCATTGAACACTTCCCCAATACTTAGGGAAAAAACATCCCTGCCGTCAGCAAAGGTCCAGCAATAGAAATAAAATCTGCATATGATTTATACCTAAATGGAAAGCACAATATGCTTTGAAATTCCCATATGTACGTAATTTCTTATTCATTAAAGGATAACAAAACTTACACTAAGCAATTTAGAACTAATTTATATTTCAGTGGCAGAGGTTTGATTAAGAGATACCACTAATACTAAAGCACTAGGATCAGCTTCTGGTTCAGATATAATGTAATTTACAGGCATAATTTTATCTCAGGCAAGGAGAGGCCTTTCTTAGAAGAAGATGCTGCAATTATTAATTGTAGGGGTATTTCTTGGACATAAAGAGAAACACAAATTTTCTGCCCTGCTTGGCTATTCAGAGTCTGCTACAAAGAGATGAGTTCTGAAGAACAAGTGGTGTCATTTGGCAACACAGCATTTTTTCTGACTAGAGACCAGCACAAAAGCTGCACTATTTTACTCAGATGAAAACTTTAGAAAGCTTTAAAACCAAACCCCATCTTTTATAAACAAAACGCTATTGGTATTTAATTTAAAGTCAATGGTGGTGTAGTTAGAAAGAACTCACTTTCTGAGTTTAAAACTGAGTTTAAATCCATAGTTATTAATAAATATTCCCATGTGTAATCCTACCTGTGATACCTTCAGGATATAATGCAGATTCCTCTCATCACCCAGCAGTTACTGATGGTGTAAAACAGACACAAACATCCAGCTCAGGTTCCTCTACTGCCCTAAAGCACGCAGCCAGAAGCTGTTTAAAGAGCTGCAATACCTAAACTGGCAAAAAAGCTTTGATTCTTACAAGGAAACACATTTTTTCCATTTCCTCCGAGGATGTTCCTATGCCTGACCTGAGGGAAATTCCCAACAGAATGGGAACACCCAGGACTGATGATTTAAAATGTTGTTAAAAATTGGTTTTGTTGCAAAAGTTTGCTTCAAACGGAAAGAGGGTTGGTTTAAATCAGATATTGGGAAGGAATTCTTCCCTGGGAGGGTGGGCAGCCCTGGCACAGTGCCCAGAGCTGCCCCTGGAGCCCTGGCAGTGCCCGAGCCGGGTTGGACACTGGGGCTGGGAGAACCTGGGATGGTTGGAGGTGTCCCTGCCATGGCAGGGCTGGATGATCTGGAATTCCAACCCAAACCAATCTGTGATCCCATCCCTTTGATTTTATAATTCTGTGATTATTTCTCAAGGTGCTCCCCATTGTTTCCACCTTTTATGACCTTGTCAGCACTGCCCTCCATCCGAGCAAATTCTTCTCATTCCCACTGGCAGTTTTGTTCTAGCCCAAAACAATCCCAATTATCCCATTGCATAAGGCCCCCAGCTCCAGAGAAATTTGGCATATGGAAGCAAGGATCCTCTAAAGCATTAAAAGTTGCAGCTACATTTTCCTCTGGAGAGGCTTGAAAACAGAAATATTGCAAACTAAGTGTTGGCATTTCAGGATGTTCACGGCTGTGTTCAATTTTAACAAGATTTAGCAAATTTGCCCTCCTCAGTCAGGAAACTCAGCTGAAAAACTCTGTATCAATCTTTCAGATAGCTGAATAATTCCCTAATTCCTCTGTGTAACTCAGGTAACAAACAAAAAGGTTGCAGAAGCATGAAAACTTTCAAGTTTATAATCATGGCATATACAAACAGCAGCGTTATATTAGATGTGTTTCTGTCACCAGATTTCCAAGGGAAAAATGGCCAATAAATTATATTTTTATTATTATTTTGGGGTGCTGTTGCAATTTGTCTTTTCTAAAACCTAATTAGGCTTATGTATCATACACCACTCAAAATTGCTCTATCTAGCCTGGAGTTAGTCTGATTTGTTCCATTCCAGGGTGAGTATTTTCCTTCTAATACTTCTCCTGGGAAGCTTTAAGCAAGAGAGACACATTTCCATTAGGATTGCTTCACTATACTACTCACACCAAATGCTGGGTGTTAGTATATTCTTGTATAATATAATTGCTATGTGTTTGGGAAAAAAAAAAAAAGAAAAAAGGAAAATAATAACAACAAAATCTTCATTACCACTGGAAAAAGTATAAGTTTTTTTTCAACTAATGCATCACTTCTGACAATTTTGTTATTTATGAACAAGTTTGAATCATTTATATGAAAACTGAGACAAATCAAGATATGCAAAAAACCAGAGTATGCTTTGTTATTTAAAACAAAACCCCAGACATAAAGTATTTGTGTCAGGTATGCCTTAATGAATTATAACCCTTTCAAAGTCTGTTTGGAACATTTGAGAGAACACAGATGACAACCAAGAGTATTTTTGCTTTGGATTAAGAATTCATTGGCTTGGGTTTTGTTTTTTGAGCAGAAATTCTCCATCTCTGTGTTGCTTACTTTGCTAAGAGGATTTATTTGTGTGTCTTACTTTTTATTCCATGCATTTGATAAGGGTGCAGCTTTCCTGCTTGGCATTCCCATGGTATAGAAGGCAGACACCAGAAATCCAAAGAGGTTATTTGCTGGAAGGGAAAGCTGGGAACAAAAAGTTTAAAATATTTCATTGTGTCACAAAGAAGTGTTTTGACTTTTTACATTCAAAACATGTTATAATTTTATTATTTCCAAACACAATATTTCGTTGCCCCATCTGTAGAATGCAAATAAGATTTCACCTGGTTTGGTATTTATGTAAACTTTTTTTTTTTTTTTTTTTTTTTTTTTTTTTTTAAACACCAACTGGCAGCAATTGCTGGGTTTGATTGGTTGGTTTTGTTCTTGGTTTCTTTGTTTTTTGGGGTTTTTTGGGTTTTTTAATGCACTGAATTGGTTTCAATAGCTGTCCAAGCCCTTCCATTTTTCATAGAACAATGAAAATAGTCTGCCAGAAAAAGGCAGGCCAAACTCTTTCTAATGCACTTTAAACTCAGATCACAGAGCTCTGCTGGACCTCACGAAAAGCACATTTCAAGCATTCATGTTCGTTTTCCTTGGATACAATGCAGCTGCTGCCCCAAAAGGTGTGACTGCAGCATTTTATATTTTTTCTTTCTTGTGTTATTAAAAGCAACTGGATCACTGAAACAAAATATATTCATGGGATGGCCATGGGCCAAATAATTTCCCAAAGTGGGAATGATTTCTGGTAACTGTGACCAGATATTATTAATCCTTCTGCTGTTAGTTGCAATGATGCAATGATGAAGAATTCATGTGTTATTAATGAGGAGGTAATGCTCTATATACTTCACAAAAATTCCACTAAAATTGGCCAATCCGTGTTTTACCAGTGTTTTAAACTGTTAATTTGTTTTTAAGAGTAAACCTAACACAAGTTAACAAATGTTGTTTTAAGTAAGGCTGAGGCCAGCGATTTTCCAGTGACCTTCCTGGCTCCTTTGGAAAGCTTTGCCAGCTCATTCAGTTACAAAATGAAAAGGCAGAGTGCCTTCAAAACAATTATAAAAGCTGCCAATAAATTTCATTCACTCTTCTTACTTAAACACGAGGTCAGCAAGGAGAAAAAAAGAGTCACTTTGAGGTCCATTACACCGGTTTTCCATTTAAGGGGCTGTAAACCATAAAAACAAGCTTTGGATTAGTGTGGGCAGCTTGAGGTCTCCCCAAAATGTTTGGATTTTGGAGGAATTGTTCTTTCTACTGGAATGCAGATCTTCTAAAGGAGTCTGAAATGGGGTACCCAAGTTCAGTGGTACTTCGATATTATTATTATTATTATTATTATTATTAATAATAATTATAATATAATAATAATAATAATAATAATAATAATAATAATGATCCCCCCTCCTCTTCTCGTGCCTGGGGACACTTTGATTCAGAGCACTCAGGCTGACCTCAAATATTGGACAGCAATTCTATCATTTCAGTGAAATTAGGTTGGTTTGGGCAAAATTTTCAGGAATTTATGGTTGAGTGAATCCAGAAATGCCAATATACACATCAAGAAAATTCTGTTTTCATGAAAACTGAAGATTCCACGCAGAAAACAAAAATACTTCTCAAAAGTGGGCGAAGGGAGAAAAAAATCTGAGGAAAATATTTCCCTCCATTTAGTTGTTCTTTTGAATTGCACATTTAACACAACAAAAATCCTCTGATCTCAGGATGAATTCTCCAGGGCTCCTCCATGGGAAAAGCCAGTGAGCCAAACTGCTCTGCCCCCACACCAGCTCCCCTGGCTATTGCACTGTCACTGAGAAAATAATCTTGGGCAATATTCACCCAGATATTTGGAGTTTTAAAACACCAAGGGGCCAATTAAACTGTTTCTAAACTCTCTGGAAGCTGGGCTTTGGTCACCTTTCAAGGCAAAAGAGAAAAAAATAAGTGTTTATTTAAATTTCTTAAATTGTTAATGACTTAATGCAGATATTTTAGCTTAGTTCTATCTCCACTTAAGTAATGAATTTAAAAAAGAATAGGTTTAAAGTGCTCAAGCACTTTAGAGGTAGAGTTCTTTCTCTAACTTTAACTAGAGTTAAGAGATGTTTTGGGGTAATGTTGTGATCTAAATTGTCTCTCAAAAGAAAATGACAGTCTTTTAAGTTTGATTTTCTAACAAATCTTACAAGCATTCTGCATGATAATATTCTGCTTAAGAAACCTACATTTGTCTTTCTCATAAAGCAGATGTAAGATTTTACTACCACACTAAAATTCTTCCTTATAACACTATACTAAAACTGCCCAAAAAACACTTTGAAATTTGGTGTTCAAAACACACAGGCAGATCTTCCACTGTAATGGGAGCTGTAAATTCAAGTTCTGAACCTTATAAAAAATTTGATGCACATGTTCCTGTTAACCAATTTGTTTTGTAGAGTTAGCCAGAAAGAAAAACCCCCAAACCCCCAAACATTTTACACTCACATCTTCAGTGTAAACCAGCCAATTTCTGTTTCCTACATGCCTGAGAAGTATTTGCATACTATATAGGTAGAAAAATATCTCTCATGAAACCACTAAGCAAGGCAAAACTTGCTCTAGCGATGATTTATTTCCCGATATTTTTCTTCAGGAAGGAAAAAGCAATGCTTGCAAACTACAAAATATGCAGCCCCTTTAAAACAACTTCACTTAAAAGAGGCACAAGTGAAAAATAATTTTGTTGGAGCCCATGCAAGCATTGATTTCAGTCTCCAGGCAATGCACTGCTCTGTGTATTTGTCACAATTCAATTTACATCCACAAGCAGCAGAGGATCAGCACAGCCTCTCCCAGCTGGCAGGACTCAGCCAAAAACATCCAGGGGAAGCCTCAGCCTGACAGCACCAGGCAGGACATGGCTTGGCAGCAGCTTTTGGCTCCCACTCGCTGGCTGGAGGATGATGCTGACAGAAAAGGGGCATTACAATTGTCCCTCACCCCACTGCCAATCCCAACCGTAGGAAGGTTTGCTCTGGCTTTTCCCAGGAAATTAAAATTTAATCTCCATGGGATAAATATATTAATTTTTGGGGGGGGGGGGTTGTGTTGATGTCGTGCCTACACCACCAAGACCCCCAAGAAATCAAAGCCCAGGATGCAGAGAAGGATCTCGGTGCTCTCCTCAGATCCCGTTGTGCAGGGTCTGCACATCCTCCATCATCACTGCACCCTCCTCAGAGCACATTGTTCAGAAAGCTGCTGTTTCCACAAGCCAAAATGCCTTTACTTCCATGAACCACACAATAATGTTATTTTAAAGGCCCTCCAGTTTTTAATTTCCTTGTGTTTAATGGCCACACCATTTCAGAGCTGTCCCCACCTCCCGAGGTGCAGAGCCGTGTGACACCAACAACAGCTGCCATAATCTGGTTTTCCCACTGAAACCAGTGACACAGACATCATATAAATTCAGAATGGACTCTGCTTTATAAAAAATAATGCAGCCTGTCCTCTGTGCCCAGCAGTTGCCAGAGCAGGGCTCTGATCACATGAAGCAGGGGAGCACTGTGGAGGCTCTGGGCACGATTCCACCTCATCCCATCCTCTCCAGCCACCTGAGCCCAGCCACTTCTGATCTGCTGCAGGGGTTTTGCTGGAAGATGGGAACACAGAAATGGATTTTCTGTTCCTTTCCTTGCACAAATGCTGGGATCAGGGAGAGCTGAGGAGGAGAGAGGTGGAGAAGAACCCATCCACCCTGCCCACCTCCTGTGTCCCAGAAGCTTCCTCGATGTTTCAAGGACATTTGGACAAGTGAAAGCAAGAGCAAAGGAATTATGAAAAATGAAAACAAAATAGACAGTTAATTGGCAAAACATGGTCAAAATTTAGTCATGGTTTTCAACCTGTTTCTTGAAGCACAATGGAACACTTCAGACTAGTAGCACAGTTAAATTTTCTCAAAATATAAAGCTAGCCAGATTCCCTAAAAGAACTTCCCCCATCAGAATTGGAACAGGAATAATAGAAAATGATTAGCATTCTCAACATCAGATAATTTAAAATCCCAGGGACTTAATATAATTTCCTACTCCTATTAGGTAAAGCTGTGTTAAATCCCTATTCAGCAGCCCCTATTATTCTCAGGCTGTGCCCACCTAGAAAACAATTCCAGCCTTTTACAGGAAACAGGTCCTAAACCCACTATTTTGCTCTGGTACCTGTGGTCATTTTTTATACTTGTTTTGCATTCAGGCTGCTACAAAAAGAAATACAGAATGGAAATCAGGCCTGCTGCATACATCTTAAACACTAAATCTGACTTTTAGAAAATCAAGGTTATGTTTTTCTTCCTATGTAAAAATCCAACTGCATTAAAAAGTTCCCAAGGTTTCAGCAACACCAAAATTACGACTAATTTATGAAAACTGTGTTAGTGCCTGCAAACCTTTGTTGTAAATTATGCATGCGAGCATGGAAATGCTAATGAAAAGAGGATTTCATTTACAAATGATTAGTACAAATTCAGCAGTCACTATAGTTATGTTGCTCTAATTTATTTTCTTGTAGAACATGCTCTTTGCCAGGTTTGGGCCATTTATTTCTACACTTTCCGACATCAACTTCTCAGACTTTAATGTCATATTATCTTTTTTATCCAAAGAAATGTTCATTTTCTTTCCAGGCCTTAGTAAAATGAAGTCCTTGGGTTCAAAAGGTAGCTCTTTTGATTGAAACATTTGTAGAAAGGCTGCAATAAAAGTGATGCCCTTTTACACTCAAGGAATTGCTGAAATTACTGGGATTTCTACTGATGTGTTGAAGAAAATGCCTGTAATCAACTTCACCAGAGCTTATAAAAATTTTTCCACTCAGCACACGGCTTTTAATTCTTTTATTTTAAGAAATTCCCTCGCTATGTACATTAGGATTTTGGTAGGAAATAGACCTCCCTAAAAAAAAGATAAAAAAGCAAAAAAACCCTCAGTGAGTCAGCATTCCAAAATCATTCTAGAGACCTTTAAATGAGAAGAATCCATAGTGAAAGGCTAAATCATTATTTTTTTTTCCCAAAGATCCATGTTGGCTGGAAAATCAATAATGCCTTATATGAAACATATCCAAATGGAAATGAAAACATGGGTTCTAGGGAGTCATAAAAACATATTGTAGAAGTCCCTCCAAGATTTATTATTAAAGAGAGGAAATGGATCTTTTGCAGGGGTGGTGATGTTCTGTGGATGGTGTTAGAAGCATTTGAGGTAGAAAAAATATTTTCTTCTGCAAGGGAATTTGCTACTTTCTGCTAAATCCTTTAAAATATTCCAGGCTGGGAAATTTCAGCCCCAAGATCCTGTGTTTAGAAGCAAAAGGAGACTTTTGTCCTAGTTTTTGTGTTTTTTAGCAGTTGGGCAGAAGGCTCACAGAGGAAATTTGGTCAAGCCCATAAAAATATTTGCTAGCCTGGGAAGCCTGAGGAATTCTACAATTGATCCTATAATTCTGGCCTGGAAAACAGGCCACACAACCCTACAAAACCAGCCTGTGAGCAGACTATTAAAAAAGACTAAAGTTGGTGACAACAGAGTTTAGGCTTTGCTCAGACAATGATTCTGGCTGCATGACCCACCCAAAGCAAACACATCCATAATGTGCAGTGCACATTTGCCTTTGACAGCTTTATTTGTTCATTAAACATTTATGTTAGATGGCTTTTAGCATCCCAGTCCATGATATTCATCTAAACTTGGCTAGAAAATTAACAGCCTAAGTAGTCCCATATTTTATCATATTAACCTCTCTTTGCATTTTTACTGAGCAGTTGGGATAAAAAAAAACCCTGGCCTAAATCACACATTTCAGGATGGAATTTAAAGAATGCTTTTTGATAACATTAATTGTTTAGGATTTTTTTTTTTTTTTTTCATATGATGTGGTAGAGCTCCTTTCTCTGATAACCTGGTAACAGCAAATTGATTGCAATCACTCAGCCTAAAATGGGATTTCTTTTATAAGCAAATCAAGAACACGACTATTGGGAAAGGTTTAGCTATCAAATTAACATTGTAACCTGCTTGGAGACTATTTCCTACCAAATAGTGTGTGGAAAGATTTCCAGGAAACTCATGCTATATATAGGACTTTAAATAGCGTTTAAAAACAATTATTCATACACTTGTAATTTCTTGTTCTATTAGCTAAATGCATCTCCTGCAAATCCAGCTAAGTGAAGGAGCAGGGAAGAAGGGAGAGAGCGAAATACTTCCTATAATTTGATGATCAGAATAATCAGTAGTTATCCTAAAATTGGCAGTGTTCTTAAGAATGTATAGCAATTAAGATTTTTTTCATTTTAAATTATTTATTGTATGAAATAGTATCAAGGAATTACTCAAGGAGACGTTTTGAGGGTTTACATGAAACATGTGTGCCTGAAAACAAGAAAATCCCCAAAGGGACCTGCAGGCTACAGAAAGGAAAAGGAACTGTGGAATCTGTGGGATTTTCCAAGGGCATCCCCCTTTTCCCTCAATGACATTGTGAAGACTTGCCAAACATTTTGAATTAAATGGGATTTGCTGATCATTTTAAATGTCTTTAAGCTTAATTTAGTGATATATTTGCATCCAAACAATGAACATGTGAAGGAAAAATTGGTGCCAGGCATGGCAGTTTCAAAAGGCGCAATGTACACAAGACATTTTCTGAGACATTTTCAGCAAAAGTGATTTTTAAAGTGTCTCTTTTAATTTTTTATATTCTTTACAAACTTTTTTGCCTGTGAATTTGCTGTGTGTAAGGCACCAGTCACCAGAAGCTCACTGTATCACAAGGCAATAAATACCTGTTTTCAGAGAAATGGTTCTGTGCCCAAGCAGCCAACAAGGGAAGGTGGAGCAGGAGGATGCTCAAGAAGCAGTACCCAGCAAAGCCTGACCCCTCTCCTGCCTGGCCAGGCACAGAACTTCATCGTGCTCACAATCTCCAAATTCATGGCTCAGAAAACTCTCAGAGAAATATTAAGAAAACAAAACCAGGTTTGCAACAAATTATGGGGAGGTTAATCGAGAAATGGGAAAGCTTGAAAGCAGTAATAATTACTGCTGCAGGAGAGCACAGCATCAGTCAGCTGTCAGTCTTTCTTACTGCTCTTTTCTCTGGAAATCTACATTTTAATTTCAGTCTTCTATGCCCATACAATCTTTGGCTGTTGCTTGCTAAGAAAACAGAAGTAATCAGGTCTTAGCCACATGAAACAATGATTTGTCTTCCAGGACAATTCATCTGCTTTGCTTCCCTGCAAATCAAATCCACCGAAGTTGAGAGCCTTCCATAATGACACAGACGAGTTGAAAATTTGGTTGTGATGTCAATAATTTCACACAACACTGACAGTAACTTGATAAGGTGCTGCCTTTATCAGATCTGTCCCATCGTTAACAGAAACTGCCTCTGAGACGAGTCCACATCTCACAGTCTCCCCATTTCTGGGCTCTCACCTGTTCAGCTGCTCCTCAGTCACACGTACTTAATTTTATTCTTCTGTCAACTAGCTTAAGCATTTTGATGCACAATTTTCTTACCAGGAAGACAATATTATTGTCTATGGGCAAAAGCCATTCCTCACATGCTGAGCAGCAGCTGCAGTTGTGAGGACAGGCTGGGAAAGGGGAGCAGGGCAGGGAGAGCTGATGGGATGTGTCAGGTACTGGGCAGCCAGAGCATCATCCCAGTCCTGAGCTCTCAGTTTAAATATCCTTTATGGGAAGCAGAAATGAAGACATGGGGGAATAGCAGCAAGGAAAATGATGGATGCACAACACACATCTCCCGTGTCCGTGCGCCTTCAGGTTTTCTGCAGTAACTTTGTCATCTGTCAAATCTTTTGCTGGAAAGAAACTTCCATCGAAGCTAGGGGACCCAAAGGTTTCACCCCTCAGTGTGTCACCAAATTTTGGATGAACCCAGTTGTTGCTGTCGGGATGCTTGTGACACAGAGAGTAACGACCAAAAGTTTCCAAGGCAGAAAAATCTTTTAACAGCATATTTCCTTTTATATATTTCTTTCATCAAAGGCATGCACTTCACTCATTGGTTAGTAAAAGGTGTTTTTGCTTGTCCATCAAATCTCTCTATTCTTGGTTAGTTTACATATTTTGTTCACTGATTCCCACGAGACAGATTACTTGTTTATTGCAGGTGCAGTGGTTTTCCACCCAGGAATAGTTTGTTGTGTTGATGAACTCTCATTCCCAAGACTGTTTTCATATGAGAATTTGCAAGCCACTTAGCTGCACATAGGAGTGATGAGCCAGCTATTAATTTAGCCTGATTTTATGAGGCCTTTCTTTTATAATTTATCTACCTGTCTACAACACCCAGTGTCTCTAGAACATTCACGTGCATCTAACACAGGGCAGAATCACCTTCACTGGTGAAGGATTTGTAAATGCTCTTGGGAAGGGAAGGATCCAGAAGATCTGTTCCAGAAAATGAGACATTAAAAGCCTTCAGGGATCCCAGCCTAGATTAGTGAGCATGTCTTGACTGAAGAAGCTGTAGTAGTAACAGCTATGAGATTGACAGAAAAGACATTTTCCTCCTTCTCTTCTCCCCCAGCCACCACACACCTTCTGTGGGAAGTGGCCTCTGTGACAGAATGCAGATGGATGATTGGCAGTGCACAGTGCAAATATCAGGTTGGCATTTCAAAAAACTGAGTGGATTCTGAGGAAGCTTGTAAATGCTCACAAAGATACTGATAAGTTTGTTCTTCGCCTTATTGGTATAAAAAAGGCATTCAGGATGACAGAACAGGGTGATGAATGAAATGCAAACACTTTAGTCAGGTATTGTGGGCCAACATTTCCTGAGTTTCTCATACTTCAGCTCTGGCATGTTGAATATTGCACTTCTCCAGTGGAGCTTAACTTCTTCAGCACCAAGGCAGCCAGAGCAGCATTTATGATGGTATCTGATTGATTCTCATAAAACTTGTTATTCAACATACACAGTTAAATTGAATTTCTGCTGCTGATGTGTCACTGCCAGGGAAAGCACCTTCTCCAGTTCTGCATGAGTTCCTGAGGTGCTGCTGCCTTCCCTCCTGTCACAGAAAACTTCTCTGCAGTACAAGTTCAGTGATTTAACTGGGGCAACAGTGCAGCTGCCTCTCCTCAGTTCTTCATCTGTGTACACATTTCATCCACAGCTGCACATTGCACACAGAATTCAGGGGAAAAAAGAACCTTTTAGTGAAAGCCAGTCTCATTTCTATAATTTTTCTAAGTAGAGTTGTGATGAAATCTCCATTGCCTATTGCAAGAACCAGGGGAAGCCTCTTTAGCTTCTATAATGCAACATGACTTTATTAAAGGCTTTGTAATAAAAGACTTGGATGAGAGTGCAATGCAATGTCTGATAGAAATTTCAATATCTATACCCATCTGTCAATAAAAGCCAAGGAAAAAAAATGCAGCCCTGTTTCTGTTAATCTGATTATCACAAAACCCTCCATAATATTTCCATCTGGTTTTTCCAGTGCCAGGAAGGCCTTTGAAATTAATACCTGGAAGGAAAGAATCCAGATGAGAGCAGAGGTGGGGTCAGTTTTCTGTGGTGACCACCTAGGGCAGGGGTGCTGAGGGCTGGCAGGGGGGCATGGCAGAATTAAGGGATACTCAGAAAGTACAAACACCTTTTATTGAGAGTTTTAAAAAGGGGTCAGCAAGATGCTAACCGATTCTATCCCATAGATAATCCAACACAATATATATTTGTCTCAAAACTGTGTATTTCGACATTTTAGAGGAAAAAGAATCTAGATTACTTGAAGATTTTTTCTCACTAAGACATTTTTTTTTCTTTTTAACACCTGAGCCTAATGGAATAGACATAAGAAATAGACTACTAAAAGAAGTTCCACAGCCTCTCTGCTCCATAAGAAAACCTAATGAACTTGAATTTTAATCTTACTTTTTCATTAAAAAAATGTTTTTAATGTTTAATTTTTGCTTTTCGATGCTAAATGACTGAAAGAGCCTAAAAAATTAGCCTAGCCTAAATTGGGAGCAATCACCATGTTTTATTAACTGTGAGGATCATCTTCTGGAGAGCAATCACAAAACTATTGAATATTTTACTTTTCTCATCTGTGATCTTTTCTTCTGTCTCATTAGAAAACAACCCAGTGAATAAATCTTTCAGTGCCCAATTCTGTGCATTCAGCTCCCATTAAACGCATTGTAAGAGAGCTCAGCATCTCAAAAGGACTGACTCTCATCTGCCTCAGCTCTCCTGCAGTCTCCAGCACCAAGTTCCTCTCAATCTAACAAATAAATTCCCAAGTTTTTTGTTTTTCAGTTTGATGTGCATCCGTGTTCTTTTCCTGTGCTCTTTATATCACCCAGCCACGTGTGATGGATACACATAATTGAACTGAAGGTAGCTGATTATCTGATACACAGGTTGATAGATATTTTCTGGAGCTCCAAATTAAACATGAGTAAACAACCAGAAACCAGATTTTCCCCAGGGAAAGAGAAGAAGTTGAAATTTTCCACTGAAAATGCTGTGGGTTGTTCCTTTAATCCAAATGCTGCAGTTGCTCTTAGCAGGAAAAAAATCAGAGCCTTAAAAATTCTGCTCTATATTGTATTAGGGGAGAATTTAGGTATTATTGTACTAATGCTTATCACTCAGACAGCAGCACAAATCTCTTTGTTATTTTATCTTCCCTCTCTCCTTAGTTTTCAGAGGAGTTTAAAACTGATTAGCCCCTGGGCTCTTTTGCAATTTGTGGTAGTGCAGGAGAGCATGGCTCCAGGAGCTGTGTAATCCCATTGTCTGTGCCACACGAGCTAGGATTACACGGAATCCCATTTCCTCTGATCACAGCAGGTGCCAGGAGAGGTGCACAAGCAGGGAATTGTGGCTCAGGAGATGTTCTCTGATAACACCCAGCAGAGCTCTGGGTGTGAGGCTCCCGGTGCCCCTGCTTGGGCAGAACCTTCGGGGAGTCACAGGTCACCTCAGAAACGAGTGGTTTTGATCAAGCTGCAAACACCTGCACTTCAATAATTCACCACAGCTCTGTCTCCCCTTGCTGCCAGTGACCCTCTTTGTCCTGTGCCAGGGCCCTCACAAATGGCAAAGGACTGATCATTTCTGACCAGCAACCCCAAACTGCCACCCAGGGAAAAATCCACCTGGCCTGGGAGCACTCTGCTGGTCTGGGGGGCACTGGGAAAGAGGAGCTGAGCTCAGGAACTCCCTCAGGGCCACACATGTTCCTCAGGCTAGGTACAAAGATGGTTTTACTGGAAATGCTGCTTAGAACAGGCAAACCAACCTCTTAGGTGGTGATTTTTTGCAGGGGAGGTCTGCTCCTTTCTCGTTTGAAGTAGCCTGTGAAGCAATTCTGATGGTATTCTGTAATAAAACATGAATATAAACAGAAAAACCAAATTCTATCTTGGTGGAAAAGTAGATAAATGCATTTCAGGCTAAAAAAGTGAAAATAAAGAAACATTAAGTTGTAGAGATCCTATTAGGATTAGTTCATGATCATGTCTAATTTTGTCTTTAGTTTTCATTATGGGAACAAATTCCCATACAACAAAGGAATTGCTGTTCTGACATCTAATGATTGACTTTGGCATTAGTATGAATAAGTTGTCTCATGCATGCAGAAAATACCACAAACATAAGGAACATTTGAAACACATTTCTGCCACTTTAGTGGGTGTGTTATCTTTTAAGAGAACTTTTTAAAAAGAAAGTCCATTCCATGTATTTTAGTGAAGTTTAAAGTAGATTTAGAGCTGCAATTTGCAGATTGCCAGAGTGCATTAGCCTGATGCCTGGCTAACATATGGCCCTGCACCTCTGGGGGAGGATGAGCCAAGGAAGGGGCTGGAAAATGAAGCCCAAAGATCTGAAGCTGATCCACTGTGTATAAATAAACCATCCAAAAACCTGAAACCTGGCTATTGAGGAAGTTACAGATTCTGGTAACAGTAAAAAAACAAAATCTGAAAGAGGTGAAAGAGGAGCAGAGATAGCTCCTTTTGAAAATAAATCTTGGTCTAACATGTTCAGTGTGGCAGTGCAGAGATGAGAGCCTGGCCACTCGCTCTTATCCTGGTTTTGGGAGGAGAAGCAGCAGTGCAGAGCCATAATTACCAGCACACCTCCTTGTAAAGCATGCCCCAGCCTTGTGCTGCAGCACAGCTTCACTGCAATCACTTTCTCATGCCATTACTGCCCCTACCATTCCTTTCTAATGGTTTGTGGCTTCTTTCTCCACAGACCTTCATTTTCATCCTTAAAGATGCCATTTTCATTTATACTGAAGGGCTGAGACTATATTTGGCTGAGTTTACTCTCTTCTAGACGCATTAAACAATGAAGAGAAGAGAGTAAAGCTTGTTTGCTAAAATATTTTCCCAAATTTCACTGTATCCCATGGATTTTGGGATGAACAGAGAGTAAAACAACCACATCTGCTCCACAGGTCCACAGCTCTTCTCAAACTGCCCTGTCCCTGTCTCCCGTCCATCTGCAGGTGCTTTGAGATACCAAGGCATTGTTTATCTCTAGACACTTTGCTTGGATCATCTGAAGATGATTCTGCTTAGTCTAAGTGGGCTTTTCCTCCTTCTCACCATAAAGAGGGGAGTGGGAGCAGCAGGGGGGTAACTCAGAAGGGAAAACCCTTCACCCTCACATGGATATCCAGGGACAGCAGGCAGGGGCTCTGACTCACATGAGAGGAGATTCATCTGCTGGAGGCAGCTGGATCTGCCCCCCAGCCATGGGCTGACCTTGCTGTTTATCACTCATTCACAGGCAGCAAGAATCATAGCAGGTGAAAGAGAGCAGAGAGACGTGAGATAAAACAGGGAATGAAGCAAAAATGGAAAAACTTAACGTCTGTCAAGTGTGGGAACATTTATAGATCCTAATGCAAATGTGCACTCTAAAGCCAACTTTCTTTGTTAGAAATTGTCATATTTTCCCTGGAGATGCTACACAAGTGCAGGTAGGAAGCAGCAGATCTTTGTGAAGCAGGATGACACAGCTACTGCTACCTCCCAATTAAGAATGGAAGGGAATCTCTCCATCAGGCACTGCAGCTATTAAGATGCAGTTCACACCAAGCACGTCTCTGAGAAGTTTGCAGTCTGTGAAAGCGAAGGTGAAGGTCAAGGAGTAAGCCACAGAAACCTTGGCTACCTGCAGAGTCTGCAATCAAGATGTGTGGAGTTGATGCATTCTCATATGATCCCCTGAAATGATGTCTTTTCTTCCCTAAATGTGGTCACTGCATTGCTGATCACCAGGGCTTTGTAGTACAGAGTTCTGAGGTGATTTATAAAACTCATGTTTTCAAGGCAGCTCATCAGGGAGTTGAAGCAGCTAAGATGTTGATAATCACTAGACCTGAAGCAGATCTGACAGCCAAAATACCAGTCTTTCTCAAAAAACTTTTTTCTCAGAGGTATTTGCTATAAAAACTTTGGTTCATCTGTAGTCAAAAGCAGTGCTGGTATTTGTTGTCTGGATTTCACATTGCCTTGCTAAGCCCCCTGCCCATCACTGCCTTCTGGCTTTAAGGCAGGGCTAGAAAAGATTCTAGCCCAATAAATTATCAACAATATTTCCCATTTAAAAATTACTCAGTCACAACGTGATTTGCATGAACATTCAGCAGAAAAATCCTTTTTATCTGCTAGAAGTTTTTTTCTCCATACAGTGCCTTGTTTAGGCACATAAACATCCTCACCCCATTAAATATCAACAGTTTCAAATAATCATCAGAGCACAATTTTTTTTTGTTTAAATAGAGCTTTGATCCTGAAGAACTAAATAACTCAGATGAGTCACATGAGACTGCTAATTCCAGCCACACAAAACCCAGGAAAGCTCTGCAATGAGGGCAGATCACACCAAGCTTTGAGGGAGCAGCTTCCCCACTGGTGGTCACAGACACACAGGTTTTGGATCACTGACACAAGAGGTGCAAACAAAACTATCTCTCAAAAAAGGCCAAGCAATAGTCAAAACTAAAGAAATGCATGCATAAATAAAAAAAGGAACTGCCTTCGTGCCTGGGGTCAGGCTGAGAGTGGCAGGAGGAGAGCAGCAGCTCCAGGTGTGCTCAGGAGGAGAGCACAGGCTCCGAGTCCACAACCCAAGCACCTGCCATCAAACCCTGAGGCAGTTGTTTTCTCTCAAACCACCCTGTTTTTCAGGACTCAGCCTTTCACTCACTGGAGCACCAAGGTGTTATTCTCTTCCATAGCCCAGGACCTGGGCATGTGGTTTCTCTACTCAGAACCTTTTTGCTAAATAATTCCACAGATTTCAGCAAGCCTGGGGCAAAGCAGGAATAAACAAAACCAGAAAATCTCCATGTAGGGAGGCTGGTTCTACAGAACAAGTGAGCACTTCAGTCACAGCAAAAACATTCCTGCCCTGGACCCCTGAACAAAGGGAAATCAGCTCCCATTATGTCACTTTGGTTGCTGGCTTTTGCCATTGGTTTGAAATTCTGCAAGTCACACTGCTTTTGATACTGGTCCAGCTCCTTTCAGGATCTTCATTTTCAACTTGTCTCTTCACAGGAGGGCTGGCAGGGAGGGCAGCAGGCTCTTTTTATTCTGCATGCTACCTTGCTTCTGCCAGTCTTGTTACCACTAATGATCTTAAATACTTTTTTTTCCAGCGTTTAATCAGGTATAGCATTTAATTGGGTAATCACCTGCTGAAGTAAAAATAATGTTTCTAAGTAATCCATCTGTCTCTGCAACGCAGGAAAAAAAGAAACAAAAAACACAGGTTTGAGCAGGTAGGTGCAAGTGCAGGGTTTGTATTTTGAGGATCAGCTGGTTTGCATGGGAGTTAAGGGAAGGGATTTGCTTCAAAATAAACTTTCCCTCTCTGCTGCCTTTTCTGTTATAGACCAGAGAGAAATTTGGGGAGCTACCTCCTGGTGAGAGAGAGATTAAAAATCCCAACATTTCCTGATGTTTCCATTCTTTCACCCCAGCAAGCAGCAGTGTCCAATGCAGATTAAGAACATTTGGTGACTCTGTTCAGCCCATTCTCATCTTCAGCTTAACATGGCAAAGGTGGCCTAAACAAGACAGCAAAAAAACATTTGGATTTTTTTCAGACAGACAAAGGGCCTTTAAAACCTAAAAGAACTTTTCAAAAACTCTAAACAAGGTTTGTGCACATGATAACATCTGAACTCCCAATACAACTACTTTATACTGTACAATAAAGACACGTTTAGTGTGAAGTAAAAATTTCCCTTGTATGCTACTAGTCTGCTAGGAAATAGGACAAACCAGTTAGGGGGATTAAAAATTGACAGAGAAACTCCGTAACATTCCATAGGAACCCTTGGCATTTAGTATATTCATAAGCTACTTGAAAAGAATGAAGAGAAATATAAGGGGAAAAATTTACTTGAAGCAGAAAACAGCTGAGGCTTCTTCAGCATGGGTAAGGACTCAGTTGAGGGGACATAGGATGACTGACTATATCCTGATAATTCCCCACACCTTGCAGCACAAGATCCATAGGGATGAGAGCATGTGGCAGCAGCTTGAACATAAAGAGCAAAGATGTAAATCAAACTCGTCCTTCAAAATTCAGAATTAAAATGATGGAATACCTTCCAAAAGGACAGGTTGGATGTTAATAGGCAGAAAGATTAAAAACCTCTTAGACAAATGGAAGAGAACTCCCTCAAGTGCTATTAAGCAAAATGGTGTGGATATAATATTCTGGTGAAGAATACAGCAGACAAAAATATGAAAAGTCATACCTAGAGAAATATCTGTATGTTTGCTCTGCTCTAACACTTTTCCTGCAAGCACTTGCTACTGCCTGTGGTGTCTGTTGATTTCTCCAGGGTCAGCTGGACTCTTGGACTGGGCTGCTCACAGCCCTTTGCTCTCAGAGCCCTCTGCCCTTTGCATGTAGTTAAGAGAGTTTCACCTCGCACGGATGCTGGAGCATTTTTCCATCTTCCCTTTCAGCCACTCCACTCAAAAAGGGAGCCTGAAGCTACTGATCTTTTGTTGGCATGGAATGAAAACCAGACAAGAGAGAACAAAGGAGAACTCTAATGATAGTCGAGGGATCCCGTGCAAGCTTTTCCAAAATGTAGAGAAAAAGCAACAGGCTTCGCATAAAGAAAGAACGACCTGAAGCCATAAAACAGTCAAACAAACAAACAAACAAACCAGCAAAAAACCAACCCAGCCCATCCCCAAAACACTTCTCTGTTGGTAGTAAGAAATCTATTTCTAAAAGAAGGATTTTAAAAGCAGCCTAAGTCCGGGCTATGTTCTCACCCTTCCTTGATTAAGAGCAGCACTCAAGGATGACAAGTAAGCTTGTGTTGTACATGGCCTTGTAAATAAAGCATGAGGGAGATAAACTAACTTGTACAACTTTGCTGGGAAAGCTGGGAAATTAATGGAAACCACCTTAGCCCTAAGATAGTTTCTCCCAAATACCAGAGTAAATCAATTTACATAAAAGCCCTGCGCTGCTATTGTTAGCCCACTTCCAGAGCTCCTGCTTCCCTGTTTAAAGTTAGCCTGCACCTACAAACCACAGTGCCATTTCTAGAGAATCCTTCCTCACTTTCCAGCACCATTAAGCCCCTCCAGGATGTGTTTTACCATCCTGCTCATCCACACCTCCCACAGCAGCCTCATCTATCACCCCACGCCTCGAGGCTCGTGTTAATTGACCAATAAAACACACCTGGAGCATATTAATGTTCTAATAAAGCACTCTCCATATTCCGTAAATTTTGTGTTATCAGTTCTCCATCAATTATTTATTGAGGCAGCATAATAAATTATCTGCTGAGCAAGGTGCAATAACATGAGGACAAAACAGTGCGAAATACATTTTATCACCTCCTCGCTGCAGCCCCAGCTTTTGTGCTTTGTACACTGCATATTTATAAGTGCTTGAAGTGAGGGAAGATTGAACTCTTCAGCTCTAAATCTTCATACTCTATTCGCCAAGAGATTGCTTTGTTGAAATTAGCAAAAACCAGGGTTTCTTATAGTATTTACTTGCATCAGGTTCTCTTAATCCTAACCTTAGTGATTCCCTTCTGCAAAGAATCCATAGGTTCATCCTTTGGGAGTCCTCCTTAGCTGACCCTCTATTAGTGTTAATTCACAGAAATATTTCTAATAAGATGCTGTAAGTCCTTTCAGGATTTTTTTTTTTTAAATTTTAATTTCTGTAGAGAATATTTAGAGTATTTCCAAATACAGTTAGCACATAACTAAAATGAGGGTGCTCCATCCCCACAAAATTAAGAACCAGCATGGACTTCAATGACCTTGTCAGTTTTCAAGTAGTTTCTTACTTATGTTGAAAATACTTTGGATTTCTAATAAATGTAATGGTTAAATCCAGGTACAGAAAAAGCCAAGTAGAAAACAGATGAAGGCTTGGAATAATCTCTAATACATAACTTTTAGACAATTCCTGGTTCTTTTCTCCAAGGGGAGGTTAAAATTCATACTGCTACAGTTTGCAGACTTAGATGATTAAAACACAGCAGATCCCTTTTTTTTTCCTTCAGTCTTCTTATTTATTGCTGCCTTTACAAGATAAATGTTTCATGAAGTTGAAAAGAATTAAAATCAAAACTTCCAGAAGTGGCTGAAGTGAAAGAGAAAGGAGAATCAGCAAATGCATGAGTACAAGTTTAAAGTTTTTCCTGTTGCCTCTTGTTCAAGGAATGGTTCTTATGTCAATGGCAATAAAGGGCACAGGAAAAAGGAAAGAGCTGAAGGTAAGCAGAAAATAAAGGGGAGAAAATTATCATCTTTGTTTCTCTCTATTCATTGTGGACATCCACCTGGACAGGTAAAGCTCATGGTATTATTCATAACTCTTGATGGAAAAGAGAATGTTCATCACCTTCAACCCACCACACATTGTTCATTCCAGACTAAAGCATGTCTTAAAACAAAATACAGTAATGGCTGCAGAGCAAACATAAGAGAAATGAAAGCTTTTATTTTCTAGTACATATTCAAAACGTACCTTTAAGGTCACCTTTTTTAACTGTAATTTACTCAATGCCTCAGTTCTGCGTGATGGAAATTGCTTTTGTTGAAATTTTTGCATCTGGAAAAATTTACCCCACCCACGTGGCTCACCCAGACCCAAAAAACTGGAAGTGAAGAGAGGAAGTGACACTCAGCACCACACAGAAAAGTCAGGACAGATATATCTGCAACAGACTGAGGGGATTTATCCACAGCAGAAATTAGATCATGAAGCACGAAACAAACTGTTCCTTCTTGTACAAGAGGGGTTATCAACCATATTCTCTGCCTAAATATTAATCAGTTTGAACTTGCACATGGAAATTATCCCCCAGATGTCTCCAGGAAGGCAAAGCTTCCTTGTGTAGAGACAAGAAGGCAGAGGATGATCTGCAAAATCTCACAGATATTTTAATTTGGTGCAAAATGTTCAAATAGGCAGAAAAACCTTCCACAATGACAATATTCAGAATGTTTTCTGAAATGTCAGAAGCAAACATTAAATATACCGACAATATTTCAATGTAACTATGCAAAACTGGCAGAGCATTCAAAGAATGCCTGGAGAAGAAGGAAACCAAATGTTCTACTTTCATGAAAACAAGACAATAACTCATTTCAAAAGTGTAATTTCGAGGAGATGCAACAAATGCTCAGAAAACAATATTATGGGTTTTGCAAAATATGTGGGATATTTTCTGCAAAATCTAAAAATTATAATTTCCTCAGTAAAGGCTCAAATTACCATTTTCATTCAGAGTAATAACAAAGAGCTTCAATATTACGTGTCAAAACAAACTTACTTTGCACATTCAACCTAATTTTATTTCCTTGTTTGCTTGGATTTTTTTCCTTGAATATTGAAAATGCACCTATGAAACTTGTCACTTTTTACACCGCATACAAAATAAAGACTCCAAACCAAATCCATTCCCAGTGTGAGCATGGCATTGCACACTGGGTCTAAAATAATTAAAGAGTTAACAATAGTGCAATTATTAGTTGTAATTTGAATAATATTTTACTAATATCATTCAGCAGGTTATAGGTTAAGAGTTCTACTATGAGAAATAATCCTGAAGAACAGGTTGTGGCTACTGACTTAATTCTGAAAATCACCTGAAAGGGAAAAAAGTGTTCCCTCACATCTTCCTGATTTGAATTTTCCTATGATTTTAAGGCAAACTGGGAAAAAAAACACCTAATTTTTAATTTATTTTGTTGCTAGTAAGTAATGAAGGTTAAGATGGAAATGGAAACTGAGCAAACTAGAGCTGTTGCTTTTGTGACATTTCAATCTGGTCTAAAAATCAAGATTTTAAGCGTGAAATACTTTGGAGAACTTGCCCATTAAAACATTTATTTTGATATTAATATTTTTAACTTCCTGCTTTCAATGTGCCAAGAACAGCCATTTGAACTGAAGATAAATAATGGCCTAAATCATAGGATATGAGTTTCCAGATCCACGGTCCTATCAGAGAGCAATCACTCTGCAAATTAACTTGTAGGTAAATTAATTATGCTGCCTTATATCTTTCACAAAGGTCCTAATTCAAAGAATTTCATGTTTTCCTTCTGTTTATTTGTGAATAATAGTTAATTATTAACAATTAACAGTTCTATTCACTTAAAAAGCCTTTCAGATAGCATCTAAACCAGGATCAAAGTGAAGCGAGAGAACTTTGAAAACAACATCTGCAAAATCACTTGTTCATTTTCATGTTATGAGAAAGATGAAGTGTGGAAGTGCAAGATTTGAGCTGCACCTCTCTTTGCAATTTCAGTCACTTTGCTGATAACCAAAGTACAGCAAGTTAGGCCTCTTTAAAGACATTTTTTCTCTCTCCCAAATGTATTTTTTTCTTTCTTTTCCCCTTTTGTTTTATTCTATCTGTGCTATTCTTTTGGAAGGTGTTCATATTATTTGAATCAAACACTTCTCTTCCCCCCTCCACTTTTTTTTTTTTTTTTTTTTTTTTTTTTTTTTTTTTTTTTTTTTTTCCCTTAGAATGAGGAATTTTGTTCCATTGAAACAAAAGGCCCAGAACAGATTATAACAGAACAAGATATTTATTTGCTCTGACTTGGCATAAAGTGAAGCATGTGAAATTAAATCCTGCATTACCACGAGAGCCATGCATGTCTCAGCATGGATTTAAACACAGTGGATCTCGTGTCTCTTTTGTTGTCAAATCCTTTTAAACTGGTATTTTAGGACAGCAAATTTTAATAGGATAAAACGACACAAAAGAAAACATCTAAAA
Organism: Sitta carolinensis; assembly: GCA_032173965.1. Lineage (NCBI taxonomy): Eukaryota > Metazoa > Chordata > Aves > Passeriformes > Sittidae > Sitta > Sitta carolinensis. Next base: position 3,190,462 of record CM063286.1, on the reverse strand, counting down.
TAAGAACACTGAAACTCGAGGAAAAAAAATCTCTGCGCCACACAAAGCTCTTTGACTTCTGGCTAATATTTATCTATTATTTCCATGGGTTGTAGAAAGAACTGAGTTATGAATTAATAACAGGATGATTATTTCCACCTAAAACACATCGAGGAAGCTGGAAAAGCACAAACCGTTTTCTCCATTCTGCCTGAGTCAATATTCCCTTTCTGCAGACATTTCAAGAACATTTCAATGGTAATGGACATTAGTACAACACTGGACTGAGCACCAGAACCAACCACGAGCAGAGCTCCTAGGAAAAACCACACAGCAATAGCCAGCCAAATTCATCAGCACATCTATTCCCATCGAGAACTTCTGAAATATTGATTAATTCTTTCTGTTTGCTCTCTCACATCCCAGAAATGGAGCTCTTTCCCCTTGACGACTGACCAAGCTTTTGTGCTGAGCTGCCACACTTTGGAGGGGAAGAGCTTTGCCTCTGGCAGGAACCCTTCAAAGAGTGTTTGAACCTCACCTGGGTAACCCCCGTGGGCAGGATGACAGGGAAATCACATTTTACACAGCTCTGTGTACATTATACATGCATCTATAAGTAGAGAATGCAGCTGTAAATCTGAATGGGCACCAGGGAGAGTGGTGGCATGCGACTGGAGAGAGCTGGATGTCAAAATCTGCTCTTGGCCATGATGTGTGGGGAGGAAAAAGCACCTGGAAATAATGTCTGGGGTGAAGTGAACAGCCACGGGAGGCAGGTGGAGCTCACGTGGTGCCATGAGTAACTAAGGCAGACTCCTCACCCTGGGATGGGGAAGAACCCAGCTGAAAGGAAAACCAAAGCTGCTGCCCTCAATGGCATTCCAGGATTAACATGCACCTTTTGATTAAACTCCAGATTAACTTGTATTTTTCACTTAAAATTCACTTTAAAACTCAACAGATTTTTTAGTCTGCAATGGTAAATCAGCTATTTTAGTGTTTGATGCCAGGTCAACTTCCAATCAAGTAAAAATTTTGGGTTGTATGTTATTAGTGCTTGCATAACCCTGCTGCAATCCTGCTGGGTGTAACCTTCACAGAATTCTTCTGTGCAGGACATGGCCTCAGTAGGAGCTGGGAATGACAAATTAAATATCATCTTTCAGGAAGCCAAAGGTTGGATTCGCATTGGTAGCAAGATTTGAATAGATTAAAAAATAAACAAATAATTTAAAAAATGAGAAGCGTGCTAACTCAAGAAAATCAAATAGGAAATAAATGCATCAGCTATTTAGTAAATAAGACTTCATGGGGAAAGCCAAAACTTGAGTTCAGGGCCAGCACAGCCTCAGAATGCAGCAAACCCTCCATCCATGCCAATGGAACAGACAAAATTTCACTCAATTCCAAAGGAAATAATCTGCTTTTCCACAAAAGCTCGAGCTGCCAGAAGACTGCTGTGCTGGAGGTCTGTTGGTGGCTCCATTAAGCTGTGTTTATATTTACTGCTTGATGCTTTTTCCTGGTTAAAAATGTTATGTGATGCAAATATCTCTGTGAATTGTATTCTCTCAGCCACAAAAGTGTAAAGAAATCCTCTTCACTCACATTCCCACTGGCTGTCCTTGGCTGGGGCAATGCCACCCTGCCAAACACAGGTGTAAGGTGGGGCTGCAGCCCATGACTGCTGTCTGGCCTTGCCAGAGAGCTTTGGAATCAAATTCCAACTTACCTCTATCAGAGTTTAAAGGAGAAAATACGACTACAAATGCTAAACCAGTATGATGGAACGAGTAAGGCACGTTTTTCTCTGCACATGCCTTCAGAACAGAAACACTCTGCACAGGCTGTGGAATTATGGAACTCTCCTACTGCCTCCTGAGAAAGAGCCCAGACTTGTACGAATCAGCTGGGCCTTAATCTTGTTTTATATTTCCTTCCTGTGAGCAAATGGAGAGAGTGGGATTTTCTCTCTGCATTCACGTATTGGTAAAAGCCATAATTAAAACAGATTTCGAGGATTTCTGCTCAGTGCAAGTGGCTGTAATTCAGCACACCCTTAAATCTGAGACAACTTCTCCAGAGTTCAGTCAATAAAACAGCTCCTGGCGAGCAGCAGGAACCTGCATTCCCAGCTCAGTGAGCTATCAGTAAGAAATGCAGGTTATTAGATGCCTCTGTTATTAGAGATTACACAAGTGGCAGAGAAAATGACATCCAATTCATGTTGCTCCTCAACTCTGATATTCCCCTCTCTGCAGTCCTGTGAGCACGTACAGATAAAAATTCAGTTGGCTTGGAAGACAAAATGAGGATTGTATGTGACCAATATTAATGAAACCTAAGAAAATGGTGAGACTAGAAACCTATTTCCCAAGACTTCAATATGATTCTTTAATATCACATTTCATTTTTAATATAGCACTTACATTATTCTGAATCAGATTACTGCACCGTATCTTCTTTTAAGGCTTCCAAAAGGAAAAAAGCTAGAAAAGCCATTTTTCCTGTGTGCTGTGCTTTTTGGAGTGTAGAAACACTTACTGAGCAAAAACAAAAAGAGATTTCTTTGTATTCCCACGTCGTGAGGCCTCCACAGTCTCCTAGATTCCTTTTTGAAGACAGTAGGTAGAATGACTATTCACAAAAATTAGTGAAAACACATTGTTAAAAAGGGAAAACCAGGAATTTTTGAACCTTCTTCTGGCCAATGCCCTTCTCCCATCTTATTTTTCTGAATTTCAATTTTTAAAAAAATTTCTAGATTCAAAAGCTGAAGTTCTTACTGAGCTTTCTGATGCAGGAACTGACACCCAGCTGTAAACCTAAATGTTGTTTTCCAAGTTATGAGCTAAATTCAAGTGTGGGGGGGAGAGAGGAAAGGGAATTTTCTTTTCAAATGTAGTACCTGAAACAGTTGAGTTTGGTAATGACAAAGTAAACTGCACCGAATGTGCTATGGAGTTAATATGGAATTAATAATACCTGTTCTCTAAGAAAAAGGAGGTTTATGGGATTATAATTCCTGGTTGTAAATATCTGTCAAAAAAAGAAAAAAAAGAAAACAAAACCAGCAGATGCTGCTATCAAAAAAGAATAATTTGGCTGTTTCACATGACATCAATCAAGGCACTTTTTTAAATATGCCAAAAGTAAACAGTATTTTCCATACAAATATATTGCAAACCAATACCAGGGTAGTGCATGGTGGATGTGTAAAAGATGATAAACTGTGAGGGAAAGTTCGGTTCTGGCTTTTCCTGCATGCCTGTGGAAAGGACCAACACTCCAGAAATAATTGAGATACTCCCCTGTGGGAGAATAGTGGGGGCTGGGGCACTACTCTGATTTTTGCCTCTCTCCCCAGCCTGTGGCTTTGACAAAACTGTGAACACTTTGATATTCGAAAGAGCAGACAGACATAAAACATCATAGAGGAAAATAAAAATCTAATGTAAAAGGAAATAAAACAAGTAACTCAATCTGCCTGGGGAAAATTATTGAATTAACATACATATATAAAGAATTCGAATCATGAGGAACAGTGTTTGTGCTTATTTTTGGAACCTTTCATCCTGTTATAAATATGGCTATGCTTAATTAAGTTTGAAAACACACTTATAAGGAGAAGATGAAAAAACTGAAGTTATTACCCATAATAAATTATTTTAGATGCCTAAAAGCTTGTAGGACCAATACAAAATTATGGTATCAGAAATTTTTGAGCAAAGAGAAAGTGAAGAGTTATATGGTAATAATCAAAAAACATTGTAAAGGGCATAATGTATGCAATAAAAAAATAAATGACAAATGTGTATTTGTGGGAGAAAAATATTGGGGAAAGAGAATAAACTGAAGAAAAGTTTTATCTCCTCCAAGTTAAATATAATTTTTTTTTCTCTGAAAGAACAGCATAACAATTTTTAGAGACTATCAGCTTCCTGCAGCCAGGTTGTACCTGATATTAATGTGAGTGTACTCATTGTGGTCAAAATCCAGCAAAGTCATGTTCTTCAAAAATCTGTTCTTCAGCCTCATTGATAAGTGCCTTTCTACTTTGTTAGAACTTTCATATCAACATTAAGAGTAGACACAAAATTAACTTATATATTTGGTCACTTAGAAAACAGGACAAACTTCCTTTTTGTAACCTGTACAGCTGAAAAGAACCCGAGACTAAACCAGTAAAAAAAACAAATAAAAAGGCTTCCAATCAATCAGGAACTTATTAATTAAATTATTGAAATGATTATTAATTACTTGTTATTATTAACAGACGCAATGAACTGGCAACAGATGGTGTGATAGAGTGAAAAAGAGATTTATTTCCTACATCCACTTTTGGCAGTGCTGCTGCCCAACCAGACCATCTGTGGCACATTAGGAAGGTTCGAAGCTGCACCACGCATATTGCAGGGGTGAGACAAATTACTGGACTCTCTGCTTCTCCACTCCAGACCCCATTCATCCCTCGTGATGGCAGAATTTGAACCAAAGAGAGTTTTGTCATGTACGTTCTGCCCTCTGCTCTGCAGAAATTCTCCAGGATTTCTGCAGGATTTCAGGGGAGCTGAGCTTTCCAGCCTGGGAGCGACCTCAAGTTCTTGCTCCCTGCACATTCTCCACTGCTAACAGGAGGAGTTTAAATTCACAAGTTGGGAATCATCTTCACTTTCCTTTTTCCAAGCGAAAATTCCTAATCTCTTTACAGAGGAAGGGATGAATGTTGTCATCCCTGATGGTCCTTACAAATTTGGTTCATGTCTGCATTTAATAATTGGACAATTGTTTTGCTTCTTTTCTGCTTTGGAGCTTTCTTATTTGTAAATGATTTTGTAAAGACCAGCATTTCATCCAGCCAATCCATCTCCAAAACTCACTTTGCTGCAAATCTGTGTGTATTATACACACAGAGATGAAATCTTGTTTACCTTTACTTAGCTCATTTTTAATGTTGGAAATTTAATATTAATGGAACAAACATTAAACAGGATTTGGAACACAGAAATCTAGATTTCCATAGAATGGGTTCAATGATGCAGCGTGATCATTTTAGGGGAAATTTTGATTGACTGGGTAAAAGACTAATGACATCTGTTTCCAGTGAAATAGTCTGGGTTTTTTAGTGCAAGTCTGTATTCTAAATTGTCCTAGATAGTTTGTCCTAGTTAACATACACAAATCCATCTGCCATGGCCATCAGAGGACCTAAAATTACAACTTGCAAAAACAAGGAATGAGGAGCTGGATTTCAGTGACCAGAAACGTGCGAATCACAAACACACAGGGATTTTCTTCTGCCCCTCCTCATTGCTCTTTCCATCCAGGAAGAGAGGAAGGAACGGGCTAACAGAGCACATGATCATCCTCTGACTGTGGAATTTATGGCTGAATTTCTCACGTGATTTTCAGAAATGCTTTCACAGAAATGTCCAAGCACCGTTACTAACTGCTCGGTCTTTCTAAACAACAGATGAATTCAGCCCTGTGTCACTTTTCTCACCGTCTCCCTCCAGTCTCTTCTCCTCACACCGCATTTTCCCTCCATGATTTTCTACTCCTCCCTCTTCTCGGCTCAGTCCTAGAGGCTCAGCAAAGCTCTCACAGGAGCCCTGTGAATTCCTTACCAGGAGGGCCATGCAGACAATTCCCTGAGGCCAGGTGGCTGTGTGAGCCTGACAGGACCGTGTGTTCCATCCCTCCCACCTCAGCGGGGCTGTGGGGAGTACATCCAACACCTGCTTCGTTCTCTGCCCTGTGCTTCCTGAACATTTTGTTTGGCATTAAAAGGCTTCAAATCAAACAAAGAAACCCAAACAAAGCAATCAACTCCTTGTTCAGGGGAGCATAATGGCTTTCAGCTCTTTCTCTGTAGCATCTTCTTTTTAACCACACATCTCAGGAGCCCTGCAGCTCCTGACAGGCACAGTGACACCTCCATCAGCTATTTCCTCCTCCTCTTCCTCCATGGACTCTTTCCAGGCTCCAGAGCATCCCTGATTCACACAGTAACATCTCCTTGACCTGCAGCCCTGTACATTATCTTGTCACTCATTGTCTCAGCATCCTTCCCTGGTCATCCCACTCTGCTGGCTGTGCTGTGCAGTGCCAGGACACACAAATGGGAGCCTGTGAACCTCACCATGCTTTTGGTGAAACGAGATCAAGGCTTGGTTGGTTTGGCACCATAATTAGGTAAGGTGGCTGCTCTTCAACGACTTAAAAAAGGATGGAACAAATATCTCAGGGATAGGCTGGCAAGAGTCAGAACTGCAGAGCTCCTGGAAGCAGCCACAGCAAGGCCAGACAGCAAAATTTAATTCCCAGACACGGACATATTGCACAAATAACCACAAGGACAGTTTCCCAAAGTCAAGCAGTCACATAGTTACAGCTCTTTTGAGTGCTCATTCCAGCCCTAACACTTCAGTCTTAGTAAACCAGTAGTATTTCAGTGCCATTAGAGCAGTTCACAAACAGCTAGAGGTTTGCTCATCTTCCCAGTAATCTTCTTTTTCAAAGTCCCACTTCTAATGCTCATTTTCTCAGTAAACTTCTTTTCTGAACTTCTAACTGGCTGGGAGAGTGCCATGCAAGAAGCAAGCACCTACAGTAATTCTTAGAATAAAAAAAAAATAAAATGAAGTAATAAATATGCAGCAACAAAGACTGCTTAGTTAAAATCTGAGATCACAAAGGTGTGAAGTTTGGGAGACCTTTTTGTACTTTCCCTGCATAGCTGGTTCCCTCCATGGTTCAGAAAAGGTGACACCATGTCTCTGTCCTGTTCTACCTGGTCACTGGCCTTTAATGTGGTCCTTCACAGAGCTTTCCTCTAATAACATCCCTGTTTCTTGGTTTATAACCCCAAATACCTGCTCTGTCAGTAATTCTACACTACCTGTCTGTAAGATTTATTTTCTAATTTCCATATTCATGTAATAACCTAAAAGATGTCAAGTTGGCCACCAAGCTACACAGAGCCCACTGTGCCAGCCAGTCACAAAATAACGTTTTGGTGATTTATTAGTTTATTCCCTATATCAAAACTTATTTTCATTATCATATCAAGTTTCTGTTCCCCATTGGTTCTAAGCCATCAAGGAAACTGAATCTAAGCTAAATGAGTAATTGGATTTGACACAGCTGTCCTAATCCATTATATTGACATTAGTATTTTAGGCAGGAGATACTTGTTAGGATAGTGACCTGAGCAGACTTGTCTCCCTTAGATAAGCTAAATTTTGCCTATAGAGATGATATGAACCTGTGCAGGGATTTTTCATGTTCCATCCTAAGGCAGCTGAGTATTTTGGTTGTAGATTGTAGTTATTGTTGCACAGATGAATAAGGAATTCATATTCACTTTATAATGGAGGAAATCAGTTTAGTGTTAGAGACACTAGCTGGTTCTGCAGGGTATTATTGCTAAGGCAAGGCTGACAATTTTGCAGCACTACCGGTTGGGAAAGTATTTTTAATACGTATTTTAAAGTACTTTAAGTCTTATCCTAATGGAGATAAAAGGACCAGAGAGAGCTCACACCTGCTGTAGATTTTCCCAGTTTGCCCTCCCTTTGTCTCCCTCTAAGGTTGGTTTTACTGCTCAGGGGGACACGAGGTGATGAGTGGGAGACCCAGAGAGCAGGGGCTGGGGGCTCAGAGTTTGGGACAGGGAGTTTGCAGGGCCTTTAGTCCTGCCCAGACTACCTGGCTCATCAAGCATTTGTTTTTTGAGAGATTGAACGGGTTTCTCATGGAGGAAATTTATTCAGTAATCTCTAACACCCCCCTTGGAGAACTTGTCAAGTTTTCCTCAGTCTTAGCAGAAAGTTCATTGCCATACATTCCACTTATAATTCTTCCCACATGCTACTGTGCATTCTTTATCTCACTTCAGATTCCTCACTTTCTTTCAGTTATTTCCTTATGACTCTAATTTCTACCCTAATTTTTAGAGCACAGACCTGGTTAGGCACAGAGACATCCACTTATCTTAAAGCTAAGGAAATAAAAGTTCCAAAGACACAAATGGATTTTATACCTATGGTTCTTCCACCTTTGAAACAGCTTCTAAAAATCCTCCGAGTGATGATTAGAGAAATTACTATGGAAAAAGTTTGCTAATTCAATGGAAACCAAAATAATTTCAAAAGGAAGATGTACACCAATTGATTTCTTGTATTTTAAGTGCAGAGCTCATTATTGGCCCTGCTGTAGAGCCCTGTTCTATGGTGATGTGAGGGACATAAAATCAGGAATTCTCTTTCTATCTCTAGCATCAGTGTCTGCACGGTCCCACTCAAGCAGCACAACCCCTGTGAAACATGAAAGCAAAACTGTACATTATGAGCACCTGAAAAGAAACAGCAGCTGAGTGGGATCTCTGCTGTTTGTATAAGCATTTAAAAGAAGAGGCAACATTCAGATTTTGTTCCTTTTCTCACATGTGCTGTTCTCCCTCATCAAACACTTCAAAAACTTGAAACTGTCTTCTAATATAAATGTCTCCTACTGGGAAGCTACTTTTTCTAAATGTGTTCAAAACAGATCATTAGCAAGTTTGCCAAAGGAAAGCCTATGTTAAGCTTCAAGATTTTATTTCCCAAGAAAATATATTTTACCCTCTCATTCTCAATGAGCACAGAAAAGAGCCCTTTTCATTTTTGTATTCCACTTCCCTCCCCACAAAATAAATTAAAAAAAAAAAAAAAAAATTAAACCAGCCAAGATCAAACAACAAACTTGTTTATATCCTAAATTCAGACTAGAGACATCCTCCATTGACTTCTGGTGTGGGACAAAATTTTTCTGGAGTTTTCCTAGACTGGTTACATCACAGCAATCCTGAACTGAGCCTTGGCAACTTCTGGGCTTGAGCATTCTCAATTTGTTACTTTAGAGCACCAGCAAAATGGCAAAAGATGGATATTGACAAATAACTCTAAACTGGAGAGCATGTGCCATTAACATTTCTTTGCTGTTTGATAGAAATGACCAGGGGCACATATTGTAGAAAAATAAACCTTTGCATCTTCAGGCACTTTTTCCTGTTCTTTCCTATTTAGCACAAATTGACTTATTCCCTTGGTACATGAAAGGAATATCTTTTGTATAATAAAAAAAAAATAAATAAACCCCAAACACATTTCATGTGGGGATTTTTTGTGTGTTTTTTTGTTGGTTTGTTACTTTGTTTCATTCTACCCCTCTCCCTCCCCCCCAAAAAAAACCCAAAAAACCTAAAACAACAAACCAAAACAAAAAAACTGAAATCAATCATAAATATACCAATGAAGTGCAGGAAAATGTCCAATTCTCTTTCACTCCTGACGTTGGTGACATGAAATTTAAGGCTAAGGCTGTTTTGGTGAAGTTAGACTGAAAGTTATCCTGATCTCCTTTAAAGCACAAAAGAAATGAAGTTGCTCAGACATTTATTAGATTCACACATCTAAGGTAGTCTTTTCTTGTGATGGATGGATTCAAACTCTAAACATTCTATTATCCTGAGATGGCCCTTGGTATTGTGCAGCAGGCAGCACTTACAGCATCTATTGCCACGAGATGCCTTTAATCCATCAAGAAAAAAGGGACAGATCTGCACCAAAGGATTCCCAGGATGAGAATACAAGAGGCATCAGTATTCTAACAACATTTGTTCGCTTCCTTGAAATATTTTTCTCTTCTTAAATGTCTGGTTTATATAAACAGGCTTTGTATTTTCATGGCTACTCCTGCATCTCTTTGTAAATGTCCTCTGATCCTACAGTAATCTACCAAGTGGCAGATAATTTATATGATAATTTACAGATATTCTAATTCTCTAACCCATTCTTCCAGCCATAGACTCACGGACTGGTCTGTGTTTGAAGGGACCTGAAATCCCATCTCATTCCAACCCCCTGCCATGGGCAGGGACACCTTCCATCATCCCAGGCTGATCAGAGCTCCATCCAACCTGGCCTTGGACACTTCAGGGATCCAGGGGCACCCACAGCTTCTCTGGCCACCCTGTGCCAGGACCTCGATACCCTCACAGGGGAGAATTTTTTTTCCTAAATCTGATCCAACCCTCTTATTTCTCAGTTTGAGACACAAGACAGCAATGCAGGGACCAAAGGCTATGGAATAAGTTTTCTCTTGTGCCTTTGCCACTCGTGGTCTGCAAAGACGCTGACTAGTGAAGCATTTATACCCCCAGTTAATCCTGTTTCACTTGGGAATTTGTGTAGGAGTTGCATGATCTGGCAGTTATATAATCTGGCAGCTACATTAACAAGTAAATAAGATGCTGTACCCAGTTTAGTGTAAGAAAAAAGACTTCCAGTTCCAAGTATCGAGATGGTCAGAACTGATTTAGGGCAGGAATCAGGATGGTTTGAGATCCACAAAGTAAAAAAGGGAAGACTCAAAAGCAGCCCATCCTCAGAGGATTCCTTTATTTCCCAGTGAGTCACCTGTGTCTCTCTGTTTCTGACCAGTTTGATTCCTTGCTCATTTTTATACCTGTAACAACATTCTTTATTGTGCATCTCTTTCTGTCTGGGGAATGCCAACCCCCAAATTGGTGTTGTTGCTCAGCCATCTCCCTCTGAGAAGCATCTCACCTCCCTGACATGCAGCAGAGGAGAGCAAACAACACATTGTGTGACAGCCTGGCACCGAGCACTGCTCTCTGCAAAAGGAGCTCTCCAAGCTTGCTGTCTCTGCAAGTGACTGCTCAAGCCAGAGACAAAAATGCAGAGTGAAGTATGATATGAATATTAAAGGGACATAACCTTTACCTGCTTGATAACATTATTTATTAAACTGGTGGCTTTGGCAGACAAATTGATGTCAGGCTCAGGAATTGCTTCGACCAAGCTGAATGATACTCAGAGGCCAACAGCATCCAGGGAGGCTCAAGCTGTGCTGAGAAAATTGATGTCCAAGCATTCCTATGCACTGTGTGCCTTCAGGAAGACACAAAGCAGAACTTCAGATAAGGATCATCCACACAGGAGCTCCCAAGAATGTTTTTCCTTTGTTTCCATAAGTCATCCTCACAATCAGAGGGGATGGGATATGTTAGACGAGTCAGAAAAAGAGGTAGTAACTGGAATTTTGGTTTAAGATCTGAATCTGCCATACAAAAAGCAACGTGAAAGTCTATGCTATACCCAGGCAAGAAGCAAAAATAAGTTTCTGGCTTTTCAGATCCCAGTTCTCAAAGTTACAGTCAAGTCTTTCCCATGTTCTGCCCATCTGTCTAATGGGCTCCCAGCCTAGGCAGTGCTGGAATGGAGGCAGTGTCATTATCCCCTTGCTGTAATTGGCATGGCAGGATGGAGCAGCGTGTACAGCCTTCTCCTGGTGGGAGAGAAACAGGGAAGAGAAACTGAAGCAAGTGAGCCAGATGTCACAGAGACCCTGAGAAGTGTGCTGGGGTCCAGAGCAGGAGTGAGCAAGCTGTCTGCTTTTGCTGCACAGGAGCTGTTTCCTCCCATCCTCCACTGGCTTGGCTTTTTCCAATGCCCATGGCTTTGTTCTTCCTGTTGGTTTTGCATTTCTGACCAGAGGTGCTGTATTTTAGTAGCTATGAGCATGAACCTGTGCCCTGGTGATGACCCCTTCCCTTTCCATGTGCTAGACACTGATGTTGAGGGAACAGGATGGTTTAAATGGCAATACAGGAGCATGAGAGAAAGAACAGGATTTCATAAAAAATGAATGAGCACTTTGTTTTGACAGTTTCTTCATCTTTCTGGAAAACTTTTATTTGGTTTATGTCTCTAAGAAAGCCAGATCCCACTATAGCTGCAAGAGAAAATAGTTCATACTTGCTCTTTAGACCAAAGAAACTGGTCCAAGAAGCAAGAAGGAGGAGATTAATTTGATTTTGTGGGATGTAGTGCAATATGGCCCTGATCTACACTAGAACTTTGAAGGTTGAATGCCCATAGTTGGCTCAAAGCATTTTCTAAGCTGGCTGAATCTTTGGGCTGCTTTCTGCTTTGATCTGTGACAACCACCTGGCTGAACCCACAACTCTCTCAGACCTGCTGCTGGTTTTCACCTTTCTCCCACTCCTTGATGCTGTCCAGGCAGGTCAGACTGTTTCCAGGAGCCCAGGCAGCACTGAGAGGTAGGACACCACTACAGCAGACCTGAGCTGACCATAAAAAACCCCAACAAAACCCCAAACAAAACAAAAGAAGAAATTGTACTGCAATTTCCTTGATAGTTTTACATGAAACACTGCTTTTGGTTTCTTCCACTTTTAGATTTCAGTTCTAGTGTGTAACACTGAGTTTGTTTCATATCTCAGCAGAAGTGCAACACCCACAAACATTTGAAAAATTCCAGGGTCCTCAGCCCAGGATTTTCAGTGTTCCCATCAGTGTTTCTCCAGAATCAAAGGTGAAAGAGAATTAAATAGGTTCCAGATGGAGTGGACTTTAGCTAAAGAGGAAAAGTCAGAAGCTTAACCATATGATAGAGCTAGAGGCAACTCCAGAGCTGCCAGGAGCTGCCTTTGGAGTCTGCCAAGGAGACAGATGCTCATGCCAACAGTGCAGAGATTGGCATCATTTATATCACATCAGCTCCCCTGCTGTCACGGTGCCACAGAGCAAAGCACCAAGTCAGACAGTTAATATTTAGAAAAGAGCAATCACACTGCATACACTTAGATCATATATCCAGGAACAGTTTTCCTTTTCTATTTACCCTTTTGGATCTTAGGAATGAAAGCATGGTCTTATCTTCCTGTGTTCCTGTAAAGCTCTTCATGGAAACTTCAAGAGCACATCAAAGCATAAAGTAAAACTAAACCTTTAATTTTTATACCAGTTGTAAACTTCGGGATAAGTAGTGATTATATAAGTGATATTACTGTGAAAATTAGATCTTCCACTTATAAATGAATTACTCACAAGATGCAGGAATGTGTTGGGGTTTTCCCCCTCCTTATTTTCACCTTACAAATCCTGAATAAAAAGTGCAAAACTGAAAAGATAATAACACACAATTCTTACCTAAAAGCTGTTTTTTTCTTTCAGTGGATTCACACGTTGCTCCTAACTTCATGCTCTGCCACTTGGAACATCTTTCTGTCTGAAAATAAATTATGCTCTGTGTGGAGCATCCAGTCTAACCTGAGGCATCCAGCAGCATACAACTGTACAGATGTATTACAGCAAATATTCACATTACACGCTGGGGCATGGCATTCGAACAAGTGCAAACTCTTGCATGGAAATTTGGACACAAACTGGTTCAAGCAAGCCTTGTTTAGAGATCACTGTGCTGAGTCTTCAGGTTTGATTGTTATTCAGGTTTTGATCTGTTAAAAGCCCACATTTTTCTGAATATACCTAATCATGATTAAATGCAGCACTAGAGCAAAAGTTCTAAACGAAGTAGGGTGGAAATGGGTGGAAATCACTGTCCCAGCACAGAGTAAAAAAGTGACTTCCAAATCAGAGCACTGCAGCTCTGAAACACTTCCAGATCAGGAGGATTAACTTTGTTCTTCACGGAGCCTTGCACCATAAAGTGTGTTAAAATCTACCTCTCCCTGATTGAGAGCCCGAATAAACATTGACAATTATTTAGCAGCTGTTTAGGCAGCGTGTTTACACATCCTGGGGACTGTGCCATCCAAATATTGTGATTTCATTAAGGAGCTTTGCCCTCGAGAGGCTCAGGGATTGAGACTTCCGAGGGCCCCAGAGCAATGTGATCATTTCCCTGCTGTGCTACCTGGCTCTCACAAGGGCTTGATCTCAGGCAACCTTGCAGATGGTTTATGGCTGCACAAGTCCTCAGCAACACGGCAAAACAGTATGGTCCTGAGGAAAAAAACATAAAAGCAAATGGATCACCCCTCTGTCAGACACTGCACAAGCAGCAACAGCATGGGGTTGTTTATCTCAGGAGTTTCTGAGGCATTTCTTTGGCTTTTTTTTTCCTTAACCACCAAATACTCATTAAAAATCCTATGTTCTCCATGCATCAGAAAAATCAGCATCTTCACACCAATGTGTTCTTGCTGAATGCTGGCATTCCCTTCACATGCCATGGAATAAAAAAAAACCAAAAAAAACCCCCAGGTTTGCTGCCAAGTTCTCCATCTCTTCCCACAGACCTAACTGAGCCTAACCTGTTAACTTCCTAAAAAGCTCTAGCTAAGCATCTGCATCCCACTTCCCTCATGGCCAAACATTTTGCTCTTAAATCCCTGCAGACTCCTGAGAGTCTTTTGATAGCATTTGAAATCTGGTTTCAGCTCCTTGGGCAGCTGAGCACAGGCTCTCAGGGTGAGCTGGGGCTGGAGAGCTCTGCCAGCTGGAGCCCAGATAAAGCCTTTGCTGGGTTTATCCACCTTTGGGGGAGGCAAAGGAGGGGTCCAAGGACCGGGCTCAAGAAGTGGTGAGGTCAGATAATCCTGAGCAAGGTGTGTTTGGGATTGATATTGCTGGGATGGAGAGCTCTCCTCACCTGCAAGCACAGATCTCACTTCAGGACCAATAAACGCCTCATTTTATATTAAATTAGATATTCAGTCTCAGCACTCAGATTTTTTCCCCCTCCAGATACTCATTACAACACGTGCACCATTCTGAATGCAAAAAGTATTTAAATCAAATCTATATTTTGCAAACACTGTAAATGTATAAAATCTGTTTTTAATTACATATACATGGCGTATTTGAAAAGAATGTAACATTATATTTGCTTAATCCAATCAATTTATATTCAGCTCCTTTAATGTGGCTGAAGTTATAAATGAGTGGATTTAATCTCTCCAGAGTGCACATTTTCATTTTTCACAAAGTGGTACTGTCCTTAAAACCCACGATATTTTCTCCAGCACTAAGTATGAAACTAATAGTCCTCTTTGCTAAAATTAACATCTGCTGTCTTCATGAAAGCAAACTAAAAAGTTTATTTGTGTTTCAGGAATTGTGTCTTTCTGTTCCCAATGAGCAGAAAGTAACCAGTGAAAGGAGACATTTGGCTCTTGCTTCAAGGAAAGCAACTTTTTGATGTCTCACCTCTAATTCTAAATTACACAGCATTTAAAAAGTTCAAATCATTAAAAAAAAAAAAAATTAAAAAAAACCCCCAAACATCTGAAAAGCAGAGAGGATGCTCTCCATATCTTCAGTGTGGAATAGCTCACAGTGTCATGGAAATAAAAAAAACCAAGATACTAAAGGAGGAACATTTGGGGGCAGGAGGAACATCTGGAGGCAGGAGGGACTTCTGGGGGCAGGAGGAACTTTGGGACCAGGAGAAACATCTGGGGGTAGGAGGAATATCTGGGACAGGAAGAATATTTAGGGCAGGAGGAACATTTGGGGGCAGGAGGAACATCTGGGGCAGGAGGAACATCTGGGGGTAGGAGGAACATTTGGGGCAGGAGGAACATCTGGGGCAGGAGGAACATCTGGGGGCAGGAGGAACATTTGGGGGTAGGAGGAACATCTGGGGCAGGAGGAACATCTGGGGCAGGAGGAACATCTCCAGTGCTGTGGCACAGCCTCTGCTCTGGGGCTCCTGGCCAGGCTGGGTGGCCCCAGGGCTGGCTCCTCCTTGCCCCTGTGCTCCTCTCTGTGAGCAGGCACCGAGCACTCTGGGCAAACAGGCTCCTGGAGACTCCTTCCTCAGTTAATGCCCCAGAGAAGCCCCTGAGGTCACTCAAATCCCAGAGGCAAACAAGTCCCAAAAAGTGAATTAAATTAAACATTAGAGCCGTTCCTGCCTCCCCTCTTCCTCCCCCCATCACACAAACAAAAGCCAAGGAGCTCTGACTGAGGCTCCCTGAGCTCTTTCCCTCCTGCATGCCAGGGATGTCCTGTGAGAGGGGGGCAGGCCAAGCACCCCCAGCCCTCCCTGGCAGCACTCGGAGCCCTTCCCAGCTGGAATCCTGCTGGCCTCCACATCACCTCTGCAAACCCTCCCAGGACCTCCTGGGCACCAACCTGCTGGGCTCTTCTGAGGCACTACAAACCAGAAACCAGAAATGAGAGTCTGGCAACCTCTGAGATGGCAGGGCTGTGAAGCATTTGAGTAGAACCGAGCCCCTGCCGAGCTCTGGCCCCTTCCTGAGTGCCAGGAGGGAATAAAGCAGGTCCTGCTGCCTGCCTGAGTCTGCCTGGTGTCTCACTAATTCACTCTCTCTGTGCTTTGCACCTGAAGAACTGTGTCCCACTTCTGGTGTGCATAAATCAGAATAAACCCGGGTTCCCAGATCTGCTTTTGTGCAATTATAACGCAGGACCTCTAAATTACAGACAATTTTCTCTGGTCTTAGATTGCTGCTGCCCAGGAAGAGGTTTCAACAGCATAATTGTGCACATGTAATATAAGTAAGTTAACATATTAGAAGACCAAAGCCTTTAGAGGACATAATAGTTTAAAATAGATATTTGAGTAAAATATTTACTACAGCAAAAGCTTGTAGTCTGCCATTACTGATGTGGAAGGTAATTCAAACTGAAGGGTAGTTCTGCTGTTTAACTGAGGAAAGTAAATTCTACACAAATAACTATAAAGTTTCAGCTGCCAAACTATTTGTACAACAAGATAATTTTTAGGAATTCCTAGGAGGAAAAAAAAAAAAAAAAAAAAAAAAAAAAAAAAAGAAACTTAGACTGTGTAATCAAAATATGAAACTCCCAGTAGGAGAAGAAAACTTCAACCTTCCAGATATAAAACATATTACAAAGCATTCACACTTGAGCAATTGATAGGATGGTTTAGAGAGACTGCCGTGCAGTCAGCAGAATGGATAACCTTGGGGGAAAAGAAGTATATGAAATTTCTGTCCCTCGAGGTATTCATTTGCTGAGGCTGGAGGAGCAAAGACCCCGAGCTTCACACCATTAAGACTACAAAAAAACAAAACAAAAGAAAAAGTGATTAGTTCATATTAAAAAAAATCAACTCTGTATTTCCTTATGAATTTTCAAAAATAAAAATCTCATTTTTAACAATAGAAAATACAATGTTATCTTATTTTAATTGAGGTGTTGCTGTACTCCGATAGAAATCGTGACTGATCTTTCCATTTGTAAAGTACAACACGGTTTTTCAGCAGATATTGGCAATTCTTTAGGGCCCAATGCAAAGACAAAAGCTTTTCTGTTGCCTCCACAGGTTTTGTATTAGGCCTTTAGTAAACTGAAATGAAACCAAATCCCAGAACACTCACACACGTTGCCATTTATCAAACAGCCAACGAAAACTGCAGCAGCAATCCGAGTCCCAGGCTTTCTGTCATTTCCAGAGAAATAAGTTCCAAGTGGAATGCAGGATCAAATTCAAACACTCATTGTACAATAGAGGGAAGAAATATGACAGAGCACTCTGAGCAATAGGAATATTAACTGTGGGCAGACAGGCAGAATAGGTAACTCTCATCCTGTATAAAACTCTCAAATGCACAAAAACACTTTCTGCTGTCAGATGCTGGCAGCTGGATGACTGAAGGAGGATTTTTTTTTTTTTAATCTCAAGGTCAGCCAATATATTTTAAAATTTAGATACAATTCCCTTTTGCCAAAATGTTAAATTCTACTTATTCTTATATTCTTCTATTCTCCTGCCATGCTGATGCACAGATCATTTCCACTTCACTCCTGAAGGATTCTTGTTCCCCACCTTTGATGGAAGGGAAGTCATGTAAGATTTAAGAACAGATGCAAACCACAAGCAGGTCCCTGTGGGAAAGCCTGAACACTTGAAGATAGAAATATGCAGAGACATGCAAATTTTCTCCATTTGAAGGCAAAATTAGGATTTAGGAATGAAGACCAGATGCTGCTCAGTCAGGACTCCTAAACTTGCATTAGGAGTTAAAACTTTGAAAAGAATCTCGTTTCAACTTTTAATTAGGGATGGTTCCACTTCTCACCTGTATTTGAAACTCATTAGATAAAATATTTAATATTGCCCAAAGACAGAAAATGAAAGAATATTGATATTACAGCTAACTGGCATGGAAAAAGTTATACACATTCCCATATCAGTCAGTCTGTGCAGGAGTCGAGAATCACTGAAGTTGTACTTAGTGTTATTAGGAAGAACAGAATAGAACAGTAAATATGCTATTTAAAAGCAAATGTTTTCCCTATTTTGCC
The DNA here is from genome assembly GCA_032173965.1 of Sitta carolinensis. Classification (NCBI taxonomy): domain Eukaryota; kingdom Metazoa; phylum Chordata; class Aves; order Passeriformes; family Sittidae; genus Sitta; species Sitta carolinensis. The sequence goes on along the minus strand of CM063286.1, from coordinate 3,172,349 downwards.
CTAAAACAAAGATTTTCTTTACATTGGTTTTCAACCCTTTTGAAATTGTATTTTCTTGATTTCCAAAAGCATTGGCTATTTGGATTCTCACAACAGTAAAAATCATCTAGAATTAAAAGAAAAAAAAAATTAAAGCTTTAAAAACCTGATAGAAACATCTTAATAATTTTCATCTGATCATATCTTCATTTTTAATCTAATAAAATATTTAACCAAAGAAATTCAATAATTCCACATAGTCCTCACCCTAGAGAAATCGCTGGAAACAAATATCAGTGCATTTCTGTTGTTCAGTATTTGTAAGATCAATTAAGATTAAAAGTTAGGATGAAAATGCTACCAGCTAATTCTTTTCTTCTCCACACACTGATTTCCCCATTATGATTAAAATTCTTTTGCCATCCTTTAAAGCTGAAGCCTGGGAGAAGCTGTTCTCCGAGTCTATGAATCCAAAACGATGGAATCATGTATTTTCTTGTTTTAAAGTGATGCCTTGTGGAGCTGGAACAGAGGTGAGACAAAGTTAAGAAGAATAAAATAATTATTTATTGAGGTGCCTTCAAGGCCAGCCCCTGGCAGGGATGGCTCCAAGGTGGAACCAAAAAGGGTTTGGTGCCAGGATCTCACCTTTTCCCATGTTTTATCCATTTCACACAGGAGCCAGCTGTCCCATGAGCAGCCTCAAACCATGCAGTTCATCCTCCTCACTTGCCCCTTGCCTTCACCTTGTCCGTGCTCTTGGCCTGAAGTTTGGAGAGATTGGAAGTTTGGAGAGATTGCCCTTGAGTCCCCAACTAAAATAAGATTATTGTGTCTTCACCACCCTGTGACAAGATCCCAGTAACTCTTAATATAAAATTAAAAGCTGCACATCAATGTAGAATGGGAAAGCTTCAAGCTTGAGGCATCAAAAGCCTCCTTGGTCTCTTGGATTGGGAAGGGAAATCAGCAGCAGCACAGGGATTTCAAAGGGGCTCAGAGGGACAGATCCCATGCTTGATGGCTGGAGGGGTGCCAGACACGGCTCTCCAGAAAACCTCTGAATCCAGGGAAGTTCTCTGATTTCAAGAAGGTTTCAGCTGCTCCCTGGCTGCCTGGACCTTGTGTTAATGAGGCTGAAATCAGAGTGAGTTTCCTGTGCAAAACACGTTCTCGTTCAGCCAGGGCATCCCGGCGCCCAGCAGAGTGCTCCAGGCTCTGCACAAGTCAAGGAATTCTCCTAAACTGGCAGACTTTGGAGCAAGAAAGGTGCAACTGCTAAAACAGGAAGGAAATAATTAGCTCAGGTTTAAGCCCAGTTCTACAGCCAGGTGTTCGTTTCCTGCAGTTGCTGGCAACATGGGCAAATATCAACTTATTTCAGAATTAAATGACAGATCAAAGGCATTGTTCAATTCTGCAAGGGCAGGCAAGCCCAGCCTGGCCCTGCTTCTGCACTTCCCAAGAGCACAGGGACAGCAGTGGGACCTGGGAGTGCCCAGAATCCCTGGAGATCCCTGGGCAGGAGCTCTGCCTGGGAGGAGGAGGGTGCTTCAGGAAGCCAAGGGCATCTCTGGCACTGCTGTTTATCCTGATCAAATCCGTTTGTGGATGTCTTTTAAGAGCTCCAGTGTTCAGGCTGGGAGCTGAAGGGCCCTGCAGCAGCACTGGGCATTGCTGATGTTGTGTTACAGCTGCTCAGGAGGGCAGAGAGTTCATTTCCCACATCCCACGAACTCCTAATTTCCAGAAAGAACACACCATTTACGACATAACACTCCCATGCTTGCATTTTTGAGCTGAATATCCTGTGTTTTTCCAAACAGACCTCTATCCACACATACAGATGTCCCAGAGGCAGAGACAGTAGCAAATATTTGCATTTCAGGCTTTTTTTTTTGAGATTATAGAAGTAAGAATGCAATACCCCACTTCAAATAGAGTTTAAATGTGATTAAGTGGAAATTAATGAATGAAGAAGCATTGAGGTGATATATTGATTTAAAATTCAGCCCTTTTAGAGATCATGATTGAAAAGTTAAGTCTCTGCTACCTCTAGCTGACTAAGTTTACACTTTTTCTTTGGTTTATGCATTAGATTCAGATGTGTATCGAATCTTTTTTTAAAAAATCCGATCATTTTTGTTAAGAAAAATCCAATTTGTTTATTAATCTCCCAAATATGTCAAATGTATTTTTAATTGAGAAGTAATTGCATTTTGCCTTATGCAGTCTTTGTTGATTTCGTAAGCTTATCATCAATCCTGTGGTGATTTCTCACCTGATAAAGAAATAACGTTATCTAATTAATCACATTGTGTAATAACAAATCTCCTATTTAGAGGTACAATAATTAGATTTGGAAAATGCTAGGGAAACAAGAAAATTATTCCCCAAGGTAGAGGGATTGTGGGTTCCACTTGAAAGAAAGACACGCAGTTTGCAAAGTTGATTAATTAGTTTTAAGAGGATCTCAAAAAGCTCGGTACTTTGAAGTCTGCAATCAGTTTGGAAAAGAAAATATATCTGTGCTACAAAGATACCTTGTACCAACTTTCAAAATATTATCTGTGGCAAAACACAGCATTTGCTTTGCTGTATGAAAAACCTGTTTTCACTTTTGGAGACACAGTATGATAAATTTTGGCAAGCTGAGTGATTTCCTGTCTCTGATGCATTTGGCAAGGCAGAAATGCTAAATAAGAAGCTTGCCTTGAATTTACATCCCCCTCCACGGTTTCAGCTGCAGCAGCTGAGAGGGAAGGAGCTGCTGGTTCAAGTGAGAAGTCTTTTTGGACAAGAGACAGTAATGAACCACATTTTAAATACCTGGTCACTCTCCACCACGGGCATATTTTTATCATTCCTATTAGACAGCCAAAAAAAAAAAAACAAAAAAAAGTTTCCAAATCTCTGCAGAGCTCGTTTGGAGACCTGTGGCAGAGATGAATAGAAAGTTTAAATGAATGATTTGAAGCTGACAGGCTCAGCAAACTGTGGCTCAGAGCAACTGTGGCAGCACAGCTGTGGCATCCTGCTGAAAATATCCCCCCATCTGAACATATGTACAAACCTCGAGGAGGAACCATGTCCTGGGGGGAGAAGACAGGAAAAGAACACTGAATTCTGACAGGGTGTCTGAAAAGTCTTTTCAGTATAGAAGATCAAGAATCCTCCTCCCAAAGAGCAGAAATAGAGTCACGCACAGAGCAGTTGCTGATTTCACAAAGATGCTTTGAACTTCTATTTCCCCTTTCTAAGGGCAAAATTTGAATAAACAAAATTTTCTGCCTGAATAAATCAAATAAAATACTAAATGCAGATGAAGAAGCGTTTCAAGGTTTCTAATAAGTATCTGGAAGAGCAATAGAACATTATGGATCAATAGTTTTCTATCATTTGCTTATTTGGAAAAGGTCTTTGATAAAAGGACTCCTTATTTTGCCCAGCAGCTGGCCTATGAGTTGAGCTATTCAGCAGTAACCACGTGAAAAGAAAATGAGATTACAGCTTATTTTTACTCTTTAATAACTTTTCAAAGATCTACCCTTCTCCCTAATATGTCATATAGTTAATTGAAGAATAATAAACAGCAGCCTGAATTCTGTAGACTAGCATTAATTTCATGATTCTCTGCTGCTGTTTAGAAATCTGCCTTTTCTCACTTCCAAAATTCTCCAATTTTATTTTTTTTTTTTTTTTACTTCTTCAACTCTTTCAATGCAAGGCCCACAGCCCAAGCTGATCCCCCCTCTCAAGGCAGGATTTGCTCTTAGGGGATAGAGCAGGGCTGTAGCTCTGGAATTTCATAGCCTACAAACCTTTCCTTTCTCAGGATTAACCCCTCCTCTGCAGGAATTCCACAAGTCTTCCTCATGCCACCATCAAAATGTCCACCCCTGAAAACAGTTTTCCTAATCTGCCAAATGTCAGGCAGTAGAAAATGGGCACAGTAGAGAATTCGAGTTATACAAGGGCTGAAGTCAGCCCAGCCCTGGACCCCCACACTACATTTGGGTGCTTCATTTTTACATTCATGAACCTCTAGAACTAATTATTTCATCACAGAACTCATCATGTTTTTCCACAATCCATTTCTGACTGTTTAATCCTGACCATAATCTTTCAACCCCTTCCATTTCAAGGGCAAACTCCTTAGTGAGATCACAGATCTGTTCATAGTCCTCATGTCAATTAATTCAATATATTGTCAGATCCACAGGGAAGGTAAAATTCTTCTCTTCAATAAAATCTGTGATTTTGTGGCTCACCACTGAGTGGAGGCCAAACCACAGAGCTCCTTCTGACCTCTCTGCCAAGGATTCTGCCAAGGCAGAACAAGTGTTGCCATTAACACTCATGGATTTGGGATGCTCCAGAACTACTTTATATTAAAAACTCTCACATACTTTCTTCTTTGTCCTCTAAAATTTACTCTTTAAAATAAAGGTAAATTTGTCATTATAAAACATCTTCCTCCTACCCCCAAGTCATTCCTTAGTCTAAAACAAACTTTAAAATCTGTGAAATTCAAAATACGACAGTTTTAATATTTTGCAGGAAAATCTGAAGAGCCACAGATGCAACTTTTGTCTGCTACCTGCATCCTATCTGATTATTTCAGCTGATTGTGAAAACAGGAAAAATAATTTTTATAGAAATTCTTCCAAAGAATAAATTTGCTTTTTATGCATTATAACTTATCTGTATTTAAAGTCCTAAGGTATCAATTCTCTAAACAAAGCTGGTCTTTAACAAAACTTTTCCTCTCCTTTTCAACACAGTTTTAAAGCAAATCATCTTCACTACTTGTCACCGAGAGGGTTTATCTGTGAAATATTTATTCCATTTCTTCCTGATTATTTCACAATCCCTAAAAAGAAGTATTCATGCAACATTATTTCAGTTAATGTAATCTGCAAATTCCTGCAATATTTCATTCCACCAAGTAAACATTCCTTGACTCTCTCTCTCGTGTCACACACTCCAGCAGCTGTGTCCTTGATGAAGCTGGAGAGAAATTACTTGTGATATGTTAACATTCATCATATCTGCTAATTTTAAACTTTCCCTTCTCAATTCCAACAAGCCTGCATTCAGCTCTTGCTGGTCCCCGTTTATTGGCAGATCCAGGAGTCCCTGGCAGCTGGCAGTGGGAATTACACCAATTTATCCAGGAGAGAACCAGCACTGCACAGGGCAGGGCTGGGTGAGAGCACCGGGATGACAGAGGGCACTGTGAGAACTGCAATAAAGCCTTGAATTCCTGGACAATCTATCAACTCCTGTTGCTGTCAGTCAGCAGAGTCTTAATAAACATGTTTTTCTAAACTTGGGAATGTAAAAGCCGGCTCTCAGGTTCTCCATATGCACAGCTAATCCTGCTCCTACTGCTGTACTTTAAATTCTCTTCTCAGCAACCTCCCACCCTCTCTGCTTCAGTCTCAGGCAGAAATTCAGAAATTCAGAGGTTCAGCTGGGATTCCTGACCATCCCATTGGAGCTCCTGGCTGCAGACAGGGGAGCAGCACCCGCACTGCAGTCTGCTCAAAGTCCTCCTGCGTGCTGACACCTATTTTAATAATAAATAGAGAGCATTTCTTGTTTCCCCAATGTTTAATATGGACTGACTGCTCAAAGGCGCTGCCTCGTAAAACCATTGACTTTCACATACCTCAGTGTTTAAAAAAATGCTTATTTTAATATTTGAGTAAAGAAATAATGAAAATTCCCGTGCTTGGCCACAGATGCACCTGCAAGGGTTTATCCAAATTCATTTATTTTACCAGCATGGCCCAGGGTAGGAAGGTTTGCTCGTATGGATGGGGAGCTTTCCCCACATTCAGGGAAAGGAAGACAGAAGCTTTGGAGACACGAGTTATTATTTTCTAAACCTGCAGCAATTAAATCCAGAATAACTGGAAAAGGCTTCTTGGCTCCATTTTGCAGCAGAAAAGAAATTTTACTGTAAGGAACTGGCCAGAAGGATTTCTTGAGGGGTGCAAAATAAAAAAAAAATAAAAAAAAAATATTTCTCAAGATCAGCAATATTCTTTTACTTCTCTCCACCTTATGCTACTGTTCATACTTACTACAAACTCTTATGAGTTTGTACACAGTAAAAAAATTCATTATTCAAAATGGAAATGTGTAATATCTATGAGGAAAAAAAATATTACTGATTAGTGTCCTGGAAATACTGAAACTTTAGAATCAACAATCTACTATTCAAGTTGAGCTATAGTGTGAAAATAAAAAAAAAAAAGGAGTTTTCATTTTATCTTTTTATTCTATCCTACAAGAGGCAATGAAAATTAAGTGCATGATATAAAAGACCCTGTAATCACCCTGGAGCTGCCATAGATAAATATATAAATATATAAATATATAAATATATAAATATATAAATATATAAATATATAAATATATAAATATATAAAATATAAATATATTCATATATACAAATATATAAAAATATATTTATATAAAAATATATGTAAATATATACATATAAAAACAAATCAATTAAAATACATATTTATATAAATATATAATATGTAAATATATAAATATATGAATATCAATAAATATAGAGGTCCAAAGATAAAGTTCCTGCTGGGAAACCACACGGTTTGTTTTGACACCCCAGGCAGTTTTATTTGTGCAGCCTTGCTGCTGTGCTAACACAGTTTTCTCTCAGCTCACACAGAACAATCCCAGCTGTATGGCACAAACACACCAATGGTTTAAATTCACAAAGACAAAAAAAAAAAAAAAAAAAAAATTCCACATTTTTATAGCCATGGTGTAATCAGCTTGGGGAATTTGTATAATTTCACCAAACTAGTGCTACAAATGGCATAATTTTAATACTTGGGAATACTTATTGCCATGAGATACATAATTATAGCAGAGCAGATCTGGCTCCAGGTTCACCCCACTGCATTTTATCTGAGTATTTTTGTCTTCCTAATTATTAAAAAAAAAGAAAAATTCATTTTGATGTTATGTGGAGAATGAGGCATATTTAAATATCACGATAGACAACATCAAGTATATTTTAGAATTAGAGCTGCTCACTTTTCCAAAGGTGCTGTAGATGTTGTTTCCAGGAGGTTGGCTTGTTGCAATCAGAAATTATCACACATACCCACAGAGAAGCACACACTCATTTAGATAATGATTTGAGCAAGATCTACTCGGTTTGGACCAGAAATCACCCCCAGTAAGCAAATCCCAAACCACTCCAGGTCACACTCTCTTCTCTCCACAACCCAACTTCAAAGTTTCACCCATTATTTTATTTCTGGAACTGTACATTTACATTCTCACTCTGCCCTCCAAGCTGCCCAGGGGATGGTTTGGGGTTTATAATTTGTAATAACTTGGTTAGAGGCAGCCAGGGATCCCCTGACACCCTCTTCAAACCGAGGGCAGAAATTACAGATTTCACGGCAGGGAAACAAACTCGAGCCCAAAACCCACGGCAGGGAGCTGCTCCTCTACCTCTGGATTATTCCCTTTCTGCATTAACTCTCTCCCTAGATAAAGAAATGCTAATCCAGCCCTGATACAGACTTTAGCACGTGTAGACAACACATTACGGATTGATTCACCCAATTATTCGCCGAGCACTAATTAAACCCGAGCTTTCCTGTGTAATTCCTGGGCTCTAACGACGACAGATGAAGACAAGGCTGTTTCTCCAGGAGCTGACAAGACCAGCTCTGACTCAAGACCCCGTGTCTTCGATTTTCCTTCCAAATTATGCTGGAAGAAGCACTTCTGCAATGCCTCGGGAAAAAATAAAATAAAAGTAGTGAACATCTGCTGGTATCGATTGTGAGAATCTGAAACTTTATGAAGCCATAGATGGGATGTATTTGACGAGCATTTTTCTGGAACATTTTCAGACTTAAACAAACAACATCTGTTAATATTGATTTTTGGGTTACACTGAAACTTTCAGAAGAATTACAATCAGTGGGTGATTGAAAAGTGTTGTGATATATGTTAGAAGATCAAATAGGAAACAAAGGTTTAAAGGGTCTCTTTCTCTTTAGCTTCATTAATAATCAATGATCCTTCCCTTTTAGAAGGAAATAAAAAGAATAAAGGCGAAGAGAAAAAAAACAAAAACATTTGCTTTATTTCACACACTGAAAGATCAAAGAAGAAAATTAACATTTATGAAAGTTGGTGAGAATGTTTGATGCAAAATGTTTCATTCTATGGTTGATACAAACATTTCCAAAGCTACATAATAATAAAAAATAACTGAAAAAGTCCATAGAAGAGAAATCACAGATTGAATAGTCTGTTTAGGAAACAAAAAAAACCAAAAAACAAAACTTAAAAAAACCCCCAACAAATATTTCCCTGATACTCTACAGATTGGCTTTTGAATCACTAATGAAACAAAGTAGTACATTCAGAAACTGGAATGAGGAGGTTTCAAATTCCCTTTCCTGGTGAACATTCCAGATGGGGTTTGCTGATGCCAAAAGTGTTTTTTTGCTTGCATTTTATCATTTTCTTGTTCAAGGGGCATTTTCCTTGAAAAGCAAACTTTTGGAGACATAATCCATTTACCCAACATTCTTTGATTTGGCAAATGATCCATTACAATGAAATTGCACAGTGAAATATCAAAATAATTTTTTTCTTGTCTCATTTTTATAGTTCTTAGCAAACTCCAGTTCTCCTGCAGCAACTGGGCAGTCAAATATGTTGCATTTTATGCAATATTAGTAATATACAAAACACTGGCACAGAAAATATATTGGGAAGTAGATCAACCGTGTACAATTAATAAAAAAGAACATAAATTTTAAGAAACTCTTTCCTGGTGGATCTGGCCTTGCCAGTTATTAAGCAGAATTAAATTCCCTTCCAGTGACAAAGAATCCCATGGAACAATGGATTCTCTGCCTGCCTCCTGCAGCCCTTCCAGTCCCAGACTGGCCCTGGATGTGAGCAGATAAAGATATTAATGAATCAGCTTCAGCCAGAGGTCACACAACTCACATCTGCTTGCAGGCTTTGGCAAAAGGAATCTGAACACCTGTCTGAAAAAAAATAAACCATTCATTCACAGAAAATATTTCGGGGGACACAGTATTCTATTTTATAAATGTGCTCTCTCGGGTTTACGCTGCCTCTCTGTCCTACGGAAATTCTGTTTGCACTTGAGGGATTTCTTGAAGTCAAATCCCCAGCATATGGAGGGAGCAGTCGGTTCTATTTATCTTTCACACCATGTGAGGCACCAGCAGCCAGCCCAGGGGCTTGCTGGTGAATCCAAGCAAGGCTTGGGCAGTGCTGGGAGGCAGAAGGAATCACTCCACAGCCCCTTCAGTGGAGAACATCTGCTTGTGAGCCACCAATCTACCAGGGAAAATGCAGGATTCCTCCTTGCTGATACTTGCTGTCATTCTTGGACTACTCTGTGTATACACATATATCTATATCTATCTATATCTATATCTATATCTATATCTATATCTATATCTATATCTATATCTATATCTATATCTATATCTATATCTATATCTATATCTATATCTATATCTATATCTAATCTATATCTATATCTATATCTATATCTATATCTATATCATCTATCTATCATCTATATATCATCTATCTATCTATATCTATATCTATATAATCTATATCTATACTGATATCTATATCTATGCCTATATTTATATCATCTAGATCTAGATCTAGAATTGATATAGATGATATAGCTATATCTATAGCTATAGCTATATATTATATAGATTATATAGATACAGATAAATATAGATATGCACACCTATGAGCAGGCACTCTGTGTGTGTATCCAAATGTGTCCATCTTGTCCCAGTCAGACCTCTCCTAGTCCTGACCACTTTATTATATTATGTCTAATTCATAACTTCTTCATTGTTTACATCTTAATTATCCCCAGACAGGACCTAATGTAGAACAAGATTCACCAACCCTTAGTGTGTCAGCAAAGAGGCTCGTACCAGGAGCTATAGGCAACTACAGGAGAAAATTGAAATTTGTATTTTATGGGGAGACCTTCATTGCTCCCTCTACAGACATTTCAAAGAGCTAAATTGTGTAAAAATTTCAGACCTAGGTCCTGCACTGAATGAAGGAAGATTCTGAGGAAAGGGAGGCACGGAGCATGCAAGAGACATTAAAAAGAAATGCCACTTCCTAAATATTTGTGGAAATGCTTCCATGGTTGGCAGTTCAGGGCAGCTCTGGCCTCAGTCCAGGCTGTTTCTGAGGGTCTGCATCAGAGTGAACACAGCACCCACCATCCTTCTGCTCTTCAAACAAGCCATCAGTCTGAAACCAAACAGAATTCCTCTTTTATAGGCTTAATTTAACAATGCAGCTCTTGCACAAGTTAAGTGCTTTCATGTGGAGCAAGTGGTAATGAAAACTGTAGACAGACAAAAAAGAAAAAAAAGCACATTCACAACAACATTTTGCCCCCTGTACACAGTGAGAACACAACTAGGCCAGGAATATTCCAAAGGCAGAAAAAACAGGCAGAAAATTCCAAATTCCCACCCACTGGCTAATGCACTGCAATGCCCTCCAAATATTATATATATATATATATATATATATATATATATATATGCTCATATTTATACACACCTCCATCTATATGAACCCACATAAATGCACAACCCCATAAATATATGCACACACATTTTCAGACAAGAAAAACATACCATGCTCTGGAACAAAAAGAAAATAGGAGAATCAAGTAAACCTTCCATGAGGGGACACTTTGGGCCTCCCCTCTCCTCCTTGGCTCCAAGCAGAGTGACCTATTGGTCCAGACACCATAAAAATTGAAGGATGCAGCCATGGAAAACAAAAGTATTCCCTGTCTGATCTTCTGCTTCTAAGGCATAGGATTTGTGCATTTTAAAAAGCAGAATTTACACTGATCAGTGTGTTAGAACTGGGGCTGCCTTTTTAAACTTCGTGTGAATCAAAGCTGACCTTCAGAATTCCCCATTCTGCATTTCCACTGTGGATCTTATCTCAGGGAAAGGATATCTTTTCTCAGCAGAAAACTGAATCAGACTGAAGCCAAGAAGAATGCCTGTTTGCTTAAACTGCTGCAAGATTTTTAATTACATTTGTTTAGCCTTTTATGGAAATGAATGGAACAATGCAGCCTGAAAAAAATAAGACTTCAAACTGTTTTGTGCACTTTGTATTAAAGGGCTTCCTCTTTGGCTCAAGAACAGTGGGAAGCCTTATTTTATAAAGCTTCTTAGAGAGTAATTAAAATACTTCTTGTCACTACTTTTATCTTTTCTAGCCGCTCGAAGTGATTAAATAAAGACACCGAGGAGTTGGTATAAACCTTTTTAGTATCAGCACAGGGAATGTTCAGCCATGTGCCTTTTCCAAAAGCCATGCACAAACTCCTTTTTCCCCTCAGAAAAAGCTCTTCAGAGCAGTGTGTTTTGTGGTTTTTCCCTCTCTTAAATTATTTTTACAAAAGCACTAAGTACACACAACCATTCCTTCTGAGCCCTGCCCACTTAGGTGTATTTTCAAAGCTTTAGCAATCATTAATTACACCTAATTTCATATAACAAAATTCATACATTGCTTGACCTGCTCTCAAACTTCTCAGCCCCTGAGAAGAAGCTATGTGGTTTTTTTTTTACACTAAGAGTGTTCAGCTGGGTAGGAGGGAGTGTATAATTGAATTTGTCCCATAATATTTTAATGCTTAACCTTATTTTCTTCCAGCGAAGAAACAAGTAGCATCAGGCTGCCATTTATTTACTGGGTGTCCAAGCACCCCGAGTAAAATTAATGGGGTTAAAAGGAAAGGATGATCTTGTATATTGAGGGAAGTTAGCTGTAATTCCTACTGTCCAAAAAAGATTAATTTTGGGATCCCTATTTTCCTTAAAAATAAATAACCCAAAACTTAGAGAGCTCTGAACCTTCTGGCCTTCAGAAAGTGGGAATCTTCATTCAAATCACTTTTCTAGAAGTGCTTAATATCTACTGAGGTTGAAACATTTAATGATGTGGTCATCAATACTAGTTAGGGGTTAAACTAAAGGGAAAATGCCAAAAAGGTCAGAAAAGGTCAAGAAACTCCTGTGGAATGAAAAAAGTCCTACTTTATTTCATTATAAGCTTGTTTCAGTTGAATTTATTAGATTATATAGTACAATCAAAGAGAAGATAAAGCATTATCTAATTTAGTGCTGCTGCCATCTTTTAATGAAAGATTTTCCATTACTCACCTGAACCTTCTAAGTCCTATTGCTCTAAGTTCCTAACGTTACTAGGTGTTGTTTTATTTCATATAAATATGAAATATTTATGAAATTTATATTTCATATAACTATGATAGTCCTTTCACAAAATTTTGAATGCATAATGACAAAGCCTGATGGATACACTGACAGATAAAGAGAATAAATGTGTTTTTATTACTTCAGGCAGGGAATATTTGTCCAGATGCTGGAAACTCAGTCCTTCCCCAGGCAGAGCCAGCAAGTACAGTTTGACAAGTATTTGAAACTGATACATCTTTCAGGAAAAAAAAGAAAAAAAATAAAATAAATTGAGCCACACCCCATTTTTGCCCATTCAAAATATTTTTTTTTCCATGACTGCTGACATCTGCGTGCTAAATATAGATATCCACAGTATTGTTTTAATTCCACAGAATCTCCCTCTAGACTCTCTTTAAGGAATATTGTAAAAAGCCCTCACTGATTCAGCTCAGCAAGACCCTGGTGTCAATGGGGACACATCTGGCAGATTGCAGCCAGGGCACTCTGTATTCTCCTGTGCTGCTGCCATTTCCCTGCAGTGTCAGTGGGCAGAGCTCTGCTGAGCTGTGTCAAAAGCAGCCCAGACATGTCCCTGAAATAACAGCACCCCTGGATTCCCACTGGAAGTGTCTGGGTGCTTCACAGGCTCAAAAAACCTGGAATAGCTCCTGCCCTGAGTTCAGCATACAGGGGAAGGTCAAGGTAGGAAGAGTCTCCTTGTGAGATGTGCTCTGCCTAAGAAAAGATCTCAAAGTGCTAAATAATAAAACACTGCTCATTAATATCCCTTGATAAATGTGTGAAATAATTCTCATCAAATGGAAAAAAAAAATCCACTCTGACTAATTGCAGTGCATTGCTTCAGGTTCCCTTCGATTTCAGGCACGTGCCACCTCACACGTTCTTATTTTCTGTTTCATAGCAATAAGAAATAAAATCCTTTTAAAACTCCATAAAAAACAAACAGAGAAATGTGTCAATCCACTGATGTGTCTCTACTGCAACTGTGGAAGGCAGTGTCCTTATACAGAAACTTTGGAAAAGTCCAGCAAGAATGAGCTCCATAAAATAATAATTAAATAAAAGAACAATTCTTTGCTATTCTGCAACTTCCACTGAATAAAAGACCTCAGAATGCTTTATGGACACTATTTGTGTTTTACAATATCTTTGATTTCTCTTATTTTTCTGCTAAATAAGGAATAAAGGGGCCAAGCATTATTGTTCAGAGATTTACATTTACATACTCCTAAGTGGCTTGGGTTTTAAAAATGTTGAACTGCAGAGCAGTGTCGAGCACAGGTCTAGGCAGTTTAACTTAATTTTACATTTTTTGAACAGTTTTCAATTCATTAAATCATATTTTTATAAAGCTCATTGTGGCCTCCCAGTTGCTCTCAATACACCCATTCCGCTCTCTAAACACAGATTTCCTGTCACAACTAAAAATGTATTTGTTCAACATTTCATCGAAGTGTGATTTTGACAAAACCAAAGAAACTGATTTCATCAAATGTTTTTCTAAGCAGGTCTGGTTTGTGTTTCTTTCACAACCCCTCAGCCAGCGTTATTGTAATTTCCAATGGCTGTTGTGTCACCCAGGTAAGCCCATTTCTCCTAAATCACTAAAACATCCCCATCAGGAAGATCTGGGGTTGAAGGCTGCTCTGGAGTATGTTTATTATTTAATTCTAGAATGTAGCACATTTACCATCCCCATTCCAAACCCTTTAAGTGCCCATCACCACATGAATGTATTTTGAAAATTGAGGCATCAGATCAACTTCCAATGGATTCTTTTATCCTTTCTCTCTTCCTGATTATCCTTGACTGCTGAACTTGTTTTTTTTAATTTTTTTTTATTTTTTTCTCGGTAAGTAAGCATTTACAAAGGACAAATCTCTATGGAAATGTAAAGAGATGCTAAACAAGGCACGGTGTCAATTCTAACAGAAAACCAGAAGTGAATGCAATCAACCAAGCACACCAAACACGGAGCAGCTCCAACAAAAGCCTTTGTGGAACCTGGGTGCCACTGGAGAACATTTTATCAGCTATCACAAAGTGGGTTAGGATCCGAACCCAGCGGGGTTTTTGACCACAATAAAACCTTCCAGGCTGGTTTCCCTCTTCTGTTCTAAGTGATGAGCACACAATGAATATCTTTCAGAGCACTTGGAATAAAACTGCCCTTGCAGACAATAGCAAATTGTGTCCTTTCCAACCTGGAATGCTCTTAGAGTCTTTCCTGCTGCTTTTGTGCTTTAAGGGAGTTATGGTCCTTTCTATCAAGAAGAATGAAAATTAATGTTCTCATTAAACTATATTGAACTTGACTAAAAAAGGATTTGTTTTATTCAGGGCCATGAAAATGACAAAATTTTTGAAGTGTAGCTTATCTGAAAAGCAGCTTTGCCAGATTTTTAATTTATTTCATTTTTAGATAATTGACATGGAATCCTGTTTACCTTTAACTTGTCAATGCTCCTCTCTCAAATGAAGTTACTACTTTCAAATATCAGGAACATTTTTATCAAAACATATAGAAATTGTGAATAAAGCCTGATGTATTTCTGAGTATGATATCAATCAGCAAGTTATTCCTTCTCTGAAATTTAGAATTAAATTTACCTGTGTATATCTGGTTAATTTTTATTTACTAATTATGTTATTTTCTAGAATGAAAATTCTAGACATATTTACATCTAGAATTTCTGGCATATTTGATTTTTAATGTATATTAAAAAAAAAGTGTTTTACTTTACATCAAACACCCATGATGTATTTGACTGACCTGTCTAGTCTGTGTTTTGGTTCAGTTTATTTTTTTAACATAAAATGGCATCTTGAAAATTAATAAATGTGATCAAGTTTGAGGTGTTTAATCACTTTTAAAAGTCACTCACCTCAGTGCCATATTAACCTCTTAGTAATCCATCAAATACTTTTTAGGTTTTAGGAGAGAAATTGCATTTTAATCAATGCTTGAATACACCTAAAAGAGAGATGGAGGGGAAGAGATTCCCTTCTTCAAAGACCTCTCAAGCTGCATTTTCCCCTTCCAGTGTGAACTTCCTATTTCTTAGTTTTTCTACTCAAGCCTTGTCCCTCATGCCATACTATCAGAATTAGGTAAATCTGGAAAATCCTCAGTCATTAAAACTGCCTGAATGTCTAAGTGTGTGTCAGAGGAGAGACAAAAAGGAAACAAAGATCAGAGTGGATGAGAAAAAATTTGTGTGATTTGTGGTATGAAACCTTTGCTATGATATTTTACATTACATTACATTATTACTTTGAATTTTCCTTTATATTGCTTTAACTCCTGATATTGTCAAATGTCCAGGATTGGTATGGAAACTCTGTTGGGCAAATCATTCATTATCCACCAAACCCAGCAATTAACAGGAGTAATTAATTCCTGGCTGAAAGCTTTAAGTAGGAGGGGAATATATGGAGCTGGTATCTCCTATTTCAAATATTGATCCACTCACTGAGCCTATCTATAAGTAAATAGTTATGCAGAAACTATAAGCATTATCTATATATCAGCTGTAATTCCTCCAGAAAATGCAATATATATTCCCTTGCAAAAAGGCAAGAACATAATCAGATATAAAATTCAAGCTCTTGTGTCAAAGCAATGAGACTTTAGAGAAAACAAACCTGAGGAATTATCAAAACTGCTCTTTGTATTTTCCTGCAGGGTATTTCATGTCAGCCACGAGTTCTTAATAAAAACCACTTTTAAAAGTATTATATTTGAGTATTCACTTATAATTTATCATCTTGTTCATGGAGATGCATGATTAATGAAAGGAAACTGAAAGGTAATTGAAAAGCACTAATAAAATTTTATATATTGGATCTGTTATTTTTAATTTTCCAAAGGAACGTTGGAAAGGCCCTTATCACTTAAATGGAGTCTCTTTAAATGACCACAAGATGAATATTATGGGCTTCAACCTCTGTCAGAGATTTCAAAAGGAGCAGGGCCCTACATATGTACAAATCCTGTCAAGTATCTTTGCTGCTGCTGTCTTTTGCCCAAGAGAGCCTTTTAGTCAAACTCAGTCCTTCCCTCAGCGCAAGATTAAAAACCCAAACCCCTTTTTATGTGAACTGCAATACCTGGCTCATTTAGCAGGAAAAACCAAAAGGATTTGGAAGAGGCTCCATTTATCTTTTAAAGCAAATTAACTTTTTTGTTAGCGCTCGTTTGTAGCAGCTAATTTTACTCAGACAAATCAATTCCTGTGGAAGTCTGTGCCCTCCACGCAGAGGTGGAGGGGTTGAAGAGAGCAGGGATGCTCAGCTGTGTCTGCTCCCCTGTACCAAACAGTATTTCCAGCCAGAGCATCCTGAGTGGCTGGGAGGAATCTTTGAAGGAAATAACGCTCCTGTGCTTTTAATCTCAGCAGTTGCTCCCTTTAGGCACCCACAAACTCCAGAGATGACAAATAATGGCCAAGAGAGAGGTGAGCAGCTGGCTGGTGGTGCTCCAAGCTGGCTCCAGAGGTGACACAGGGAAGGGGCTCTGGAACAAAGAGCGACCCCGCGTTGGGCTGCAGAACCCTCGGCAGAGCCGGGAGCTGTCCCGGCAGCAGCTCCATCCCAGGCACCATCTGAATCTGAGCCTCCCGAGTTATCCCTGCCCATCAGGGCGCTGGGATGCTGTGTTATCAGATAATTTCGTGTTAATGCTCCTGTCCCAGCCAGAAACGCTCCACGGTTGCTCACAGGAACTTTCCCTAATCTGTGTTGTTCAGAGCTCTTTTCCCGTGGTTGCTGCACCAATGACTTTGGTGGACAGACAGGGCTCTGGTGAAAGAGCAAATCCCTTCTAATGAGGGCTACAGGAGGGAGCAGCAGTATGAAGTCAGTGCCTTTTCTCCCCTCTATATACACATTCTATAATTATACAGATGCTGGGCAAGAATAGCTCAATGAGCATTGATAGATCCTTCCGTTTATTCCAGCTGAATTATTTCCATTTTAATTTTAGCATCACCATGTGTGATAGCTCAATAGCTGAAAAAACTTTCTTCTGAAACCTTATTTGTCCCGTGGTTCTTCTAAAATATGAGGTCAATATTTAGAATTAGCTTCATATTTACAGGGTTTGAAATGTGCTTTTGTGACTTGTGCAATCAAGATGCAATTTCACATGAGCTACTGCAAACCAATAATGAGGTTCTCAGTGATGTGAAGATTCAACTGTCAGTTCAAAGCTTTCATTTCCGAGCTATTCCATTCATTAGGAAAAAAAAAAAAAAAAAGCACATTTGGAACAATGTTTGTAAGCTGAATGATAAAGTGTCCTGAGGGATCTGAGCAAAAGCAGTTAACAAAGAACCCATCCACAGAAGAACTTGTGTGTTTGCCAAGGAGGCACAGCAATGCCGAGCTCTAATATATTTTTACTTCCTCAATTAACATCACACAGCACTACACAGCTTATTATCATTAGATTTCAAAGCACTTTACAATGCCTACTGTCATCAGCCATCAAAAACACAACCCTAATTGTTCATTAGTAGTGGCTGTTATGTTTATGAGGTGCCTTGGCAGTGGAATTTTTTCCTCACAGTACTTGTGGCTACATTCATCCCACTTAATGACACCAGGCAATAAAATATGGTGCTGTACTTGTTTAAATAATCCAGGGAATGTTTCTAGACCAATTTGTATTGTCCCAAATAATGCTCAAGCTCAGGAATTGGAATTTTCCTGTGATGACTCCCCAAAGACCATTTGGGGGCAGCCACCCTGTTTGGGCAGGCAGGGACTTGGTCACAGAATCACTGAATATCAGAATAACAGAATCAGAAAATCAATCATAGAATTATAGAATCACAGAATCAGAGAATCACAGAATCAGAGAATCAATCAGAATCAATCACAGAATCAATCACAGAATCACAGAATTACAGAATCACAGAATCAACCACAGAATCACAGAATCACAGAATCAATCACAGAATCACAGAAACAATCACAAAATCACAGAATCACAGAATCAATCAGAATCAGAGAATCAATCACAGAATCACAAAATTACAGAATCACAGAATCACAGAATCAGAGAATCAATCACAGAATCAATCACGGAATCAAACACAGAATCAATCACAGAATCAATCACAGAATCACAGAATCACAGAATGAATGAGGGTGGAAAAGGTCTCTGTGATCATCAAGTCCAGCCTGTGCACGGGGCTGAACTGTGAATTGGCCTCAGCATCTGGGAATGAAAACTTGGCAGTGTCTTTTCCATTACCCTGATATTGCCTATTTGAAAACTGAAAACGGTATTTTTGTCTTTTTATATAGAAATCGTTCTTTCTATGAAGTTTTAAATTTTGGTCACTACTGTTAATTAAGTCTACTCTACTTAGGTCTATTTTCCTCTTCCAAATGAAATGTTAGATGAAAAGGAGGTTTCAAGAAAATGAGGTTTCAAGAGAAGATTTTGAAAGAGATTTGTGTAGAACCTTGTTTTGCTGTGCTGTAGTTTTTCCAAGCACACCCTGTTTATCAGAATTTTCCATGATTTAGGAAGTTACCAAGAGCTGAGTGAGTATTTACAGAATTTAACAAACCCTGAGTTCTGCTGGGTAAGCAGAGGGAGCTCAGGCCAAGATCCTTTCAGGCCCCAGGTTCCATAACCTTATTGATTCTTACAGAAATTGGGTTACAGATCCTCCCCACACCCACGACTCTCACTGCCTCAGTCTTTACTTTATACAAAGCAAAACAGCAGATGCCTCTCACTGAATTAATCATACCGATTAAAAGTCTCTCTGGAAAGAGGGAACACGAATGGCTGATTTTATTTTATTTATTTTAGGTACCAAACTCAGTTCTCTTGTTTGCTGACCAATACCCTAACTATGGACCATTTGAGAGAAGAATACCACTTTCTGCCCCTTTTGTCTCCTTTGATTTCCTTACAAATGCTCAGACATAAAACAATCCACTACATAGCTAATGAGACATTTGCTAATAAAAAAAAAAAAAAAAAAAAAAAAAAAAAAAAAAAAAAAAAAAAAAAAAAAAAAAAAAAAAAAAAAAAAAAAAATTAAAAGAAAATTTAGGAAGCAAAAGCAAACTGAAAATGTAATTTCAGTTGACATCACTTTTCTCCCAAAGGCCCTTTTCTTCTTACTCTTCATCACGCTGAAGTGCCAGAATTAAACTTCCTTTCAAAAAAAAGCACTGAAGTTTTAAAGGAAGTGGATCTTCAACAATAATTTAAACTGCTAGAACAACACAACGAGCAATCCTGAATAAGATTAAAATCATAAAGAGCACCTGTGGATTTATTTTCTTTTTTTGGCTTCAAGCACCATTTTTATTTTGGCAGCATTGATCCTCAAAATAACACTTGCTAACATGTGGTTCTGAGTTGAATGAACTCAGATCATCTGCTTTGATTTAAATATTGATTCTTTGTAATGCATGAGAACAGCTGCCTTTTTGAATTCCTTTCCATCCTCCTTATTACCAACAACATCATCATTTTATCTCTGGGATTTGGTGCTTAAATAGCATTTCAACTATACCATCTAATGAACTCAGGCAGAAGAGATTCATTCACTGACATCTGAGGAAAATACAATCCAGATTTCCAAACTGATTTAACAAAACATGACATCAGGAAGTTGCTTCGTATTATGTTAGGGAAAATTGCCTCTCTCTTAACCTGGAGCCAGAGTGTATAATTACATTGATAGAGGGGTTGAATAGGTGATAAAAAGTTCACCTAGACAGAAAAAGGCTTTAAAATAAACTGGAAAGCACAATTATTTCCCATTACAGTCCAAGAAAGAGCTGATGCCTTCAATGGATTAAGAGAGAGAGCACTGGGACTCTTCCCAGAAAACAGAGAATTATGTGGATAATTGTGGAACATCCACGTTTCAGCTCAGATTGATATCTTTTGTAAAAGATTCATTTAAGCTACGCTGGTGTCCAGGATTTCCAGAGCTCAGAGACTCACAAACATTCTCCTCCATAGGAAATCTGCAGCTCCAGATTTCTCCTCTTGATGGATCTTCAACAGGTCGGCTGAGAGATGCCCCACCCATGCAGGATTATATATAAAAATAAATAATAATTTAAAAATCCAACGTATTCTATATTCTCTGAGCAAAAGGAGGAGTGGGTCAGAGACACATCTTTGCTTTTGCTTCATCTACCTCGAGATAAAACTCCAAATATTGGGTAATGTGCATGATTTTCATATATTCTGATGTTTATCCCTTCTTCCAGCATGCATCACTCTGGAAGCAACTGACGTGACATTGAAAATTCGAGTTATTCCAGAATAAAAATATCCAAATAGGCAATTTCCACTGAAGTTACTATAGAAACTGTGAGAGTGGGGAAATTAATTCTAGATCTGTAACAAGAGTCAAGAATAACCACTTTCCCTTACATATGCACAACCATAAAACTATGTTAGCTCATATAAAATAATAATTATGAAAATTATTTTTTCATGAGGAGGATTTTTATTTTTAAAAGAACCATGAGCAAGCAAGACGAACCAAACTTGGAAAAATACTCTGCACAGTGAGCCAGTTATCCCACCGAAAAATTTTGAAAAATGCAGCGGTTTTGAAAATTAAAATGAGCACTTTTTTTTTTTTTAATTTTTAATTTTTTTTTTCTCTTGGCAAAAAGGAAAAGGCATCCGTGGGAACTGTCTGCAAATCCTCACAGCTTAATTGCTTTCATCTGGGGACTTGTTATTGTTAAATTTAATAGGCATTGGGGTGGTCTCTACTGAGACCTTTAATGTGTTCGGGGCTTTAGAGATCTCTGATGGAAAATTGAACTTCTGGAGAGCAAGTCAATGGTCCACTGGCTGAGGAAACCCGTGCAGCTGCTGGAGAGCATCTTCCTTTCAGTATTACACCACAATATTTGGGTCCTAAGGGAGCAGGCATGAGAGGGGCAATTGAAACCTTGGAGTGTGGCTGTGATTATGGGGTGATGGCCAGCATGAATATCCCTGGTATTCCTTGGAAAGCGACAGAGAGGGATTCTTTCTTTTCAGAGTTATGTATTTCTAACGAACAGACACATTCATTATTAAAAATCTAGGGGTTTAGAAAAAGGATTTTATTCATGCAGGCAGGCACACAGCTGAGATTTCTGTTTGCCTTTATGGTACCAATGATTTTCCTATGCATGTCAGGGTTTATTGCCACATTTCATCCTTTATAATCTGGATTTCAACACACATTTTGGTTTTCTGGCATCTTAATCTGTCCCAAATCAACCCCTAAATATGTCAAAATTAAGGAGAAACCCTGGTGTTTCAAGATTCACAGATTGATTTCCAACTTAATGAAATGAGGACAGGTTCAGTTATGCAGTTTTAGAAGTTTATCCATAGCAAAAGTTTTGCGTTTTAGAGTAATAAACTATTCTGCCTAGCAGGAATTACTAAATGGATAATACTGTGCTCTGCAGTAAAAACCAAACGAATAAACAAAATATTTTTTGTCCTTTTAGCCAAATAGTTAGTTTGGTTACATAGGTGAATAAAAATAGAACTTAAAAGGTTAAACCAAAAAGCAACCACTAGCACAAGGAGAAACCCTGGGTATGGAATCTTGGTTTTCAGATGGGAGGGAGAAGCAGATGGAAAGCTGATGAGGCAAGGAAATGGCAACCTGGGACTGCATCGAGCCATGCAGGTGGCAAAGCAAAGTGGGCTTAGTTCAGCAAGATCCCGAGGAACTCTGGAGACTGAGCTCCCTGATAGACCCTCCAGATGAAATATTGCAGCAGGAAATTCATTAGTGCAATTGTTAAACTGCCTTTTGACAATAGATTCCAGGAGAAATACCATAGCAGAACTTTTGGAGAAGCTGGGCTTCTTTAAAGTGCATTGGTGACAGCTTTTGGAAACTCCATGGGAAGGAGGCTTGGGTTTGGTATTTTATGTTGTATTAATTAATATTTAATATTTTAATAGCCCTGATGTGTAAATATCATAATATCTCCTTCCAGAAGCGAAAATAATTTATAAGACTGAAGTTTTGATAAAAGCTCCTAGACAGTCTGAGATGATACAGAGAAAATAAAGATGGTGAGGACCTTTTCACCTAGAAAGAAAAGGCATTAGTGTGAAACACTTTGGATTCCAAGGGCTGTCATCTTTAGAGAAAACAAGATTTTATCAGAGTGGTCCTGCCTCAGAAGTCTCTGAACTCCCACATAAAATAGCTGCCAATGCCCAACCATTTCCCATGACCCATCCCAACTTCCCTCCTCTCCTTTTGCCTTCCCACACCTTGGTAAGTGCCAGACTGTGACCTCCCTGCAGGCAGAGCCCCCAGCAAGAGGGGCTTGGGCTTCTTTTAACTTTTCTCCTCACGGTTACTGGTAAGGTCACACGAGTTTAGAGAGTCCTGAGTGTGCCATAAAATTGACTATGCAGAGAGCATCAATCTCTGCAGCAGGGTGATCTTATCTGCACAGCAACAGGGGAGGCATGAGTGACAGGCCTCCTTTGGAAGGCTCTAAAGAAATGGGAATGCTGAGGAGAAACCTTGGGAATGCTAATGGCAATGAAAGCGGTTTGGATGTGATTAAAAGAAAAAAAAAATGTATTATTTGGGAAATAAAAAGGAAGATTTGGAAAAAATATTACAAACAGATTCTTGACTTGCCACCTATGGGAAACCCATGAAAAAAACAAAATAAAAACACTTATTTTTAAATATTTTGTGAAAACTTTGAATTCTACTAAAGCCAATGTGTGCTGAAGGCACCCAGAGAAACTTTCTAAAACAGAGGGTGAAAGGTAAAGTGGAGGCAGCCTGGAGTCCATTCCCTCAGCTCTTTGATCCCTGCTGGCAGCCTTCCCACTGAGCCACCGTTATTTTTGCTTAGATTTATTTCTAAAGTAACGGGAAGCTGAACTTTTGTTGTTGTTGTTTTTGTGATAGGGTGATTTTTTCTTTTCTAATTTTCCCTTTCTTCTTAACACATCCTGAACTAAGAAGAGGCTCTGGGATACAGATCCCTTGGGGAATTCGGATTCATTAGCAGTTTAGCTGCAATGCCAGCACAGTAGAAACAGCTGCATTTCAGCTCTCCCTCAAGAATTGTGTTGTCTCTTGTCCTAGGAGGCTAAGAAAATACAGAGAAAAACAAGTGAGAAGTGTTACAGAAAGGTTCTATCAAAATTGCATACAAATGGAAAAGATTTCTATCCAAAACGTTGAAGTACATATTTAAAATATGACTCAGTCCTTAAACAGAATAAACATCAATTTGCCAGTTGTCATGTGTTTTAGAACCATTTGTGCCATTTATTCTGAAGCAGCATCACATTTATTTTCCTGACCTGCTGTGAGAAAGGGTTTGAGATGTTACTGCCACAGCTGAAATATGTTGCTGTGCTCAGTGCAGATATTCAGCACTGTGCTGCACATAATAAGCTTCACCACTCATCTGACAATTAGTCATGTTGACACATTTTTATAAATGAGACCAAGCGATCATTTTCAGATGAGACATTTTCCCTGCAGAAGGAATCCTCCAGCTTTGCAGGGCATGCTCAGAGTCAGGCATTTACCAGGATGGAAAGCAATCTCTGCCATGGAAAAGGGAAAGGTGCCTTTTGAACATGCCAAAAGGAAAATGAAATGTGAACTAAATTTATGGTGGCAACAAAACCCCCATCTTCCTCGAGTGAAGAGATGTCTCACATCGCCTAACACTTCTCCTGGGCTAATTGCTCAAGTTCTATATATCAGAGTATAACCAGAGGTAAAACAAAGCAAAACAAATTCCACTAATGAGTGTGGTCCAGATTCTCAGAGGGCACAAACCAGCTTAGTTACACCAAACGCCAGAGCCAGGCAGCTATTTCAGAGATGCAGCTGGTGCTGCAGAGCCTGAGAAAGAACTAGAAAGTGACACAATAATATTTCTCCTTCTGCACGTCTGTTTTGACTGATGGATTTCTGATGAATTTCCATTAAAAATGAAATACTGTGCAAGGTACATATTTTTAACTGCCTGGTAGTTAATTTTACAGTTTGGAGCTGAAGACCTGGAGCTCTTCAGTGAAGGATGTAACTACAGCTAAGTAATCTGTCTGGTTAATTATTCCTCTCTTAAACACTGATAAATACAAGTTTGAGAAAGCACCGCAGGCATCTTTTTAAGCAAATACTTTCCATATTTATGTATTTATATACCCAGTCTGACAGAAATTACAAATTACTACAGAACACCATATTTTGTGCAGGACTATATTTTCTATATGCAGAGGATACAATTCCTAGGGTCTGCAAACGCTTCAGAATTGCACACTCCCACATCTGGAGACTTTGTATTTGTGAAGGTCAAGGCACAGATGTTCCCCTCGTATGTTGTGCAGCACAAAGCAGTCACACCTGTCAGCAGTGCAGAGCCGTGCTCCTGCTCCAGAGTGGATCCCAGCAGGTCCCTTTTGCCAGGAGCTGTCTGTCTTCAAGTCTCCCCCAGCACACAGAAAGGTTCCAAAAAGCTCTGGCTGCACTCTAGCAAGTGCTGATGGTGATGGATTCGCTCTCACCAGCCTGCTCCATTCCAGCCTGACCTTGTGGTTTGCTGGGAGAGCTCTGCAGAAATCCCTGCAGAAATCTTTCCAGCAGCACCCAGGCTCTGCTGTGCATTCTGCAAGGCAGACAGGAGCACTGACAGCAGGAAACTCCACCTCACTTCAGCTTGCACACTTAATTTCCATCACGGTTTGTTTAATGGCATTAAAGACAGCCGAGCGTTCAGGTTTGACTGCAATGTCACCTGGGTTTAAATTTTCTTGTAAAACTTGCAAATACTCGTTATTAACTTCCAATCTTTTGTTCTAACTCTTACATCCCGTCCCAGAATAATGAATTCTGCTCCCAGGCAGCCCTCCTAGCCAGTTTTATAAGTCTATCAACATGCCCAAGTATTTTTAAACAGCCTGGAGTGTGACAAACTATGCAAAATGATCAAAGAACTTCAAAGTGTCATAGCACCTCACAAGGCAGATCTGTGCAAAGGTATCAATTCTTACTTTGCAAATATTTGCAAGTAAAAAAAGAGATTTCCATGAATTTGTCAGAAGGCAAAAAATGCCACTTCTCCCAGTAAATACAATTTTTCATTATGACAGCAGTAAAAATATAGAGTGGTGCATAGGTACTCTGAGCTCTGCACACCTTGTAAAAATGAATGAGAGCATTATAGCAAAATCACAGGAAAATATTATGGAAAAAACATGATTTTAGTATGGGGCTTTTTTTGTTGTTTTACTTTTATAATTTGCTTTTTGATATACTTGGAGATATATATATTATAGCATGACTTCTAAGTTGGGGAAGTTACATTTTTTTTAAATATATTATGGTAATTTTGAACTGAATCCTCCCTTTGCTTTTTTAATTTGAGCTTATTTTTACCTCTCTGTGAAGAAATTAAAGGAAATAATTTTAAAACTTCAAAAGATACACTTAACAAAAAAAAGCATTTAGTGCTCAATCAGAGATGGAACTTTTATCAAAAATCTAGTGCAGAAAAACTAGAACTGTTACTCAGAAATAGTATCTTAAAATTTTCTTATATGATCATACTTCTCTAAGTATCAAAAACACCATAACACAGAAATCCAAGCACTCATTCAAGTTCTCAGCCTCCTGAAAAAAATCAGTATCTACAGTATTTGATGTCCAAAGTTTTGCCTATGTTTGCTGACAATAATTCTTTGAAAACTACTCTGTCTCTATGTGTCTGTGTGCACCTCTTTGTGTTCATTTCCTAGATCCCCAAATTGAATATTTTCAGACTATTTTTACATGCACACTGTTTTTCTGAGAGACCAGAAGCAAAACGACTGGGGGCTTATTCACCGAGGAATCTTACCTGCATGAAAGAGCAGCATTTTTTTTTTTTCTTTCCTCTTCTATTTTCCATTTAAAACAAAGCCCAACATGCATAATAAAGATGTTGAGTTTCTGACAGATTGGAAAGAACACAGGGAGCAGTCCTGCAGAGCCCCAGAGGTAAGCAGAACAATTTCATTGGAGATTTCAATTTGGATGTGCATTGTGAGTCATTTCAACACTGAGAGAGATTTAATGTCAACATCAGTTGATTCAGTACTGACATCATCTCAGAATTTCACCTGTTCTCCGTTGGGAAGAGCAGCTCAGCCTCTAAGTTTACTCCAGACTGATTTTTATTACACGAAAACAGTCACAGAATAATTGTCAATATAATTAGAGAAAGCCCCATGTTAATCCACTCGGTGGATTTCAGGCTAATTCACTGAAGAGAAGAAAGCAGACATTAGCTGAAAATTCCTCTGGCTACACATGTCTGCCAGGAATTCTCACACTAATAAAGAATTCAGCTCTAAAGATGTTTTTATTCTCCCATCTTCCTAGCCTTTGTTCCCTCTCTTGTGACTCCTTTAGGATTACTGGTCATCACTCTCACTACTCCTTTATATCAGTTTGTCTTCAGCTTCTCATTTTCCACCTGTATTATTCCAGGTTTAAACAAATTCACCTCCCCCAGCCCACCTTGCATTCGAGGAGCTGTTCAGTTCCAGCAGAAGGGATGATGTGCTAGGAGTGTAAAAGTGCTACTTTCTCCTCCAGTCCTGGGGCAGCTGCCAGAATTAGAGAGGCTTTCAAGTGGAGTTTACAAAACCAGGCTGGTTCCAAGGCAATGTTTACTGCTCCATAATTTCATCTAATCCCCACAGCTACTGACATAAACTAATTGCACGTACACATATGATCCCATTACAAGTGGTGCAATCCAGATGGTGCCAATCTGGGGCTGCAAGCAGAGTTCCAGTGCTGGCAGAGGCATGCCAGGCTCCCCTGCTGCACTTACATCTCCAGTCCTCCTCTGTCACGGGCACTCCTGCTCAGCTGCCTGGGCAGCCCAGGAAAGCCAGGCAGGAAAAGCCCCCACTATGGAGAACCTTGTCCAAGAGATGTCCCCAGAGGCTTTGAAAACACCAATGTCTGACAAGCTTTAGGTTTTCCTTTAAGTCGTTCTATCCTTACTGTATCCATCACTAATACCATCACCATTTATTATAGTTCAGCAAGCCTTCAGAATTGCTGTGATCAGCAATAACCTGCTTGCCATGGAACCTGAAATCTCAGCTGAACAAAGACAATTCAGACCTGAAAGAGCATCTGGTGTGTCCTTACTTAAGTCCAAATAGGATATGCAAACTAACCATCCACACAGCACGTGGATTATTCCTATGTCATCTCACCAGCTAAATAACCAGTGAGTTAGAATATACCTAGACTCCAAAAACCCCCCAAAAACCCCAACCAAACTGAACAACAAAAATATTTCCTTTTTAATGTAATATTATTTGCTCTTTGTTTAGAGGCACATAGATATGGGAATTGCCAAGCAATGTTTGTCCTTCCAAAAAAGGAGCTGGTTCTAAATTTATTTTTCCATAATAGAATAGAATAGTGGTGGATAGTAAGGGAAGGATCTTCTGTATTTGCAAGGTTATGCTACATGGATAAGCTCAGGTCCTGGACACACAGTGAAGATTACTTATTAAGTTTGGGAAACTGTGTTCCAAGAGTGCCACAAGCACATCATCTCCTAAAATGTGCTGTGTTTGTACTTAAAGCCATTTATTTTGATTCTTCTCTCGCTCTTTAATTCCATCGATTCTTGAGATGTTACCCTGATTAACAGCAGCTCCACTTTAAGTGAAGATGAGTCTACTTCCAGCAAGTACTCACAGCACTTAAGTTTTCACTTTCTATCTGCTCTCATGCAGGTAAAACTGAGCAAATCTGAAGACAACTGAAAGGCCACTAGCCTGGCTGATGTGAATTCAACTCAGGATTCAGCTGAATATTCCCCAGCTCTATGATGTTGTTGTTGTTATTCATTCAGCCCTGGAAATCAGTGAGCACAAAATGCACAGCTGATGTGAGCAGCCTGAATCTGTGGAGATCTGAAGAGTCCAAACCTTCAGGGGTGCACATCAGCCTGGTGGAGCCGCTGGTCACACAGCAAGGGCTGAAGGCACTCAGTGATTCTTACACCAACCCTCATCCCTTGCATGTTAAAACACAAGTGCAGATGATTTTATGATTGCTATTATTGCTCTTCATATTATTAAACAAACAGTTCGAAATTACTGTATTCAGTTTGAATTGCTTCTCACAAAATCACTAACAGAAATCCTTTCTGCACATGCAAGAGGCACTTCAGTATTTCATGAAGTGTTAAATTGGCAAAACAACAACACGAGTTCATTACTGCAGATTCTTTCCAGATGGAACCATAAATGTTCTGTACTTCACTGAGTGCCCGTGGTGCAAAGCAAGAGTTGAGCATTCTGACCACTTTTGGAGGAAGGATTTTTCACATAGTAATCATTTATTTTCACAGTGAAGACACTAATTGAAAACAGAGCAGGAAAGGGAGATTCCAGAAGATCTCTGGTTTATTTGGATCTGGTTTTCAACTCCCAAGTTGAAGCTTTTCTCCACCTCTAGACACAGCACAAGGGGAGACTCAAGCTGAGCCCTGAGCACACCCCTGAGCACACCTGAGCACGCCTGAGCACACCTGAGCAACCTGAGCACACCTGAGCAACCTGAGCACCCCTGAGCACTCCTGAGCACACCTGAGCACACCTGAGCACCCCTGAGCACACCTGAGCACGCCTGAGCACACCTGAGCACCCCTGAGCACTCCTGAGCACACCTGAGCACACCTGAGCACCCCTGAGCATTCCTGAGCACACCTGAGCAACCTGAGCATTCCGGAGAAACCTGGGCAACCTGAGCACCCCTGAGAACCCCTGAGCACACCTGAGCATTCCTGAGAAACCTGAGCACTCCTGAGCTCAACTGAGCAACCTGAGCATTCCTGAGAAACCTGAGCAACCTGAGCACACCTGAGCAACCTGAGCACCCCTGAGCACTCCTGAGCACACCTGAGCACACCTGAGCAACCTGAGCATTCCTGAGAAACCTGGGCAACCTGAGCACACCTGAGCACCCCTGAGCATTCCTGAGCACACCTGAGCAACCGGAGCATTCCGGAGAAACCTGGGCAACCTGAACACCCCTGAGCACCCCTGAGCACACCTGAGCATTCCGGAGAAACCTGAGCACTCCTGAGCTCACCTGAGCAACCTGAGCATTCCTGAGCACACCTGAGCAACCGGAGCACTCCTGAGCACACCTGAGCAACCTGAGCACACCTGAGCACCCCTGAGCACCCCTGAGCAACCTGAGCAACCTGAGCACCCCTGAGCACCCCTGAGCATTCTGGAGAAACCTGAGCACTCCTGAGCTCACCTGAGCAACCTGAGCATTCCTGAGAAACCTGAGCAACCTGAGCACACCTGAGCAACCTGAGCACACCTGAGCACCCCTGAGCACCCCTGAGCAACCTGAGCACACCTGAGCACCCCTGAGCACACCTGAGCATTCCTGAGCACCCCTGAGCACCCCTGAGCACACCTGAGCAACCTGAGCAACCTGAGCACACCTGAGCACACCTGAGCACCCCTGAGCACACCTGAGCATTCCTGAGCACCCCTGAGCACCCCTGAGCACACCTGAGCAACCTGAGCAACCTGAGCACACCTGAGCACACCTGAGCACACCTGAGCATTCCTGAGCACACCTGAGCAACCTGAGCATTCCGGAGAAACCTGGGCAACCTGAGCACCCCTGAGAACCCCTGAGCACACCTGAGCATTCCTGAGAAACCTGAGCACTCCTGAGCTCACCTGAGCAACCTGAGCATTCCTGAGAAACCTGAGCAACCTGAGCACTCCTGAGCAACCTGAGCATTCCTGAGAAACCTGAGCACTCCTGAGCTCACCTGAGCAACCTGAGCATTCCTGAGAAACCTGAGCACTCCTGAGCTCACCTGAGCAACCTGAGCATTCCTGAGAAACCTGGGCAACCTGAGCACACCTGAGCACACCTGAGCAACCTGAGCACACCTGAGCACCCCTGAGCACCCCTGAGCAACTTGAGCACACCTGAGCACCCCTGAGCACACCTGAGCACACCCTGAGCAACCTGAGCATTCCTGAGAAACCTGGGCAACCTGAGCACACCTGAGCACACCTGAGCAACCTGAGCACACCTGAGCACCCCTGAGCACCCCTGAGCAACCTGAGCACCCCTGAGCAACCTGAGCACACCTGAGCACCCCTGAGCATTCCTGAGCACACCTGAGCAACCTGAGCATTCCGGAGAAACCTGGGCAACCTGAGCACCCCTGAGCACCCCTGAGCACACCTGAGCATTCCGGAGAAACCTGAGCACTCCTGAGCTCACCTGAGCAACCTGAGCATTCCTGAGAAACCTGGGCAACCTGAGCACACCTGAGCAACCTGAGCACACCTGAGCACACCTGAGCACACCTGAGCACGCCTGAGCACCCCTGAGCACACCTGAGCACACCTGAGCAACCTGAGCAACCTGAGCACACCTGAGCACACCTGAGCATGCCTGAGCACCCCTGAGCACACCTGAGCACCCCTGAGCACTCCTGAGCACTCCTGAGCACACCTGAGCATTCCTGAGCACACCTGAGCACCCCTGAGCACCCCTGAGCACACCTGAGCACTCCTGAGCACACCTGAGCAACCTGAGCACACCTGAGCACACCTGAGCATTCCGGAGCACCCCTGAGCAACCTGAGCACCCCTGAGCACAGGAGCTGAGAGCCAGGGAGGGAACTGCAGCACCCAAAAGCAGCAGAGCCACTTGTGCTTCCAAACTGCAACGAGATTTCCAACTGGCTCACCAAAGGAGCACTGTTCCTGGAAATTCAAATTAATGACTGCATATGCAATGACAAAATGAAGTGATTTTAAGTTTTGCAGTTGTGTTCAAGAGAAACTACTGAATGCTCTTAATTTTCTTCCCTCTAACTATGGTGGTTCTTTTTTTCTAATCTATCCATCTTTTTATTTATGCATTCTTAGAATTTAAAAATATGTTTATTTGCTTATTTCAAAACAGTTTTGCCCCAATGTAAATCAAGAATAATTCCAATGATGTAAACCAAACAGGAGCAACACATACATATAAATATTTAAAATTTAATCAGTTGTATAATATTTAAAATATAATCAGTTTTATCTGTCCACTGTTCTTTGCCTATAGGAGAAGTCACACCAAAATTTTCAAATGCATTTAAAGATGATATTGATGTATTTTTGTCTTTATTTTGAATAGGCTTTGCCCCAAAGCAGAGTCATTTCATTAATCTAGACCATTTCATCCTGTGGATTTGTTTTGTTCCCACTGTTGTACTGGAAATTCCAATCAATCAGTTCATCCACTCCACCTGAGCTGTTCTTCAGACAAATAAATTAGATTTCCTTGTCCCCTTGAATACATCAGCATTTTGATACCATTTGTTTCTAGTTAGAAATTATTACTTTTAATAACCTTTCCAAATGCCTAAAAGAGGCTGCTCCTTTTTCTTGGAATTCCAGTTGTAAAAATAAATATGGGAATAATGATTGAGCAAACTAACTACACATTAATCTGCTTCAGAAGGGGTGTGATATCTTCAAAGGGGCATCCAGAAGGAAATTATGGTCGCTGGTCCCCAGAGTATTTTTGAACAACAAAATGGGAAATGTGGCTCCCACAGTCCCCTCAGTTCCCTTCCATGTCAGGAGCCTGCATCTCCTCCCGGCACTGAACCAGCCCTATTGCACAGACACATCGATTCCTCCTTTGTTAAACCTCTGCTTGTGCATTTCACGGCTGAAAACGGAAATTCCCTTCAATTCCAATCAAGAGACTCGTTGCAGTAAAATGATATTTGCCCCAATTAAAAAATAAGCACTACTTACAATGTGATGAGATTAGCTTTGTGGGAGAAGTGGCTTTTATATATTTACTTTTACTTTAGCTTTTGTATTGAAATTAAAAAATAAGAGAAGCTCTTAAAATTCTTTATTGGACAACTTTTTTTAGAAATTAAAATAAGCTCTGTGCTACTATCTTGTGCTACTACAGTAGCTGTAGCTTTCCTCTCACGCTAGCCCTACTCACATAATTTTGGAATGTCTGTAATGGCACCATAAAACTTGGCTCTGTCGAGAAGACATTTCAATATTAAAGTCTTTCATCCCAAAGAAATGATGAAAACTTTATTGCTCTTGACAGAGCTGATAGACAGGGAGTAAAGTCCTAATTTTGTGACATCTTCAGGATAAATTCTGAAACCATAGTGCTGTTGAGGATCCTGCATGATCCAATACTCTGGAATTAAATAGGGCAGGAGCAGAAACAGACTCCACAGTGGTAATAAATAAATATCCACAGGGTCACACCTCCAGTCCCTGGGCATCCCTCCAAAATTCTTCTCAGACTCAGAACCAATGAATCTGTCATCAGGTGAGCAGAAAAAGTTGATTTATATGAATATATAAATTTCCATAAGCCAGTCCAAAAGTTAGAGTTATACTCTCTGAAAGCAGAACCCTTCAGAATCCTCAGACTCCTTTGAAAACAGCACCAGCAGAGGCTGAGCCCTATCTGAAATCACAGATAGTGATCTCAATGAATATCCTTTATAGCAACATGCCTGCAAGTTAGGAAGGAAATTAAACATATCCCTTTAAAGGCTTACTCTTCAGAAAATTCCTATATTTAACACTATTTCTTCAGAATATGAGGACAAACAAACAAACAAAAAAACCCAATCCTGTATGTCTGTTCAATGTTAGTTGTATGGATGTCTGCACTTATCTCTGTGTTCATTAAGTATCACCCAGATAAAGCAATATCCCTACACATTAAGGGAGAATGGCCCAGCAGATTGAACGTGTGCTTTAAAACTGTTGCCTCCAGTAGATCAACTGCTTTATTTATGGATTTTTGTGTCAGGTTTTACACCAACCTCGCTGGAGAAGTTCCTTAACCCATTTGCCTACATCTCTCTAACAGCAATAATGTCAAGCTCCCTCTTTCTTCTGCAGTCTGATAAAGAGGAGTGAGTTATTGTTTTGAAAAGCCTCCAAGGAGAAAACTGTTCCCCAGTCATTAAACTGTGCTCTCCGAGATAATCAACCTCCAGAGGGAATGATGGCAAAATTACCTTCTTTCTGCCCTGTATCTTTGTGTTAAGTCAGGTTTCTGGATTTTTTATACCATCTAAAAATTCTCTTTTTTAGCAGAGCCTGACACAAGTGGGCAGATTTCCCAATAAACACACACTGGCTAATCACCAACGGGAGGAACAGCTCCTCCACCATGGCACAGCTTTGCAACAGGGAGGAAAGAACAGTGTATTTTTTGGATCTCTACTGCAACTGTGGAAGGCAGTGTCCTTATACAGAAACTTTGGAAAAGTCCAGCAAGAATGAGCTCCATAAAATAATAATTAAATAAAAGAACAATTCTTTGCTATTCTGCAACTTCCACTGAATAAAAGACCTCAGAATGCTTTATGGACACTATTTGTGTTTTACAATATCTTTGATTTCTCTTATTTTTCTGCTAAATAAGGAATAAAGGGGCCAAGCATTATTGTTCAGAGATTTACATTTACATACTCCTAAGTGGCTTGGGTTTTAAAAATGTTGAACTGCAGAGCAGTGTCGAGCACAGGTCTAGGCAGTTTAACTTAATTTTACATTTTTTGAACAGTTTTCAATTCATTAAATCATATTTTTATAAAGCTCATTGTGGCCTCCCAGTTGCTCTCAATACACCCATTCCGCTCTCTAAACACAGATTTCCTGTCACAACTAAAAATGTATTTGTTCAACATTTCATCGAAGTGTGATTTTGACAAAACCAAAGAAACTGATTTCATCAAATGTTTTTCTAAGCAGGTCTGGTTTGTGTTTCTTTCACAACCCCTCAGCCAGCGTTATTGTAATTTCCAATGGCTGTTGTGTCACCCAGGTAAGCCCATTTCTCCTAAATCACTAAAACATCCCCATCAGGAAGATCTGGGGTTGAAGGCTGCTCTGGAGTATGTTTATTATTTAATTCTAGAATGTAGCACATTTACCATCCCCATTCCAAACCCTTTAAGTGCCCATCACCACATGAATGTATTTTGAAAATTGAGGCATCAGATCAACTTCCAATGGATTCTTTTATCCTTTCTCTCTTCCTGATTATCCTTGACTGCTGAACTTGTTTTTTTTAATTTTTTTTTATTTTTTTCTCGGTAAGTAAGCATTTACAAAGGACAAATCTCTATGGAAATGTAAAGAGATGCTAAACAAGGCACGGTGTCAATTCTAACAGAAAACCAGAAGTGAATGCAATCAACCAAGCACACCAAACACGGAGCAGCTCCAACAAAAGCCTTTGTGGAACCTGGGTGCCACTGGAGAACATTTTATCAGCTATCACAAAGTGGGTTAGGATCCGAACCCAGCGGGGTTTTTGACCACAATAAAACCTTCCAGGCTGGTTTCCCTCTTCTGTTCTAAGTGATGAGCACACAATGAATATCTTTCAGAGCACTTGGAATAAAACTGCCCTTGCAGACAATAGCAAATTGTGTCCTTTCCAACCTGGAATGCTCTTAGAGTCTTTCCTGCTGCTTTTGTGCTTTAAGGGAGTTATGGTCCTTTCTATCAAGAAGAATGAAAATTAATGTTCTCATTAAACTATATTGAACTTGACTAAAAAAGGATTTGTTTTATTCAGGGCCATGAAAATGACAAAATTTTTGAAGTGTAGCTTATCTGAAAAGCAGCTTTGCCAGATTTTTAATTTATTTCATTTTTAGATAATTGACATGGAATCCTGTTTACCTTTAACTTGTCAATGCTCCTCTCTCAAATGAAGTTACTACTTTCAAATATCAGGAACATTTTTATCAAAACATATAGAAATTGTGAATAAAGCCTGATGTATTTCTGAGTATGATATCAATCAGCAAGTTATTCCTTCTCTGAAATTTAGAATTAAATTTACCTGTGTATATCTGGTTAATTTTTATTTACTAATTATGTTATTTTCTAGAATGAAAATTCTAGACATATTTACATCTAGAATTTCTGGCATATTTGATTTTTAATGTATATTAAAAAAAAAGTGTTTTACTTTACATCAAACACCCATGATGTATTTGACTGACCTGTCTAGTCTGTGTTTTGGTTCAGTTTATTTTTTTAACATAAAATGGCATCTTGAAAATTAATAAATGTGATCAAGTTTGAGGTGTTTAATCACTTTTAAAAGTCACTCACCTCAGTGCCATATTAACCTCTTAGTAATCCATCAAATACTTTTTAGGTTTTAGGAGAGAAATTGCATTTTAATCAATGCTTGAATACACCTAAAAGAGAGATGGAGGGGAAGAGATTCCCTTCTTCAAAGACCTCTCAAGCTGCATTTTCCCCTTCCAGTGTGAACTTCCTATTTCTTAGTTTTTCTACTCAAGCCTTGTCCCTCATGCCATACTATCAGAATTAGGTAAATCTGGAAAATCCTCAGTCATTAAAACTGCCTGAATGTCTAAGTGTGTGTCAGAGGAGAGACAAAAAGGAAACAAAGATCAGAGTGGATGAGAAAAAATTTGTGTGATTTGTGGTATGAAACCTTTGCTATGATATTTTACATTACATTACATTATTACTTTGAATTTTCCTTTATATTGCTTTAACTCCTGATATTGTCAAATGTCCAGGATTGGTATGGAAACTCTGTTGGGCAAATCATTCATTATCCACCAAACCCAGCAATTAACAGGAGTAATTAATTCCTGGCTGAAAGCTTTAAGTAGGAGGGGAATATATGGAGCTGGTATCTCCTATTTCAAATATTGATCCACTCACTGAGCCTATCTATAAGTAAATAGTTATGCAGAAACTATAAGCATTATCTATATATCAGCTGTAATTCCTCCAGAAAATGCAATATATATTCCCTTGCAAAAAGGCAAGAACATAATCAGATATAAAATTCAAGCTCTTGTGTCAAAGCAATGAGACTTTAGAGAAAACAAACCTGAGGAATTATCAAAACTGCTCTTTGTATTTTCCTGCAGGGTATTTCATGTCAGCCACGAGTTCTTAATAAAAACCACTTTTAAAAGTATTATATTTGAGTATTCACTTATAATTTATCATCTTGTTCATGGAGATGCATGATTAATGAAAGGAAACTGAAAGGTAATTGAAAAGCACTAATAAAATTTTATATATTGGATCTGTTATTTTTAATTTTCCAAAGGAACGTTGGAAAGGCCCTTATCACTTAAATGGAGTCTCTTTAAATGACCACAAGATGAATATTATGGGCTTCAACCTCTGTCAGAGATTTCAAAAGGAGCAGGGCCCTACATATGTACAAATCCTGTCAAGTATCTTTGCTGCTGCTGTCTTTTGCCCAAGAGAGCCTTTTAGTCAAACTCAGTCCTTCCCTCAGCGCAAGATTAAAAACCCAAACCCCTTTTTATGTGAACTGCAATACCTGGCTCATTTAGCAGGAAAAACCAAAAGGATTTGGAAGAGGCTCCATTTATCTTTTAAAGCAAATTAACTTTTTTGTTAGCGCTCGTTTGTAGCAGCTAATTTTACTCAGACAAATCAATTCCTGTGGAAGTCTGTGCCCTCCACGCAGAGGTGGAGGGGTTGAAGAGAGCAGGGATGCTCAGCTGTGTCTGCTCCCCTGTACCAAACAGTATTTCCAGCCAGAGCATCCTGAGTGGCTGGGAGGAATCTTTGAAGGAAATAACGCTCCTGTGCTTTTAATCTCAGCAGTTGCTCCCTTTAGGCACCCACAAACTCCCAGAGATGACAAATAATGGCCAAGAGAGAGGTGAGCAGCTGGCTGGTGGTGCTCCAAGCTGGCTCCAGAGGTGACACAGGGAAGGGGCTCTGGAACAAAGAGCGACCCCGCGTTGGGCTGCAGAACCCTCGGCAGAGCCGGGAGCTGTCCCGGCAGCAGCTCCATCCCAGGCACCATCTGAATCTGAGCCTCCCGAGTTATCCCTGCCCATCAGGGCGCTGGGATGCTGTGTTATCAGATAATTTCGTGTTAATGCTCCTGTCCCAGCCAGAAACGCTCCACGGTTGCTCACAGGAACTTTCCCTAATCTGTGTTGTTCAGAGCTCTTTTCCCGTGGTTGCTGCACCAATGACTTTGGTGGACAGACAGGGCTCTGGTGAAAGAGCAAATCCCTTCTAATGAGGGCTACAGGAGGGAGCAGCAGTATGAAGTCAGTGCCTTTTCTCCCCTCTATATACACATTCTATAATTATACAGATGCTGGGCAAGAATAGCTCAATGAGCATTGATAGATCCTTCCGTTTATTCCAGCTGAATTATTTCCATTTTAATTTTAGCATCACCATGTGTGATAGCTCAATAGCTGAAAAAACTTTCTTCTGAAACCTTATTTGTCCCGTGGTTCTTCTAAAATATGAGGTCAATATTTAGAATTAGCTTCATATTTACAGGGTTTGAAATGTGCTTTTGTGACTTGTGCAATCAAGATGCAATTTCACATGAGCTACTGCAAACCAATAATGAGGTTCTCAGTGATGTGAAGATTCAACTGTCAGTTCAAAGCTTTCATTTCCGAGCTATTCCATTCATTAGGAAAAAAAAAAAAAAAAGCACATTTGGAACAATGTTTGTAAGCTGAATGATAAAGTGTCCTGAGGGATCTGAGCAAAAGCAGTTAACAAAGAACCCATCCACAGAAGAACTTGTGTGTTTGCCAAGGAGGCACAGCAATGCCGAGCTCTAATATATTTTTACTTCCTCAATTAACATCACACAGCACTACACAGCTTATTATCATTAGATTTCAAAGCACTTTACAATGCCTACTGTCATCAGCCATCAAAAACACAACCCTAATTGTTCATTAGTAGTGGCTGTTATGTTTATGAGGTGCCTTGGCAGTGGAATTTTTTCCTCACAGTACTTGTGGCTACATTCATCCCACTTAATGACACCAGGCAATAAAATATGGTGCTGTACTTGTTTAAATAATCCAGGGAATGTTTCTAGACCAATTTGTATTGTCCCAAATAATGCTCAAGCTCAGGAATTGGAATTTTCCTGTGATGACTCCCCAAAGACCATTTGGGGGCAGCCACCCTGTTTGGGCAGGCAGGGACTTGGTCACAGAATCACTGAATATCAGAATAACAGAATCAGAAAATCAATCATAGAATTATAGAATCACAGAATCAGAGAATCACAGAATCAGAGAATCAATCAGAATCAATCACAGAATCAATCACAGAATCACAGAATTACAGAATCACAGAATCAACCACAGAATCACAGAATCACAGAATCAATCACAGAATCACAGAAACAATCACAAAATCACAGAATCACAGAATCAATCAGAATCAGAGAATCAATCACAGAATCACAAAATTACAGAATCACAGAATCACAGAATCAGAGAATCAATCACAGAATCAATCACGGAATCAAACACAGAATCAATCACAGAATCAATCACAGAATCACAGAATCACAGAATGAATGAGGGTGGAAAAGGTCTCTGTGATCATCAAGTCCAGCCTGTGCACGGGGCTGAACTGTGAATTGGCCTCAGCATCTGGGAATGAAAACTTGGCAGTGTCTTTTCCATTACCCTGATATTGCCTATTTGAAAACTGAAAACGGTATTTTTGTCTTTTTATATAGAAATCGTTCTTTCTATGAAGTTTTAAATTTTGGTCACTACTGTTAATTAAGTCTACTCTACTTAGGTCTATTTTCCTCTTCCAAATGAAATGTTAGATGAAAAGGAGGTTTCAAGAAAATGAGGTTTCAAGAGAAGATTTTGAAAGAGATTTGTGTAGAACCTTGTTTTGCTGTGCTGTAGTTTTTCCAAGCACACCCTGTTTATCAGAATTTTCCATGATTTAGGAAGTTACCAAGAGCTGAGTGAGTATTTACAGAATTTAACAAACCCTGAGTTCTGCTGGGTAAGCAGAGGGAGCTCAGGCCAAGATCCTTTCAGGCCCCAGGTTCCATAACCTTATTGATTCTTACAGAAATTGGGTTACAGATCCTCCCCACACCCACGACTCTCACTGCCTCAGTCTTTACTTTATACAAAGCAAAACAGCAGATGCCTCTCACTGAATTAATCATACCGATTAAAAGTCTCTCTGGAAAGAGGGAACACGAATGGCTGATTTTATTTTATTTATTTTAGGTACCAAACTCAGTTCTCTTGTTTGCTGACCAATACCCTAACTATGGACCATTTGAGAGAAGAATACCACTTTCTGCCCCTTTTGTCTCCTTTGATTTCCTTACAAATGCTCAGACATAAAACAATCCACTACATAGCTAATGAGACATTTGCTAATAAAAAAAAAAAAAAAAAAAAAAAAAAAAAAAAAAAAAAAAAAAAAAAAAAAAAAAAAAAAAAAAAAAAAAAAAAAAAAAAAAAAAATTAAAAGAAAATTTAGGAAGCAAAAGCAAACTGAAAATGTAATTTCAGTTGACATCACTTTTCTCCCAAAGGCCCTTTTCTTCTTACTCTTCATCACGCTGAAGTGCCAGAATTAAACTTCCTTTCAAAAAAAAGCACTGAAGTTTTAAAGGAAGTGGATCTTCAACAATAATTTAAACTGCTAGAACAACACAACGAGCAATCCTGAATAAGATTAAAATCATAAAGAGCACCTGTGGATTTATTTTCTTTTTTTGGCTTCAAGCACCATTTTTATTTTGGCAGCATTGATCCTCAAAATAACACTTGCTAACATGTGGTTCTGAGTTGAATGAACTCAGATCATCTGCTTTGATTTAAATATTGATTCTTTGTAATGCATGAGAACAGCTGCCTTTTTGAATTCCTTTCCATCCTCCTTATTACCAACAACATCATCATTTTATCTCTGGGATTTGGTGCTTAAATAGCATTTCAACTATACCATCTAATGAACTCAGGCAGAAGAGATTCATTCACTGACATCTGAGGAAAATACAATCCAGATTTCCAAACTGATTTAACAAAACATGACATCAGGAAGTTGCTTCGTATTATGTTAGGGAAAATTGCCTCTCTCTTAACCTGGAGCCAGAGTGTATAATTACATTGATAGAGGGGTTGAATAGGTGATAAAAAGTTCACCTAGACAGAAAAAGGCTTTAAAATAAACTGGAAAGCACAATTATTTCCCATTACAGTCCAAGAAAGAGCTGATGCCTTCAATGGATTAAGAGAGAGAGCACTGGGACTCTTCCCAGAAAACAGAGAATTATGTGGATAATTGTGGAACATCCACGTTTCAGCTCAGATTGATATCTTTTGTAAAAGATTCATTTAAGCTACGCTGGTGTCCAGGATTTCCAGAGCTCAGAGACTCACAAACATTCTCCTCCATAGGAAATCTGCAGCTCCAGATTTCTCCTCTTGATGGATCTTCAACAGGTCGGCTGAGAGATGCCCCACCCATGCAGGATTATATATAAAAATAAATAATAATTTAAAAATCCAACGTATTCTATATTCTCTGAGCAAAAGGAGGAGTGGGTCAGAGACACATCTTTGCTTTTGCTTCATCTACCTCGAGATAAAACTCCAAATATTGGGTAATGTGCATGATTTTCATATATTCTGATGTTTATCCCTTCTTCCAGCATGCATCACTCTGGAAGCAACTGACGTGACATTGAAAATTCGAGTTATTCCAGAATAAAAATATCCAAATAGGCAATTTCCACTGAAGTTACTATAGAAACTGTGAGAGTGGGGAAATTAATTCTAGATCTGTAACAAGAGTCAAGAATAACCACTTTCCCTTACATATGCACAACCATAAAACTATGTTAGCTCATATAAAATAATAATTATGAAAATTATTTTTTCATGAGGAGGATTTTTATTTTTAAAAGAACCATGAGCAAGCAAGACGAACCAAACTTGGAAAAATACTCTGCACAGTGAGCCAGTTATCCCACCGAAAAATTTTGAAAAATGCAGCGGTTTTGAAAATTAAAATGAGCACTTTTTTTTTTTTTAATTTTTAATTTTTTTTTTCTCTTGGCAAAAAGGAAAAGGCATCCGTGGGAACTGTCTGCAAATCCTCACAGCTTAATTGCTTTCATCTGGGGACTTGTTATTGTTAAATTTAATAGGCATTGGGGTGGTCTCTACTGAGACCTTTAATGTGTTCGGGGCTTTAGAGATCTCTGATGGAAAATTGAACTTCTGGAGAGCAAGTCAATGGTCCACTGGCTGAGGAAACCCGTGCAGCTGCTGGAGAGCATCTTCCTTTCAGTATTACACCACAATATTTGGGTCCTAAGGGAGCAGGCATGAGAGGGGCAATTGAAACCTTGGAGTGTGGCTGTGATTATGGGGTGATGGCCAGCATGAATATCCCTGGTATTCCTTGGAAAGCGACAGAGAGGGATTCTTTCTTTTCAGAGTTATGTATTTCTAACGAACAGACACATTCATTATTAAAAATCTAGGGGTTTAGAAAAAGGATTTTATTCATGCAGGCAGGCACACAGCTGAGATTTCTGTTTGCCTTTATGGTACCAATGATTTTCCTATGCATGTCAGGGTTTATTGCCACATTTCATCCTTTATAATCTGGATTTCAACACACATTTTGGTTTTCTGGCATCTTAATCTGTCCCAAATCAACCCCTAAATATGTCAAAATTAAGGAGAAACCCTGGTGTTTCAAGATTCACAGATTGATTTCCAACTTAATGAAATGAGGACAGGTTCAGTTATGCAGTTTTAGAAGTTTATCCATAGCAAAAGTTTTGCGTTTTAGAGTAATAAACTATTCTGCCTAGCAGGAATTACTAAATGGATAATACTGTGCTCTGCAGTAAAAACCAAACGAATAAACAAAATATTTTTTGTCCTTTTAGCCAAATAGTTAGTTTGGTTACATAGGTGAATAAAAATAGAACTTAAAAGGTTAAACCAAAAAGCAACCACTAGCACAAGGAGAAACCCTGGGTATGGAATCTTGGTTTTCAGATGGGAGGGAGAAGCAGATGGAAAGCTGATGAGGCAAGGAAATGGCAACCTGGGACTGCATCGAGCCATGCAGGTGGCAAAGCAAAGTGGGCTTAGTTCAGCAAGATCCCGAGGAACTCTGGAGACTGAGCTCCCTGATAGACCCTCCAGATGAAATATTGCAGCAGGAAATTCATTAGTGCAATTGTTAAACTGCCTTTTGACAATAGATTCCAGGAGAAATACCATAGCAGAACTTTTGGAGAAGCTGGGCTTCTTTAAAGTGCATTGGTGACAGCTTTTGGAAACTCCATGGGAAGGAGGCTTGGGTTTGGTATTTTATGTTGTATTAATTAATATTTAATATTTTAATAGCCCTGATGTGTAAATATCATAATATCTCCTTCCAGAAGCGAAAATAATTTATAAGACTGAAGTTTTGATAAAAGCTCCTAGACAGTCTGAGATGATACAGAGAAAATAAAGATGGTGAGGACCTTTTCACCTAGAAAGAAAAGGCATTAGTGTGAAACACTTTGGATTCCAAGGGCTGTCATCTTTAAGAGAAAACAAGATTTTATCAGAGTGGTCCTGCCTCAGAAGTCTCTGAACTCCCACATAAAATAGCTGCCAATGCCCAACCATTTCCCATGACCCATCCCAACTTCCCTCCTCTCCTTTTGCCTTCCCACACCTTGGTAAGTGCCAGACTGTGACCTCCCTGCAGGCAGAGCCCCCAGCAAGAGGGGCTTGGGCTTCTTTTAACTTTTCTCCTCACGGTTACTGGTAAGGTCACACGAGTTTAGAGAGTCCTGAGTGTGCCATAAAATTGACTATGCAGAGAGCATCAATCTCTGCAGCAGGGTGATCTTATCTGCACAGCAACAGGGGAGGCATGAGTGACAGGCCTCCTTTGGAAGGCTCTAAAGAAATGGGAATGCTGAGGAGAAACCTTGGGAATGCTAATGGCAATGAAAGCGGTTTGGATGTGATTAAAAGAAAAAAAAAATGTATTATTTGGGAAATAAAAAGGAAGATTT
Organism: Sitta carolinensis; assembly: GCA_032173965.1. Classification (NCBI taxonomy): domain Eukaryota; kingdom Metazoa; phylum Chordata; class Aves; order Passeriformes; family Sittidae; genus Sitta; species Sitta carolinensis. The sequence goes on along the minus strand of CM063286.1, from coordinate 3,129,022 downwards.
GGAAAAAATATTACAAACAGATTCTTGACTTGCCACCTATGGGAAACCCATGAAAAAAACAAAATAAAAACACTTATTTTTAAATATTTTGTGAAAACTTTGAATTCTACTAAAGCCAATGTGTGCTGAAGGCACCCAGAGAAACTTTCTAAAACAGAGGGTGAAAGGTAAAGTGGAGGCAGCCTGGAGTCCATTCCCTCAGCTCTTTGATCCCTGCTGGCAGCCTTCCCACTGAGCCACCGTTATTTTTGCTTAGATTTATTTCTAAAGTAACGGGAAGCTGAACTTTTGTTGTTGTTGTTTTTGTGATAGGGTGATTTTTTCTTTTCTAATTTTCCCTTTCTTCTTAACACATCCTGAACTAAGAAGAGGCTCTGGGATACAGATCCCTTGGGGAATTCGGATTCATTAGCAGTTTAGCTGCAATGCCAGCACAGTAGAAACAGCTGCATTTCAGCTCTCCCTCAAGAATTGTGTTGTCTCTTGTCCTAGGAGGCTAAGAAAATACAGAGAAAAACAAGTGAGAAGTGTTACAGAAAGGTTCTATCAAAATTGCATACAAATGGAAAAGATTTCTATCCAAAACGTTGAAGTACATATTTAAAATATGACTCAGTCCTTAAACAGAATAAACATCAATTTGCCAGTTGTCATGTGTTTTAGAACCATTTGTGCCATTTATTCTGAAGCAGCATCACATTTATTTTCCTGACCTGCTGTGAGAAAGGGTTTGAGATGTTACTGCCACAGCTGAAATATGTTGCTGTGCTCAGTGCAGATATTCAGCACTGTGCTGCACATAATAAGCTTCACCACTCATCTGACAATTAGTCATGTTGACACATTTTTATAAATGAGACCAAGCGATCATTTTCAGATGAGACATTTTCCCTGCAGAAGGAATCCTCCAGCTTTGCAGGGCATGCTCAGAGTCAGGCATTTACCAGGATGGAAAGCAATCTCTGCCATGGAAAAGGGAAAGGTGCCTTTTGAACATGCCAAAAGGAAAATGAAATGTGAACTAAATTTATGGTGGCAACAAAACCCCCATCTTCCTCGAGTGAAGAGATGTCTCACATCGCCTAACACTTCTCCTGGGCTAATTGCTCAAGTTCTATATATCAGAGTATAACCAGAGGTAAAACAAAGCAAAACAAATTCCACTAATGAGTGTGGTCCAGATTCTCAGAGGGCACAAACCAGCTTAGTTACACCAAACGCCAGAGCCAGGCAGCTATTTCAGAGATGCAGCTGGTGCTGCAGAGCCTGAGAAAGAACTAGAAAGTGACACAATAATATTTCTCCTTCTGCACGTCTGTTTTGACTGATGGATTTCTGATGAATTTCCATTAAAAATGAAATACTGTGCAAGGTACATATTTTTAACTGCCTGGTAGTTAATTTTACAGTTTGGAGCTGAAGACCTGGAGCTCTTCAGTGAAGGATGTAACTACAGCTAAGTAATCTGTCTGGTTAATTATTCCTCTCTTAAACACTGATAAATACAAGTTTGAGAAAGCACCGCAGGCATCTTTTTAAGCAAATACTTTCCATATTTATGTATTTATATACCCAGTCTGACAGAAATTACAAATTACTACAGAACACCATATTTTGTGCAGGACTATATTTTCTATATGCAGAGGATACAATTCCTAGGGTCTGCAAACGCTTCAGAATTGCACACTCCCACATCTGGAGACTTTGTATTTGTGAAGGTCAAGGCACAGATGTTCCCCTCGTATGTTGTGCAGCACAAAGCAGTCACACCTGTCAGCAGTGCAGAGCCGTGCTCCTGCTCCAGAGTGGATCCCAGCAGGTCCCTTTTGCCAGGAGCTGTCTGTCTTCAAGTCTCCCCCAGCACACAGAAAGGTTCCAAAAAGCTCTGGCTGCACTCTAGCAAGTGCTGATGGTGATGGATTCGCTCTCACCAGCCTGCTCCATTCCAGCCTGACCTTGTGGTTTGCTGGGAGAGCTCTGCAGAAATCCCTGCAGAAATCTTTCCAGCAGCACCCAGGCTCTGCTGTGCATTCTGCAAGGCAGACAGGAGCACTGACAGCAGGAAACTCCACCTCACTTCAGCTTGCACACTTAATTTCCATCACGGTTTGTTTAATGGCATTAAAGACAGCCGAGCGTTCAGGTTTGACTGCAATGTCACCTGGGTTTAAATTTTCTTGTAAAACTTGCAAATACTCGTTATTAACTTCCAATCTTTTGTTCTAACTCTTACATCCCGTCCCAGAATAATGAATTCTGCTCCCAGGCAGCCCTCCTAGCCAGTTTTATAAGTCTATCAACATGCCCAAGTATTTTTAAACAGCCTGGAGTGTGACAAACTATGCAAAATGATCAAAGAACTTCAAAGTGTCATAGCACCTCACAAGGCAGATCTGTGCAAAGGTATCAATTCTTACTTTGCAAATATTTGCAAGTAAAAAAAGAGATTTCCATGAATTTGTCAGAAGGCAAAAAATGCCACTTCTCCCAGTAAATACAATTTTTCATTATGACAGCAGTAAAAATATAGAGTGGTGCATAGGTACTCTGAGCTCTGCACACCTTGTAAAAATGAATGAGAGCATTATAGCAAAATCACAGGAAAATATTATGGAAAAAACATGATTTTAGTATGGGGCTTTTTTTGTTGTTTTACTTTTATAATTTGCTTTTTGATATACTTGGAGATATATATATATAGCATGACTTCTAAGTTGGGGAAGTTACATTTTTTTTAAATATATTATGGTAATTTTGAACTGAATCCTCCCTTTGCTTTTTTAATTTGAGCTTATTTTTACCTCTCTGTGAAGAAATTAAAGGAAATAATTTTAAAACTTCAAAAGATACACTTAACAAAAAAAAGCATTTAGTGCTCAATCAGAGATGGAACTTTTATCAAAAATCTAGTGCAGAAAAACTAGAACTGTTACTCAGAAATAGTATCTTAAAATTTTCTTATATGATCATACTTCTCTAAGTATCAAAAACACCATAACACAGAAATCCAAGCACTCATTCAAGTTCTCAGCCTCCTGAAAAAAATCAGTATCTACAGTATTTGATGTCCAAAGTTTTGCCTATGTTTGCTGACAATAATTCTTTGAAAACTACTCTGTCTCTATGTGTCTGTGTGCACCTCTTTGTGTTCATTTCCTAGATCCCCAAATTGAATATTTTCAGACTATTTTTACATGCACACTGTTTTTCTGAGAGACCAGAAGCAAAACGACTGGGGGCTTATTCACCGAGGGAATCTTACCTGCATGAAAGAGCAGCATTTTTTTTTTTCTTTCCTCTTCTATTTTCCATTTAAAACAAAGCCCAACATGCATAATAAAGATGTTGAGTTTCTGACAGATTGGAAAGAACACAGGGAGCAGTCCTGCAGAGCCCCAGAGGTAAGCAGAACAATTTCATTGGAGATTTCAATTTGGATGTGCATTGTGAGTCATTTCAACACTGAGAGAGATTTAATGTCAACATCAGTTGATTCAGTACTGACATCATCTCAGAATTTCACCTGTTCTCCGTTGGGAAGAGCAGCTCAGCCTCTAAGTTTACTCCAGACTGATTTTTATTACACGAAAACAGTCACAGAATAATTGTCAATATAATTAGAGAAAGCCCCATGTTAATCCACTCGGTGGATTTCAGGCTAATTCACTGAAGAGAAGAAAGCAGACATTAGCTGAAAATTCCTCTGGCTACACATGTCTGCCAGGAATTCTCACACTAATAAAGAATTCAGCTCTAAAGATGTTTTTATTCTCCCATCTTCCTAGCCTTTGTTCCCTCTCTTGTGACTCCTTTAGGATTACTGGTCATCACTCTCACTACTCCTTTATATCAGTTTGTCTTCAGCTTCTCATTTTCCACCTGTATTATTCCAGGTTTAAACAAATTCACCTCCCCCAGCCCACCTTGCATTCGAGGAGCTGTTCAGTTCCAGCAGAAGGGATGATGTGCTAGGAGTGTAAAAGTGCTACTTTCTCCTCCAGTCCTGGGGCAGCTGCCAGAATTAGAGAGGCTTTCAAGTGGAGTTTACAAAACCAGGCTGGTTCCAAGGCAATGTTTACTGCTCCATAATTTCATCTAATCCCCACAGCTACTGACATAAACTAATTGCACGTACACATATGATCCCATTACAAGTGGTGCAATCCAGATGGTGCCAATCTGGGGCTGCAAGCAGAGTTCCAGTGCTGGCAGAGGCATGCCAGGCTCCCCTGCTGCACTTACATCTCCAGTCCTCCTCTGTCACGGGCACTCCTGCTCAGCTGCCTGGGCAGCCCAGGAAAGCCAGGCAGGAAAAGCCCCCACTATGGAGAACCTTGTCCAAGAGATGTCCCCAGAGGCTTTGAAAACACCAATGTCTGACAAGCTTTAGGTTTTCCTTTAAGTCGTTCTATCCTTACTGTATCCATCACTAATACCATCACCATTTATTATAGTTCAGCAAGCCTTCAGAATTGCTGTGATCAGCAATAACCTGCTTGCCATGGAACCTGAAATCTCAGCTGAACAAAGACAATTCAGACCTGAAAGAGCATCTGGTGTGTCCTTACTTAAGTCCAAATAGGATATGCAAACTAACCATCCACACAGCACGTGGATTATTCCTATGTCATCTCACCAGCTAAATAACCAGTGAGTTAGAATATACCTAGACTCCAAAAACCCCCCAAAAACCCCAACCAAACTGAACAACAAAAATATTTCCTTTTTAATGTAATATTATTTGCTCTTTGTTTAGAGGCACATAGATATGGGAATTGCCAAGCAATGTTTGTCCTTCCAAAAAAGGAGCTGGTTCTAAATTTATTTTTCCATAATAGAATAGAATAGTGGTGGATAGTAAGGGAAGGATCTTCTGTATTTGCAAGGTTATGCTACATGGATAAGCTCAGGTCCTGGACACACAGTGAAGATTACTTATTAAGTTTGGGAAACTGTGTTCCAAGAGTGCCACAAGCACATCATCTCCTAAAATGTGCTGTGTTTGTACTTAAAGCCATTTATTTTGATTCTTCTCTCGCTCTTTAATTCCATCGATTCTTGAGATGTTACCCTGATTAACAGCAGCTCCACTTTAAGTGAAGATGAGTCTACTTCCAGCAAGTACTCACAGCACTTAAGTTTTCACTTTCTATCTGCTCTCATGCAGGTAAAACTGAGCAAATCTGAAGACAACTGAAAGGCCACTAGCCTGGCTGATGTGAATTCAACTCAGGATTCAGCTGAATATTCCCCAGCTCTATGATGTTGTTGTTGTTATTCATTCAGCCCTGGAAATCAGTGAGCACAAAATGCACAGCTGATGTGAGCAGCCTGAATCTGTGGAGATCTGAAGAGTCCAAACCTTCAGGGGTGCACATCAGCCTGGTGGAGCCGCTGGTCACACAGCAAGGGCTGAAGGCACTCAGTGATTCTTACACCAACCCTCATCCCTTGCATGTTAAAACACAAGTGCAGATGATTTTATGATTGCTATTATTGCTCTTCATATTATTAAACAAACAGTTCGAAATTACTGTATTCAGTTTGAATTGCTTCTCACAAAATCACTAACAGAAATCCTTTCTGCACATGCAAGAGGCACTTCAGTATTTCATGAAGTGTTAAATTGGCAAAACAACAACACGAGTTCATTACTGCAGATTCTTTCCAGATGGAACCATAAATGTTCTGTACTTCACTGAGTGCCCGTGGTGCAAAGCAAGAGTTGAGCATTCTGACCACTTTTGGAGGAAGGATTTTTCACATAGTAATCATTTATTTTCACAGTGAAGACACTAATTGAAAACAGAGCAGGAAAGGGAGATTCCAGAAGATCTCTGGTTTATTTGGATCTGGTTTTCAACTCCCAAGTTGAAGCTTTTCTCCACCTCTAGACACAGCACAAGGGGAGACTCAAGCTGAGCCCTGAGCACACCCCTGAGCACACCTGAGCACGCCTGAGCACACCTGAGCAACCTGAGCACACCTGAGCAACCTGAGCACCCCTGAGCACTCCTGAGCACACCTGAGCACACCTGAGCACCCCTGAGCACACCTGAGCACGCCTGAGCACACCTGAGCACCCCTGAGCACTCCTGAGCACACCTGAGCACACCTGAGCACCCCTGAGCATTCCTGAGCACACCTGAGCAACCTGAGCATTCCGGAGAAACCTGGGCAACCTGAGCACCCCTGAGAACCCCTGAGCACACCTGAGCATTCCTGAGAAACCCGAGCACTCCTGAGCTCAACTGAGCAACCTGAGCATTCCTGAGAAACCTGAGCAACCTGAGCACACCTGAGCAACCTGAGCACACCCTGAGCACTCCTGAGCACACCTGAGCACACCTGAGCAACCTGAGCATTCCTGAGAAACCTGGGCAACCTGAGCACACCTGAGCACCCCTGAGCATTCCTGAGCACACCTGAGCAACCGGAGCATTCCGGAGAAACCTGGGCAACCTGAACACCCCTGAGCACCCCTGAGCACACCTGAGCATTCCGGAGAAACCTGAGCACTCCTGAGCTCACCTGAGCAACCTGAGCATTCCTGAGCACACCTGAGCAACCGGAGCACTCCTGAGCACACCTGAGCAACCTGAGCACACCTGAGCACCCCTGAGCACCCCTGAGCAACCTGAGCAACCTGAGCACCCCTGAGCACCCCTGAGCATTCTGGAGAAACCTGAGCACTCCTGAGCTCACCTGAGCAACCTGAGCATTCCTGAGAAACCTGAGCAACCTGAGCACACCTGAGCAACCTGAGCACACCTGAGCACCCCTGAGCACCCCTGAGCAACCTGAGCACACCTGAGCACCCCTGAGCACACCTGAGCATTCCTGAGCACCCCTGAGCACCCCTGAGCACACCTGAGCAACCTGAGCAACCTGAGCACACCTGAGCACACCTGAGCACCCCTGAGCACACCTGAGCATTCCTGAGCACCCCTGAGCACCCCTGAGCACACCTGAGCAACCTGAGCAACCTGAGCACACCTGAGCACACCTGAGCACACCTGAGCATTCCTGAGCACACCTGAGCAACCTGAGCATTCCGGAGAAACCTGGGCAACCTGAGCACCCCTGAGAACCCCTGAGCACACCTGAGCATTCCTGAGAAACCTGAGCACTCCTGAGCTCACCTGAGCAACCTGAGCATTCCTGAGAAACCTGAGCAACCTGAGCACTCCTGAGCAACCTGAGCATTCCTGAGAAACCTGAGCACCCTGAGCCACCTGAGCAACCTGAGCATTCCTGAGAAACCTGAGCACTCCTGAGCTCACCTGAGCAACCTGAGCATTCCTGAGAAACCTGAGCACCTGAGCACACCTGAGCAACCTGAGCAACCTGAGCACACCTGAGCACCCTGAGCACCCCTGAGCAACCTGAGCACACCTGAGCACCCTGAGCACCCTGAGCACACCTGAGCAACCTGAGCACCTGAGCACCCTGAGCACCTGAGCAACCTGAGCACACCTGAGCACACCTGAGCAACCTGAGCACACCTGAGCACCCTGAGCACCCTGAGCACACCTGAGCACCCCTGAGCACACCTGAGCACACTGAGCACCCCCTGAGCATTCCTGAGCACCACCTGAGCAACCTGAGCACCGGAGAACCTGAGCAACCTGAGCACCCCTGAGCACCCCTGAGCACACCTGAGCATTCGAGAACCTGAGCACTCCTGAGCCACCTGAGCACCTGAGCATTCCTGAGAACCTGAGCAACCTGAGCACACCTGAGCAACCTGAGCACACCTGAGCACACCTGAGCACACCTGAGCATGCCTGAGCACCCTGAGCACACCTGAGCACACCTGAGCAACCTGAGCACACCTGAGCACCTGAGCACACCTGAGCATGCCTGAGCACCCCTGAGCACACCTGAGCATCCTGAGCACTCCTGAGCATCCTGAGCACCCTGAGCATTCCTGAGCACACCTGAGCAACCTGAGCACCCCTGAGCACACCTGAGCACTCCTGAGCACCTGAGCACCTGAGACACCTGAGCACACCTGAGCAATCCGAGCACCCCTGAGCAACCTGAGCACCCCTGAGCACAGGAGCTGAGAGCCAGGGAGGGAACTGCAGCACCCAAAAGCAGCAGAGCCACTTGTGCTTCCAAACTGCAACGAGATTTCCAACTGGCTCACCAAAGGAGCACTGTTCCTGGAAATTCAAATTAATGACTGCATATGCAATGACAAAATGAAGTGATTTTAAGTTTTGCAGTTGTGTTCAAGAGAAACTACTGAATGCTCTTAATTTTCTTCCCCTAACTATGGTGGTTCTTTTTTTCTAATCTATCCATCTTTTTATTTATGCATTCTTAGAATTTAAAAATATGTTTATTTGCTTATTTCAAAACAGTTTTGCCCCAATGTAAATCAAGAATAATTCCAATGATGTAAACCAAACAGGAGCAACACATACATATAAATATTTAAAATTTAATCAGTTGTATAATATTTAAAATATAATCAGTTTTATCTGTCCACTGTTCTTTGCCTATAGGAGAAGTCACACCAAAATTTTCAAATGCATTTAAAGATGATATTGATGTATTTTTGTCTTTATTTTGAATAGGCTTTGCCCCAAAGCAGAGTCATTTCATTAATCTAGACCATTTCATCCTGTGGATTTGTTTTGTTCCCACTGTTGTACTGGAAATTCCAATCAATCAGTTCATCCACTCCACCTGAGCTGTTCTTCAGACAAATAAATTAGATTTCCTTGTCCCCTTGAATACATCAGCATTTTGATACCATTTGTTTCTAGTTAGAAATTATTACTTTTAATAACCTTTCCAAATGCCTAAAAGAGGCTGCTCCTTTTTCTTGGAATTCCAGTTGTAAAAATAAATATGGGAATAATGATTGAGCAAACTAACTACACATTAATCTGCTTCAGAAGGGGTGTGATATCTTCAAAGGGGCATCCAGAAGGAAATTATGGTCGCTGGTCCCCAGAGTATTTTTGAACAACAAAATGGGAAATGTGGCTCCCACAGTCCCTCAGTTCCCTTCCATGTCAGGAGCCTGCATCTCCTCCCGGCACTGAACCAGCCCTATTGCACAGACACATCGATTCCTCCTTTGTTAAACCTCTGCTTGTGCATTTCACGGCTGAAAACGGAAATTCCCTTCAATTCCAATCAAGAGACTCGTTGCAGTAAAATGATATTTGCCCAATTAAAAAATAAGCACTACTTACAATGTGATGAGATTAGCTTTGTGGGAGAAGTGGCTTTTATATATTTACTTTTACTTTAGCTTTTGTATTGAAATTAAAAAATAAGAGAAGCTCTTAAAATTCTTTATTGGACAACTTTTTTTAGAAATTAAAATAAGCTCTGTGCTACTATCTTGTGCTACTACAGTAGCTGTAGCTTTCCTCTCACGCTAGCCCTACTCACATAATTTTGGAATGTCTGTAATGGCACCATAAAACTTGGCTCTGTCGAGAAGACATTTCAATATTAAAGTCTTTCATCCCAAAGAAATGATGAAAACTTTATTGCTCTTGACAGAGCTGATAGACAGGGAGTAAAGTCCTAATTTTGTGACATCTTCAGGATAAATTCTGAAACCATAGTGCTGTTGAGGATCCTGCATGATCCAATACTCTGGAATTAAATAGGGCAGGAGCAGAAACAGACTCCACAGTGGTAATAAATAAATATCCACAGGGTCACACCTCCAGTCCCTGGGCATCCCTCCAAAATTCTTCTCAGACTCAGAACCAATGAATCTGTCATCAGGTGAGCAGAAAAAGTTGATTTATATGAATATATAAATTTCCATAAGCCAGTCCAAAAGTTAGAGTTATACTCTCTGAAAGCAGAACCCTTCAGAATCCTCAGACTCCTTTGAAAACAGCACCAGCAGAGGCTGAGCCCTATCTGAAATCACAGATAGTGATCTCAATGAATATCCTTTATAGCAACATGCCTGCAAGTTAGGAAGGAAATTAAACATATCCCTTTAAAGGCTTACTCTTCAGAAAATTCCTATATTTAACACTATTTCTTCAGAATATGAGGACAAACAAACAAACAAAAAAACCCAATCCTGTATGTCTGTTCAATGTTAGTTGTATGGATGTCTGCACTTATCTCTGTGTTCATTAAGTATCACCCAGATAAAGCAATATCCCTACACATTAAGGGAGAATGGCCCAGCAGATTGAACGTGTGCTTTAAAACTGTTGCCTCCAGTAGATCAACTGCTTTATTTATGGATTTTTGTGTCAGGTTTTACACCAACCTCGCTGGAGAAGTTCCTTAACCCATTTGCCTACATCTCTCTAACAGCAATAATGTCAAGCTCCCTCTTTCTTCTGCAGTCTGATAAAGAGGAGTGAGTTATTGTTTTGAAAAGCCTCCAAGGAGAAAACTGTTCCCCAGTCATTAAACTGTGCTCTCCGAGATAATCAACCTCCAGAGGGAATGATGGCAAAATTACCTTCTTTCTGCCCTGTATCTTTGTGTTAAGTCAGGTTTCTGGATTTTTTATACCATCTAAAAATTCTCTTTTTTAGCAGAGTCTGACACAAGTGGGCAGATTTCCCAATAAACACACACTGGCTAATCACCAACGGGAGGAACAGCTCCTCCACCATGGCACAGCTTTGCAACAGGGAGGAAAGAACAGTGTATTTTTTGGATCTATACACCCAAGCAATTCCCACCAGTGGGTAAATTCCTGTACCTTGGGAGCACGAATGCCACTGGGGCTGTTGCAGAAATTAATATTCCCCTGCAATATTAATGACTGTATATTGGATTCTCTTATGGAATCATCTCCACTCTTATGAAATCACCTTCATTCTGTGGAGCATAAATGTTTAATAAACAGTCACATTTCATACATTGTCTTCAGCCTAATAAAATGGGTTTTTTAAGTAGGCCATAGAGACATCTGGTCTTTAAAATCAAGCTCAACCATTTCCCAGGACTTGACCTGCTTGAAACCCATTCCCAGTCTGACAAACCCAGTAGGACCTGTCCTTATACACCTGCACACCCTGAGTGCATTTAGAGCTCTTGGGAGACACCTTGAAACGGTTGGAAGAGATTCAGGTTACTGAATGACCTTATTTTGCATAGCAGTAAATACAAATGTATCTCAGGTTTCCTAGTAGATATATCTTACCATTGTACAGTCCTTGAAATGTTTGAAATTCCTTTATGCTCCTTCAGATTACTCTCAATAAGTTGACAAGCCTGAATGCTTTCTAAGCCACTGTAGAGAGACTGACAACCAACACAATCTGAAGGCAGATAAAAGGGGATTTTTGATGGGCCTGAAACTTATGAGCAAGGCAGAGAATAAATCTGTTTCTTGTAAGTTACTTTCTTAAAGGGAAAAAAAAAAAATATCTGGAGTGTATTTCATCTAGGACCTGTCAAAATAATAGCTGGGTGATGTGAATTCAGAACATGAAAGTGCTCCATTAGCAATCAACAAGAGACAAGAGATACACCAATCTTTTCTAGTTGAGTTTTCTTATCAGACACATTTGTTTTACTTCATGAGATTGTTCTAAATGCATAAAATTTACATACATACGGCTGCATTGTTAATTCCAAACTGTTTGGAAGAGTTTTCATTTTCTGCTTAGGAAGGGAGCTTCCCAGCTGAGGAATGCAAGGGAGGGATGTTAGGGGGTTCTCTGATCACATCACAAACCATGGCTTGATTTCTATCCTCCCAATAATGAGAAATTACAGGAACTGTAGATATTTGTAACTACAAATTAGGAAGAGTAAATAACAGACACTGATAGCATGAGTAAACTATTACAGAAATTACCTAATTATTTTTTTTAATTCCATCATCAGATATCTGATTATAGACTTTGTTTGTGAAACAAAAAGTTTTTTCCTCTTTTCTCCTTCCTTACATATTAGCTGACAAAGCAGTGCTAGAAAAAACACTGCTTTGCAATAGGTTCAAAATGAGGTTTCTATTGCTTACATGAACAAAAGCAACTATGAAATACCTGCTCAGATGTGAATTTGCTAAGAAAATATATCTTGTCATAGCTTCTAGATATCTGTCTTGAAGGGACAAAATTACAGCTAATAGTTATGTTCATGTTAAGTAAAGTTTCTGTGAAAGAGGTCACAGAATAAAAGAACTTCCATTCAAAAACACTTGGAGAAAACATTCTTCATTTCTCAGCCAGGTGAAATTACATTGCCCTAAATTAAATTCAGGATCAGAGGAATCCTAGAATTATCAAAATCATGAGCTTCCCTTTATTTTCACAGTGACATTAATCAGAGCAATTATTTTCACACATTGAGGCAGAATTTGGCTTCTTAGAGAATGCCAAGGGATGCCTCCCTGTGCTGTGATCAAAAGCAGGGATTATTATCAGGTAAATCTGTGTTTCAGACCTGCTCAAATATTGAAATTACATCTGCAAGTCTGCTAAGAAAATGAAGAGACATCATCTAAGTCACCTACACATGAAAAAAAAAAAAAAAAAAAAAAAAGGTATTTATCTTTCCTGGGCAACCTGTGCCAGGGCCTCACCACCCTCACAGAGAAGATTTTCTTCCTTATGTCCACCCAAAATTTACCTTCTTTCACTTTGAAACTGTTGCTCCTTGAACTGTCACTACAGGCCTTGGCAAAAAGTCTTTGTCCATCTTTATTTTATAAGCCCCATTTTGAAATTGAATGGTAAGACTAAGACAAACGGGTTGAACATTTATTTTCCAAGACATAAAAAAATGAATGAAGGGGGCAACAGGAAAAGGTATGCACGAAGGGAAACTTCCAAGAGATCCTAATGGTTCTAATTTTAAAAGCTGCCATCAAACCCTGATGGATTATGAAAGTGTGTCTCGTTAGATAAATTATAGGCATGACACTTTGGAGATCAAGAATGGGCTTTAATTTATTAAATAGTGCCTGATGTTCAGAGGGGTGAAGATGTATCAAATGTGGGAGCTCTACTTTGGAGGTTATTCACAAAAATTTTGTATTTTTGTAAGGACATTATCCACATGCCTGATGTTATGTGCCAAACATGCAGCAGGGCCACAGAGAGCTCAGCAGCAGGAGGTTCAGGATGGATATTTACTTAGATATAGAAAGATGCTGAACGATGCTGTGATGAATTTTGTATTGTGTGCAGCACTTAATGTTCAGCCCCCACGCTGCCAGTATTAAATGTTATTTATTTTTTCAGAATAATAAAAAAAAATAGATTTATTGTGTCTTTAATCTGTTCATTTCTTGGTGCTGGAGTTTAAAAATAATTTTTTGCTCTTCTGTGCAAAAATAAATTATGATTTTTTAAGAAAAGGTATATTACTGGTTTTACATCTTAATATAAATCTAAAAATGACAATATGTGTCACAAGGCACAGCAATTTGCAAAGAAGTGATTTTTTCCTCACAATCAGAACTTGACCAAACTGCTGGATTCTGTTTTCCCCTCTGCTGAGAATGGGATTATCTAACTTGCACTTTCCCTCTCACCACCTTGCATAAAGCTGATACTGAAACTCTGACAAAACTTTCCAAATCCAAAGTGGATTCTTGTCCTGTGGCCTTTGTTGACATATTTATTATTCTTTCCACTCTCGCAGCAAGAGCTGTTTCCAAATATTCTTCACAAAACTCATTTCCCAGCAAATCTAAAATCGCTGCTCTACCCCTGCCAGAAATATCCTCTCTGTACTGAGCCTGCTCTTGTCTTGAGCAGTTCCAGAGGATGTGAGGAAAAAGAGGAGAAGCACGAGCAACAATCCCCCTTTGCACCTCTGTGCAGTGCTTATAGATTTCATTTACTGGTACATTAAATTTACCTGCATTACCTGGCAGGGCTCTCCTTCCCCACACCTGCTCTGCTGTCCAAGCAAACAGAATTTGGATTCAGAGCAGATTATGGCAGGAACTCAGAGGTATAACCTAGATAAAGAAACAGAATCTGCAGAAAGAAAAGGAGGGCTGAGATTTTCAAGAGCAGTTTTTAAGGTTGTATGTGTGAGTCCCAATAATTTCTCAACAGGTAAGGAAAATACAAAAAAAAAAAAAAAAAAAAAAAAAAAAAAAAAAAAAAAAAACCACCAAAAAACCCAGGCCCTGCCCTAAACAGCAATCTGAGTCAATTGGTTCTTCTCTGGCTGACTTTACTTCTGATTGCCCCTAATTTTTATAAAATAACACCTTCTAGTTTTGGATGGTTGCAGTTCAGAATCAGTGTTGTAGTAAAACTGAAATAAAGGATGTTCAGTTCTATTTGCAGGGTAAGACAGAGGGTTAAGCCCCTTTCAAAAAATAAATCCACAGCAAAGCCTCTTCTATTTTTCTTTCCTACAGCATTCAGAAAGGCCATATTCTGAGCTGGATTGCATGAGGCAGGCAGTATTTTACCTTTTGTGTGTGATAGAAAAATTTCTATCCACTCTTTCCCAGGAAATAGGCAAGGACAGAGCAGAGAGTGGCTGAGAGATTGGGAATGGCTCAGCCAGGGAGGCTGAGCCAAAGGTGACACCTGCAGCTCCCACCAAATCCCAGCAGAGAGAAGAGGGGACAAACTGACAGCTGCCACGTGCAGGGGAGCTCCCAGCCAGCCTGAGCCCAGACAAAAGGAAATCTTGGGGGTGTCACAAGGCAGAGCTGCAATTCCAGCCCCTGAGACAGGGAGACCCTGGCTCTGGCTCCTTCCTGCCTTGGCTGAGATCTCCCAGGTAGTCTGGCTTTCCTAGGACTGCAGTTTCTAAGTTCTATTCCTTAGTGATGTTTTGGATTTGGAAGTCTGTTCTCACAGTTTGAACATAAGCATTGCCATTGTTTCTGTAATGCATGTTTAATGGTTTGGATTCTTTCTGTGGGATGGAATTCCTCTGATGTCTCCTGGCTTTGGCCAGTGTGGGTGAAGGGTTCTGTCACTCTCCCTTCCAATGAGAGTGGCCTGTCCAGAAAGGTATCAAAAGGTTTGAATAAGGGGAGCCAGATCATGTTCTAAAGAGGAATTTGTGTCCTGTTCTTACTCTCCTCGGTGACAGTCCCACAGTGACAGGGGGCAGCCAGGAGGAACCAGGAGTTTCCCCTTGCTGGAGGAACCAGGAATTTCCCCTTGCTGGAGGAACCAGGAATTTCCCCTTGCTGGAGGAGTCCCCGTGGATCCAGGGTGGAAATTGCAGTGCCTTTGCTCCCCTGTGATCTCCTGAGGGAAACACAGCCCCTGACTTTTCAATACAAAAATGAAAATAGACATTCTCGCTGGAGATGTTCCTCAGCAAACATTAATTCTGGATTTGGGTGATAATTTTATAAAGATTTGGAAATCTCTCTGAGGTTCTGAATGCTCAGCCATTGGAGAGTTACACACAGTAAGACACATTCCCCAAATCCATCTCCAGCATGTGTCTTATGAAAATAAAACTCATTTTCATTACAAGTCCATAAAAGCAGATAAAGATTCCATTGCCACTGATCTTCCAATGATGATTTCATTTTCCTATATATTTTTCTTCTAATTGATCAATTACCAGTGTCAATTTGGTGAGCTTTTAATTTTTTTTTAAGTACTTGAATTACATTTCTACATAATAATGCACCCTCCCAAATAGTGCTCCTACAAAGACAGGAAAGTAAATTACACAAATACTGCCCATCTATCAACTGGAAATATTAAATAAAAGTGTTGTTTAAATTAATGTGTATCTCATGTACTGTCTAAAGAAAGTGAGTCTATGAACCAGTATTCATTTAAATCTCTATAAATTTTCCATTATAACATTTTGTGGGAGGGGAATCAATAAATGAAGATTTAGACAAATGGTGCCAAAGACGTATTTTTTAATTAGAAGGGGGAAAAAAAAAAAAGTGTTTTATTTTTAACAATCATTTCAGAATATGTGAACTGGAATTCATATAGAAATGTTTTAGGTGGTTATAAGATGAGAATTCTCTTGATTGATCAAAATTTTATGTATTTCCTATACCCTAACCCACATCAGGATTCTAATTGCTGAGGATTTTCTAACCCCAAATAAGCAAGAGAGCCAAGTCACATGATCCTTGTTTTTACCAAAGAAGCAGATTTGGGTCAAACATTTATGACTTTCTAAACATCCAGATTAAGTGCACGGGCAATTTAGGACAGAGAGATCTAAAAAAAACCCTGCAGACAGGAGGGAGAAAGAAACCTCTGCTTGCATGAGACAATTCAGCTCACCTGACAAAAAGAGGCACCAGAAATAACCCAAGTGCAGCACTAATGGGGGACCACAGAGGGAATTCCATATACATACATATAAACTCCATATATTCCATATATAAACTCTCTGCAAAGCTTGAATCACTACAGAAATGCATCCAGATGCTCACTAGAAATGTGAAATACAGAGATTTCCTTGTTCAACAACGTGTGGGCGACATAAAACTCAATTCCTGCACCACCATTAGCCAACAAAAAAATATTTTTCCGGGCTAGAGGAGAGCCTGGCAAAGTGTCACACACCTCAGGCTTGCTGGGACAGCGCTGGGTCAACATTTCTGCAGCCCAGGCCTTTGTCTCTCACAGGGGAGAGCAGAGCACTGTGTCACACTCTGATTGCTCCAGTTTTTCCTGCAGGTGCACAAAGTCAATCTGCATCCATTTCCCCTCTCACTCTCCCCAAAGGATCCACCTTTACTGGCTCTAAAAGCAAGTGTCAGATTTCCCCCTAACTGAGCAGTCTCAGGCTCTTCCTTTGTAAATAAGTGATTTTGGGTGGGTTTCTGGATGTGATAAACTGGAAAAGGCTGTGTGCTCTGTGGCAAGGCAGGCGCTCCAGGCTCCAGGAGTTTTCCTTGAGGATGCAGCTGGGACCTGTGGATTTTCTTATTTTCCTCTCAAGTGAAAAGCTGTGGGTGTGTTGGTACAAGCAGGAGCAAGATTCATGGAGGCTGATAAAAGTTGAGGCATTTCCAGAAATAATCCAAGAGAGCAAACACCAAACAAAATTGCCTTCCTGCCCACTGTTGAAAACACTGATTTTCCAACCAATTCCTTATATGATCTCATTTTATGCAACTTAATACAGCAGATTCTGTATTCCCTGAACCTGGTTTCTGGAATGTACTGAATGCAATGGATACTGATTCTAAAGCTCAAAATAATGCAAATTTTCTGCAAATAAAGATGCATTGCAAAGCTGAGTGAAACTTGACACAGGAAGAGCTATTCAGGTGCATCCTGAGCTTTTGAGTGTAGAGACAGAATGACAGCACCAAAGCCTGAGCTGGGATAAATGAAGCACTAAACTGCACAGTGATAACATGGTGAAATACAGCCAGCAAGAAAAATAAAGACATCCCCAGAACCAAAAGTACAATTGTACCTGTTATAACTACTGGAACTAGGTAAAAAAATATATAGATTATCAGTCCATACTGTTAAAAAACCAAGTTAACCATCCTCACTACTGCTCCTCCCTGGAACAAGCTCCAAGTTTCCTTGTAAATGTATTAGTAAAACAAGAATTTCTATAAATGTTTTACTGTAATTCTTTATTCAACAGAAAATGAGACTCTGACACAAAGCTATCCACCTCAAAATATCTTTAGAGAATAAATACTGTGCTAAAAAATAACAATTAAACTTCTCACTTCATTTGCCAAGTGTATATGCAAAATGTGCTCTAAAATACTGTTACTGTCGGTAAGATTAAATCAAACAAGCAAAAAGATATCCTAGGATTCTTTGATCTGAAACATGCAGTACCATAAAATGTTTGGACATGATAAAAATTTGACATTGTGGATAAGCTTCACATCTTTTATTCTTTTTCATAAAGAAGTGTCAGACAACTCTATAAAAATAATAGATCAAATAAACATAGACACTGTTGTACACAGAGCATAAAACCTTAAAAAACACTGAATAATTCAAGGGAACTCCAGCAACACTTGTAATTTACAACCCTTGCAATTTTTCATAAAGCAATACTTTTTCTAATTCTCATCTCTTTTCTCGCCGGTGCCTCAGGAAAGAGAAAGGCAAAAATGGAAACCATAACTACAAATATTAAAGTGTTTGCTTTTAGTACCAGTGTAGTAAATACACCATTACTCTTAGATGGTAATGCAATATGCAAACACTATTCGTCCCAGATCGCTACAGTAAACAAAATTTTCAGAGAATATAATATTTTTCTCTCCTGCTATTTGCAAGATTACTTTACAAAAAAAAAAAAAAAAAAAAAAAAAAAAAAAAAAAGGTCTAATTTGAATGCCTTCCAATACAAGGTACTGGAAAAAGAGTATCACACACAGAATAAGAATTTTTATCTCTCCTTGGGAAAATGCTCAGGTTTTCAGCAATGTCTTTATTCGGGTGTAGATGGGTTTATTAGTTCTGCATTAACTCGAGGATCTCCCCATGACATGACTTTTGTCCTAAGGAAATCAAAATTTTGGTGTCACTGTTCTCTCTGATGTGATCCTGCTGTGTCACTTTAAAAATACCATTTTTCTCTGTCTTGCCTTAATTAATATCCCTGTGCCCAAGAGTTTGTGCACTGGGGAAAGAAGAGCTCACCAGGAAAATCAGAGACCAAACCGAGTGTTGTATATCACAACTCGATTTGGAGAATTAAATATCAAATCCTCATCTCATTTTTACCACCCCTACACATATTTTGTGTGATCATACTCACAGTACGTTTGCTTGTTTTTATTTTGTTTTCCATTTTTATATTTTCATATTTGTTTCCAGAAGTTTACATATGTAAGAACCATAAAAGGTTTCTTCAACCTGAAATTTAGGTTGAAGCAGGAGTCTACATGTAGTAATCCATGTGCATTTATGTAACAAATCTCATAATTTAAGATGTTTCAGACCAATTTAGGAAAAAAAAAAATCCCAACTAAAAGAACTAAAAAAAAGTCTAATTTGGACTCAATTTCAAAAAATACCCTACTTTTCAAAATGATAAAACAATGCCATGAGTTAACAAAGCAATTCTACTATTCTAAATACAGAATACACACAATCCTCATTACTTTGGTTAACTACACAAAGAGCAGACAACAAGTGGAGATGTAGATCTTCAAAATCCCCACACCAATTGGTCAAAAACCACCTAAAATAGTGGAAGATTCACCTGAAGTTGCTCTTCTCCTTTTTTTCCAATTTACTTCCTTTATCCAAGGAAACACCAAATTATTTGATAGAATTTAAGACTTTTGAAGCAATTCCAGCTGGTTTTCACTCCTTCCCACAATTTGTGCAGATAAAATTAAACACCACGAAAAGAGAGATTAATCTTTGCATGTCCAATAAATCATTTCCCTCAATAAATTCATTTCTCTCAATAAAGAAAAGTGTAATTAATGAGTCTGGTTTCTCCAATGCAGTTTTTCTGAAAGGGACGTGGTTCGTCTCACACGAAACCTTAATGCCGATGAGAAATTCCTTAGAGAAATTAAAGCTGGGGGAATATTTCAAAGGCTTCCATTGGATCTGTTGCTGTTCTTAGAACTGAGCAGGAAAGCTTCACCTGTCCCCATGTCACACCTGTGCTGGTTTCTTTTAATAGTTGATGTGAACTTCGCGCCATCAAATATTAAATTCAGTGTCAGTGGCTACAACTGAGCTACACGAAGCGTGCAGAACAACAAAGCTCTCTCAGAGCTCTGGGCTGTACTCTGGTTTCAGGCCTGAAGTTTCTGATTTTCTGAAGTTCTGTTTCTCTGGTGTTTTAGTTTTTTCACAAATTCTTTCCCAGAAAAAAACCATAAACACCAAGATTACTTTTGTTACAATAT
Organism: Sitta carolinensis; assembly: GCA_032173965.1. Lineage (NCBI taxonomy): Eukaryota > Metazoa > Chordata > Aves > Passeriformes > Sittidae > Sitta > Sitta carolinensis. Next base: position 3,109,245 of record CM063286.1, on the reverse strand, counting down.
CTATGATGTGCATTCCTTCTAAGAGCTCTCTTGATGTCCCTCTAGTTTGACCAATGTGGGTGAAGAAGTGTGTCTTTCACCAATCACATTGGTCTGTAGAAAACAGTATATACAGAGAGACAATTTCTAATAAAAAAATCTTTGACACAACCTCGAAAAAAATCACAAAGAGTCCGTGTGGTGTGTTGTCCCACAGGGACACTGGACTGCACGTTGAAAAGCCTGATAAAAACACTCTCCCTGTCCTCTCAGCCAAACCAGTCCTCCCAGCAGTAATAATAATAATAATAATAATAATAATAATAATAATAATAATAATAATAATAATAATAATAATAATAATAATAATAATTATTATTATTATTATTATTATTATTATTATTATTATTATTATTTTTTATAACTAATAATAATAAATTAATAATGACCCAGTCTGCACCCTGCCCGCAGCATCCCTGCCCTGCCCTGTGGCATTTGCAGGCTTTTCCCTGCCAGGGGGATGCCGTGGCAGTGTCAGGACACCCGGCAGCCCCTGGCACTGCCCAGCCAGGGAATTGGGATTCCCTCCTGCCCCAGGGGCCACGAACCCCGGAGCTCCTGAGCAAGGCTTGGCACAGCGCTGCAGAGCAGCTCTGGGGCCCCTTGTTGTGCAGAATGTGCTTTTTGACAGCTACTAATCACGTATTTACTCTGAACAGCGAATGATCTTACACGTTTATTATTCTCAGAATGTATTTACCCAACAAGCAATGGCAGCTCTAAATGAGTTTCTTATGACCTGGAAAGAAAACACAAACAGCAATTAATTAGTTTATTTTTATTTAGCAGCAATTTATTTATTTATTTCCTCAGCCATTCATCAGATGTATCAAATACAGAATGGAAGGTAGCTTTTTGTGGTATTTATGGTTATCAAGTTTCTTCTTCTTCTTCTGATATGGTTATCAAGGCACAATTCCTTCTGAACTCTCCTAGGGGATCTCAGTTGTGTTTGAGAAGAGATATCTAATTTTTTTCCTGGATTGGGAACAATTAAAAAGAGCAAAAAAATGGATGGAGCGAGTAAAACAAACTGGTTCAAGTTGGTGGTTATCTATTCTGTGTTAAAAACAAAACAGAAAGGAAACAGGCAGATGAAACTGAGTTGTGATCCAGGCAAGGACAGAAAGCAAGGAGTCATTCAAGATTTTCAGATTCCTTGGGCTGTAAGGACAATGATTCAGCCCAGTGTGGGGGAGGCACAGATCCTCAGACAGACATTAATCCTCGACAGGTCACCTAATCAACAATTGTTCCTTTTGCTACAGAAAGCTCAGGGTTCAGTGGCAGGTTCTGTGAGCGCCCACACAGAGCCATGGAAAAATACAACTGCACTGATGGTGGTGGGTGGCCATTAATTCTGAAATTAATTCATTGGAAGCCCATGGGATGCAGTCCTGGCGTTCATTTAAATCCCAAATGGAGCAGGGGGACATGCAGGTCACATTCTCACCTGCACAAAACCCTGGGCAGGTTTTTAGCAGGAAAGAGTGGGGCTGCTGCTCCTGCAGCAGGGCACTGGGAAGTGATCTAACGAGCTGTTAATGGCAATTATTCCTCATTGCACCATAGCTAAATGAGGGAAGCAATGAGGTACAAACCTTAACTGCCCTAGGACGAGCCTGGGGAGATGTGACTTAGAGGGAAGAGGGAATCCTTGGGAGCTAAGCACAGTTAAAAGCAAGAGGTGCCTTCGAAATGCTACAGGTCCAGACTGGCCTGGGAACAAAGTGCTGAATTAAACCACTGATGGTTATGAATGACTTCAAAAACTGCTATTTTAAAATGTTGCGATATAACATCCAAATAACTCATTTTGTTTGCTTATTTTTAGCCCCAAATCCTTTCAGTCACTCTGACCTCTCCTTCTGTCGGTAGCTGGAATGCTGCCCTCCCCCATAATCTAAACAGAGATGCACTTAATCTTCTTTTGGAACTAGCAAAAACATTCAGGGCCTGGTTTCTTGAAAAGACTGTAACGATTTGTGTTGAAATAGTTGATTTAACTCATCATCGACACATTTGGATTTGCAACTCACCCTAAATTTTATTTTGTATTTTATAGCCCATAGTCTCATGAGCAAACTGAGACAATATTGTAAATGCAAGCTGTATGGATTCAGATTTGTTGGTAATGTTGGTTTGTTGTTTTGTTTTTTTTTTTTCTCTTAAAACTACCTATGAGGCTTATTGTTATTTTCGTTCCTTTGCCTGCTTCTCCAACCTCCAATTAAAGGCTGGAACAATTTATTGAATTGTAAATTCACTAATTGAATAGATATATAGACAGTTGAAAGCACCAGGATTCTCTACAGGGTTTGTTTATCAGTGTCTAAATCTTGGTTAACAGCTTGCTACCCTTCTAAATATACAACTATTTATTTATTTAAGTATTTATGTACAATGTTTGTTTACCATGGCAACTGCTATATCAACTTGACATACACAGGCGTAATTTTATTCAGATTCATTTACCTCTTTGTAAGAATTCATCCATATTTTATGGTACTTAAAGAGAAATAACAACAAATTCTCAATATATGTTTCAACTTCTGTGCAAGAGGCACTTGGCTGTTTTCTTGCATAATGAATATGACTAAAAGTGTCTGCCAACCACAGAAGTGGTCAAACAGCCAATTAAATCAGCTGGGGGAGAATCATGGGAGCCTTTGAATATTACTCGGCCTGTGGGGTTTCCATTAACAGTTATTTATTTTACTTTTTGAGTTTATGCCCTGATGTAGTTTTAAAAAAAACCCTCAATTTTTAGAAATGCAAAGAAGAAAAACATATATATCCCTGCCAAAATCCGAGGCCAGGCTGGCCAGGGCTTGGACCAGCCTGGGGCAGTGGAAGGGGTCCCTGCCCTGGCAGGGGTTTGGAACGAGATGGGCTCTGAGCCCCCTTCCAACCCAGACCACCCTGTGACTGCAGGGGTCTGTATTCTAACCTCCCTCAGAAATTACCCCTCTGCAAGAGCCTGGAGCACATCTGAACACAACCTGAGGCCAGAGAGGCAGAGGAGTGGGCACTCAAAACCCCTCTCCTGATCTCTGCACTCAGGTCCAGAGCCACAAAGAGGTGACACAGCTGATGGGATAAACCATTGTGCACATCCTGCCACGTTTGCATCCATGGAAATGGCCAGAATTTCCAATTCCCATGCCAGGTTTGTGTATATGGATCATGGGCAAAGCAAAAAGCAGAATTGCACCTGTGTGGTTCAGAGAAATGTAAACCCCCTGCTCAGAAACTCAGAGGGTTGACCTCCTCCTGCCAGGCCTGTTTCTCTGGATGCCACTGATCCCTGATTTACCAGTGAAATCAGAATACAACAGCCCTGGAAGTGCCAAAATGAAGGCAGACCCCAAAGGGAGTTTACAGGGTTAAAGAGAATAATAACTACAGCACCAGTGGAAAGGAAACTGGATATAACGGGGTCTGTAATTAAAGCAAGCAAGAAATAATTCAAGACTGCAACATCAGGAGAGTACAGTACCAGGAGAGATTAGAGGCAGCAAGAAATAGCCTGGTCACAAAGTATTGTGTACACTGTTGAGTTTTCAACAGGGAATAATTCACTGCTGTGGTTCTACTCTTCCTCCCTCATCACAGCCAGAAACCGCCCTGAGTTAAACAGAGGACAAAATTAAGAGATTCTGTGAATTCCTCAATATACTCTGTACCAGCAGCTGTACTCCAGTCCCTCCTGCAGTAAATGAGTAATAATAATGATAATAGTCATAATTAATATTAAACTCTTAGTGAAGGTTTATTATCTTCGAGTTCCATTAAGTAATTAATGAATTCATTAAGATTGTGAGTGTAAAAGCAAGCAAGTTACACAGAGACACACCCTGCAGGTCCAGCATTTAATAATCTATTTTAACAGTAGCAAAAGATTAACATTAATTTCTGAATATGGTAATGATCTAGTCCTAGAGTTATGCAAAACACAGCTGAAGAACACTTATTTTTGGAGTTCTTATCTTTTCAGAACTTGCTGTTGTGTTGTACAATCTCAGCTGGGAAAGCCCATTTATGTTTGCTTGAGATAAAAGTCTACCCTGCAAATCCACCATGGTAAACCCCCAAATTCTGTAGGACAAAGCAGAGATGGACACTGGTCTATCTGTCATACACAGTCCCAACCATCCCGATCCATTTCCTGGATTCAGCAGAGCAAATCCTGCAATTACCCAGATATAAACCAGGGCAAGCACAGCCAGAGAGGTCACAGGACGAGGAAAGCCCCAAAACCAACAGCACCGGTCCCAGCTGCAACTGGAGCAGGCTCCAGGACCTGACACTTCATGTCAATGTTCTCTTCTGTGTTATTAAATTCACTTTCATTCTGAAAGGGCTCCAGATGGGTCATCTTTACCCAGTTAAACAGCTGGATCTATTATTGATATCATTTGCACTCAGGCAGTTGGCCAGTGGAAATAAAACCAAATGGAATTTTATCTTTTCTGGGAAGACTGAAATGTGTGTGAAGTTCAGAGTTCATGGAGACCTTTTTTTTTTTTTTTTTTTTTTTTTTTTTTTTTTTTTTTTTTTGCATAGTACTAAACTGATTATCCTAATGAGCCATGCTGTTTTCTGCCTGAATGTTTCTCATTTTTTAATTGGCAAGAATGAATTCTTCAGATCAGATTTGAGAACTTGCACTTCCGTTTTGTTACACTCAGGTTTCAAACACAATTTTCGCTTTCAATTCATATCTTGATTTATGAAGACACTAAAAAATGAGCTGTGCTTTCTTTTATTTTGCATTTAATATTTTTGCAAGGTCGCAGCTTTCTCTTCTTCGTGCTAGTGAAATGCAAAACTTCCTTAACTGAGTCAAACTAGTACTGCTGAATAAAAGGAAAAAATAAGTGCATCTTCTACTGGAGAAAAAAAAAAGAAAAAGGTATTGTAGTCTGGTTTCAGGCTTGATGTTTTAGTTTTTTGATGTTCTTTCCTAGGAAAGTGGGATAAACAACACAGAATGATTTTGTAACAGTGTCTGTGTTATTCATTCCTTCTGGGAAGAGAGATTTCTCTTGCTGTCCCCCTGGTTTGACCACTGTGGGTGAAGAGGTCTGCCCTTCTTTCACCAATCACGTTGATCTGTGTAAGATTGTATATAAGGAAAAACAATCCCCAATAAAACAGTCATTTTTCACAGCCTTAAAAAAAAAAATCACAAGAGAGTGCGTGTCGTGTGTTATATAAAACAGCAACAAGGCATTTTCTGAACATTACACCTTATTTTCTCCTTTCACTGGCTCAGTTTCCAAAACAACACAACAAGATGCAAAGAAAGTTTTGCCTGCCTTGCCTGTTGGTTCCTTGCCTGAGCAGCTCACCTCTGGAGAGGCGCTGAGCTTGTAGCAGGCAGTGTTTTAAGGCTGTGTTCCTAATTAAGTGAACAGGTGGCTCCAGCCAGCAGGAACTACTGAGCAAACAAACCCAGGGAGAGCTGGGACTTGTTGGAGCAGATGGTGTGGTCTTTGTACCTCTTTAATGAAGACTGTGCCTGAGCTCTCTGCTGGCTTTAATCGAGCGCTTTCCTCGTCGTTTGTGCAACGGCGTTCACACCAAAACAAAAACAAAATGATTTCTGGATTAGAAGGGAAATGCATTCTCTGCACCCTTCAAACGTGTCCCAGCACAGCCTGACGTGCTAAGTGATATGCTGCATAAAAAAATTCGTCTAGAAGGTCAGTGCACTCCTAGCACTGTTATCTGCACCATTCCCACATCACAAACTGGTTTAATCCTTGTGTCGTGCCAGCACTCACCTTGTGGAACTTTGCACAGATATAAAGTCTTTAAAGAGCAGGTAGACATTAATAGATTTTTAACATTCTCTTGCCAGCCCCTGTTTCAAAATTAATCTATCAATGATTTAGAATACATTTATTAAATTATAACCTTTCCTTTATAGATTTATGTGAGCATACTCCAAATCAGAGTTCATATTAGGAATGGGAAAATTTGTTAAAACGTTTTCAGTGAGGATCGTGGTTCTGTTTTGCATCATCCCATTTGCTTAGGAGAGGGTGATCAGAAAGAAAAGCAGTTTTATAAAAAGAATTTCAATGGGAAAATGACCATTCCAGCTTGAGTATGGATTAAAGAGAAAAATAGGGAGCAGCATGGCAGAAATTTCCAGTACAAATTCAGGAATCAAAATCAGAAATTCCAATAAATTGCACTTTTGTACAGTCCTGTATTATCATAGGGGGCTCATTAACTTATAAAATATTCATACACATGGTCTTACATTGAAAATTTCCTAAAATCCATCCATATGTAAAACAGCTCAAATACCTTCCAAGGGTGAAGTGCAAACTGGTTTTCCTAAAGTGGGAGCAGTTGAGGGTTTAAAGTCCCCTTGGCCCGTGGCTGCTCTGGGGAGCAGAGTCAGCCCTCCAGAGCACAGCTTGGGGATGTTGTTGGGAGGTCACACAGGAGCAGGGATGCAGGAGGAGTTACCCAGGGAGTGGAGAGGAAAGGAAAATAACCCAAAATACAAACGCACCATCAGGCTAAAGGAGCACCATGAGCGTTGTGGATGCAACCTGACAATTTCCTAACTTGCATTTTATAGTTTGGGGTTTTTTTCCAGAAACATTATGAGAACGCATCTGAATCTGATCCATAAATCCCCACATTGGCAGAAAAGAGAGAAAATGATGGAGTGATTTCAAAGTTATATAGCTGTCTGGTCATTTTTTATTTTCACAAAGTTTGTTCTATCATTAGGGCAATTAATATCCATAGTGGTCAGCATATATGGCAGCTGAAGGCCAGGTCAGGTGCCATTTATCTCCAAATGCACAGAAAAATTATTTTGGTTCCAGCAAATGGAGTAGATATTTGGAAGGATGAGAGATTAAGACAGCAGCTGAGGGTGCCAGGTATCTTTATTACATCTTTGTTCCGATTATTTTAATTTTTGTGTTTGCTAAGATGCTGTGGTGTAGTTTGGCTAGATGACCTAGGTTTAAATAAAGACACAGACATTCATAGAAACAGAAACGATGGATGGACCAGAAAATAAAAGTGGGAAAGCACTGTTTTAACTCCAGCACTTTTACCACAACTGCTACATGGTTGCTATGATATCACTTGGTAATTAATTGAAAACCACATTCCAGCCTATCTTTGTGCACAAATTCAATTGATAAGGAAAAAATGAGACACAGAGCAGCCCCTTCAGTAGAGAAATGCTCCAATATGTAATAATTTGTCTGGAATGCTGCAAGAATCGTGGTACACACAGCTCATTATTCTTACTATTCGTATCACTGAACTTGTCTTGCTAGCTCTATTTATTTTTCACTGGAGTAATTCTGTGGGGAACTTCAAAGCAATTAGTTCAGGAGCACATGTTAAAGGGTGAAGGGTTTCAATGTTGCAGCAATGTAAGATAACTATAGATCACAAAATCTGTCATGGAATAATGCAATCAAGAACAAAGCAAATTGAAGCTTTGTTTTCGGGAGATAAGAATGCAATGGAATGCATCAGTAGCTCCCCTTGCTTCTTGTGCTGTCTACCTAAATGAGACTCCCTGCTTGCATATTTCAAAGTCATTGGTTAATTATCCCGGAGCAAAACTGCATTTTGGGTGCTCTGATTTGAACATAATGATGTGACTATAATTCGAACAAATTGGAAATATGCAAAGTTGAATACTTGATTTCAGATATAATCCAGTAATTAAAAACATAACAAATCATTTAGCAGGAATGCTGCCATCGTCTCCGAGGAAAACTGCTAATTGCAGGGCCCGTGTGTCCCCCATATTTGCAGTGCTTAGCTCCAACCACAAATCAAGATCCAATGGCAAAAATAATGAATTAAAAGATATTTTTTCCAGGCTTTTAAGCCATGCAGACGATACTGAGTAAGGAAGGAACAGGATGGACTATACAGGCATCACTTGTAGTGTCAATTTAATTTTTACCGTACACTCCCTTTGCAACACAAAATGATATGTGCAGAGTTACACAGGTAATAAGTATAGCAAATATAAAGAGATCAAGCACAAAATGAACTTTGAGGAGTATTTATGTTAAAAATATGCTGTTGGTATTATCCTGATAATTCATCCTGAGTGTTTTTGCTGTCCATTCCAATAGGACAGATTTCTGGCACTTTTGGTAGTGTGAATGAATGACATTTTCTCCTAAGAGAGGGCCAGGATTCCGGATGCCATTGAGGCAGCAGCATTTCCAAACCCTCCTAGGAGCTGTCCCTGAGGCAGCTGCTCCCAGGCACTCCAGGTTAATCTCCCTGACTGTTCTTTCACTGGCAGAGCAAGCATCCCTGGGAAACAGGTCTGCTCCAAGCATTGAAAATAAATACATATTCAGCAGTTCTGCTCAGCCATGAACGCTGCTCAACAGCGGCCAAAAAGGAGGATGAAGGACAGGAACGTTTTACAGGTCAAATCTGTGATGTGAGAACTCCAATGAAAGCCACCTTTCCTAATTCCTTGTTCCCCCAGCAGTCTGTTTGATCACAGAGGGAAACCTGTGCTTCCACACGTGGCAGTTTGCCTCCAGAGCTTGTTCCAGTGTTGTCTGCTTCTCGACCCCTCCTGCTACAGGGAGAGTGTAAAATCCATATTTCTTTGAAATGCAACATGGTGCTTGGATAGGAAAAATATTATTTCCTATTGACAGGGATGCTCACATCTGTGTGTGTTTTTGCCTCCTAGCAGTTCAAAATCTGCTGCTCTGGTGAGACCAGACTTAACATTCTAATAACAAGCACTGACATCTGCTGAGGCTTTAAGCACAGACTGAAGTTACTTTATTGGGATGAGTTGTTTGCACAGATAATGATCCACAGACTTTGAGTGAATCCACTGATGCCGGCTGACCCATCCCCATTTATCCTTCTGAAAAATCTCGGTGTTTATTTCCTCGATGTACAGCCCAAACCTCTCCTTAAAGTCCCCCCGAGTTGCTGCAATTGCTGACATAAAAGCACTAAATAATATTGCATTCTGCTTGTCATATTTGATGAGACAAATTCATCAAATTTCCTTCCCTTATTTTTGCCATTGTGACACAATTTTGCAAGTTGCTGAAATGCCCACGATAATACCTTTTCTCGGGATAGTTAAACATGCCAATTGGTAATCAGCTATTAACATCTGTGTTTTGTTCCAACATTTGTTTCCTGTAAATATTCTTTAAAAGCTGAACCTTTGTTAGAGAAGAGAGCAGAAGGGATTATGGATGTTCCAATTGGCTGGGAATTGGACTCTCTATTGCCCATCAGTTCTCCTTTCTTCAAATAAAAAAGGCAGTGTTGTAACACTGCAGTTCAAGGCTACAGCGTTTCTGAAAATGCTCTGCTTGAAAGTGACATAAATAATGTGACTATCTAGGAAAAAATAAAAAAAAAAATTCAGAAGAAACCCAGGGATATTACCAACAGAAGACTCAGAGAAGGAAGTACAAACAGAGGCCCGATTGCCAGGACAGAACTGGATTCACCTCTGTTATTCCAGATCATTCACATTATGTAGTTCTTCAGAATGATAGACTGAGTGCTTGGAGAAAGTCGAAATGCATCAGGAAATGAAGAAAAAAGTAGTTCTAGCACAGGAGTCTCTCAATTATTTAGCACTTTCAGGCATTAATCATTTTGTTAATTCTAGATTAAATACTGTTCATTTGACTCCACTACTGTCCATAGAAGAAAGCGAATTTCAGTATACTGGTGAAGAATTCTTAAAAGGCAAATTGCATGCTAAGATAAAGGAGAACATGTAGTGAACACAAATAAATGGAAAAACTACCCAAAGTAAGGGACCTGAAAATAATTATATCACTAAATTCAGCCATCAAAAAGCAAATCTGGCATTAAATTATCATATGCAGTGCACATAAAATGAAGATATTTATGGCCGGGAACCAGCTCAAAAATAAGAAGGCTCACTGTTTAAAAAATTTTTTTTAATGTCTCAGCCTCTCTTATTTTCTTTCTCCACTTAAGCATTACTATTTTTTTTTTTTTTTTTAATTTTATTTAGGTAGTTGAATTTCTAACCTCATATGCATTGGACTTCTAAAAGTTCAGAGTCCTGCTATTCTCAACACACCATGACAAGAGGTAATTCATTTTTCTTTTCCTTTCTTTGAATCACATTTCAACATGATGCCACTCTGGAGGTTATTGAAATTATTGTTCATGCCCTGAATGAACAATAATTTCTATTAAACAGAAATCTGTGATTCAAATTATTAGCTGAAATGAAAGGAGAAAAGATGACAACATAAAGGGTCTTATTTTTAATTCTCTTTGCAAATCTCAGCAGTTAAAAGCCAGATGAATAGAAATCAGTTAAGGTTCATTACTGCTGCAGTCCATCCAGAGAAAGGGAAAGAGAGAAGCTCTGCTACATTAACTTTTACACTCGTGACCCGGTAAATAATGTTCTGGTTAGAGCTATGACTTCTTTCAATCCACAGCTCATATAATTTCTAGAATAATATATTAATTTTTTACACTGCTAAGTGCTGCTCAAGGCATATCCGAAGGGTACCGAATGGGGAGCATTCCTGTAAAAACCCGCAGATGCAAATTCACAATGTCTAGCCACGATGTGACTGTTAAATGAATGAGGGGATGAGATTGTCAAACCTTTGGCACTCCAGATGAGCCCCAAACTCCTGACGAGGCTGGCACAGCTGCCGTGGTGCCATTTCCTCCTCACACATGGCAGGGAGAGGATTCCCAGCTCCACTGGATCATTCCACCAATGGCTCCATGGTTCTGAGCCTGAACCCCAACAACAGCAGAGGGCTGGGCTGGGCAGGGACTTGGACATTGCATTTGTCCCCACAAAAGGATTTCTGTCTTGCCCTAATTCTGTTTCACTCACAAGAAAGAGTGGAGGAATTAATTCAAATGATGTAAATGATATCATGAAAATAGAGGCGCTTTATTTTAATCATGGAATTATATTTTGGTGATTAAAAATTCCTTCGCTGTGGCAGTTGTGTTAAAAAGGATTCTCTTGATGAATGTGCAGGTTGGTTCAGGAGAAGCCTAAACTGGTGATTACAGAGAAACTGTCAAAAATACAGGGGACCTTTTACTCTTATTTAACCAGCAGCATGCACAGTGGGTAAGCCATTAACTGGAATATGATTTTAAAAGGCAATTAGATGTTAAAAATCACTGCCCATCTCATCTGCCAAAGGTAGGTGTCAGATGCAGGCAAAAATTAATTTCCATTGATAACAAGGCCTTGCAAACATCTCCGTTGCAGGACTTAAAATATTATCAGTAGGTAAGAGTCCAAACCAGAATGATGGAGTTTTCTCCAGTTCAAGACAGAGAACTTCAAATTCTCTTTTGCAAAAATAAAGCAATCAAGAAAAGCAACGAATATTGATGATGTCTTCTAGTTTCTTCTTCTTCCTCTCATTTTAATATTTTAACAATGCAGGTTACAGTGCTTCCCCTCCTCACCTGCTGAGGAATTTGTCTCTAAGTGCACTGTGAATCTCTCCAGCCTGATCCTGTAGCTCCTCATCCTCATTTTACTCTCTTCCTCTAGGTAAAAAAGTTGGCCTCACCGACTTTGCCACTTTTCTGACACAATTTTGAGCAGCCTTGGCCACACACACAAGCCCCACGCTCCATATTTAGGGTCTCTCCACTTTCCAACACCCTTCATGATCTCAGGGTCCCAAACCCAAATGTAATATTCCAGATATCACCAGTGATACGTGGCAATAATTCTCGGGCTCGTCTGGTTTGATGCAGGGTATCAGAAAACCGATAGCTTTATCTGAGTGTAAATTCCTTGCCTACACACCTTATTCAGACCCGAAGCAAGCAGTCTGCACCCGGATTTAGTGTTTTCAGAGCAAAACCATGAGCTTTTCTGCGTTCCTCTCTCTGAATCACCCAGACCAAGGCCTGAGAAACCTCTTCCCCATCACAGGGGTCCAAAAGAGAAACATGTCAGAACAAAGGCAGACTGCCCCTAATCCTATTAATGCTGTGCAAAATCAATCTCCTAAAGCTTTCTAGGGTTGTGAACAAGCAGTCAAGATGCCTCCGGTGATGGACAGAAATTGCAGGGTTTCCTCCTGATTTCGTAGCCATTTCTTATTTTCCTTCTCTTTGCTTTTGCTGAAAACTGATTGACTGTAAAAGATCTGCTTCAATGTCAGTCTCCTGTTAACAGCTGGGAAGTCACTTTGTCTTACTTGCAGCCACAAGGAAACACGAGATAATCACCCAGTGACAGCCAGACCCAGCAGACAGGGAGAGAGGCGAATCTCCTGCTGTTATTCTGCTCTGCCCCTTTCAGCCCTCACCGAATTTCCAAACACTGAAAGGAAGAACATTGCCTTTCAATGCCATTAGTGGCTGGATAGCCATGAGGAAAGCTCATTTTCAGCTCATAAAGCATATTTCCAGGATAAAGACTGAGTTTTTCTCTTCTCTGCTACTAAAAGCACAATCTACAGTTTTAACTGATCTCTCCCATTTTGGGGGAAATAGTCTCTTTATTTTCTTAAGCTGAGCATCTAAAGTACAGATGAGCTAGACGAGAGTGCTCCAGACTGAGGAATTCAACAGGAAAAAACTGTACAAAGAGACAATGCTGTAACACAAAAGTCTGCAAGCGAACAGCTTTAATGCAATGTAATTTACCGGTTAGTTTCTATAAACACGCGGATGTAAATCAGAATTTCTACTGGAAATGGATTTTGTAGCTAGAAACACAGGGAAGGAAGCATAAAGAAGACAATCTCCTTTCCCTTCATTGCCTCTGAACTGTTCCTTGTTTCCATAGGTGCTGCTTCTCATTTAACAGAGACATTAGCATAGAAATAATCTGCATCAAGTCTGTCTCAAAGCTCTGCTCAGTCCCTGGAGTTTTGGCTGCCTAACTATATTAGGATCACAAGTAATTTGAGTCATTATATTTTACATTCAGATTAGCTATAAGAAAATACAGCTTAATTTCTATTAACAGATAAACATTACAAAAATATGATTCCTCTCATATTCACATGATATGAGAGCTTTCCTCTGCGGTTCATTCAAAGAGCTAGGAAAAAAGGTATGAAAAAAGTGACTAACACCAGCAGAGTTTAGTAAAACTACCATGTCCAGGTCAGAACTAGCTACAATTTCACATTCTACATGGTGTGTTACCTGTAAAGAAACAGCTAAATATATTTTTTCTCAAGTACACCAATAAATCACAGGTAATTACTCAGAACTCTATTAACAAAACCAAGCCAAACCAAAATATTCTGCACTGGAAACTCAGTTTTGCAATTCCCACCATCTCAGAATCTATTATGAGGTCATAGCTTTATCTATTAAAAAAAAAAAAAAAAAAAAAAAAGAACAAAACCAAAACAAGTTTGGCTGAGATCATCATAAAATCAGCAATAAATCTGAAATTTTATATAAAGAAAGGGCAAGTTAAGGATGCTTTGCCATCCAGTGCAGTTTGTTGAAGCCTCCAATGTTTATGAATTTCTGTAAATCTAAAATTTACATTGAGCCAGTCAGTAGGAAAAAAAAAAATAACCAGTAATGAGCATGATGTATTGGTGAGAGCAGATACTCCTGGAGCCTTTATTTAGCTCTGCCAGCAATTAATATGTGACCTTGAACAAATCACTCAGCTAAAAAGCAGATTAAGGCACCATTTTTATATCGGACATAGGTACAGGCATAGTTTAAATCTCACAGATTTTTCAACTGCAAATAGGTAATTTGGGTTTTCTTGCATTTGTATGTTATTTCTTAAAGAATGTTTTGCAAGAAAATAAGAAATACAACTTCCACACAGAGCTTCCATGGAATTTTGTTTCTAGGTCCTTTGAAAAGGTGCCAAACAACCTTTTCATGCTACAATATTTATTTCTGTTGTGAGCCTCCCAAAGTGAGTCAGTGACAGGAGAAAAGGGGAGGAAATTTCGGGGATGGGGTTGGGCTCTCTAACTGGGGGCTCTGTAAAAGAACCTTCACATTCAACATTTGCCTTAATTTCACTGACTCTGCTTGCTCATGAAATCCCCAAAGGGATAAGGGGTCAGCTTGAAACAAAATGAAAAAAATTAAGTAGGCTTCTGAAGAATCATAAGGAGGTTTTCTACAAGCAATTGATTTACCCTTTAAAGTTTGTTTTTATCATGAGTGTTCATGCAACTGTATGAATGATTTGTATGGTAAAAAACTACTCTTGTTTCCATGTACAGCAATTTTTCAGCTTTGCCCACACTCACCCATCCGTGGATAGATGCAATACTGTGTGGCTTATTTGATCAAGCATACCAAATTGAAAGTATTAAATAAAATCTGTTGTGATATATTCACTCATGCCTCTCCTGTAACAGCCATTTTGAAACGAGATAAATGGTGAGAAAAATGAGATTTTTTTTTTTTTTTAACCTGCAAAATTATGCTGCAAACTTCACTTAGGTCCCCCAAAACCATTTAGATACCTGGACACCACTGCAGCACGGCCTCAGCTAAACAGGCACTCAGGATTTCAGGTTCAAAATAAAATATTGATGTTTGATAGCACAATATTTGTTTTAAATGGCTACCATAAGTAAAGCTAAGAGGGTGATCAGAGAATGTCTTCTTTTTTCACAGAAGCATGACAGAAATTATAAAATTTATTATTATATGAAAATTATAATATTATATAATATTTATATAATTATATATTAGGTAATAATTATTTTATTATTACATAATAATATTTACCCAAAGCAGTAGAGGACTGCAGGCTGAACTTCCAAGCACTTAGGAAGTTTTTAAAGGCTCATGTGATGAGCTCTAGTGATGCTAAAGCACATCCCTGCAATTAGCTGTGTCACTTCCATGGCAATCAGAAACCTGTGTATAACCATTAATGGAGCTCTGGGATGAGAGCTTCAAAGACATCCCCATCTCTCAGGCAAGCTCTTGACTTTGGTACACTCACTGCACAAACAGCACACAGCCCATTTCCCTTATTAAAAGGTTATTTTTTTTCAGGATTTCTGCACCACATACTTCATTACAGCTAATTAAAATATTCAAGCTATCTACCCCCCACCCAAAATACCTAATTGTTTTCTCATCTTCAGGTAAAATGGATGTTTTTGATAGCCCAGCTTTGAGAAGGAGGTGTTTATAGCAACCTAAGCCCCCACTTCAAATAATCAGGTTGATATGGAATGTCACTGGTGCTTCCTTATTTCCCAATTATATTTCCTCGTCCGAAGTTAATAAAACTTCATGCAACCTATGGCAGTAGGGTCTGTTCAAGGCTCCAGTTTGACATTGCCTCTCAGATCCAAGAGGAACAATCCAAGCCAGCTGAAATAGGTTTCAGAAATGAGATGTCAGCAGTGTAGGGCAGTGAGCTGAAGGATGATCACAGCTGACTCCCGGTCACACTGGAAACATTTATCCTGAAACTTCCTCTGGAATGAAACTTTGCAATCCAACAGCAAGATCTGGCAGCTGAAGGGGAGAATGGCAGAATTGCTCAATTCTTGTTCATTAGAACCTGGATGCTTTTTTTTCCTCCTTTTTAAAGAAAGGATGTCTTATGATTAAAATATAATTATAAGTGAGATGGTAGCCTGTCATGTGGAAAATTGAGATTCTCTGCTTCTGGTGAGCTGCCTCCCAGCCTGAGGGGTTTTAGCTTACTTAAGTGACAGGCCCTCCTGTCTCACTAGTTTACACATTTAATTTTGCATTAACTGTTTTCATGTAGACATTTTATTGTTTAATGTGCTCCAAGACACAAAATGTGCTTGTTGACTGCTTGCTTTTATTACCACCCAGTCATGTCTATGATCCTACACAGAGTTCGATATACAGTAAAGTTTTTTGAATGAAGACATTAAAATCCATAGACACTATCCCCACTGCAAAAAGAGTTCATTTTTCTTGAATGACTAAAATGTAAAGGAGCTGCACAAGCATTAGAATTTTATTTTGGGGGGCTTTCTTGTTCTTCAATGCCAAATGTCACCTGCCACACTGAACAATTTCATTAGTGCACCATTTTTTTTCAGTTCTTCCATGATTTTTACATAGATTAGATTAACAGTAACCACATTTTTCCTTCAGGGCAAAAATATATGTTTTCCTACTAGATTCTGAAGGGATAACATCAATGGTTGACCTCAATTTTGGCAGACTATTCTGCTAACTGCACTCCTATTATATTTGCCAATCAGTTAAAGCACTTCTGTCAGACTCAATACTTTACCTCTATCAGCTGTGATCAAAGGGGGTCAGCTCCTCTAATTTTAGAGTTTTTGGGGTTTTTTTTATTTATTTCCCTCCCAGGAAGATATCAAAAGACCACGTTTTAGTGACTGATAGTCACGGGACAAATTCATACTCCAGTGTGCAAGCCAAAGGAATATTTAGTGCAAAACGGGAGGGAGAGCAGAGCAGCAGTCACTTCTGGGATATGCACTCAGCAGAAAAGATAAAGAAGTTTCCTGAGTGTTTGTACCTTTTTCTAATCACGACTGTCTAATGGCTCGATGAGTCATGGAGCCCAAGCTCCAAGTCAGCAGGCAAAAGCAAATCTCCCCGAAGCCAGAGGATGTTACCTATTAATGTCAGGGTAAATCAGGCCCTTGATGTCTTTTCCTTAGCCAGGCTTTACCAAGATTGCTAATTAACTTTGTTTCAGGGAAATATACTTGGGTGAAGATGATATTTCTCCATTTAGAGAGCAGAGAAAACGGGGAAATTAAAGAAGAGAGCGGGAATTAGACCCCTCGTGGTTTTGAATATAGCAAATATTAAATTCTTTCTCAATGCAAGGACATTACTCTTAGTCACTTATTGCTCTTAGGTAAGTCAAATGAGGCAAATGTCAAACCTGCCTGTTTTTAGCAAAATGTTGAACTAATGAATAAGAAGGCATTAAAGGCAGTGAGGTAAACACTGATATTACAGAATCCACCTGAAGAAACTGCAATTGTCATCACAGCTCAAAAGACTAAGGAATCCACATTTCCCAGATGCAAATGATCCATAATTTAAAATAGGGAAGAAAAAGTGCTGAACCTTGTTCGTATATTACATAAGAGGATAAATTAATGGGATAAATTGTTCACTCTGAAATATTCACGTGCTTTACTAATTGCGACAGCAAACACAATGCAGGAATTTTGTGCATTTCGGTGTCACACAGAGATGTGAGGACATGCTTGGAGACACTCTGCAGGCCAAAGTGAATGGTAAGAGATAATTAAAGATGCTTTAATAGCTTTTCAAAGTTGCTAAGATACTGTCAGGTAGCATAGCACATCTAGGACAGCCACAATATCCAAAGCTATGTTCTAAATATTCATTTCCTGGAGCTTTTCTTTCATTTTGCCTTCCCTTTCTTTTGCCTTTCCTTTCCTTTTTTTTTTTTTTTTTTTTTTTTGAACTTCCCTGGTAATTGCAAACCTCTTCATATAAAACATCCCCATCTGACAGGAAGAAATATTTATGTTTGGGATTCACTACATTCACTCGGCAATGAAGGAGTTTTTACAGCCTTTCTGACTAATAAAAAGCAACACAAATATAAAGACTGAATTATCTGCAAGAACATGACTGGTAGCAAAGCAGGCAGCTGAGATGATGTATGTTTACCACTTCCCATCCTGTAGGGAAAGTACCAGGAGATGGAGCCTTCTGTGACTCTCATACCTGGATTTTTATAGCAGCAGAACCCCTCAGTTCTGCAGCTGTGTAATTGAAAAAAAGAACCAAACATTGAGGGTGTTTGCATTAGACACAAATGAGAAGATGGAATAATGTGAACTAAAACAGCTTTGCAGATGTGACATAAAAATAATAATCTCAAATAAACAGTTCTGAGCTCTCTGCCTGCCTGAAGCTTATGCAACAGAGCAGTTTGAGTAAGTGTGGATCAGCTAATATAATAATGCAACATGATAATATATATAATAATAGCAGATATGGAATAATTTAGGTGTTACTTTAATCCTCACAGCAGTAATATTCAGACACCCAAACACTTTTAACTAATAACCCCTCATCAGTGAGTAAAGATCTCACAGCCAACATTCCTCAAATTCAAAATAAATCTGAAATACCCATAAATATTGAAAAATCACTTCAGCTCTGATTGTCTTGACTCAAAGCTGGGCGGAAAAATTCTCTTCTTGCTCTGGATATCCATTTCTTGCCATAGAGATGTGTTTCAATCCCACACTTAGCAATGGCTGGCTCTTTGGAAAGAGAATGACAAATGCCTGCTGAACTTTTCTCTTAAAACTTAACACCCAAGATCAAAGACTAATTCAATTAATTCTAATCTCTAAAGTTATTAGATCTGGGGTCTTTATTATTAACATTTTTTAGGCTTTTAAACCTTTATACAATGACTTCTGCAGGCACGTAATATCCCAAACGATAATCACCATGTTGCGAATTCTAATAAATTTTTATCTGGCACAAATCATATATAAAGCTGTCAGTTTAGCTCCTTCTCAGTAGAAAAGAAATGGAAAATCCTGCACATGATGGAAACAAGGGTGATAAGGACTACAGATACCAGTGCACTATTTGCAACTAATCATTTATTCAGAGCTCAGAAATTGTTTCCAAGCAGACACAGGGGCAGTTCCTGGCACTGAACATGATCCCCTTTCAGGCAACTTGGTGTAAGAAAGGGATATAAAGCATCCCAAGGACTGTGAAATGCAAAAATAGCTCTCAGCTGCCTTTTCTCTCTACATTGTCTGGAGTCATGAGAGGCGAGCCCTGACCCCACAGAAGTCAACAGAATTCCTGTCATGGCTGGTAGCAGGACCAAGCTTTATCACTGTTTTTATTAATAATTCATTCTTTAGAATGACTTTGCGTGCATTTTGACAGTGGCTTTGATTTTTCCATTGAAGTGAAAAGATGATAAAAGATTTGGAGAATGTTACCAGCTCCGATATGAGGAAAAAAACTGAGAAAAAAAATCACACCATGCTCATGTTGAGTTTCTACTCTGGCTAGCTACTAGCTCAATTCCACTTGAACTTTTAATTAAAACAGTGTTAGCATAAGAGAAAGACATAATGAAAACTTTTGTTTTATGCAGAAAAAGGAAGCATTTGCAAAAGTGTCAGAGACTGACCCAGAAGGATCATGATTAAGGTTTATAATTAAAGCTCATGATATCATAACCCTTCCTACCTGAGACGCTCTAAGACAGCACTCTGAGAGTAGCCAATTAAATGAAATGGAATCTCATGACATTTACATGAAACACACTTGCATATTGCACAAAAATATGATACTAATTGATACTAATAATAGCAGGCAATCATCTACTCATTGCTCAAGTTCTGCACATTCATTTTACACCTTTTTAGCAAAAAATTCTCCCATATCCTCTGAACTGTTTCTCAGCTGAGAGTATTTGTGCCCTGCCCCAGCCAAGTCAAGGTAGATCATAACAATGCTGGGTACATCTGAACTGATTTTAATGCAGCCTGCACAGATTAATTTTTTCAGCCATGATTTTGTAGCATGAAATTGTGAGGCCCTGGCACAGGGTGCCCAGAGCAGCTGGGGCTGCCCCTGGAACCCTGGCAGTGCCCAAGGCCAGGCTGGATGGGGTTTGGAGCAGCCTGGGACAGGGGGAGGGGTCCCTGCCATGGCAGGGGTGGATCTGGATGGGGTTTGAGCTCCCTCCCAGCCCCAGCCATTCTGGGATTTCTGGGATTTCTGTGGTTTCTGTGATGATTTCTGTGATTTCTGTGACTTGGTGAAAAGCAGCCCAGCAGAGCTGGCCCCACACAGCCATGCCACCCTGAGCTCTGCACTCACACCATCGGTGCTGGTGCTCCTGGCAGATATTCCCCCACCACAGAGAACAAGACATGGAACTGTTCACACTTTTGTGGCTGTTTGCCTGTCAGGGCTCAATCCTGAGCTCTCAACAGAGCAACTCCCTCTGTGACTTTATTCTGCTCGTTGCAAACCACAGCATTATTCCATTATTGAATGAAATGGATTAACCTGGATGAGAAGAAAACCCTTTTCAGTTGACAGTGTCTCAATGCAATGAAAAATCTGTTGGAGGTCACTTCCAGTGAAACCGAAACCCAATCAGCTTCTAATCTTTCAGAGAACAAGATCAATTCATGCAAGGAGTCCTCTCACTCCCTGGATTTGCAAAAGAAAAGAGCCCAAGGCTGGAAGATGTATCTTGAGTTGGGAGTTGGATGCTGATGATCCTGGTGGGTCCCTTCCAACCCAGAATATTCTTTGATTTTGATTCTGATTCTGGCTTGGCAAATTTCACGAGAATCTTCACTATTTCTTTGCATTAGAATTGTTATTTAGAAAGCATCACACAGAACTTTAAATTTTAGAACACAAAATTACTATTAGGAAGAGTGTGACAATTAGTACAAGAATTATTAGAATATCAGACTCACCAATGATTATATTTTAGACATTTTGAAATACACTGAACATCTGTTAAAGAGTATCTGACCCCAGTGTATTGATTTTGACATTTTGTCACTCATGTCCACCAGAGAGATGCTGTTAAATTGTTTATGGAATGTTGCATACACTGTTAATAGATGTATGAGTGGACATTTAGGAATTGTGTGCTTTCATTTCAGCTTCACAGTTCCTGCTTTAGATGGAGGCTGGAAAGGATTTCTCAGAAATGAGAAGAAACTGATGACAAGTTCTGGACATTGTCATGAACTCTGGACTTGATGTGATGACACACTAATCTCATTCTCCTGGAGAGAATACACACTTCAGGATTTTAAAAGTCACTTGCTTCAACAGCCTGATGCTGTTAAAAAAACCCATCCAAACTAACCCAGATGGAAACATGAGCTCAGAAACTGGGGGGAAGGATGTAGGGAGCAGTTTGCTGTGGTCTGCCCTGTACTAAATGACATCTCAGTGTTAGTAAATTTTAACAACTCTTTTCCTATTATAAAGGAATTTCTTAAGGAAAATTTCAACAGCTCACTTAAGATGGAATGTATAAATTATTTTGGAAGTAAGAGAGATGACACCAAACTCCCCTAAGTCTGCACAAGCTCTGGTCACCTGCACACCCAGTGGGGCTGAACCAGCTCCTCAGAGCTGACTTTGCACGAACTAAGGAGCAGAGCAATGAATTCCCTCCTTGCATTCACCTCCAGACTGGGCTGTGATATTGAGATCTTATTGCTACTTCCAAGCCCTTTGAAAGCTGAGTCTTAATGTCCACAGCTTGAGTTGCTTAAACATCCCAGTCTATAAAGTAATTTTGGACAGATTGCTAATTCTCTTTTAATTATGGAAGTAATATAGCAAAGGCAAAATTAGACGCATTTTATTTGGAATGTTAAATATCGATAATGCTGGTGAATAGAGCAGAGGATTATTGATTAACTGTCAAGGGTAGTTGGTAAATGGTCTGTGTGCTTAATCAATGAGTTAGTACCCTGAAGAGAGTGATCCTTAAAGCACTTAGCCAAGCCTAGAGATTGAGAGCCTTCTGTTTGATTTTCAACTTGCTAAGTATGTGCTGAGCGTAGTGCAAAGTATCTTTGTCATTGGCCTGAAAATAAAACTTGTTTTTGTGGATATATTATGTACTTATAGCTGGCAACAACCATTTCACACTTGCAAATTAAACCAATCGCTGTCAAGTGACTGAGAGTCGCGTTGATTTCAGTGAACCCAGAGAGATCTGGTAAACTGTCAAGATGAGTTTGGTTAAGTGTTAACAGAGTTCAAAAGGAGAATAGAAAACATCAGTCCTAGTGAATTCCAGAAAGTAATCTGTGTCAGGTTTACTTGAAAGGGGAAAAAAAAAAAAAAGAAGAAGCAGTATTAAAACCCCAGAGAACACTGAACAAACCTTCTGCACAGTTTTTGGCCATTGTGTACCCTGGCACTGATAGAGGTGTATGTAAAGCTGCCCTAGAGACCAATTCCTGCTTAATGGGTCATAATAGAAAAGGAAAATCCTTCTACTCCCCTGGACTGAGTATGGATTGGCAAAGGAGACCCACAAAGCACTGACCTCACTCTCCTTCCCCACACATTTAACCAGAATCTCTCCATTAAGCTCAGCACTGTCCACCATGACTTTGTCTATTTTCAAAGTATCTTACATAAATCTCAAGTTTTCTTCGGTTTCTAACACCGACTTCATGTCAGACCCACCCCACCGTGTGCACCTTGCACACAGCAGGGAATCTCTGACCACTGCAGGCATTTTCACACTCATTTGACATGCACAGTGCCAAGCAGCAACGATCACCAAAAGCCCAGGAAGGGGTCTCCATGCCTGTTATACCCTCAGTTTCCACATTAGCTCATGCAGATAATTTTGAGGGCTTTTTTAGCCAATTCCCATCGTGTGCACCCTGCCTTCCTGTTCCTTTTTACACGTGTTGTTTTTATATTCTGTTTGGAGAGAGCTTCAGTGATACACAGATAACAGGGAGCCTGCAATGCCTCCAGCATGCATTTGTGTAGCTTACAAGTACAGAAAATTCTTGTTCCCCTGGTTACTCTCACTAGATCTGCATTATAACTTCAGAAGAAAGAATGACAACTTCCTGGCTGTCACCAGTGAACCCAGCTATTAAGCATAGATTTTGCAAATAGATATTGCTTAACATTTTAATTTTTCCTTTGAAAACAAGTAGGTAAGAAGAGAGCAGCTGTCAGTAAACAGGCAGTCTAAAAGAATTAGAGTCTCTGGAAGAGGCATTAAGAATCTGGGATGTTACACGGCTGACAAAGGCAACTGGGGAAAGATAATGTTTGTAAAATCATTTGCTTAAGTACACTTTGAGAAATGAGTGGAACACAGCAAACTGAGATGTTAAACTTGCCTTGATTGTTTTCAGGAGCCTGACAGAGCCAAGCACAGTGTAAGACATCTGTGATGTGCATTGACCTGATACTCCCTGGCAGTCAGAGCTCGGGATGGGAAATTCCAGTTTTCACCGAGCAAGAAACATTTACATATAAATGTGAAGCGTGATAGAGCTTGTCCTGAATTTCAAGAAAGGGCTGAGCCATCAGTGGGAGACAGCAGATCTCCAGAACTTGGCGTTGGCCTTGCAACAAGCACATTCACCTTAGCTGGAAGCAGCAGCCAGGCCGTGGAAATGTGAATATCCCAGATCTGCTCCAAACGAGCACTCCCTGCACTGACTCCTGCACAGCACTTCCCCCGGGACAGTCCTGCTACGTTTGCCCTTCTACTCACAGGCTCCTCACCCCTGCAGATCAGAGCTGGGGACAGAAAGCTGCAGAACATCCAGAACATTCCCCGTGTTCTGGCACACCGGTGAAGCGTTATTCCCCATCACCCGCTGCACCTCGGATCACATTACATCATGTCAAACCTCCTGAAATTGAAATAATAGTACATGACACAAGACATTTGTTACATAATGTGATGTGACTGTTAAAATTTCACCAAAAATATTCTCCTGGTCCGTAGACTACTATCAAATCAGACTGGAGTTAATAAATCCAAATTGAATTTGGCACAGAGAGCATGAAAGTAAAACGAGAACAATTTTGTGCATGCATTATATACATAATCCTGTACTTAATATAATCATGTTGAGTTGGAGAGGAGGATTTTCTTGTTTGAAACTGGCAGGCTGGTGCAGCTAAAAAATGTGGTTGTTTTATTTATTTGCATATAGATGTAGTAATAGAAATCTGTGGATGAAAATGGTTTCGTGTGCAGTACTGAAAATAAACTTTTGCATCTTTTTGATCATCAGGTGTCCTGAAAGGAAAACATTTGTGGATCAGGCAAGTTCTTTAGAAAGAACACCTTGAAATAATTCCTAGAAAATTTATATAGTGCAACCTGTCACTTGTGATGCTTCACAACTCTTTCCTAGTGGGCTTGCTTATATCCTGTCCTGGATACGACCCAGTCTATTGCATCCAGTGCATATCTTAATGAGTGATGCAAATTTCTAAACAGCAAGCCCAGACTACTGATATCCCTGGCATGGCACAGAGCTCAGTTCAGAGAAATATTACGGAGAGAGCTTTTTTTTTTTTTGGTGAAAATGCCCAAATGTCCACAAAACCCCCCACAAATAGCAGAGAGCATTACCTCAAATAATTGTATCTATTTATGCCACCAGTAAACCCCAGAAATCACAGGTAAGCCCAAACACTACTGACAGAGAACATTTTGAAGCAGTGAATTTAGGGTTCTGTCCTCAAAAACACCCTCAGTTCTATTAACTCGACTGCCTGAAAGCATTTTATTTCAGCCCCAAGTGTTTTCTGGGTTGAAGTACCAAATACGTGGTGATCAGGGTAAAAATCAAGTTGAGTTCAGACAAATTGATCCAGACAGCAACACCTTTGAGACTGTGACACGAGAGTGAAAGGCACCAAGAACTGTGAATTCATCGAGTGAAAGACCCGGTGCATCACCCAAGCACACAAATGGAAAAAACGTGTTCTAAAGCAAAAAGCACTCAATCTGTCATGATTTCTCCTTAAGAGTAATTAATCCTAAATAAACAAAATTTACATGCAACTTCTATCTTAAAATGCTGTCAGATTGAAGTATCTGTTCTAATAAAATTAGAAATTATCCTAAGAACAGATAGTGGAAAGAAGTAGTGATGATTTGGAGGCTCAGAATGGGCTGATCTTTTTAAGGGGAATTCTTTTTACATGCTCTACTGGCAATTGCTAAAGAATGCACAATTGCTACTTGAGTTGGCCTCAGAATTAAAAAAGGAAGACAATCATCTACCTCATGGCATTATCCTCTGCAAATGAAATGACTCCAGTAGTGATCAAAAAGTTTTTAATGTATTAGCTGTTTATTCTGGTGAACTCAACACGTTAAGTGTGAGAGGTTGTTCTCCTTAGTTTAGCAGGACCTTTAGTTGTAGTTCAACATCCTCACCAAATATATCTCACTTGTGATTAAACCAAAGGGAACAGCACAAAAATAAAGTGCTGTCATTTGTAGCCTCAGCCAGCAACGAGGTAGCAAAAGAAAAATCTCTTTCTGGAAGGAAAAGCATTTCTACGGTGGAGAACAACTGCTGGAAGTCAAACAAGATTAACCAGTCTCTCTTCTGTGTTCCACCTCACAGTGCCAGGAGAGCTCTCCCCTGAGTGCTGTCCTAAAGCTACTGCTTCAAAAACAGAACCACTCAGTTCATCACTAGCACCAGCTCATCACTAGCATCAGTTCATCACTAGCATCAGCTCTCACCACACCACAGGAAGGTGGACCTGGAGAACTGAATTTATCTTCACAAGCCAAGTGCAGGACCTACTCTGCTTAAATTACCCCTGAAAAACTTTTTTAGCTGCTCCTAAGCAGGGCACTGACAGGGACTCCACCATTTCCCCCAGCAATATATTCTATGCTGCAACAGTTTTTACAACTGGAATTTTCTCCTGATGTCTGGTCTAAATCTGCCTTGCTGCTGTTTTAATTCCGTTGTTCTTTGTCACGTCCCCAGCAGCAATGGAAAACAAATGATTCCCTTTCCGTTTGAAGCAATTTGGAGACACTTGGAGCTCCATCATGCTCCCTCCTCCTCGTTTAGGTGGAACAATTAAAGCTCTGCCAGGCACAGGGCTGAGCCTCCCACCACCCCTGCCTTGCCTCCCCAGCAGGGTAAAGCTCAGCTGGCTTTGGTGGAATTTAAAATTACATAAGTTGCTTATTTAAATGTTTATGTATTTTTCCCCCTAATATTGAGATTGCTGCCCTAAAGCTGGTATTACCTGCCAATAAATTAAATTCACTAAAAATTCCCCAAGTCAAGGGCATTTTACCCATGGCACTGCCCACACCGAGTCCTTTTAACTCTCCTCTCTGAGCTGTTGTTTTCCAAACAACTTCTGCAGATTCTGAAGCTGATTTTGCACTTTTTATCCTATCAAGGCTCTTATAGCACAATTCTAGGCTCGGGAACAAACCCCAAAACGATCTGTCCGTTTTCCAAATGAATTGAAAGAAACAATTGCAATGTAAAACAAGAGCAAAAGCAAAAATTCTTAATTTACACTGGTACTTCTAAGTGTCCAAAATACTCCACGTACTAGCGCACACAGGAGTAGGTAAGGATCACTTTGATGCTGTAAGTTCTCTAAAAGTTAAGTGTTTTTTCTGAAGCACTCTAAGTGAGCTGCTGTTGAAGGTTATTTTCCCACTTGCTTTGTCTCACCATAGATGCTTCCACGCTTAGAAACAAGAGTGGCACGGTCACAGTGGCACAAAAATCATTATAATTAGGCATTTTCCTGGTTTTCAGTGTTTCATATAAGCAGTACTGAGTAGCACCTATATTTGTTTTATTATTTTTTTTTTTCTCATGTAAAAGGACTGGGAAGAATAACCAAGATCGAGAGGATGTCACATCATTCCCCAGCACTCAGCAGCTCCACACTGTAATGTGCACTGAACATGCACTCAGTGATTCAGGAGCTGTGAAAATCCAGGCTGTGATCACCCAGGCTGGAAGGGGAGTGGGAGCTGGTTCAAGGAGGGAGGTGTTGCTTCTGCTACATATTTTATTTTAACATAATACACAGTTGCCAATACGAAAAAAAAAAGAAATCATTTTTATATGCTTCTTGTTCTGCATCAGAATATGCCATGAAATATCAGCAAGCCTGGTTACATAAAGTGATAAGTGATGCACCACCCACAACTCTTTTTTTGTTGTTGTTGTTGTTAACTTTTGTTTATGATTTAAACCAATAATCACACTAAACACTGGGAAATAAATTAAGCCTTTTCAGTCTGATTAAATTGGCTGAATGCTTTAAACACGTGACTTCGGCAGCTCTAATCATCCCGGGATAGTCAGGGAGTTAATCATGCAAATGTCTTTGGATATTTCCCTTTGCAAAGCTGTGTTTTGGAGCCTGCACTCTTCCAAAGCATCTGCATTCTGCGGTGAGAGCTGCAACTGTTCCGTGTCCCAGCCGTGCAAAAGCTCCCCGTCCAGCCAGGCTGCAAGCCTGGGCCACGAGCACAATTCAAGTTTCCAGGAGGGCAGCAGAAGAGCAGCACAAGGGAGCCAGCCCTGCTCCAGGCAGCAGGGAGTGAGGAACAGGGAATTGCTCCGAGCCCTCAGCACCGCTGCTCCTGCAAACCTTCAGGACTTTCTGGATTCTCTGGAATTGTTCTTTCCCTGTGCCCACTGCTCCAGAGGAGATTGATGGTGTTCATAAATGATCCTTGCTGCCTCGCTCTGCTTTGGGGGCTGCACTTCCACTAATGGTGAAATTCCTTTACAACTCATAGTAATCATTTTTTTTCCCTACCTTCCTTTCTGTGTGAAGGAAAATTTTAGGATGAGTGAGGGGAGTCATGGATTCCATCATTCAGCAAAAGCCCTATTTTATTTTGATCAGAATCTGAACCTTTCCTGCCATATCTTCTTTCCCATCTCTGGGATGATTGAAAAAGATGGCATCTAGATCACACATTTTGATATTTCAGCTGACCTTTAAAGCTCTCATTTAATGGACAGTTGGAAATAGACAGAATATGGTCAAAGAAACACTTCAGTTTCATAAACTTAATCAACCAATTAAAGTTTTTATAATTTATCTCTTCTTTAAAGAAGCAGATATTTTTATTTCCATTCAAATATGTTACTCCTATTAATAAGATTTAATATATATGTCTAGCTTTATGTTCCACCTACTGGCAGGGTTTATTCCTTGATTAACCCACCGAGACACAGCTAAAACAATTAAGGGCAATGAAAGCACAGTAACTCAGTGCAGAAAATAAACTTTTGCAATACTCTCAAAAAACCTTCAGAAAATATTCCCTGAATTTTACATTCTGCCCTGTAACCATACTGGAAAACCCAATTTTAGTTCAGCTTTATAGAATTCATCCAACCAATCAGACCTAAAAGCAGTAAATTAGTGAAGGAGATTAAGATCCCTCTTAGGGTTAAGACAAGGAAGGACCAAAAATAGAAGTTTGTCAACTCCTGTGTGCCACCAAAAGATGTCAGCGATATCTTGTCATTTTATAAATGGATAACCCTGATTTTGCTTGCCTAGGAAGAGTGGGAGTTCTGATTCTGCCACACAACAAAGCATAACTGGCTTATAAAGACTTCTAAGGGCTGCAAACAAATTCCCCAAACAATAAGCAATAGAATTGATTGGATTTATAACTGACACTACACAGTATTTATTTGTAAAATTTAAATGAGTTAGCTTGCTGTGCCTGGGAAGGAATACAAGACAAATCTAGGTCTTATAAATGAGTCCCAGAACCAGTTTGTTTCTTCCTCTGCTCTCTTCCCACACTCAGGAAGAGCTTTCTTCAATGACATTAAGGTTATGATGGAAAAAAATGATTCCTCCAGAAGTCTATAGAGATTTTGTTAATATGCCTTTATGATGTGATATTATGACGGCAATTCAATTTCATTGCAGGCCTAATGAGACCGTGTTACAATGTCAAAATGAAAGGAAACTATATTAATCAAGTTATAGTACCCCGAGAGAAAGGAAAACCTAAAGAAATTAACCCCATTAAAAACTATTTTAAAACAACATTAAGATTTAGTGAATTCGGAATTGCTTTGCTTTTGTTGGTTTAGTGCTCCAGGTAGAAGCTAAATTTGGCACTGATTTACAACTCATTAAATATATTGACATCAGGGGAATCAGTGGAAGTTTTAAGGAAATACAAACAGAACAAAATTCAGACCAACTGCTGTGGTTATACAAAGCCTGATAAGTCCTACAGCTAAAACATCTTTTCCCTTCAGTGAAGTCAGAATTTCTACTTCTCTCACACAAAAAAGGTGGCAATTTGGCCACTGTCTCAGAATTTAAGTCTTTGTATCTCAGCCCTCTGATGGAATATTGGAGTTTGTACTAAACACTGTCAAATTAAATTCCCAAAATTACAAAAGAGAAACAAATTGGAGTGGAAATTCTTACTGTTCTTATTAGGAACAAATATGCAATTGGCAGCAGTAAAGGGCTAGTGCATACCCTGAAGACAAGAGGAATCTTGGGTAGGTCCCAAGCTGTCAAAATTGAGGCTAAAGAGAGAAACCACAACTGAGAAACAGCTTTTGTGGGAACACCTTTGAAATCCCCTGTAAGGGAGGTCAAGTCAGAGTGATAAAAACAGTTTAAGTCTAAAAATGCCTATATTAAAAAGTTAAAACAAATAAAATGCTGGATATATTGTTAGTTTTTTTTTTTTTTTTTAAATCAGATTTTCATCGACAGAGACCCTTTCATGTGCATTCTTTAAATTTTACATCGAGTATTTTTGTCCTTTCCAAGCTGCTCTTTCTTCTTGAGTGCAGAAGTTTGAGCTGCAATATTAACAAGAATTTGATAAAGGCCAGCACAAATATTCTCCTTAAGATGTGCCACTGCCATTTTCCAAACCATTTGTTAGTGGCAACATAAAGTTTTGCTCTCTTTAAAATCTGTAACCCACTCGAACAGGTCGCAGAATTCCCAGTGCAACAGGAAGGGTGAGACTAAAATATAGAATATTTTATAGAACAGGCACATTGCAATTTTTAGCAAGGCACTTGTAAGAATTAACTCAGCACGACCTTAGCAGCAGACATTTTGGACATGCACAAAATATTGCAACAAGTCAAATCCTGTTCCTCATTTCAGCAAACACTGATATTTCCAGGGCACCACGAGGAAAGATTTGCAAAGCATGAGATTTCCATTGATTTTTGGTCCTGTTACTGTCAGACATGCAGAGATGGCACTTTGTCATCACAGTATTGGGGAAAATTGAGGGAAGGAAAGTGTAAACTCCTCCTGAACTCCAAATCCAGGCTCTATTTTTGCTTCTCCTTTCTGGACATGCACAAAGGCACATACCACATACACAGAAAAGCTTTTTGAAGGTAGCTGGCACATAATAAATATTTTTATTTTCAGCTGTCTACAGTAAAATTTTAATAAAAGTCTGTTTTGAGCGTCATTATTTGGTACATGCAATTCAATATTGGCACCAGATGTTCTGTTTCTTCAAAATTTACATTTTCAGTTTTATAATATTTATATTTGTCTTTTGGCAAAGTGCTTAAGTAATCATACCTCAAAAGGCTGGATTTTTCCTTTTCCTAGGTTTGGGTTTATAACAAGGGAATTCAAAGGCAAAGCTCAGGTCATATTCCCAAAGTCAGACCTTGTGGTTTCACTCCCACAGAAATACAATCTCTTTTATATTAATCATTCTTATCTCCTGATCTAGAAGCAGAGATAAACAGAAAATTTCAGCGTTACTGTTCTGCTAAACCTGCAGCCAAATGGAATCAAGGAACTGATAAGGAGCTTCTCCTACACACAAGAAACCTGAATATTCCTGTCATGGCTGTTGGCTGCTCCTTGTCCATCTATTTTCATCTAAATAAATGAAATTGTTTCATCTCAAGAACCAAAGATTTTAATCTAAAATGGAAAGGTTTTGATAGCCCCAGACCAAAAGTCATCTAGGCTAAGATTTGTTTTGGCATGTTTTCAGACATGCATGAGAGTGCTGGCTCTAAGTTTCAATAATTTTCTTTAGAAAAGGAAAGCAAATGCTTCCTGAGCTCACCAAATATTCAGGGTCACTGGAATCCTGCAGCAGGAGCTCTCACATAAAAGAGTTTAATATTTTTTAAATCTTTGTGGGAGAAAGAAATCATTTGCAGAAACAGCAGCAGCATTTTTCTATAGTAAACTCGAGTGTTTAGATTCATGCTAATCCAGAAAACCTTAGTACACTCCATATTCTAATTTTTTGGTTTGTTTTTTAATTCTAAGAGTATGTTGACTGTCTTTTGTTACATATTTCATGCTTTGACTGAGCAATAAACAGCTGTAGGCAAACGAAACACAGCACAGCATGGGTTGGCAGGGCCTTGACAAACACCACCCCAACAGCTCTGCCACCACAGTTAAACACAGCCAGTCAATAAAAATCCCACCCCACAACCCCTCACAACTGACACACAATCTCTGCTCATCTCCAGCCCTTTAACTCCTAGAAAAATAACATTTTCTTCAGCATTTTCCTTATGCTTTAGCAAGATTCCATAGTGAATGCTCTTGTTTTACTGTCTCAGTTAATATCATATTATTTAGGCTGAGGCTCTGCAATAATTTCTGAGATTAGAGCTCATGCCTTGTACAAATTTTATTTTATTTTATTGACACCATCAAGTCACGGGGCTGATGGCACCCTTAGACATCAGTTGTTAACAGCTATGAATTCCTTGACAACAAGTGAATAGGAAAATAAAGGCACACTTGGATAATCAGAAGGGAATGTAGAATGCCTGGAACATACAGCATTTATTACTGAGTCTACTGGCTTTGTAATGTTGGGTCGTAAAACAGCAAAAACATTTAAAACAGATTTAAAGTTTTATTCGCTGCTAAATCTACTGCTCTGTTTAAACAGCAAAAAAGGGTTTCATAAAAAAAAAAAAAAGGATTGTTTTTTCCCTCGAGTTTATCACTGATACAATGAATGTTTAATTTTGAGGGTGGAAGAAAGGAAGGGCAGTGTTGTTTATTGCATTCAAAATATGAATTTTTTGGTCGATGTAGAGCAATACAGAAAGGCTGGTGCTGCTTTCACCTTTTCCTGACAAGAGGCCAAGCCCACAAAAAGGGGGCTCTTTATAAACTCCCTAGCAAAGTTTTATTGTACCTGCAATTGTCACATCAGAAGGAGTGTGAGGACAGCCACCCTGGCCAATTAAAGTGTATGACAGAAAAAATACAGAAATGAGAGGGGTTAACTGCTTAGATTCCTTTTTGAGCTGGGATTAGATGGATTTTCAATGGATTTCTGGTTGAAATATATATTTTTACAGTTCACTCCAAAGAACTGGGACTCTTGCTCTCATCAGTTCTGGGGTTTTCCTTTCCATCTCCTCCATCCTGTGACCCTGGCTCTGCTAAAATCTCTCCTCTTGCTCTCTTTTCTCACAGACTCTATTCCTGTTCTCCCTTGTTCTCCCACCAGTATTCCTTATTTTAAATACCATTTCTCTGCCACACCTGGGTTCCTCTGAGATACAATACTACACCCAGAACTCCTACAAACAGAAAAACTTTCTCTTTGCTGCAGAGATATATTGAATTATTTTTTTTTATTAAAGTCCAGGTGTGTCTTAAGACAAAGACACCTATCAACCACTAATATGCAACAATGAGACATTCAAAAGTTTATTTTCCTCTAAATATTATTTAATCTCTTTCCTACCAAGACAAAAAAGTCTCCATGTGGGAATCTTGGAAGAAGTCAGGAATCAGAGTTTTCTCTGGATGGTAGGACTGAGCAGAGACTCCTTTAGAGAGTCTCTTGTGATGACTTGTTTCATTTCACAAGAAAAAAGAAAGAGAAATCCATGAAGCCTTCCTACAGTGAAGGGAAATAAACTCTCATATGTGCACCACATTTGAATTTTTTTTTTTTTTTTACTAGTGGCAGAATGCCAAGGACCAGAGTTCCACACTTTCCCAGCTCACTCTTTCCTCACCTACCACCACATAAATCAATTTGTTACCAAGTCTACACGAGGTTAAGTAAGTACAGGCAGCACAGGCTCAGGTGTGAGTGCAGACAGGTTTTAATCCATTTCACAAATCCAGCCACTGCTACATTGCTCTCATAGCTTAAAATATGACTCGGGAGAGAAACTGATGAAAGGCTACATTTACTGATTATCTCCGTTCCTCTAGTTCACTTCATCTCACATCTCCAGCTTCCATCAGACTAATCAGGACGCAATGGAAAGAAATAAAAATCAGCATTTGAGCCCTGCTTCTGGAACCTGCAGGCCCAGTGGAGACACAGGAATGTCGACACTCACTGGGCAAAGCATTATTCACAGCATCTGCCCGTCCAGGGCAATGTGAGCTCCTGTCACTCAGCACTGACGTGTCTAGGGCTGCTACCTGAATTATCTTTCATGAGAATATGCTGATTCCTCTTGTGCCAGTGATACACAGGCTCCTCTGGCACTCACAGCATGTTTGGTGTGATGGATTCATTCAAAACTAAAAGAAAAAGGACAATGCAAAGGCAGTGGTAAAGGCAAAGTATGTCTGGTAAAAATCGATGAAAAGAATGAAATCGTTCTCTCAGTGAAATTATTTTCCCCATATAGCAATAGAATTTTTCCTATCAGTCTCAGTGGTGCCAAGACTCTACCTGATATCCAGATTTTGGGCTATTAATTAATAGTGAGGCACATTATTAGCAGTGTTACCCTGTGGCAAGTAAAATTTTAAAGGGTTTTACTTTCCTATTGATTTCTATAGAACACATTGACTAATTAGCAAAATAACTTCAATTCAATTATGTTTAAGTGTGTGTTATCAGATCACACTACACAGACATTTCTGCCAGCATTTTCAAGCAGTGAGTGCCTATAATCACATGTACTTGATACACATAATTACAACACATTATTTTCCAGCTAAGAAGGAGCAGGTGAGACTTTCACAGTGCCTTCTTCTTTTATTTTCTACAATAGATTCCTTCCTTTTCATACTTGACTTCTCTGCCCTTCACTGATGTCCTCGGTGATTTCTTCCACCAAGTGCTTCGCTGCTTCACCCCCCCTAATTAATTCTCAACTTCAAATCCTCCACTGACCCCCACGGAACTCTCTGTAGATACAAAAGCTTTGAAACCAAAATCCTCAGTGAGCAAATGTTGGCCTGAGAGCTTTTCCTCAAGCTGCTGCAGCTTTCAATCTGCTCTCACAGAACACAGCCCCAAATCCTGCCATGAGCAGCACGTTGCACTGCTGCACCTCAGTGGCATTTTCCCATTGTTGGGCTCCAGAAAAATCACAAAATGAGGCTCTGAGTGTGGAGATGAACAGCCAGGTTCACTCTCAGCAATGAGGCTTTGCAAAGAGAGTCTCCTGCAAATCCAGCTCTTTTTTTTTTTCTTCACTTGCCAAAAGAATCCTCCTCCTGCTCCAGCATATGTGTAAGCAGAGAATACAGGATGAAAAGTGCTGGATTCCAAAACTTCAGTGAACAGATTTCTAATTTTACTTAGCTATCTTTAAGAAAGGATTAAAAAAAAAAAATAAAAAAAATCCCTCAGGTTAAGGGGAAGCTGAGAACATAGACAAAGTATGGTAAAAATTATAACAAGAACAAGAAAAAGGCATCACCCTCTAATCCTGCTTGATTTACAATCTCTGTCAGTCCTGAGTTCAACCTGTTGTACAAAAACAGGCAGCTGAAGTTGGAGACAGCTTTTGAATGGTATTTTAAGGACAAGCAGAAAAGCAAATCAAACCCAACCCAAACAAAATCAACCAGCTATTAAGTCTACATAACCTATACCCAAAGTTAGAGTTCAACCGACACCTCAGGGAAAGACAGAAATATTTTGCTCCCAATTTGGTCTCTGGGCACTGTCATATCTCGTCCAATATCTGACTCTTTCAGGAATGACATTTTCATGTCATAAAATCTAATTGATAGGCACTTTCAAGTGCTATTTTTAGAGATAACATCCAAGACTAACCCATGCAATGCACCGAGGAGTTTATATGAAGTTACATCAAGCTGTCCTGTCTCTGTTCAAGTCATGCTTTTCTTGACAGTAAGACACAACAGCAGCAACATTCCTCAGATTGGAGGTTTATGACCCTCATCTTTGCCTGAACTGTGCTTCCCCTTGAAACAATATTTACCATTGACTTGCAGGCCCAGAGCTCTCCTGTGCCAGTAACGTGTGTTTTGTTTGGTTATCCTGGACCCCCTGATCTCTGGATTATCTATCATTGTACACTTGATACAAGAGCAGAACAGACACATTTTCTGTGACTTCAGAGTCAATCTTTTAATTTTTTTTGGAGGAGCACACCAAGCTGAATAAAGAGAACTGCTATTCTGGGCTCAATCCAGTCTTTCATCTTTCATAGGTTTATTCTCGTATTTTATGTCAGATTTCACCTTTTCTCACATTCCAGCAGGAAACTTCGATACAAAATTTTTTACTTTTTATCCTCAAATGACTTCAAAAAACCTGACTACAAGTAGTCTTTTACTACAAGCCTCTTCTCTGCAATACAAACCACAAAGTGAAGTAGCTCTGCCTCATTTACCCCCATGTGGCTCAGGTAGGTTTGTGGCATTCTTTCCTCATGAAATCTAAGGTCAAGGTTCTCTCATGCTTTTGTTTGTTTTTTTTTCTGATTTATCTTTCTGGCTGCATTGTTGGTGGGTTTGTACACATGCCTGGAAAGATTCCTTGCACAGGCTGCAAAACATTTAGCAAACAATGCTAAGCTCTAGACATGCCAGATTTTAAGGAAAAGTTTTTTTTTATATTTTGAAAAATTAAATGAATAGCAAACAATGCATTTGCCATGAAGTGTTTTCTACTGTAGCATGGCTTCACAAGCCACCCCTCTGAAATTTCCTTGAACTTGAATAAAACAATTACAAGCACAAGCAGATAGACTTTTCAACAAATTTAATTTGACCGAATTTAAGCACATTGACTTTTGTTTCGTAAAGAGTCAGCCAACATAATTATACCAAGGAGTCAGGAAACAATGAATAAACTGATCCTTCTGGAATTTTTCTTGCCCTAAATATTTTTAAGACATTTCAAGGGCATTAATATTCATAAGAGCATTGAAAGCGAGCCTTGCAATCTGATCACTTTGGGAAGGAAAACAAAATCCAGACCTTTCTTCCTGCTGTTGTTCCAATATTGGGAACACTCATCTACTTCGTTCATACAAAATTGACAATTTCTATTAACTGATTCAGCAGGAAAGACTCCAGCTATTCCTCTGCTCAATGGGCATGGCACTTTCCAGGGTGCCCTCATCTCTCTGGAGGTGGATCCAGGCAGGATCCCCAACTGTCCCACAGACCCACAAAGCCAAGAGCATCAGCAAGGAGCCACCAGGAATATTCTTCTAGTTCCTTCATTATCTTGTGTCTTCCAGCATATTGTACTGCATCACCTCTTCTCCATCCTAGCTACCCAAAATAAATTGTTAAAACGAAAAGCAGGCTTTCACCTCCCTTAAAAATGCACACAAAACTAGAAGGGGCATCCCAATGGCTCAGCTGGAGTTCTGGAAAGCAATTTCCATATGGAAATAGAAGGTACTGATGTTAGTGAAGCTCAAAATCCATGTATTCCTCAGCTACTTAATCATTTCTCCCAGACTTCGTTAGAAATAGGATTCAGAAATAAAGGTCTACTGAAATGTGAGACACAAAACTGGTTTTTAAAGTCCTAATCACACATCCATAGCAGGACACATGACAAATGATTCAGCAGGTTGTCAGGGAAAAGGACATCACTGTTAACTTCCCATTGACCTAAAAAAACAGTATTTTCCAACAGAAAACAGTATGAGCAGCAATTTTAAGTCAAGATGACAGATCTGAGTCCAAATCATCACAAACTTCAAACCCAAGTATTTAAGGGTTGTATTAAATAGCCTCAAGAGAGCTCTCAAACACCTTCATCCCTTTTCCACTCAACAAATACACTAGGGGAAACGCTCGTACAAAAATAAAATAATTTCAAAAAAGGGCAAAAATCTGCACATTATACTGGCAAAAAAAAAAAAAAAAAAAAAAAAAAAAAAAAAAAAAAAAAAGAAACAAAGTCATGAGGATAAAAGTGTCAAAAGTAGCCTGAGGTCTGGCAGCTGACAATAGTAACCTGTAGAGAAGTCAGTTGGGAAGCTCTCCAGAATCATTCTGGCACAGAGCACTCCCTTTAAAATGGCAATTCACCCTAACTTCAGCCTTCCAGCCAGAACTTGGAAACATTTATCACACAACAAGAAAGAAACAAAATTTTACTTAAATCAACAAAAATCATGGAGAACAGTGAAGCTCCAGTTGTTGCACCTTGCTTCCAGATATATTATTTTTTTCTGGTGAAATGGGGTTTATCTCCCTAAGCCTTGTCAGGTGCTCTGGCTTCTCTGAGATTCCACCCTTGGGACTGGCTGTGAAAACAAGGAATAGATTGTAATAAAGTCAATCTTCGTTGTGCTCCAGCTCTTCCTTTGGAAAGGTCAGTGCCCTTGCAGCATGTTAGCTGTGTTTTTAATTTGTTAGCACCGCTATTCAAAAATAAGCCAATTTCCTTCACACAGCTGCAGCAACCACCAGAAATAAAACCAATAAACAGATGGCAGAGCACAGTCTGAAGGGTTTGGGTTGGTTATTGTACATGGAGCTATCTCCATTTTACATATCTGGTTTCAGATGTCCCATCAAGATAAAAGGGGTTAGTTCAAATTTTAAAAAATATTCTGTCTGCAGACATAAAACTCCAGACCTGCTCAAGATCCAAACTCTTCAGAGCCTTGCTATGCTGCACTTTCTTGTTGTTGTTTTTTGTGCTGATTTTGGAAAGAAGTAAGGATGTAAGTAGGGGTGAGAGGAATCATCAGAGCATATGAGTTTTGGATTGCAAAGCTTGCCCTTGATTGTGTTAGAGAAAATTCCATTTCAGCTGCATTTCTTTATGCTAACACAAAGCCCCCAAGACAAACAGAATTAAATATACACAATTCAAGAAAGAATATGATGCTATTATCCTAATTTGAAAATGAAGCTGTCAATAAAAGAGAAAAAACAACTGGGATGAAATCAGAGTAAGGAACAACAAATGAACTCTGCATTTTTATTTTTATCTGCTTTCCACTACGGTAAAGAGGGTGAGAATTTCTTTTATTGTAGCTAGAACACTTTGATAAAAGTGTTTTCACTTTCTCTCATTCTTCTTCTAAAAGGAAAATATCCATTCCACTATTGTAAATAACTCAGGTTTCTCAGGTCTCCCCTTGCTATGTATTCTTCTGCCCTGTAATCCTACAACTACAACAGTTATAAATGCACACAAAGAGCTGAACAAATCTTCACTTTTCTAAGTCAACCTACTCCTCTGGTTGTGTAGCACTTTACATAAAGTGAATCTACAAAAAGGAGAACAGAGATAAGAGACATAAACCGAAAATGCAGCATTGGAGAATGCCAATTTTCACTTTATTCTCCTAAGAGCCACCTTATTGGCCATCATTTTGTATTCAACAGCTTGCCCATTAACCCCTGAAAATACTGTGTAATAAGGAATTAGCTTGGTGCTTGCCACCAATTACTGCAAGCTGGGAGCAGAAGCCTGTCAGCAAAATCTGTGGGGTTTTTTTTTTGAAAGGACAAAACACAATTGCAATGGTCTTCTGCCTTCCTGAGATCAGCTGAAGCAGTTCAGCTGTTTAAGGCCTTTTACCAAGGTTACCTGAAGAATAAATGAATAGAACAGCCAAAAACCCCAACAAGGCCAGCTCATACTGGATGTACAGAAGTTGTCTGTGCAACTGAACTCAAATTTAGCCCAGACTTTTTAAGGAGGTGTTTAGGATTCCTTCTGAGAGCCTGCACCATGTGCATGCATCTACTGGGCAAGCTTGCCACAAGCAGACAATTAAAACCCAGCAAACTTGCAGGATCAGCCTTCTGTGCCCTCCACATCTGAGAGAGATCTGGGTTTGTGCCTGGTCAGCACTTTGCTAATTAACTGCATTCTGACTATTCTGCAGAAATGATATTTTAGCTTGTAACGTATCAGATGAAAATTATGGTCAAATAAACTTACACTGCAGAATTGTAAAGCCACTGTCAGTCTGCTGCATCTTACCCTGAGAAAGCTCAGAAGGAGCCCAAATGTTGATTATATCAATCTGATGTCCTTTCTCAATATGAGGCATTTGGACATGGACCAGAGTTTAGTATTTCATATCTGAACACACAATGGAATCTCAAACCAAGAAAATTAAAATACAGGTGTCTAACGAGATAAATGTAATGAATATCTTAGGACTAAGATGTGTTTAAACCAACTTTCTCCAGGTTGCTCTAAAAAAACTTCTCGACAGTTTATACATAAAGGAAGATGCCTTGTGCTTATGATTCCATTGAATTCACAATCAGAAAAGTAATATTCATTGGACCAGTGCCTGAAGAAGGTCCTTCAGGACAGTTCTTACTAAAACTTCATGGCTTTTGCTTCTTCTTCTATTTTATTGGCTCAGAACAGAGGCCAGTACATGAGGTAAGGCAATTTTTCTCCTTTATCTGATACAGTCTCTTAACATATTCTAGTATGATTGTAAAGTAATTCTTCACCCAGTGCTACTGGGTTTGTGTATTAGGATTCTGTGCTAAAAAGTTTAGAATATAAAAGGTGAAAAGAGAATTTCCCACATTTTAAAGCAGCCCAAACAATCTTTGCAGCAAGCTCGTGCATTCAGTGAAAGCAGAAACAAAACCCTGACACAACACAGGGGCTGGAAGCTGAAGGATAAATTATTCTTGCTGTGTTTTTCTGAATTGAATCCTGCCTGCATGATCAGCAGCATTCAGACTCTCAGCAGGGAAGTCTCCAAAAGAGAGGGAAAACTAGGCAGGAGGCTTTAAAGAAAGCACAGAGAAATGCACTGAAGGAAAATTCTGGTTGAGAATTGAAATTGGTTAAATTGCCTGCAGCAAGCCTGTGCAGAAGAAGGGTCTACACTGATTTCCCTCCTTTGAGGGGTGGACAGAAAAGCTTTGCAGAGCATGAAAAGCAAAACCCTGTATGGAAAACTTGTTCATTATGGACAATTTCTTTACAGAAAATCTGTTGTGGAATGAGACAGAATGAGGGAGACACTGAGGAAACCACTGAGACAGAGCGAAGGGAGGTATTTGGAGGAATCAGTCAGCAAAAGAGCCACCAGAAGCTGTGGATGCAAGACCAAGCTCGTGGGAAGAGCAGAGGCAGCCTCGTCTGGGTCTGAAACAAGGATTGGGAATGGCAGAGCTGGAAGATTCTCCCCTCACAGAGTTCACCCAAAAGACAGGAGCCATTTCTGCTTCATCATTACTAACCAGCAGGAGCTCGATAATATCCAAGACTGGATTAATTACCAATTTTTAAAAGTCAGATCGTGACTGGGAGGTGGGAGAAGTAAGCTAAGCTCAAAAGGAGCTACAGAAGGAAAATGAAGAGCACCCCTTTGCAATTGCTCCGAAAGAAGAGCAGGAGCTCCTTGTCTGTGAATTAAACTCAGCATCCACCAGAGACTGCTCTCAAATGCTGGTCCAGGCTTTGGTGCCCATCCCACCTGAGAGCATTTGCTCCCATCAGAACAGATGGAAGCAGGGAGCC
This sequence comes from Sitta carolinensis, assembly GCA_032173965.1. Taxonomy (NCBI): domain Eukaryota; kingdom Metazoa; phylum Chordata; class Aves; order Passeriformes; family Sittidae; genus Sitta; species Sitta carolinensis. The sequence goes on along the minus strand of CM063286.1, from coordinate 3,068,957 downwards.
CAAATCTCTCCAGATTTCTGACTCCTCCTGCACAGGAGATGTGCTCCTTCCCCAGGAGCACACCACAGCCTCCCTTTGTCACAGAATCAGGCACTGCTCTCCCCAGACATCAGGACAATTTTTCAAACAGCAGAATTTTAAAACTCTGTCTTCCAGGCACCATAAAAATGTCAATCTTGGTGTAAGGCATAAAGTGACCAATTTGTCTCCAGGCAATTCAAGTGTACAGAAAGGGCAGAACAAATGCCTGGGCCAGAGCACACGAGACAAAATAGAGTGAAGGACAGAGCACTGAACTCCTCAGATTTGCTTCTTTTACTGCAGTTTCACTACAGCTCATGTGCTAAGGATAATGCTCAAACGTGTTGGAATTCACCCATTTATTGAATGTGTGACACTCAGCAAGGATGGCTCTCTTCAGACTGAGGACACGACTGTGCAGACCCCCAAAGCTTCAGGGTGGACCTGCAACCCAGCTGAAAGCAGGAGTGCTCAGTTTCAGTTTTAAAACACTTGTGTAGTGCACAGACAGAATTTCCTTGTTAGCCTCATTTCTAAACTTGCTCTGAACGCTGAGAACTAACTTAAATTCCACCAGGTTTGTGAACAACACTTAAAATCAAGAAAAAAAACCAAACAAACCTATTTTTCCAGGACTGGACACTAATGTCATCAAACAATAAATCTGCTCTTGAAAGGATTGCTTTTTTCAGTATTACCTCAATACTGAGTTACTTCTAACCTGCTTTTATACCTCTCTGTTTTGATAAAGAATCTCAAGAACAAAACCTGAAGAATGAAGCACAACTGGGTTTGAATGTAAAGATGTCACCTTGAACAGAAAACATGCTTACTTTTAAAATCAGCTCCTTTGAGACAAGATAATATGTTTCTAATGACCTAATTAATTTTACACTAAGTGTGTTTTGCAAATGTACAAAGTTAGACAGTGATTCCTGTCTGTGCTTTGGTAAGAAATGGCTCTCTCCAAACAAATCTCTAAACCCAATGTACAGCAATTCATGCCAACAGTTTATTCTAATTACAGCTGAATAGAATGGTTCAGCTGAGATGCCAAATTTCGCTGCAAATAACACTTTGCTAGACAGCAGATAAAAGAAAATGAAAACAAATTATTAATCCAAGTTATTTTAGCTGAAACCTCGTTTTTTGTTTTTTATTTATTTTTCCTAAACACATAAAGCTACTGAAAGGTAAAATGTGACTGATGGGATTATCTGATACAGAAAATTAAAAGGATTTTTTTTTTCCAGTAAAAGTAACAGATATATGTTTACTCACACCAACACAGATCTCATAATATTGACACGCTTTTTCCTGGATGCCCTGAAATCGTGATGGAGAAAATTATCATCACCTGAGAAAAACTGAGGTATTTATTCTTCCCTCCCTCTGAACAAGCCTGGCAAGATGGATTTCAGGAGTTGGTTAACTCCTGGTTCAGAACCAGGGAATATTCAGGGTCTTTACTCATTGCTATATATCAAAAATTCCTCTTGTGTTTCAGGAGCATGCCAGGACACCCCAGCAACACAGAGACATCAAAGGAGAACAACCAAGAAATGCAGCACCTCAGACAATAGATTTTTACCCAAGCAGATTATATGAAAATTATAGCTTTAGGGCAAACAGCAGAGCTGAATGTTAAACAGGTTTTATAATTTTTTTTTTTTTTTTAATGCCTTAGCAAACTTCTGTCCAACTAACAGAAAAAGTTTTGGAAAGCACATAACAACAAGTATAAATTATGTATATAGAATAAGGATGTGACGCACAATAAGAAAGGCAAAAAGGAGATTTTACATGTTAATAGCTTTTATGGAAATAAACAAATATTCTACAGGAACATGCTCATACATAAGGAGAAGCAAAGACTGAGCTGTTTTTTCTTTGTTACTTTTCGGGACACCGAACATTCAACATCTGTATTTGAGATTTTTAAAGCTTTGGAGGATTCAAAATAAAAAGACTTTGAAATCAACGTTTAAATTAATAAAGCCATGAAAATAAAGGGGAAATAAAAGCTAATACAATAAAAATAAAGGTTAAAATGTAATCAAACAAAACAAAACCATGCAGAAAATGCAGGTGTAAGACCTGGTATCCAAACCAACATGGAAATGTGGGAACAGCACCACCACATGTATTTTAAACATTTTTTTAAAAGACCCTACATTCATTTGACAGAGGACAAAACCCCAAATTCTCTACACTAGGAGTCCCTCCTTCCTCATATTGGCACCCTGCAAAAAGAATATTCATTATAAAAAGGCAGAAAAATTCTGTAGGATAATATGAATGAGGCATGCAGTTAATCTACTAAGATTCCATTAAGAAGTGAGCTGATGTTCAGCCAACTAATTACCCATTCATTAAAACAGAACCATAAATGACATTTCCAACATATTACAAAACCCCTCTGTAGTAATATTTTCCCATCTACATCTATTCTGACATTTATATTCTATGTCTCTTTCATAATTATTTCAAATAATTCCTCTGACATATTGAGGGGAAAATAGCTTAAAAAGAGATTACTTAGCACCTACCAATGGCTCACAAAGAAAGGAGCAGGACAAAGTAATTATGTTGGGGTATTAGCTCGCAGTCTCTAATAATCACTACTGTGCTTTAATTTTCCCATGGTGAAAATTTTAAGGTGCTTGAAATTATTTGCACACACCTATAACTCAAGATTTGCCCTTCCAAAAAAATGAGCAGAAGTGAAACTCCTGGTTTGATTCACAGAAAGGGACCCAGCACGGATAAATTGGCATTAAAAATAAATAACTAAGTTATTTACCCGGAGCTGGTCTTTTTATCTCTCAGTTCTGCTGTTGGTAGAAAGGGGAAGTGGAGAGAAGGGTGCACAGACATTTGACAAAACCAAACGTGTTTTCAACCAAAGGAGAACTTGACACCCAGCACAAATGGTGATTTCTTGTGTGTTCACTCAGGCACTCCCTGCACCTCCTGGGCTGGCAATTAGCAAAGCCTCAAGAGCTGACAGTTTGCTGGAAATGGTACAAGCTCTGCGATATTTAGGCCAACAAAAACCTGCAGTCCTCTGAGGCACTTATCAGTGGCTTATTTCAGCACATTTTCCTATCAAGATTTTTGGATCAAGATTATTTCTTTGCTGTAGCACTGCCACATTTTTAATTTCTTCTTATAATAAATAAATAAATAAATAAATAAATAAATAAATAAATAAATAACACTGTTCCATGTTCTGCCTTCCAAACTGCTCTTTGTTTGAGCAGTCTTTTCCATCTTTGCATCTTTTATCTTACAGTTCCTGTCCTTGTCCCTCTTCCACTCCACATTTTTCTGACTTAACTTCTAATTCGTATTTAAAATCCATCAAATTTTGTGCTGATCCCAGATTTAGTTCCAATCAAAAAAAAAAAAAAACTTAGTTAAAAAAAAAAAAAAAAAGAAAGAAAAACCCAACTTCAAGAAAACCAAGTCAAAGCCAGCGAAGCATCACAGCACTTATCTGATGAGATAAGGACATCTGAAAGATAAAATACGTTAAACGGCCCCAACTGCAGGTTTGTAGCCCTGAAAAAAAAAAAAAAAAAAAAAAAAAAGGTGAGATGCCACGGTTTTCTCGTGTGCTGTTTGGGGATAAAAGAAGCTCCATCTGATACTGATCTCCAGCTCACACTGCATCCACAAAGAACTGACCTACATAACCAAGAGAATGGCTCCTCTCTCCTAAAGATCTCCTGGCTTTTATTTTCTGCCCTTGCCAAACTCCCCGGAGTCAGCAAACAGATTGGAGAAGGGATGGTGGGAGCTGACACACCCCTGGATGGAAAAGTGACCTTCCTGAGCCCACTGCAGCTGCCCTGGTCAGCACCCTCAGGATTTCAGCTTCAGCAGAGCTGGTGTGGGATGAGGTTGAGCTGGCTGCCAGTTCCAGGTTTCTTCTGCAGCCTGGACTGAAGTCAGCTCTGTCTGAAACACCAACACTGGTGTGCTCACAGGACAGATGCCAGAATGCAGAAAGCTCCGTGAGCATATGGAAAAGAAAGGGCTTAAAAAAGGGCTTGGGATGCAAAGGCTGCTAAAGGTTTGACTTGCCAAAAAAAGGGAATTCTGCAGGAGCACCTGAACCTGCACATGACCCAGTGTGAGTGGGACACAGGCCTGGGGGGCATCACAGCCACCAACACTCAGCAGGGAAATGCTGAACCTTCCAAAAGAGACACCCACCTCCAAACTCCCTAACTGACCTGCTGTCCAGCCTTTTTTTTAAGGAAACTTTCTAAGGTACACAAGTGTTAAGAAATTCACACTCAAAAGTGAAGCACGGATACAGATATGAAAGACACAAAGAGCTTTGTCCTGAATGAAAATTAGGCTTGTCCAAAAAAAAAAATAAAACCAAACCAAAAAACCACAACATAACAAAAAACAAAACAAAACAAAACAAAACAAAAACAAAAAATAAACCAAAACACAAACAAACAAAAACCCAAAAAGTAAACCATGAAGTTTGTACTTTCCACCAAAAAAAAAAAAAAAAATAACATGGAGAGGCACATAAGGCCTTAATATAAAAGAGATTTTTTGGCCCTGCTTGTATACTACATTAAATTGGATGTTAAATTAGTTGTGGCCAGGGACAATATATTGGTGGCAAGAGAGAGCCTGCAATGTTCCTTGGTTTCCTAGTTCTCTGTAAAGCAAGAGAAACACGGGACCAGCCAAAGCCTGTTCCATTGCCCTCATCCAGCCCAGTGGATGGAGATCCACGACTGGAAAGAGCATTCTGGATTAACCTGAACCTCTAAGAAAGAGAACACAGATCAGGACAATCCCTGAAAATTCTGCTTCCCATTCACAAATATCCAAAAGATTCATTACTCTAGGCAGATACAGATAATTTAACATATCTAAAGAGAAAAATACAGACAAGTCCCTTAAAAGAACCTTATGAAGAAATCTCAGAGATTTAAGCAATGTCCCACAATCATTTGTAATAGGATTATTCTCACATAAGTTTTTATTTTCTCCCTGAATAATATTTTTACATTGGTTTTAACATAATTATAGGTCCCCACATAGATATATTTATTGCAATCTGTTAGGGGAGCTTTTCCTAACATATCAAATGTTTCTAACATGGGTCCTGATCATCCACTGGTGTGCTTTCATTTCCTTGGTGGGAAGCTCTCACCAATATTTCAAAAAGAAACCATTCTGTGACAAAGTCACTAATATGAAAAATAGTCACAGCATATTCTTTAAAGCACATGGCATTTAGCTCACAGTTTAATTACAGAAAACTCTACCACTCTAATTTAAAGGAAAAATATTTTCCACATCATGCTCATGATTTTTTTCCCCCCGAATTGCACATTTTGACACAGCCTCACCGAGAACTTAAGGGGGGCTCTCTCTGAAATAAATTGGTACTAAACAAAATGTGTTTACTCTCTGTGCATGAGAGTGTATTGTCAAAAACAGAATGTGAGCAACTTGGAACAAATTCTGGAGCAGATGCACGGGTAGTGCAGTTAAACAGCGACGCTTTTAAGGCTCTTCAAAGCTCCAGTCCGCAGGCAGTGGGAATGCAGCACCAAGATAAAATACCTATCAGTGGCACTACAGTTTGCAGCAAAAATAATTGATGAGGAGTTGGGCAGAGTGGATTATAAATTGCAGGGTGCAGGCAGTCATTTCTGCGCTGGTCAATGTAGATATTAGATATAAAGACAGTTGCTGGTACGATAGAGGGCAGAATAACCCACTAACTAGGAGGATTATATTTTATTGATTGGTAAGAGATAAAATACCTGTATTATCCCAAATTAGTTTTTAGTGCCTGAAAAAGAAAAAAAAATTCTCTTTCTGCAAACCCTGCATCAAATATTAATCAAGCAATAATTAAATGGGATAAAGAAAACTGTCCCGATATCTCACTTGCAATCATTTTCTTGGTGTGTAAAATAAGCCAGGCATGACTGAATAAAACTGCAGTACTCTAATACTGGATTTTTAAATTTTAATGTTCTCTCTCATTCCTAAACCCTTATTAGAAATAACACTTTGAACTGGTAACTTCTGGTAGTCCATGGAATGAGAGTGCTGCTCATCCACAACGCAGTGAGGTGGGAGAGCAGGACCAAACCAGCAAACTAAGGCTTTAGAGTCCTCTTTGGCATTACCTGAACCATCTCAATTTCACTGCAGGCTTTTTAATTGTGTTTCTATGACAGAACAGTGAGGTCAGAGAGAGCCAGATCCAAGAGAGCATTTACCTCCCTGCTCAGTCACACACGTGCTTAAGCACTTTCTAAAGGCAGGAACTCCTCAAGCAGCTGCTTGAAGGATTCCTGGCCTGCTGAGGGGGGCCCAATTAAGCAGTCAAGATGCAATTATGAACTCAGGTTCTGCAGCTTCTGTGCTGGACTCTGCCAGTGACTATTTCATTACCTGTTAATAAATCATTGCAGGTACAGTGGCTGTTAGATTAATTGTGGTTAATGGGAAGTTCATGTCTGACATCACAACAAAGAGGGATCTTTAACATACGATAGATAAGGCAATAAAAAAGTCTTTAAGAGATGCTGTTTTAATTATCTTAATTCCTTTGATTTGCGCTCTGGAACCCATCTAACTCCTCCTTTTAATATTCATGCCAATGGTACACACCCATAAACTGACATTTGCAGATCGTGTTATCAGAACAAAAGCCAAGTATTCATGATTTTTATTGCAAATTCTTTTGAAAGACTCCAAGACAGAGAAGTCATAGTCTGACAGGAGTAGGTTGAGTGAGAGTGGAGCTCTCAGCCTGGTAAAGAAGTCATGGTCAGTTTTACACGTGTTCGTTCCAAGCATCTGATTTCAGAACTAATTATATGAACTACAAAGGTACTTAATCCTCTGCAGAATCAGGATCTTAATATGACAAATACCTTAAAAATAATTTACAGAATTATTGGTGCTGCAGGAAGAAACGTGCCATAAACATGCTTGTTCAATAATTAGTTCAGAATTCGTGCTCTTTTCAGAGACCAAATTTGATGGCCAGCACAACGTGTCCTGGCTAATCTGCACTTCAAAGACAAAGTGAGTTCCGTTTAGTTTGAACTAAACTACCTCTCACTGCACCAGACTTAAATAATCCATGACACTTAGAGCTCTGAGAAGAAGCAGAAGTGAGGCAGCAGAGCCAGGGGGATCCCTGCTCGTGGGCTGTGGGACTGGGCTGGCTCAGAAGCCAAGCACACCAAGGTGGCTCCCTGCAGAGCCCTGCTCACTAACAGCCACACTGGCAGCCTGACAGGATCCTGCCTTTCCCAGCCCTGCACTCCTCCAGCAGCCAGTGTGGAACCTTCTTGCCCAGGGAATTTCTACAATTTGCCTTCCATCCAATCTCTTCTGCTGTGAAAATCTCAATCTCAAAACCCTGTGAAACACAGTGGTTCTTTTCCTACAGGATTGTCGAGCTCTAAACTCTTCCATGCGTTACACCTTGCTCCCACCTCTGAGATCAGAGAACATTGTGTCTCGGGGAGAATTTCCCAAGTTCTGTTATGGCTGCAAACAGATGATGTCCATGGAGCTGAACAAAGCTGCACCTGCTGCAGGGACACCCCTGCACTGCAGAGGGTTTGGCTGGGGATGCACTCAGGCCAGGACAATTCTATTATTTCCTCCTCTGGTCAGCTGAAGGCAGGCTGCCCAAAAAGCAGAAAAGTTCTCTTTACAAGAGCAGGAAAAGAAGCAGATGGCCCTGAATGAGGATATCATACTTCAAGAAAATGAAAGTTATTAAAAATGAAAACTGTAGAGGAGTTAAATCTGAGGAAATAAAGCACTTTAACTTTGCATGGATGTAATTTAAAGGCTCCATAAAAGACTTGAAACAAATGTGGAGCAGATAGAAAAACAGGTTCTAACCTTGTGACCAGAAACCTTCTCTATCTACTTTCAAGGCACTTAGTTTGCAGCACATAAAATATTGAGCTAAAAGAGAACTATTGATGCAGATGTAATGGATGTGTAAGCAAACTTTCTTTTTGTGTACATCTTAAAAGTAATTTAGAGCCTCATATGTTGGGAATTGCTGAGTCTAATTTTTTAGCCTGGAGCAAATTTTTATAGCTAAATATCAAACTCTAATGGTAAGGGTTTGTAATGGTCAGACTTAACTACTTTTCTGCTGCCAGGTATTCTAAATATCCCAGCCTACCTTTCCCAGAGCTGATTCCACAAACAGGCCATTCACCTTCTTTGCATAAACTCTAAATTTCTGCAACTTGAAATTAGGCATTATTTGGAGACATTTAAATCTCATCTGTTTTAATAGAGAGCATGTGTTCATTTTCTTTCAAACTACCTTTGAAAGGATCACAAGCAAGTAATTAAAACTATTAGTTGACATTTCAATTCTCAACAGCTCTATCTAGACTAAAATTGTTCTCTTTAGAAATGGAAAAGATATTCAAAACAAATAATTGTGAGTTACTGAGAAAATCGAAACTCTGAGTGTTCATTCACATAAAACTAACTTCTCTTGACCTCTCAGTTTAAAAACAACACTGTTTTCTTTGCAGTTGATGTAAAATGAAGTACAAAAGTGTCTGCTTTTAACCAAATGGAGGCAGAAGTGCAAACAGAATTTCCTGTGCCTAATACAAACAAGTATTCACATTTCTGGGGACCAGCCTAGAAGAAAAGCACTGCTATCCTCTAGAATCACTCATTCAGAGAAAGGAGTCCTTCAGAAATGTCCCTGTGAAAATGTTATAAAAAACTTGTTGCCTATTCCACAAGGAACTGCATTCTTTTAATCCTGGACTGGTCAAAGGAATGGGCAATGGATCAGGTACAGCCTAGGAGCAGAGTTCTGCCTTCTGCAGGCACAAAAAGTGAAATAACCCAACCAGGACACAAAACCTCCATGGACAGCAAATCTTGCCTTTCCCTGCTCTTTAACTCGGTGTCTCAGGCCAGGGGCAGAAGAGGAAATGAACCCAAGATTTCCTCACTGCCAGTTGTGTCACACAGAGAATGTTCCAAGTGTTGACTGAGATATTCTCTGAACACCCATAAATTGATGAAAAACATCAGCACAGCAGTGCAAAGAATCAGCTGGAATAGAATTCTTGGCGTTACATTCTTAATACCTTTTGATTTAATCCAATATATTGAGCACACAGAAAATATTACTGCCTCAATTTTTTAATTAACTGCTGTGGACTAATTGCACTGCTATGGTTTTTAATCAGCAGAAGGTAGAGTTTTAACAACAGTATTCCAGAGTACAGCATTACACCTCCTTAACTCTTGAAAAGGAAAGAAAAACAATAAAATCTAATAAGGGTACTGAATTACCTATTTTTCACTTAAATGGTTAAGATGGTAAATCACTGAAACACAATATTTACCAAAAAAAAAAAAAATTTCAGTGATTTAAGTCTGTTGATTGCAGAATTAATTGTATTTGCATAGAAATGTTTAAGTACTAGAAACTGCAAAAGGAAAAATTCTGAATATCAATTATGTTAATTATGATTGCAGACTATTGGGAGAAAGGAAAAGATCAGTCTTTTTCCCCTTTATTTTCTTTAGTATGTGCTTTTTGTGCACAGTGGTAAGATGAGAGCTCCAGTTGCTATAACAACTTAACTCTCTATTATAATCAACAATCATCTAAGTTTAATTGCCATCCTGCCCTTCTAAACCAACATGTTCAACAGCAGTTGCATGAATTCCATACATTTTGCTGCTAAAGTCCATCCAACCTCTCCAAAGAAGCTGCAGTATTCTCACCCATCAGTCAGACTCAAGATGTCCTTCCCTTCCTTACTGTGGTAATTCCAAATGCTTTTCTCTCTCCACGTCCTTGGACGCTGATTAAACCCAAAACTGAATAGGAAACCAAACTGAAACTCTATGAAACAAAATAAATTAAAATAGCCATTTGAATTTTTTTTTTTTTCTGAGAGTATAAACGTCCCTACTTTGTACAAAACAAATTCTAATTAGGTTACAAGAGTTAAGTCAGACATAAAAAAAAAAAAAAAAGCACTAGGAAGAGAGGAGGGAGCCCCAATGAACTTTAAAATCTAGTGTTGCAGAAAGACTTCAAAGATTATTTCAAACTTTATAACGAAATATGAAAAATTCTATTGTTGCTCTCACTAACGTTTTCTTTAAATAATCAACAAAATTATATTTGAAAAATGGGAAATTTGTTACCATTCTTCCAATATTCTCTAATTCAGACCCTGTGGGCTCAGAATAAAATTAAGCCAAATCATTTACCCATTAATTATGGTGCTGAAGGACTGGTAAGTGACAACAGAAAATCAGAGCCCAAGGAAAAAAGAAATCAGCATCAAATAACCCAGGGTTAAACAGAAGCTAAAAGACTTTTGGGGTTTTTTTACATAAGGTAGGAAAATAAACAAGAGATGCAGCATTAACTGAGATAATTGATTCTTTCTGAACAAAACCAAGGCAGGCTCAAATTGCACTCAAACTCCTGGACTTTTGCAGTCACTGTTTCCTGCCTCGTGCCCTACATCTCTTTTATAGCCCAGAAACTTGCAAATAATGCAGCAGCAGCCCAGAGCAACACTAAAAACATCAGGTGCATGACCTCACTTTCATTTATAGCACAAGCAGAGATCCCAGAAAACCATTTCAATGCAATAGTGGAAGCTGAACCAAAGCATAAAACTGGACAGCACCAATGATTCAGCCCCAGCCCAAGCTTCTGGCAATGTATTAATTTGTTAACTACCCCTCTATGAGTGTCTTACAGTCAGAATGCAGCAGATGCATGAGAAAAATCAGAAAGGTGGAATTTGCCTGCAAACAAGGGTGCGGGTACAGCTATGAGCAAAATTATCTCCCGCTGTGCAATCCTATCAGGCTGTAGAGCAATCAAAAATATTCTGGCATTGAATGTCTAGTCAAGCCTTTTTATCTATTTATTTGTCTCTTTCATTCCATTCTAATGAATATTTACAATTAATGAATATTATTTTTTTATATAAATGCATAAGGACTTTATCAGGAAGTCACGGCACTGTAAACCACAAATCATGCTGAAGTTTTGGACAGCGCCTGACTAGTTCTTTTATCAGAAATCAACAATTCTAAAGCATAATAATGAAACAAGAACAGCTGATGGTCTCTGCTGAGGCCCCCTTGGCAGAACTGCGGTACTGAGGAAACAGAATGAGTTTTGACTTCTGCTCCAAAAGCAGCATTTCATAACCCAGAAAAAACCTGGCTTTCTTTTGATCTGAGTTTATCAGATCCAGATCAGAGAATAGAACAAACTATCTATCTTTAAAAAGTAATATCTTTTTGATTATATGTCACAGCAGAAACCTCATCTTTGTCCGGGAAGTTCGAGACTAATGACGACAACACCAGGAGCCTTGTGAGCCTTGACAGTGGCTCAGCCAATTACGGGATGAAGGATGAAGATGGAAACTCCCTCACTGCTCTGCCACGTTCCTGGCAACCATAATTCTGCAAATCTAAATGGAGTCATTGCTTCTGGCCCCCGTGGGCACAGCCATAATTCCTCACATCTCCATTCTAACCGCGTTTCCTAATGGCTCCGCTCATTTCTCAATCTCCCTAATAAGATTGCCACGGAGGACAGCTTGTCTCTGGCACATTTCTCTTCCAAAAGGACAAAAATCATCATTCAGCCTTTCAGCGCCGCGTTTGGGTCATCAGAACTTGTCAAATTAAACAAACTAATATTGCAGCTGGAAATGAAAAATGGAAGAGACCGAAGGAGGCTCCGCGCTTCCTGGAGCTTGGTGAAGTCAAATGTGTTTGAAAAGTGACTCCTCACCTCTGGAATACAGGGGGTTTTAATGGGCTGAGATGCTTGGAATTGGCAATACTTGGAATTTTCTGTGTGGTGTGGAAATTTTCACGTTTAGGAAAAAAAAAATTGTAATTAATGAAGTACCACTACTCATTAATACTGGAATGGAGAAAAGAGCATTTTGAATTAGCACAGGCAGTTTTGAGGCAATTTTTTCAGATGAAACAGGAGCCAAAAATAAGAAAAAAATCCCAAAAAATCACAAGCTTTTAATATTCCCAAAAAAGGCTACAAGGAAAAAAATATAGCAGTGCAGAAATAAATACATTTTGCAGTCAAGTTAGGGAAGACTATTCTTGATTACACCGATGATCTATCATTACAATATGTGAAATTTTTAGCTCAGAGTAGCAAATTGCCACAAACTTTATTAAAAAAAACATAGCAAGTGAACGGCTAGCCCCCATTTGTATGTGAAATACCTGTGTCACCTCAGTTCTCTTAATTATTCTGCATTAACAGACATGAGCCATCCACACACATTGGTTTAAAAATTGCATCTCTTTGCAGAACTTAAATAAATCTATTAAAACCTAGAGCTCTACAACATCTTTAATTCAGAGACTGAGAAACTAAGTGGGGAGGATCTGGGGGTAATTTTTTTGCTACTCAGTCAATATATATATATATTTTCCTCTTTTAATTAGATATTCCTAGTCATTTCATTTTCTCCTAATTCTACCAAATGTGAGAATTATTAAAGCTAAATTAACATACTTTTTGCTGTAGTGGTTTCTTCTTAAACTCCCATTTCTCCCTGTGCCCAAGGTGCCCATTTCAACCAACTCTTGAGGAAACAGAACATTATTCACATGTCCTGCTACCTGCTCCTACCATGGCAAATTCAATTGCCTCATAGCTCAAAGCTTGAGCAGAAAAGAAATCTTGAGATTCATTGTTCATTTGTGAAGAGCAAATGGAAACAGAAACCAAAGAGAGGACCTGGATTTTGATAGAGTTGACTTTCTTTGAAGGAGAGAAAATATCAGAGAGTGCAAATATTGCAGCGAGTGAAAATAGGGTCGACATCACAGGGAATGTTTGTTGTCTGATAGAAAACGTGCCTTTAAAACTTAGCAAACAATATCCAAAGCTGGGGTTTGTCTGCAGGGCAGTTTCCTCTTGCTGCTCCAACCCCTCCCCTTCTCCTAAACCAGTAAATTCCATTATTTGCAATCAGATGCAGTTGACTGCAGCTCTTTGCACGACATTTGCTGGCAAGTTATTTTAAAATGAGAACCAATCCTGTTTGCTGAGATGCCACAGTATCCACAGTCTGGGTGGCATCTGTAGCTGAGAGAATGGCTATAAAATAATGGAATTCCAAACCCAGTTCTTCTCCACAGTCATGGATTCTCAGAGAAAGCCAAGGAACCAGGCAGTGCTGGAAGAACATTTCCTTAAATATCTTATTTCAAACATTTGGATTTTAAAATGATCTTTTGTTTTAATGTGGATTTCTCATTTGGGTAAATACTGATTGTGAAAAAAATCCAAAACACATTATTTCTCAGAAGAAAAAAAAATTCCCCCAAAATGGTATTAAAAAAAAAAAAAAAAAAAAAAAAAAAAAAAAAAAAAAAAAAGAGTATAAAACCCCCAGAATATTTCCTGGAACTTGTGGAATAAATCTACCTGAAGGCACCTTTTTCTCTCATGTGCTGTTTGCTAATTCTGTCCATGCCCTGTGTGCTTTTTGGACAGATGGACAAGAGGCAGGAGGGAGCCCAGGCAGGCCAGAGGGACAGACCCTGCCATGGCAAATCCTGCCCAGCAGTCACCAGGGGCGGCCAAAAAGTCACCAGGGCCCTTCCAAAGCCACCCTTGCCCAAGGACAGGCTGGGCACTGGTGTCCCTGGGGACAGGGGCTGTCACCTGTGTCCTCATTTGGGCTTTCACTCCTCTTGAGCAAACTTTTTGATTTGCAGGTTTTCCTGCTCTTCCTCCTGTGCTCTCTCCCCATCCAGGGCTCAGGGGTGGCAGAGTGGCTGTGCCATCCTAGAGTCTAGGGTTTCAAGCCTGGAGTTTCTAAGTTTCTAAAACTCTGTTTTCGTGATGTTTTGAGTTACTAGAATTCCTTTCCCAGGAAAAGAATGAAACATCAAGATTGTTTTCTGTAGCAATATTCATATTATTCATTCTTTCTATCAAAAAGATTTTCTTTTGATGTCCCTCTAGTTTGGCCAATGTGAGTAAAGAGTTCTGTCTCTCATTCCCCAATCACAGTAATCTGTAGCAAATATATTAAAAAGAAAAAAAAAAAAGACAATCCCTAAAAAATGATTATTCTTCTTGACACAACCTTGAAACAAATTTCACAAGAGTCCATGTCGTGTGTGTTATTGCAACAGCAGCACCATCCCTGGGGCTGGCAGGGGTCAGACAAAGCCCCTGGAGCCCCTGCTGGGCAGGACATGTCCCTGCTTGTGTTCTTTGGGTGGAACCCCTAAAATCTGCCCCATCCAGGCCCACTCAGTCCTGATTTGAGATTCCAAAATTCCTCCTGGTAAAGCAGAACTCAGGATAAAGTAGTGAAAAGCAGTATATGCAGGATAATGACAGCCAGATCAACGCTTTCTTTTATGTCCAAATGCATATTTTTAGAGGAAAATGTACTGATTAAATCTGGAGCTCGGAAATAACACCTATATTTTTTTTACTAATTTTTTTTTTTTTCGCTTTGCTATATGCATTTCAGTGCTTTTGTGTAGCTACTTCACAACTTGACAACTACCTTCATGATATTTTTAATTAAAAGACATTAAGCACTTCAAAGGACAGCTAGCCACATTGCCACTTTGCAGCTTCTTTTGTTGTGCTGAGGAATGCCAGGAGCTGCACACCACTGACACCTTCCTGGGATGCAAATGAGTGGGTATCTGAAAGCCTCCACCAGCCACAGCCTGGCTCAAAATTACTAAATTTAAGCTTTTGGCGATTTTTGGCTCTTCTGTTTGCTCCTGTTGGCACCAAAAGGGGCAATCTTCAGAAAGAATTAATTGTTGGGTCAAGAAACACAACTGCATCAGCACAGGCATTTCACACTGTAACTCTCACTTGAGTTTTTCAAAGAAAAAGTTGATTTTCTTACACAAAATACACTTCTTCAGTTATAAACCATTTGATTCAGTCTCAAAATGAAGAATCATTTGATACACTTCTCTTAAAGCTATCTTAATTTTTGAATCTTTTTGGCAATGTAGCCAGTCACCAGGAATTTAAGTTCTGTACAGCAAATTCTGCAAATGGCAAAATGATTTTAGACTCAAAGCTCAGACTGCCCAGATGTTTGATCCCCTCCTGCCATTCAGCCAACAGGGTGGAAAAAACCATTTATAGAATATTCACAATGAGCCTGGGGATTACAAGGATACCCCAATAATACCCTTTGCCCAAAGGTGAAGGAGAAAGTTTATACACACCCAGGTGAGCAGCTTTAAGTTTTGCACTTGGAGTTTTGTGCAGGAAAAGTGAAATCTGCATTTCAAACACTGCACCGTTCTTTTTATGTTATGTATATTTTCACCAATAATAGTTTATGGAAGTACAGCAATCAATTTCTGCCATCCCATTCTGGCTGCAAAAAGCCTCATAATTCTTAAACTGCATTGTTCCTGTGTGCTAAAACCAGGTTAAGTGAGATTAGTACTGAAAACAGGTTAAAAATAGATTCCTCCACCAGAGAGAGATGGATTTAAATGTTATATATTCTGAAAGAGGAGCAGGGGGAGAGGGGACTAAGAGGTCTCACAAGGGGGATTAGACTTTGCTACTTAATAAAATATTGAGCGACAATCAATCAAACCAGAATATGAGGGAAGCAGAGTATTGCAGAACTTCTCTTTCAGGATTTGTTTTCTTCAAAATGTGCATTCCTTCCTGCGTGCTTGGGAGATGTACGTATGTTGGCTCTTTAATGATTAGAAATGGCTTTGATCTTGACTACTTGAAGGAACACGAAGATATAAATAGTGTGAGTGGAGACGATTAATCCCAGTAATGACAAACAGAGCAAAAATCCAAGATAAGCTTTTCTGAAACTTTCAAATACACCTGAGGGTGTTCGGTCTAAGCTCGTGCCACTCCTACAGGAATGATCTGTGGAAAAGGTCAGGAACACACCATGGTCAGGGCCCCAAAACACCACCAGTGCCAGTTTATCAAACTTCAGAAAGCAGAAAATGAGAAAAAACAGCTTTCTGCTTGAGGGGCTACCACTCTCCTTGGAGATGGAGGAGAGAGCAAGAAAGCATCCTTCCTACTGCAACATCACTGCCAAAATACCCAAATAATATGGGATGGCGAGGTATGACAGTGAAAATTACCCCCTGATAAAAGGAAAAGTCACCAGGAGATAATAGGTGCCCAATGGCCAGGGCTGGCTGGGTGAGGTGTGGATGTGGAACTCTTATTAGAGGAATTTTTATCCAGACAGCTTCAAAAAGTGGCCTTAAATTGTCACTAAGATGAAAAATATTCATCGGTGTGAGAGGCCAATAAAGTGAGATGAGAGGAACAGGTGTTACACTTAAAAAAAAGAAAAAAAAAAGAAAAAAAAAAATCAAAACCAAAAACCAAAACCAGGAAAAGTCCAAAGGACAACATCTTTATGGGATCTTGAGATCTCATCTCCTCAGTGCAAGAACCCAGAGCTCCAGAAGATGTCTGTCCCTCAAAGTGACAACTTCAAAGTCCTTTATCTTGGGACACCATTGCTGAATTGCCATTATATATATATATATAAATATATATAAATATATATAATATATATATATATATATATATATATATATATAATATATATATATATATATATATATAATGGAGCTAAATCCTCAACATACTTCTTTTCAAGAGCAGCTTTAATGCATGAAGTCGATTACTTCCAGTGAAACTACAGAAAATTAAATGACATATCAGAATTAAAGGAAAAAGAATGGACCAAATGCTTCAACAATTAAAGCAACATTTTAGAGAATTCTGCTGCATTTTTCAGTATTCAATTGACTGAAGGACAAGTTCTCCTTCCTTCTCTTATGAGCTACCCTATTTTTCATGGATTCTTTGTATTCACATGCTATTCAACTAAGAAAATTAACTTGCAGAATAAGTACAGTATGGCAACAAAAAAGAATTAACTAATCAGGGAAAAAGAATTCAAAGCTCTTATTTCAATCAAAACTACCAAGTCATGGAAGAAAGACAATATAATGCCATAGTGGATATTTTTAGTAGTTTCACAGCAAAAACATGAAGAAAAAATATTAATTAGTTACTTTACCTTACCCCCTTTCTACTTGATTTTTTTAATGTATTCCCACACCACTGCCTTTGATTTTAAAGAGAAATATAAACCCAAAAAGCTGCACCCTACTCCTCATAAGCTAATGAATGTGTATGCTAAAACAATTTCATTTCTTAAAAGAAAATAAATAATTACTTGGGCCATCCCTGTGCAAGCTATTTGTTAGAAATGTACTTTCACTAATTGCAGTTTGAAAGGAATATTACACAAAATAGCTGTACTGAGTCTTGTTACCCAGGGAATTCTGTATTTCAGTGATATCTTTCAATACTAACCATGTTTGTGCTCAATGCAGGAGCAAAAACACTTCATTAAGTTATTTGTGCAATCTTTAGATATCTCCAACAAATTACAAAGCTTTGATCTTCTGGAAAGCACAACAGATAGGCAAATAAGATGCTAATATTATGGGATTGTTATTTTCAAACCATTTGAGAGAACTCCCACCCACCCAAGTGCACACACATTAGAGAATGCCGTATCCATAAAATTACAGAGTTCAGCACTCCATTGAGAAGATGCTGGAATATAAATTCCTCTGGTTCACTCCTAAATTCCTCTAAAGACCAAGCAGTACTTTTAAATTTTGCTGTAACCTCTTCTTTTACTTGGGAAAATGGGAGGAAGATTTGTCCTCAGTATGATGCACCACTAACTTTCTCCTTGTTATTGAAATTGTCCTCCCAAGCACCTCCCATATCCATTTGGAGCAGGAGAGCCGTTTGGTGATAACCCTCTGAGAAACACAGACATCCAGGTTCCAAACCAAACAAGCATGAAAAGCAGAAACCTGAGGGGCCAGCAGAACAAAGAGACAAATAAACAATTCCAGCAGCTTTATTTGAGCAGCTCTTTACTCAGATCAAGCCCTGGAAACATCTGGAAGCTCCAAGACAGACCCAGACTCCCTAATCCTGGGAGGAACCTCTGGGATCCATCCCCAGCATTTCCCTCAGCCCAGCTCCCAAGCGGATCAATTTTCTGATGATATTCCTCATCCATCTGGAACTCTCTCTCCAAAGCCCAGAGGAAGTTTTGCAGCATTCTAAAAGGGTGATTAAAAATGTTCTCCCCAACAGGGATCCCTTCAGGGAGCAGGAGGAGGGAGCAGCTCTGCTGTGTGATGTGCTCAGGGGCAGAATTATCACCAGCACAGGCACTGCCAATGCCCAACAGCAATAATAAAAACCTCCGAATAAAATATACATCATTTACCAGAGGAATACACGAGTTTGCTGACCTGCAGATGGACCTGATGAATTCTCTAAACCTAAGTGAGCAGTGCTGGATGGTGTTGGAGCATCCTGTGACAGCGGGATAAAACCAGAGAGATAAAGAAAACCCCAACCCTGCATTCAAGTGAGATGATGGCATCATGACATAGGTGCAATTTGTCTGCTGGAAATGTTGAGCAAATTTGAAAAGAATGCTGAAATAGGTGTATTTATAAAGCAAGGCTAACAGAGGAAAAACAAAGCTACCAGCACAACCCCCTGAATAAAAACCCTCAAAACAGCAGATATATAAACTCAATCATTTCTTCCTCTGAGGAATTGTGCTCTAACCCTGCTCAGGGCACAGCAGAGTGATTTTAGCCTGACAGCTGACAATGCAGGGGACTTACCTGGCCTGCTCTCAGCCTGGAAAAAAGCCCTGTGTGCCTCCTGCACTTACGTGGCAGACCTGAGACTTAAAATCCCCCCACTGCGTTTTACAGCTTCAAAGATACAAAAATAAAATCTTTGACAATTAGAGATTAACTCTGCTGCTCATGGAAGGAGAGGTCATGGCATGAAGGGTACAAACAAGGCACACATTATGCACATGGTGGCTCTCTAACATTAAAAGAAAGCTTCAAAACTATATATTTATATCTCTCCTTGTTTGTACTCCTTGGGCTCAGGATTTCAACTATCTTTTGCAATTAAATCTATCAAACTTCAAGCTCCCAATTAAAAATTTTCAAATGCATTATGCTCCAGGGTGTCTGAAATTAAAAACCACTTTACATGTTTGTCAAGTCCTCTTGTAAATTTTCCAGTGTTGCTCTTTCTACTGTGATAAGTGCTGCCAACCCCTTTCCATTTATGCACCACGACAGAAGAGAAAATAAACAAAACTCCTTCAAGACAGCTCATTCTGAACAATGAGGGTTTTTTCAGGCTGCTCTTACCCTTCCCAGACATCAATCCTCAGGGGAGGGACAAGGAGGAATCAGAGGATGTCTCCATGAGGCCACTGCTGCTACAGCTCCAGGAGAGAGAAGCTGGAATGAAATCATTTCAATTTGCTTTTATTCTACATTCTTTGGTGGAGAATTGATTAAAAATGGTGCTGACCTGCAAAGAGTGCTCATTACAGGGTCTTGAGCCCTGTGTTTCCCTTGAGCAAGAGGAAAGTTCCTATTTTTTCCTAAATTAGGTGGAAGAAAAAAAACTCACAACTAATTCCAAACCTGAGAAGTCACTAAACCTTTGCAGTTTGTTTCCTCAACAAACTCTTCTTCTGGACCTGAATGCCTCCTACAGGATGGTCCAAGTAAATATGTCTTTAGATAAATCAAGTTTATTTCTGCTATGTTACTAGAGTGTTCCTGAAATGAATTCTTTCATGGGGATTTTGTCCACGTGTCCTACCATGGAAATGAAAACAAACTTTGGGTCTTGTGCTCCCCATCTCTCACAGCTGATCAGCAGAAGAGAGAACCTAAAAATAATGTGGTTTGTTAAACAAGGCTATGGAGGGAGACATCCTCCCAAAGGCATGATTCCAAATTCATATGAGTATAAATTTCAAAAAGAAAAAAAAGTGACCAATATTGTTTAGCCACCAGTGGACACTGAATGAAAAAGTCACAGTGGCAGAGGGTGAACAGCTGGATTGGAACTGCAGGAGATGTGATTCCCTTTTCTCCTCCAATGGCTTCACTCAGCTCTAGAGAAAGATGAAAAACTTCAAATCCCAAACCATGAGGATGAGAGGGACAGAAAATGATCCAGCTTAAGTCTTCCTCTGCCATGGAGTAACTCTGAAGGCAACACTTTCAATTAACTGATTCCATTTATGTTATCTTCAATGCCTATTTTATCTTAAACAGGAAAAGACAGAGACTACAGAGGACCCAAACTGCTATTTCCCTGTAAATGCAAAATATTGCTTATTTAGGAGACAAATAGTTAAAACAGAAATATGAATGCAGTTCATATGAAAATAATGGAGTACATGTAGAAGTAACAGAGTGGGCATAAAAGGAATATGCAGAGCCTTAATTATGAATTACATTTGAGTTGTATAATACTAGAGGCAGATTAGAGTTCTTTATTTTTCTCTTTCCATCAATTATATAAGGGGCATTTTTTCCCCCCAACACAAGTTACATTTTGCCAGCAATGTTTACGATGTGTCTGGAGTATTTTGCTTACTTTTGCAAAACATCCTGGTTTGATATTACATTCCTATCAACTGGAAATTAAAGCATGCTCAGAGAGAATGCTAAATACATTTTCAGATATCTGGGCATGACTTTTCCTACTGAGGATGCAACTGGAGGGGATGACAGGAGGAAATGACCTGTCAGTTGCCAGAAAAGAACTTTAAACCAAGTCATGCTCTTGCTGTGTTTATTATGACAGGTCAGTTGTTCCTTTGGCTTTGAGGGATGTGGGTTTTTTTTCCTGTCACCAAGATACACATCTCGTATTTTAATATTATTAGACTGCATAACACAGTGCCCTCTCACTAGTAAGGGAATTCATTTCCTGAATGCAAACTAGATTGCAGAAGAGGTTAATCAGCAGAATAGAGAATTATTCATTTCATGTAGGCTATGAATTTAACAACATGCACTTGTTTGCTTTTTTTTTTTTTTTTTTTTTCTTTTTGGCTCTTATCCAGTTACTCCTCTTTGTAAATGAAGCTTTGGTCCCCAGCACACCAGTGAATTGTCGGAAAAAAAAACACAAAATGTTCTTCTGAAACCTCATAAAAAGAGAGAACGGCAGCAACAATTAAAACACACTTATTGAATGATCTCCTCTAGGCCTGTTTCTCATTTAAAAAAAAAAAAAAAAAAAAAAAAAAAAAAAAAAAAAAAAGTTCAGTTAATTTCTAGCATGGCTCAAACACAAAATGAATGATCACTGCATTAAATGTTGTCCAAAGCACACATTTTGGCCAGCAAATCCAACCCACTGTACATTTTTATCAATATCCTATTGCATGATGAGCAAACTGCCAACCTCGCTCTGTTTTCTCACAGAAATTAGGTTAATCCAGGTAATTCTGATGAGAACAATGACGTTTAGGGTTATATTCTGTAAAACCAAGTCACCACAGGCTGGGCATCCTGAAGCACAAAGGGGCAAACACTCCCTCTCTCTTTAAAAAAAATCCAAATAATTTCTTTTTATTCCAGGCAGCTGAGGAGTGTCAGAAGTAAAGCACCAGCTTTTTAAAACTCTAAATGAAATGCACCAGAGAACACAGGGGAACTGAAAAGCACCATGTCCTTGAAGAAGGGAAAATACAACATAAATCCAAAGCTTAGGAGCAAGGGAACACCATCAAGACGATGCTATCTATTTTAACCTAGGTACAAGCAACTTCTTTTATTTATAACACAGAAACACTGAAATCCAGTTTTTGAAATGCTGATTTGATTCCAGCTGTATCCACTGTTTTTAAATCTCACCTCTTCAGCTGCTGATTTGGGATTTCAGCGCTGCAGCCAAGTTCAGGCGAACAAGAGAACAAATGCTTTCAAGACTTCCTGTTCTGCTTGACTTGCTCACTTGGAGAAAATTCAAACCAATAAAAGAGAACAAAGAAGTACTTTTTTTCCCAGGCTATAGTTTCTCTGTTTGACTGATTCCTGACCATCCTCTTAAGAAATCTTCCAAGCTTACCAGTAAATGCAATAGACACTACTACTTCAGAACATTTGGCCTACAAACTTCTGGCCTTAAAAGTTTATCAGTTGTCTTTGTGTTGGTGAAATACTTTCAGTTTTCTTTCATTCCACATTCTTTGCTGGAGAATTGCTTAAAAATGTTGCTGGCCTGTAATGATTGCTCATTACAGTTTCATCTGCTTGTATTTGTGGTTTCCTTGAACATCAAGTTCACCCCTTGCCAGGCTTCTGCCAATTCCCCTCTCAAATCTGCTGAGTTTTCACCTCAGTGCAAACCCCAGAACCAGCACCTATTTCAGGCAGGATTTCAGGGTGGCCCGTGCTGTAAGGAACAAAAGACACTGTTCCAGTCAGGCATAATCATTTGCTCACATATATATTTCACAAAATGCTTCTCTAATGGTTGCAGCAAGATCTCTCTGCAGGAGCACGCTCTTTTTTAGGCTGCTGCAATTTAGGAACAGCTACCAGTGGCTGACCTGTAAGCAGAGGCATTTCCCATGTACTGCTTGATATTCCTAGAGTTTTGCAGATTTATTGTCAGGAATGAGCTGTTAATGGTCCTCCTCGATGGGAGTTGCAAGCAAATATGTTAACTGATCTCATTTAAATAAATCAATGTTAAGCACTTAGGTGAAATTCCTCTGTATAGTTAAATCACGGAGGAGGATGCCTGGTGCTCCCCCCTGAAGGAAAGCAGCCAGGGAGAAGCCTGGAGCCAACAGGAGCAATTCCTACCAAATTCCAGAGGTGCAGGCTAGAGACAGAAGCATCGGAGAGAGCTGGGTCAGCTCTGCACCCCCTCCTGCAGCACAGCCCTGTGTCCTCCATTCCCAGCAGGAGGAATGCTGTTGCTTATTTTACTCCCAACACTCTTCAAGGAAAGAGAAAACATTCCGTTCCTCTAGAAAGAAATGGATTGCAGTAAGAAAGCCCCCCAGCTTGCTGTCACTATTCCTCAGCCAGCCAACCAGCAGCTTACAGGAGCAGACAGGAATATCCCTATCTGAGACTGGCTGGAGCCCCAGGGTCCTGCCAGGACCCAGCAACTTGTGACTTTCAGCAGGTTTTCTCATGGAGGGGAACAAATCTCCTTGCTGCAACTACTCATCTTAAAGAGCTTGCAGGAGTTCTAGTTTCCAGGCTAAAAAAAAAAGTGACATTTGACAAGTTATTCCTCAGTGAAGCAGAACTGGCAGGGTTAGTCGGTCACTGGTGAGCTTGTTCCCTAATTGCACAGGGGACAAGGTTTGTGCTTCTTGAATGACAAACTCGCCAGCCTGTCCAACATGATCCTTTTCCTTAGGATAGAGCTCTGCCCTAAAGAAAGCACCAGTGAAACACAGAACCTGACACACAGAATTCTTGAGACTCCGGGTAGATTAAACTGACCTATTTGTCTTTCAAACCCTACGTCACTCTTGATCAGTGAAATGTGTGAAAGATAAATCCTTCCATGGAAATTTATTTCATTCACTTTTTGGACAGAAATAAGTTCTAGCAGCATAAAATAATTTTGCTAAATATAAGTTTGGTTTTGGGGTTTTTTTGGTGGTTTTTTTTTTTCCTGTACAAAAAATACTATATTTTGCAATATTTTCCCTCATTTTTAGTGAAATCCCATCACGATTCCGTCCATCACAGGGATGCAGTCTGCACTGCCACCTCTGAGGAATGACACAGCTGGCACAGTGAATCAGAATACTGCAACATCAAATGAAAATGAAGAGGAAGGGAGACATATCAGAGGCAGTGATACCCTGTTGTAGTAGATTAAGCCAGCAGCTGAAATTAGTAGCTACATAGAATTTATTTGTACTATTTTTTCTGTTCCTAATTATCATTAACCTGAAAACTACGACAATTTTCACTGAGCAAAAAACCATAATTAAACATCCTCTTCCTCCTTTTAGACTGACAATGCCACATTAAACAAGCAGGTTTTCCAAGTTTTAAGAACAAATGCAACATTTAGATTTTTCCAGGACACCAAATGTATTCAGCTCTTCCCATTCAAATGCCTCCATGTGTAATATTCCTTAGCCTGGATTAAATGGCCATTCTGGGTGCCAGGTCAGCTGTGTCTGCCTTTGAAGTTCTCCATGGAAGGTAACAATTGCAGCTTTTGTCTGCCTAGCAGACAGCCTCCCCAGCCCAGCCGTGCCAGGAGCAGCTCTGGGGGTGCCAGGGCTGCTGAGTGTGAGCTGCACCCTGGGGTGGCACACAGCCCCTGCCAGCACCCTGCAGCTTCCCAGGGCACTCAGGGGGCTCCAGCAGCCCTGGCCAGGCTGGCAGGGTGGGGAGCTGAGGCTCAGCAGCTGATCAAGGTGGGTCTGACTGCAGGACAAGGGGCCAAGGTGAGCTCAGGGAACAATTTCCTGCTGTTCCTCCTCCAGCCCAACAGGCAGCACTGGCTGGTGTGTGATCTGAGCACTGGGCCTCCTTCAGCTGGTAACTCACATTCCTGCAGCTCCTGCCTGCTCTTTATGAGCCTGATGAACGTTCTTAACCAAGTGGAAAAGTGCCATGATTCAGGGGAGGAGAACAAAAATTGTCTCCTAAAGCTGGAGCCACTGTCATCAGAAAGCATCAAACATGAGTGAGGTCACAGGGTGAGGCACAAGCTCTTCTGAGAAGAGAGGACAGCTGCATATTTCTGTCCAGGACCAGAAAGGATGGGACAAAAATTAAAAAATTCCTTCGTGGCTTTCAAAGAAGTTTATTCTGAATGCACCAAGGCCACCTAAATGTCACAGTTGTCACAAACTGCTGAGGGTTTATAATACTCCTAAATTTCACAGGTAAGCTGGATTA
The DNA here is from genome assembly GCA_032173965.1 of Sitta carolinensis. Taxonomy (NCBI): domain Eukaryota; kingdom Metazoa; phylum Chordata; class Aves; order Passeriformes; family Sittidae; genus Sitta; species Sitta carolinensis. Next base: position 3,044,027 of record CM063286.1, on the reverse strand, counting down.
CAAGAGCACTAACCCCTTTTTTAACTTTGTACTTCATGTAATAAGAGTATTATCTTCAATCTAGTTTTGACTGGATTCCAAGTTTTCTGTTATATGAGCCTTATGTGGCGGAGTCGTGTATTATCAGCATTCTCCTGACCCTTATCACCCTTTTATTCTCAATAATATTCACCAGAAATTCACAGATAATTTGGTGACATTTAGCAAACCATCTCAGCATCAGATTGAAGGTTTTTCAAGGATGCAGTTGAAAGAAAATGATAGAGGAAGATTATCAAAGGAGAAAGAAAAGTGCTCTCAATATCCAAGAGTACACAAAACAATTTAGTCCAAACATCCTAAAATATTGAGATGCAAGAGATCAGTTTTGACATCAAAGGAAATTGGACAAAAATATTTGGATGAAATGGATAAAGATATTTTAAGAAATAAGGGATTTCTGGGAAAACTGGTAAAAGGAGGAAGACAACAAACTACTTCTGCTAAGAAATGAGCTACTGAATCTCTGTTCCATTAGCATCCCTTTAAATAAGGCTGTCCAATGCTCTCTGCTTCAACACAGGGCCAAAAATTTACTCAAAATGGCTGAGGTAAAGAGAATGGTTCCTGCCTTTTTGCTCATGTTGGTCTTGTGTTAGTTCTTTATTCATTTATTCCCCTTTTTCTTATTCAATCTAAAATAAAAGCAGCTCTGAGAGAAAGAGTGTTTGCTCAGAGTAAACCTTGTATCAGAAACTTGGAGTGTTCAAGGGCTGAGAAGAAACAAGGGCTCACAGGAAGTGAAAACTGTAATAATTCATTTAATATGTGCTCCAGATCCTCTGCACAGCGCATTAATGAGAACCTTTAAAAATTCAAGCAATAATTTTGTATGTCTTTTCCTTTCTAGCCTGTGTGAATCATCACCCTCTTTTGGACTAAGAAAAGAAGGCATTATTATCCACACTTTATGGGTGAAATACAGAAGATTAAGTGTCCTGCCACAAATCAAACAAAATCTTCAGACGAGCTCCTGAACCGAAGTCTGGAACTTTAACCATATGACAATTTCCCTGTGCCAGGCATTTAATTTTTATCCCGGGAGTTCAGGAGTTCCCATTAGCACAGGATTCATGCCAGCACCTGTCAGCAGTGAAGGGAAGAGACTGGAGATCACGAAGGGGATCCCACCCATCTCCTCACTGTGCTGATTTCCCTTTCCTGAGGATGGGCTCCAGAGCACTGCTGAAGGAGCTGAGAGGGTGAGAGGGAGGGAAAGAGCAAACAACACATTGCAGAGGCCACAGGCATTTCCAGCACGCAGCAGAGGAAAATTTTGTAGTTTTTGCTCGGCTCTGCCTGACACAGAGCCCAGTCTGGACCTTGGAGATAATGAGTGTGAAAGACTTGAGGGTGAGGACATCACAGGATGGGTTTCTGGAGAATTGCCATTTCATCTTGGCGTGCATTCATTAGATTTTAAACCAAGGTGACAGAGAGCATTAATCTAATGTTTCTAATGTTTTTGTAAGTAATTTTCCATTGCTGTTCTCAGGCACTGAGTTCTGAGCTGTGCCACAACTGACTTTGCTTTCCATGCTTGCTCTGAGATTGCAGAACTTTTAAAAGTGAGACACCTGCTCTGTTCTTAACCCTTCAGGGCTGATCTCACCCAGGTAAAAACCTCAGCAAGCAGCAGCATAAAATGTGATATTTGACAGGGATCCTGATAAAGCCATGCAGGGGAAGCCCAGGTCCCAGAGTGCCCTGCTGCACCTTGCTCTGAGGTTTTTCTTTGTACAGGAGTAATTTGTGATTAATCTGGGAAAAACCCATCCCTGGTTTGCCTTCCATTATTTGATTTTTGTGTGTGCTCAGAACCATTCCAGAGATTTATACACAGAGCTATGTAAGTTGTTTAAAGAGCACATTCATGTTTTAACAGACAGACACACGTGCATGCACCCAATCCATTAAAATTCAACACAATGACTCAGGAATCCAGCAGATTCCTTATTCCAGTTGCATTTTCTGAGAGAAAACTGAAGTTTCTTTGGCGACAGGGAGAAGTCAAATAGAAAGCTGAAGTGTGCTTGCAGAGCAGTGGGGGAGTGACTCTGCTGGCTGCACAGGCAGCTGGAGAGCAAAGCTGGGCTTGCCCAGCTGTTCAGTGTCCCCAGCCAGATGTTCCCATCCCGGGGACCTGTGACAATCCCCTCCTCTCCTTCAGCACTGCCTGGTGCCTCTGCTCAGAGCCACTGGCTGTCACCTGGGCTCAGGGCTGCAGCCCCCACGCCCTTCTGAGCCTTCTGGGGGCTGCTTAAAACACCGGCCAGGCAGGGGGCAGGGAATAGAAAGCAGTTCTATTTACTGAAGGGCCTTCAGGTGCATTTCAGGCTGATGAAGCCCCCCAGGGCTACACCCAAAATGGACCACGGGTTTTCATTTTTTTGCAAGTTTTGTCTCTTTGCATATCGGGGTTAATATTCCCATTAAAATTTCAGGTAATGAAGTCATTTACCCCAAGTTTTGTCCCCCCCAGTTCACTTTGGTTTCCATCTCTGGGGCCCTGGGGCAGTGAGGTGTCCTTGATCCCCAGGCCTGGAGGGGAATTGCTGTGTCTGACCAAACTGGGAGAGCAGCAGGAGCAGGACAGAGGAGCATCTGGAGTCAACACCTGAGCACACTCAGGAAGGAGAGATGGGACCTGGCAAAAGTGACACCAAAAAGTGCAGCAAGAGATGTAGGAGGAAAGAATTTGAATGAAAACAGAATTAAAAGTGGAGGTCAGTAGATGGGACTGAGGCAGGAGAATCATTCTCCCTGTGTCTGGAGAACACATTTCAGATTTGCTCATACTTAGGGAGGGTTCCATGCCCCAAGTGTTTGGGGCTTAGCTCACATTTCCCAGCTTGCTGTACCAAATATTAACAAAGATTCTCCTCCCTCTGAAGGCATGAAGTTCTTTAATGGACAGGATGGTACAAGAGAAGAATAAATGTCATATATTATCTAAACAACCACAGCTGGAGCTGTTACAAATTCAGAGCAAAAATAATTGCTTTTAGTTATAAATAACCAAGACACCTCCATCCACACTGCTCAGTGGATACACACAAATACAACATGCAGAGCACACTCATCAGTGGAAAAAAGAAAAGCACTCTCTGTTCCAGGCATATTAGAAGATGAAATCAGAAAAGCCCTGCAAGAAATATATTGCTATAAACACCCAAAGGCAATTGTTCCAGTATATCACTTTAACACTGAAAATGTCAGCAACACCTGAAGTTTTCCAGATCACCTCAAAAAGTTCCTTACAAGATGCCCTGATATACCATAATGAAGAATGGCATCTCCACTGCTGCCAGAAGTGGTGCTGAATATTTGCTGTGTGGTTTTGAGTGGAAATATTTGGATCCCATTTTTTTGATCATATATTTTTCTTATTCAGATTTTTTTTTTAATTTACAAGTAAAGAAATAAAAATTTACAAGAAATAAAGAGTTCCAAAATTCCTTAGCACTGTTGTTTGTTTTGTTTGGTTTGGGGGTTTTTTTGGTTTTTTTTTTTTGGTTTTTTTTGGTTTTTTTTTTTTGCTATATACAATCTTACCCAATGCATTTTACTACAAAGACTGAAGATTCTGAAGCAAGGGCTTGTCAAGTAAGACAAAGTGATGTGATTTTCTGAGGGAAGAACAAGACTGTCCTATTGGTAAAGCTGAGATGCCTGCCCTGGCAAACAAACTACAGCAACTGAACACAAACGAGTTCTTACAGTTCTTTAAATATGTCTAATTCCATTAATTTAAAATTGTAGGATTCACCAAAACATTTTAAACTTTTTAGAGTCCCAAAAACAACAGTACCAACAACACCCTCAGGACCTGTGAAAGTCATTTAAGTTTTTGTAGCCTTTCAGTCACTTTTATCCCATTTTATCCATGCAAGAACTGTGCAGATGGACACGAGCACAGCAAACACTGCACTCCTGGGAATGGCTGCTGCAGGAAAGGTTCCACACACACAGACCCAAAGGATACACATATAGGATTAAATTCACCAGCATGAAGGAATAAACAATTACTGGGACCAAAACTCAATTGCCTGCACTATGAAATTGCTAAAGCAGTTCTGGTAGAATTATAAATAACTCCTATATCAGAATTTAACTCAGCCCATGTTCTATTCCCAGCCTGGCTTTTTTCAATCTCTGGAAGCTCAGTGAACTTGATACCATGAACACAGTCTGTTCCAGGCCTCTGATTTATTAGTGTAGCCCCAGCCTATCAGTCCATAAATGAGGGTGGCAGGGGTGGGGTAATCGATCCCAGTGAATGAACTCCCCGAATGCTGCAGGTGTGTGATTTCACCCAGCCAGGCACAGACCTGCTGAAGAGGGTCAGAGGCAGCAGGTGCCCACTGCCAGCTGGGCCAGCACAGTCACAGAAACAGCAGCCAAGTCCATTTAATGTGGCAAGGAAATGTCAGGCTATCCCAGAGGAATGGGATTTTCCAGCAGCAAGAGCTGGAAGCACTGCCCTCAGCCTGGGATGCCTTGGGATGGGCAGCATGGATGGGTCTAGGTAAAGGAAGTGATCAGTAATGAAGTGTGGTCATCTGTCACCCTGCACTACTCCCTGCTTTTTAAGGGATCTGGAATCACAGAATGGCCTGGATTAGAAGGGCTGTAGGAGATCCTCCCATTCCTGCCTGTGCCATGGCAGGGACAGCTCCCACTTGGACACTCCCAGGCACCCAGGAGCAGCACAGCTCCTGTGCCAGGGCCTCCCCACCCTCCCAGGAGGAATTTTTTCCCAGTATCCCATCTCTGTCAGCCTGGGGCCATCCCCCTGTCGTGTCCCCCCTGTCCTGACCAGCAGCCCTGTCCCACCTGCCCCGCAGGCTCCTTGCACCAGATCCCCAGGGAGCTTCTGGGCTCCAGGCTGAGCAGTCCCAGCTGGCCCAGCGCCTCTCCCAGGAAAGGTGCCAGGAAAGGTGCTCCAGCAGCGGGTGCCTGCTGTGCCCTCTGCCCTCCTCCACCAGACCCCTGCCAGGGGAAAGCTCATTTCCTGATGGGGAGTTTCCAGAGCTCTCTCTAGCTGAGCCCTGAAGTCTCTTCACAAAGAGAATTTGAACATTCTGCAGTCTCCTTCTCACCAGCCTGTCCCCCAGCCCTGCACACACAGAAAGAGCTGCTGGGCTCTTGCTGGCTCACGTGGATTTTTCTTTAAACCTTCACCATTGTTTGCCAGGGTCAGACACAATTGGGTGAGGAAGAAGCCCTTGCAACCACAAATGGAACTGCAAGTCAGTAAGCAGCATTAAATCTGATTTGATTAATTAATTAATTAATATAGAAATGTATATTTCTATGTTCTCTTACACTCCAGAAAAAAATAATAATCAGAAAACAAACTAAAAAAATCATATTTTCGGTTCCAAATGTGTGTGAGGTAGGGACATATGCTCGGAAGCCTTTTGAAAAACTTAATTAAAACTGTTATGTAAAAATATACTTGACAACTAAATCAGCATTAAAATAGTTTCTAGGAGATAAATAATTTACAGATTTTCACAGTTAACAATCTGCTTTCTGGAAATAAACTTCACAGTTTACTATAAAATGATCAAAGAGGGATTAGGTAGCTATTCAATTTACTGGAAAAACGTTACACCATATCAATGAGATTGGGAAAATGACTAAGGAGCTGAGTATGTTAGAGAAAATGCAATGAATCTAAACAGTAATAGAAATTCACTGGGTATAGAGCCATTAATGTTAATTTTATGAATATTTAAATCACCGAGGGGAACAAATTTGCTGGCACTAAAGCTGATAATGTCTAAACAACCCAAAAAATTTAATTTCTTGAAAGTTTAACAGACCCATTTTGAACTCTGAGTTTGCAGATTCTTAGCAGTGGCACCGAAGTGACACAAAAATAACATTATTGCAGTTTAGTGCGAGAAATCCCCCGGGTGTCTAAATGATGCCTCAGGACAGGAAGCTACAAGTGCCTTTTTTGATCCCTCCTGGCCAGCCCAGGAAGAAATCCAGCAGAGGGGAGCAGTGTGTGAGTGTGCTCCATGCACAGAAACTCCAAATGAGATTGGTGGAAACACAGCTGATGCCATCCCCAACCAGCTGAGTGAATTTACAGAGGAAAGAATTACGAATATTTTTTCCTTTTGATTCCAGAAAACTTAGTGCTATTCTCGTAGCACTCAGTTATTATTTGTTGCTATTCTCTGAAGCAACAAATAATAACTGGGAAGCAGGAATCCTCTTGGTCTTCTCTTTATTCTTCTCCATTTTCTGCATCTTGAAACAGAATAACAGCAGGAGATTTGATGTGCTCACAATTCAAAATAGCTCTTTTGCTTCTTAGGTTTCAATACTGCTTTGGAAAATCCTTTTAATATGAGTTTTCTCTTCTTTTTGGATGTGGAGCTCAATAATAATTTATCACTTATAATACCACCTTTGGAAAATTATGGGGTTTATCCCCAATTATCTCCAGTTTCTTTAGGAAGGATGTTATTTCTAGGTGATCATCAAAATCCTGCTTGCCATGGTAGAGGAAATTTGTTTCTTGATTATGGAAGTAGAAAGGAATTTATATCAAATTTATTAATATACATTCCAGGTGTACTTGGCAATCAGTTCTATCCCGAGAAAATGATTACTTTAGAATCTCAGAGGTCATAAAAACCCAAAGTTCCCAACTCCAAGACGCAAGCTGAAAATTAAACAAGCACGACCTGAAAAGACAGGACCAGGATCTGTTGCATATTCACAGCGATGCACAATGAAGAATGTGTGAACAGTGAATATTTGGGATGATGGCTTGCAAACAGTGTGATCAGCACCATCACCAGGAAATTTATACCTCCTAATGAAAAAGGACATCCCAAAAAATGCCACTCCCCTCTCTTGCTGGCACTGCAGTGACATTTCCAGGCAATTTACACCATCATTTTTTGTTACAACATCTTCCACCATGCCTGACCCAAAACCAGGGATCTGATGTCTGCTCACAAGTCAAACCTTTGTAATGGCACTTGGCAAACCAATGGTTGTGCACAGCCCCCTAATATTGGCCTGACATTCCCATTTGTGCACCTGGCTCCCTGGAGGAATGGATTCACACATTCCCTGCTCAGTTCTTCCCATCAGCTCGAATCACCCTTCTTCTCTCTTCCCAAAGAATTTTCTAGTAGCTCCATTGACTATCATTAGTCAGCAAGCAAGAAAATTATTACTATTATTACTTCCTGAATAGAGATATTTGGAAATTGCTTTTGAAGCCTTATTTCCTGCTTTTTAAAACTTATTATAACTTAGAAACAGCAAGAAACATACTGAAATTGAAATAGCACCCACTAAAGTGTACTGCAATGCCATGAAAGTTTCTTGTTAAACCTTTAATATTCTAAATTTATGCCACTAAAGTGTCTGCCTGCTTTCATTTCCCCACATCTACTTGAAGACAAATGTGGGAAGAGAATAATTAGTTTCTATTGTAATGAACTGTAAAATTTATAGTAGATTATTAAATTGAGAAGCATAGAACAATATTATCATTAAGGATTTATAGGTTATAAAATTCAAATTATATATATTTCATAAATTCTCTCTGATTTTCATCGCTATTATGACTTTACCAAATGTCCTTCCTGTTTCTTATTTCCATCTGGCATCCTCTCACAGGTTAAAGGAATCTTTCAAACGCTGCACAGAATTAAGGAAAGAAAGAGGAGCTTTTCCCTTTTGGCAGCTTTCCCCAAAATTCTCCGGAATTTTGCTGGTTTGGGGGGAGCAGGATGTTTTGTGTCGGTGCAGGTGAGATCTGCAGCTCAAACACCTCCAGCCTGGGCTTGGGAGCCCCTCCTCAGAATGTGGGATTTGCAGCAATCACAGCCACAGGCACCTTTCAGCAGGGCACAGAGAATTATTTCACCCTGCAGAGAAAGCAGCACACGTCCTGGAGCACTCGGAGTGCCTGCTGTGCCTGCAGCAGCCACGGCAGGGATGGGGTAGGAGTGGAGTTTTCTGAGCCCCACTCTGAGTCTCTGCTGTGCCACGGCAGGGATGGGGTAGGAGTGGAGTTTTCTGAGCCCCACTCTGAGTCTCTGCTGTGCCACGGCAGGGATGGGGTAGGAGTGGAGTTTTCTGAGCCCCACTCAGAGACTCTGCTGTGCCATGACAGGGATGGGGTAGGAGTGGAGTTTTTGAGCCCCTTTCCAACCCCAGCCCTTCCCCACCTCTCCTGGAACACCAACACCTCCATGGTCCCTCCCCAGCAGCTCTGGCACCTCCTGAGAGCAGGCAGCTGCTGTCATTGCCTAGTGATCTCCTAAATTGCCATTTTTCCTTTTCAACTATCTCTGCTATATATCTTCCTGAGAGAAAACTACCATATGAAGTGCTTCTGAAGTAAAGAAATTCACTTCAGAGGGTTTGGAGGTGGTTTTTTTTCCCTCCTATTTTTTTCCTTAGACTCATGGCTCTAAAAACCACTGACAGTTTTGATGGAAGAGGTTGCTGCCAGCAAGAAAACAGATGCAAAACTGAGGAAAACGTGTGAAATATTGAGAAGAGTAAATCAGTGCTTCAGTGTCAGCGTCACTATTTCATTATTCAGATGCAGTAGGCTGAGCAAAAAAGATGAAACATGTCAAAAGTAAGAACGAGGTTAGGATTGAAGTTCACTGAGAAACCTCCGCATCCAAGGCTTCTGCTTTGTAATATTTATAATTATTCTCTAAAATCCTTGTGCTCCTCTGACTCACATCGTTTTTGATCAGCATACCAAAGCATTTTACTGCAGCATTTGTTTCACTGCACCCGAATTTCACCCAGCTCTACTGAATTTCACCACTGTAGAGCCAAAGCTGCACTGCAATGAATCAAGCCCAACACAACTGCTCCCTTAAAAGTATAGAAAAGATGATGCTGAGAGAATGTGACGTGTTTGGGAAAGTCGGAGGGAACCAAATTCCTTTCAGAAAATCATCTAAAATACATTGGCTGCAGCAGGATTTGATTTACTGCCTGCAAATCAGACCCCCCAGGGCTGAGTGTGGCTACAGATGGGGATTACCAGTTTTGGAGGAGAGGATGTGCATTCCTACCTTTATTCCCATTTATTTTATTTTTTTTTTTTTAATTAACAACATCATCATTACTTCTGCCTCATGACAGAAATAATCTAGAGAAGAGCAAATAAAGCCTAATTTAAGGATGAAACCACCCCCACAATCCTTCCCCAGAGCACAAAGTGACTCCTGGCTGAGCTCAGCCCTGCCTCAGTCACACTGTACCAGAGCAAGGTTCATTTTTGTCCCATTTATTTTAACCAAATATCCTCCACTTTGCTGTTTCCAGCAAGGAATTCTCCAGAGAGGGAAAAAAAAAACAAAAACAACCAAAACAAACAAACAAACAAACAAAAACACACAAAAAAACCCCAGAGTAAACCATAATTTACCTGCTCTGTTTTAAGATCTGTTCATACCCTAAAAGTCACCTCAGTTGGGTTTTGTAGTGTTCTGTACAACTCAGGCTTAGCAAGGGGTAAACTTTCATCATCCTCCTAAAGAAGGAGTCAATTTTGTTTTGAGAGAGTGTCATGGAGTGAGCACCAAAGCCTTTGCAAGTTCACCTCAAGTTTTTAAAGATGCGTACACTGGAACACTAATACTATCTTTTCCTACAAAAGTTACAAAAAGTTTCATTTTAATATTTTCAGATTAGTTTTTCTTTTTACTGTCATTGATCCAATTCATCTTCTCATGTCCAATTTCATTTAAAAATAAACAAATTAAAACAAAGCCCTAATAATGAAAATATTTTAAAAGTACTATTGGTTTGGTTCTGAAGGTCCAGATTTTTGTATAACTAGCTTGCCAGAAAACAGAAAAAACAAACAAACAAACAAAAAATCCACAAACCCAAACCAAAATGCAATTTACTTGTTTACTTATGCAATAACCTTTTTAGACATCATGGCAGAAACACCTCAAACATCTGAGCCACATTTTCAAGAAAAGCCTCAGATTCAGCAACTTGCTTTTCCAGACCTGCTTGGGATTCTCAGGAATATGCCTCTCTCTCCCACCCCAGAGACAAAAAGGGGATATTTAAAAGGGAATATTCCCTGTGCCTTCCCTGCACTTTGAGTGAGCCAGGGGAACAATGGGATCATGAAGAGCCAGCCAGAATTGATCTTGCTGCTTACCAGACACAACAGCTGCTAATGACTGATTTCTACCTACACATTTTTCTTAAATAAGTGCCAAATACCATCATTGGTAATTATTGTAACATTTTTCCACGTTTTGCCTGCTATCCAACCAACCGTCTGGAAATCCTGTAGTTCTTGAGTGATGTCTTCTCCAGCCTTAGTGGCAAAGTCTGCACTAATCAATACATTTTATCTGTGAAGCTAAATGCATTTCGAAGTATCTCTAAGTGCGGAGGTGAGACAGCAGCTGCAACTCAGAGTTTTTCTGACTACTTTTCCTCCCCAAATAAGCCTTGGTTGTCCTGAAAGATTTCCAGCCTGATAGTAACCTCTCAATCTCACACTGTTCCTTTCTCGTGAATTAGCATTTTAGAGTCAATATTGTACATTACAATTTTCCAATCCTCACTCTAGACAAAAGAGATGCATTTATCATTTCCAAGAACACTGGGTTTTATGCCAATTTTGAAGGGAAGGACCAGTGCCATCCTCAAACGAGCACAGACTAGCACACGGAAGGGAAGATGAAGGCAGGCTTACAAGAGACATAAAAAAGACATTTTTTAAAGCATTTTCTCTTTCCCCTTGATCAATTTCTTTTCTCAAGGTGCTTTTTAACAACGAGGCAGGGCAGCGTATTTGGCTCTGTCAAAACCAACATTCCCTCAATGTCACTTGAAGAAATAATGATTTTCTACAGGAGAAAATCCTGTTGAAAGGACTCGACAGATAGTCTAGCAGCTGCATTTTTCAAGGGGGACAGACAGGCCTGTAGTTTTATATCAATTTTCGGAAGGCAGCTTTATACCATGAGAACCAGGGATACAACAGCTCCGCTTAAAACTCGACCTCTTGTCCTGCGCAGGTGAAAGCAGCAAGGTTTTGGAAAGAAAAACAAAACGGGAAAAAAAAGAGAAGAACTAGTAATGAACAAAATCCAGGCTGGGAGGGTTTAACAGAATTGATAACAACTGAAAAGCTGTTAGGGAACCTTCTCAGACAAAGCATTCCTTTTTCTGTTCAAAGCCTCTCTGCTGCCTCGGCGTGCCGGGCGATGCCCCTGGGTTCACCTGGCGCAGTGGAAGGAGGAAAGTGCTCTAACACAGTACCTGCTCTTCCAGGAGGGAAAACACCTCCCTTCCTGCTGACCCTCCGTGCCCCCCTCCTCCCAGCGCCTTTTTCCAAGGAATCATCACAAGGAGAGGCAGCCCGGCTCCCTGCCCTCCCTCCCGGGCGGCTCTGGGGCACAGGTGAGGGCGCTGAGCAGGAGGAGATTCACTTTGTAAACCCCACCGGCCCTTTGCACCACAATCCAGAGCACGGGTGGGTTGAGCGGGCTGTGTCCCCGGCTCCAGCAGGCTGGCACAGCTGGCTCTCACTCCTCCTCGGCCCAGGGAAGGTGAGCAGCATCCCCGCACAGCTGTGCGGCACAGCTGGACCGGCCGGGGAAGCAGGAGGAGATTCTCTTTGTGTCAGCAGCTTTAAACTCCACAGCTCTTTCCACCACAATCCAGAGCACGGGTGGGTAGAGCGGGCTGTGTCCCCGGCTCCAGCAGGCTGGCACAGCTGGCTCTCACACCTCCTCGGCACAGGGAAGGTGAGCAGCATCTCCGCACAGCTGTGCCGCACAGCTGGACCGGCCGGGGAAGCCCAGCCGCCCTGAGGAGCGCTGCCCTCGCAGGGACATCGCTCCCTGCCTGCAGGCACAGCCCGGCCCGGCCCTCAGGAAGGGAAATCCGGGATAAGCAGGAGCTCTGCTTGCCAGGAATGCCCCGGCTGCTTTCCCCTCTCCGCCGGTCCTGCCCAAACCGCGCTGCGCTCCCCCGAGCAGAGCGCTTGGGAGCCGAACTGGCACCGTGCCTTTGGGGAGAACGGCGTGAGGTGTGCTCGGAGCAGATTGCTCTGCAGCAGATAGCAAAAAACCATAATTTTGTGGTCTTATATATGTCAAATTTAAGATTATTTAAATATGCGAAGCTTCAGGGGGACAGTAAATCAGGCACACCCGCAGAAAACACACAAGGGTTCAGGAGCATTTTTCCCCCTGAGGAGTTTCAAAATCTGTTCTAGAGGTGGAGTATCTCTATTTTTTCAAGAAGATCTTGAGAAATCTATCCTATATTTTTGGAGTGTTTTTTTTTCTTTAATATATGACCGGATTAAACCCTGGGTGGATGTTGGGTTGGATTGGGCTGATTGTCTATAGATGCTGCAAATAATTCAACAAGCACCCTCATGATTCTTGCTGTAGGCAAAACGTTCATTTTTTGCTGCTTAAAAGTAATGATTCTTTTATTGTTTCCTTTTTACAACAATTTAGAAAAAATACTAAAAGGAATGTTTCTAGTATAATATTTTATGGAAGAGAAATTGCCACAAAACTCACTCCAGACCTCATTCCATTAAAATCAAGCTAGACACTTGGCCACCATGGATTGCAAGTTCTAATAAACGCTACCAAAATCTATTGAGATTTTGATTATTAGAGAAGTGTTCAATGCACAAAATTCCCTACATAGAAATATGTAAAAGATTCCAATTTACACTATGCTGTCTTAACACTTAATTAATATTTTTGCTCTAATTAACATTTACTGAGTACCCTATTTATGATTCCTTTTTTTCTCCTTTCATCAGATATCCCCTTTCCCTCTCCATCTTTGAAGTATCAAACACTGATATGAAATATCAGCTTTCTGAACACTTAGATAAAAAAAACCCAAAAAACAAACAAAAAAAAAAATGTATTTTGCCCAACATAACCCCCTAAAGTCACAGTTCAATAGTGAATTTACCCACCTATATTTTCAATTTAATAAGGAGTTTTATGCTCTAAAACTCTAAGGGATTACCAAAAGAAGGTAAAAAGCTGGAATACACAGGATCTTGTTACAGGACAACCCACATTATCTCCAAGTGGTGTTGTCTTCTTAGGCACGACAAAATTAAAATTATGTTTTGGAAACATTGCTTTGCCCACACTCCTGTCCTTATTCAAACAAACCCATATTCACAGTATTGAGAACACTGTAATTGAAACTCCTGCTCTGACTGCTCCAGAGGTGCAAATCAACAAACTCATGGAAGTGACAGGAACAATTCAGTAAGAAGTGAAAAATCCTGATAGCAGAACCCCAACATAAATCTGTGATAACAACAGCGATTCTCCTTGCTTGTATCTGTTCTGACGAGTTTCCCTTTGAAAACATCCCTAGTTTTCGCTGCCTTTTGCTTACACCTGTTGGCATCCTTCGGCTGGGTAATCGATAAGGTTTCAGGACCCTCTCCAAGGAGGGGATGTTGGCCGTGCAGGGGTGAACAGTGTGAGTTCTGCTCCAGATCCCCCTTTCCCCCAGCCTGTGCCTTGTGCCACGCAGAACTCCTGGGCACGAAAAGATGACACTCACACAGCCAAGTGTCAGAGCACAGAGAGAGTTTATTTTTGACCTCGCTTTATATGGATTCTGGACAATGACCAGGGATTGGAGAATGAGGTTGCCACTCTCCGACCCCACTGGTCAAAGTAGAAGTCCATCAAATTGTCCCTTCCTCAGAGAGGAGTGCGAAAACAATCGCTTGTTTATGTTACAATCCATGAGAAACTGCGCTACAAAAATCCGAACATCGGAAGGCTGAAAAAATCAGGGCACACTGCGCTGCAGCCAGAGTTTCCCGGAGCCAAGGGCTCCCAGTTCGATCCCAGCAGCTCCCGGTGACCCTGCCCGGAGCAGAACGAGCCCGTTAAAGGAACAATTCTCTCGAGAATGGATGGGGCTGGACCGGTGCCATCCCTGGGGAATGCACAGCCCGAGGAAACCACCAATAATTCACTCGTTAGAAGCGGAATAAAAGACAAACAAGGAGTTTTACTGTAGTTCCCAAGTTATTTGTGACTGAGACGCACCTGAAAAGTTGGTAATTAGTAAAAGAATTTGTTCTTTATAGGGCTCTTGAAAATCCCATTAAGTCTGTATTTACTTAGCACTTTCTCTAACTGCCTTGTTGGAAAATCAGGCAGCAGGAGTTTCAAAAGAAGTAATAACAGGAGAAAAGCCCATTTTCCATTCCGGTGCCACAAGAAAAAGGGGTTGAATTCCAGGGTGCCCAGATTAAAACTGGCCAAGCCTAGTGATGTGCATTCCAGGTTCCACCACAGAACACGGCTGCAGAATAAATTCATTAGCACATTCCTCCCAAATAGAGTTGTGAATTGCAGACAGCACAATCTAGCAACATCTATTGCTTCAGAATTCTGAAACCATGAAAGCACCGATGGCTTTCAATGCCCTCCCTGGGGTTCAGTGCAATAAGAAGCAATAGGTTTGAGCCTGTACCATCTAAAGCAAGCAGACACAGATTCAGCCACACAGCTCTCCTTGGTGTAAAACCGTAAAGTCACCCAGAAGTATTCGAAAAATGCAGGACTTTAACTTCAGACCAAAGCAGAGTAATCCACTTTTCAAAGTTCCCTGATAAGAGCTGCAGTCTTTTGAATTTGCCTTGAGTTTCAGTTTGAAGATCTACAAAAAGATATCTATCTCTAAAGGACTCTACTCCAGAAATGTCAAACATAAACAGACTTTGAAGGAGTTAAACAACTATTTCCAGAGCAGCAATGATCAATTTTGAAGCTTATTTGTTGTTTAATTTTGATATAACAACATGGGAAGGAGACCTCAGCACAGAGCAATGGCATGCAGTGATGTGGGAGGTGCAGAGTGGTTGGGTGCTGCTGGATATTTCAGTAATTCTGGGGAATGGATGTACATAAAGCCTTGAGCAGCTGGATTCATGTCCATGTGTGGAAATTCGTGGAGTGCATGTCCTGAGAGCTGTGTGGCAGGACAGGGTCCCACCTCTGCCTGCCAGCACAGCCAGGGGTCATACAAGGAGGGAAAGAGCTTCTGTGAGGGGGGACAAAGGGGGAAAAATGAAAAATTAAAAATTGTTGCTTTTATTTAAAAAAGCAGCAGGACAGAGGAAAAAATAGGCCTTTAAAGAAGAACCTTTCATCTCACAGTGCAGCCTTAGAAGATAAAAAATGCTTCCCAACTTTCATATATCAATATCTAAACTCAATCTGGAGACAAAAATTGAAACAAGAGTGGCCTGGTTTCCCAATATACCAAACGCTTTCAATTCTTGTGCTCTCTCTTATTTTTCATATCATGCTGGTTTCTCAGGAATCTCTGCAGTGCATATTGCAAGTTTGTTTGTGCAGTGTGCAAACCCACCAGAAGTGAGGCAGCTGAGGCTGGGTGCTGGCTAAAGGATGGCTGCTGCACCCAGAGTTTTATCCAGGACTTGCTGTTGCACTGGCTGAACTAGAACATCTCTGGCAACTCAGCTAAATCATAAAATTCAGAGTGGTGCCCTCTTTACACCTGTACATTGCTGATTAAAAGTGGAATATAGCATTTTATTTAGACAATTCATTTAGATTAAAAAATCAGGACTCCACAATGGAAAATTATTGTCCTTAAATGTAGCCTAAAGTAAACTGATGGCTGATAGAGAAGTGAATATTTTGCTGCTTTTATTTTTTTTTTAATAAGACAAAATAAATTCTGCTCTTCCCAACGTCAGTAAAATTTGCTAATAATCCATCTACTCAATGTCAGAAAACCTATCAAGTCGCCATATGTTAACAGAGTCAGCTGTGGTAACTATGGCACTGCACTGTTCTATACCCTGAGAGGAGAACAGCAAGTGTAATTCTCTAAAATTAAACCTCCTAAGCTCATATCCAAGGCTGCTGCCAAAGCAAAAAGCAGGTTTGCTTTTCAGCAAATGACTGATGATCATTATTAGACATTTTCTACAAGATCTGTAACATCAGACCTCTCCTTTGAGAAATATCACAGATCATTCCCAATGTTCCTGAGACACATTTATGGATAGTGTATGACTCTCAAAGAAATTGTACCTCAGAATTTTGTTTCTTTGACAAGAAATAAGGTTTCCACTCGCTGCTTCGTTTCAGTAGACATATCAAGGGTCAATATGGTCTGCATATTTAGATCTCTGGAGAAGGCAAAAAGCAAAAACACAAGTAAATCATGTTTAAAATACTAGAGCCCAACCATAAAAATCTATTGTTTCTCTTTTGCAGTGACAGTATTTTACCATCCAAATAAAAATCCCGGCTCACCGATGAACAGAGTGATTGAAGCTACTCTGTAGCACACAGTTTTAATTTCAGGTATTTGAAAAGATGATACCATAAAATGATCTGGAGTATTGTTGCAGCATAAATCTCCCAGCACTTTCCCTGTCCTTAATGTTCAAGCCTAAAATTGTTCCATTCTTTAGCTGACAGTGCACATTGTAAAAGTTGCAGTTTATCACTTTCCTTTCATTCTTCCCCAGCAGTTACATTACCACATTCTTTTTTATTACAATGGCAGGGTGTCACTACATAAGTGACATCATGAGGGGAGAACAAGGATTTGCCAGGAATAATCAGAATTGCTCTGCAGTGCCAGAGAGCTCTGAATTCAGAGGGAAGGGACAGCCTTGCACTTCAGCATGCTGAACATGCACTCTCAAATCTATTGCCTGTCACTGGAGTCCCTCAGACTGCAGAAATTATATCCCACAGTTGGGTAGTACAAAGGTAATTCTGTTGCCATATGTTGTGCCAAAGAGCTCACGCCGTGACAGGGTGCATTACAGATTATGCCTTCCCATGTGATGCCAATTTTCTCCTTCATTCTGTGAGGGATAAACCTTGACTCCATTCAGATTTTAAAGTAGCCAAAATAAAATTTTTACCTCCAACAAGCTGGTGGCACAAATTTTGCTTTAAAAAAAAAAAAAAAGAGGCAAAAGCCCAACAATTTTTCAGATATTGGAAATCACTTTCATTTTGCACCCAGAATTCACTGTGCATCAACCCCATGGGAATTCCAGTCCCAATTCAGGAAAGAAATGGAGTCAAGAACACTTTGATCAGCCTCACACATTTGCTTTATCAAACACTGCAGTATTTTTGAGTTTCTCCGGTTGGTTGATTTTGAATGCTGGCATGGGCAGCAGCTCACACAGACAGAAAAGAAATACCAGGAGAGTAGAAAGAAAATAGGTAGAGCCCCCCAGAGCGTTTTTAAGAGATTTTGCTTGTCTGTCCAATTTATTACTGGATTTCATTACTTAGCAGCAGTGAATTGAAGTGGTGGATAACATGCCACAAATGATTTCACCCATCAGCATCCAGCTCAGCTCGGGAATAATCCAAAGCCTGGCTTTGGGCAGAGCAGGGAAATCAGCTGTGAGCAAAACCCAGGGAACACCAGGACCTCACCTTGCAGAAATGGAGACTTCAGGCAGAGATTTGGGCATGACTACAAAAATCCCCAGCTCCTAAAGAAGGAGGCGTGGGCAGTAAACCCCTAGCTTCTCACAGAACAGAAACTGCTCCTCAGGTAAAAGGCTGAGGCAGAAAGGCACAAACACTTCTTGTGCTCTTCAGGAGTTTAACAAGAACCACCCCCAAATGCAGTCAGGTGTGCCCACAGCTCAGTGCTTGGTCATTTTGGTTTTGAAACTCTTGGAACAGAAAGAGGCACTCACAGAAGGGTCTGCATAACAATGCCTTTGGAATTCAGTGTTCTGGCTAGGAAATCTTCATGGCAATTTGCTCGGGTATGCAAAGTCACTGTCACATCCGTTCCTCCTCGACCAAGAAAGGGGCTGAACTAGGATATCTAGGATTTCAGGGACCAGGCAGGAGTTTAAACCTCAGGCCCCTCTGCAGTCATCAGGGATGCTGCCTGCAAACCCAGGACATGAGGAATTCTCACCTTACCCACCAAAAGCAGTCCTAGGGCTGATGGGATGCCCATGCCCTGGGGATCTCCTGCTTGTACTTCTTCTAGCAATGAGTTTAGATATTTGTTGCGCCAGTAGACAGGCTGTAATCCTCACCCCAATTTCAAGGTTACTAGAACAAACTCCTTTTGATTTAAGGCCTTTTGCCTTCAGCTAAAATGGAGCTTATTCTAATTATCTTCATTATAGCACACATAATTTGGGGCTCCCATGGGCACTAAGGGTGTAACGAGGATGGCATTTTACATCCACTGACCTCTAAATTAGTGCAAGCTTATTGCACTGGGAGAGGGCACAAAGTAAAATAAATCCTTTGCTTTCCACTCAGTTTGCAAATGAAATTTTGTGGTTTGTTGTGTGAGGCTGTGTCATCTGCATTCCTGTTTCTGTGGCACTGCAGATGTCCAAGGCTGTTTTATGTGCCACTTTCACGGCCAAATTGCTGTAAAGCCCAGGAAGGTTTATGGCCACATTAAAGAACATTCTCACATCAAGCCATCCAACTTTGTCACTATACCAGCTCCTGGCCACCACCCCCTCAGTAAACTTTATAGGAGACCCTCACATACAGCCAGGAGGCCCAAAAACATCCAGAGGTCTTTTGCCATCAGGAAACGTGGTGAAACCTTCCTTTGTTTGGTTTGTGGGTTCTCTCTTACCCTCGGGCTTCCAAGACAAAAAGAAAAAAAAGAGAGAGAACAGGAAGAGTATTGAAGGTGGGGAGAATGGAGCAGAATCATTGTTCCTCTTCAGCTGTGAGACACTCTAAAAGAGAATGAACTGTTCCTAGATGTGTGATCCATCCTAATAAAGACATCCCAAGCTGCCTGGAGTCAGTTACCACCGTAAATAGTGATGGTGATGGCACTGTGGAGAATACCTCCAGATAAAAAAGAATAATCACATTATGTTCAGTAAATGCTAAATTTTTAATAGATCGATATACACAAATCGGCTCATCCCCGTTCAGTTATTTAAAAAGGAGTGTTTACTACCTAGAACCTGGACAGAGGTTAGTACTATTTCACAAATTCCATCAAGACCTGTCAGATCACCTGTAGTTAAGGAAATGATGCAAGTGAAATCTGATCAGATCTGTTATTTCAGTATTTCTCATTTCAGCCTGCCCCACTAGTTGGCAATTACTGCCTACTGTACAATCTATTAAATATTCATGTCAGATATTATTTGCATAGAGCAGCTTTTCTCTGATAAAAAATATGTTATTCATTCACTGCTTAGAAGATTGACCTCAGGTCCCTACATTAAACACACAGTTATATTGATTGTGAAAATACTCCAGGAAAATGATGTAGTTTATATGCATGCATTATTTCTACTGAGTCATCCTGAAGCTTATAATTTAAGCCTCAGTGTTTCAGGTAAAATGAAATTGCTTCACTAAGTAAGGCTGCTTTGATTTCAGCTTTGCTCTGAGCTTTGCCAGGCAAGCAGAAAATCTTCATAGTGTGAAAGGTCTTGTTCATATGGAATGTATAGTCATGCCTTGATAGAATCGTGTGCATTCAAAACACACCCTGCCTTTGTCCAGAGATTGTTTTACAAACCCCTTTTTGTTCCTTATGTAAATAATCCCATGTCCCATATTAACTGAAGATCATAAATGAACAATGAATTTAGGCTTCCAAAGCACCGCTGTGACTATTGCATTATACATGGAGCACAAAGAACAACAAAAATAGGCCCCCAAACTAAGGATCTTGCTTCAAACAGGAGTAAAATCCCCAAACTGAACCAAAGGAATCCCAAGCAACAACAGAAACATAAGGTAACTGGATTCCAACTAAAGAGAAAAGCAGTCCTCACGAGTGTGTCCCCTTGAGGAGGAAATTCTGAAATACCCACTTTGAAAACATTATCTCGATGTTACTATTCTGCCTCTCTCTTAAGACAGAAACAGCTTAAGAGAGCAAACAAAGCAGGAAAAGAAAAAGGAAAAGAAAAAAGAGAGAAAAAAAGAACGGATGTGTGCTTTACCTTCCTTTCTCTTTTGGCCTTTTTCTATTTTATTACGCCCACCTCCTGTATTTCCCAGGTCCTCTCTCACCTCCTTGCCTCTCACTTTGGTGTCTTTTTGCTCCCCATTTCAGTCTTCCT
This sequence comes from Sitta carolinensis, assembly GCA_032173965.1. Classification (NCBI taxonomy): domain Eukaryota; kingdom Metazoa; phylum Chordata; class Aves; order Passeriformes; family Sittidae; genus Sitta; species Sitta carolinensis. The sequence goes on along the minus strand of CM063286.1, from coordinate 3,023,848 downwards.
TTCGAGCAAACATCACCTCTAGTGTGGTTATTCATTAAAAAAAAAAACCCAAGAAAACAAACCCCAAAAAACCCAGACCAGTGAGCAAAGCCCCAGTTCATCCCTCAGAGGAATGACCTTACCCTGGCACTGTGGGTTTTTATGGCAGCAGATCCCTGTCCCAGTGGTGCCTGCTCACCCTCCAAGCCCCACAGCCCCGGGCAGAGTTCAGGCTGGGTAGGAGCCTTTTCCTGGCCCTGAGCAGGTGAACTGCAATCACTCTGCAAGGCCAGAACCCCCCGGGGCAGAGATGCAGATGCCATTAAAATGCTGAGCCAAACAATGGGTTGGAAGGCTGGGCTCCCTCCTGAAACTTTGGAATGAGCCATGTAGGAATAAGAAGTCCAGGATTTGGTGTTCTACTAAACCACAAAACTGAGAAACAAAGTTCTCTGAAGACAACTGAAATTGCTCTCCTGGGGTGCACAATATTCTGCAAGTTAGCCCGATGTGTGCCCTTCTGTACTTCACCCGATGTCTTCATTTAGTGCTCCTCAGAAACCTCAGCCTCAGTGAAGCCCTGGCAAATTCCTGCTGAGCTCCATTACCTGGGAATCTGCAGGGGAGGCTGCCTGGCTCTTTCCTTTATCAGCACCAAAGGGTTTGTCCAGCCCAGGAGAGAGGCAGGTATTAGGGAGCTTTGCCCCTCCAAATCCAGCTCCTCAGATCTAACGCTGAATTCCCACACAAGCCTCAAGGAAAACACCTCGTTTCCCTTAACCCCCAGTGATTGCTCCATTTCATTAAAAGGCTGAATGATCTAGGGAATGCAGAGACAAATTTCACTCTGCCTTTATAAATGCAAGTGATACAGTAAAGATTTGCCATAATTTGTACTTGCTGGGACATGATAGAAAGCCAATCATAATGAACCAGGCTGGAAAACAGATGCAGAGGCTGTTAAAGGTCAGGATGGAAGAATAACAGGTAATAAAATCCTTTACCTATTGACATATTCCAGTGTGAGTGTTAAAATTTATAATAATAGCTTTCAAATTTTTGTGTCAAGACTTTTTTTTTTTTTTTTTTTTTTTTTCCCTTAAAATGAGAGAGAATTAAACCAGTTCCTCATGTGAGTTTGGAAAAAGTCACCCTGACCTGTGCCATGACTGGGCAATGCCTTTGCAAGGCATGAAGTGCTCCATACAAACAAATCAATGCTTGTAATGCCTTGGTATTATCTTCTACAATGTCCAGAAATAGTCAAAAGTGAAACTAATCTTTTGTTAATTTGTTAACAGGGTTGTACTTTTGGCCAGTAAATCATCCTTTTCTTTATGAAATTGCTTGTTAAAATGATTCAGTACAACTGTTTCCTGAACGTGGTCATTCCACAGGACACTCTATTACACCAAAATTCTTCCTAAAATGCTTCCCCTAAATGGAGCTGAGGCTTTGCCCTCTTCTTTTATAATTTTTATAAATTTCATGCCGAATTTATAGTGAGAATGGATGCTTTTGCAATATGGAAATGTGTCCCAAGAATGTATCTCTAGAAATAAATCCATAGGAAAAATACACATCCCAGTGGAAACCTGGAATATTTCCAATACATTTCTGAAATTACCTTAATGTACGAAAGAAATAAGTAGAGAAAATTCAGAGCCTTTTGTCTCTGAGGTCCATTGCTATACAAATAATTAATTAGTGGAGCTGCTGTGCTGTGGGCCTGCCTGTCTGACCACTGAGCAATTAAATAAAGTGATTCTAAGAGCTACAAGTCGTTGCTTCTGGAAAACAGAGCATCCTTCAAAACAAGAGAAAAAGCATTCTTTACTAATTCAATTTTTTGTGCAATTATAACCTAATCAATCTTACACAGACTTTTTGGCATCACTATTCTCTTATTGTTATAACATTTTATAATTTAGTCTAGCAGTAGCAATCTTAACAACAAAGTTTGGACAAGTTCCAGGCACAAGGGCAAGGGACAATTTCTCCCAGATACATTATACATTTTACCATTACTTAATATTGCATGTAAGAAATACACTTAGAGAGAGAGAGAGAGAGAAATTAAGATTTCCCTCAGAGAAAACTCACAGGCACTATAATCATTAGCTAAATTTCCACCAGCTGCATTAGGGAATACATCATCATTTTGATTTCCCCAGAAAAAGCCTAAAATTCACAAAAATAGGAATACAGGGTCCTTATTTATTCTCTGCTGCGAGAAGGAACTGGGACTGCAGTTTGACAGTTATCAGCACACAAACAGAAATACAGTTTGGCATCAGGTATTTGGACATCTTGTCTTCAGGATCAGAGGAGAAAATTCTAATCAGAATAGTTGATGAGAGGCTGCAGAAAACTGAACTTACTTCAGCACCTGGAGGCCTCTCTGACCTTGTTCAGCAGGGCAGAGGGATTATGAGCACGTTCCAGATTAGCACTTTTGTACCCTGTATCTTTGTCTCAAGCACACAAGTCAGTAATTGAGAATAAACCTCGAGCAGGGAGCAGAAAGGATTGTTTCCACACAGTGTATGGGAGTCATTTAAAAGAAAAATAATAAAAATCTCAGCAGCTGGGCAGACTCCACAGATTTGCTTGAAGATTATATCCAGGATTTTTTCCTCTTTCTATTGAAAAAAAATCATGTTTAAGATTAAACGTGTTTATTGCAAATCCTGTGAAACTGTACAAATATCAAGGCCTTTTGTAAATGTCCCATAAACAGCGACATTACTGACTAAAGCTGACAGTTGTGAAAAGTTACAATATATAAAGTTAGGATTCCATTACACATTGCACTGTAATTCCAGCAGATCTTTCAGCCACAATTCACTGCCATCAGTCCCAGGGCAGAAACAAGCCGGCAGACAGCAGCAGAGGGAATTTTTCCCAAGGAACATCATCAAAGCTGCTCCTTTGGAGCCACCTTCACCTGGAAACGTGTGAGGGGAGCTCAGGTGACGACTGCAGCTGGATTCCTTGCCTCTATCCACCCAAAGTGCCTTTCCAGTTGGCATCTGGAATCATTATCATCATTTTCAGGAAATATTATCAGCTCTAATAGCTGGAATACTCCCAGGCCAGCCAGGGAGGAGTTGCATCTTTTCCTCGGGAGCTGCTCGGAGCTGGTTGTTCATCACTGTGAAGGGTTTGTTTTGCAGCCTCTGTTCAGGCAGGGGTTCATCAATCCTGTGCATATTAGGTTTAGAAAATCCCCTCCTCACTGGGGAGTGCTTAGTGCAACTAGACAAACACAGATGCTTCCCAGAAATCCCCAAACACTCCCGTGTTCAAAGGCTCGCATTTTTCAAACTGGCTGTGCTAATCTCTGCTGTCCAATGGGTAAGGGCTTGTCTTCAGCAGGATCAGTTATGCTTAGAGATGTAATTGGAAATCATGGTCATCTTGCAATTTATCTCTGCCACTCAACTGCTCCTGTCACTGCTTCCAAGCAAAAGGTTGGAAAATTACAAAGGAGTAGTGTGGATTGAAAAAGAAAAAAAAGTCTGAAAACGCAACAGAGAGAGGACTGTTTGTTCAGTCTGGTAACAATTACCCAAATTCCTCCTGCTAGGCAATCCTCACAGATTGTAATTGTCATTCCTTGTCTCCACTGTGGTATTTTAATCTAAACTTACATTCTATTCTTCTCCCTCTATGTGGCTAAATTCCATTCTTCTCCCTATTTGTGGCCTGGGGATTTTCAATGGTACTTGAGGTGTCAAGGAACTAAAAAACTTGTCCATTTTTAATTTTTGGCCAACCAAGGCTCAAAAGAAACCATATGGCAACAGTGAGGAGCTGCCATTGCTTGCCTCTGCAGACTCAAAAGACTCTGCTGGGAGTTATAAAGGACTCTGCTGAGAGCTATTTTCCAGGTCAGAATTTTCTCCTGGAAACGTAACCATCTGAACTTAATGTTAAGTATAAACAGATGAAATGATTCTTAGGTCAGGTTTTAAATAACCCCCTTTTTTAATTTTTTTTTTTGATCAAAAGGTTATAATAGTTATTAGCTGTGCGTTGCAGCACACCTGGAGATTGGAAACTTCAGAATCCATTCACAGCCATGCCCTCCCTGCTGCCACGTGGATGCAAGAGCCTGTAACCTATTTACCCCATTCTGTTAGAAGGTGTGAATTGAGCCTGCATGGGTTTTTCTTCCCTTTTAATAGCTCTGGCTCTTATTTCATTGCTTTCTTGTTTAAATAAACAGTTTAATCCAGCTGTTTGGAGCACGCCTGTGCACGCCTGGGCAGTGAGGGGTTAATGTTAAAATTAGACCTGGATGTGCCTGGAGAGAGGGGGCAGTCCAAAGGTAAGGAAACACCTTTCTGAGGCAGATTCTCCCTTCAGGACAGTGCAGAAGAGCAGAAGTGGTGTCAAGGAGAGGGCAAGACAGAGAGGGGTGGAGACCACCACAAAACCCTCCGAGCCCCCCAGCCCATTCCCAGAAAACTCCAGAACCAAGTGCAGACACAAACTCATCGACATGAGGGTGAAAAACCTCACCCCAGGGTGGTGAAAACTGATTTATGGGAAATACCCCCAAAAATCTGAGTGATGCTCACAGGGCCAGGACTCCAGGACTGGTGATCTCCTCTCCTCCCTATCTCATCTCCCTTTCACACCCTCCTTCCCTCTCTAAGATTATTCTTTCATTTCTCTTACAAGTAGAAAATAGGGGCAAAATATACCAATTTCCATGTCACCTGTGTCATTTGGTAATAAAACCTTGTCAGTTTGTTGGGGGCTTTACACCCTTTTGGCTTTTTGCCATTCTTTTTCACCCAGAGTTATCTCCAAATTTTGGGAGCAACCACTGCCCGGAACAGCACCATCCCAGCTCACTCAGCAGCAACAGAAGAACAGGAAGGGTGAATAAATAACCACCTTTGCATACTGAAGAGATGTGCAGGTATCACTGAATGCTAAAAGAGGTGTATAGATTCTGAATTATTGAATGTCAGGTGCTTTGAACCCTAAAAAGCACAGAGCACCGTGAAAGAATTTGCAGGAGTTTGGAAAGGAGCTTGTGATTCTGGAAAAAAACCAAAGAAACCCATCAGAAGACTGGATTTTTACTGGCTGCTCCATAATCATGTCTTGTACAAACAAGGGACTGGCCCAGTGCTGCCTGTGGGATCACAGAATCCACCGTGCTCTGTTTGGGCTTGAGGCATGGACTCGTGGTTTCCAGCTGAGCCCCTGATCACCAGTGTGAAAATTGCTGGGGTTATACCCAGACAGGACAGCTCAGATCCTCAACACTGCCTCATCTTGGATTTCAAAGAACAAAACACAGCTTGAAGAATAAACGATTAACATTTGATGCTATATACTTAATTTAATTTAGGATAATAGAGTGATATCTTTATAAGATACTTAATGAAAATGTAAGAAACCACAAAAAAGGAGAAAAGAATGAAAACCAAATGAGGATTTGTTCCACTCAGCACAGAAAACAGTTCCTACAGAGGCCAAAAAGAGAATTTTTTACAAGAAGTTGTAGAGTGAATAGCAGAATGCCCACAGCAACCAGAGATCAACCTGTTCTCCTGCATGGCAGTGGAAATTTGGAGTACTTGCACAGAGCCCCACAGTTCGAGCTGCCTAAGACCCAAGTCAGAGCAAATGACTTTAAAAATCAGGGTAAAATCAGAACAAATAGCATGTGCAGTGTAAGAAGCATGCAGGAAAGATCGAAATACCTTAACCTGGCAACAGAGAAGAAATATAACAATGTAAAATAGGAAAAGGGATAACGTGAGGTAAAAGATGAAGAAAAGAGCACAGCCTCATGGCAGCAATTTAACATCCCCCAAATTCCACAGACACTGGAATGCAGAAAATTTAAAATCCACCTTGACAAAGGGAGGCTTCCTGAGTCTCCTCTCTAACCAGCTAAAAGTGCTTTGATCATAGAGGGATTTGTGTTATAGAATGCACACAGTGCCTGCATTTATCTGTTCATGGGCACTGTGGGACACTTTCACCAGTGCAGGGGGAGACTTCCCATGGCCAAATCTCCACGGTCACAAGGCAAAAAGAGAGTGAGAAGCACAAGGAGCAGCTGGAGTTCTGCAGAGGAAAGAGTGCTCTGCACTCCCAGCAGGGCCAGGCAGAGCACAGTGCCCAGGGCGCCTCTGGAGCTCATCCAAAGGATGGACACTCTGCAGACTCCTTGGGAAACTGTTCCAGGGTCACATCACACCCACAGGACAATTTTTTTTTTTTTTCTTCTGTTTGAGTAAGAACAGCTTCAGGAAGCACAGCAGCACCTGGCTGATTAAATGCAGCTCACTTCTTGAGCTTAGTTTCTTTCTCTGCATTCTCTCTTGCCTGCAATGCTCTCAGTAAATGTGGAAACCATTTCAAAGTGCCATATGCTGGCGTTTTCTAAACTATCATTTTCTGCAAATTGCCATTTCATAGAAATTTAGGTGAAAATGCTTTTGTTCTTATTTGGATGAAAACTCATTTAGGAAGATGAATAAATTCCCTGAACATGCAACTCCTGACATTTGGCTATCTCTAGCAGAAGATAAAACTAGCAAGTCAAGCTCATGATTCTCTCTACTAATTTACCTCATGTACAGCATATTTTTCAACATCTATGCTTAAAAAATTAATGTACCTTTGAGAGTCATCATTATTGTTATACCATAAACAAGTTCTTTTGTTGGAAATGGTAATCTTCAGACTCTCTCTCCTAAGAAAATAAATTTTAAAGCTAAATACTCTGGAAAAAAAATTTGGTTCACTATGCTTTTGTCATGGGGCTTTTAGATAAAGCAGCCCCAGATTAATGAAACCAGTTCCTAATTTCTGATAATTTGATTCCTTAATTGAATTAATTGATTGGTTTTTTTCAATTTTTTTAAAAGGAAGCCTAAATTTTACAGAAATGTAGGAGCAGGGCTCAGAGGCTGATTTTCAGATGGACCATTCCACCTCGCAGTGGATCTGCAGATGCTCAGCACTTCAGCCAGAGTGGGGTTTTAACTGAGCAGCAAGAGGGGAGCCAGGAGAGCAGAAAAGCAGGAGAAGGTACAAGGATCACAAGGAGAGAGCACGTGGCACCTCAGATTAGCCATGTTGTCTAGAGATCCTGCAATGCATTTAAGGGCAAAATATGGCTGTGAGCACCAGAGACTGTGAGACTGGGCAAAGGAAGTTCTGGTTCACGAGGAGTGACCATCTCCAGCAGTCACTGTCTGTCTCACTTTGTGCCAAAAGGAGTTACCTTGCTCTTTCCTGCCACAGGATAACACTCTGCTCCACAGTGTCGGGGTGAAACATCCCCCCAAAAGTACAGAGGAACCCTTCAGCTCTCCTTCACACAGACATCAGCAAAGAACAAAAGGCAGGAGATAAACCATGTTAAAAATCAGAAGTTTGGTGATACTATCACAGCCTGGCAATTCCATTTCAGGGTTACTCCCACCCTGCTCACCTGTTCACCCATGCAGGAGAGAGACTTGCAACCTCTGCCTTCCATTTGCTCCTCCCTTTGGGCACAGTAATGCTAAAGAATTGCCTCTAAATAATAAGAATAAAAAAATGCCTAGCGTATTTGTAGTTAGAGCACTATAAATCCACAGGACCTGATCAAAGCCACCCTGTACTCATGAGGAAAAATGATTTGGATGGGGCTTCAAACCCTGACACCTGACCTGCTCCACATCCAACCTGGGAAATAACCCAGCGGCAGCTGAGGGCAGATTTTTAGAGTAACTTGGTTGTGCTCCAGTTTATTATTATTTAAACCTTTATTCCTGACTACCTGAGCTGTTTGAAGATCAAGTTTAAACATAAAAATTGCACTCCTGTACAAAGGAAGAGAATTAACGATTGAAGCAGCTGTCCAAGGTAAGACAATCAATGATTCTGTGTGGCTGCAAGAGCTGAGACAGTGAACCTCAGACCCACAATGAAAAAGAATATTTAGTGCTGTCTCTTGCCATATATTCTGCTATTCTATAAATTTTGAATTGTGCTCTATAATATGTTTATATATGTATAAATATTCCTGGCTCTCAGCCTCTGGCTCTGAAGCTGGTTCCTCGAAAGCCAGCTGAAGTATTTTTAGATCACAGATAATGTGAAGAACCACCAGAATAACTTTGCTTTTAATGATCATCTGCTACGTTACAATTTCTCAAGAAGCAACATCGCATAGAAAATCCTACTGCAAAATTCCACGGGAGATACATTTAATTCTGAGAGACTGAATTGCATGTTACAGAACCCACTGATTTTCAGTTCTATACACTTAGCACAAATACTTAGAATTTGAGAATGGCTTCAGCTGAGAGGAGCCTTCAAATGTTTGGTGGGATGGTGATGTAATTTGATAATATGAGTTTTTTGTTTGCTTTCTTAATCACTTTTTAATTGCACTGCATTCTTCTCTTTGATAGATAAATTTGCATTATGGAACGCAGTAGAACAAGAAAAGTGAATGTTATTAGTTTTCTATGAATTAATACACTTCTAATTCCACTGAACTGCTCAGTTCCTCCAAAATCACTGACAGTGACTCATAGAGCCAGTGAGGTGAGATGAACAGGATTTACACCTCACATTAAAACACATGGCTTTTAAATTTTATTATTTAAATAGTCTGACATAGTAAAAACATCCTTCATTTCTCTCAATTAATAAGAACATTGCAATACACACTTCTGTGTGTACTCTACCAGAGCATCCAATGGGTATTCATTTCAACATTTGCTAGCTCTGGATTATTCCAGATTTTTCTCTTCAGTTTTGATCATTTACCAAACCACAAAGCCAACGGTGATTTTTGGGAATATTCAAAGTGTGAGCTTTTTATCACTGAGTCAGCTGCCTTAAGGCAAACATTTCCATAATGAAAAAACAAGTTGTTTTCTTCAAACAGTGATTGCTTCCAATACAGCTGGTTTCCACAGAAAATGATCTTTTTGGGCAAAAAGGAGAAGCTCACGTGCAGGAAGGGCAGTGGCACCGAGAGCTGCAGTCACCAGAAGGATCCTCCAGGCCAAAGGCAGCGAAATGGGGCTCAAATTATTCCCCAAAATCCACCAGAGGGGAAAAGTTCTTTCATTCCCAAGGGAGCTCAGCAGTTCAGCAATGACTTCAAGGAGCAGAGTGGGACAGGGACCAAGGCAGGCAGTTGAGGCAGATGGGGATTAAATTCTGACAGCTCTGTTGAGTTCCCACCTCGGAGCTGTCCAGGACAATGTTTGTTTGCTTTGCTGGGGCCTTTTTCTTGTTAAATACCAATAAACTGGTAAAGGCTTTGTCCTATGTCAAAGGGCAGGAAAGCTATTTCCATTGCAGAGATGAACCCTGCTCCACTGACTGTGCCCTTACAGAACATTCTTTGTACCTGAGAACGCCTCACACCTCCTGGTAGGAAACGACAAAATGCCTTCAATTATGATCTCATGAATAACAACAACTCACATTACAAACTTCTGCCACAATATTTGCATTCACACAATTCCTTTGTTCTGGGCTGGTGTCTATAATGTTTTAAACCCCCTTATTTTCACTCACCTGGGTGTCTTTCACCATAGAGATGAAGGTCAGTGCTTTTATAAGCTTTCCTCCTCTCTAAGCCCATAATGCTCTTATGACATTAAGGTATGTACTTAAAGACTTGATTGCTGGCTTTCATTTACTTAATATCTTGGCAAGTTTGCAGTACTGCCACGAAATCTGTTTAGTAGCAAAGCACACAACTGTTCTGCTTTTTAAGCTAGGCTTATTTATATAAATTTATTCCATAGCCTGCTCATCTTATTTTAATGGCCAGATGTTCTTTTCTCTTCACTTCTTAATAAACAAATACCCTTAACTAACCAGACATTCTCAAAGTTCTTCATCCTAATGGTTTTGATATTTCCAGTTTGGTTTTTGGTGTTTTTTTTTTTTTTCATTTTTTGGCTACCTTCTTCTATGAAGAGTTAAGTGCACTAAAGGTATTTCCAACATGAAAATATTAATTTGTAAGGGAAGGACAGAAGCATATCAAACTCCTGCTCTCAGAAGTAGTTTACTTCAATATCTAACTGCAAACTCACCACTTTTTCTAAAGTGAGCCTGACATCTGTTTTTGTTTACCATTTGGTAATGACATGAATTCATAGCAAGAGGATGAAACAAAATTTAAATATAAGTATTCCCTTAGATGCACTGGATGGAGAATATAGCATTTTCAAGACCCTATTCATCTCCTAACAGGGTACATGGAGGCTGCATGATGGCTTGGTTGTTTTAAAAACAACAGTTGGATTTGCTGCTGGTTTACAAAAACAATGCTGTGGAAAACATTTCAAACAAAAAAAACCACCACAAAACCCCCCAAAAACCACAAACAAAAACCTCCTCACATACCAAAAACAAAGAAAAAGCTTTGCACTTCTAATGCATTTTTGACCAGTTTTAGTTCTGACTGTAAGCATTCTTTTAAGGATAAGCAAATGGCTCTGCTCATTATCAAACCTCACTGTAAACCAGAAAAGAGATAATGTTCGAGTAAAAGGCAATGAAAAGAGCCCAGACTCATGGCAGTAACTGAGCTTCATGAACCTGCTATCACAAAAATATTGTTAAAATCCCAAATAAAAAATATTAGAAATATTCCTGGACTGTATTAGACCCTATATTACATGTTTATGTAACCCAGTGTGTTCTGCCTCCCTCTAAATTATTTGTTAGTGACCCTAGACTGGAGCACGAGGGTTACTGAGGCTGGGGAGATTTTGCCAAGAGTCTCTTCCCTGGTCACTCTGCCTGCAGCCATTAACACTCACAATGAGGATTTAAATTATCTGTAAGATACAGAATAAAGCACCATAGTTCTGTCTAAATGGCACTATCAGAAGCAGTCTGTGTTTTGCTGAGTTATGGTAATTTACCACTGACAACACATTTGTAAAGCTCCTTGTGACGACTCTACAGTGTCCTGTCTCATATAGAATTAAAATAGGAATTGAACCATCAACACAAAATGATTTCATTTAGCATGATTCCTCCTGTCCTATCTCACTTGCACACGAACAGTGAATAATTTAAATTATTAGTGGCCAACATCATCTAGACAGAGCTGCCCTCATCTGTTCCAGCCTTGCAGGACCCCAAACCATCTCCAGCTCAAGCAGAGTGGTTTGTTCACCCCAGGGGCAGCAGCAGCACCGAGGGCCAGCTCAGGCAGGAGCCCAGATCCTGGAATTGCTCAGCCTTTGGGGTGGAAGGCTGTCAGGTTTTTAAAAGATTAAAAAAAATAAAAAATAAGAAAAAATAATAAAAAAAGGTTTTTTGTTGTGTTGCTTCACCTGAATTGTCTCTGTCTCTGTGCAAGTTTCTGTTTCCCCCAGCCCAGCGTCTGAAGAAGAGGTTGAGCTCTTCTGTTCTCTTGTTCTTTCAAGGATTGTTTATTCTTTGTTATTTACATATTTGTGCCTCTGGCCTGCTGAGATCTTCCTTGCAGGCCAGGTTGTGACAAACTCCCCACCTTTGGGGCAGCACTATCTTTTATGCTAAAAATTACGTATGCTTTATTTACAATAACTCTCCAATACCTATCGACTATGTTAAACAGTGCACCTTTACTCTAAACCAATTAAAATGTGCCACCAACAGCGACAGCAGAAGACGCCCAGGGACACGCCCAAAATTCTCCATCTTTGCTCCTTAAACTCACATTCTAAAACACCAAAATTCTACTTTTTCACCCTGTGATATATTAATTATCATTCTGCCCAAATTCTTGTAACGTATAAATTTCCAGGACAGTCAGAGGGATGTGCTGGCTGCCACAGGAGGCTGCCAGCAGGTCGGGCACTGCCATCCCCCAGGCTCCAGGTTTGTGTGGCAAAGCTGAGCCCCACCAGATGCCACTCACCGTTCCTTTCATCCCCTTTGGGCTGCCGGGAGGGATGAAAGGCAGGCAGGCAAGGAAATAATGAACCCTATGCAAAAACAGCGAGAGCAATTTACTCCCATTCGAGCACTTCAGAAATAGAAGGCATTGTGCGCTGTTCAAAGGTGCTGATCACACAGCCCTGGGAATCAAAGCCACTGATGGCTTGGAAGGTATTAAACACCCAGCTGAAATAGAATTCCCAAGTGTCTTTTGGTGTCTGAGCATCAGACAGCATAGGTGGAAGCATGGAGTGGTACCCCTGGAATTAATAACTTTCCTTAACCAGAAAATCTCAGTACTTTACGTCCTGATTAATGATTTTGGAACTGAACATTCAGGAAATTGTCGGGTGCAAAACGAGTTTAGCTGAGTTTGACTCGGGCTGAAGGAGCGAGGAGGGTTTGGATTGGCTGGAATTGGTAAAGAGGTTATCAGGACATCACCTAACCCCCGGGACAGCAGAAGAGGCAGGCTGGGGACCTGCAGGGAGGGTATCCCTGAACCCTCTGGGGGAATTTCAAGAGGAAAACATCAGGGAAGACAGCAAGAAGGATTAATCTACTGAAGTCTTTCTTTTGCTTTGACAGACAAATATAAGGAAAGGAAAGACTAACTTTAATATGCAAAAATCTAAGAGAAGGGTATTGAGGGTATAGAGGACCCCAAGCCCTGATTTAATTCTCAGCTCTAATTCTAATTACAGACTTTATAAATTAGTTTTGATTCTTCCTGAAAAGTTCTTCATGGACTGTGTTCTGAGGTAATAATATCTGATGTAATTTATAGTGTTGGGAAAATTCCTTTACAATTCTCATATGATTGCCTTCAGTGAGAGTAATTATTCCCTTCTAAATTTTTGATTTACAGGTCTTGTTTCAAATGAAGGCTAAAAGGTTAAAGCCAGGGCTGAGATGGTTCTTTCTCCCTTGGACACAAGGGAAATGCTCTTTTAGCAGTGAAAACTGAAACAATCTCGGATTCTCACAGGGAAGAAGCCTTTTCTTAGGCAGATTTTAGAATTTCCTGGCTTTGATTCAGGAAAGAAAAGCTTCCCACAATTTGTTGATTCTCTCAAGCCTTGAATTGGTAAATCCAGTAGTTAGACCGTGATTGTAAGAAAGGGAGTACAAAAATCATAAATTCTTACAATGGTTTGGGTTGGGAGAGACATTAAATACCTGGTTCCATCCCTGCCATGGCAGGGACAGCTCCCACTGTCCCAGGGTTCCCCAAGCCCCAATTCCAGCCTCTCCTTGGATAATTCCAGGGATCCAGGGGCAGCCCCAGCTGCTCTGGGCACCTCTGCCAGGGCCTGCCCTGGAAAGAATTTTTTTTTTTTTTTTTTTTTGTAATATCTAATCTCACTTCTTTCACTTTAAAGGCAATACACCTTGTCCTTTCACTGCATGACTTTTACAAAGTCCCTCTCCACGTTCCTTGCAGGCACTTTAATTACTGAAAGGTGCCTGAAGGTGCCTCATGCTTGAGCCTTAAGGAAGTGTTTAGGAGTTCCTGCTAAGGTGTCCACCTGATTTAGCCCTACAGGCTTTCCCTCCCTTGATACTGGAGATTCCCTAAGCTTGGTCACATTTGAGTTTTCTTCCTGGATCTTTTCCTGCCCACCCGCCTGCTCTATCCTGTATGCTCACCCTGAAAAGTGGGAGTTCAGCAGGATGGATTTGTGTGCTCCTTTATCTTCAGACTGCTGATGCTACTGGGAAAATACCAGAGCTAATTCTCTGCTTACACAAATTGTCCTTTTCGTTCCTCTGCATCTAACTGATATGAATGTAATTAACTCTATTAACTTGCACGGTCATATTCTCTCCCCTCCCCCTTATTTTTATTAATACCAATGAAAGAGGATTTGGATCCTGTTTTGTGAAGTGCTGCAGAAACTGGTGCTAGGGAAGGCACCTGCTCTAGGAATACACCTATTTTCTGTGCTGAGTTCCACACACTCACACAGACAATCCACCGTGCATTTTAATTCAGATGAACCCTTGCTTTTGAGAGGATTTAGACTATCTCAGCGATGGCTGATTGACATAAAATTAAAAGGGAGAAAGAGTGGCTTTGGAAGTGGTTGTGAATATATTTAACTTGGTGGTGTACTGAGGGAAGGAACGGACTGCCTCTCATGACCTGTGTGGAAAGGCAGCAGAATAAAAATGTGCCTCTGCTCTTTGCCTTTCCTTTTTAATACCTGTCACGTCTCAGATTTGCCACCTTTAGATGAATTGCTGTTCCTCCCATGCATAGTGTGAATTGTTTGATGTATCTTTCAAGGAGCTGTTAAATCTGGGATACAGTAAAGTTGTGTAATTTATCCTGAGTCAGGGGTGACATTCCTCTCCACTGCCCCCAGCAGCAGGCCAGTGAGACACAGGATTTGCAGTTCTGTTTATTGTTAAGAAGAAGCACCTTGCTCCATTTATTAAGTTAGAATAAATTATTTCCTATCATATGCCCAACTATTTATTGTAGGCAGGAAAAAAAAGGAGAGGCGAATTCACAACACCTACTGGCACTTAAGGGAAAATATGTCATCCACCCCTTTTCTTCTCATATTTAGATAGATTCCACCTCTACACAGAGATGTACAAGGAAATACTGGAATGGAGATGTCCTTTAGGGTTTTCTACAGGGCAGCAATTTTGTTGCCTTTAGAACAAATTCAAATTGTCCATTGGTGGGAAATTCAAAGAGAAAAGATCCCACAACACCTGAGATTGTGACATATGGATGTTCCAACCAAAATAGGCAATTCCATGGTAATTTTCTTTTAGCCTTTAATTTTCTTTCGTTCTTTACCTCAGAAACTGTGCCTCTTGAATCAATAGTCTTTGTGCAAGAGTTTGCAAGCAGAATCTAGAAAAATATGCCGAGTCCTCTATTTATTTATTTATTTTATTTTATTCTTACATCTGTTAATATTTGTGCCTGATAAAAGAAAACAGTTCTGCTATTAGGGGTGGATTGGATATTGCTTGTATCCAGAGTTGTTTTATAGTGGTGAAACATTCTATTTTGGTCTAGTGTAAGTCAAAATAAAATAAAGCTAGAAATTTCAAACCAGTGCATAACAAATCTGTCAAGATTATAACTGGATGAAACCGACTGACACCTGGTTGAATGCTCTTTACCTGACTCATCTAGTTTTTTCTTTACATTAAAACAGCCAAAGCAAAACCAGAGAGGGCTTTTATCAAATCCAGAACAATAATATATAGGATGGAGAGGAAAAAAAAAAAAAAAAAGCAGTGATGGAAGAGTGTCCAGCCATTTCATGGAAACACAGAGGGATTGTACCAGTTCATGTTTAGAGAAATGTTGTTCAGTCCTCTCCTAATTGTCCTCTGAGAGATGGGAGCTGACATTCCCAGAGGGAGCAGACAGGAGTGGCCACGCTCAGGAATCAGCTCAGGAATCTGGGGGCTGCCCAGAGCACCACCAGCACCACCCCTCTGCACTGATACCTCAAGATTTTAGCTTTTAAATTTCCATGAATCTGTAACCCTGCAGTTCTTTAGTGTGTCACTCTAACTCCACACTCAGGGTGAGCTGCTGCTCTCCCAGTTTGGTCAGACACAGCAATTGTCAGACACAGCAATCCCTCCAGGCTGGGGATCAAGGACACCTCACTGCCTGAGAGATGTGAACCAAAGTGAGTTGGGGGAGAGAAAACTTGATGTAAATGACTTCATTACCTGAAGATTTAATTAGAAAATTAACCTCTAATATGCCAATAGACCAAACTTATAAAAATATGAAAACCCCTGACCCGTGGTCCATTTTGGGTGCAGCCCCTGGGTGGCTTCTTCTGCCCTGAATGTACCTGAAGGCCCTTCAGTAAATAGAACTGCTTTTTATTCCCTTAAATCTGTCTGGCCTCTGTTTTTAGGTAGCCCAAAAAGGCATCAGCACCAGCACCTCTGAGCTGCACCAGCACCACCAGCACCACCCTCTGTACCAGTACCTCACAGCTGGGCTCCAGCTGTGCAGTGAAGAGCTTTGCCCAGCACACATTCAAACCCTAATTGTTTCAACAGTGCTGCCACCTCCTCAGCACAGCTCACTGGATATGTCCTCTGACACAGTCTCTCTAAAAACCTCAAAGTGGAAAATGCAGGATGCAGCAATGCCTTCCATGTTAAAAGCTGTAGTTCTGAGCCTTTCATTAGTATACAGAAGGTGAGCCTTTAATTACTAATCTTTCACAGTCTGGAGCACCCTAGGGCTTCCAAACATCCTGGTGAAGGCAGGAAGGATATTTCAGAATTTATTTCAATTCCCTGAAACTTTTGTCAACAGCCTCATTGCAAATGGAAACTGCTCACTGCTACTCAGCTGTGCTGCCTCAGCTGTTAAACCAGCCCAGCCCTGGAAAAAAACTGCCCTCATTAAAAGAGACAGGCATGAAATAAGACTCAGCTTCAAAAACCTCTAAACTACTGCAACACTGAGAGATGAATATAAACTTTTGGGGCTTTTCTATATCATAAAGACATTTGGCCATAAAAATATTTTATGTGCCCTGTAGCTGGTGAACAGGAGGAGAGCAGTGGTGTGGTGGAGGTGTTTGAGTCCCTTGCAGGGCTGCTCTGCACACTCACACCCCAGGCACAGCTCTGGGGCTTGCTGAGACCTGCAGGGAGCCTTTCTGAAGGCTGCTGGCAGATTTCTGCCACCAGAAGGAAATGCTCCTCAAAATTCAACAAATCCCAACACAAAGGGCTATTTTACAGGCTGGCAGGAGGCACTTGTAAGCTCTTTGCTGCTGTGATGTGGACACTGCTTCCTCTCACACTCCTCACAGGTTGGGGTTTGGACAGGATTACAAACCCCTGAAATCCCAGAGCAGGCTCAGGTTGGGGTTTGGACAGGATTACAAACCCCTGAAATCCCAGAGCAGGCTCAGGTTGGGGTTTGGACAGGATTACAAACCCCTGAAATCCCGAGCAGGCTCAGGTTGGGGTTTGGACACGATTACAAACCCCTGAAATCTCAGAGCAGGATCAGGTTGGGGTTTGGACACGATTACAAACCCCTGAAATCCCAGAGCAGGCTCAGGTTGGGGTTTGGACAGATTACAAACCCCTGAAATCCCCGAGCAGGCTCAGGTTGGGGTTCAGTCACCATTACAAACCCCTGAAATCTCAGAGCAGGCTCAGGTTGGGGTTCGTCACCATTACAAACCCCTGAAATCCCAGAGCAGGCTCAGGTTGGGGTTTGGACAGGATTACAAACCCCTGAAATCTCAGAGCAGGCTCAGCCACACTGAGACAGTCCTGCCCAAAGCAGGGCAGGTTTCACTGGCCAAGTGATGGATGAGCCACACAAGGATAATTGATGGCTATTCTTAGGAAAGACACCTTGGATGATTAAATGATATTTCTACTTCATTCTTAATTCAAAGCTGATTATTACATGTGCAGTTACTCATGTTGTACTTCCCAGTTTGAAAAATGAAGGTAACGAGGTAGAAAAGCTCTTTAACAATGCCAAGGAAGAGACACACAGGTATTGCACTGAAACCATGAAAAAGGCATCTGTTCTGAGCCCTGTGTTCTAAACTGAGCATTCAAAACATCTTTACTCATTCATGTTGACTTCCAGTGTGAATTCTCAAAACCTTATCACACTGCAGCCATTCAGCAGAGACAAATCTCTGTCTTGTAAAAGTCATGATGTAGTGTGGCTGCATCAGAATTAGCTTCCATGGGCTTGTATAATGTTTTCTGACATTTTATGAAGCTGTGCTAATTAACAACACGGAGTATTGTAAAATCTGCAACCAGAATTATTTCGGACTTTTATTTTTTACATTTAAAAGCCAGTTAAATATTTCACAGGTGTGTATGATGATGTTTGGTTAAAAAAAAAAATACAAAAGGATTTTTTTTAAATTAATAGGGAAAAAATTGCATTGGATTGCACAGTCTCTAATGTCAATGAGCTGGCTGATAAAACACCATTGACACTGATAACACCAGCAAACCATTGTGTACTATGCTTCATATTTAGTGTTCAGGGAAAACATGATCTGTAGCAGCTCTAAAGAGTAATTCTGATCTCTAGAGGAGTCTCAATGATCCCATTAACATTGATCATGCTTGAAGAAGTCTCAGGCATAATACATTATTAATATGACCCCCTTTCTGTTTGTTTTTTTTTAATGGTTTCAAAAGAAACAAGGGACATTAGATAGAAATGTCTCCATTAAAATGATGTAAGTGGCTGGGCTAAAACCCTTCAATGACAGGAAATCACAGGAAATCAGAATTCAAAGTTGCTGCACCCCCGGGTGTCTCCAGACATCAGCTGAGCTTGTGTGCAATACTTTGCAATATTGAATCCTGGAATAGGCTCAGAACAAGGTGACTAAAGATGAGTCACCTCCTCCCTGCAGGCTGTGTCCAAACCTTAATGCACTTTTTGTGTATCAGACCAGTAACTGTCTCCCAGTTCTCACTCCCTTAACACGAGGGATTGTTCATGGGAATTTCATCTTCCATGAAAAATAGTATCATGACAAGAGTAAAAAACCCAGAAATTCTCAAGGGATTTGATGGAAAGACTCTGCTTAGAATGCTCATCTCCCAGGCTACATGTAATCTAAATACCAAAATATCAAAAATCTAAAAACCAGAATATAGTACCTGACCATATATTTTTAGGTAGTGGAAAATAATTGTAAGGGACCAGGTCTGCTATTCCTAAATTTAAAGCCATCTTCAGGATCCAGAGCAAATATTCAACTAAAACCAGACCTGTTCCAAGTTTTCCAACACAATAACTTTTTATTTATTCCAGAAGAAGATGGAATTACCTATTTCTATGCACAGACCCCTTCTTGCATGCAGAAATCCAAGTCTGAGGTGGAGCCACCTTGAGAGATGCGAGCAGCAGCAAGCTCTGAGGTGAGTGAATCTGTCAGAGGGAGCCATTCCCTAATTCCCCATGCCTAGGAAACCTCTGTGACCTGCCCCAGAGGGACAGAGGCCTTGGCTCCACGTCCTGTGTGACCATAACAGAGTAAAACCTTAAAGACAAAGACAGGAATTGCTATTGACCCTTAGCAAGTACATGTTAGAGTTCACACAAGTGACTCCATGGTTCCCTTGCTGCTCATTGCACCCCACACCCCTCATGGCAACTCTTCCTTGCCCACAGCCTGCCATGAAAAACCACCCCAAGCCCAGGGTTATGTGCCTTGGCACTTCTCTAGGAACACAGCCTGTCACCTGGCATGTGTGCTGTAAAGGAGTCACGCGTGTCCATGACACAGAAACCCGGGAGCAGAGCAGCAGAAAGCTCTGGTGGCCACAGGAGCACAGAATTAATTGTATCTGACAAAGAATCACTCACAAATTCCTGTTCCAGGTACACAACAGCACAGCCTCACGAAGAATTGCCAAGGATTTCACAGCCCTTTTCCAGGTATGTGCAGGCAGCAGTGCCCTCCTGTCCGTGCCAGGGCTGCTCCCAGGGTGAGGGGGAATTCAGGAGCCAGAGCTGGGAATGCTGCACCGAGCTGGATCCACCTGGACAGAGGCAGACCTTTGCACTAGCACCCATCTCCAAAAGCTGCTTTTGGAAGTGGTACAGTGCTGTCTTTGCCAGGACAAAGGTGCCTGATGTGCTGTCACTGCAGTGATCAGGGATATTCAAGAGGCGATGCTCACACAGCAGGGCAGGAAAACTCCTTGTGGAAAGGACAATGTTGAGGAAATCCTCCCCAAATGATTCTTCCCCTCTGAAATTTAAAACACCTAGGGACTGGCAGCCAGTGGACAAACCTGCTTATTCTGTTTTTATGGCCTGAGAAGGACAGAGCCCACGACACCACGAGAGATTTGTAGGCTGGGTCACCAACCGGAACTGCAAAACTGCAAATATTTTGCAAGTGCTCCAAAGTAAAAGATCACTCTGGCATTGCTAATAGGTTTACTGAAGGAGTTCACTTAGCTGACAAATCAATACAAAACAACAGCAAAAATGCCTTTTTCTTTTCTTTTACCAACAGCAAAGTTTCCTAGTGGGAATGCCACTGCTCACAGAATTATAACTGTGCAGGTTTTTTTTTTTTTTTTTTTGAGCACAGTAAAGGCTTCAATTCTCTTTAAAATATGATAGTATAGGGAAAAGCATTCCTGCCTTGTTGTAACACATTTCCTTTTTTTTTTTTCATTTTTACAGTAATCCTTGTTGAATTAAAAGCAGCTTATATATGGAATTATTCACATGTACACCTCGATTTCATATGGATATACACAGTCACACAGGTATCTCCATACATGTGTGTATTTATATCTGTGTATGTCTAAAATCAGAGAAGTGTGGTTGTTAAAGTTTCCTTTCAGAGAACAACAGCAAAAAACAGCAGGGGGCAAGCAGCAGCAGCAAAATGGGAAGAGCTTGAGAGTGCAGAGCATCAGAAAGATCCCAAACACATTAGAAAGAGATTCGTGTAATAGTAATCCAGCATTAGGGAAATATCTGGTTATGTTGCCTTTTTAAGGTGCATCCCTGAGCACCTGGTATCAATTACCACTGGCATGTAAAATTCCTGTCTTTGTGCAAAAACAGATTTCATTCTTTAGGGAAGATGTTGTCTACTTGCACCCACCAAAAAGCTGTTTTCTTCTTAAAAAAAAAAAAAGGAAATTCATATGTTTTTTGAAAATGCAATTCAAAACAAAATGCTTTAATAGATAAGTAGTCTTATATTTGTTGTGTGCATACTAAACTAAATACTACAAATTATAGATATTTCCTTTAAGAAAACCCAAATCCTGTATGCAGCTGAATCCCACCAGGCATTAGAACTGCATGCACTGAAAAAACAATGAGATTCAGACACCAGAGACGATGGCAATGATATTTGTAATGGTGTTGAATTCTAACAACTTGAATTAAAAACAAAAAGAAAAAAAAAAATCAAAACAAGGCTGGTTGTGTCCTATGGCATATTAAATCTTCTTGCAAGTCTTTCCTCTGTGAAACCTGTTGGACACAGCTCAGGAAACGCAGCTTTGCACATCTCAGGAGAAGAGAGGACAAATGATGGCCTGGATTACTGGTGCCTGGGTGTTGTGGCAAATCCACCAGCCCCAGGGGAGGTGGCTGCTGTGCCCTGGAGCAGCTCCCACATTACCCATTAACCTTTTCCATTCTCTCTCCCTTTTCCCCTTTCTCTGCTCTCCTCCATCAGCCCCCACAGAGCCCTCCTGTCCGTTCCAGCACTGAGGGACAGCTCTGTTAATAAGTTGTAAACCCCTCTCTGTTTAAAGGCAGACTAATTTAAGTACTCAAAGTCCACACATCTATTTGGAATTTCCTGACATTTGATATTTGCTCTGGAGTTCAGGAAGATTAACATTTCGAGGTCAAAGTCATTCAAGTCCTCAGAAAGTAATGCTTGTAATAAAATCCATGCCTGCCTTTATGCTGGCAGATGTTAATTATGTCTTTTCTACAGCACCAGATAGGAGACCAGAACTAGAGCCTCTTATAAAATGTCTTGATCATTCAACATTTACCCAATTAATTTTAAATATGGAAAATAATGCTTTAAAAGGAATTTGGTTCCTTAGAGAGCTTCTGTGGTCTAGGTAATGATGGTAATAATGGTCTTCTTGCCCATCTTCCTACTGCCAAAGGGGTTCTTGTTTGCTGATGAAGAAGAAAATAATCTGAGTATTGAAAAGAAGCCCTACTTTAGCATCAAACCCACTTCTTTTACTTGGGAACAGACTGGGTGGGGGTGATGGTGGTATCTGTTTCCCCTCAGATGAATCTGAGTCAGAACTTAGGAGGAGGAAAACGTGGAGAAAACCACGGCAAAGCATCCTCATCGAAGTTTTCCAAAAACTCAAAATTACACACGCACATAAACCCACGGGGCTGGAAAGGTGCTGCTCTACAAAAGCTTGAAATAATCCGAACCAGAGATGGCAATTTCCTTTTTCCCCTCACCCTCATGCATACAGCCCCATCCCTGCCACCAAGATGGATTTGGATGGGTCCCTAACTGGATCAGAGAGCTGAGTAACTCCCAACCCTGATGGGAGGAGGCAGCTGCCTGTCTGAGCCAGGGCGAGCTCAAGGTTAGCAGAGGAAAAGGAGCAGAAGCACAGCCTCTCTGAGCTGAGCTGGGGTTCTGTCTGCTTTCAGAGGCTCCTTCCAGTCCTGCAGCAGTTACAAGAGTGCTGAAGCCTGGAACGGATTGCTGACCTTTGCCTGGACATTTGGTGGATGCACAGCTTGGGCTGCTTTAATTAAATGCAGGGCTGATAGCCCGGACCAGTGGTCAGAAATTCATTAAAGTAATGAGAATGCCTTTGCCGCTACCTTCCAGGCTATCTTTGTAAACTCTTCAGGCAATATTAGAGATTGCAGGGTGAGAACAGGTCCAGAAATCTACTAGAGGAATAAATGATGATGGGGACTCATTATCAGAGGAGAGAAATTAATCCAGATGGCTGGGAACATGGATAGGGAAAATTCACCCTGGTTCTGTTTATTTCAACTGAAATTTTTCCATCCCCAGCATATCAGGGAATGGAGGAGAGAATGCTTGCATAAAATTCTTATTTATAGATAGTTCTGAAACGTCCAGGGAAAGCAGCTGATTCGCAGACATTAAGATTTAATTACATTTTAAATTCAGCTAATAAGATGGAAAAGTCTGAAAGATTAGACACGACTCTCCATCTGATCTTTTCCCAAACCTCCCTTCCTGAAGTGCCTGTAACCAGGCTCCCCTAAGATGAGCATCCCGAGTATGCCTTCCCTCACATCCTCTGTCAGATCTCTGTTCAGAACCTCCAAAAGCCCAGCAAACCCACAGAGCCAGAGCTGTGAGACTCCTGTCTTCAAAAATCTAAGGTGTCTCTCCAGTATTGCTTCGTACCACAGAGCACAGGCACTTGTTAAACTCACAGTGGAGCTGGTTTTATTGGAATAAATTGTGAGCAATCTCACCAAAGCCTTTGCATTATCATTTAAAACCATATTGGCAAAAAGGCTTTTGTGCTTCCAGTGCCTTAAATTTTCCAAACAAGAGCGCACAGCTCATCAGTCCGAATGTAAAAAGTTTGCCTGGTTGATTTTATTTCCCTTGGCATCTTTCCCTTGTCTCCTGACAGAAGACAGCTCCATTGCTACGCTGATAAAAGAGCAGCAGAGCTATATGATACTGCCACCTCCATCAAAACTCACTTCCTTGTCACAAATCTCTGCATTATTGTTGTAGCTGAGCGTGGCTTTGGTGTAGATTGCAGGGACTGTGCTGTGACACAGCCCCTGTGTTTGCACCGGGCCTTTGCTCTGCTGGGGCTGGTAATTGTCTCAGGCACAGAACCCTTTTTTTTTTTTTGGTCTCTGCTCTACTTGTCAACGGCTCCGTGGGCAGACTGTTGGGAAAACTGAGCCTTTGAGAGCCTGTTTTCGAGGTAATTAAAAGTAAAGATTTTTCCTCTTGTCTTTTTTGCTGCCCCAGGATTTTTGCTGTCGAGCAGAAACTCCCCATTTGAAGTGAGCAGCGCTTTCAAGAACGACATCTCTGGTCAGCACAGCTGCACTTGTGCAGCACGGATTTTATTGTGCAGGGCTGTGTTTGGGCAGCTGAGAACGAGACAACAATTAGAATAAAGCTCCTGTAAAGTACCTGCATTCGGGCAGACTAGTATCTTTTTTTTTTTTTTTTTTTTGAAGAGATAACATGCCTGGGAGAATGAGATGGCAGAATTGAGCTAAGATGTGAGCTCCTTTGAAAAACACCCGTGTGCAGCTCGGCTGTGCCCGTGGGTACCAGAGCTGTTGTCACCTCAATAATCCCACAGTGAGCGCAGCACAGTTCTGGGGAACAAAGCCGGGAACAAAGCCGGGATTGCACGATGCTTTCTCTGGCAGGACCGGTTTAAATTGGCCTGTGTGAGCCTGGGAGAGCAGCCCTGGGGTGCTGGTGGGTGGGAGGCTGGACCTGTCCCAGCCCGGGCAGTGGGGAGGGGGCACCCTGCCCCTCTCAGGTGAGCCCCACCTGCAGAGCTGCCCCAGCACTGGAGGCACCTGGGGCTGCTGGAGAGAGCCCGCAGGAAGCCATGGAGCTGCTCTTTACCCTGGAGACAGGCTGGCAGAGCTGGGCTGCTCTCCGGGGAAGGAGGGGCTCTGGGGTGCCCCAGTTATGGGCTCCCATTCCAAAGGGAGCCCGCAAGGAAGGTGGAGAGAGAGAGCTGGGCAAGGGCTGCAGTGATGGGGCACGGCTCCAAACCAAAAGAGAGCAGACACTGGGAGGGAATTCTTCCTCGGGTGGAATTCCCAGAGCAGCTGGGGCTGCCCCTGGATCCCTGGCAGTGCCCAGGGCCGGGCTGGAGGGGCGGGGAGCAGCTGGGATGGTGGCAGGGGTCCCACCATGGCTGGGGTGAGGGTCCCTTCCACCTCAGCTCGTTCTGGGATTCTGTCATGACACCATTTCCACCTGAATAGACAATTTATATCAAGATCAAATATTAATAGAGAGTAAAACAGCTCTTAACTTTACCCTGCACAACTCTTTTTAGGTTTTCTTTGAACCTTTACTCTTCCTTTTTTTTTTTTTTTTTTTTTTCCTACTTTATATTAGTCACTAAAAAAATGGAAAAAAAAGGAAAAAATTATATATAGTTAAAAAAAAAAATACAGCTGGAAATCTTCTCATGGCCTGGCCTCCCACCCTCCCCACGGAAGGGGGTCAAGATCCAGTGGTAAAGGCACTCCAGAGTCACCTCCGGAATGTCTGCAGTTGTAGCTTTGGGAAATGAGGTCAAGAACAAGTTTCTCAAATTCAGAAATAATTTTTCAAATGATTGCAGCGAGGTTCAAGTGTGACACTCAGGGGTCAGTCAACAGGCTTAATAAGCACTGATCAGACACTGGCATGCCAGACTGAAACCCATCCTTGGCGCCACGAAATTAAGAATTTAAGGAATTGGGGAAACACTGACATAATAATATTCTCTTTGAAAATGAGGGGAAAGCACATTTAATATTTTCAGCTATACTTCCGTCGCATAAAACAGCAGCAGAAAAGTTTTATTTTTAAATTTTGTGCCTAAATTTCATCTTTTTTTTTTTTTTTTTTTTTTTTTTTTTTTTTTTTTTTTTTTTTTTTTTAAGTATCAAGTAATTTCATAGCAACACAAGCAGGAACACTCTGAATTAAAGGTCAAGGTATTTCATTACAGCCACCCCTTCGAGCAGCAGGAAGGGAATATCCTTCAAACAGCTTTCAAACTGTCTCTCAAGTGCTCTGGATTGCAAATGCCCTCTGCTGAACTTGTTTTGGTTTTGCTGGGCTTACAGAAGCAGCAGGAAATTTTTGGAGTTGTTCTGACATCAGTGTTTGTTATGGGCACGTAGAGGTGCAGAAATGATTGCTTAGAAAAGCTGGAGCTAGAGAAAAATGACACGCTGATGTTACTTGTTACATCCTTGCATTTGCCTGATAAACTTAATTTTGGTGGATAAGCTGTCTATTATGTAAATGAAAATGATAAATAAATACTGATACATATAAATATATCAGTATTTAATGAGGTGTTACTGACAAGAAATATAAATATATATGGATAATTATAAATATATTTATTTTATGCATATATAAAGTTCCAGACTCAATTTGATTTGTCTGCATTATGTGTAGGAAATATATGCGTGGGGAATTAAGCATATTAGTGCTAAATTAACAAGCAAATGATTAGAAAATAAATATATAAAGTAAATAATGTGCACAAGACTACTTGTGGAATGATTTGTAAAGTTAATTTCCTCAGGAATCAAACTGACTGCAGGCCTTCTGACAGAGCCAGGTTAATGCAGGATGTATTCACGGATAAAGATATAGTTATATGAGTAAAAAATCAAAATCATCTTGGAGCTCTTCCTGAAATAAAGCTGGTTTTCCTACTCTATTCAGAGTAACTGGACAAAGACAAACCTAACCAAAACAATAGCATTAACAGACCACACTTAATTCCAAATTAATCTGATTAACTATCATAATGACTTACAAGGTTAAAGTTGTATACAGATTAAATACTATAATATGTATATTACTGGGCATATCTGCTTCTATTTTATATCATGAATTTATACATAGGAACTCATGAAATAGCTTCAAAAAATTAAAATCTCGTTTTAAAGAATATACATCAGTCAACTAATACCTATAAACATCTACAAGGAAAATTATGGGCATTCAGAAAAGGAGTTTGGAGATATTTAAGAAGTTCCAGATATTGCTCACAAGAATTCTCACTGAACTTCAAACATATTTTAAACCTTCCTAATTGTGACAATTCTCCTTCATTAAAAAATGGAAGAACCAATTGAAATTCTGTATGAAATGGCAGCTTTTACCTCTAAATCATCTGCTTTCATAAAACTGCTGCTTCACAGGAATATTTCACATATCCATGGAAAACTCCCATGGACTGGAGTGCTGATGTCAATATAAAAGCAGAACCAGACAAATGACACTGCTGTAGAAGAAAATGTGTGTTATCAGCATCAGACTCATTGGAAAATGAGCTGATTTTAGTCAAAGGCTAAGAAAAGAAATGCATAACTTAATTACTGACCAAATAGTAATAAGGGCTTTAATGCTCAAAGCACCTCACAGTATCTCAGTATGAGTAATTTTGACTGCATGCTGTATTTGTAACAATTGTAACCTCAGATAAAGATTCTCACACCAACTTTCCCTCGTAGATGAGCCTCAAATATCAGCACCTAAGCCCGTCTTAAAAATCAGCATTTGACTTTCCAAGACACTGGGTCTGGAGGCAGCTCATGGTGCAGTGAAAACTCAGTTCCTTTGGTCAGGTATGCAAACTTGCATCACTCACCCCAGTCTCTGGCACACCCTGGAAGGTGCCTCTCCTCCTTTAAAATTAATTTCAATTCAAGCTGCATTGGTCCAACATGACCCTCACTGTCTAGAGCTGAGATATTTCTATATATCCATTTTAATTCCCATGCAATGAAGAATGAATCACTGAGAGCTCAGGCAGTTCTCGAGTGTGGGCAGCTTGATTGATCCATCTTTGAGAATGGTACAACATGCCCAGATACTGTAAATATCCATAAATCCAAATCTGTTCCCAGGCTTTGAGGCAGGTTGAGGCTGGAGCACATAATTTAGAATTGAGTGGCGATGTGCTATGAAGTTTGCACAGAACATCTAATAAATAACACTTTCAAAAGTCTAAAATGTCAACAATTTCAGGAAACGAGAAAAAAGAGACAAATAACTGCCAAATATCAACTCCCTATTGCAAAAAATTAGCAGTGCCAAGTTTTCTCAAAGAAAGAAACCCTGTGGGTCCTTTCTGTTTCTACTGCAGCAAAGAATATTTCCTTCTCTTGTTCTGGTACATGTGCAGAGCACTTTAGATGCTTTCTGAAAACAAAATAAAGAGCAAATATTTTCTTGACCTTGATGCTTGGTGCAGAGAATTGTATTCCAGATTGCTGGGATTTTGTACAGTCAGGTAGGTTGACATTAAAAATGAACTGGGAATTGCCAATTCTTAGAGTATTTCAGATGCTTTTCAGTGTCAACATTTCACACCCTGGTAAGCAAGATCGTGTTTTGATATTTAAATCCACATTCATTTTGGGTTTCAGTTCATCATTTTTAGTTTTGCAAGTGCCTGAATATGAGTGAGATCTGCAGACAAAAGCAGCTGTACATCAAGAGGGGCAGAAATACACGGGGAGTTCTGAGCCTCATCCTAAACTCCCCATTCCAGCAATATTCCTAATGCCATCTGTTGTTGCATTTGGATGTTGTTACTTTTCTAACATTAGCTGATTAGTCTTTCCTTGTGCTTCCAAAAGAATGGGAATGTCTCAAAATATGTTCTTACAGTAGAGACTGTGCTAAATGGAGAAAAAAAATGGCACAGAATCAGTTCATTCTAATGAAAGGCAAAGAGGAGAAAATAGCTTGGATTTCTTAATTATTAAAATGTAATTCAATGTTTGCACTCCGAATATTGAATGTATCATTTCAATCTTTACAGTGTAACCTTGTAGGCACACATCCATCACATTTCACTGTGGGTGGTGTGCAGACACGCTTCTGGGGACAAACCAGGGACAAATGCAACCCCAAAAAAAAGTACCTAGAGATGCACCAGCAAAGAGAATGCAGAGATTTTGCTTCAGGCAGCTGCAGTTAGCTTTGCCTGAGGCTGGGATCCACTCCTGCCCTGTGCATGCTCCAAGGCTCTGCTGGAATCACCCTCTGAAGGCACAGGATGGCCTGAGCAATGCACAATATCTGCACTTCCAGCTGGGCTGCCACTTGCTGGAGTGCAGAAAATCGAAGGCTGAGTCTCTCAGAGAGAGAAAAGACTGCAGGGGTTGAATTAACGCCTTTAGGGAAATTAAAATGTATTAAGCCACGCAGACATGAAGTAGAACTGTAAGTTTTAGTTTTAAGTAAGTAGGGATATATTTTAAGTGCCTTAGGAAAGGAGAAAAAGCCCTAAAGACTAGTTTAAAGTTCAGTAACTTAGCTCCAGACATAGCAAAAACACAGCAGAACATTGCTTGGATTTCTGGCTAAACCAGACAGAACCATTTATGTGAACAGATAGAACTATATGTGCAAATTATGTGGAGGGACTGGCACAGGAGTCTGTAGATGAAAGCATCACCTCTGCCTCTGGAATTCCTGGTTCTTGTGGCCGATTATAAGGAAATAGGAAGTTCAGGAATATTTCTATTTCCTCTCAGTATTTTGAAAGTTGGCATTTGCATTTAGCATCTCTCTAAACTTTTGACTCTCTCTAATTACAGATGATTCATGTTACAACACTGAGTGCCTTGGTAGAAGCATTTGCCTGCAGCATCAGGCATCTCCACCTGTGGATCAATTCTAATGAACATAAATATCCTTAAATAACCTTCTCACCTGAAGGGAAATGAGACAAGAAGAGACAAACAATCTTGTTTAAGCAAACTCTACATCTTTGCCACCTGTGCATAACTTGCATGCAGTATGTGGGAGAGGCTGAAATACATATAGGTTTTTAAAATTTATTCACAAAATTTACAAAAAATAGTATTAAACTGTCACTAGTATTTTTTTTTTTTTTTAAAGAACATTACATTCTCAGCAAGATTATCCTTATTTTCAATCACTGTAAGTCAGATGTGGAATTCCTTGTATTATAACTGCCCGGTATTTGTCTTCCTACTTTGAAAGAACCTAAAATGTATTCATATGGTAAAGCTTATTCAGTGATCATGAAAAATAAATGCATTTTCCTGAAAGAGCCGTTTCAGTCTACTGCATACAGGTGTACTGAAGTCAGGCTGTGCATATTAAACCTCCACGTGAAAAAAAACTCAGAGAAAAAATATTGCTATGCCAGCACTTTCTGCTTTTTCCACGAGTAACTGGATGTGCAGATGCACAGGATACTTCAGCACAAGCAGGAGAATGTTTGCATTATTCCTTTTATCCCTGCTTCCTCTCATAGCTCTCAGCACACAGGTCTGATACTTTACCTAAGAATGAGAGAGAAGAAAGAACTTTACAAATTGTGCCAAATAACATTAATCCATTGAAAAGGCTATAAATTAATCCTCTCTTTTTGGAGACTAAAAGCTTGATATCTGTGAGCAAGTATTCTAGGAGCTCTTATTTCATTCCTGAATTGAGAAACCTTCATTAATTTGGGCCATTAATTGTGGAGATTCATTACTGGCATATTTTCATCATTTTAGTTTCCTTTTAATGTATTCTTAATGAAATGCTTCTATTTTCACACGGGCCTTCTATAGCAGAATTAACTCAGGCAGCTTTGCAAAAGCTGCACTATAAAAAAGGCAGATGAATGAGCCAGGAGCTTATCATAAACCACTGTGATTTACTAATAATGCTGAGGCACTTTGGTATCAGGCACGGGTAATAAAAGCTCTGTGTATTAATTGTTTTCTGTACTGTGACAATTCTGCCTTTAAAATACACAAATCTGTGAACTCCTGGCTGAGAAGCAGCCCATTTATCTCCTGGGTGGTAAATATTAGTTCCAGGAGCTCTTTCCCAGCCCCTGTTTCCCTTCCAAGCCCCCCCATAACTCCCACTGGCATTAATGGGATGTGGAATGTGTGCAGTGCAGGGGGCAGGTGGGATCCAGGAAAATCTGGGTGAGCAATATCTTAATCATCTGCATCTTAAAGACATTCATAAAATATGAAATGGATAATAAGAAAAAAAACGCAAAAGCCCAGACAAACATACAGCCAAATACACACATGGAAAGAGCACACCCAGAATGTGCACAGCCTCCTCAGGGTCCTGGGACAAACACCTATCGAGGTCAATTGGACTGAAAACCCCAAATGATCTGCAGCAGCTCCTTCCCTATTCTCTAGACCCTTCCCTGCCTGCCTTTCTTAGGGTGATAGCAAAAAGCAATTCAGACTTTCATGTGGAATTGATGATTGCAGGTGTGCAGCACTGCTCACCTGCTGTTGCAAGGTGTGCACTTCCAGTGAGATCCACCCTTTGGTTTCCCAATCTTCCTGACAAAGTCAGTTTACAATTAACAGAAAACACTTTTAAAATCAACTTTGGTTAATTTGCATTAAAAAAAAATCAATTTATTTTCAAATTTAACTTCAAATTCTTAGCTTTGCATTTCAGTAACAGAGAGGAGTGAGCAAATCCTCATCAAAAACACCTTTAGCACTTCACTCTGATATATTTTACAGACTTTTTTTCATTCCATAGGTACATTTTTTTGACATAATGAGGGTATTAATTGGATGGATGCTTCCAGAACTTAATTCTGTGCAAACTTTCTCAAGTCACACTGGTGAAATCCCACCAAAACCAGCTGCAGGCACAAATGCTCCAGAGGTTGATATTTGGAGTTGCATTCAGCAGCCCACTCCCAATCAGTACATTTTGAAAGCATGTTGCTGGGATCAATCACTTAATTACAACCCTAACATTAATTATACCTTAAATAGTTAGATGAGCAGCCTGCACTTCAGCTTTGATTAAAATTTCCCCCAAAATAGAGGAAGGACAGAAAACAGAGGGAAACTGAACTTTTCACTCAACTTTTCAATTCATTTCAAAGCCAGCAATCTGCACCTTGCTCTAACTGTAACCCAGATTTCAAAGAACAATTTGTCTCGCAACAAACAAGACTGGCAGAAACAACACAGTGTTAAATGCGATTTTTTTTTCATGAAAGAAAAGTATTTTAGGAATAATTTTGTGTTTCACCTTCGTGCCATAACATTTCATAATGCTGTATTCCTTTTGGCACAAATGTCCTTAAATGTCACCAGCTCATTAGTACAAACACAGTCACTCCTGCTTATAATTCCAGGTTACTTTTGATTAAAGTGCATTTTTTAAAATGGTACCTGCTCACTGAGGATTAATTAGAAGCACCTCCTTGAGGAGTTAATTTCTAACAGCTAACCTACACCAGTATTTGCACATAACAACCACAGGGTTTAAATGATGAATTCCAAATTATTTGCAGTGCAAGTTCACACTGGTCTAGCTTGCTAATCTTCCCTAGCCCCTTATATATATATTAAATAAAAATAAATAAAAACAAAAACTGAGCTGTGCACTGTGCCCTTACATAGAAATTTCTGTGTACTTCATAGAAAAGATAACGTTACCTAGAAAAGATAGTTGCCTAGAAAAGATAACACTTGGAAAGCTTGAATTTAAATGGAAAAGAGAAGACCACAGCCTTCCCAAGACACAGGAGGATGGGGGTGACTTTTTCTGCAAACTGTGCCTCCTTTTGCTGCTTTCCAGAGGCTATGGGAATTAGGAATGCTTATTTTGAAAAAGGCATTTCCAACAATTCCATCCCAAACCTCAATGAGCTCCATCAAACTGATCTAGAATTCCTGTTCCTGAAATTTTTATTTAGCCTGGATTTTTTTTTTTATATGTACATGCAAGCTGAACTGGTAGAATTCCCTACAGCAGCTGAAATTCCAGGCAGCTTCCCAGCTCGCTGGGCTACGCTTGTGAGTTTTTAATTTGCAGGCACACTCCTCCCACTGCCAGTGTGATTTCGGTGATGTGCATTTGCCCTGTATTGACAGAGGTGTTCGTGGCACTCCTCAGGTGCAGCCCTCGGGCCCCATTCCACATTTCTCTGCTCCCATTAAGTGGTGCCATTAAAGACATTTCCACAGCTCCCTGGGCACTCCACCGATGTTTGTGACATTAAGGCTTGAATGTCTTCAAATCTCCTACAGCTAAATGTTGACAAGCTTGAATTCTTATTTATTGGTTCCCTGCAGTAACAAACTGCATGTTCCTCTGTGACAGTTGCTTTCATGATGAGCTCTCTTCACAAAAGGCTGATGTTTTGAAGCAGCATTTGAGCAAACCCCTGCATTTTAAGGGCCAAATTTACTGCGGCACTTAAAAAAAAACCTTAAAAACACATCGATATAAAAGGGTATAATGAGATGTTTAAACGGTATACTGAATCATATGGGCTTATTTCAAGCAAACAATTCCAAGAGAAAAGAAATTCTGGCTTTTTGTGTGAATAGGGGATGAGGATAGAAGTATCTTAATTCCCAGCTGTGTTGAAGGACAAGGCTCCCACAATCATAAATTAGAACATAGAGATCAGGATTTTATCTCACTGTCCAGCACTTACAAAAAACTCAGAACTTCCAAATTAGTTTAGTTTTTGTGTTGCTTCTTTTTAGATACATTCCACTAACAGTCAACTACAAGAGCCTGAGCTCAGGGAATTTTTTTCCCTGTTTTATGTTAAGCTGAACGTCTTAAACAATACAGAAGAAAGTAGAGTAGTAATTTATTTTGTTCAGCTAAAGAAGAGGAAAAAAGGTTCATTTAAGGTACTACTACTAATTATATATATGAAGGAAAAACAAACAAACAAAAAAACCCCAAAACCAAGAAGCCTAGAAAAAACCTATGGCCAAGATATCACAAATTCAGGATCTCCGTGTTAAGCCATTATATAAATCAGCATATACAAAAACATAAATGTTCCCTAAGCAGGTCAGAGATTTTAATATAGACAGTGTATTGGAATATTTGTTTACACAGAGCCCACCAATCCTATGTTTACCAGCAGATAAAAATGCAATGATATTGTATTCACTGCTGTGTACTAGAAATGTCCAAACATGGACTAAAAGGAACAGATAATCAAATGATAGTGCAAAAACTTTGTTCTGTATTCACTCCCCTTTGAGCACGGGTGACATGAAAATCCTCATATCCTGTGCCTGCCCATTTCCTTAGGCCTTGTGCTGCTGTGCTCAATATTCAATCCTGGGCAACGTTTTGCACTGGAAACATAAATCACTAAATCTACAGATGGCAAGGGCTGGAAACAAGGTACCCAGGAGCCAGAATAAGTAATTCACAAAAGCCATAAGGCCGAGCTGGGAATGTGTTCTCCTTATTTTCCGTGCTGCAATACTTTTCCAAAGGTTCACAAACAGGTATTTACAAACAAGAGTCAAGTGACTTGGCTCTCATTTTTTTCCTGTGGTATCAGCAGGATAACATTGATTTATTTGGGGACAAGTTCAAGCCCAGCATTTGTTCTTTGTAGACTGCCTCTCTAAAGGTGAGACTCATAGTTCAAATCTTATACACCAAATAAATTCCACTTAAATCTACTTTGATGGCTTAATTGGAGTGTATAAGTCGTGTTGGCCTCCTGCAGAGCGCTGAATTTCACTCGGTGTTATTTGACCTTACTGTGAGAGCAGTGTTGCATCTTTTACTGTTTGTTTTATTCATGATCTAGAGGTGACTACAATAAATAAAAGCTTGAAAAAGCATTCTTGAAGCAATTGCACTGTTGGAAGAAAACACCGTTTGCCTCACTCCTGGGTGAGCACTGGGGCTGCAGCCCCCAGCAGTGCTCAGGTTAACTGGGCACTCCAGAGACATGCTGTGACTCCAGGGATGATTTCATCAAAATCCCAGCCTCAGTCTGCACGTGGGATGAGGTGCATGCAATACAGAAAACATGGAATGCTCACAAAAGGAGTTTGCTTCTTTACCAAACAATTCTGCCCAAGTTATGGGAAATAGTGGCATCCATTTCTCATCCCCAAACACGGGGAACAGTTCCCTTGCTGGTGACTGAGTAGGATTTTCAGAAGTGTACACATCACACTAGATGTGTTCCACCAGCACATAAACCACCTTTTGCTATGCTCCAGTAAACTGCCAAGTGAGCAATGTGCATGGAGAAACCACCCTGCTTCATCAGAACACGGCTGTGCTCAGATTAATAAAGACCAGCATTAGTAACATGTCAGCAACAGAGGCTTTGGTTTTCTGAAACCAAATTAATAGGTTTAATCTTTCAGATATGGCTCACTCAGCTGCCTCTTGGAGGGCCTTTATCTTGCCCACCCTTAAGATTGTGTGTACCTGGAGCAAGGGGTTTGAAGAAGCACCAGCTCCTGCTGGCACAAACTCCACAGCAGGGTGGCTCCAGGGCACGGAGCTCCTCTGTCTGCCTTTCACCATTCCCTCTGGCAGAGCAGAATTCCACCCTGCTGCTCTGCACCAAGCCTGGGGCTCTGGCAATGCCCCCTGGACCCAGCCCTGGCATCGGGCTGGACCAGCAGCTCAGGGAGCAGGCAGAGCAGAGCAGGGAGATGCAGTGCCCTGGGGATGAACACGTGTGTGTTTTACTGCTGAAAAACACCCCCAGGGCTTTGGCCTAGAAGGAAATTACTCAAAACCTCAGCCCAAAAAGCTTGAGTGGGCTTAAACACAGCCATGAAATCTTTGTGTTACTCTATATCGTTCATGTCTCCAAAGCGTCCTCTACAGTGCAGAAGGAATTGTGCTGAGCCCTTCTGCAGGTGCAAAACAAATCTCTGTTCACCTGACACTGCCCTCAACCCCACTGCTCAGGGACCCTTCAACATGGACCCAAACGGAGCGGGGGAACAGGGATGCTTTGGGAAAAGCCCTGCTGGAAGCAATGCAGCCAAGGGCTGTCAAAATTCCCCCTAAAACTGCTTCCCTTGGTGCCACCTGCAGCGCCTTACACAGAGCCCCTGGAGGAGCAGGAAAGGCTCCCCCCATGAAAACCACGCTCCTAAAACAAACACACTGCTGCCCTTCGAGGGAAATGACACCTGGGGTGCAGGAGATTTTCCTGTCTGTTACGTTTTTTTAAGATACAGATACCAAGTCTAGAGCAAAATGTCAGCCATTCATACACTTTAGCAGTTTAAGGAGAAGAATTAGTCGATGAAGAAGAAGAAAAATCCCCTAACCTTGCAGTTTTACTCTATTTCTAGATATTGATTGTGCTGAAGCTCATAATATCCACTTTACCAAGAGGAGAGGGGCAATAGCAGCAATTACCTGTTCACAGAGAGAAATATAAAAGCTCTACCAGGAACAGTGCCTGAAATTAATTGAGGAGTAGATTTAGATGAATTTTTTTAGTCTGAATTTTTTAAGGGACTTATAAGCTAATATCAGTTTCATTAACTATTCAATATTTCACAATACATAACGAGTTCCATCAGAATTGTTAAAATAAAAATATACATATTTCATCTTGATGATGCTAAAAACTTATATTTAATCTTTACTACAAATACTCAGAATCCAGGAGTCTTCAAATGAGATCTCAAACTTTAAGGTAAATTTTAGAGACGCCCTGAGTTCCTACCTGATTCTGGGTGTTTTTTTTTAGTTGGGTGGTTTTTTGAGGAATGAACAGAATTGGATTCAAAGAGTAACCAATATTTCTACAGTATAATATAGCAGGGAAAAAAAGAAAATGCTTTCTTATCACTAATTAGAGTTCTCCATCTGAATGCATTTTATGACCCCTCAGTCTGGCCTGGAAATCAACTCTTCATTGCAAAAACCTAAAGAAACATGCACAGCCTTGCTCCATCATGGTTATCCCTAATATCTAAAGGAGGAGAATATCCAGCACCACTCAAACTTTCTTTTGAGCACAGATACCAAATGATAAATTCCGAAGAACTCTGCAGGAAAAAGGAGGGAATAAACAAATGTTCGTATCTCACATTTGAATTAATGTCATCCTGTTTGTATTCACCCTTGCACGGAGCTGCCTCCCTTCTGGGAATTCCTGACACACTGCTCTGGTCCATCTGAGGTCCATCCTCTGCCTCCTGCCAAAGGAGCAGAGCAAGCCCTGCTGCTGCAGAGCAGAGGCAAAGATGCTCCTGGGCTGAGCAGCCAAGCACATTTCAGTTTAGGGCTGATAATTCACCAGATTAAAGATTCTAATAGATCACAGTTAATGCCCAGCTCCCTGGAAAGTCTGCTGGAAAGTGTCAGGGAAAGTCAGATATAAACACGTTAAATTCTAGCTAGGAGCTGCAGAACCACTGAGATCACTGTACCTCAAAATCACTTATTAGTCATACTAATTTAAGGTAACACTCTAAAAATAAGCCTCTGCTCCATAGGGCTGAGCCATGAATCACCATAATATATGAATCATGACTTCAAATGCAGTAATGAAATGACATGGGAAAATAATATGGTTTGTTCAGGAGAGTGCTTATTATTCCATTTCACAGAAGACTGAAAAAAAGCTGGTTTCATTATTTTTATATAATCATTCTAAATTGCAAAGTCCTCCACACATCCAGGCTATTTAAATACCATTTTAACAATGTAATTGCTAGAGATATTTCTCTCTGTCTTCTTTTAGGAAAAAAAAAAAAAAACAAAAAAAACAACAAAAACAAAACCAAAAAACCCCACACCAGTAACAACATCTTAATTTATTTTCTCTGTCATTATTCTATGGGGCTGACACCTGGCAGGAACTGTTTTGTTTATATTCCTTCCTATCGGGGTACTCAGCTGGAGAAGGCCCAAGTGAATAATTAACTAATCAGTGGAAGCACTTCCAGCACAGAGATCTCGGGATTCCCAACCTGTGACAAAGATAATTTCACATGCAAGCACGAATGTCTCGGAATTCTGCAGCTTTAATACAAAACCATTAAATATCTGTTCCAGGCTTTGGCTGTGGCAGCCAATCTTTTATGCATTTAATGGCTGTGGACGATGCTCATCTGAGCTGTTATTTCTGCAGCAGGGACGCGCTGGCACGAGGAATTTAATGACAAATTTAACAATAAATTCCACCTGATGCTTGGTGCCACCTCCAACCCGGTGAATCCAATGTAATGACAGCTCCTGAACAAACATAATCCTGGCACAGAGGAGTCAGGGCAATTCCCTTATGCACAGGAGGTTCCACATTCCAGGGCTAATGTTATCCACC
The DNA here is from genome assembly GCA_032173965.1 of Sitta carolinensis. Taxonomy (NCBI): domain Eukaryota; kingdom Metazoa; phylum Chordata; class Aves; order Passeriformes; family Sittidae; genus Sitta; species Sitta carolinensis. Next base: position 2,986,588 of record CM063286.1, on the reverse strand, counting down.
TCTTCATCACATTCCTTTGAAGTTTGAAAAGCTTCGTGCACGTTCCTGATTCAAACTCCAATTCCTACCCAGAATAACAGAGATATATATATATATATATATATATATATTTTATTTATTTTTTTTTTTTTTTTAAATTCTAACCTCTCTTTTCAGGGATAAAGTGTGCAGGGACTGGAATCAAAGGTGTTGACCTCAGTTTGCTTAGGCTTGTGCTGACCTTCCCCATGACCTACACTGATATTACATATATTATATACCAGATAGAAATTGGGCTTTCACCTCAAGCACTGAGGGCTTGGACCCCAAACCACATGTTCAGGTTTTTCAATCTTGAACACACCATTTTCAGCCAGAGAAATTATGTTCATACCCAAGTTTTCCCCAGTTTCAGGGCAAGGAGGAGTAGCTCAGGCAATGAATCCCTCACCCATGAAAACTTCCCTGCACATTTCACTTTGTACCCCCAAAGCATTTTGATTAAAAATCTAACTAATCTTACATTACAAGCCTCGTCCAAATGCAATCAATTATATTTTGTTCAAAATGAAGCTGTAGCCCCTCTGTGGAAGACAAATGAGAGTGTGTGTGTGTTTTTTGGAGGCTCTCAGTTGATAAATGCACGGAGCTGGGAGTGCACCAACTTCATTGCTGCTCCAGACAAATTGAAACGAATGCACTCCTTTGTATTTCCTGAACTATACCCTTTCTTACCCCAGAGACTGAATAATTGGAATTTAAGTCTCCTGAATAATCCCAAAGATAGACTAATGATCCATAAAATTTTCACTGTGTGTTTTCTTGCCCTTTTATACATGTTAAAAATATAAAAAATGGAATGCTTCAAATAACAGCACTGCAGAACTTGGCCACCACTTCCTAGGTGCCAATAACCAAGGGGTTTAGATTTACACAGGAGCAGATTATGAGAGGTTGAAGCTGATGAAACTAGTCCAAGCTAGACAGAAATAATTGACTCACAAATGGAAGTGGTAAAGCACAGTTCTTTTTGCCTCTCAGAAATCATGTTGAACAGGTAGGAACAGGTTGCATGTGAAATTTGTGCTCATTTCTTCAAAAGATAGATAGAAACTCCACATCGCCCAAAGCTATCCTCTGTGACAGCTAGAGCAAGAAATACCAGAAAGAAATGAAAAATAACACAGCAGACTAGAGGTAGTTGCCTAGTTTTCTAGTCTGGTGTGGTGTAAATGTAATATTTTTAAATGTGCCTTAGTAAGGGGCCAGATCTCAAACCTTTGCACTCCTCTTCACATTGCTGGAGTGCTGACACCTAAAAATAATTAAATTAATTACTCTCTAAAAGTGTCATGGTAGGAAACTTCATGAAGGCAGTGAGGAAACTAAAACTATTCTAGACTAATCAGTGGAAACACACAGGGAGTTGGTGATCCAGAAAATCCTTCTAACAACACTGCAAGGAGCATTGACTAATTTGAAATCATAAAAAAATGTGTGCAATCTTCAAATAATTTTGATTGACATGAATTACATTCCTATCTCTTTCTGAGCTTCTGGGACAAAACACTGAATTAAATAGATTCTCTATCTATGACTGTAATACTATGATACATACACGGGAGGTTGAATAAATTTAATTTAGCAGTGCATAGACTGAAGGTTGAATACATTTGATTTAACAGTGCCCCTTTTGTGTTTGTCTGTCTGGTTGAATGTTTAAAAACAGATTACTGCAAGACTATTTTGACAGGGTTTTTATTAGCTAGATTTACTTGTGAATAAAAGTTTAGAAATGAATTAGCTCCAGATGAAAGTATCACAGATGATGTATTACAAACACATTGCAAATCCAGTTCCCTAAATTAGAATATTCTATTACAAAGTGGCAAGAAACCTGCTTAATTTTCATTTTATATATATACACACACATCTATATAAAAGCATCCAGCAGATGTGTTTACTGGAAATAAACATATATTTCTTATATAAGTTTATATATTTCTGAGTTCTATATTTCTGAGTTGTTCTGAAACATCTGTGCAGGGCCAGCAGTTGGACTTTTTCTGTTCCTTGTGCTTCCAGTTCAGGATACTCAATGACTCAATCATTTTGTTAGACAAGGCATTTTTTAAGACAAAGTTTCAGCCACAGGAAAAGCGAAGCCCCAAATCAGTTTTTACCTATAATGTTCATTTCCCCCCTCATCAGGCAGACAATGATTGATGGTTCAACTCTGAGCCACTCCAGCCCATCAGCTCAGCCTTTTTACCCAATAAATAATAATAAAGTTAAATCATCAATTATGTTCTTACATGTCTTTGACTCTTAAATTGCAAGATTTATGTTATACTTGGGTCAGGATTTGGGTTTAATTAGAGCTAGAGGAAATAATGGGTTAGTGAACTGATGTTTTCCATATTTTTAGGCTAATTTCTGCTTTGGTTTTAAATTCTCCTGAATCCTCAATTAATAATGGACTTGCAGCTAGAGTAACTCTGCATTGCACATGGGAAATATCAGTACTTTGGGCGTGTAACACTTTCATCAAACGTCTCTGGGGCCTGCACTTGTCACCTGCCAGTCGCCAGCCCTGCAATTGTCAGGGATGTCACATCAGGGGTGCAGCCTGGGATCCTGAAAACAGTCCCAGAAACAAGGATGCAACTTGGAGGAAAGATTTTAAGGCAGAACCTTCTGACATTTTCCTGGTTCTTCTCACACTCTGAGATGATTTTGGGTGATTGAAGCAAGACTCCCTTTACTGGCAGGGGGTAGCTTTGCCCACCACATTTGATATTTTCCTTTTAGATGGAAGCCAGCGCCTAAGTGCAAAATGAGGTATGGCCTTTATATATTTGCCCATAAATACTAATATAGTTGTGATAGCAAATACAGGACTTATTACAGCTTTTTGGATTGTTCTTTTCTTCTCCAGCACTCATAAAAATCAATATATTAAACATGAAAGGACTTAAGATCACGTCCCTAGTATTTAGGGAGCTCCTCGTGCCCTTCTAGAAATGCTGCTTGTCTTTAAATTCAGCAAGCCATCATCACTCTTTGTCTTTGCTAAATTTATACAAGTGGAAAGTCACAGAGAACACATACAGGGGAGAAAAAAAAAAAAAAAGTATGCTCTGAATATTTTTAAACTATAGCTAATATCAGAACAGCCTATGCAATATGTAGATTATTTTTTTCTCCATCTTTTAGTCATTGAAATGAATTCCAACTGGAGATCTGAAAAGCTGGCATAAAGCTATTTTTCCCTCTTGATTCTTTTATATCCTATACTGAGCTCAACTGAACTGGAGAGAACAGTTATGCATATTACAGCTGAAAAGAGCTGAGGACACAAAATGCAGATCTTTCTGGGAAAGAACATGATCACTCTCTCCATGCAGAATGTGAATTTGTCTCCTTTTGGCATCCCTCTCCACAGTGGGATCGAGAAGTTTAAGGTTGTTTTATTTTCTTCTCTTCACACCAAGGTAACCAAGTGAAGCATCACTTCAAAATTAATAAAAAAAGCCCACACTGGTGAGGAGTTTGAGGGCAATTTAACTCCTATCCGAAAGATTAATTTCACAAATAATTTGGGTCTGGACGTGATTTGATCCTTTTGGACAAATTCTGGATGTTTGCAGGTCATTGGTGTTATGTTTGTTATTTCCACCACTGACATGGAGAATATAAATGCTGTACAAATATCAACATGAATTTTGAGGGAAGTGCAAGATCCAAGAAAGCTTCGAGCCCTGGGATTATTTTCAAGTCATCCCAAATTCAGTTCAGAGCTGGCAGCAGACCCAAACCAAGGGACTCGGTAATTACAGAAACTCTGAATTATAACAGCAGTGTATAGCCCTGAAAATCAGAACTGCATCCAGATTCTAATGCTTATGGCTCAAACTACAAAAGAAGTAACTCTCCATTTGCAGCAAGTTCAGAAAGCAAAATTTTTAAAGCAATTCCATCACTTTGGAATTTAGCTGTAGCCTGAATTATATTGTATGCACACATCCCTCTCTCTTTATTGCAAAGAGAGTTAAGCTCAAAAATAAAAATTAGATCTCTGTCCTGGACCTTTGCTAGATGCCCACATGCACCAAAACAACGAGTGAGAACACCAAAAGACTATCTGGACATGTACACTTATAAAAAATATCAAAGTGACACAAGAATGTCACTAAGTTTGAAAAGGAATTTAGCACTTGATAAATGGACAAATGCTGCACCTTCATTGCCTCACCAAGAATCCTGAAAACATACACCAGCTTTTGGTAAAAAGCCTCCAAGATGTGATCCAGGAAATACAGGATATTTGTAATCCAGAAAGAGAATATTCCATGTTTTATCAACCTCAGGGGAGTCTTGTAAAGCTTAAATAGCCCCTGTATGTTTTTCAGAGTCTGCTGTTTAAAAATTAAAAAAAAAAAAAAAAAAAAAAAAAAAAAAAAGAGCTGTAAGAGGAAACTTAAAGAACTTTAGGACTAATATAGATGTATGTATATCTGATATCCCTAACTGATAAAAACCAGCTGCTCCTCTGTAGGGGCTGCAATTAATATTTAATAAAACCTTAATAGATACAATATAATTAAGATGCTCTTCCCTAAAATGACCCCCAAAAGCTGCAGGTCTCCAGATTTACAAAGCTGCAGGTACCATGAGGCAGGGAGCAAAACGTTCAGTCTCTCTTTTTGAGCTCATTGGGCTTTTCACTCTGATATCTGTGGTTGAGTCTCCTCCCAATGAACCTGGTGAGAAAGCACATAGGATAAGGAGAGAGGCAGAAAAAAAAAAAGGATTTATGGAAATTATGGAAAATGGCTTTCCATTTTCCATAAAGGGGCTGCCATATAGACAGGAGTGATAAAATGAGATTTCAAAAAAACAAGGGAAAATTGCCACCTTAGGAAAGCAAAAACACATGAACCAAAATTTTAATTCTATTTCTTTTCTTCAAAAGAAGAAAAAGAAATGGGTAAATGAGGAACTTTGTCAGAACTTTTCTAATTTTCTCTAACTTCCATTGTTTTCTTTCCCCTTTTAATTCTAATCATTCACCTCCACTGTGAAGTTATTTACAGTTTCTTGCCAGTTATGAATAAAAAGTAAAAATGAGAGACTATGCTCTGAAATATCTATTTACATCAGTATCTCTGCAGACAACATTGTTATTCTTTACTTGAGCTATTTCCAATTCAGATTAAAGTGAAAGTATATCAGGTCCTCACTAGCAATTTAAAAATCCTCCACTCATGTGTGCCAGGTTTTATATATTTTGGAACATATGCCAAAACATAGCTGCTTAAGACAGGGTGCTTTAGGAGAGGGAATTGTGTGAGAAAGAAAATGAATAAAACAATCACAAAAATATTTTATTCTTCTGATTGAATTTTTATCTCATCTCATTTCCATGTATTCCCTTTTTTTTGTTCTCTCTCTAAAGCCAGTGATACTGAATGCTGATGAGATTACATTAGTGCAGCACCTGCCCAACACATTATTTAAGAAACTTGCACACATTCACTTTAAATAAATAAACCTGTCCTGAGACTATTTCCTGACTGGGCTAAGGACTCATCTGAATAGCACAAAACACTGCAGAAAAAGGTGGTGAATGATGATGAATTTCCTGATGAATTCACTGTTTTTGGAAAGTTCTGCCTTAGCCCACTGCCACTCCCACTTGTTGGCCACGCTCCTGTGGCAGTGCCCAGGAAAGTCAAAAGCAGCAGCCGAAAGGCAAGCCTGGAAAATGAGATTACTGCAGCAGTGGCACAGGGATCAGAGAGCCAGGGCAGGGACAGCTTTGCTTCTCCCTCTCTGCTAAAGCCTCTGCCACACACAGCTGAGGTTACTGACAGTGCTCTGAGCTCCTGCAAAGCAAAGTTCACTGTCACTCAGGCAGCTGAAAAACAGAGGGAAGGTCGAGTGCTTCAGAGCTCAATTGTTCACGTTGTTCAGCTCGGAAAAGCTGGAACATTTATTGTCAGGGAAAAAAAAAACAACAACAAAACAAACGAACCTTAACTCTGTCCTTCAAGTGACCACTTGTAAGAGTCACTGCATTATTGGGCAGAGGGTCAGAAGGGATCTGCTGGAGCAACTTGCCAGGGCTGTCCTGAGAAAGGAGCTCCAAAGACCCCTGGGACTGTGGTTGTGACAGGGAGAATTCATCTAAAAACTCTGGCCCCCATTTTCCCTCACCAGACTTCTCTGTGCCAAGTGAAACCTACATTGAAATTAAGTAGTTGTATTTTGACATGCCAAATTGATTGCTTTCCTGAGCACCATGAGAGTTTGAAATACTTCACGAGTATTCTTGGGAAGCATGTTTGTCTGTCCATTAAACGCATACTGACATTGTTACAATTATACAGGAATAGCCATGATCTTTCATGTTGCTGATTGCAGAAATCCACAGTGATGTTAAATGTTTGCATTATTTCTGTTGGTGAACTGTAGCAGGAAAAGCTGGAAACTGGTTTCAAAAACTGTTTGTAATGGAAATCCCCAATTCAACCAGAAGTACAGCCATTAAAGTTAGTGCCAGTGGGAATCCTCTAGAAGTAATACAGAGAGACACTAAAATAACTTTTGGAACAGAACTGCTCACACAGTTGCTCCAAATGGCTGAAAACATGGCAAAGTCATACAGTGTTTCATTTAATGAGAAAATAAAAGAATTTACTTCTGCAGCTAAAACATTCTCACGATTAAAGGAAATCTCTAAGTGATATGGAAGGTGTTTCATCTTCCACTCACTCCACATTTTCTACATTTAATTTTCATGGGTCCCTCAAAGCTCCTTTGAAAGCACACAGCTCCTGGGTTTGAAAGGATTATAAATTTCCTGGGTGAAGCTCCCTAACAAACATGCTGGGCCGTGTTGCTGTCATGTCACTCCTCCTCATATTGACAAGCTGCTGCTGAAAGCTGGGAGTGCTTCCCCCAGCTCTGATCTACTGCAGCCTCTAAATCACAGCCATGAAAGGCAGCTCCATCCAAGACACGAGTCAAGGTGTGCCAAGACCTCTCAGGAGGCAGTCAACTAAGATTGTCTCTGATTTGTAGGTGTCCATTTGTTTATTTGTGAGCCATTCCTGCTTTATGAAACCCATCCCATATAGCTCGATAGCACACAGCAAAGTCCTGGATTTGATTCCCTTTATCAAATTTGGGAATACTTTGTTTAGAATAATTGGAGGATATGGATTAGCTGAACTGTGCTGACACAAAAATCAAGAGTGGCTCAAAAGTTTAGATCTACACTGATTCAGGATGAGCTTATTTCTATCACAAATAGAAGTGTCCAGAGGATTCTCTATTTACAGCCCCTCACTGCTGGCCCAGGGCTGCTCTGTGAGATCAGGCTTGCAGGGATGTTGAAATACAATCTTTTCACTGATCACAAGTCCCTGAACTGAGAAATTACAATGGCTTTCACCTCAGGACCACTGGGACCAGCAAGGACTAGCAGAGCCATAAAAATGACTGAAGGACTGGGAAACCAGCCTGGACAAAAGATTTAGTACTTCAGACTGTTTACCTTGACAAGAAACGTTTAAAAGAAACTCTGAAGTTGAAATATCTAAAATATATCTGAGCCCAAAGAAAACAAAACCAGAGTTTTTTTACATGTATGCAGAATTCACAGTTGAAAAATTATCCCCTACAGGCACAACCACAGCTCCCCAGAGACAAAAGTGGATTTTATATTATGTACAACTGCTTCAAAAAGGGTAACAAGTCAGACTTGGGCATAAACAACAACATGTCTATAAACAATGTGGAGAAAACCTCCCCTTTTTCTGCTCGTTGATAAATCTCAAGTTGAACACCACAAGTCAAGGAAAATGATGGGATCCCACAAGAGATTAATGCAAGAATGAAGAGGGTTAAAATGAATTTCAACAGGTGTGTTGGGGAAAAGCATTTTCAGTCTAATCCATTAGGCCTGTAAATTTAAGAGGATCCTTATCCTGGGTTGCAGAAGGACTGGTGCCACGGCAAAGAGGAGTTCCCCAGGTGCCTGTGAGATCCAGCAGCCTTCCCCATCCCATGTGACACCAGCAGCCAAGAGGGCACAGGAGGAACTCAGCATTCCTGACAGCACCAGAGCCAGCAGTGCTAGAAAACGATATTCACTTGCTCTTAATGGACCTGGAAGTGGAATTCATCCCCTTCAGAGCAGATCAGGAGAAATGCCACCAAATGCTATCTCCTGCAGCAGGGAGATCTGTATTTCTGGATGATTTCCATTACTGGGCTCTGACCACTGCGGATCATTACAGATTTCATTTTTCATAAATTTCATCTTTTAGTTTGGCGGGAGATAATAACATCCAGCCAGCTGACCCAGCCTCAGATAATTACTATCAAAATTGGCCCTGCAGCTTCAACTGGAAAAAGTTTTCTTCACTTTCTGCCTGAAACTACTGTGCTGCATGGGTGCATTTCAGCAGCACCCAAATAATTACACCAGAGTGGAAGACTGAAGAAATAATTCACTGCAAAGGCCTCTAATTTTCTTCTGGTTATGAAATATTCAGTGGTTATGCTGCGTTTGCATTTGTTCTTGTACTGACTGTGATGACTAATCACTCATAACCCTTCTTACTAAGGATGGAAAATACAGTGTTTAACATCAATGGCCACTTAGTACAACCTGCTTCCACTTTTAGGGACCAGTCATCACCCCAGAATTAATAAATATTTTGTCACTGATTTAAGCTGATACTGAAACAAGACAAATAAGTTGAAACAGGTTCATATCTAAACAGAATTGGGGCTATTTAGAGAGATTTTAAAATGCCTTTCTGGGCTTTACCCACTGGACTGCCTGAGGCAGAATTTCCAGAAAAAATGGTGACAAATTTCTTGAGACTGCCAGGTTAATTCAGCATGCAAAGCATTCCCGTGTGGACCAGGAAGAAGAAATGTCATTTCAGTAAACAGTTTCAAAAGTATTCCCAGGATCTGAGGACTCCTTGTGAGGAAATTCCCGAGTTTTTCAGGATGTGCAACCTTTTTGTTTTCTGACAAGTGGGGAGCCTTTATAAGCACAAACCAGACTGACCACTTTTTTGTCCTGAAGGGTGGATGATTATTTCCCTAAAATAAAAATCTTTAAAGACAGAAAATGATTTAAAAATGTATGAAGGCACACTCGAATACCACACGCTGTATCACAGCCAGAGTATTTGGTTTGCAGGTCAGAAAAGAAAACCTGAAGGAAAAAAAATATCTTGCTGACAAGACATTTTCTTATTCAGGTACAAAGTGTGAACACATTATCAAAGATGTGTTTGCCATGGCCCAAAGAGTCTTTTGCATCTCACAGTTCTTTCTGAACAGAATACTTTCAAAACTCTGCAGAAGAAATTGCTGAGTATCACTGAAGTTCCTGATGAAACTGCAGAAATAATCACTCAACAGAATCAGAAGATTGCTGAAAAATAAAAATGGGATTGGAAACAATGGATTGGAAATAAAAGCAGTGAGTCAGTCTGGAACATTAATGCCAACTGGCTAAGTCTTAAAAAGCAAACAGCTTGACTAGCATAACAAAAAAAAAATAATAATAACAGTTCTTGGTTGTAGCATCCCTACAATCCACAGCAGCACAGCCAGATTTGGGTTCCTTTCCAGAAAATGCTGGAAGTTTTGTCCACGTGTATCCTCATCCAAGCAGACTCCAGGGTTTCTGTCATTTCACAGGAACAGACACTCCATTACTAAAATCTTCTCTGGAACCCCCTGGTGCCTGCTTTGAAGTGAATATTAAATCCCTTTGCAGATAACTGCTGATGAATTTCAATTGTTTTCCTGCCCAGGTGTCCCGAGTGCAGTGGCTCTCAGAATGCCACTGGAAAATGCAGGGAAGGAAAGCAGATTTGCACAGCTCATCCTCAGTGCTACCCCACAGGGATTTCTCTGGCTATAAAGCTCGTGGAGGGTGATGAAGACATCACAGAATGCTTTTAGTTCTGGCATTGCTTTGGAATGAACTCATTTTGGGAGAGATTAAAATTGGAGATACTCATTAGAGATGGCTAAAGAAATGTTGAAGGAATTGGAGGAGACCCATAATCCAATTTCCATATGTCTAACCCTTTGATGGACTCAGTTGTGAATCATTTGATATCAGAGCACCAGGACACAAAGGATCTTCCAGATCCAAACTGCTTTCATCTCAGAAGGAACCCAGCTATAAAGAACTCACAGTAGAATATGAACAATATTAACAGAAATTGTTGGGTCTTTTCTTAGGGCATTTCTCAATTTAATCATGGTAGGAAATTAATGGACAGAATATAGTGTCATGTTTCAATTCTAAATCCAAAATAAAGATCCTACAGGACCTTACAATTCATTTGGAAGATGCATTCCAATGATGGATTTGTTTCGAGTTAACAAAAAAACAGAACTGGAAAAATGTAAGCATGGCAAACTAGGCTTACACTGAAGATAAAAGTTTTTAACAAGCTCTGAAATTTTCAAAGAAAGAGAACTGTTGTTTTGTTTTTTTGTTTTTTTGTTTTTTTTTTTTTTTTTTTTGGTTTTTTTTTTTTTTTTCTTTTTCTTTTTCTTTTAATAAATATTCCTCACTTTAAAAGCAGCATTTCACTGTGTGCCTCCCAGAACTGGAAAAATTACCAGGAAACCAGAATGACTTGCAAAGCAGGGTCAGTCAGTGCCAGCCCCATGAACTGCCTCTCCCATTTATATCAAAGCCTGCAGGTTTTACAAAAGCCATCTTTACTGAGCTGCTAATTCAACCTTCAGCGTGTGATCTCTTGGGTATATTGATAATCCATACTCTCCTCTTTGTTGTTTTATAGAAGTAAAACATTCAAAATCCTTTTCCATGTCAGTCTCAGCAAAGGAATCTTCATGTTCCTGGAAGATGGTTTTGCTTTCAGAGAGCAGGGCAGAATTGATGAGGTGCATGAGCAGCTATCAACACCCCAAGAAAGCTGTTAATAATTTTTGGCAGGCATCTCCATTAAACAGTTTCTATCTGGGATGGAGCACGGGCCAAGAAAGTCTGAATTTCACTGCTGATAAGTCAGTCTAGCCCGCAACACAGACTCAATTTTTGGTTCTCAAAAAGATAAAGGACTGTTCTCTGGGACTTTTTTTGGCAAGCTGTACTGGAAAGGTATTTTGGCAAGGATACAAGAGAAAATGCTCATTGAGTCTGAACATACCTGGAGATAAGCAGCATCCATCTCCCAGAGAAGTCTTTATTCATTACTATCAAAACATACTTGGCAAAAGTTCTCAGTTTACTTCAAAAGTAATGAGGGCTAGAACATATTTGAGATGAGGAATAAATTAGCTGAGACACAGAATTTTTTTCTCAATTTTAAGCACTTCATTATGAAGGCATATTTATCAACAGCTCTTCTGTTCCAGGTTCTGACTGCTGCTAAAACAGGCAGGGGGAAGACAAGAGACGGGAACTGCTTCCTTGTTCAAGTCAGGATTTTAGACAAAAAAATGGAGTTTACCCAGGAGATTTCTATGCTACAATGCATGAGATGGATATTAAAACAAAACAAAATAAATAATAGAGGCTTAACCTTCCCATTGTTTTATAGATGAGATGATCATTCCAAAGCCAAAGGTGAGGGGATTGGGTATGAGCAGCTTTTAGAAGGATCTTGTGCAGAAAGCAAATCCTTCCAATTGTAAATGGCTGGTGAAATCTAAATGTTTTAGTTTTAATTAGTGTTTTTTAACTAATTTGAAGCCCTTTTGTTGCAGCATATGTGCTGCTGTATTTTTAGTCTAAGCCAAAAGCAGCAATCCATTTCATACCCCTGAGAAGGGATGGGGCCTCTCCAGCAGTGCTGCTGGAGAGGCCAGAGGGGGAAAACAGACACAGGAAAGAACCAAATTAACAAATCTGCAAAAAGAAGGAGAATCCACCTCCTCAATTCTAACTTTGTGCTCTCTGCCCTCTGATACATTCATTTTCAGGGCTATATTTCTTGGAATTAGTCTTCTTTTCTGAATAAAAAATTGCTTCACTGATGAAATTGCTTCACATTCCATGAAAAATACTAAAAATTCACAGTCTCCTTCATTTTCAGAAGCCTACATTTCAAAATGTGATCTCAGCAAGGAAGGGATGGTTGTATTCCTCTCCTGATAACTAGAAGAAAGTATACAGCTCCATTTGGAAGTGACCTGAGGAAATAAGAGCCAGATTCCTGTGTCAGGGCAGAGATGGAGCAATTCTGCCTCCCTGGTGTGGCTTTGTTGGTCTGACTCCTGGAGCAGCTCACATTCCATGAGTCCCAGTAAGGGACCTTTATTAAAGGACCTCACTGTCCTTCACCACCTCAGTCCTTTTAGAGAGAGATTGGCTGAATCTGTCCATTAGTTCAACTGCATTCAGCACCGCGATTTCATTTTTGAGATTTTTGTCAACACATCCCATCTCATTCCTGGAGAATACAGGTTGTTGTTGTGGTGTCTTTGCAAAGAGCATCTCACAGAGTTGGCAAAGGATTTAAATCTCTTATCTTGTTTTAAACTCTAACTTTGATGCTTCAAGGGAAAGTTTTAAAAGAATATTTAATTATAACTATTTCAGAAAACCTGATGAAAATGAAATATAAAAGATAAGGGCTTTTTGCATTTGCCAAAGAAAATGTCCAGTTAAGATGAAGAAAAGTGCTTCCCTTTGTACATTTGATAATAAAATAACCTTTCCCTCTTTCATTAGCAAACCTCGGCAGGGTACTTTTTCTTAACACTTTTTAACTTTAAATTTTTTATGAAAAGGATTTTATAAATGTCATGGACAGCTCGGACCAGCTGACAGCAGGAATAATGAGGGATGGGTGCTCTACAGAAGCTGCTGCATTCTGCACTGCTGCTGCATCTTTGGGATGACCTGTGGCACCTCTGCTACGGAGTCCTGGCTCTCCAAAATACAAGACAACAAAAGAAAGTGTTATTTTCAATTTAAAATCTCTCTTCAGAGCACTGACCAGTACAAATACAAATACAGAAAGGCTGGCTGGTGACCTAGGGATGTGCTGAGGAGCTAATCTGTCACCAGCAGAGATGAGCAAAGCAATCAGAGGACCACGAGCAAAAAAATTCCACCCTCTGCTCTGTCCACAGCTGCAGAGACAGCAGCAGCTGTCCTTAATAGAATCAGACTGCAGGGAGAGATCACCATTTGTTTCTTGGTGTTAGTGTCTCCTTCAACAAAAATAAACAGTAATAACACAGGCAGCAGCTTTGCTGCTGGAAAGTGCACGGGATCTCAAGGGGATTTGGGAATTAGGATGTCTTTAGGTCTTCCTAAAACATAGTGGCTCTTGAAATCTCAACAGTTTTTCAATACATGAGATCTCAAAAGAGAGGCAGAGAAATTCTTTCCAGACATCCTGTAAAAGCCCCTTGCACAAATAGAAACACTTAGGCTGGGAATTAAGAAGCAGCTGTCCTTGTTGTTTTGCTTTTTAAATCATTAATTTGACTGTTGTCACGATGCATCAACAGTGTTGAGTGACCCTCAGATATTCAGTGGCTGCTGCTGCAATCAAAGAATAAAATGACACAGAGACAACATAGGAAGTAATACAATTTGAAATTTTAGAAAGCCTTATTACATTTTAACAGAATATATCAATTCTGGGCCATCTCTGGAAAACATCCTAAGAAATTCCAATAAACACCAAGAATTACCAAGCAGATTAGAGGCATTCAGAGAGTATTGAAGGGTCCTGGGGTGAGGAGCTGGGCGAGGGTGTTGGGTCTCCCTCTTGCAGCACAGACCAGCTCAGAGATGGCAGTGCAGAGGAAACACTTTCACAGCATTGCCAGTCTGGAGGAGTGCCCTCCCTAAGGAAGAAATGTCATACAGATTCATGGACTGCACCTGATTCACCGCTGATAAATCAGATTTTCGCCTGAAAAGCAAAGGAGGAAGCCAAATGCAGAGCCCTGTGGGCTGGTACACAGATGCCCAAAGAAAGTTTCATCAGGAAAATGCCTCCCTAATGCCCAAAGGGGAGCAAAGCAAACTCTGAGAGTGTAGTCAGAGCAGCCAGGGAGTGAAAGTGGCTTGGCTTTTTCCATTGACAGCAGCTCAACTTAAAACTGTTCTACATTTATTACCCTTGCCATCACTTCTAATAACACAACAGGATCTCGGTATTGACAATTTCCCTTTCGTGCCAGCAGAATATTCTTCACAAAATGATTGGTAAACACGTTCAAAAGGAGTCCAGAGCCATGCAGATGCATTTGATGTGGGTATCTGAGTTATTTTGCCATCGCTGGAGAACAAGCAGTACTACAGCTCTGGCTGTTTGATCACTGCACCGGCTACCACGGAGTGTAATTGATAAATGTCAGATCTGCTTTGTACATCAAGAGTTTTTACTGTGAAACATTGCTCTTTGAGCTCAGGACAAGAGTTAATTAAAAAGTTGGTACCAAAGATAACATCCTCAGCAGGGAGCATCTATTGATCTCTCCAGCAGCATAAGAGACAGACTGATATGAGATTATAAAACGTGCACATGGAACGAGGCTGATTTCCACAACTTTTCCTTATCTTATAAGCTCAAGACTGGATACTGCAAAATATAAAAGTATTAAAAATATTAAAAGTATAGAAAAGGGCAAATTATCAAGAAATAAACACAAAAAAACCCAAAAAACAAAAATCAAGCCAATACTACTGTTTCTCCAAGTTATAAAGTCCTTTTTCAAATTCTATATGAAATTCCCATTTTCTTTAACATGTTCATCTTCCCCTTTTCCTCCTACAGCTTTTAATTTCAGTTAAAGATTGGAAATTTATTAAAGGCTTTCACTGCACTGTGAGGCCTTATGCTTCTCCCCACAGTTAATGCTTGGACACCTGATGCACCCCTGCATACCTGAGCTTTGCTTTATTTCCTGTCCTACTCTACTGCTTAGGACCTGGAAAAGACAAGAAGAAATAATATCAAATTCTTCTCTAGACTGCACTGTTTTATTTTCAGGAGCAATTTCTTGGCATTCTTCTAATCATTAATATTTTTTCTTTTAAACTCAGTGTATGGATTGCTCCCCCACCAGCTATATTATTGGATTTGGGAACTGACAATTGTGTAAAAGATTCTCTTTTTTTGCAGTTTTTAAAAACAAAAATTAGATGTTGGTTTCACTGTCTCTGTGATTTAAAGTTTGAAAGAGCTGCTGCACTGCTCCAGTGGGGCTTTCAAAAGAACAGGTCTCATGATTAAGATTGATCTCTCCATTTTTTAATGGTTTTATGGTCCTGCAGGTGGTTCTGTACAGGAGAGCTGCTCTTTCTTGGGGCTCTTGCTGACCTTGCTGCTTTTCTGCTTCATTCAGGACTATGCAGGGCTCCAGGCCAGCACAGCCCATCCCTCCACAGCCTGGGCTGCCTGTCTGAGCTCTCCTCTCCCTCTGTGTGGACACAGGCTCAGCTCAAAGCCCAGGGCTCTGCTCCACTCAGCAGCCCAAGGCTCAAACCAACCCCAAGCACATTTCCCTTTGGAACACCCTCAGTCACTCACTGCCCACGGATTCCAAGCCCTCAGGATCTTCAGGAGAGCTGAGCCTGAGAGCAGCCTTAGCCCTGAGCTCTCAGCTATTTCCCAGTTTCATCCCACAGAGATTCCCCAGCTCCAAACCACTCGTGCCAAGAGCTCGTCTGGAACACAGTTATTAGGGCTGGCAATTAAGGCTGGCAAAGGAAGGGCATTTTCTTGCATTTACAGAGAGTTACAACAAATTCTTTTACTTTCTGGGTCAAGGAAATGGCATCTGAAGTAACTTCAGTGATGTGGATCTGGATTCAAGATCAATCCCTGTCCAGGGTGAGCAGATTCTGCTTTCTGTTACAGTTCCCTCCTTCTCTCAGTTTACAGAACTGCTGGTGCCTTGCCATGAACTGCGTGAGACCTGCCATTTGTGCCATGGTGCTTTCTTCCATTTGTGAGGCCTGGCCCCTCTTGGCATGCCCAGGGAGGTGCTCTCTTCTCTCCCCTACTCCAAAAGTACTGCCAAACCCTGCCTTTTTTACAGCAAACTGCAATTATTTCACATGGCAGCATCCTGCAGCAGCATTGTTGCAGCTTAGGACTTATATTAATCTAAATTAAATTACCTCCTGAGCCTTCCAGCTGGAAATCCCTTTCTGTCAAGGACTTCCTATTGGAATTATGGTGTGATTCAGAAGAAAAAGCAACCCAGATCCCAGAGCATTAATCTTGTTGGGTGCATCAAGGCCACATCAGAACGGGGAAGAAGTGATCAGCCCTGAGCGTGGCTGGGGGATAAAGCACACACAAAAACACACAAATTGGTCTTTCCTGGAACTCAGTCTGCATATTCATGGGATCAGGGTGAAAGGCATCAGCATATTCTAGGATCAAGACTGTTACCCAAGCTGACTTGACTCTTTTTTCATGAGTTAATTCAAACTGAATAAAACTCAAAGACAGATACACAAAGAAAAGGAGATGGCCAGCTCGCTGCATCAAAAATAAGCAGAGAAGCCCATTTTTAGAACATCCCAAATATTGAGAGGACTCTGCTGCTGTTCAGGTAGGGTGAAGGAAATCCTGCAAGGGATGTGAAGAGACAAGCTGGCTGAGCTAAAGGGCTGCTTGGAGAGCAGCAAAGGACCACAGAGACTTTTGGTTGTTGTTGTTGGTCTGATTGTGCCCTGAAAACTCAACTGTCTTTTTTTACAGAACATGCAGACACATTATGCTAAAAGACAAAATCAGAATTGGTCTCACTGTTTTCTGTTTTCTCCTGTTATTACTGTAAATGGTGCTGAAGTGATTTCAAAGGATTCCCACTCTGATTGCAGGTTAGGTCAGCGTTCTGGCCTTTGCTACATGTTTTTGGTGTCCTCACAGGCAAGAGACATTTTCAGGGCTGAATCTCTCCCCAAAAGTCCCTCAAAATGCAATCTTTGTGGAGTGTGTTTGTCCCCCTGTCAATGCTCTCAATTAGCAACCATAAATAATTCCATTTTTATTATCTTCCTCGTGCATTTTTGAATTCCCTAAGGCTCTGGTTTGAGTTCTAAGATTTTGTGTATTTACATGCATCCCAGGGGTGTTATTTTCCAACAACCTTGCTTCAGTTTTCATTGTTATGCAGATGATGTGAAAAAACAGGTTTTGGCATTTTCTCTGTTCACTCAAAAATTATCTGGGCTCACAATTTTCTTTAAAGTTCTGCCATCCATCTCCTTTTCTATTTTTTTTCCCTCCCCTTAAACACTGATATAACTAAACCCACTTTTCTTCAATTCACAGTCTTTTTCCTCCTCTCCTCTCCTATTTATATTTCTCATGAATTAATATAAATTTAAAGAACACCTTCACCTGAGAACATTGGATTTTCTGGTTCCAGTTCACCTCTTAAGTGACCAGATAAAATACCCTGTATTGCACCCTCTCAGCAACAAACTTAAATAACCTTCTGACACGATTTTGAAGATGTTGTTGCTGTCATGCCTTTGCAAGATATCAAATTAAAGTGATTACTTTTACTCCCAAGACCTGGGGGCAGAGCAGCCCCATGGCCCATTTTAGGCAACCATTGATCCCAGTTCAGGGAATGCCACCAAAAATTCCATCCCTTGCTTTGAGGAACGGCTGACAAGACAGGTGAAGAGGTCATGAAAAGAGATCATTTCTATTTCTCACAGAAATAAATCCTGGTTAATGATTTACCCCCTCATTAAAGGTGTGATCCAGCTCTGGAGAGATCTCAAAAGGAGATATCTCAGTTCTCAAATCTCACTGTTTATATAACCAGCCTTGCCAGCAAAAGGACCCCAAGCCCCCAGAAGCAGGCAGGACTTTGAGGGGTAAAGCAGCAACTCCCACACCTGCTGGGAAGCTGCAAACTCCTTTTTCACCTGCTGAAAGCTTAGAGAATTATCCACAGGGATTAAAAGGTGGGGTTTTTTTTTCAAGACTGGTTTAACTTTACAACCTTGGCAAGGTATTTTGGATGCAGACATATTGTTACTGCTAAATCGTATTTAACTTGTCTCACAAAGGAATTGCAATGATTGCCACCCAGAGAATGACAACACTTTTCTCATTCCCTCTCTCTATTGTAATTTTTTTTTTTTTAAATCTTTCTATCACTCAGTAATGTACTAATGATAAAAGAAAAAACCATAATTTTTAAAAAGTAGAGGTGCCTATTCTGAGCTGTGGGTGGATTTGAAAAGTACACATAAAATAATAATACCCAAATGCCCATCTGTTATGGCAAAATTCTGTACCAGGAACTATTACAAGGGATATTCAGGGATGCAATAATGTTTTAAACACCAGGATATACCATAAAGTGTTTCAGAGAAATTTAATCCAGCTATAATACACAACTAGATAAAAAAAGCTAATTGTGCATCTATAATCAATAATGTGATGTGTGCCAGTTTTATAGGATATATAAAATCTTTATGCTTTCTTCCAAAGTCTCACTTTAGAAAAAAACCCAAACCACTCTTTTTTAAGCTTACCAAAGTGGTCATTAAACATCCTCAACTTAGAAAGATGCTGTATTTTATATAACATAAAGAAAATACTGAATTACTCCATTCCTCAGAACTTTCCCCCCACATAATTTGATCCAACATTATTATAAAATGTTTGTTTGCAATTGAAATTACCACAACAAACCAAGAATTTGCCAAGTCTGACAGAAATGCACGAGCATTTTTCATTTCCCCCTCTGCTTCCTTCTCTCCAGGACCCCACTCCTGCCTCACAATTCCCTGGGAAATCAGGGATCCTATGAGGATGTTGCTCTGAGAGGGAAGATTAAAGAAAATCTGCCTTGATATACAGGACAGGAGACCCAGTGGGCTCCTTTTATCTCAAACCATTGGATAATTTCATGATCCTCCCAAGAAACCCAAATCCAAGACATCACTGAGCAGCCGGGATGCTCACCTGGGCACCTGCTGGCCCCAGCTGGCCCCAGCCATGCATGTGCCTAAGGTGGGACTGATCATGGCTTAGCAATGGCCCTGAGTGAGGAAAAGCCCCACATTTCCAGTGATCTGGGAACAGGACTCGGGGGGTTCAGGGATCAGGGCAGCTTGTGTCAACTCTCTTTGATTTCTGCAGCTAACAGCTCGTGCCATGTGCCTGCTGGACCAGAGAGCCTTGCACACAAAAAGGCAAAGAGCACCAGACCACCACAAAGCCTGCTGCAAAGAGAGCTGATCTGCTCAAAACCTGGGACACCAGCAGTAATAATACTTAGCAATAATGAAAATATTAATAATAATAATGATGATAATAATAAGATAAATATCTATGGATATGTTAGCAGTGGCTGTCAATAAAGAAACTTTAATTCCTTTTGGTATCAGCCTGCTGAAAAATAGGTTGGATAGAAGTGACCCTTACAAGGGGCAAAGAAAGGAGAGCACAGCATCATTTCAAACTGGACACAACCACCTCTCTGAACTGGAGGGAGAAAAAAGACAGGACTCTAATTAGAGACTCTGCTTTGGTGGTAAGGACAGCTAAGCATGGAACAGATGGGCTCTGCAATCCCTGGATCTCCATCTCGGGCTGGAGAGCTGACAGGCAAACATCCAGGCTCCTGATTTCAGCAAACCCAGAGCACTTTGGCCAAGGCCAACTCTGAGCTGCCACCAAAAGCCTGGGCATGGGTTAGGGACTGCAAGGACTCTGGGTTGTTCCCAGCTGGGAGCACCAGTCAGGCAATCCTGCTCCCAGACCGAGAGTTTGCTAAGCCAGGAAGAACCATTTCATCTCAGGGCCAGACCACAGAGCCTGGATTATTTCAGTTATTCACACAAATGCAGTTTCTAAAGCCCTCCACAGCCTGCTTTTCCAACAGTTTGGGGCATGGTTAATGCTCTTTACCAAGATGCAGCCATAAAGCAACATTATGAAGAAACCCATTACATGAATTTTGAGAAGATATTATTCAGCTGCTCAAAAGAGCAGAAACTTTTAGAGGCAATTAGGAGAGGCTTCATTCTGTTCCTCATCCCTGTCTGATTCCTTGGGCTGTGAAAGGACAACACTTGGCAAGAGGTTCAGCCAAGAAGGAAGATCTGAAGAGGAGTCAAAAGGAACAAGACAAAATTGTTTGGGCTTGAAAAGAGTTAATATTATGAAGTAGGATTTATTTATAAAAATACCTCGATTTCTCCAGAATTTCTTCCTTCCTCCCTAAATTATTCAACCAAAGTTCCTGTTGTTGCTGTTTGCTCAGAGTCAAAATACATTACACAATTTCCTTCTGCATATGTTGAGGTTTTGTAAATATATGAGTAAATATACTTCTAAATGGAAAGTATTAACAACAGACAAAACCCACATCTAATACGGACAGTACAGTATGAGACTAAAATTGTAAATTAAATAATGGGAGCTGTAGAACACAGAATGTAACACAGGGTGTTTAAAATAGGGATGTTTATTCTTTAATTATTTGTTCATTGTGCCTCCAAATATGGACAAATTATGCCATCAAACCTAATATAAAAAACTCTCATTAGTTTGAGAAGTTTAGTTCGAAACAAAGACAAAAAAAACATTTACACTTTCCTTTGGGGGGAGTATAACATCACTGAAGCTGTGTCACAGTGGCTTTTGCTCCTACCATCCTCAGTGACTGGCTGCAGGAAGGGCAGCTGGAAGGAAATCTCCTGGTTCTGCTCAGCTGGGCCAGGCTGTCATGTCATGGCAGAGTAATTCTGAGTGATCCATGAGCAGATCTCCTGCTGTGGTGAAGAGCAGCGTGGCAGTGATGAATTCTCAGTCCATTCTGAGCTGAACCCTTTAAAGGCTCAGAGAGGAATGGGCTGTGTCTGCCCGAGTGTCCTGGGGCTCCTGAGGCTCCTGCCCTGAGGTACAAACCAGGTTTCAGCGCAGTGTGAGGATAAGAAGGCACCAAGAACAAGGGCAGCTGTCAGAAAAGCAGCCTCAGGCAAACGTCCTGCAGTGAGAAAGATGCCAGGAACCCAAAACGTTATCCCTTGGTTAGTACAGAGAAATGCAAAATTTCCCATTAAACCACAGTTAGAAACACTGGTTTTGTTTCTGGCTTTTTCCTGGAAGGAAATTGCACAATTTGTCCCCTTTGTTTGGGACAATAATCAATCCAGTGTGAGTGTGCCCAGTACAAAGCACATTCTAATTTAAGTTCCCAAATACCCTGGCAAGCCAGCCTCCAGTGGTGGCCCTGATCGTGGGGCTGAGCTTCTCCAGAGGGTTGTGAATCCTGGAATCCCTCTCAGCCATCCCTGCACAGACAGATGTTTAACAAGAGCACTCAGTGACCCCTTGAGCAAAGATTGGTGATGCCCAGTTTCCATCCGAGGGGAACCAAAGCTGGGAGGGGAACAAAGGCTGGCCATGCAGTTTCCTTGTAATAAATCCAATATTTACTGCAATGAG
This sequence comes from Sitta carolinensis, assembly GCA_032173965.1. NCBI lineage: Eukaryota > Metazoa > Chordata > Aves > Passeriformes > Sittidae > Sitta > Sitta carolinensis. Next base: position 2,965,133 of record CM063286.1, on the reverse strand, counting down.
TACCTGACAGGCAAACTTCTCTGCTTTCAGCTAGAGCATGGATCATGTGCTGCAATCCAGCCAGAAACCTGCACATTCCTTGTCTTGGAATCACACTCAATACTGACAGCTGGAATGTGACATTCCTCAGGAGATTATTTCCTTTCATATATAACCTCACTTAGTTAACACCTATAATATCTCCATCTTGAGTTGAGGTTATTAAGAAAAATAAAGTGGTAAATAAATGTTATACTCTACAATAGTGCTTGAGAGCACCACGGCCTCCAGATATTCTTGATATTGCTTGTGTATTATAAAAGAAAAAGCTATCTAGGCTTAACAAGAGGAAGATGTCTTACAGATTTTTTGATGTATTTCCACCTATTCAAACACTCTGAGTTCACAGAGTTAGCCAGAAGCAGCATGGCAAAGAGCATTAGAGAGGATATTTATTTTTTTCTTTCAAGATCACAAAAAGGGACAATGTTCCATTATCAACATATTGCTAAGTCTGCATTACCAAATGCACGAGGACATCAAATATTTCTCCTCTATGGGATTATCTGTATTTTCTTTATAGACAAATCCCTACTGTATCAAGTTTCGTGCTCTCCAGCAGGCTGCAGTTCACCTTTCACACAAACATAGCAAGATATATTTAATCTTCTTGTTCTCCTCAGAATCAAGCAACAGTACAAATCTTTACACGCTGCATTGTTTAAGCTGTAACCAAATAATGACTAATTTTTTTTTTTTGCTCCTGCTAATATAACACATTATTTTATTTCCATTCACTTCATTAAATTCTTTGGGGTTGTTATATATCAGTTTGAGATTCTGGCCGGCACAATGTGAAGGATTCTTCATAATGCAGGACACAAACTGATCTAGTGTCAGCTGGAGCTGCTGGATCTGAGCAAGGCTTTGTTCTCCAAAAAAAGTCCTCAGTAACAGTCTCAGGCTCCACACTTCAGACGTGTGCAGCCAACACAGTCCTTGGGGAGAGCAGTTAAACCACGGGAAACAAAAGGTCTGATGTATTATTTATGAACGACAGCAAACACAAAGGACAGCACTAAATTCTTGTCACCTGCAAATGGACTTGATGACTGCCCTGGCTAATCTAAGAGAGAAGGACAGAGAAAAGTATTTCTCACTTCAAACTTGTGAATTCAGGCTGCAAAACCGGAGCCAGGCACTCGGAGAGGTCCTGCACAGCTCCTTGCTCCCACCCAAGCTCCTGACCCCTCACGCCATCCCTGGCAGCAAACTGCTGCTAAAACTGAGCAGCCAAACCATGCTGCAATTCTGGAAATCAAACGGAACGACAATGCGACTAAATTCATTTGCTGTTGAGTGTCTCTTTTGAACAAGAGTTTGACAATAGCTTTTCAGAAAGAGAGAGCTGGAACACCACCCACCCATTTTGTAGTTTCTGCTGAAGGAAAACAGAGCAAAATAATAATAAAAAAAAAAAATTCCATCCAAACAAACGAAGCAAACAAAGAAACAGAAACTCCCGGCATAATTAAGAGAAGGGAAAATCCCAGTGTTCTCAAATCACAGGTTGCCTTTGCAGGAGATTTGATGGGCTGGTTTTGATACCACTCACCTCATTATTGAGGTTTAATTACTGCCTTACTGCCCAGAGCCACAAACTGTGCCTTAGCCTAACCTAAACCCGAAAGCATTAGCTAAGAGAGCTTAAGCTGCATCCTAACCCTGCCTTTCCTCCACTACCTTCACAAGAGTATTCACGAGTAATTCCAAATACTCTTAGAAGCAAACTACACCTCCACAGAGACGTTTGTCTTTTGCCTGCCGTCATCTTTTTCTTTGCCCTCCCTCTCTCCCAGCAGGTTTTCCAGGCAGAAGCACATACTCGGGAAGTTTGTTTTCTAAGTCTAAATACTTAAAAACAAGAAACAAAAATTAAGTGTAAAATCCAGATGGCACAGATGTCAATGTCAGAATCACAATCCTTTCAATAGTTCTTCACTCAAGGTCTTTTTCCTACTCTTTTTCATATCTTTCCATGAATTAATGCAATGTCACGTTGCAGTGCTTCGTCTCAAAAGATTGTCCTTCCATTCAAAGGATAATGTGCAAAACTTCCAAAGGACTGGAGGAAAAACTGGGATTTTTTTGGCATCCCCCAGATCCCTGACACTGCAGTGAGGTGACACTGAGACCCTGGTAAAGGTTACACCATGGGCAACACCAGGGGATGGCTCCAGCTGCAAGTACAGAAAGACTTTCAGCTTTTTTTTTATTTCTTTATTAATCTAAAATCTGATACAGGGAGCTTGTGCTTTTTGGCAGTTTATGGGCTTTCACCTCGACATCAGATCATAGAATATCAAAAGCCAAATGCCACCATTATTTTTGTCATACTAAATTAAGATTTTGGATTAATCAAGAAGTGGATAAAAGTGGTATGAATGTTCAGTTTCCTACCAGCTGAATGTTGCTGCTTTCAGGTAGAACTCTACGTTTTTAGGGAAATACTGAACGTTTTAAAACCCCACATTTTTTTAAAACACTGTTCCCTTTAAATGTGTCTTCATTCTAGGTTTTCTGCTGGTAATACACACCTCTCATTTCAATCTATTAATTTATATTTACTACAATTTCTATTCCTATACAGTTTTTCATAGCACATCACTTTCTTGCCATTACGACAGAATTTAATAGCAGTTTTTATTAACTTGTTTATGATAGTGTTCATTAAAGATTTAAATGGGCATTCTAAAATTACAATATAATGTACAGAAAACTTTGAAACAATTATAGCACTCACCAAAAAATTACCATCAACTCTGCTCTTTATATAAAAACAATTCTTTAAAGAAATAATGCACAGATCATTAACGAACTGCCTGTGTCATGTCTTAATAAAAGTTAACTTAAACTGATAAATTGAAAGAAAATCACTTCAGCACTTCTCTGATAATATGAATTTGCAGCACAGCCACACTCAAATATCTTTCTACTCAAGTTAAATGTTCATCATGTCCCTCACTTCAAATGAAAATAGGACTCTCTGAGCCCTAGAAGGTTTTACTTAAAATAAACAGTTTGATACTGAAGTGCCTGGAACAATCCTCATTAAAGGGCTCCTTGTGTCATTCTCAGGGCTCGACGCCCTCAGCTGAGCTGCTGCTCCCCACACAGCCCTGAGCAGACAAAAAGTGATGGGAATCGACGTGGAGCAGCAAAAAATCACCCCCATAAATTCCCCTACAATCTGTGACAGCATCTCTGCATTCATTGTGGGAATATTCCCAACAAGAGAAGCAGGCTAATGCTATGTCTACAGACCAGACACAAAAATAATGAATAATTGCAAGGGGTGTGCCAGTGGCCATCTTCAGGGAGGGAGAGGAGGGAAAAAGGGCTACACCATCTAAGTTCTCTCATTAATGTGTCTGCCTTTTTATTTTCCAGGGGTTATCTCCTGAACTTTCCTTAGAAAACCCACAGGCTACACCCTGACACTGATTTACAAGCAGAAGTCTCCAGTGGAAGCAAAGAGGAACTTGGTTTATAAATGTATGGTTGAATACTGTCAAAAATGCAGAAAAAAAACCACAACCTTCTGAATTTCCTAAAAACACTGGACAATCTTATCCAGACTTCTGCAGCAGGAAATGTGCCCAGCACATTAAAGGACAGTGGAGAGCTCTCTAAACCTTTTTCTCACACGTTTGTGATACCTCCAGCAAAGCGATTTCTTGAGTTTGATTGACTCCAGTTTTATCCATTCCCCACAAAGCTGCCCACGGATGAGCTGTCCTTGCAGCCAGAGGGCTGAGGACACTCCCAGCCACCCCACAGGGTCCCTCTCCTGTTTGTTCAGTTCCAAAACTCAGAGCAGGAGGGCAGTGGAAGGGTCAGAGCCAGCAGAGACACTGCACAGCTTCAGGTGGGGCTGGATCTTCCACAGCCAGGAGAAACAGGACAGGGAGGGAGTCAAAAACCCCACTGAGAGGGGGCTGCAAACACCCAAAGGGCAAAACCCTGCTGGGTGGATGCCAGCTGAAAAAATGCAGCTGAAATCCTCTTGATTGCACTGTAGAGTCCTGTAGGAAAAAATAAGTAATTGAGGAATTCCTGTAAAATCAAATAATTCATTCTTACACAGTTTAATAAATAAACTGTCCTGTCAGCCAGCATTTACATTATGTCTTAGCTGCTAATCCAATCAATCAATCAATAAAAAATTCTTTAAACTTGACAAAATGCTTTTTAAAAAGCATACACATGCACATAAAAAAAAATAAATAAAAATCAAACCCAAGTTTTAACTGGAATTAAGTCAGGTTTTGAACAGCAAGTAACCTTTGAGGTTTTGCATTTTGTAAGATCCAGAAGAAAGGCAAACAGAAAAGAGAATCTGGAAACAAGAGGCTTGGCATCCACTGAATGCCCTGTGCTGAATTCTGTGCATTACAGCACCTTGCTGTGCTCCATAAGGAATAAAAAAGTAATTTCGGCTTCCTGTGGGACCACTGCACCCCGGGGGTGCACTGCAAATCCTGGGGAAGCAAGGGCAGAGCATCCATCACACCTGCTCCTTACCCACACCTTCCAGCCTCAAACTTCCTCCAGACACTGAAAATAGAGAGAAATCTGGGGAGAGGAGGAAGAGGCACAAAAAGGGCAGAAAGAAACAGCCTTCAATATTCTATAGTGAGGAAAAAGCAACTATATAATCAAAAGGCTGACTTATCAGTATAGAGGTTTTTAATAGAAAAATATCAAGGGGAGCACACCATATGGATCAAAGTGCTCTCCACATATGTTACTTTTTTTCATTTGAAAAGTAACATATGTGAGGAGATGCAGAAGAAGTCCTTTCTGAAGATCTCATCTGGCTTATTTTTAATTGGAATTATATTAGATTTTCTGTCTAACTTAATAGCAAATGACAGTTGTTGCTTCACTAAGTATTCCTGTCAGCTATAGATTGATAGATTTGGATTCTGTTTTCTTGAATATGAAAGCTGGACTCAGGAGTAGCTAAAATAACTGCAAAGAAAGGAGACTGAAGAGTATGATACACGTGGAAGCCATGGAATGTTCTGTATTTACATAATTATAATTTTACTGGGCGGGCCTTTAGATTCAAAGGACTTGGGGACTTCAGCAAGGCCATGAGATGCATAGCCAAAGATGCACACTTAGAAAGCTGCACATCAAAAGCACAGTAGCTTTTGGATATTTTTGTGAATGCTCTGAGTTGACTGAAAGTTTACTGCTAATGAATCTCCCAGCCCTGCAATCAGTGTCCCTTTGTCACTGGAAGCTTCACCTACACATCAGCTTCTGGCTTTGCTTTCACTCACACGTGCAGAAAAGGTTTATTCTCATTAATGACAAGGTGGTGATCAGTCAGAGCTTGGGCTCAATGACCCCAGAGGCCTTTTCTGACCTAAATGATTCTGGGATAAGCCAAGTTTTCATTTAGGAGTGAACAATCCAGTAGGTTCTGCAAAAAGAGAACTCTCCAGATCAAATTATACCCAAGATTTGACTGCTGTTACTAATGAGCCTAGAAGAGCTCTGTGTCAGTAAGGCTTGTCCATCTCAAGATATCAGGAGGATGATTAAAAGATGTGGGGGCTTATGAGAAAGTTTCAAAGATATCACTCAGGTGGGTAGCTGCAAAAATCCAATTTAACCCGCAGGATTAAAACACAGGATTCGTGTTTAAACAAAACAACAACCATCAGCATCATATATGGCACTTGAGAAAGATCCTAAGTCAGGGGCTGAGCTGAACCCTTAACTAGGCTGAGAGTGATGCCAAGGCACAGCACAACCAGGGGCTGGTTTCTCTGAGTCAGGGTCTGGGCCAGCTCAGTTCCATTAATGTTTTACTCCATTATCTGAGAGCTGACATCTTTTCAGTAATTACTGCAGATGATACCACCTCTAGTGTAATTAAAGAACGATTATTTAGAGCAAAGTGAGCCAAGATCATCCCTATCCTCTGTTTAGGCCAAAGCCAAAGAAGGCCTTGTCAAATAAAATGGATGTTTTGCATTAGGGAGCAAAAAAAGGGTGATGTAAAGAGTCAAGTAATTTGATGGGCAACGCTGCAGTGGAATTAATTCAATATGTTCAATAGGGCCAGTTCCATGTGCAGTAATGCTGGACAGATGGGGATGATGGCTCTGCACTCCCCCTGCCTTTGCATTAGTGATTCAGGACTTACAAAGCAAACCTCAGACAGTGCCTGGCCGCCTGCCCGGCCACAGAAAGACTGGGAGCAAAACACATTAAATGCTCCTGCAAATCTACATCCTCTGCAACCCTTCCACAACGAGCCTCTGTCAAAATGACCCCTTGGACAGCAACCAGGAAAATAATCAGCATCGTAACACCAGCCCATAAACTTGTGGGATTAACGGATAAATAATAACGAACGAGGACTGAGAGGAACAATTCACTTTGTGTGAATACTAATGAGAGAGGGCTGGGTGCATCCTTTGGGTTTGACAGTTACTAGGTAGAGGGACTAATTGCAAGTCTTACTTCCAGCATAAATTGCATATTTTAAGGAACTGCTGAACAGAAGAATGGAGTTAATAAATGCATTCTCTCAGGCGCAGGAAGGTAAAAGATCACATCTGACCAACACATCCATTTCCTGATCCATCAGGGTCAGGGTTTGTACAGCAAAGGTCACCCTTGGTCAATTGGCAATAACAAGTTTTCCAATCATGGAAAGACAGGTATTCTAGATTTGTAGGGAAATAAGTTCAGCTCCTTGGACAGTGCAGCCGCCTTTTCAGGTGTTAAACATGGCTCCTGCAAATGCCATCCCCAAAATATGGGCAGGATCCCTTTGAAAACAAGCATGTCATTATTAACATTTAAAAAACAGATGTAAGAAGAAATAAAATATTATCTGGAGCCTGGATGTTGGTGGCCTTGCTAGGATAGTTGGATGTCCACTGAATTACTGGGCTTAAATAACTTGTGTTTAGAGCCTGCTTAATTCAGCTCTCTTTAATTTCAAGAGATAAACAACAGATGAGAAATACTGTTAACTTTTGACCACTTCATTTTTGAGTTTGTTACATTCCAGAATAGCTTACTATTTTTAGTGGATTAATTTTTGTCTTCTAGCCTCATGTGAGGAAAGACACTGTGAAAGACAGTGTGATATTAAACTATCAAAGCTGTCTCTCTCTTGTAGCAAAATATTGAAAAAGTGGGCTTTGCTTTGCAATTAAGATTCCTGAACTGAAGGTTGGGCTTCTGCTTTAGTTATGTGAAAAAAAAAAAAAAATTTAGAAGTTGAGGGGGAAAACTTAAAATTACTTAAAGAACTTGCAGATATCAAAGACAGAAGGCGATGCAGTGAAATGAAAAATTATTGACACCAAATAACAGTTCTGAATGGGAAGGGGGAGGGGGCTGATTATCTGCAGCTTTCCTGAGAGACATCCTCCTTTCACCAGCATGACAAGTGCCATCCCAGCTCTGAGAAAGCCCTGAGATTTGGGGCTGACAACCCATGGAAAGCTTTTCTGGATGGAAAATTGAGCAAGCACATCTGTCCAGAGAGGGACGTGCTGAGGAGCCCTGAGATGCACAGGGGAGCTCTCAGAGCTGGCCACAGCCTCAGAGCACAGCTGGACCACTGCCAGCAGTTCTCCTGGTCCCAGGACTCATGGAGCAGCTGCCCACGGGTAAATCCAGCCCTGAGCAGGGATGGGAGAGCAGCACAGCACTGAGAGGATGCTCCTCTCTCTCAGCCTGAGGAAGGAGCAGGACCAGTGCAGCCTCTCCCATCAGTTCCATCGCAGCTTTTTCATGATGACAATGAGAGGCAGCTTTTATCTGAAGTTTATTCTGCTTCATTTGCCTCAGGAATGGGCATCAGATCAAGCAAAAGCACAGGAGAGCCTCTGGACTACAGAACCCCACGAGGCAGGGCCTTTTATTGTGCCAATCCTACAAACAAGCACAGAACAGCTGAACTGAAGGCAACTGTGGACTGTATGCAGCAGCTAGGATCATTAATTTCTAAATTTGGCCTGGAACTCTGTGTGTTCTGTCTGGGAGATATTGTAGACCTTGAACGTGTCCTTCAAGCTGCATAACACAAAAATTGGGCCATATATTCTACCAAAAATCTGAGTTTAAACTGGGACAACCTAGAGACCGTCACCACTTGCAGTTTTGATTTATTTTTTTTTTTTTTTAATAGCTTTTCTCTATCACTGCTGCTTTCAGTGAGTAAACAAGAAAGCATGGAAGGCAAACGAGCCTCTCTGGATGAAGAGCAGACAGGAGTCAAAGCAAGCAGAGAAAAACAGGGAATTTTGTCTTACAGCCAAACATGGGAGATCTTTTGTAGGAGAATGTCTCAGAGCAGCCCTTGCAGCCATCCAGGATCCCACGAATGTGCTCCACTTAAGGCAGATCAAAGCCTGGTGTCAAAGTTCTCTGCATAATCCATGTACCCAGAGCAGCATCCTGAGAAACAACACCCAATGCTTGTTGCTCTTGCATTAATAGGATCTTTAGTGCACGATTTACATTTGTTTATTTAAAGCAGCATCATCTATCTGGTGTGTAACAGCACTCAGCAGGCAAGGAAAAAAAAAAGTCTGACCTCAGGAAAGGAATAAACAGTCACAAGATTTTAAGGAAATAATGCCTAGGTGACCCTGTGTGCTGTTCTGCACAGGGAATTAATTTGGAGATCATTACTAGTCTGATATCATTAAAGATAAGAATTACAGTACGGAAATGAAGCTGTGTCATTTCTGACACGTGTGTTCTTGTTCTCACATAAAGGTGTGTTTCAAATACAGAATCAAAAGGTAGACTTTAGGGAACTTAGAAGCTGGATGATTTTTGCCATTTTCATTCCCAAAATTGATGTGATAAAATTCAGCATATATTCTCTGTTTTAAGAGGAATGTCAAATTTAAGTGATGTTAAAATTGATAAAGTTAAAATGTTATGTTGTAATTATACATTAATTTGGAATTGTCAGAATCAAATGAAGCAAATTATTACAAAATTCTGTCCAACTCTTCCAATACCTATACTGAATTAACCAAAATCTCACACATATCCTTCAAAGCTCTCAAAATAGTCAAGTTCTCCAGCCCCAAATCTGCCAAAGGTACAAGGATCATACAGCTTCATCTGGAGGTATTCACTTTGCAATTATTTTTTCCTAGATGAAAGAAAGAAAAAAAATACCCCTGATATCCCCCATGATTATCATGGAAATGATTGCCACGAGCAATTCACTGGGGATAGTGCCAGAGTGGGATTTATAACAGAATTATCCTCGTTTCACACAGGGAGAGCCCCTGTGCATCAGGGACTCAGCGACCCAAGTCCTGCAGAAGACCCTGCAGCTGCAGACAGGTTGGTCATGGGTGTGTTAATGCAAAGACCCTTCAACATCTGCCCTCCCTGTTTCACTGAGACATGGGAAACATCTGCCTGCACATCTGCAGCCCAACAGGGGCCATCATGAGGGCAGTGCTGGGAGTTCTGAGAGCCTTTGTCCCGCTTTCTCCCCGTCCTACCTGCCTGCCACAGGTGACAAAGACCCCTCAGGGCATTCCAGCATATCCCGGCCTCTCCCTCTGGGGAGCTCTTTTGCTGTTTCTATTCAGTTCACTGATCAGTGGTACAAAATTGCAGAAACATCTCTTCTTAATAATCATGGCATGTTAATGTTCTGCTGTTTCAATGTCACCCGATTTCCAACTCCAAGTCGCACATCCCAGCTCAGCTGAATCCTGACCAAGGGTTTTGTAGGGATTCACACTGGAAATCTTGTTTACAGCTTACTCTTAAGGTTATGAAACCTTTAAAACAGAAGCATTTTAAATATGAGCCTTCAACAGCAATATCATCCACCACAAGCAAATTTCTGCTTTATGCAAAGTGAAAAGTCGATGTTACCTTAGGCTGTGCTTCTTATTTAAGTTCATATAGGGCTACACCCTAGAAGAAAGTTCCCTTTCTGAAATGTCAGAATAAGACTAGGATAAGGGGATGACTTATTTTCTGCCTGATCCCATCTGATTCTGAATTTAAATGAGCAAAACCTCAGGAGACTGGTATTTTTCCTAGAGAATCATATGGTGCTTCCAGTGAGGAAATATTTACAAGTGAAATGCAGTTGCAAAGGACTGATGGTAAATGTTAGTGTCACCAGAACTGCCTGGAATGGTTCAAACAGTTGTGCAAGTCTAAAATCATTATTCCTCTTTGATTCTCTTCACATTCCATAGGAGGAAGTTTACACAGGAAGCAACCAAAAAGGTGTTTTATTATAAAGCAACAAAAGTATAAACCTGGCTTGGAAAAACAATTTCAGTGTTTTAAAACCTAAATCAGAATCAACATGTCCATTGTCACTACCTCTTCCTTATACAGCTCACTGTTATATCTACAATCCACTGGGGTAAATAATATTTAATTAATACAAGGTATTTATAAGGAGCTGAATTGCTGTGGTGGTCAGATGCTTTTCAGAGGAAAATGAACCTGAGCTTATGTCAGAACAAGATTGCATTTTGCAACCACTTGGCATCACCAAGGAGCTTTCAGAGAGGAATGATATGCTGCCTCGTGTATTAGCAGCATAATTACCAGCTCAGCCTTAATTCCAGTCCATGTTTCTGTGTACGGGAGGAAGCTGGGGGCTCCCCGAGCCCCGGGATGAGGTTTTGCTGCTGTCCCCCCTGGCTGGGAGAGCCCCTGGCCCCAAGGCTGCAGCTCCCCAGGGGACTGCACGTGTCAGCAGAGGCCAAGCTGCTACCTGCCTTTGCTGGGGCACACGAGCTCGAAATGGCAATTTAATAAACTTACCGAGTGCTCCCCTGATTGCTCCCCGGCAGACATGGCACTGTGCCTGTGGACGGCTGCAGCATTCCCCCTCAGCCGGTAACCGACCCCACACTCGGCGGGTTCCTTAAACGCCAGCTGAAGGAAGCAATAGATTTCCATTTCAATGAAAAGCAAAATCTTTTAACTGCAAACCAGCTGCAGTGAGTGAGAAAGAGATGCAAAAGTTTTGTTTTTTTTTTTTTTTTTTTTTTTTTGTTTCCCATTGGAAACTCTCTGCTATCCACAACAGTGGTTTTATTCCTCCTCGATTTAAAATTCTATTATAGCAACCAACCATAAATATACTTTGCAAGAAGCTTCGGAGCAGCTTCAAATACATATTTTATTTTTTCCCCAGTTGTGCACCTCTTCCAACTATTAAATATTAAAATCTTACTTTGCCACTCAGGTCAGTTCAAGAAATCAAATAAACTCCATGGAAAGGATCCTGGTGTTTTTTCTAGTAAAGCAGAAGTCTAATATGAGAACTGAAAAGGAGGCAAGGGGTCAGGACCATAAAGATTTTATTTGAATAGTGTTTCAGTTTGTTTACTGACAGTTTATATATCAGCCTACAGCCATTTGAATGCACCTCTATATGTTGTGGAACTCTAAACAAACAGGCAAAAAAAAGGATCACAGCATATAGGTAGGAAAGGCACCATAATAACAAAATTTAGTGATACTAATGATAGACTGAACTTGAATATCAATATCTGATATCAATCAGGGACCGGCCCTGGGAAGGATTTGGTTATTTTCCACCAGCACACATGATAAACTCTTTATTCCAATATCCCCCACCTGGGCACAGGAGGTGGATCTGGACTCTTTGCTAAGAGGATCTACATTGGATCTACATCAAAAATGTGAAAATTTCCCTGTAGGACTTTCAAAAGCTAATGCTGTATCACTGAAAAAGGAACTTTCAATACTCAGTGTAAAATTCCACTCAGTTTATGCACAGTCAAACAGTGGCCAGTTATCACCACCTTGGAACATGGTTAAAGTTCTTTCTACCTGTCTTTATTCATTCTGAAATATGTTTTGTGATTAGTTACATGAGGGTAGCAGTGAAATTAAGGTTACTAAACAGAATTTTTGGGTTTGGCAGGTGGAGGGGGTGTGGTCATTTTCAAGGTTGTATTAACACCCTTTCAAACAGGCCCTCACAGTTCCCTCTGTGAGCTCCAATGCAAACACAAGCAGCATGACTTCCTTCTGGGATATATTTGCAGGACACAATCTGGATTGATATCAAACTTCAAAAAATAAATCAATGGAAAATCTTCAAAGGGCCCTGTCTCAGATATAATTAAAATTATGCTTCTTCAGAGCTTGAACTGCCTTCTGTATTTCACTAATATTCCAAATATCAGACTGTACATATGAGCTAATTGATAAGAACCTAGCTAAAGAGTCTCTCAATTTAATTATTTTTAAAATCAGAATTTGTTTTCAAGTGAAACAGGTTGACCAAGAAGCTGTGTCAAGGTATTTTCAACACTGCTATTTAGTAGCAAATGCCCAAATACACTGCTCTGAACAGATAAAAAAGGGCCACTCACAACTTCTGTCAAACTTTGACTTTTTAATCCAAATTTTAACCACTCCCAAATCAAAGCACTTCATTCCAATTCAATTTAGCATTAACCTCTCTTGACAAGCAGTCAGAGGGCCGTGTTAAGAGCTGTAATTTATTTGCTTTATCCTCCTGTTGCCAAGGGGCTCTTTGGCCTCTGCTGATGAACTGTGGGGCTGCTCTGAGCCCCGGGGGTCACCTCGACAACAACAGCACCAAAACCAGTGGGAACCCAGAAATTCAGCTGGGAACAAGGTTCAGACCAGAGGAGAAGTCGAAGGAAGATCGTGCCTTAACCCAAATATTAGGAGCCCATTAGAAAAGGTGTCAGCTCCCATTGGGCTCAGCCCCATAAGTACAGTGGAGCAGTGAAAGATGCATTCAGATTATCACCCCCCAAACTGCTGAGTGATCCAGAACCAAGGAAGTGTTCTGAGCAAAGAGTGAACTGCAAATAGTACTTGTTTAGTCAGAAGAGAAAAAAAAAAATATCTGATTGTATTCTAAACAAGTCTTAACAAAAGGAAAAAAAAAAAGTAGTCAAAAATACACAAATAATCTGAAAACCCATTAAAAACACCAAGAATTGAATCTGACTGAGGTATTCTTATTTTACTGTAAGTTACACATCTGTAAAGATCTTGTAGAAGTAAGAGAACAAGGAATAATTCTAAAATGTTCATAAATGGTATCTAATTATGGCAAATCTAACAACAACAACAAAGCCTAATTGAATGAGTGACACAGACAAATTTATCATCAGTGCACCAGGAATTCCATTAAACATCATGGCACAGACAAAACATAAACGAGTGCTTTCCCAAATAAAGGTGTTTCTCTCTGACTGCCTCACCTGTGATGATTGCCTGCCATTTCCAATTAACTTCAGCAGGGAAAGATCCTAAACTGAGCTTGTTAAAATGCTAAAAATAGCTGCAGGTACCTAAAACCCTGGCCAAGGGTAACTGCATTCACTCGTGTTCTCTTGGATTACAGATGGATTTTAGGGAGACATCCTGCACAAAAGATCCACATCTCAAAAAAACCTAATTCCAAACTGAATTATGGAATAGCTGATTTGCAATCCAGCAGATTATTAATTTTGAGGAAATATAATGTTCTGCATACTTTAAAGCAAAGCAGAGAAGGGATGAATTAAGTTGAATAAAGGCAACTAAGTGAAGAGTCTTCAACCACAGCTGTAGAATTGTCACCATTTGCTTAGCTGGACAACAACCACCCAATCTGCCCTCTGGAAAATGTCTCAGATCCAGTGGGATAATCGAGATTTGGCATTAGGTCAGGCCCTGAAACCAAAGCAGTCTGGAGAGCTCAGGAAGGTGCCCACATTATGTAATATTTCCTTTGAGACAGCCAAATGAAGGCACACCTCCAGGGGTCCCAGGAATGATGATTATACCGCAGCAGAGACTGTGCTGCCAAGCCAGGGCTCTTGACAAAGCCCCTGCAATTCCAAGGAATAACATTCCAGGGGGGATCAGCCACGATGGGAGATTCCAACAAATTCAAGAGGTCTGATACTCACAAATAACAGGCAAAACCAAAAGGAAACAAGCAAAGCTTGTTTGAGCAGCCATTAAAGCAAAACTTAAACACAAGAGGGTACAGATGTATTCCATGAAAATGGCTAAATGTCAGGACAATATGCAGAGGAGGACACAGCTCACCACGCTTTATTTATCAAAAAGCTTAAGGTCAAGCCTTTGAGATCAGCTCTTGCTCTGGAGATGAAAAATCTGGCAATTGGCTCAGTCTACCAGACAGAAATATGAGATTAAATGGCTGGAAGATAAATTAAAAACAGTCAAAGAGAAGGTTCAATTTTGTAACAGTGCCAGCATAGGGGCAAACAGAAGATTTTTCAACACTAATCATCTTAAAGATGCGTTGGTATTTTTTTTTTGGGTTTTTTTTTTCCTCTAAGATCTGCACCAATACAAACAAAAATTAATTCATGAAGTCAGACTGGCTGACAACAATACTCCCTTCTGGCTGCATAATCTATTACCTAGCTGCTCACAGCCATCAGTCTTTGTATCTTACATAAACAAATATTTCATTTCATTTTTTAAACTGGGAGTTAGTTTGGGAAAAAAAAACTAACTTAGGCTAACTTTTTCTTTTAATAAAAAAAAAAACCCAAAAAAAAAATCTGTATTATAACTTCGCTGATTTTTTTCTTATGTTTCTTGTTTCACTTACAAAATTAAATGTAAGCTGCTATTACAAATGCAATACTTTCAAAATTTATTTTTACTGCTAAAGTCATCATTTCAGGCTTACTTTTTTCATCAAAACATCACTATCACTTTTGACATGGTTTAGAAAATTTCAGCAATACAAACCCTCACCTCAGCAAATACAATTTCGTATTGTGATTCGACTTTTATTTTATCCAAATGAAAAATAAATTATTAAGAATGAAATAAAAGGGATGTAGTAAGACTATTGCAGGCAGCATTAACCTGATCACAGCATTCTCAGAATTAATCCCATGCTATTCTTGCATGTCACTCCCACATATTATAGTGCCTTATCATCTCCCTTCTTGTGTGCCACTATTAATATTTAACCATCAAATGTCTTTTACTGGAAGATGTTTAAAGATTTGACGACGAGGAAATAAGCATCCCTGGAGCAGCTGCAGGCTGAGTTATGCTCCAAACTCCAAAGCCCTTCTATGTCAAGAGTAAATCTGCACAAACACCTTCCTTTGCTGGGTGTCACATCTGCTCTGGAGCAGCTCCACCCAGCACCTCGCAGTCACGTTTAAGAGGTGAGCTCTAAGAAGTCCTAGCACTTCCACAAACATCAAACATGTGCTTGAATAATGGGTTAAAATCCGAATTTAAACCCCTTGTCCTCTCACATATCGTGAGGTTTTGGCCAATTGTGAACATCACATTTGAAGATTTTATCAAAAGAGTGATATCTTTAAACAAGGCTGTGATTAGGCACAGGATTAGCTGCTCTGTAAGAATAAAATAAACCCAGAGTACACCCCAAAGTGAGGAGGATCATGGCCTCATTTTCAGCTCTGCATTGCAATGTCTTAGAGACTCCAAGTGCTATTATTAAAATAGTATTTTTTTAAAATACTTATATAAAAGAATTTCATTTTTTCTGCTCAAACAACAAGCAAGGACATTGCTCCACTTTTGCAGAGGCTGCACTGCTTGTTTGGGAGGAGAGGGAAATTCTGCTGTCAGCCTGATTTACTGTTTGGTCTCTTTCCAGTTCATTTAAAACAAATAAATACTAATGAACTCACCACTCTCAGCACAAACACCCCTTCTGCTCTAACTGAGGAAAGCATTTGCAGTTATTTCATGCTCCCAACGTTGAAGTTGTGCCTCTGTGTGCCACTCCTACAGTGCCAGCACTGCAATGGTGACAGAAGTTAAATGGATACCAGAGATGGAGCTTGTGATTCTTTTAAGTGCATTGGAAGCTTCCAAAAGTGTTAAATCAATCAATAAAACCAACAGGGCCATAATCTCATCTCAGGTTTATTTCCTGCAGAAGGTCTGTATCTGAAATTAACGTCCTGTCAAAAGTTGCTTTAAAAAATGTTTAGTGACTGGGGAACACACTGTTTCTTGGCTTTTAGACCTGATGGCCTTTCTAAAACATCCGTGCAGCCCCTCAGCCAGCTCTCCTTCTGAGCATTCCAAGAATAACTGATATTAGCTCCAGCACTGCCAATCAAAAATTGGGCCAATGTTCTCATGGCAGCGCTTTCAGCACAAGTACTGGCTGATCATGCAGAACTTCCACCAGTCATACAAAATTCCTTAGGAAAAAAAATGGAAAATTCAAAGGGAATCCGTGGGAATTGTGAGGACAGAGCTCTGGATTCAAAGAATTGAATGTATAACTTGCCAAAAAGACAGGGGAATGACCTTCTGGCAAAGCTGACTCTGCAGCACACGATACAAAATGCGTTCCACTCAATCACAGAATAACCTAAATTGGAAGGGACCCACAGGAATCATCAGAATCCAGCTCCTGCCCTGCTCAGAACCCCAGCAGTTCCAGCAGGAGCCCAGGAGTGCTGTCCAAAGGCTCCCTGAGCTCGGGCAGGTTTGGTGCAGTGCCCAGCCACCCTCTGGGGAAAGAAACATTTCTGACACCAGCCTGACCCTCCCCTGGCACAGCCTCCTGCCATTATTTGGGAAATACTTTATTGGCATTTGACTCTTTCCTCTTTACTGGAGTTCTGTTTACAGCACCAGGCCTAAATCCTTGCACTTGGTCTAAAATTGGTGGAAAACTGTATTCCCTAAAAGTTTTCAGAACCATCTGCTCCCCGGAGTTTAAAAAACACTTTTTTTCTTCTATCTAGGCAATGCCATAACAAATTCAAGCTGTAGAAACAAAGTACTAAAAGGTTATCCTTTCTTCTCCCAAATAAACATTTAAACCTATCAGCATGACAGAAGGTGCACATTAGACAACGTTTCCATCACTGAGGAAAAGCTACTGAAGTAACGAGATCCAGATGTTCGACCACAAAGAAATTTATCATCCTCAGAAACCCCCAAATTGTGTCTGATGTTTCACACAAAGATTGTCTAATTTGCTAATGTGCATTTTCTTGCAATGTGAGAGAAAAAAAGCACACCTGTCAAGAAACCTGTTTTGCACACACATTGGAATGACATCTGTAGCAGCTCAGCATCAGGGAAAACCAGACACCATTAAATTATTTCGAGCATGCCTTCCTTTGTACAAATTTCTCTGGAAATCTTCAAAGTGAACAGAATAAATGTGCCTAATTTATTTACTTTTTTACAGCATCTAGGGGTAGATTGAGGAGAAAAAATGCTGAGGAAGCTTTTTGAATAATACCTTCATAAACCGTATTTTTTTACACAGCTTAAGTTTTAATCTCTGAAAGTTTTGAAGAATAAATCAACAGTAGAGCCACAGGGCTGGAGAGTCTGGTTCAACAGCTAAGCTCAGAATCACTTATGGTCATCTTCAACATATTTGGAACTGCCCTGGAAATACCACCTTGCTCTCATCACAAAAACTCCTGCAACAGAAATTTAATTCTCTATTAAATCTGACAGCAGAATTATGAGAATCTGCTGACGAGTTCTGTTTTCTCTACCGAAATCAGGCTTATTTCAGGGGAGCTTTTTCAGTGAAGTTTTCCTTCACTATGTGAAGGCACAGGAAGAGGATGCCCAGAGCAGCTGGGGCTGCCCCTGGAGCCCTGGAAATGCCCAAGGCCAGGCTGGACAGGGGGGCTTGGAGCAGCCTGGGATAGGGGAAGGTGCAAGGGTGGCTCTGGATGAGCTTCAAGGACCTTTCCAACCCAAACCCTTCTGGGATTCTGGAATTAAGGATTGTAGAGAAGGAGAAAAGAACAGTAGAAGCAACAGAGAAAATAATAATAGAAGTATACAGATGGCAAAACAGAGTTTTTCTTACCTGGTGGCACAGTTTGAATTGTGAGTGATGGAGCTCTCAAACTTTCAGAACTTCTTTCTATTGGCTTATTTTGCACTTTAATGTATAAGGGATTATTTCCACCAAGATTATATCTGATTGCCACCTGCTTTGGAGATCTCAGCAAGATTCACAGGGTCTTTCTCTCAGGGACATCTGAACAGAACTGACTTTTTTTCACTCAAAACACAAGTTTGGAGAAAGAGGCTTCTGAGGAAAAAAAGTTGATCTAATGGCAGAGTTAGCCACATCTTCTAATTATCACAAGATATACAATTTGTCATATAATCCTTCCCTTCTCATAAAACTGCTGAGATGTTAAACTTTAAAATGCAATGCTGGTATTACACAAGTGAATTATTTTACTTATTTTCCATATATAACAGCTGAATAGCAGTTCACTGTAGCTACAGTTGAAAATTGCTTACTATTTAATAAAGGGTTATTCCAAACTCTCCCCCTGCTGACTCAAATGCTTTAGAATTATTATGCTTCGAGGTGGTGGCCAAAATATTGGGCAATTTGGAAAACAGGTTCTTAAGACACAGCTTCCTTTCTCGAATGACTTTGTATCATTTTTTTCTTATCTTTTTTTTTTCCCAAATTCAGAACTGAAGTGATGGGAAATGACATTTTCCTTATCATGGAAGAAATGCAATAAGATAGGTGAGGTGAACATTTATGATCTAGGTGTGAGAAAATGAAGCATAAAGTGAAATACGTCTGTAAGTTAACCCAGAAGTGGTTCAGCTGAGGTTTACAGCTTTTCCTGGTGGCAGAGGAGGTGCTCATGAGGTATCCTGGATGGCAGGATCTATGGATTGCAGATCTGTACCAGTTTTCTAGGGGTATTGTGCACATAATTCAGCCTGAACCCAAAAATATTTTGTCTGAAAGTCCAATTTATGGTTTCAGTGTATACCTTTAAGCAGGTGATTTCCCTCAGAGCTCTTGCAATGTCCATTCATTATTTATGGAGCAGCTAAGGAGAAGCAGTCGTGTTTTGCATGACTGAAACGAGTCTGGCTAAAAGAAAAAGCCCAAATCCTTTGGTCAGGTTACCAATAAAACTCCATCTTGAGCTTGGCTTGGCTTCTGATCATTCTCTAAGAGCTGATGGCACAGCTCAGACACAGTCAGGAACAGAGGGGAAGATTCAAGGATAATGTGGGGGGAAGCATTGAGAGCCCTGAGGTGCCACAGCCCCCTCTGCAGAGAATCCCTGCAGGGCAATGGCTCACACAGCTCCTTGCTGGTGTGAACTTCACCTTCCACACTCAACACAACAATTGAAGCACTGATTAAAAAAAAACCAGCATCAACTTTTAGATTTCCTTCATCATTTTTTGATGAATCAAAAGGCACTGAGCCTAAGGGAATGCACAGGAGTGCACACATCATCCCTGCGTGGTGGGAAGCACTGAGCCCTCCGTGACCTTCCTGGCTTTTGTGGCAATGGCATCCAGCTCCAAACTTCCCCTTCTGAGCAACCTACAGGATGTTATTGAGGGGAAGGGGACAGTGGAGACTTGCCAATTCCAGAGCTCTGCTGGACACATCAACCCACAGCTGTGGCACAAAATACAGAGAAGCCACAGCCACCACAGCACAGGCTTGGGAATCCAGGATCAGGGTGGGGAGCTGAGGACAGACACACTTAGCACAGCCCACATTCCCTCCAGACAGGAGGTGAGAGCTGCTGCTCGTCCCAATTTAAAGTTTCAACACAGCTGAGTTTGGTTAAAAAGTGTAAGACCTCCTCTCACTGTTCAATGCCATCAGCGGGTTTGGGGTACTTGGTTTGTTTAGGTGTTCTTTAAACATCTCTTCAAACCCAACTCAGCACACACCAACAGCCAGCTCGTCAGCAAAATATCGACAGGAACAATTCCAGCACATTCATGCCTAATCCCGGCAATAATAAAGACTTCGGTTACAAAAAAAAAAAAAAAAAAAAAAAAAAAAAAAAAAAAAAAAAAATGACAATTCACAGCTAATGATGAGGAGAGTCAGGACCCCTCTGCAAGGTCAAGGAAAAGTGGGAACTCATTAATATGCAACTCTGACCTGCCCTGGCTTGGCAGAAAAATGCAATCCCTAGCAGATCATTTTCTTGCTCTACTAGTCTTAAGTTAAACCTATTACACAATTTTCATGTATTTTTATGATTTGAGAAAAAGAAATGTCTTACCTCTGAAGAGAAAAAGATGGCTTAATAAATTGTCTGAGCAAACACCTTATTTGATAAGGGTTATCTAATGCCTCGTGTCATTCTAATGTCTCATATAAAATATAAACTAGTACAGAATAGAAAATGCCTTCAAATTAAAGGATTTGGATAGACAATTGCTTTTTATCCTTCTTAATGATGCTCTAGTGGATTACAGCTGATGAATAGTTTTTTGTTTTTTTTTTTTTAATACTACAAACCAATTCTGCTTTGTTGGCTTATGAGTCTGCCTTCAAAAAATACTGTCAAATATCATGTGAAGAGTACTGCAACTAAATCTCATAAAGCACCTAGCAAATAAGAAACAACAATTTAGAGTTTTTAGTGAATGTGTTGCATTCTACAGAATTTAGTAAATTAAACAACAACAACCCACCACCACACTGCAACCCCTAACCCATTTCTGGTCTTTAACTTTTCTCACAGTTATTGTTAGCTGACCCTACACTGAGTAGGATGCTGGACTGGAGATTTCCTTCAATCTGATGATCTTATGATTTAATAACTCTCAGGAGAAAGTTATTTCCCTTAAGACACTACAGAATATCAAATTTATAAGACTGAGCAGAGAAAAAGAATAAAATGCTAATGGCAGGTTCCTGGAGAGCGAGCAAAAGAATAGAATGAGCAGAGCATCGTGCATTAGGGCTGCAGCACCAGCACAGCCACTAAGCTGAGAAATGTCCATTTACAGGTTCCCCTGCACCACTACAGAACCACAACTCTGTGCTTTAACCACCTTGTGAAAGAGGATGGTCATTTCTAAAGGTGTTTAAAATAATCTGATAACATTTAAGATAAACCACTACAACGACTTAGAGCAATATTTTAGAATGATTTATTACAATAATTTAGGATTACTTAGGTGTGTTCATGTTGATCTTGAGTTCAAATCCCGAGAGGTTGTCTTGGTGTCTCTATAGACACTCAATTGGCTAAATGAACTTAGCAGCAAATCTCTTAAATTATTAATTTGAGTTTAATCTTTCATTACTTTGAGAACAAACCAGAAATAGAAGGCTTCAGCTTACAAGGGGCCTCTAAATGATACACTACATGAATTAATGCCACTGGCAATAAAGCCTTTTCCTCCACCATGAGCACCTTGAGAGGACAAAGAATCAGCAGCTCATCAGAGAAATGAGAACAAGGCTGAAGAGTGCTGAATAAAGACAAGCATGGTAGCAAAGTTCAGGCCAGGTACTGCCAGCTTCGAGAGCAGCGTATTTGGAAAAGAGATGTCCAAGTACAGATGCACCAAAACTGCTGATACTGGACAACTCCAGCTGAAGTTTCCCTGTCAGGAATGCAGCACATTCAGCCCAGAATGGCAGTGCACCTGCTGCTGGCTGCAGTGAAGTTATCTGGCTCTTCAAACCCCACTGATCGGCTGCCCCTGGTTTTGGTTACAGCTCCCCCCAGCTCAAAGAATTCCAAACACAATGAGATCTACACAAATGCAAGCTTCCAGCTTTGTGTGTGGGGGTGAGAACACGAGAGGTAGAAACTCCAGGATGTTGTTTGGGTACTCTGCTGAACATATTCAGGTGGGAAACCAGTTCTGAGATGAAACTAATAAATAGAGAGGCTGCCTCTCTGAAAGGAAAAGTCAGGACTGTTCTACTTTCGCTTCGTCTTTCAATATGATTTACATCTAAGAGTATCTATTAAAACCCCTGTTGCTTTTCTCTTTGATCTAAAGGTGTCAAAGAAGCATAAGTTCTAACACAAGGCTTATTATTTCAAAAATCTGAATTTCCTTTGAATGCAAAATCAGATAGACTGACACCTTTTTTTAATGTACGACAAAAATGCTGTATATTAGGAATTAAAGAGATCAAGACAATTGACAGTAAGACTACAAAGGACTGGTAAATCAATAGAGTGAATGAAAGGTATGAAAAGGCAAAAAAAAAAAAAAAAATATCCACTATTCTGTTTAAACTAATGTGGCATACAATACAGCAGGGAACAATAGGATAAGCTGAAACACAATAAAAAAGTGGCTGCACTATTAAAGAATGAAAACTTTTTTGGGTATCAATTAATGGACAAGGATCATTATCCAAAACCAAATCACAGATTTTATTTTACTTTGTCTAGAGAACAAAGGAAGCCTGACCAAATCCAAAGATCACCAGAATGAGTTCTTGCAGGCCCAGGTGAGTGAAGGTTTACTGGAGAAATCTGAAGGAAGAATGGAGCACGAGCACAAAGCCATCACTGTCAATTAACAGTGGAGAAGACAAAGTCACAAGCACTGGGACTTTATAAGGGCTAATTTAAAACTAATGCTCATTAGGCAAAATTCAAACAAATGGCTTCAAGTAGAGCTCATAAAACACCATCAAAAGAAGTTTAAAACTCTTCCCTGACATCCTTCAATTCCCAACAGGTTTTTTTCCAAAGTTCCTTACAAAGCTCAAAAGTTTAAATTCCATTAAGAGTCCCTGGAGAGTCAAAAGATTATTTCTAACCAACCCAAATTAGTGCAAGTTTGTCACCAATGCCACCCAGAAACACAAAACAAAGGTGACATTTATGCTCTACATGGCACCTGACATATTTATCCTTCCACAGGGTTCAGTACACTCAAATTTAATATTGAGGTGTTCACAGTGCTGCTGTCACTCAGCAGAGTAAATCAGCCTTGTTTTCAGCATTCCTTCAGTTATAAAACAATAAACCAGAACAAAACTCAGGAATTCACCCTCCTAAACTGGAACCGATGTGATTTGGAGGCCACAGAGGAAAAACAAAGAGGAAATGCAAACATTATTTTACCATTCTCATACTTTTCTTATATATATATATATATGCAACTATTAAGGTGAGCCCAGTTGAAAATGTGTCTCCTTTTCACTGGGTTTCTTGACACACATGACAGATATGTCTGGGTTCTGCTCATCCTTCCTCCACTCCCTCGACACACACCCTGCCTGTCCTCCACTGCTGATCACTCACTTGGAATGTGACCTAAAATTGAACATCCAGTGGAAAAAGCTTCCCCCCAAGCACACTCACGTATATATAAGGAAGATAAGTTTTTCTTTCATTACATCAAGGCCTGGATAGTTCACCTACAAACTAATAACCATTCTTTCCCATGGCAAAATAAATAAACCTGGAGATACCAGGCAGAACATTCCCAGAATAATTGAACTTTTTTTTTTTCCCTTTTGAACATTTGTCAACAAGCAGGATTATTGCACAAAATAAGTTTCCTTGACAGAATGATTTCAGCTTTTGAGAAAATGTATTCTGTCAACAAGACAGAGTAAGGACTTGACAAAATAATATGTCTGAACTGCTGAAGTGTTTTGAGTTTCCTTCTCAAGCATAACAATGAGAGGTTGTGTGCGTGTCTGCACAAAGTCAAAAGTAACTCTTTTGACATTATATGCATGTTTTCTCCTCGGGTGTCAAAGTCACAGAAAAGGTCTGACAACCTTTCTAATATCTTCATATAATGAGCCACGGCCAGAAACCAACAGCATTTACAGACACTGACCTCAGGACCCTCCAAGTCCTCTCCAAGTCAGATAATCAGCAAAGTATTAAACAGCAAAGCCAAAGGACAGCGCTGCCACGGTACATAAATAAAGAAAGAATTCAAAACAAAGCAGAAATACCTGAGTTTTGCTCAGGAAGTGTCTTTAGGCTGAGGAAGGCAAGAGCTAAGCCCTCGTGCTGAGGATGATGTGGAGGATTATCAGGATCCTGCCTTGCCCTATCTCTGGGATCTCTCTGAGCATCCCCACTCCTGCAGAGCAGAGGGAGAGCTCCCTGCAGCCAGGGCACTCCTGCTCAAGGTGGAGCTTCTGCATTTCATGGAATCTCTGCTGGAATAGCTCTGGGGACAGGGGGAGAAGGGCTCCAGCCTCGGGTTTCCAGTCTCACTGGTTTTCAACGACTTCAGCCTCTCAGTGAGGGAATTCTGGCCATGAAATGCAGCACACACTCTAAACCAATGCTGAGATTTAAATGTGTCACTGCTGTCCTCACTCTCAGATCAGTGGGGTGTGCCAATAATTTATAGATACCGACATCAAAGTCCTCTGATAGAGTCAGCACTGGAGAGAAGCTAATAAAGAGAGGGGGAAAAGGAAGACCATCATTCACAGCAGGCTTTGCCTGCACTGGAATGCAGTCAGGATCAACATTTTTCACTGGGATTTGTGCTGCTGGATATTCTGTATATTCTCCTGAGTTCCAGCAAGGGGAGGGAAAGAAGAAACAAGTAAAATCAAAAAGCAGATACTGCACCTGCCAGCTGTACACAGAATATTCGGGTCTCCTACTGCCTTTACAAACAACTTTCCAGGAAATTATCTCTCATGATATATTATCTAAAATAATTTTGGTGCTTAATGGGGAACTTCTTGTTTATTTGCAGGCTACAGTGGCCATATATTCAGAGTGTCTCTAGACTGTAAGTTACTTGTCAAAGGTTATTGATTTCTCCACTTCTGCCTTTGTTTTGATGTTAAATATTCATTTCCTATTAACCACCTGCAAACCTGGCTTTAGATTTTTTTAAGGTCTGACTGTTATTTTGGCAATTTCTCTACTTACTAATGAAACAGTCAAAAGCAAAATTAAATAGATTTTTCCAAAGATCTTCTGGTTATAGTACAAAGGCCACTTATGGAGTCCTCAGTGGAATTTTTGTGTCTTTTGCTCAGCTGAAATAACTGGATCAAATAATAAAATGATGACAGGAATATGTGGCATCAAAATCCAGGTACGACAGGTTTTACCCCTGGGGGACAAAGTCTTGATATTAATTTCTGCTTTCAACAATCTTATCAAAACCTCCTGCTTGGGAACGTAAGCACTGGGACATCATTTTCAAAGACAGGCACCGGGCATAATTGACATGACTTGAACAGTTGACTAAAATGAAATTATAAGTCTCTCTTTTTTGGAGAAAATCCGTGATAGACTTCAGAATTCTCCAATAGAGCTATTGTTCAAAAAATGTTGATAGCAGTACAACAAGACCCAACAATATCAATTAAATCCCTTAAAAGGTGTCAGGCTCTGTTTATACAATTTCATATAGCACCCACCAGAGTAAATCCAGTATGTGCAATTTGAATGCTGGCTCTGTGTGCAGTAACCACTGTGGGCTAATCAAAGAATTCATGTATTCTATATGAGAAATCAATTTGCTTTGTGTTTCGTTTTGTTTTGTTTTCTTTACAGGGTGACAAGTCAGCATTGTGTGTCCACGGGTGGGGTTTGGTGTAACTCAGGAGAATCTCTGCTCCTGGGGTTCTGCTCTGCTCTGGGTTTTCCTCTTTCTCCTGAGATAACTGGACCAAAACCAGCGCCAAACCCACAATGTTCCACCAAAGCTCACAGAGGTAAAAAAACATGGTCACTGTGTCACACAAACAAAATGCAAACAACTGCCTGGAATTACTTCTTTTGCACTGGGCTTTCTTGTAAAAAAATGCTGTATTTAGGGTGGCTTTGATGACAAAGTGTTCAATAACAACTTAAATTTTCTGTTGAAAGGTTAATAAAGCTTTATGTCTCATGTTTCTGTGCTCCCATATGGCACAGGGAAAATTCTGCTCATACATCTGGAGGGACATAAGTCAAACATCTCCAACACCCACATTTCAACACAAATTAAATGTGAGCAGACGAAAGTTATGCTGTCAGCAATTAATGAGTGAAATGTTCAAAATGCAGGAAAAACACAAATAATCAAGGTAAAGAGGTCAAATAATAGAGGTAAAGGAATCAGGGAGGGAAGATCTCAATAGTTTACCAAGAGGTTTTTTCAGACACTTTAATACTATGTGGAACTAAGCAAAGAAATAGAAAAAAAAAAAAAAAAAAAAAAAAAAAAAAAAAAAAAAAAAAAAAAAAAAAGAAAGACAGGAGAGTGTGGGGGTGGTGTGAAGCCCCTGACAAATTAGAAACCAGATAAAAACAAGTCTTTATAGAAAACAACACTTTTGGTCCAATTTCAGTTCCATAGCTCGAGAGAGACCCTTCAGACTCAGCTCTTAGAAACAAATTCAATACAGCTTTTCAATGGGACACAAAATATTACTCCCAGCTAAAGTGGAGATGCTACAGGTGCTTCAAAACCAGAGTGCGCACATGTATGTGTAAATATAAATATAAATATAAATATATAATATATATAGACTCACCAACCTGCAGAAGAAATAAGTGTATGTATGGGATATAAGTTTGAGTGTGAGTGTGTGTGTGTGTGTACATAATATATATATATATATATATATCCCCTTAAAGCAAACTTATATTTCAGTCCTTGCCATGGATTGGAAGTGGCTGATTTTAAAAGCCTTTCTAACCCAAACCATTCCATGATTCAATGCTCTTTGAAGGAACATGTAGAGATAGATAAATCCATATCCAGGCAGGCCCTTTTTATTACTTTATAATTCTTCCTGAAGTTTAGCATTCAGCATTGACTTCCTTTAAGGAAAAAGACCCAATGAATTTCAAATTCAGTAAAAGCGTGTTATATAGTGTTCCTGCAGGTACAGGATGTGACATCTGAACAAAAAGAAGAAGAAATTTAGGGAAGTTTATAATTTTTATGCAAATATTTTGATGCAGGTTAAAATTTGATAGAGATAAAAGCCATCACATCACTCAACTCCTCTGCCATATTTTTTTGTTGTTGTTGTTTTTAATTGTAAAATTCCCTCGAGTTCCCACAAGTGGCATTTTGGCAGCCTGTGTTCTTAAAGCCCCTGGGTTCCTGGAATTTAAGATCAAAAGATCTCTTAAAGACAGCAGGTGGTAGAAGCTTTTAATATAACAATCATGGAAACATTAAAAAAAAAACCCCAAACCACCCACACCAAAAACTCAGCTGCTTTCCACCCTTTCCAGCTCTGTATCTCCAGAGTCCCACGAGCAGGTTAATCTATGACACAGCCTGGAGCTACTTTTATTGTAAGGAGTTCAGCAAAAAAGCAGAGTGTACAACCTGCCTCCCACCAGCCTGGGGTGGAGAGAGTTTGGAACTGCAGCAAAGCTCAGCACACCTCAGGATTGCTGGGAAAAATAAATGAGGGCTCCTCAAAGCTTGAGAGGGAGCAGCAGAGGGGGCAGAGACAAAAGTGAATATTAATCTCCAATTTTAGCTTTGTGCTAAATGTGCCACGGAGCCAAGGGGAATAGCAAATGGGTTCGAAGGCACAGGGAGAGCTTGTCAGCCCAGATTCCCCTCCTTGGATGTGGCCATGGGGTGAGTGATGCTCCCCAGGGTCTGATCCAAGGATTGCACATCCAGGAGCCCCTGGAAAATCCCATTCTGCCCAACTCCCCGCTCCTGGCTGGGCATTCCACAGGCTCAGCACAGACTGAGAGTCTTCTGCTATTTGTTTTCAATTTATTTCCTTTTGTATTTGTGGTATGTCTTTGTTTTCAAATGACAGGAGAAAAATTCTGCCCACAGCAGCCATTGAAAAAAAAAAAAAAAAAATCAAAACACAGAATGAAAGTGAACAAAGCCTCACTCTGAGTATTATAAATTAAACAATAATAAACAAACAACAACACACACACAAAATAATAAAAAAAATAAAAACCCAAACAAACCCCAAAACCAACCAACCAAAAAAAAAAAAAAAAATCCCCAAACCAATCAAACAAAAAACATCCAAACAAATAAGCAAAAAGCAGAGTAATTGGAAATCTGATGTCACAAAACCAAGACAGATCAACAGTTGTCTATGAAGGTCTTAAGCACCCCACATGAATTGAATTTTTTTAGGCAAAACTTCTCTTTGTGCCACCACCCTGCCGGGTAAGTGAAACCATATATTAGTAAATAAATAAGTTAAATTTCTCCAATATGAACAACAATCCCTATGGTAAGGTAGCTTTCCTGGACTTTTTATTTCAGTCTGACATTTTGCAGTATCTATTACATCTCTCTGCTTCACAGAGAGATAACACCTTGTGAGGATGAGAAGATCCAAAGGAGTATTTTTCATTACCTGTAAGAAATAAAGCAACAAACAGAACAGCAAACAATAAAAACGCTCTCCAATAAAAGCGTTTCTCTGAGGTGTTCCCAACAAGCAACTCAAACCAGAGGAAAATAGGACATTCATTCAAAAAAGGAGAGCAGCTACGTGTCCTGGATTACATAACATCTCTAACTTTATGTTTCCAAAAATCTCTACATAGAGCAGACATAAATCCTGTCCCTTTATTCCAAGGAGAGGAACACTTGCATGTAAAGATCTCTCCACAGAATCACCATCCCATCCAAAGATGATCCACCCTGTTAGAAATGCCCCTTCCCCCAACAACGTTTTGATTTTTTTTCTCCAGAAGCTGGGAAAACACCTGAGCTATGAAACAGCACTAAAATCCTCTCAACTTCACAAAAAAAAAAAAAAAAAAAAAAAGAAAAAAAAAAAAAAAAAGAAAAAAAAAATTTAGAAAATCCATAGAATATGAAGAAAATATATTTTATTTCAGTCCTTCTGCTTGACAGCTTTCCTGAGCTGGCCATCTGCATCAGCTCCCTGTGCCTGCCAGCTGACAAGTTCCATTTGTTGAGCAGATAATTGTGGCTGTTTTATTTTCCCAGTAACACACTATCACCAAACACAAGAGCGCTCAGCCCACTTCAGATGTGTTCTTCAATATACAGAGGGCAGTGAAAAATGGTGGAAACTGTTTTGGCTGACAAGCAAAGCATGAACGTGTCACATCAAATAGTTTGTCTTGCTCAGTGTTCCTTCAGAACAGATAACACTTGGCTTTCATATTTTACAAGAAAGGCTTGCAAAGACAGCTACGAATAGGTTGCATTTCAGGTGCAACTTATTAAAAAGTTGTCTTCAGGGGTTTTAAACTTTATTTCCCAAGTTTTCAAATCTGCAATAAAATGCATAAATGTTATAAAATGAAGCTTTTAGGAAGGAGTAGGAATTTGTGTATTGAAGGCATTCATCACCAGCAGCTTGTGGCTTTCTGGTCATAAATATTTTCTCTTTATAAATACAGCAGTGTTTTCAATGGTGTATTTCAATATCAATATCCCTGGAAAAGAGTTTTAATTAAGTTGTGTTCAATTTAGAGAGTCAGAGAATGGCTTGGGACGGAAGGGACCCTAAAGACCACCCAAGTTCCTGCCCCTTCCAAGGGTTGCTCCAAGCCCTGAGAGCTTGGGCACTTCCAGGGATGGGGCAGCCACAGCTTGCTCTGCTTTTTGGGGCAGTTCTGCCACATAACCTGTGAGAAGTGTAACTCTGCCCCCTCCCAGCCTGGATTCCATGGAGACAGCAGCCAGCTGGGGAGTTCTGTGTCCCAGTGCTCAGAATTCCCCCTGATCCCAGGAGGACAATCCTCGCAGGAAGCAGAGCGAGTGCCTGACCTGAGCTGGCTCTGGTACCCCAGGTCACAGCACAAATCCTCTCCTGTCCAGAAAGGACAGAGCCCAAAGTCTCAGACTAAATGATCTCAATTATTATTTTGTGGACAGTTAACAGATATTTCACAGAACTGAGGTCCAGAATTCTGCTGAGGGCTGTGCCACAGACACTAAGCCAGGCTTTATGCTGACATTCCCCTTACCCTTTCCCAGGCATTGCAGAGCCCTTCCTTGTGCCTTATTATTATTTATACAAGCCCTGATAAACCATTTTAGACAGCTGAATTATCCCCAAAATGGTATCTTTTTCCATAGGGTTGGATTTTAAATATTTTTTTCCTGAGACCTTTAGCACACAGTGGCATCAAAGTCAGTGTAGCACAAGGCAGGAACAGAGGGCTGGCAGCAGATGGGAGAAACAGACCCTAAACACTTGATTTAGATCAGTTTATATTTTCATTTACACCAAACACCTGATAAAAATGATTTCACATCAGACGGTGAAGTTCAAACTAAAACTTTTTAAAAAATATTTTGAAACTTACTGTAGAAGGATTTAAGTTGAAACAGAAAACTCCAATATATTTCCAGAGCACTAAAAAAAAAATTAGTCAATTTATTTACTTCTGGTATTGCTTGAGGACCATGATAGAAATGTGCCAGTCTCAGGGCAGGAACGGGGCAGAGTCTATTATTTCAAGGTCATTCAACTGCACAATCACAGTTTTGTCCATCAGAATGGGAATACAATCAATACTGCCCATGAAAAAGTTCCAATGCTGCACAGAGTGGATTTAAAGACTGCTCCCAGTTTGGGCAGCTCGTCCTGGTGGTCACTTGGGCTGCTGGACAAAGCAATTCCTCCTCCTTCAGCTTTGGTTACGTGTGCTGGGCAATCAGCACTGGCAGGGATGCCAAGGGGCACATTCTGGAGGTTTAAATGCTGGGAGCAAAAAAGAATCTTTAAAGAACAAATCTGCAGATGTGCTGGAGCACTGGAAACTGCAATGGCCTGTCACTTCAAATGTGGAAATCAATAATTATTCAATACCAGTTCCATACTCGTGGGGATGCAAGTCCTGACCAGAATGCAGGATCCCAGAATTCCCTACAAAAGAGAGGAAGATCTGAGCCCAGGGCTCTCAACGTGTGGTGAGGAGTAAGAGGAGCTGAAAGAATCAGAATGAGTTGCTGCACACGAGGGTTCAGGACAAAAGAAAAGCCAGTTTTGGGTAGAGCACAGCTCAGAGCCACAGCCACAAGGCTGCCACAGCACGAGGTGATTTCTGAAGCAGCCCCTGCCCTGCTCTCTCCCCCAGGGCAAATCCCCTGCTCTCTTCCCCAGAGTCAATCCCCCTGCCCTGCTCTCTCCCCCAGGGCAAATCCCCTGCTCTCTTCCCCAGAGTCAATCCCCCTGCCCTGCTCTCTCCCCCAGGCAAATCCCCTGCTCTCTCCCAGAGTAAATCCCCCTGCCCTGCTCTCTTCCCCAGGGCAATCCCCCTGCCCTGCTCTCTTCCCCAGGGCAATCCCCCTGCCCTGCTCTCTCCCCCAGGGCAATCCCCCTGCCCTGCTCTCTTCCCCAGGGTAATCCCCCTGCCCTGCTCTCTCCCCCAGTGCAATCCCCTGCCCTGCTCTCTCCCCCAGGGCAATCCCCCTGCCTGCTCTCTCCCCCAGGGCAATCCCCTGCCCTGCTCTCTTCCCCAGGGCAATCCCCCTGCCTGCTCTCTCCCCCAGGGCAATCCCCCTGCCCTGCTCTCTTCCCCAGGGCAATCCCCTGCCCTGCTCTCTCCCCAGTGCAATCCCCCTGCCCTGCTCTCTCCCCCAGGGCAATCCCCCTGCCCTGCTCTCTCCCCAGGGCAATCCCCCTGCCCTGCTCTCTTCCCCAGGGCAATCCCCCTGCCCTGCTCTCTCCCCCAGTGCAATCCCCCTGCCCTGCTCTCTCCCCAGTGCAATCCCCTGCCCTGCTCTCTCCCCCAGGGCAATCCCCTGCTCTCCCTGCTCTCTCCCCAGTACAATCCCCCTGCCCTGCTCTCTTCCCAGGGTAATCCCCCTGCCCTCCCTGCTCTCTCCCCAGGGCAATCCCCCTGCCTGCTCTCTTCCCCAGGGCAATCCCCCTGCCCTGCTCTCTTCCCCAGGGCAATCCCCCTGCCCTGCTCTCTTCCCCAGTACAATCCCCCTGCCCTGCTCTCTTCCCCAGTGCAATCCCCTGCCCTGCTCTCTTCCCCAGTGCAATCCCCCTGCCCTGCTCTCTTCCCCAGGGCAATCCCCCTGCCCTGCTCTCTCCCCCAGGGCAATCCCCCTGCTCTCCCTGCTCTCTCCCCCAGGGCAATCCCCCTGCCCTGCTCTCTTCCCCAGGGCAATCCCCCTGCCCTCCCTGCTCTCTTCCCCAGGGCAATCCCCCTGCCCTCCCTGCTCTCTTCCCCAGGGCAATCCCCCTGCCCTGCTCTCTTCCCCAGTACAATCCCCCTGCCCTGCTCTCTTCCCCAGGGCAATCCCCTGCCCTGCTCTCTTCCCCAGGGCAATCCCCCTGCCCTGCTCTCTTCCCCAGGGCAATCCCCTGCCCTGATCTCTCCCCCAGTGCAATCCCCCTGCCCTGCTCTCTCCCCCAGGGCAATCCCCCTGCCCTGCTCTCTCCCCCAGGGCAATCCCCCTGCCCTGCTCTCTTCCCCAGGGCAATCCCCCTGCCCTGCTCTCTTCCCCAGGGCAATCCCCCTGCCCTGCTCTCTCCCCAGGGCAATCCCCCTGCCCTGCTCTCTTCCCCAGGGCAATCCCCCTGCCCTGCTCTCTCCCCCAGGGCAATCCCCTGCCCTGCTCTCTTCCCCAGGGTAATCCCCCTGCCCTCCCTGCTCTCTCCCGCAGAGTCAATCCCCCTGCCCTGCCCTGCAGGCTCAGGGGCACTCGCTGCTGCCCGCCTCGCCCTGTGCACGGGGGAGCTTCCCCTGCTGAAACGATGGGACAATGCCATTAAACCAGAAAAAAGATTCATTATGGAGAAGCATTTAGGCTTATGACTCCCCCCTCCCTTCCTAAAATCAATGCAAAGTTTTATGCACATCTTTCCACTCAAACTCAGAATTCCATTTCAAAAATACCTTTTAAGTCTGTATTTTCTTATATTTTTTTTCTTTGCTAATCAATCATTTACACCCCAGTGCTATGCCTTTATTATCCCATTATTTCATCTCCACTGATTAGCAAAGAAAAGTTACACTTTGGCTGCAAAGAATAATCGCTGGCATTTATTATGCAAAACTTTTAATTTATAGTTTTGATTTTATTTTTATTAAAATTAAACCTATCATGAGTTAGCCCATCAAATTCCACATAATAGCAGTTTAACACTCTAATCCTGAAGTGACTAAAATACGGGTACATGCATCAGTAGGTAACGAGGTTTTTTCACTTTCATATTGGATATTCCATGAGCCTTCTGTGAAAGTCTAAATATACTAATTTACTTATTTTTACTAACAAAACTTCTAAAAGATCTTGTTGAGTAAACAGTGCCATACTATGCACACACATGACAAAATAAACCTTCTTTTAATTATATATATATTTTTTTTTTACTTTTTAATTACTTATTCTAACTTCTTTTTTTTTTACTCTAAGAGCAGAAATAAATAAAACAATTGCATGGATTATTATGATTCTTGGAACAAGAAGCACAGGGGATAAAAGGCTTCCTTTAAGGGCAGCAAATACAGGTTAAGGCCACCCTAATTCTCTTTCCCTTTCTATTTTTCTCCTCCCATTCTTTGCAAAGTGGATTACAGTCGTAGGCAATTAAAATAAATTAAACCAGCAATTCTCATAAGTTTGCAGGGAAAAGTAAACCAGAATTCTTTAAAGTAACAGGGGGGAAAGAGCTGAAGACAAAATGTATCATTTAAAAAAACTAAGGATTTATTCCAACTTTGACTGCTTGACCTCCCTCCTCTAACCTGCACCTTTTTGTCTGCAACAAAAACCAGTGCAGAGCTAAATGAGCATTTCTATTTTCTCACTGAGAGTTTTTGTCAGGTCAATACTATCTTTTATGCTTAACCCATTTTTTCATAGGTAAACAGCATTAATTAGGGGGGAAATGGAGATTCTGGGGTATCCATGGGATTTTTCAGAACTGCATCTTCAGCATTTACAGGATAAATGTTATTTCTAAAGAGCAAACACCTTGACTAAGGCAGAAAGGAAACAGCAACAGAGCTGCTGAAAGCCTGCAGGGAACTGGTTGTTACCTGGAACTTTTGTGCACCAAAAATTGTTTCCCTGAGGAAGGAGAACATGTAAAGCTATTTAATTTTTCATCTGATTATTAATATTTAAAATCAAGCTGTCTCAGCTCCTTCGAAACAAGAAGAGACCTAATAGAACCTAAGGAAAATATTAGTTTAAGACAACAAACTTTGCCAATAAATGCTTGGCTCATTACTAGTCTATATTTAGTCTCTTTACATACAGAAAGTCAAGGATAAAGATGACCTTTCCAAGTCACTTTAATTGCAGAGACATATACAAAATTAAATAAATCTAACAGTACAAATGCAAAACAAAAAAAAAAATAAAATATGTAACTACAGTAATTGATATTCAGAGCCAGCTTTTCAAAATTTTAATAAAAGTTCACTTTCTTCTTAGACTGTCACCTAGGAAATATATTCAAACTTTCTCAGCATTTATTTGCTGATTGAATAGCTGAAAATATAAATATTTGTTTTAAAGATGATGCATATTGATAGTTATTTAACTTAAACCACCAAACACGGGAATTGTGCCTTTCCAGCACCTGATGGGAGCCTCCAAGGGACAAGGAAAGTGCAGAGAGACAATTCCCAAGGACACAGAGTGACAGGACAAGGGGCAATGGCTTCAAACTGAGAGTGGATTTTGATTTTTTTTTAAAGAATTATTTCCTGTGAGGGTGGGCAGGTCCTGGCAGAGGCACCCAGAGCTGCCCCTGGATCCCTGGAGTGTCCAAGGCCAGGCTGCAAATTGGGGGTTGGAGCTCCTGGGACAGTGCGAGGGGTCCCTGCCGTGGCACTGCAGGAATTTCAAGGTCCCTTCCAATTTTTTTTTTTTTTTGATTTTTTGGCTCATAGCTCAGTGCTGAGTTAAAACAATACCAGGAATAATCATCAGGGCAGACAACGAGGGTCCTGGATTTTCCTCCCACTGTGACTAAAACTGTAACAGACAAATCTCACCTTGCAGTTTACAGCACTTCAGGACCCACTTTAGCAGGTTAAAATCTCTGTACACCTCGATAAAGTGTTTTTGCAGGGCCAGTGCCAAACAAAAACAGAGGAAAAATTCCAGAAACATCCTTTTTTCACCATGGAATTGTGAATGGAGGCTGTGATTTCAGGATGGCTCGATGCTTTCACAGGTTACCAAGAAACCTGTGGCATTTGAAGAACCCATTCCTCCCCTAAACAACACCGCAGAAACTCCACAAATGTTGGGATTGTCCATTTTTTTCTTCTTATATTTACATACAAAGCACAGGATGGGACTGCTGGAGCAGCTCGGGGGTTTTTCAATGATACATTTTGTCTTCAACGCTTTCCCTCCTGTTATTTTCAGGAATTCTGGGGGGTTTTTTGGGCTTTTTTTTGGGTTTTTGTTTGTTTTTGGTTTTTTGGGGTTTTTTTGTGTGTGTGTTTTTTTGTTTGTTTTTGTTTTGTTTTGTTTTGTTTTTTTAAGTTTGGTTAGGGTTTTTTGTTTGTTTTTTTCCTGCAAACTTATGAGATTTGCTGATTTAATTTTATTCCATTAAAATCATCAGTCTTCATTTCACAGAGAAAAGCAAGGGAGATGGAAGCAGCTTCAGCAGCTGCAGCAGCAGAGAGAGTTCTCTCAGTTACATCAGCTTTCAGAAACTTTTTAGGCCAATAGGATAATATTAAAATTTGACAAGCATTTGCTAAAGCCCATTAATAAACTCAGCCCTCCCTCTTGTATCTAACAATGCTTTCTTGTCTAAAACAGTGGCTTATTAAGCTTACATATTTCCACTGTCTCACTTTATATATTTTCCAAGCCCTATTTCTATACAGCACACAGCATTATTATTTCCTGATTTGTTTCTTTGAACTTTCCTCCATCACTCCACTCTCAGATTTGCTTTCCCACAGCTTGCTAAGAGTTTTTTTTTTTGGCTTTTCTCTTCCCCACCCACAAACTCAGGTTTGTCTTGGCAGTGTTCTCCCAGCCTGCAGGCACAGGGGGTTTGCTGCCCCCCTGGTGCTCTGCACACCCCCTGGATGAGCTCAAGGACCTCTCACATATTGTTAGATATTTATTATATATTTATAAATAAATAACTAACACGTTTATTGCAGTGCAACCCTTCCCCTTCAGCCCTCACTCAGGTGCTTGGACACCTGGCAGGGGCTGCTGTTTCAAACTCCCTGCAGGGCTGTGATTCTCAGTTTAGGTCTGCTGGACACATCAAGTGCATAAGGAAATCCTCACCTGGTTTAAGTCATGGCACAGCCAATGCAAAATTAAAATTTTGAAAATCTGCCTCATTATTTCTGATTATCTTTATAAATTATGTATCTGTCTAATTAATTCTAATTTACTCTGCCAGCATGCACCAGTTTAGTGCCTTCTGTCATTGGTGGCTAAACATGGATTTGCCATTCCTCACTTGGCTATAGATACTCCAGACAAGAAAAAAAAATACTTCCAGTGACAGAGCTGAGATATAGAAACATTGCATACACATTGATTTTGTTGACATTTAAACACATTCCTATTTGAAATTTTAATTCCTCTTCTACTTTTTTGAGATAATTTTCCCAAACGCTTCCTTAGAAATTTATGAGAAAAAATTTGAGTTAATGATTTCAAAATAGAAATGAGAAATGGTTCATAGCAGATTTATATAGTGAAAGCATTTTAAAGCTTTCTGAAAGAAAACATTTCCCTTACAATTGCTGCTACTTTTATGTAATAAATTCTAAATTTCTGTATCAATTATCATTGTCTTTATAAAAACAAAACAAAACTGGTTTTGTTTAGCTCTGCTGTGGAATCAAACATTTGGTGCACTGCTGTCAGTAATAAATAGTTACAGGCTTAGCCTAAACATATGGGGAATTCAGCACAACAGAGAAAAGCAGAATTGTGAAAACAAGTGATTATTCCAACAACAGGGGGAAAGTGCTATTCTTCTGGTTCTTTGTGATCCAAGCAAGACCTTCTCATTTCTTCCCATTTAATTAAAACCTTCATACCAAGTGCTCATTTTGAAATTCGAAAGAATTCTAAAAATTTCAGAACACCAGCAAGGGAATGAATCTTTTATTTGCTCTCTCCATTTATGTTATTCTTGTAACGTTCACATCAGAAATGGAAAAAGCAGTGGCACCCCAGTCTGGGGTTTTTTAGAACCAGAATAAAACAATTTAATGGAATTCCTTGTCTGTCACTGAAACGTTATTGGAAACTATCACATTTCCATTTTTCTTTTTTTTTTTTTTTTTTTAAGGTAAACAATAACAGACATTGCTGAAATCCTATGAAATCAAACTTAGTCTATTGTACCAGAAATAAAAATGGAGTCTTTAGAAAATCATATTTTATGTTTTTTTTTTTTTCTGAATATTGATAAAATTATGGCAGCCTAACTTTTAAGCAGCTATATAAACTTTACACTGTGTTTTATTTCGCTCTATTAATAAATCCTTGTTAAGTGAACAGCAAAAAAAAAAAAAAATTCCACAGCTAACACTAATCATTACCAAAGTGTGAAAATGAATCTTTATAGTTTTAAATATTTCCAGGCAGGACTTCTGACAAAATAACAATTTTCTCTGCTGTAAAAAGATGATTATACAGTCATGGGTGTGAAATCTCTCAACAGCCACCACAAATGCAGGTTAGGAACAGCAGAGAAATGCCCCAAAGGTCTAAATGTCCTGCTCCCCTACAAAGAAAAAAAAATTAAAAAATGAAAAAAAACCCTGAAGATTGTATCGTCATAAATCTGATTGAACTCATCATAGAAGAAGCCAAATTAGCTCTTCATTTAAGATAAGGTCAAGATTTGTAAAATACATTCCTTTTTCTTTTTTTGCATTATTCCACCTGGAACTTTTCTGAGATAGAAGAAAGCAAATCACCCAAAATCACACACAGGAAGGGCTGGGCTGAAGAGAATTTCCCACCTTTCAGTGTTCTCCATTTAAGATATTCCCTCCTTCTGGAGATGGCCTTTAAGCCTATTGAAACCTGTCTTAAAATGAGCCAAGACACAACAGGGAGTAAATCCGAGATTAAAATCCTTGGGCTGTTTCCAAGGGTGTGCTCTCAGTCACAGCCAGCAGAGCTCCAAACCAGGGCTGCTCAGCACTCTTCTGACAAATGGTTTCATTGAAAAACGCTGTCGCAACAAAAAGGCAAAACTGCCCTTGCAACATCTCCATTCTTCAAATGCCACTGTTATTAAAAGGCTTGTTTTCCAAGGAAAACCACCTCTGAGTCAAAAGCACCAGCTTTTAGCCCAGACAACAAAACGGCAGCACTGCTACAAAGATACACGGGCCAAGGCTGAGGGTGGGGGGGTTTGTATTTCCCTGCAAGGAGAGCAGTGAATTCCTCCAGGCACTGGAAACAGCACTGGTTTTTCTTCTTTTTTTCTTCTTTTTTTTTTTTTTGTTTATTTGGTTTTTTAATTTTTAAAATTACAGTGCTGTATTAATGGGGAAAAAATTTTTAAAAACTGACACATTAGTATTCCAGTAAGACAACTATAAAAATAAAAGATCAGTTGGGACCCTGGGATACTTTTTTCTGGTGACATCCCTACTGCAATTTACTGCAAGGATCCCTTGCTTGCCACGGCTGAGGCACTGCCTGACAGCAGAGTCAATGCACTGGGCCCTGCAGTTAAAAACAAAGCCAATAAAAAGGGCAAATTGCCCAAATGAAGGTGTCCTCCTATTGCAAATAAGCGTGGCAAACGCAGCAGCTCGCGTGATCTCTGCAGACCTTGAGCAATGAGTTGAAATTGCCATCTTGGGGTCCAAACGGAGCTCTGAGGACCCCATTTGAAGAGCTGAAGGATCCGAGGCGGTTGGAAAAGGCGGCGAATTGCACTCCTCTGCTCCCAGACAGCACTCCACACTCAAGAATCCCATTCCAAATTCAGAGCAGAGCCCTACCCTTTCAATTATCGCTGCAATTTTATTAAGAGGGAGAAAATGACCAAACCGGCACATTCCATTTCATCTGACAGCCTGGGATCACAGTTCAAGAAGGGAAATTATTGCAATGGGCTTTCCAACTCGGGGCTTGACTCCATACTTGGAATTTGAAACTTCCCACTGTAATTCTGAGGCAAGACTCAACTGAGCAGCGTTTTCCTGATAAACTGTGAAGGCTCCAGACATTTAGCCAAATGATATTTCAGGGAATTTACTCAGGAGCTCTCAGCTTGGAGGCAACTGCACGCTGCTCTCCTGCCAGAGCTCGCTGCAGGTTGAGATTTTTGTCACAATTTGAGCCTCTGAGGAAAAATTCAGATAGCTGAATGTCCTCACTTAAATTTGTGTTAGAATTATTTCTTTTGTTAAAATAGGAATATTTATTTTTTGGCCATATTAAATTTTTTAATATTTAAAGATATTATT
Source organism: Sitta carolinensis (assembly GCA_032173965.1). NCBI lineage: Eukaryota > Metazoa > Chordata > Aves > Passeriformes > Sittidae > Sitta > Sitta carolinensis. The sequence goes on along the minus strand of CM063286.1, from coordinate 2,925,960 downwards.
TAACTCTTTAATATTTAATTATTTTGGGGCCATATTAAATTCTAGACCAAGACTTCCTCTACTGTTATATTTATTAAAAAAAAAAAAAAAAGAACACCAACCCTGCAACACTGGTGAAATACAAGGGTAGTGCCTTTTATTCCATTTTATCCTGAAATCCATTCTTATGGAAGAGATCTATAAAATTCAATTTGCAGGCTGTAATTTCTAATTTGAAAGAAGCCTAAAATTTTTTTTTACAGCAGATATGGAATTACCCATTAGATTGCCTGGCTCTTTAAAGTTTTATAGATTCCTATTCAAACTCTAGAGAAGACTGAGATGCTTTAAATGGTTTTTATGTGAAAGGCAGGATTGTGAAAATTCAGTTTTGTGGGGGTTTGATTCTTCAAAGATTTTGACTTGTTTAGCACTGAACACAGGCTGCCCCTTTGCAACGCAAATTGGGATCCCGTGGGAGGAAAATAAGGAAAAAATAGGAAAAAATAGGAAAAAATAAGAAAAAATGAATAAGAAAAAAAAATAAGAAAAAAAAAATAAGAAAAAATAAATAAGAAAAAATAAGAAAAATAAGAAAAAATAAATAAGAAAAAAATAAGAAAAAATAAATAAGAAAAAATAAGAAAAAATAAGAAAATTAAAAAAAAATAAATAAGAAAAAATAAGAAAAAATAAGAAAAATGAGAAAAATTAAATAAGAAAAAATAAGACAAATGAGAAAAATTAAATAAGAAAAAATAAGAAAAAATAAGAAAAAATAAGAAAAATAAGAAAAAAATAAATAAGAAAAAAATAAGAAAAATAAGAAAAAAAAATAAGAAAAAATAAGAAAAATAAGAAAAATAAATAAGAGAAAATAAGAAAAATAAGAAAAAATAAGAAAAATGAGAAAAATAAGAAAAAATAAGAAAAAATAAGAAAAAAATAAATAAGAAAAAATAAGAAAAATAAATAAGAAAAAATAAGAAAAATAAGAAAAATAAGAAAAATAAATAAGAGAAAATAAGAAAAATAAGAAAAAAATAAGAAAAATGAGGAAAATAAGAAAAAATATAAGAAAAAATAGAAAAATAAATAAGAAAAAATAAGAAAAATAAGAAAAATAAGAAAAATAAATAAGAGAAAATAAGAAAAATAAGAAAAATGAGAAAAAATAAATAAGAAAAAATAAGAAGAAAGTTAGTTAGTTTGTTTGGTTGTTTGTTTGTTTGTTTTTTTGTTCGCGGCTGCAGCGATGCTGCTCAGGGCCAGCTGCGGGGAGTGCTGGCGGGCACAGGGCGCTGAGCTGCTTTCATTAGAGGAAGCATCCTTCATGCCGCGGCGGCACGCGTGGAACGGAGCTGCCAGCGTGGAACGGAGCTGCCAGCGTGGAACGGAGCTTCCAGCGTGGAACGGAGCTGCCAGCGTGGAACGGAGCTGCCAGCGTGGAACGGAGCTGCCAGCGTGGAACGGAGCTGCCAGCGTGGAACGGAGCTTCCAGCGTGGAACGGAGCTTCCAGCGTGGAACGGAGCTGCCAGCGTGGAACGGAGCTTCCAGCTGCGGGGGGTTGGGCTCGAGGGGGAGAACGCGGCCGCGGCACGCTCGCAACACAAAGCCCCACGCTGCGCAGGGAACAAACCCCAGCGAGGACATTTAACAAGAGCCAGCCGGCGGGCTCTCTGCAGTTATGGCACCGGCAAAGAGCTCTTCAAATACAGAGGCATTGGGGGAATAAGCACGCCTTCCACACAGAGCAGAAATGAAAGAAATAGAGTGCCACTTCCAGAGGATCTCCACTTGGGTCATGTAAGCACATGCCCCTGTTATTGTGATTTTTTATTTTTTTTCTCTTTGACGGGAGCAGCTTTAATCCTTGCTAAGGCACTAAAGATTATCAGACAATGCTGCTGGCCATTGCTATTGCTTCTGATGTGCAAGTGTCTACTTGGAAAATATTTAATCAGTGTAAGTTCTTTTTCTGCAGCCTAATTCTATTGGAAAATAAGAAGGTTGCAGTATATCTATTCTAATCCCAGTCATTTTGACAAAACATCTGTCCTGATTTTGGTAGTGTAACAGCTGGCCGCATACAGTCCACTGGAAATGAAAGCATTCCTCACCAAAATATCTCTTTGGGCACTGAAAATCTATTGAAGGACAACTATTCCTGAATTGAATCAGAGTACAAATTTCACAGATTACTGTACTTTTAACCAAAAAATAAAATTTAAAAAAGAAAATCCAAAACTCAAATAACAGCGTAATCATCCCCACCCTCCCAAACTTGGGGCCAGTTTTATACAGTTGAATATACACATTCCCTGCTTTTCAGGTAAAAGAACAGCCTATTGTCATAAAGTCTAATGAATTAAATAATGAATGCACATTCTCTTTTATTTTAAACCTGCCTGACATGAGACACATCCTTGGTGTAAGAGCACCAACTGAGCAATGGCACATTTAAACTCTGACATCTCTGTGTGCATGCCAAAATTTGTAGGTGAGGAGATGTGTCTGTTAGGGTCAGTTCTCCAAGTTACTTCAGAATGTTGAATCTCTGGGTGTTTAAATAAATATTCTCAAGCCTGTTGAGCCTGAGAATTAACCCAACTAAACTGTTTCCTGTACTGTAGGAAAGAGCAAGTGGATAACAAACCCCTGCATGCTGCAAAACCAGCTGCAGGTCAATTAATGGGTCTGCTCTCCTTCAACTTACACTGCCCAACTAATTAAAAAAAAAAAAAAAATCTAATGAATGGTATGTGGGAGATAAAGTGCTAATATTTTTGATTAAGCAATTTCCCACTAGAAGTCTGAGTCCATATTAATATTTTTTTCCTGGTTTTATTATTTTTTTCCCTTACCTACAACACAGTGCCAGAGCAGCCAAGGCCCTCTCATGGCCTGAACCTCAGTCAGGCATTTAGAGTCCATAGGGCACTCTCCCTCTTTTACTGAGGAGCTGCAAAACAGGAGGTGAAGTTTGCAAAAGCCCTGGGATGGGAAATCTGCGTGCTTGGCATTCCTTCAAGAAACAAAGACCAAAAGGCAGGCAGTCTGTGCTACCTAAAATTACCATAAATTACACATTTCATAATAAGTTATCATGTAGCAACACATTCATTTTTGTTAAGAAGCAAATCTTTCCTGAAGGAAGCAGAATTACCTTGAGGTGCATCCAACTGTTTCGCTGGGGAATAACAGATCTCTCCCTCACTGGTAACAAGGGCATTTGTCACATAATTACTGTGTTATTCTCAGATAATTGGCACTCAGAAGCAGCACACAGCCCAATAGGTGTTCATTTGGTTTTGCCTGCTCTCCCAATAGTCAGGAAAATACAGCACAAATTGTCTAAATGCTCTGGCAGGGAGCAAAGTCAGGACAGGTGTCTTAGGAGAGGTTTAGAAATGACAGGAGTTCTTTAAAAGAGAAAAAGGAAAGCTCCTTTTCAAAAAGGTTTTAATTATTTAATGTAGCAAGCTGTAAAGTTTGTACAGGTGGAGCAGGGTATAAATAAAACCTTCAATTTTTAAGCTACTATAATGATAGCTAGAGATCTAAAGAAAGCAATCTGAGTTTTTATTTGAAATTAATGCAAAATGGAAAATGCGAAGAGAAGAAATAAAACAAAATAATAATAATATTAACAACAATAATAACAATAATAATATTATTCTATCAAACCTTGGGCTAAGGACTTATCTTCTGCACAAATCCAGAGTATCCACAAACCCATGGCTGCCATCATACACCTGCTCAGTTCAAACCTGGAATTAGTCAGCGATTTCAACCTCCCATGTCCTTTTCCGTTTCCCCCATCACAACTGGCTCTAATTAACCTTCCAAAGAACTGGAATATATTAATTCGAGTGGAATGCCATGCTCAAACAACTCTGCTGCTTCTCTGTGAGTGCCTTAATTGCCTCTATAAGCCCTAATTGGGTGTTCAGACTGAGTATTCCAGGGAGAAACACCAACTTCCCCTTCCATTCAGGAGCACTATTTTCAGCAACACTTCACAGCAGATTAGTGAATATATTTGTTCTAGTCACGATGAATATGCTTTCCTAATATTGGAAAGCTTTTATTTTCCCTCTACCAATATTATCTAACTGCATTTAGAAGCAGGATATCCAACTCACAGGTTCCTTGTGTCCTCCAAACGAATAAATGGCCATTGGGCTGTGATCTCTCTTTGGAAGGAGTGGATTAGTTTGGGAAGGAAGGAGGTGTGGAGAACACACTTTCTAATATATATGTTGTCTTTTCTTTTCCTGGGAGGGAGCAAATGGAAAGCAAAAATCCCATTACCAGAACTGAATCACTCCTTCTTCTGCAAGCACAAGATTTGGTGAAGCTACAACTTCCCTCTGATCAATCCACTTCCACTCTGATCAATTCTCTTCGTTTTCAAGAAGAACCAGAGAGAGCAGGAGCAAGTGTCCAGACTCCCCACTCTGCAGAGGGAACACAGTCCCTGTGTCTCCTGCCTCGTGCTGGACATGGCCCTTGCAGCCAGCCCTGCTCGGGGCTCGGCAGTGTCCAGGGAAGGGGATGTGCATTTTGTGTTTTCTCACCTTCCATCCTGAATGGGCAATAAATTGCATCGATTTCTGCAGGCTGAGCCTGCTTTGCCCACAACAGCCACTATTCCCACTTTGCTGCTTTCTCTCCTTCCCCCTTTATTTTCAGTTTTCCATCCAATTTTTTTGGATAGACAATCTCCCTCCAACTCCCTTTTATCCCCTCTCTGCTGATTGCACCTTTTGTTCAATCCACTTCATCCACACCTTCTAAACCAAACTTTTACAGGAATAAAAAACCTAAATTCAAAGTCATTGGCCTGAATTAACCCAGCAGTCAGCCTTGCTATGAGCAGGGTATTAAATCAGTTAACCTCCAGAGACATCATCTCAATTATTCTCTAAGATATACATATATACATAATTAAGCATATGCAGAATTCTTGTTTGACCAGAGCATGTGCTCCATCTCACGCTGCAAAATAAATGTAACTTCACAGCAGGAATTTCTGCTGGCCCAGAGAATGACCTTGAATTGTTAGCCTCAGCCTCTGCTGCCCACTCTCAAGCAATCTGCTCTTACTCAGGATTATCAAAACCAGTAATGGCCTTTGTTCCTGCAAGGATTTATTGTATTTGCAACTCTAACTTGTGCAGCATCGAGGCAGACAGAGTAAACAAAGCTCTAACAGAGGAGCAATACCAATGAGTGCTGGTTATCAATGTCAAGCTTCAAAAGAGGAATTTCAGTGCTGGAAAGATGAAAACCTGAACAACTTAGACAAAACAGAGTTTCTCATTAGGCCAGGAAGAAGTTCCAAGATGTGAAAACTTCGTTAGAGTGGATATGCTCTCTGCTGTTTGCTGCAGTAAGTTTTTTAAGAGTGTGGGAAACCAATTGCTTATAACACAAACAAGCTCTGTGGTAGAGAATTCACCGAGATTGACACAAAAGCTGGGGAGATAAAACACAGTGCCTTGAGGACAGGGGTGCCAGGGAGACAATGTCCCCATGGCAAAGGCTCCAACTCGGCTGTCAGCCGATGTCTTGCTCCAAGTCAAATTCAGACAAAACCAGCAAGATTAATTCTGGTGTGCACAGTTCATTACCTCTCACAGAAAACACCATCAGCGGAGTTTCCTAACTCGCTTCTAACTGTTTAATTGTGATGCCTGCAATAATAATTATTGATTATGTCCAAAAAAATTACATTTTGTGTAAGACGGCTGCAGAACACACGCACAGGAACCGGGTGCCAGCTGATACTTTGCCAATTTGATTTATTAAGATTATGTATACACAAGTGGCAGCAAATGTGCTGGCTGCCTTCCTGCTCTGCCTATTCTGTCCTGGTCCCTCCCCTTCAATGCTAATCACAGAGCAAACCATAACAAGGAGATAATTACACATTGCTGCTGTTTGTGCCAAGAGGATTTATGTAAATATTTTCACACATTCAGTTATTTTGCTCTTGCTTCAGGTTGCATTTTAAGGCAGAAGTTTGGGCAGACACTCCTCTCATGCTTTGCTGTTCGATGATTTTCAGGCCATGTTTAAAATGGCAATAATTTCACCTTTAGCTGTATAAACCACACAGGGATATTTCCTCTTTAGGCAGCAAATTTGCAAAGATGCTCTAGCTAAAGGAACTTTTAACACTGAATGTCTGAAAGTGAATAAAGATATTAATTTTTTTCAGGGAAAAATTTGCTCAGTTATTTTATTATTTAAGCCAAGGTATATATGATGATGCTGCTGATGATGATCTGATGATGATGGTTTAAAAATCCATCTGAAAATTGATTTTCTTCATCTTTCATTCAAAAAGCTCACAACATTTAAAATAATGACAAATCCTCTCAAAGTTGGTGCTCTGAGAAACTGTCAGAAAATTAGCATGTAATATGTGGATAAATATGACAATGAGTTTAGCTGGTGTAATATTCATTTGGAGAAGAAGCAATTAAAAAAAAAAATAAAGCATAAACAAGATGCTAAAGTCTCAGGCTATTACTGGAGAAATTTGTTTCCTTTCTTCCTCATTTAAATGTTAAAAATAATTTAGGAAGAAAATTAGATTCCGACTTCTAGCTTTTAAAATTATGATCAAATGAAGTAACTGAAACATAATTTTCAGAATAATCTATTTTAATTTGTGTCTGCCATGAACTACCAAGTCCCTTGGAAGCAGACCTTTATATAAAGTCATTAAAGTGCTGTTATTTCGATGGGCAATGTTTTTAATGGACCAATGGCAACTTGCTGATAACAATTCGAGGAGATGAAATTCAACCATTCCCCCTCTTCCAAAGATCAGTGGTGCTCCTGAGAGCAGAGGCTTCAGCCTTGTCTTACCTAATCTGCTGCCTGGCTGGAATTTCCTGCACTGCAGGTTGAAATTTAGTATTGAATGTCCATCAATAACAGTGTGCAAATAAAACTCATGAAAGCAAACTGATTTAATGTCAAACTAATGAGACTGGAAGCTCTGCTTAAGGAATTACATTTTAGCCTTTCTCAAATAAAGTGCTTAGAGGGGAGAGGGCTTCCTGGAATTTACTGGAGTAGGAGATCTCAGTGGTTAATGAGAGGATCAAGACTAAATGTCAAACTAAATAATGTCATAAACTCTTCATTTCTGATGCTTGCCAATCCAGTCACCACTTTCTTATATCCTGTTATAGCAGGTTCATTGGCCATATCTGAACTTCCAGATAAACAGGAAAACCTCATTTATCAATGCTCAGGCACTAATCTGAAGTCCCAGCACACCAAAAAGAGCACAGTGAGGTACTTCACAGCAAATCAGCTACACAATGTTCTGAGGAAAACCATGCTCCTAAACCCACACTTACTAGCAGGTTCTTATGGGAAATATAAGGAATATTTGCAAAAGACTGACACAAATTCTTGATTCCTTTGGCTTTTTGTTAACTTGGGAAAATCTGTAATTTTTGGAGATTTTCAGCCCTTGAAGTGGATGTTTATCCAGCAGAGCGCCCTCCAACAGTTTTCACAAATGTTTGGCTCAAATGCAGAGGAGCTCTAGAGGAAGCATCACAAGGAAGGACACAGCACGAGCAATATTTCTTGGATGGAGTGAAGAACCGACTGCCCTGTAGGAGAACAGCACCAGGCCTCTCCACGCCAGAAATCCCAATGGGAATTCAGGAATTAAGGGGTGCTCAGCTCTCAGGCCATGGCTGACTTCCCCAGTGATGAGTGACTCCACATGGCCAACTGCAAAAATGGGCAAACATTTCAACATACACCACCTGGGAACTTTACACTACTGAATTTCTACAGCTGCAATTTAATTTCTCAATAATTTCTAAGGCTTTCTCATTTATGCTGCAGATTTCCTCCAACCAAAGGTACTCCACGGAATATTTTTAAATATTAACCCAGGATAGGCTGGCCTTTAGAAATAAATATTTTCGAGATGATCAGTATAGGAGGGAGATGGTAGAGAAGAAAGGAAATCTGGAACTTTCAGATGACCTGAAAAACGTTCAGGAAATGTGAAAGGATTTTAAAAAAATAAGATATTACAAAATGCTGGGGTTTGCCCTCTCATGTTTCAGCATGGGATTCTAAATACCATCATGGGAGCAATCAATTGGCAGCAGCTGTGGACAGCCTTAAGGGCTTGAGCAGTTTAATTGGAGAAATGTTTTAGAAGTTAAAAGGCCAGAATCATGTCAAGCACATGAAGCAAAAACTCACAGATGCTTTAAAATGTATTCATTACACAATATTACAAAGGAGAGCATCCACATTAGAAAGAATGTTCAAAAAGCATAATTAATAGCTAGTTTTATTGATGAATTCTAATCAAATACCAAAAATATTAATATGCAGATTCAAATTATGTTTAATCTATCCTAAAAAAGTTTTATTAGTAATTTTTAAGAATTATCTTTAACAGTAATTGAATGCATGGAAATGAAGTTTTAAGGTACTTAGAAGCATAATAGTCACTTAATTAAAGCCAGGATTGAAATTTAACAGTTTGCTTAAACTCCTCATCCCTTAATTTAGTTTTTTTTTTCTTATGTTGAATTTAGTGTTCATGAAGGGAGGTCCAGCATTCACAGAAATTGAAGCCTCTGGCTTTTCAGAGCTGGAATGGATATTTATCCTTTGGTTTAATTGCACTTTAAGGGGCCTTTAAGAGTTCTGTTTGCTGAGTAACTCAGGCCTTCAGGATGAAAGCAGCACAGGAGGACAATAATGTCCAGCCAAGCAGCAGCAATTCCACTGCTCCCTTCACTAAATGTGTGTTTTACCTTTCCCAGCACCAGCCCTCAGCTGCTGCTGAGGAGGGACAGAAATGCTCATTGCAAGCCCATCACTGCCAAAGAGAAGAGATCCTTCAGCTGCTGCTCTCTCCAGTGAACTGCGATCTGAAGTGGGGGTAAATTAATAATTCACAGGAAATGTTACTGTGCTGGAACTCCTGGAAGCGTAGCAGAGGTAAAGGAGGTCATGAAATTCTTGGGGTTTGGATCCCTTCTTATACCTGAGCTCAAATAACTTCAATGTACTGTTCAAGATTTGCAGTGGAGGTTTGTGACAGAAAAAGCAAGAAAAAAAGAGAATAAAACCAACCCAAAACTAATCACTCAACCAACCAACCAACCTAAAAATCCTTGTTTTAGTTTGGTGTTATAAATCTACAGAAATCACAGAAAAACCCAAGGGTTGAGCAACCATGACCTAGGTCAGCATATCTGCATCAACATTAGTAAGACACTTTCTGAATAAGAGTATTTATCACACAAAAGTTGGCCTAAAGATTAGGCTTGCAGAGTAATTTTAGGTAGTTTTGATTGCAAACATTATCGAGGAGCTCAGTTCAAAGTGATGCAAACTGTGATATCCTCACGGGTCTGTTTACAGCTCCCCAGCCCGGTGCCAAGCACTCTGCTGCTACACAGGATTATTTCTTCAGTAATTACTCAAATATTGGCTTCTGTGCTCTGCTTCTGTGTGTTGAGTCATCCTTGAGGCACCTTCTGCCCCACTGAGGCTCCTTCTCCAAACCGTCAGGAAATCACCCCAAATGCTGACACCTTCTTGGCTGCTCTCTTCAGAGCCAAGAGCTGCTGCCGTGTGCTTTGGGGTAAAAATCAGCCTGTGATGCTGAAAAAGGCCCAGCAGCAAGGAGGCAAGCCCAGTCACTGCGAAAGAGAAACTGTATCTTTTTAACTAGTAGGTCAATAAATGAAAACCTAATGAAATCTTCACTTCAGGAGCCTGTTCCTACTCAGGAGGTGTGACTTCAATCCAGATTTAAGTATCTGCCTAAATTCTGTATTTTCATTGTACCAAGCCATAATTAAAGTTGATCACTTTCATCATATTCCAATCTGTTTGCAAAATTATCTATAAATAAGATATAATATCTTATATAAATAAAATTAATAATATCTGTATACTGACCTATAAAGGCCAGTAATCAAAAGCTTTAGTTTAAATTGTGCAATAAATAGTTTTGAAGATATTTGTTATAAAAACTCTGACAGTGCTGAAGTTATGACGTATGAGTCCTCCACAACAAGAAACCAGAGCAAAAGGATGAATTTGTGTTTTAATGGAACTAATTGTTGGGAAAGGAGATTGCAGGAAGCCCAAAACATTGAACTAATTTTCTGTGGAATGGCTTCTGGTAAAGAGGACTTGAAAGGAGCCCTCGCATCATGTCAGTAATTATTTTGGCAAATACAGAGCTGAATATTGGGTAAATGTCCAAGTGTTTGCTTGTTTAAAGAAAGATCTAATTAATCATTTAAAAACACAAAAGTCCTGTTGTGTCGAGCTTCCCGAAGTCCCAGCCTGTGTCAGAGATACAATCTCCGTTGTAACTGTGCTCTCTCTGCTGTCCTAGGGATAAATAGGTCACATTCAATCACTGGCTACAGCTTCATACCTGCACTCAGTAAAGCTGAAAAGGTGCAGGGTGGAGACAGCATCACCTCTGCAGGCTTTTAGAACAGTTAGGGATGTTCCTTTAATCCTTATTAATAAATAGATAACAAATGTACAAAATACTCAAGAAATTACTGTGCTACTCTGAGTTCCTCACTTTTAAATTTCTCCTAAGCAGTGATTTTAACTGAATGCTAAAGCATTTAAACTATAGAACTCAAACCAAGCAGGATTTCCATGCTGTATGTGTACACCATGTCCTGTTACAATCTCCCCATGGCTAGTTCCAGTACAAGTCTGAAAGCTGTTGGAAATAGCCCTGAAAGTTTTTTCCCCAAAGAACATCTTTTTTTTTTTTTTCCACATCTCATTCCAAGGAGCCTTGAGCATCTCTAGCTTTAGGGGGTTTTCTGCATTTAGCTTTCTCCTTGCTTAGAGAGCCTGCAAAATATGCAACCTCAGAGCTCCAAGATGCACTCGCTTTATCTTCTGATCATAAAATCAGAAAAAAATACACCTTCTGCCTTTTTGCTTAAGAGATATAGCTGGGAACGAGCGGTTGTGTTTGCAGTACCCCTCATTCTGTATTCAGAGTGATTGGGCTGGACATGAGACAGCAGAGCCCTGGCAGCAGAGGGACATCCCCGCCCTGGGGAGAGTCAGACACGGGGAGGGGATTGTCCTGCTCTGGGGCAGCCTCTCCTCGAGTGCTGCGGCAGTCTGGGGCACCACGAGGTCAGAAAGATATTACAGTATTAGAGAGAGTCCAAAGAAGGGGTGCAAAGATGGTGAAGGGCTGTGAGGAGCAGCTGGGGGTGCTGGGCTTGTTCAGCTGCAGAGCAGGAGACTGCGGGGACACTCACCACAATTCCAGCTGCCTGGGGACGGGACAGCAGGGACAGGCAGCAATCTCTGCTCTCTGTGATCAGGCACAGGACCGAGGGAATGGCCTGAAGTTGTGTCAGGGGACGTTTAGGTTGGATATTAGAAAAATGCTCTTCTCCAGAAGGTGCTGGGACACTGCCTGGGCTCCCCAAGGCAGTGGTGACAGCACCAAACCTGCCAGAGCTCCAGGAGAGTTTGGACCATGCTCCCAGGGATGCCCAGGGTGGGATTGTCGGGGTGTCTGTGCAGAGCCAGGGGCTGGGCTGGATGATCCTCATGGGTCCCTTCCAACTCAGAATATTCTGGGATTCTGATTTAGCCTTGGCTGAGTCTGTCCCTGTATCACCTCCTCAGGCACTCAGCCCCTGTGCCCATTGCCTGGGGGCAGCCCCAGCTGTGCAGCCCCAGCTGTGCATTCCCAGCTGTGCAGCCCCAGCTGTGCATCCCCAACTGTGCATTCCCAGCTGTGCATTCCCAGCTGTGCATCCCAGCTGTGCACAGACCCAGCTGTACATCCCATCTGTTCATCCCCAGCTGTGCATTCCCAGCTGTGCACATCCCCAGCTGTGCAGCCCCAGGTTTACATCCCAGGTTTACATCCCCAGCTGTGCATCCCCAGCTGTGCATTCCCAGCTGTGCATTCCCAGCTGTGCACATCCCCAGCTGTACATCCCCATCTGTTCATCCCCAGCTGTGCATTCCCAGCTGTGCATTCCCAGTTGTGCATTCCCAGCTGTGCATTCCCAGCTGTGCACATCCCCAGCTGTGCAGCCCCAGGTTTACATCCCCAGGTTTACATCCCCAGCTGTGCATTCCCAGCTGTGCATTCCCAGCTGTGCACATCCCAGCTGTGCAGCCCCAGGTTTACATCCCCAGCTGTGCATTCCCAGCTGTGCATTCCCAGCTGTGCATTCCCAGCTGTGCACATCCCCAGCTGTGCAGCCCCAGGTTTACATCCCAGGTTTACATCCCCAGCTGTGCATTCCCAGCTGTGCATTCCCAGCTGTGCACATCCCCAGCTGTGCAGCCCCAGGTTTACATCCCCAGGTTTACATCCCCAGCTGTGCATTCCCAGCTGTGCATTCCCAGTTGTGCATTCCCAGCTGTGCATTCCCAGCTGTGCACATCCCCAGCTGTGCAGCCCCAGGTTTACATCCCCAGGTTTACATCCCCAGCTGTGCATCCGCAGCTGTGCAGCCCCAGCTGTGCAGCCCCAGCTGTGCAGCCCCTGCAGCTGTTTCCTGGCTCCCACAGAGGCAGAGCATGCCTGTGGCCCCCCCGGCACCCCCTGCCCTGCTCACTCCCAGCACAGGGCAGTTTCTCTGCTGGGCTGGGGCAGCAGCAGCCCTGCCAGAACTGCTCCTTTTCATTTACTGCTTCCTGGTATTATTTACGTATTTTCAAATTTGTTACATCGTTTTCATTTTCTACCCTCAATACACACAGGAGGAAATTTGAGTCCAAAAAGTCATATCAAAATAACCTTCCAGGTACTTTGTAGGTAGATGGAATATTCTGAGATGGAAGTCCATTATTTTTCCATTTAGGCATTACAATATCCTGTAGCTTACTCCCATTTTCCCTGCCTAATTTGCCATCTCTTAGATGCCAAGAATGTGTAGAAATCTCTGAGGGGCGTATCTCTCATCAGCAGGAAAGGAACATTGGAATAATGACTTTCAGGCATTGGTGGCAAGCATTGTATTCTCAGAAGCATAAAACCAGAAATGGAAAAACTCCTAATAGGTCACCTAATCTATCTTTCTGCACAAACTGGGTTCTGAATAGTTGAAATAGCTTCAATTTTGTTAAGAAGTTGCCTGCTTGGGATTCCATATGCAGATTTCTTTCCAGTAATACAGTCATACACTCTTCCCCATGTCCCCTTTCAATCTTGAGGAGGAGCAGAAATTCAGAATATAGAAGGATAAAGGACGAGAAGCTCAGAGAATTGTTACATTAAACCCACCAACTTAGCCTGACATAACCCAGAGTTTTGGGCTCTGTATTAACAGGAAAAAATATTAGACTGGCATAACATTTCTGTGGCAATAATTACTTTCTAAATGTACTGGAATAAATTTAATCTTAATGAAATTCCATCTGATGCCAAACCAGCGTCTGCTGCCTAATACACCTCTCTAATTCTCATATCAGGAGGATAAGATCTTAAAATTCCTGAATGATGAACTTTCTTACACAGTTAGACGAGAACTAATATATAAAGATACACTTTAGCAGTTCCTCTCACAAAAAAAAAATAATGATCTGTTTGCAAAAGCTAATAGGTTCTGTATTTGCTCTTGGCTTAGTTCTGCAACTTTTCAGTCACACCAACACTTTGTTTGTGCTGCTGTCATTAAGTAGGAACTCAGATCATCAGTGGCCTCTGAACTGGGCATATGTTTAATCAATTTTGACTATTCAATCCGTTTCACCAGCAGAAATTCTGACAGTCTCTACCCACACCCATCTGGTGCCAGGGAGCATCTCCAGAGCAGGGCTCAGTGGAAGGTGTTGACAGTCAGGAGCTGACTGCTCTGTCCCTGTTCTCCCTGCCTGGAGGACGAAGGAGCCGAGGGGAGCTGAAGGAATTTCAAGGGCTGCTCTTCCACTCCGAGCTGCTGGGTGGTTCTGGAGCAAAGACCCCCCCACATGCGCAGCTGAGCAGCAAGCAGCCCCAGGTGGGTGGGCAGCTGACCTTCCAGAGCCTCCCTCAGCAGAGCTGAATTAGCACCCAGCTATAAATATCCAGCCAGTAGTACTGCAGCACAAGCAGCGGTTCTGTCCTGCTGCAAGGCAAGACAATCAGATTTTATTATTTGTGTGTAATCACAGTTGCTATGGGGTAGAGAGGAGTGAAGAGAGAGACAAATAAATTATAACCTTTTTGCAGAAGTAAAATCAAAGCAGTTCTGTGGAGGCATTTAAAGTTATAAGAGCTCTTCCCTAATGGGGCTTCTCGCAGTCTTTTGACAACAAAGGAATTTTTTTCCAGATCACATGAAAGAAAAGAAAAAAAAAAAAAAAAAGTTTCTATCATAGCTTAAGTCAGTAGTTTTCTTCTGGAAATGTGTTTACAGTTTGAGGCTCCCCAGGGAGGCATGTTTTGCATGTAAATAGCAGGTGGTTATGGAGAGTTCCTCTGACAGCTAATGTCTTGAGCTGCCTTGACATCGCTGGTCTAATAGAGTGGCTCGGTATCAAGTGAACTTCCTGATGAAAAGCAACTAAATTAAGTGGAGTTTTTCATCTCTGCTCCTAGCTGGCTACACTGTGACCGTTCAGGGGAGAATGAAGAAATGATTAAAAAGAGATTGCACTCTGGCTCTGGTGGCAACTGACTTAAATGAACTTGAAAAGACAAATAAGACTACACTAATTTTAAAGCCATGGTGGTTCTTCTCCATCTGCATCACTGGAAATTGCATTGCTGGAAGCAGAGGTGGTTTGAATAGCCTAGAAAAAGAGAAGGCTCCTGCTGTGACAGAGGGGAATGTCAAATGCACCCCAGAGAGAGAGGTAATTAAAGCCTTTGTCTTATTTATTCTTCTTTGTAGAGAATTAATAGCTACAGTGTTCATAATGTCTCCTGGCTCCTGTACTTAGGCTTAATTCACATTTTCTTTCTATTTCCTAAATTATAATCTCAAAATTACATTGCTGGTCCCAGGAAGGTACATGAGTCTCAACAGCAATGTCTCTGTGCCAAAGATCTGAGGAGTCCATCATTTCTCCATGCTGCAGTCGTGGCCTCTTCCTTTGCAGCCAGTGACCTTTCATGGGCCTCTTCTCTTGGAGAAACCTGTGACTTATGAGTGCAGCATGGATGTGCATTCAGGAAGGGTTGCAGCATCCCTGATCTACAGAGCTGTGCACAGCCCCAGGGGATTTACAGCCATCCAGGCATCTGTGTTTGCCTCACATCTGCTGGTGAGCACAAGGGCTTTCAGCCCCCACGGCCCAACCCATTCTGGTCCTTCTGATGGGATCTTTGTGCCTGTGTGGCTTTACCATAACAAATCACCCTCTCCAACAGCACCTGAGGTGGGCTTGTTCGAGAACTGCACAAGGCACTTTAAACTAAAATATTTCCTTCCCAATATCCCACCTGTCCCTGCCCTCTGGCAGTGGGAGCCATTCCCTGTGTCCTGTCCCTCCAGCCCTCTCCAGCTCTCCTGGAGCCCCTTTGGCCACTGGAAGGGGCTCTGAGCTCTCCCTGGAGCCTCCTCTTGTGCAGGGGAATATTCCCAGCTCTCCCAGCTCCATCCTACTGCACTCAACTGCTCCATGTGTAACTGTAAACCCAGTAGAGTCCCACTTAGGACTAATAATCCAATAAAAAAAAAAAAAGCTCTGCTTTGTCCTCTGGGCTACAATACCATCAAGAATTGATACAAGGGAAAACCAGCCTGCAATACCATAAGACAGGAGAACTCCCTTAATGTAATTTCCTTTTTTTTTTTTTTTTTTTTACAAAATCTGTTGCCATTTACTGATGGTGATTTAATTGGATGCAGCAATGCTCTGTGTGGGCTCCATGACAGTGAGAGGATGCTGTTAACAAAATTGTGAAGGAAGCTGTTGGCCCACGAGGCCTGAAGCGAGCAGACCTTCAGCTGTGCTGGTTGGAACCTTCTGCCCAGACCTGGGCAGGATCCCTTTTATTCTTTTATTCCTACATGTGTGTGCAGCAGTCACACAGCAGGACTCCCAGTGCCAACTGGGGGCTTCCACTGCTCCGAGATAAATAAAATATCTGATTAATAATACAAACTAGAGCAACATCAGTACTTCATAAGAAAATGGAAAATTCACTCCTGGAGAACAAGCACGTACTTTACAATAATCCTACTTAGTATTCCTCTTTTCTTCTCACTTATAAACAACAGCAACAGGACAAAAGATGGCAATTTTAATTGCAAAGCTACCTAATCATTTCATAAAGGGAGCCATCCTCCTACTGTAGATCACAGCATAATGAATTCCTTTTGAAACGGGAGAAGGAAGGAATAATCCCAGCAGCTCTAAGAGATAAGATGAAATGCCATCCTAATGCAGTCTGCATCTTGTTCCCACCATAATAAGTAGCTCTCCTCTGTTTAATAAATTGAACACTGCATTGTTCCCAATAACCGGAATGAGCGTGGATGGGCAGGAATCTGCTTACACGGGAATAATATTTATGCAATTATTAATGAAGTTGTTTATCATTCACATTGTCTGTGCCTCCTATAGATGCTTGTATTGGGCATTCAGCAGAACTTAATACAACCCATTAGCCTGATTTGAGTGGTGGGGAGGGACCAAAGAGATCAGGAAATAGTTTCAGCAGCTTTCTGAGTTTTACTTTAATTCAGTGGAGTCCAACTTACAAATCTCAGGTGATTTGAGAGACTGCAAATCTCTTACACTTATGTGTCTCTATCTGACTTCATAAATCCTTCATATGTTTCTGCCCTAAAGTTTGGGACTCTTACTTTAGTAACTGCCTCTGGATGAAAGTTATTTATGGCTGTCAGCATTCAAGAAGCAGGTTCAGTATGAAAAAGAAAATAAGGTTTTAGTTGTTGAGTAGTTGATGAGATTACTAAATAAAAAACAATAAACGACCTGAAAAACAAAAACAGCCAAGAGTCCTGCTCTTCTTTCCTAACAGACTTTTACAAAAAGGTCTCCCCATCAAGAAAAAAAAACAAAAACCATGGGAGAGTAAAAAACTCTCACAACAACATTTCACCTTTGTGATGCTCATATTTTGTTATTCATCTGCTCATTTGAATATTCATTAACATTGACCTCATTCATATTATTTTCTAAACCAATATGAGAGAGACTACTGGTTTGCAGTATGATAAAAAAAATCCTAAGTAATATGTCTCTCTGGTTCTGAGGTTCAAGTTCCATTATTTCAAGAGAGGACACTTTGTTAAAATCAGTCTTCATTGACTATTTTAATTCTTATAAATTTTAGTTTTAATTGCAAAAGTTAAAAAGTTTAAAAGTATTATTTTTGTGGTTTCCTCACTTTAAGGCAAAAATAATCTGTATGGTACTGGATAAATCAACACAACTTCCATTTAGACCTCAAACAATAGACAATTCAATGTTTGAAATTCTTTCAAGGGAAGCAACCCCAAGCAAATAATATATTTTTCACCTTTAAATTTACTTTCAATATTTTTGTGCTTTATTTGCTCTCTCCACATGGTTCCTTCTGTTTCCTATTTTCTACTGCTCCTTTTCCTGACATGTAATTTCCTACTTGCTTTTATTTCACACATTCTACTGTTTTTTTCATTATTTTTTCTATTATTTCATCTTCCTTTCTGTTTGTCAATTTTATGCAGGTTGTTTGGTCGGGTTTTTTTTTTTTTTTTTTTTAGTGTGGCTTAGTGTTTTGACATGCCTTTATTGTTGCATTTATTTTTATTTACTTTTTGTGCTTTCATTGTTCTATAGATGAGACATTATGCCAAGCCAAATCCCTTTTCAAATTTTCTTTGAATAAAAGATGAGCTGCTCTGGAATCATTCCAGACAGAGCTGCCAAAATGAACTGGTCCAGCAGAGTTTCTTTGGATTATATTCCATGATAGTTTCACTAACACTGGGGCTGTGAGAGCAATGCAAGAACTTTCACAGCAAATCTTTTTGTCATTTTGGGTACCTTTGATTACTTTAGTCTATTGAATTTCCAACTCCAAACTAAGTAGAAAAAAAAAAAAAAAAAAAAAAAAAAAAAGACTTTCTTGTACTGACTTTTGACAAATACCTACTGATGGAGAACTTCAAAACCTAATTTGTGTGTGAACAGATAAACTGAAGATGACGGGATTTTTGCTGCTCTTGTCTATTCTTTGGGTGTTTTGGGGGTTAGGATTCTCTCATCTGTTGTTTTGGGGGGTTGGCTTTTTGCTTGTTTATTGCCTTTTAGTTTAGTTTGTTTGGATTAGTTTTTTTTTTTTTTTTTTTTTCTTTTTTTTTGGTAGCATTTTTGCTTCCAACTTATGTAACTTGATATTTTCACACTTTTTCCATCAAGTCTGTTAAAAGTGTGCCAATATATTCCAGAGTTTTAATTCAATGCTCCTCTCACCTTATCCACTGCCCAACACAACAGCTGATATACTGAACACTCCTGACTCTCCCCATTAGAGACACCAATGAAAAAGAAATATGCTACAGGATAAATGCAGTAATTTAACACATTTCTTTCTAAAAGCCAAGCACTTGAAGGATAGGTTGAGGGCTTTCCTACTTCTAGAATTTGACTTGTGGGACTATCACCTCCTGTGAATTACTGAAGAACATATAAAATGATCTAACAGATTTATACGATTTTTTGTAGTGACTCTGGCCATTATTGACATTCTTCAATTATCATTGACCTTTCTGTTCTAGGACAAATACTATTCCCTGGAATTGCCACTTGGAAGAAAATCTAACTTGCTGTGCTTGAGCATGCCATTTTTATGCTATTTTAAAGAAGAAACGCTGCTTAACCAGCTAATTGCAGAAATCTGTGTTGTCTAATGATAGCTCCTCTCTCCAGGAAACCTACGGAAAATTAGCACTGCACGTGGGATGGGCAATCCCACTGTTTTCTGGTAGACTGTCAATGATGGATGTTCCTGCCTTCTAGAAACCCTTCCACTTGGTTTTCCCAAAGCTGTAAACTCGTTAGCATCTCATCATGTTCCTGCATGCAACACCCTGCAGCAAGCACTGGACAGCTGGGAGAAGCTGTAAAAGCAAAAATCACTAAAATCACTAAAATCACTGCCTCTTTCTGAGAGGGTGAGAGCACGGGAAGGAGCCCTGCACTCCTGGCAGCTTTATTTTTGTTCTGTTCTACTCAGTCTTTATCCCCTTTGTCTGTTCTAAATGTTGTTTACAAGATGCCCCATTCCTCATGCAGGACACTCTCCAGCAGGAGGTGAATTTTACAGAAGTGAGGAGGTGAGTTTTGCCTCAGTCCTGCTGTGCCTGCAGGGGGTTTGGGATTTTTTGGTTTTGCCAGACAGGACCCATCAGGTAAGGGCCTTCTTTTGGTGTCACCAGCTTGGCTACATCGTTGTCCCCTTTCCCTTATTGAACACAAGCAGAATAGAGCCCCTGACTGGGCTTTTATTTGTCACCTTCCACTGCAAATGGCACAAGGGTTGGAGGATTTCATTAATGAAGAGTGTAAGGCAGAACCACTGCAGAGGGGTGGAGATATGTGTAAAAACATGAAATAAAATTCTCCCTCCACTTGCACTTTCTAGGCTGTCAAATGATACTACTAGTATTAAAAAAGCTACTAGTTTGTAGCCAGCTACTAGCATTTAAAAAGCTACTAGTGTCAGTTTTTTAGTGACTTTTAAATGTCATCTTCATTAATGAAAAAATGTTCAAAATGACAAAGAGGAAGAAACTTTATCTACTTGATCCTGTCCACTGAGGTTTGCATCCTATTCTGTATCATGTGCACAGAGTTTTCAGAGGAACATATTCCCTGCTCAGTTTCAGGCTGAAAGCAGGTTAATATATTTCATCTCAATGCAGAATTTTCCTCATCAAATTATGCTCTAGATGACATCTAAAAAATTGTGAACTGGTTTCTGTTAACAAAACATCACACTATTGTCGAATGTTACTGATAGGAACTGTGCATTAGAAGAAAGAACTGGCTGCAAGTTCTTTCCAAGCCTCCATTATTATTTAAAATACATCCTAAAATTCATGTAAATATGTTTTTAAAGTGCATTTATCCAAGAGTGGACACAACCCACCCAAATATGAGCTCTGGGCTGTGCCAAGTCAAATTTCTGGGACAGGTTTAAGAAGAGAAGTCAAAAACCAGTAACAGCTCATGAACATAAACTGAGACCACAGGGAGTGCACAGACAGTGGAATCACATGGACCTGCACTTTGAGAAGTAAGACCTGAAATCTGTAAACTTTAGTAAAATTTCCTGAGAAACATTAAACAAGACAAATCACCAAATATTATATATCTAGTTCTTGCTTCCAAATGGCAATCACATAATTACTGAAAATGCAAGGGGAGCCTGATGGAGAAATAAGAATATTAAATGATCTGGAGGAAACACTAGACAGCCAATGGCCCTAGCTAATTTATGCTAAATAAAATTTTACCAAATCGCTGCTTCCTTCCAGTCAAAACAGTTCACAAAATTATCTCTTGGAGAAAGAAAAGACCCTCTGATTTTTTGACATGTTTATCTTTAAAACTTCAGCCTTAAATCCAGAAGACTTTAATTAAGCATCCAGAATTAGACTGAGCGGAACTTATAGCCCAGTTCCTCCCACACAGTGCTCCTCCTCGTTAATCACCAGCCAATTTCAGTTTATCTTCCCCCAAGGCAAACTTTCCAAAGGTATCCTGTGGTTACAACTTGGGCTGCACAGCCAGAGCAAACCGAAGCAAATCTCTAAACCTCAGAAGCTGACACTGCTGAGGATCATCCCAGGATCATCTGCTTTAGTCCCGAGAATTATCACGTTATTATCTGCAGAGCTTTTCTCTCTAAAATACCTGAAAGGGAAAGCTTAGAACAGTCTTTGATGCTGGACTTAGGAGCACACAGCACAAAAGCTTCCTTTTGTTTTAAATCAAGAAAGGAAGAAGACACCCCAAATGTGCTAAGGTTTCTTTTCCACTGTGGAGAGAAAAGGCAGAAAGCATCTTCCCTCTCCTGAAAACCTGTTCATTGGTTAATAGTCACTTATTTACCTAAATGGTGAGCTCTAACTTCACCTTAATTATTAAATAATAACAACATTTATATTTCCAAAATTAAATGGAGTGCGCTTGGCCTTTTTTTTTTCCTGCAGTAAAACAGAAACTACACATCTGATAAACTGCTGAAGCCCCCTGCTCTCAGATGGAGATCTGATAAACTGCCCCAATTATTTAAATTAGCTGGACAATCTGAGGAGTTTTCTATGCCAGTACCAATTACAAAGAGCAAAAATGAGCCCGATCCACATCTACTGTACATTGAGATACACCAATTTACACCAGATGACTATCTGACCTCAGAACACTTTAAATCCCAAGCCCCTTATTTATATCTGGGAAAAATTACATAGAGCCCTGTTTCGTCATTAGTGCTATGTCCTGCAGATAATTTAGAAATAAAAATAACCACTTTTTAACCAGATGATTTCCAAGAAAAAAGGCCAGCAATCAAAGACATTTTCAATGTTGCCTTCGCCTCTCCTTTCATACATGGAAATAAAAATACCAAATAAAACACACAAGTGTCTAATTTTTAAATAAGTGAAGAGCAATTTCCTGTCATAAATAATTTTCAGACAGCTTCTAATGAATAATCACTGTCATATTTCCACAATGGAATTCAAATCAATAATATTACTGGAACTAGAAGCCAGCGTGTTGCCCCCTGGACAGACTAAATGCAAGTTATTTTCCAAACTGCTGAAGTCAGAAGAACAAAGTTATTCCGTTATTAAAAGAGCCTGGTTTTGCTAAATAGTGAATATAACAGCACCTGATTCTCATGTGTGTCTTTTTGAAGTAGAGAACTCTGATCCTCCAACAAAGTAAGGGAGGCAGACACTGTAATCATCAATTACATCATCAGAGAGAGCAAATTACATATTAGCCACCCAAGCCAAATGAGCTGAGGAAAACTGACACTAAAAAGGAAACGGCTCCCTTCACTTGCCTCGCCTGCTGCACAGATGAAACAGGAATTGATCTTTAGTAATTTAAATTAAAAGTAAGAAGAAGGGAGAAGGCAAGACATCCTGGGAACATTCTCCTCTGACTCGGATTATGCAAAGGATTTTACTCCCACAGAAAATAGAGGTCACTCCTTACACCATGGAAATATTTTAGACGTGTTCAACACTTCATAAGCGTGGAGAGAGAGATGGTTGAGGCAAGATTTAAATAAAACATAAACCGATGAACAAAACAGAGAAAAGAAATATAATATATCCTTGCAGAGGGAAATACTCTGGTGCCTTTACATTGCATATTTTTTCATTCCACTGCAAATCTCTTCAAATATTGGATAAGTGAGCTCATGTGATGCATGTCATTAGCCCAGGTTTTTGCTGTCATTTTAGCTCTGGGGAGGGCTGGCCCTGGCTGGGTGCCCACCAAAGCCACTCTGTCACTGCCCCCCTCAGCTGGATGGCACAGAAAATAAAACAAAGGCTCGTGGGTGAAGATGAGGACAGGGACAGATCAGTACCAGCTACTGCCAGGGGTAAAACAGACTCAGCTCTGTGGGGCACGGGGGAAGCCCCAGCAGAAAAACCCTGCCATGAAAATCCAACCCAAGGTGCTAGAAATAAAAGTGTTAGAATAAATGAGATTTATGTAAAGCGTGGATTTCTATGGACTTTGTATCCAGAGAGTCACACTGAGCATGTCAGAAGAAGAATTCTGGTCTACAGATACACCACAACAGAGATTTTGTTGTAAAATTCTGGTATTACTGAAGTCTGAAATGTAAAAATTGACCTTTCCTCATTCCAAAACATCCTAATATTTTTCCTTATAGTTCATAGTGCAAGTATTAGATTAAACATAATGGCCATTATTTGTTCTACATCTTCAATTACCTAATCCTGGAATCCTAATTAGCAGAAACACTAAAACCTATATTTTATCAAGCAGTAAACCTGCCCAAACAACAAATAACACCTGACTGCTGCAATGTGCATCTCCTTTACAGGGAAACAGGAATCTCTTAAAGCTGAGAAGTCTCCGTGATGGCATTTCAGAAACACACAAATCCATACAGGGCAGCTTAAATAAAAAGCACAGAGAATGTGGATGCATTTGGTGAGGAGCTGTGCTATTTGTAAGCTGCATGTGAGAAATGGAGAGGCACTTGCTCTCTGCATTAGTGGGTTCCTTGTAAACAAAGCAGGAAGTGTGCAGGAGATGCTCCTGTGCGACTGAGCTCTGTTTGAGGCTTTCTGAAATGTGAAAGAAAAGGGAAAACACGGATTCCATATGCCCACAAAGCTCATGTTCTGTCCTGGGCTGCAGCAAGACAAGATGCTGATCAGCACAAGCCTTTTAAAGAACTCAGGCAGGCTAAGCCTGCTCCCAGCTACTGAGCACCTCTTCTGGAGCTCAGACCACAGCTCAGTAATGCTCATACAATACCAGTCTGCAACCCTGCCAAAACGAAACTCAGCAGGGAAAAAAAAAAAAAAATAAATAAATCCATTCCTTTTGCCAAACAAATGCTAAATGCATAAAATGCAAGTATCCAGCACACTCACACCTGACACTCAGAGCCAACTTGCCCAGTGTTACTTAGAAAGCTGCTTGGAGAAGCTTATAAAGCTCATTCCTTAGGGTAAGATATTTTCTTAATGGGCAGCAAGTTTTGCCAGGCTTGTGCTGTTACCTAGTATTTTCCCTGGCTGCATGTCAAAGAAAGGTTTTTAAGGCTTATGTTAAGAAATGATGTTTAGAATGATGCCAGGCCAGGCCAGGAGCTGTTCTTAATCCTTCCTGTGTTTGCTGACTCCCGCAGAGCTGGGCTAATTCACACCAGCTGAGCAGCTGTCCTACTCAAATACTGTTTTATCCCTAAATCTGAGAGGAGTTCTTCACCTACAGCCATGTGGAGTCAGGCATGCATCTGTAAGAAATGAGAAAGGCCAACCCAAGACCAGGAATTGAAGCTTTTTTTTTTTTTTTTTTTATTTCACTGTAGTATTGTCAGACTTGTATCCCAACTTACAGCTTTGACCAGCACTGAAATCACTATGACAGCATTTATCTGGGTGTAGAACCACACATTTTAACACATTCCTGACAGTTAAACAGATGCTTCACTGTTAATTTCAATTATTTGACATGTCAAGCATAATATCAAAAGCTCCAGGCCCCATGGAGCCCAAATTCTGTGTCCAGTGTGCCTCTGGTCATCCAGATGAGAGAGCCTCACACCTGGACAGTGGCATAACATGTGCCACAATCCCTGATAATTTTACCACCTGGCTGAGAAAATGGGCTGGCTCCTACCGTGAAGGCTCCACTCTAGATGCCTCTGATAAATAAGAGAAAAAAAAAAATGAAAAAAAGAATTAACTGAATTTACATTTCAAAGATTTGAAGTATTTACTGGAAGCCATGAGGTTGGAAAAACCTTTAATCCTTCCTTTCAAGGCTAAATATGAAACAATTCTTGTTGTGAGCCCTGTCAAGTTACGGGGTGAAGGCAGTGGAAGGTTCTAATTGACTTCAGCTGTGGAATACATAAGGGATGACGAAGACACTCAAAAGTTACAAAGAAAACTGATGAATTCTGGTTTACAGATTGCATGACAAAAGGGCTTTGTGAAAAATCCTCTCACATCACTCCATTAAAAAAAAAAAGAAAAAAAGAAAAGAGAGAGAATAGCTCTGAAAATATTCATTCTCTTGATAGCAGCTGAATATTTGGAATATTTGCAGCAGTCAGGAAATGGAGCAGCAGCCCCCCTGTCTCTGACACATCAGACCTGAGCGACCTTGGGCACGCAGCACGTCCCCAAAACCAACCCCACCTCCACGGGGCTGTGGGACCTCTGAGGTTCCTGCACAAGGGACTCTGCAGGTGGCACTTGGTGCTCAGAACTGCTGGCCAGGAACTCACTGCATCACATGGCCTGTGCACAGCTCTGCTCCCAGGGAATAACCTCCCAAACACATGGGATAACCTGCCAAAAATACAGAATAACCTCCCAAACACATGGGATAGCCTCACAAAAATATAGAATAACCTCCCAAACACATGGGAAAACCTGCCAAAAATATAGAATAACCTCCCAAACACATGGGATAACCTGCCAAAAATACAGAATAACCTCCCAAACACATGGGATAGCCTCACAAAAATATAGAATAACCTCCCAAACACATGGAATAGCCTCACACAAATATAGAATAACCTCCCAAACACATGGGAAAACCTCGAAAACACATGGGATAACTTCCCAAACACATGGGATAACCTCAAAAACACATGGGATAACCTAAACATATGGGATAGCCTCACGAACCCATGGGATAACCTCATAAACATATGGGATAACCTCCCAAACACATGGGATAACCTGCAAACACATGGGATAACCTGCCAAACAATGGATAACTGCAACACATGGGATAACTGCCAAACACATGGATAACCTCCCAAACACATGGGATAACCTCCCAAACACATGGAATAACCTCCCAAACACATGGGATAACCTCCCAAACACATGGGAATAACCTGACAAACACATGGGATAACCTCCCAAACACATGGGATAACCTGACAAACACATGGGATAAAACCTGACAAAACACATGGGATAACCTCACAAAAATATAGAATAACCTCCCAAACACATGGGATAGCCTCACAAAAAAATAGAATAACCTCCCAAACACATGGGATAACCTCCCAAACACATGGGATAACTTCACAAAGACATGGAATAACCTCACAAATATTTAGTTTGCTCTCTGTTTCCTCCACCTATCGTTTCCTCTCTTGGCTCCTCCACAGAGAGCTGCTTTAGGGGTTTAAAGTTACACTGCAAGCCTCATCTCTCCACCTGCACACCACATCATCTTGCTATCATTAAAAGAAGCAGTGAAGACAGCACTTGAGTCTTTTTGCAACTGAACTGGCAGGATATCACCTGAAATGTAGGAACATAGCTCCATAAACAGAAATATCCAAAGTGCAGGCAAAGTACAGAAATAACAGGAAGGAGAAGTCTATGCCTTAAAATTATGATGGTTAGGACAGGGAAAATCCTGATTTTCCATATGCCTACACTGAAGAGAGTGAAGAAAGTTTTGCTGATCATCATGTTCTAACTCCATCACTTGTTCTAGAGTTAGAGTTAGTGGAGTTAGAACGTGATGATCTTTAAGGTTCCTTCCTTGAAACCATCCTAGGGTTCTGTGTATAATATTGTCTATTTATTCAGATTATTCTGCCCTTTGACAATCGTTCCAATTATATTTTAAATCAATATTTTCTTTTAAAATTGAAGAATATTTTATTGAGCATTTTGGTTTTTTTTTTTCTCCTTCTAAATGCTTGACATTAATAACATCTACCTAGACAAATAGTAGGATGTTTTGCCACTTTTACTGTGATTAAAAAAAAAGAAAGCTTCCTGACAAAAAATAATTCAGGTTTTTCACAAAGGAATACCAGATCACAAATGTTTCTCATAAGGCAATGCCTCCTGCCTGTAGAGAAAGGGAAATATCAGCTCCCCAAAGTCGAGTGTTCACTTTTGATAAGTACAATTGTTTAGAATTAAAGCAGCTGACCAGAGATTTCCTGTGAGTGGGTGCATTGCTGCCGTTGTTTTTGAGCACTCAAACCCACAGATGATTTGAGCCAATATTGACCTTTAAATATCAGTTATAGCACTTTGAGATAAATGAGTGTTGCTACTCCAGAGCTGTGTGAGACCCACGGTGACCTGGGGAATGAGTGGCTGAGTTGCAGCACAATCAGTGGTAGCTCTGATTAATGAATAAACACAGATGGGAAAAAATGGCAAATACTTGAGATTTCTTTCTTTAAAATGTCTCAGTCCACAAAAGCACAAGGGGACAAGGCATGACATTTTTAGCCTTTTTTCCATTAGCAGGAATCCCTGAGCAGTGGGCTCAGCTTGGCTTGCACTCAGGCACAGTAAAGCCATAATGAAGGAGATGCAGAGGATTTTCCTGCTGTCGTTTTCTCTCTCACATCCCATCCTCACTGGTTTTGCTCTGCACACTGGCCAGGGCTGCTGGTTGCCTTTGCTGGCCTTCTCCTGGTTCTCCTGGGATTGACTCCCTTTATGTGGGCAGAGCAAATATTTGGAGGTGCTGGCAGAAGTGGGATCTGAGAGCAGTCCCACTCTGGGCTTGTGGTGGCTCTGATGCTCTTCAGCAGACATTCAGGAATATTCAAATTAAATAAGCCACAGATTATTGCAAATTTCTCAAAGCATGCAAGATCTTGGATTTTCAGCATGACTCTATTCTGTAGTTCACTGCCTACACACCTTAATCACCTTTTGTTCATTCCCTCATGCATCTGAATTACCTGTCTGGACAAATTGCTGAGGCAATTTTTTATAAAGGAATGTATTTTTAATGTGAGAAGAGTTCTTTGGTATACATCGTACAAAATAAAGCACTGAATTGTAAGAACCCAGCAAAGCTAAAAATCACAGCACAGTACAACAGCCAAACCTAAAAATATCTGGAGTTCCAACACAACGTTTTACAATAATAGGGATTTTTCCCCCAATAAGGTATCTGAAAATGAAGACAATGATTATACAGGATACCATCACTCAGAATTGCATTTGAGGAGGAAATTTACCTTCTGATTAATTAATGAAATTATTATTCACTTCAAAAATTTCGTGCAGTTTTCTTTAAAACCTCTTCTATTGGTTACTACCACCAAATGGAATACTGGATGAGGCTGATTCCACAGCTCCTCGAGCAAAGAAATTAATTTGTACTTTATATCTGTGTACTGCAGTGAAATATAGCAAAGTGCAAAGGTGATCACAGGAATGCAATTAGGAAATAATATCTTCCAGAGGAAAAAAAGAACTCTAAAAGATAATTAGTTTTGTGAGTAGAACATTTTACACATAAAGTACTCCTACTGCTATTCACACTTCTGTGTTTAAGGTCAAGTCATCTTTAATCTGATGTGACACATGGGTAACATGCAAATTCTCCAACGTAATGTTACAAGAATGCACATAAATATTTCAATATAAGTGGAAAGACAAACACAATTCATCTTGTCTAAACACACATTCTCTTTTCCCTGCATCATCCTCAGTAGTTAAAGACTATGATCTACTGTAGACATTTCCAAGACTATAAATCTTGCAGCATTTGCTAATGAATCTCTGGCATTGACAGAGAAAAGCAGAAATCTAGCTTTAAAAAAAAAATAAATTCTCTGAGTGAAATGCAAATTCTGCTTTCTTAAAAATCAAGGAAGTGCTCCAGAGATGTGCCTGGGAGAAACTCAACAGACCAGTATGGGAGTAAGAGTGGAAGCTTGCACACCATTAATTACAATTATTGACCTGGGTGCCTGTACCATGGAACTTCATGGCTCAAAACTGCTCAGATAAATCCTTCCCCTGCCACCTGGACTCCCCTCAGATAAATCCTTCCCCTGCCACCTGGAGTCAGATAAATCCTTCCCCTGCCACCCAGGTCCTACTCTCCAGGACCAGGTGAAGGAGAAAAGCACGTGGTGATATCTCTGATAAGAAGGGCTTGTCCCAGTTTTCATGGCTGTTAACATACAAATATTTACACACTGAATTATTTAAAATGCTAAAAAGATATATGCTGCTTTCCTAATGTTTATACTGGAGATAAAACAGGAGCTATGGAAAAATAATGGGCTTTATACTGGAGATACTGGAAAATGCTCTTGGCCTCGATATTCTGGATATGAGTGGGCACCACTGAGAGTGTGCAGAGCTTTTTTCCCCTCATAATTTTCAGGTAAATGGGGTTAGTGCGTGGAACTGGGCAGGCACAAGTATATGTTAACATAGATTGTTTGCAGATATTTCCCAGGCAGACTCAGTAGTTGTGAAAACACAATAAATTATATTAGGTAGGAGTCAATCTGCTTTAGATCTTGTATTTTCCTATACCATCATTTCAAAGATAAGAAAAAGCAAAAAAAAAAAAATTAAAAAAAAAAAAAAAAAAGTAAAATTAAAATAAGTGCAAAAAATTCAACAGGACCCTGGTTTACTGAAATCATAGAGCAAAGATGCCATGCCCCACACAGGGTATATATTCTACCTAATCCAGAAATTTGGCCCACCCAACACAATGGAGTGACTTCCTTACACTCACCCATCCCCAACGTTGGAACAACATGAAGATCATACAAATCACACAAAACTGTTTGATTTGTGCTCGATAGCATTACCTCAAAGACAAATCGCTTATCTCAAACCTATAATAAAATCTCTCAATAATAATGCTTTTTTAAACTATCTCCTGGCAAGTGCACAGTAAGGTTATGAATTCAGGGGCTGCAAATCTCTGGGTACAAATTCCCTGGCAGCAGGAGGGAGCTCCACAGGACTCTGACAGTAACTAATGCTAATGTGAGGCGGGGGAGGACAAGATAAACTCCCATACTGCCTTCCCAACTTTCCTTTCATTGCTGTAAGAACTAATGTGGCTGTCACCTTCTCTGCTCCTCAGAAGCCAGCACAGGCTCTCAGCTGGGGCTGATTAGCACTCCAAAGATGGCTCTTTCTTCTCTCTGTTTCAAAACAAAGGTTCTCTTTCAAACCACACCTGATGGAAGAGCGCTGGGTTATCAAAACCCCTCTTCAGGTGGAGCAGCAGCTGCTGGATGGCTGACAATAGGTAAGAGAGGAGGATTCACACGTGGGGGCTCAAGGCAGGGATCTTAATCGTTCAGTTGTAAGTAAAGTACATTATGGCTGGAAGACTGCAATTACTGTTCAGTGATCCTCTATTATTTGTGTCTTTTATGAACACTGAGTGTGAATGCTGATATTCACATCATGGAACTCGCTGCTGCTGACTGGTTGGCAAAGGTAAGGTCGTATAAATAAATGTATCTCCAAGCAGTTTCCAGTAGAAGAGGAACTGGCACTTTTATAGGAACTCGCTGGAGACTGGACAAAAACTCCCAGCCATAAGAGGGAATGAGTACCTTTTTTAGAATGAATTTACAAGGTGGGTAGTGGGGGGAAGAAATAAAAAAGAAAAAAACCCCAAAACTCAAAAAACCACACCAAACAAACAAACAAAAACAAACAAACAAAAATGCAGAAAAAGAAAGATTTTTTTTTCCATTTATTAAAGAAATTCCATGCTGAAGTTGTTTGCAATATGTAAAATTGAACCCAATGGCCAGAAGATTCCAGGTCCTATCGTGTGTGTTCATCTTGTCATTTAAAATATAATAAAGCTAAGATTAGACACAAATTGCAAACTAGTAACTTAATGTTTTCTATGTGTGCTTTCCTCTTCAACAAATATTTCCTACAAATTATATATCCTATATAACTTTTCCTGGACATTATATACCAGGACTTTGGCAGAGGACAGCTGCAGAGAAGGTAGTTCAGATTCTCAAGTTCTACTGAAATGAGAGCAATCTATTCCCTTTATCACTTGCAATCCAAGCAAATCCCATCGCCCCATGATCACTTTACTTCCACAATCATCTGAAAAACCAATAATCAAAACCCAGGAGTCACACACAAGTAAGGACACGAGCCACCAAACCAAACTAGATGTCAGCATTTGAAAATCTGTGTAAAAAAAACCCAATTGTGTCTACTAGCAAAATGCAGGCATTAGCTAGAACTCTGTATTGAAGGGGTGATAGGGCTCCAGTCTGTGTACAATGGCCACTCTTCAATAATCCAAGTGTGGAAAATTGTGCTGATTTGGGGTTAATAAGCTCCAGAATATTCTGTCACCAGTGTCAGGCAGATGAGCAGAGTCATCTTTCTGCTCTCTAATGGTTGCTTTCCCTTTCCTGTTCTCATTTCATTTTATCAGCTCTTCCTTCTACTGTGCTTCTGTTTTTTGGTTTGATTATGCTCACCAGAGCTATAAATAAATAAACAAAGCACAATAGTCACTGATTGCTATTTTATATGTTACAATTCTAAGATACTGAATTTCTGAGACAGAAAAAAAAAGTCTGATCTCCAGGATCGTACTTGTTCTATTTCTGGAGTAACCACCAATAGAAAAAATCACATTAGAATAACAATGCCCCGGTTTTTTTCCAATGATGGGGGAAGAAATAAATATTCAAACTGTTCTTAATAAAAAGTTTTTTTGAACTCACACTTTGCTGTGACAATGCTGAAGAAATTCTGAGCAAATGTTCCAAGGGGTACTTATAGTTCTAGAGAAAGTTCCAGGAAAAAGGAGCACACTGGTTCAGCTTCCTATTTGAACCCAAAAACCCCCAAAAGTTTCTTGGCATTTACACCCCTTCTTTTTTCTTAACTACAGAAATAAATTGCTCTCTTTGGCTGCTCAGCCTTTGGGTCAACATCCTGCAGGAAAGATGGCTGCAGTTTTAAACATTCCTCGGATTTCAGGATTTCCTGGCTCTTTTTGACTGCAGTGGTCGGTGTCTCCAGCCTGACATCCAGACCTTGCTCAAGCTTTAACTGTGATCCTCCAGCTGGGATCCCCTCCCAGGGGAGACACAACTCGCCAAAGTAGGGATCTACCTAAAATTTGACATTGCTTCTCTTCATATATCCAAAAGAGAAGGGGGAGAGGAGAATTTTATGATTGCATCCAACTGAAGAAAGGAGAAACCAAAGAAAACTATGTAAAATATGCTTAAAAATAAAAACCAAGGCAAACTTGAGAGTTCAAGAAGAGTTTAAAGTGGATGAGTTCTCACCTCAGCTGTCCACCTGCAACTGCAATCCTTCTCCCCAACCCTTGTCCTTCCAAGGGGGAGTCATTGCTGGATAAACTGCTGGGAAGCTTCAAAACCTCAGGAACAACCAAAGCAACACAATGGTGATGGCATTCTCATGCTCATCATCATAAAGGCAGTGACATTCTGCCTCAATGTGAAACCATCTCTACTAGACCAAAAATACTGACAATTATGATGCTTCCACAAGTTTATAATGAGCACAAGTCCTGAAAGCAGACCCTAATTTCAGGTTTGTGGTTAAGCAGACTTCTAAACTATTCATATGGAAAACAGGCATTTTTGAAACCCCCATAATTTAAATACTGGAAGGGTTTTTTTTTTCTGTTTTGTTCATTAGAAATGTTCAACATTCAGCCTTTCATTTTGTTTCAGGGTTTTCTGGCTTTTCAAATAGAGACTCTGCTCATAACCTCTCAGAAGTTAACTTGGATTCGGATCAAAATGACAAAAAATTTAGGAAGTCTGAAAGGGAAAAGAAACTCTCAAAAAAAAAAAAAATTAATAGCCTGTTTGCAGCAATATTAAAAATGGAATTCCTTGGCCTCTGCTGGTGTTGTTTGGATGTGTCACAGGCTGTTACATCAGTCATGTTCTGTTATGTTAATATGTTGAGATGAATCACAGCGAGGCCACAGCAGCCAAGAAATGTCAAAACCCAACACCTTGACACAAAGTGAGAACCAGCCCTTATGTGTGCTCAGGCCTTTGATTCACCAGC
The DNA here is from genome assembly GCA_032173965.1 of Sitta carolinensis. NCBI lineage: Eukaryota > Metazoa > Chordata > Aves > Passeriformes > Sittidae > Sitta > Sitta carolinensis. Next base: position 2,893,416 of record CM063286.1, on the reverse strand, counting down.
AGATATTCCCCAAAAACACACAGCCCAAGTTCCATGCACTTGCTGGAAAGAGAAAATGAAGCCTTTTTTTCCCATCAGATGGATTTGGCTTTAATTAAAAGAAAGCTGAAGTACCATAACGCTTCATCTTCTCAGATCATCACCTTCCTGTTTTAAAGACAGGTAAATTTATTCACCCTCTTGTCATGAAAAAGCAAGAGACCAAAGTCTGTAAAAAGACATGATGGAAAGTCACTGAGAAAACACAAGCATGTCTTGTTCCTGGGATGTGACACAGAGGTTGTTATCTCCAACCAGGCAACAAAATAAAAACAGTGTGGAATCTCTTATTCTTGATGAATTATCAGCAACTGGTAAACCAGAGAAGAAATTATTTGGAGTGACATGCTCAAATATAAGGAGAAATGTAGCTGTAATTTTAATACTATTTCAAGTCACCAATGGAGTTCTAATTTATTTAGAAATATAGGTTAAAAAAAGCCCCACAAACAAGAGGCTTGTGAATAAATTCAGTGACTATTGCTATTTTTCAGTACCTAGCAGCCCTGCTAAACAAAACATGTTGGTTCTTGATATTGCAACAATCCTCTGTGCTGTACTGACACCACTTCTAATTTAAATAACATCTGACAGAAAGTCTCTTTTGGATCAGTTTATCAGAGGATTTTCATCTGTGGTCAAACCATCTCTCCATTTTCCTACTGCAAGGTTAATACATTGATCTGTATTTTTACTGGGGTTTTGTTGTTTTGGTTTTTTTTTTTCCTGGTAGCCCTGAAGCTCAGTTTCTCTCTACTCAATTTAAACATGCACCATGTAAATGTGTCCCTCCCTTTGTAGCACATCTTCCAGGGAACAGACCAGTGAGGAATCCAGGGAAAAACGGTGTGATAGCAACTTCATGCATGCCTTAAATTATTCCACTGCAAGTGTTAACCTCCCACTGCATTTACATTTGGAAAGTTAGTCCTCCTGAACTCACTCCAAGCATTACAAAGGCTCAGAGGGCTGGATTTAATAAAAACAACTTGGTCAGAGTCGCTTAAATTTATGCAAGTACAAAGGGAAGTCATTAGAGATGCAGTTCACATAAAAGCCATGCACTTATGCATTTCAATTCTGCCCCTTTTCTACTTTAGCAGAAGTACATGAGGAGAAGAAAAAGAGAAGATCAAAAGCTGTGGAAGTTTTGCAAGAAGCCAAGTTAGTTCATAAGACCACATAACAAAGTAATGTTATTTTCTAAGTCAATGTGGCCTTAAGTGCCTTAAGTACGCCTCGAGCTTGCTGGAGGCAAACAGCTCCTGCAGCCCATCCTGCTCCTTGTCTGCTTTTTGTTCATTCCTTAGGAAGAGTTCTCCATCTCGTGCCTTACCTCCCTCAGTCCTGCTCTGAGAGCACTTCAGCTCTTTGAGAGCCCCTCTGCCAAACGTGCTCTGCCTCAGCCCTCCTGTGCACACACCCTGGCTGTGCCCCTGCCCTGCACAGACACGGGCTCTGTCTCCTCTTTCCCAAAAAACACTCTTCTTGTGGTGTCCTTTGCCTGTAGGTTTGCTGTGCTTAACAGGATTACCAGCTGTCACTAAATTCATGTGCTCTTCATAAATCTAACTGAGCTCTTTGGACAGCTGTTCATCTGGGCATAAACACATTAATTCTAATAGCCACATTAGAGCTACAAGTTTATTTGTTTGGTTGTGATTTTTTTAGCTTTCACTCAGTATAATTACTTCTGACACTCTCCCATCAAATAACTTTTTGTTGTTGAGAGTTTTCATACTTCTGTTTGTTTAAAGCCAAACCACTACAATTTTTTTTTTTTATTTTATTTTTTTTTCATAGCAGATGCTGTAACACGATGGACAGGCTGTCATAAACAGATGGACTTGCTCTAAATCCAACCTTCAAAAAACCCATCCCATCTAGGATGAAGAGCTGGTCTCCTGGGGGAAGCAGTCAATATTCAGCACACCTTCCCCAGTGTTTATTCAGCAGATCTCCTGGGCGAATTCCAGACAAGAAACCATGGATGGAAAAGGCAACCAGGGAGGAAAGGGAAACAGAGGCAGGACTTCACCCAAAATACAGCAATCAGCTCCTCCTCATGCACAGGCTCTCCCTGCTGTGGGACGCTGATGTGCACAGGCCCAGCGTGGAGCAGAGGTGGGGCAGCACAGGAGGGAGGGAGCAGGTGAGGGTTTGGAGCAGGGAATGGCTCAGCAAGGGAGCATGGAGCCAGAGAGACTCAACTCTGTCCCGGGTGCCTCTAAATGCAAAGCCAGCAAGCCGTGCTCATCTACATTCTGTGCACACAAGGCTCCCTTTGTGCTGGGGGAAATGGGGCAGATTTCAGTTCTATTGAGTCACCAGCATCTGAGTGAGCTCCTGGAGCAGCTTCCTTTCCCTTCTTCCTGAGGGCTGCTGCGTTTCATGGCTCACCAGCCCAAGAATGACTGCCTGCTCTCATCCCTGGCAGACAGCACCACCAGCTCCTGACCACAGCAGAGCTAACAACCTCCTTGTTCTGTCTGAAAAGTCACTAATAGTGGATTCCTTGAGATTCCAGCAACTGGACTCTAAAGCATTCAACGTGTTTCTTCATTTCTTGGGATTTATGGGTGCCCTGAACATCTCTGAATCTGATGTACTTTAACTGAAACATCTGAAATAAATTGCAGTGTACTTAAGTGTGGTTAACTTCTCTGTGATTATTTATCCCCTTCTATAAAATATACTACAAGTACATAAAGTAGAAAAAAACATCATTATTAACTAAATTCAGACATGTGATCATCAACCTGCCTCTGGATGTCACTGTTCTGTGAGAGCTGAAAACATTTTAGAGAAGAAAAAGGTGAAAAAAGCAGAAGACTGAATAAACCCACTGATTTTCAACAGATTTGAGATGTAGAACATTCTAATCTCTTAGATTAAAAAGTATTTGTTACAGTCTTCCTTTTAGTTCCAGCTCCAGAAAGGTTCTGTTGAGAGGGTGGATATCTGAAAAGAGCTCTGCAAATTGCCTGCATAAAGCCAAGCAAACAGCTGCACTGTAAAAACATTCCTCAGGAATTTCACAGACATTATCTGAAAGAGATGGCACAGAAAAGAGCAAGTGGATTTTCCATTATTCCAATGCATTTACTGTGTTCTGATGGACTGCTGTGATAAGGGAAGGGGGCACAAATCAATTTGGATTTTACATTCCATTTAATTGCACATACATCGGAGTGTGTTGGGGCTTTGTGTGCAATCTGTGAGCTGTCATCAGCACAATAAAGCTGCTTGTATCACTTGCACCACCACAACCAATTTTATACATCTTTGTATCTGGGAATCAGAAGAGAATTCTTGGTTGAAGATTGCTAGGCTTGAATCAAGATCCACTAAAGCCTTTTTTCTCTAATCTGCCAGAATGAAATGGCTTAGAGCAGGCAGAATTCCTCCCATGTAACTGTTCTTGTTAATGCAGAGATGAAGTAAATATACTGCATCAGAGCAGAATAAATTTTACAGTACTCCAGGCTTGCCTGCCACTCTAGTTATGCTTTGTTTTACTCTCCAGGAAGCAAAGCAATGCAGAATCTCCTGTTTTTCCAGGGAGGGATCTGGCAGCCATCTGCACAGTTCCAGAGCACAATGTGACTCATCCAGGAGAGCTCCATAATTCAGGAGATGTTCCAGGCTGTTCCATTCTCTGGGGCACGAGGTGAGAGCTGTGTCAGCCCCGGGGGCTGCACTGAGCTCTCTCTGAAGGGATATTTCAGCAGGCTGTGGGGATCAACAGCTCCAGGGGGATCAGGATGCTTAAAGAATTGTCATCTCTGTAAGCTCTTCCTAGAGCACTCCTTGCCATCTCTGCGTTGGAGCTGAAAGTGTCCTGGGAGTTTTGGGGTGGTTTATGGTGTTTGTGGGGTCAATATTCATCACTAACACTGCAGATCACTGAAAACTTACAGCAACATTTCAGAGGCAAGCAAAGACAAGAATCATCCTTGCCACTCTAAGGCATCTCAACAGGACAAATTGCAGAGTGGAGTGACTGTGTTCCAGAAGCGTGAGTTATTCACACATGGTAAAAGCTGCAGGGAATTCAAAATGCCCCCAGAAGAGGATTCTGGAAAGCCTCCACCTGGGGCATGGGAGAGGGAGGGACAGGGGATATTGGCACTACGATAAATTCTGCAGCTTCCAGGAGCAGCTTCCACCCTCAGCCACCCACCATGACCAGCAGGACTGCAGCAGAGGTGAGGCAGCTGTAATTATTGTGCTGTTGTCAGCCCATGGTCTCATAATTCCTATTTTAAACCGACATTTCATGTTCCAGCTACCGAGAACATAATTTTCTAACTCTCATCAGCTCACAAATCTTTTACAGCAGAAGAACCTTCCCTTAAATCCCACCATGGCAGTACTCTAAAGTATCCCTGGGTGACTGATTTTGTCAAGTCTAATCATCTTGGATAAGACAGCTGAGATTTCAATTTGCTCAGGCGTGAGCTCTCTCCACTCCAGAACAGTATTTATAAGGGCATTGTGTTGACTGCAGAGGCTTGGTGATTAAATCACCTTTTCCAAGACAATTTCCAACTTTGCCAGGGAGACTCCCTAATCAGTGACCCATATAATTGCTTTTCCATGTAGATTGAATTGGAGATCTGTTCATTAATGCTCCAAACATACGGATATCAGTGTTTAAATACCCACAATCATAAATATTGCCAGGAGCAAAATTTCCCAATAGGTTTTGGTTGGATATAGTGGCCCAAAAGGTTCAGAAATACAAAGACATTGTAAGTTAGAAGACTCCCCTGGAACAGAGAGGAAAAATTGGTGGGGCTTGTTATAGGGCTTGATTTCTACTGGGGACTGAGAGGTGATGAGTGACACCCAGATGTGTGCTCTGATCACTGGAATGCTGGTTGGTCTTGCTTCAGTGTTTCCCAGGGAAAGGAAATTTTTGTAACCTATAGAAAGCAGAATACTAAAATGATTCTGGGACAAAAATACATAGACATAAGAAAGTCAATGGCAAAAAAAAATCTAAAGCCTCCAAGTAATTTTTTTTTTTTTTTCCTCCTTGGACAGATAATTTCAATTTCAGCTCCCTTAGCTGAGCCCTGGAGACAGACTGGTCAATGTGAGAGGCCAAAGTGACAGGCCACAGCACTCTGCCTTTCAGTTTAGGTCACTGCTTTTGGAAAACCAAATATATTCTTATGTCAATAGGAAATAACATAAAAATGGTAAAAGCTTTATGAGAGATGTGTCTCTTTTATGTGTTTTTTTCCAAACTCAGGAAAAAAATTCAGTAAAAGAAAGAGCAGCTACATCTAAAATTATTTAGTAAAAGAGCAACTACATAAATTTCTTTTTCAGTAAAAGGAAGAACAACTACACAATACAACCATAAACTTCTCAGCACTGCTAAAACACCTGACAATTACATTTGTCCAGTTTTATCACCCAAATAATTTATTCACCCCTGGGGCCAGCATTCATTTTTATCTGTACCTAAATAACATCTTCATCTGAGAAATAAAAGCCTCTACCTTGGACTGCTCATGCTGTGCAAGATTATCAACTGCTAGTATTTTATTTTTTTGTAATGCAATGGGGACCTCACCCCATCTATTCCTCAAAGCTCAGTCAGACCATTTGCACATTTGTTGTGATCTCCAGATCAAATGATGGGAGCTTGCAGCACTCCAGATGTTCTAGTATTCCTCAGCTGACAGGAATTGAAACAAAGCACGCAGAAAGAACATTCCCAAGGGATAAAATACATTAACCCTGGCCATAAAAACGGTGGGGAAAGGAGCGTGCAGCCAAGCTCTGCACTGCACCTTCAAGTCCTCCCCACGAGCTCAGGGATAGCAACAGCACAAGCTAAAAAACCCAAAGCAACCTGCCTGGCACAGCTGAAGTTGGAGAAGCTTCAGCAGAACCATTATTTAAGCTTATTGGCTTGGTCTTCCAGCTTTTATGTGTACAAAGTAATAATACAATGCCATCAAGTGCACTCTTAATATGCCTTGCAATTATGGTACCAAGCACTAATTATGCTGTTATTGCTCATTTTTATGATGAGAATTTCACTTTTTTTTTTTTTTTTTTTTTTTCTTAGTTCATGGGAATAGGAAACCTCACAGAAAACCACGGCTGTAAATTTTAATTGCTGAGCCTTAATCACAAAAAATAGCGAGAGGGAGAATCAGTCAAAAACAGAGGAGCAGAAAAAAAATAACTTATATCTCTGCAGTTTGCCATAATGACAGCTGGGACTGTCAAGGCTGGCAGTTGAGACTCTAAGGGATGAAACTTTGGAAAATATGTACATTCTTTAACTGGAGTGAAGCTTAACAAATTTTCTGTTTTCAATTCTCAATGCTGAAGTCTTTGCAGCAGCTTTAAGAGAATAATCCTCCCCCCCTCAACCAGGTGAAAATTTGAATGGTGGAAGTTCTCACTCCATTAATTTCATGGATAATGCAGAAAAATCAGAATCAGTCCCATAAAGGATGAGTCCCAGCTATCAAACACGGGTTTTACCAGATAATATTGGCCTAAATTTGACATTCAAAATGAGATGTTTTGGTATTCATAAAAGAAAGTATATTTATACAAGAAATTGTTCCATTTGCCAGAGTTATAATTCATTTGATAACACTTCTTAAAAACTTTTTTATTTTTTGTATTTTTAATATAGTGAGCTGCTTTCTGTGAACACCAAAACCTGAATTTAACTGTAGTTTCAGAAATGTGGGGCTGCACCCACTATTTCTGGGCATCATGTCACTTCATCCCTTCTCTTTGTTTCATTCTGGACTATACCAAAATTCATTTTAGAACCATGCACGATATTAAGCAATATTTTTAAGCCCTAACATTAACAAGAGTAACTTAATTTCATTTTTTCACATCTAAAAATGCCAGAGAAATTTTAATTTAAAGTGCATTTCCTGCAAACTATCAATTTACTTTTCTGACAAGGACTTTTTTTTAGGAGACATCTCCTTGGTACGGGGAATTTCCCAGTTCCAAGGAATTCTTTAACTGGGAGCAGGTTGAAAACTTCAGGAGGAAAAAAATCCAACAACAAAAACCAAGGAAGAAACCTCTGGTAAAGACAAGGAGGAGCCAATAAAAGTATAAAATCAAACATCACAGAGTTTATTGAAGATTACGAGAGAGAAGCTCTCCAGATGTTTGCACTGAAGGCAGTGCAGCTGTTTTAGGTGTGTTTAGATGTATTTTCTTCTCCTTCAGGAAGGGCAATCCAGCATTTCCCATTCTCCAGGAGCTGCTCCCAGCCCAGCCCTGCTGCTCTCCTCCCCACCCAGCAGAATTTCCACCAAGCAGCACCTCAGAACTTCCAACTGGCTCCTCCAAGCCCTGCCAAGCCTCCTAAGCCTCCCTGGGAGCAAACTGTTCCCTCACTACTCAGTCAACCTTTCCTGCATCACCTGGGTTTTGTTGTTTATATTTTTCCTTTTCTTTAATGGCCTTAATTTGGAGACACAGAAAGTCTTGCCATTGTAGCCGACTTTATTTCGCTAATATATTTTATAGGTAAGGTGTGATTAACAGCTGGAACAGTTCTACACAAAACTGCTAAAAATTTGCAAACAAAGTATTAGTATTATAACCACAATATTCAGGGTAAAAATGCTTCAAGGAGTTATTTTAGTTAATTGCCTCACAAACAAAAACTTTATTTCACTAATACATTTTATAGGTAAGGTGTGATTAACAGCTGGAACAATTCTACAGAAAACTGCTAAAAAATTGCAAACTAATATTAGTATTATAACCACAATATTCAGGGTAAAAATGCTTCAAGGAATTATTTTAGTTAATTGCCTCGGATTATTTTTTGGAGGGGTTTTGAAGATTCTTATACTGTAAAAGAAAAATAAAAAAACTTAGACATCTAAATGTTTTTCACTATTAAAATCATAAAGGTATGTTGGTTTTATTTGTAGAATCACAGAATGGGTTGGAAGAGACCTTAAAAATTCCCTGCCATGGCAGGGACCCCTTCCAGTGCCCCAGGCTGCTCCAAACCCCATCCAGCCTGGCCTGGGACATTTCCAGGGATCCAGGGGCAGCCCCAGCTCTGCCAGAGCCTCCCACCCACTGAACTCTGGCCCCTTGCAAAGATTAGAAAATATGACATTTTTTGTTAAATTTCTTTTCATTATCTTACAGTACATAAATAAAAAGGATATTTACTTCTTCCTTATCCTGAAAACCAAATTCAAGGAGGAGAACCTGGGAGGCCAGAGATGAGGCAGCAGCACTTGGTGAAGCCTGAGCTGCAAATCTTTATCTGGGCTGCTGCTCTGCAGAGTTTCTCCTGTGTGTCTGGGATACTTTCCTCTTCCTCACTGTATTTTCTACACATACATTCATTACAGCTGCTGAAGTCACTGAGGCTGAAGTCTTGTGTCCCTTGCAGACACTGCAATCTATTATGTACAGTCTTTTGTAATGCTTGAAGTTTACTCGTGAGACAAACTCCTGATGTGAGCTGGTACACAACCCAAAAATGAAAACTATTTTCAGCTGCTCGTATGTGGGATGAATTGAAATCCAGATGTACTAAAGTGCAGCTGAAGTTTGCTAGCCAAAACGACCAAAGGTTTATTTTTATTCATTCCTAGATAACTTGCCTGATATTTTTAACCCAGATCAACACTCTATTTCTTTTTACCTTTAGCCCATAAGAGTTCAGTATAATAATAAAAAAAATACACTATTAAGCTGGAGTAGAATCTACTTCAAGCTTTTTTTTTAACCTTCTGTATTTCTTCTGCTTCTTCATTGCACAAATTTAAGGGCAAGCCAAAAGCTTAGTTTCAAAGTTGTTAGCCCCATAATTCTACATCACATCATGACAGAAATCACACAGAGATCAGAGGAAAACCTCAAAAGAGCTGATCTGAAGGAGCAGAGGTTCCCAGCCTGGCAGTGTTTTACATTACAAGACAGGACATTAATAATATGTCACAGGTGGAGGTGGAGAATTCAGTTTGGAGTGTTAAAAACATCATTTCCACCCCAGATTAGGCAACCTCAGCTCCTAGCAGGAGAGGGGAAGGATTTCAGTTCTTGCAAACAGTGCAACACCCTGCAAACACTGCTCTTTCCTCCCCTGCATGGGCAATCACAGCTGAAAGGGGAAGGAATTCTTTGGGAAAACCAGGATATTGTGAAAATACCAATTGTATCAAGTATTTCCCCTCCTTTCTCTCACAGCAACACATTTTTGAATTAAGGCCTTTGCATGTAAAGATATATTTCCTTGAACTAAAATTTGTTCGGATAATACAATCTGCCCTGTCCTTCATCTTTCAAGGGATCCAGGGAAGGTCTGAAAACCACTTAGAATGCCATTGTTGTCAAAGAGGCCCCAAAGAGGCTCCTTCCACACACAGAAACCAATTGCACTGCACGTGGGGGTGTGACACCTTCCTTTGGAGCTGAGAGGGACAAGACTTGGAGACCTGGGGTTGGTTTTGTCCCTCTTGTACAGAACATAAATGAGATATTCTATATATTCTTGTCTAGAATGCCAGCTCTCTTCAGGGGCCACTGCTGAGCCTCACACACCTCCCCTCCTGTCTAAGCTCTGCCAAAACCCATCTTCTCAATCCTCCCTGGGCTGTGCTGCAGCCTCCCACCTGGGGGACAGGAGCAACACTAATCCACTCTATAAATGCCATATTACCAAACTGCTACATCAAAATCTCACAATCAAATAAAACCCATCTCATGGCTAACTTGTGTGTTACTGCTTGTAGCCTGAAAATTAAAGCCTGCAGGGTCAGAATGGCAATGTTCTATCTCCCTTCTCTGCAGACAACATGGAGCTTTAGCTCCTACTAATTTCCAGGTATTTACACTGAATTTACAAAAAGAGAAATAAACCAAACACAAAACCCCCTGCAATAAGAGCTTGTGCTTCAACAGACCACAGTCAAACTTCAAACTCTATGAATCTCAGCACCATTTCTACCTACTTTAATTCAAATTGATTTTATTGGGTCAGTGGAATTCCTGTCATTTACATCAACTGTAAAAGGCTGGGGGGCAAAACTGGGGAAGAGCTGTGAAGATCTTCAGGCCAGGAGCTGGACTTTGATGATCCCTGGGGGTCCCTTCCAGCTCAGGATATTCAAAGGAAGACACATTACACAGCCTCACTGCATTTTAACAAGAAAGAGTTGAAATCCACTTATTTTATCATCCTTACTCTTTACTGGAGTAAAATAATGTGATGGATCACGTTGGAAATGATTGGATTAAAAAACATCTGAACTGGAGTAATCCCTTTCCATCACCTTTATTCCAACACGGCACAGGGAGGATCAACACAACGTGGAGTGCTGGGTATAAAAAGTGGGGCATGTGTGAAACAGTTCTTCCATCCAAACAAGCAAGAGCTGTTGTTTAGCTGAGCAACTCCAGCAGTCATGGTGGCTTCTCCTGTTATCTGATGCCATAGCAACAATAATCCATTTGAAAAGCCATAGTAAGGTAATATATTATCATGACAGCTGCGTTAGACTGCCTCTCCTCTGCTCTTGACTTTACACAACAATGTTAAAATGTTTTTTAACCAAGTTTTCAAGTTGAAAATAACATGGTGTCAAAATATTTTCTCCGAACCAATCAGCACCATTGAAAAACATCACTGAGCTTTGCATTTCCATGACAACTCGTCTCAAATGTTACAAAGCTGCACCAAATTTCCTTACAAAGATGGGTTCTTACAAGAAAAATGGTTTCATGTAACCTACTGTACCTTAAAAACCTACATATGTTTTGTATGTTCACAACAAAACTGTATTGGGGATGTTTGGGTTTTCCAGAGTCACATTTGTGCAAGGAACTTTTCATAAATGGCACAGATAACTTCTCTGTTTTAATAAAATGTAGATTCAGCTATGAATTGTTGATTACAAAGCACATGCAACAACTACAAACACGAGAATGTGAAAATTGACAATTTTTTCCCACCAAACAGAGCAAGGGCAATTTTGGCCTGAACTAACAGCTATAAAATTAAAATGGGAAAAAAAAAATCAAAGCCCAAAACAAACCTTCTATAGTTTCCCCGTATTTTTCCCTTGGGGAACCTCCACCAAGAGCTGAGAAACTCAAAATTCTTGCTTCTTCTAAAGGTAGTTCATCTAGTGATCCTAATGATTAGTGTTTAAGGAAAATAATCCCTTTAATATACTGGCAGAGATGTCTCATCAAACAGAGTCTGCTATGGGATTAACAATTTATTATTAAATCTAAAATCACTCAGATTAGTGACACACCGTGATTAGTGTGACACAGTGTGGAATAAACATTACAAAGTATTTTAAACCTACAAGTAAATTTAATTTGTAGTGGATTTTCAGATAACCAATTACAATTTACAGTCCATTTACAATGGATTACCGTGTGCTTTAAGGAGGGGTTTATTAGCAGTTAGATCGGGGGGAAATATTGGCTTTCCATCACGATTTCACCTACTCTGTTATTGCAAACTCATAAAGCACAGGGTAAAATGATAATGACAATGCTTCAATTAGCAATCCTTTGACAATTAACTCCAGCTTCTAATAGAGCAGTACTTCCCTTTTCCAGTAACTCTGCCATGGTCTGGGCCTGTGGGAAGTGCAAAAAATCAGAAAACCTGTACAGAATGCAGTGGAAAGTCAAGGATTTAGAATAATGACTAACTTTTATATGGTTATAGAATATTCTTCTAACTCACCTTTCCACGGCTGTGACTTTCTTTTGATTAAGAAAAAGAATTTTGCTGTCACTGACAAATGGGTTCAAAGTTGGTCACAATCTCAGTTTTAATTGGTTGACATAACCCAAGCTGGTACTTTATTACAATATGGAGATCAAATCAAAAATAGATGTCAAAGAGTTGCTATGTATTTATTAATAGACTTTATTATATCTGTCATTTTTTGTGACCTCCGCTATAAACATTAAAGAAGAGTATTTTTCATTCCTGAAATGGAATGAGAAAACCCTGAATTTGTGAGCTTTATGCAGAGTTTCATTTCATGAGTGGTATTGCTTTGGGTACAGATATCAATCTTTCAGAGAGTGCCTCTGGAAAGGGAGGGTTGCATTTCACTCTGCCTGGGGAGGAAACTCCGGGCAAGGAACCCTGCTAAGGATCCCAAATGACTTCTGAGTAAATCATTCCATGGAGAGAGATTCCCAAACCCTCCCATTTGCATCCCTCTGCCTGGCTGACAAGCTCCAGTGAAAGACAATTCTATGGCACAGAGCAGGATTCCACCAAGCCTGCTGTGATCAATCTAAATAAAGGATGAAATGTAAAATGCTTCTCTGCATTGATTTCACTACATCTGGCAATAATCCTCCCAGCCTCCTTGATTGACTCCTAAAATTACAGCCCACATTTTTCAGAGTGACACCTCCTCACCATCACAGCAGTCCTGGCACACAGCATTTGTTATTGAGCACCTTTCAGAGAGTGACGTTAAACCCCGCTAAAAAATGACCAGATAAGACACATTCAGGTTCTGTCTGGGTGAGCGAAAATAGCAACAACCTCCACAGAGAACGAGGAATTCTGAGGAAATGACATTGTTTTCTAAGATAAAAGGAAGAATGTGCAGTTGTACCTTGGCTTGACATTAACCTGGCGCTGCTGACCTGGCCTCCCCGACAGATGAGCACCAGGTACTCACTCTTGGCAAAACTCTCGTGAGTTTATTAAGAAATGGAATTAATTCCCTTCTATTTCAGACTTATTGTTCATTATTTAACAAACAATTATCACCAAAGCAGTGAATTAGCTCAGTGTAACCAGATGTGCTCCACAGAGGGAAGGAACAGGTAAAAACCTCCAGCCCCCTGTTTCACTCAACAGCAGCATCCCACAAGAGTGAAATTCAACACTCCCAACGCTCAAAGGACTGCAGTGACAACAAGTTGAAAGTTTTGCCTTTTTTCCTGACTCTTGCCCAAGCCAATGGGCATGGCTTTTCATTGCTGAGATGCAAAAGCAAACACATCCTCCCCTACACACAAGAAACCAGCCAAGAGACAGCAGCAACCTGTCAGGAGGATTTCCTGTGTCACTCCCACAGCATGACACAGTTTCCATTCTGGGGTTTGAAAGGATAGCCAATAGCTCCTCAAAAATGTTTGAAGAAATCACAAATAGTTTGGGATTTTAAAAAACTAAACAAGCAAAATATAAAAAGCTTTTAATTCTAAAAGTCTATCGCAACTTACAAAAACCAAAAATTAATTTTCTGATACTTCCTAACATCTGAGATTTTTTTTTTTTTTTTAGAATTAAGCTGAAGTTTTCCCAACACATTTCAATCATTTAATTCATTTTACCAGGTTAATGATTTCAACAACAAAAATGTCATCCTCCTAAACCTCCTATGGCAACATGGCACCTACTCCCTGCCCGTGCTGCCAAGAACAAATGTGGTGTTGGGTTTATTAATGTTACCTGAAGCAATCTGCTGGCCTCACTGCCTCCAGCAAGTGGGCACTCCAAATCCACAGGAGTAATAATTATTTTAATGTATTCTCTTGTTTGGCTCTCCATTTCAGTAACTGCTTCCCCTCAAAATCTAACAGAATAATTTAACTCCCTTACTTGCTAAATATTATAAACAGAAATAAAATGAATTAAAAGAAGCCCAGTTCCTACAGTTCTTTCTCAACCTTTTCAGAAAGATATAGAAGCAAAAAACTAAATTTTAGTAAGCCTCTTTTAAAAGCAGGTCATTAAACTACTCCATTCCTCAAATGCCTTAGCCCCATCTGCACCCTTGCCAAGCCACTAAGACAAATTAAAGAGGGAGGTGCACGTTTTCTAGGAGACACTTTAATATATTCTCATGTTTGCCCTACATAAGACTTTTACCACCTTCCCACAATTACTCTTTGGGAGAGAGCAGGAGCAGAAGGAAGGGCTGGGTTTTGGTTTTTGTTTGTTTTTAATTCCACAAACAGCCCTGCAAAATTTTCTCCATCAGTTTGGCCAGACAGTCTGGTCTCTGCCCACCACTATCTAGGATTATGTTTTTAATATAATAATTAATTGCCAGATTCACAACCACACACATAAAATATAAAGCCAGATGCCCCCTGAATTTTATTTTTTTATTTTATTTTTTTTTTTTTATCCAAGGTTGCACTGGTAGCTGCCTGCTGCCCAGGTTTTTGCAAAGACCTTGGAAGGAACACCCAGCCCAGAGCCTGCCGGATGCCATCACCCCAGAGCTGCCTCTGAAACTTTTGGAGCACAGATGGAATTCTGCAGAGACATGCAAGCACACATGGAGCAAGCTGAAATGAGCTTAATGCAGAAACAAATGTTTGGCAGTGCAAGATAATGACTGTGTAGCTTTTTGTGCAAATTAAGCACTTCTCAGGGTTGATTAGGGCTGCGTTTGTAGAGAATTCATAAAGATGTTCATGAATAAAAATCACTTGCTGGACTTTGGTCCAGGCTAATCACTGTCTCTCTGGAGAAACAACAGCAGAGGCAGGAAAACTTCTGCAATATCATATGTTGAGCATCTTCAACATTTTAAACTCAAAATATTCTTAATCCCACGTGCCGAATGAGACCCATGCTAAAGCCACTCTTTTTCTGCCTTTCTCAGGCCTGCAAATACAGCCAAGCAATTGAGGGAAACCATTTTCAATTAGAATAATTTTTATAGGTGAGTTATAAATCTCTAACACAGGAGTTTATAATCACAACACCGACACAGCTGTGACACAGCTCCACAAAGACAAATAAGTCCCCTAAGTCATATTCTTAAATCAGAAATCTGGAATGTAGATCTCAGCACTTACTGATAAATCACCAAAGCTGACCAGCAGTAGGAACGATATTTTGGCAATAAATCACATTTGGCAAAGATAATCCCCTGAGTTGATTTGCCTAAAGGGTTTTTAAGGTTGGGTTTTGGGGGGTTCTCCCTGTGAGCCCCCAGACCAGAGCCAAGATCCCAGAGAGGCTCTGCCTGCCCAGGGAGGTGTAAGGATGGTTCTGTTACTGACCCTGGTGCCACAGCTCCTCTCCAAAATAAACTGCTGAAATCTTGGTTAATGCCCCAGGTTCCTGCACATTCTGCTCTACTCCAAAATCCAGGGCTCTGCTGAACAGACAGGTTCAGGATATAAAGGCATGGGATGGAAAAGGGAATGCAGGTAATAGGAAAAAAAAAAAAAAAAACAACAAGGTTGAAAGACAGAAGCTTTCTGTTGCTGGGTTTGTCTCACTGGTTACCAGCCAGCCTAGTGCAACCTCATCTCTTCATTAAAACCTACAATTCTCAAGTACATGTCAAAAGTCCTGCTTTAAAGTGAACTAAATGGAATGAATGCAAGAATTCTGGCTTATTTTCTGGTTTTCCTGTGTAAATTTGCCAGTGGTTTTCTTTAAAAAAAAAAAAAAAAAAACAAATGGGGAGAAAACATCCCTGAGAAATTGAATTTCTGACTTGTAAACCCTGTCCTAGCACAGTGAGAATGGCACTTTCTAGATAACACTTCTTCCTAGTGCACACATTTAATGTGCTCTGTTTCTGAGTGAGAGTTGTTTATCTCCTCAGTGCAATCAGTAAACAAACACATGCACACGTTCATTTACAGCACTTTAATAATGCTCTGTGGTTACTGAACTCAAAAAGGGTCACCTGGGTTCAAGCTTAACTTCTCTTCCCTCCAGCCTTGAAAAACGAGGGAAAAGCTATTTGTTTTCTCTTACTAAATGTTCAAGAGATTATTACTGAAAAATACCTCTCAGCCTCAATAAATAGAAAATGCAGAATGAAATAAGTTCCTTTCCTCAGTGGAATTATTTATTGCCTCTGATCCAAACCAGGGGGATCACAGAGTGGGGCTGGCTGTGCTCACCTTCCCAAACTGCACTTCTAGCTCCACTCTCTGTGGATGGGAAATTGAGAATTGTCCCAAGGAAATACGCCACTTCCAAAAGAGATGCCACTGGAGGAAACTTTGCACCAGAAAAAAATATTTTCTACTTTTAGCAGCACTGCTCCTGCAGTGTAAAGGGGCAGCAGCTCATCTCCTCTCCACCTACCTGCAGCTCTGGGGGCTGAAGTGAGAAAAGAGATCGAGGCATTCAAACCCTCTGCAGCTGCAGGGGGAGAGTCCAGGAATGGCCAAATGTTTGCCCTTGAAGAGCTCACTCACCCCTGCCTCTCCAGGGCATGCAGAGCGAGGAAACGAGCAAATAAAGGGCAGGGGGGATCTGGGGGGGGTGAATTTAAAAATAAATTGTAATTAATTAATTACATTAAATTAATTCAAATTATTAATTGTAATAAGCACCCAGCTGGGCAGGGCTCAGAGATTCCCTGTGCTCCAACACCTTGCTCAGAGATCCCTGTACAGCACAGCACTGGCCATAATTTCACTCAGAATTTACCAGAATTTGGACGGGGTGTTGCAGCTCCCTGCCCCAAACCACTGTAGGTTCATGCTCTGGAGGCAGGAGAAAAATATTTCTGTAGTATCAGGACTACAAATTACTGATTTAACCAGAAAATTAATGCACAAAGTAGATAAAGAGAAATTAAGTAGAATATCATGTAGAGTCCTGGTGTAATTACAAGTTCAGATAGCAAGCACTGATATGAAGTCCCTAGCTATACAGTATTTCCATGTTGGATTTTTCAGTAATGAGCTAACTTAGGTTCTGTCAAAAAAACCATCCTTTTGTTCGTTTGTTTTCCTAGTAATATTTAGAAACGTGAAAGATTCTAGTATTTGGATGTGTTTGTAAGAACACTTACACAACACAAATTGTGATTGAATGATTCTACCTTCATAAATGACTGAAGAAAGGAGTCATAAACAGAAATACTCACCATGCTTTACTGAAGTAACTGAAGTTTGCCATCCAATAATCAACTTCAATCACAAAGTTTGTGATCCAACAGGTGCCTATTCATTGTAAAGAAATATTTATTTTTATTTTTATTTTTTACTTTGAAGAATGTTTTCCAGGTGCACACTACTTTATGGAGATGCAGAGATGTGGAAAGCCCTGTAGCCAACAAAATCTTAATAGGTCAGGTTCATGCAAAATTTTATGGTAAGTTATGTTCAATGCCTTTAAAGCACCTAAAGTTATTTTGAAATGTTATTAAAATCTCTGCCCCAAAAATGCACTTTAAAGATTCACAGAGCCTGGAAAACAGCAAAAAAGTATTGCTGAGAATAACTTTTAACTCCGTGGGGAATTTCATACTGTGCAAAAGAAACTGATTATTTGTTAATAATTATGCTCAGGCTCGTGAAGGATTTTAATGGCACAATTTCATGTAAACTATTTCTGCCACATAGGTATTTCTAAAGAATTCATCCAGGATTCTTGGCCAGCCTCTTGTAATTGAAAAGATTATAAAACTGCTTCTGAAGTACAATTGGAAACTGTTAAATGTAACTGTGAACAGGGCAGATATTTCCTTTTGGAGCTCATTCCTCGAACACAGATGGGATTGCTCCAGCGTGTGGTACCTTTTAGACTCCATTATTTTTCAAGGCACCATCAAAGTGAACCAACATTCTTGTGTGTGTGAAGGACAGAGTGAGAGGATAATAAAAATGTAAACCCTCTGTTGTCAAGGTGTTAACTTTACTTGAACTCCCTTTTTTCTTTTTAATTTTTGCCAAGTTATTCCTCCAGCAGATTAAAGAAATTCAATACAATTTATGGAGGAAAGCAAAACAAAGCATAGAGCAGCTAGAGACTTCTGGAAATCAGAAATCCACTTCCCCCCAATCCCTCATATGGCTTTGCTGTGCAGGATACATAAGGCTCTTGAAATATAATCCACGTAAACAGGTAAGAATTGGTGAGTTCCATTCTGAAAGTTCAATACTAAATCATAAATAAAACTCTGAGGCTGATGCAACTCATCTTCTCTGAATGTAAAGTGGGATAGATAAACATTGGTAAATGTTATGTATTTCAAAACACACAAAGTTTAATCAAATTAAAGCTCTGTTTCACATTCTTTGGCTTTTAGTCCAAGGAAATGTTCCTATTCTAACTAGCTGTATATTTATTTTAATATACAACACTGCAAAATATCATCTTACTTCTGTTATTTGCCTGAAGGAAATTCATTTCAAATATGAAACTTTTACACAATATTTACTGTTCAAGTACTGCAGCTTTTATTAAATGGGGCCAGACAGGATGCCAAGGGATTTAAAGAGAGAATTAATAACAACCATTGCTAATTTAGGCTTATGCACTACTTTATTGCAAAAGCAAGAATGAGGATGGGAAACCAGGGATAATCCAATTGATACTAAACATTTTGAACCTATTAAATGTATTTGAACAAAAACATTTTTTAAAGGCTACATAGCTAAAATAAGACACATAATCCATCAGAGATAGCACAGAACATTAATCTTTTCCTTTTTAATTTGTGTAAATTTGCAATAACAGTGTGCAGAGCCCCCTTCCTCAGCTCACACGATCTGCACTGGTTCAGTGAGATCACAAACAGAAGGACAACTGAGATCCACAGAACCCCAAACCCCAGATGTCAAATCTCACAAAGTCACAAGACTGGACCAAAACCGAGGCCAAGGGACAATTCAGGGTGAGAGGGACCTGAGGAAATGCCCAGTGCAGCCTCGTGCTCCGAGCAGAGCCAGGGGCAGGTGCAGCTCAGAGCTCCCCAGTCCTGGCCTGAGACCTCCAAGGATGGAGAGGGCAGAGCCCCTCCTGGAACTGCTCCTCTGATTGCTGAGTGCCTTGACCCAGTCAGAGATGGATCAGGCTTCTGTAAAATCCAGAAATTCTGAAATAGGATACAACTGATTTATAGAATTAAGGTAAGACTCTGGTTTCATCTCCCCAGTTAATGCAGCCATGTGCTATTACAAACCTCTGTTCAGAACAGGTGAAGAGAAACCCTCAGTTACTGGAAATCCAGATCATTAAGGTCTTTCTTTCTCAGCAGACAGGGTGGATATCCACTTTTTAATTCAACAGGTATATTCTGAATTCAATACAAACTCCGTTGACTTTATGCAATGACCATTTGGCTTATTCTTGTAGGATTATCTGCAATATTCATCAATGTAGTGTCTCATTACAAATAATTAGTTAATTCATCTTCAGATCACTTCTCACAATCACCTACCACACCACCCTCAAATATCTGAGACAAAACCCCGTAAAAGTGATGATTCCTAACTCACTGTGGAAGCTAAGAAGAGTAGAACAATTAAATTTCCCCACCTCTTATTCTGTACAAGGTTTTTCTTGTGATGAAAACATGGTTAAATTCCTCCAAGAAATTAAACCAGATCCTCTACAGCAGAGCCTGTGCCATCAAAGACCTCAGTGTGAATTCTTAAAGATGGAAATCTATCACAGAGTGTCAGGGAATCTTCACAGCAAATGGAGCTACAGCTCTTTTAAAGCAGTACATATGCACTGCTTAATTAGAATTAATACAAATTGTGCATCTGTTCTCTGCTATTTATAACAGCAAGTATATAGCATAATATAATGCAGAAATGCACAAAAGAAATACAAATATCCTTGCATTAAATACTGCAACGATCACTGTCATCACAAGTCTACACAACGATGAAGAGAGCATTGAGGTATCTTTGTGTTAAAGTTCTTTATGGAAAAGATAAATCTTAAATATTGAAACCCAGAGTTGTGGGGTTTCTGAGAAAGCTGTGTAACACTGACTACGATAGGTGACAGTGAACTGTATTAAATTTTAATGATTCTGATAGGCATTAGCTGGAATTATGTTTGCAGCATTAATGAAGGCATAGAGGCACCCCAAGCTAAGACATCTATGCTTGGAAAGTTTAGCATGAGCTGCTCTGAGCTCATTTTGCCAAAGTTTGCAGAACTACAACCTGTCATAGTCAGCACAAAATCTGTAATTTAAGGCCCCCAATCTGTAACATCTTAATTCTTACAACAGTTCAAAGAATCTGTTTTTATTTTGTGAACAGCAGGTTGCTCCCCTTTGGATAAAACACCCTGTCCTTCCCCATTCATATTTAAAATTATTTGAAAAATCTCAAGCTCTCCAATGAAAATTGGTGGATGTTCAGTCAAAACAACTTCAGCTTTTCAAAATTTGAGTTGTCACTGTTCCTCAAAGCTTCTCCAAATCCTTTGGTGCTCACTGTGGTTTCTGTCACTCCCTAACCTGTTCCACAGACCCACAGCACACACACGTTATTTTTACAGCTCCATTCTCTCACCATTTACAGGGCCCCACTGACTTTTCTGCCATGGCAATAAATACAAACTTATCTTCACTACAAGTCTTTCAGAATAGGAATAATTCTCTGACAGTAAGAATCCCCCTCAAATGGGGAATATCGAGGAGGATAAAATTATCCTCACCTTGCTGCTCCAGGGAGAGGCCAAGTTACAGCAGAAATATCACTTTTTACACAGAGGGATCACTGACCTTTCAAAGATCTGCACACCTCTCATTTTTCCTTACTCTTGATTAAATGGCAGGAAGGCAATTTAATAAGAACAAAAAAAAAAAAAAAAAAAAAAAAAAAAAAAAAAAAAAAAAAAAAAAGTCGCATTAATGCATAAAAGCTCATAAAAATGCAATGAAAGCAGGTAACCCCCTGCTACAATGTAGGGAGAAAAGCCAGACCCAAACCAAACAAATAACTATCCAGCACCAAACAGACCAGGCTCTACCCAGCAACTGATAGTTCTGAATACTGCAGAAAATTGAAAAAGTAAAATTATAAAAATTTAGGCAACACTGTGGTCACCATCACAGGGACTGCAGGGTCCCTTTTTTCATACAGCCATTTTGTGATCCTCAGACCAAGAACTTTCCCATGTGCATATTTAGTTCCCTATGCTGAGAAGTTCTGCTGCTATTCCCATAATGGAAGATGCCATCACTGAAACGACCAACAGCAATTATAAACATTTTCTCTCACACTGTCCTCATTCCACAGCCTCACTTTGGGCTTGTGGCCCTTTCTTCCCTAATGAGACCACAAATAATTCAGTTAAAACTGATCTATTCTTCATCCAAAGCATCTGCTTCTAGTTTCTCAAGAAAATAGTTCAAAACTTCAGGATGATCAGCCATTTTTCATTTAAAATGTCATTTTTCTCAGTGTTTAGTAGTTTCCTTCCAAAAGTCTCAGTGACAAATTTTAAGCAAGTTGAAGCAAACTGAGAACTCAAATGAAGACAGTCAGTGAAGACTGGCAGCTTTCTTCCTTTAAAATTTTCTATAAATAACCTGTGTCAATTTTGACCATATCAGCACTAACAATCACGTAAGAAATTTGTATTTCTACGAAAACCCAAACCACAAGTCCTTCGCTTTTCCTGATTAAAATGTTTCAGGCAGCAGTCTTTACAAGCATAAACTTCCTTTGATGATCTTCCAGTCTGCCACCATGTACAGATGGCAAGTGATAATGGGGGATCATATACTAATTTGAGACATTTCCAGCTCAGATCATGAATCAAAGTGCTGGCACTCTATAATGAGAGATCGATAGTGTTTTTGTAGAAAGACCCTATAGAATTCTATAAATAATGAGTGTTTAGTGGGATGTGCTGGCAGCAGAGAACAAATTACTTTTTCTCCAGAGGGGTCTTTAAAGCCACACCTCAAACGTGATAAATGTGTGATGGAAGAGACTACAAATGTTAAAATGCTGTGCAGCATAATGTGCTTAGAAATTAGAATCCAGAACTGAGATTAGAATTTATTTTCTTCTGTTAAATGGTTAAGCAATCATTTCATCAAGTCCTTTTCTCTTGTTACAGCAGCGGTGGGTCATAGCCAGCATTTCTGGAGGTTTTACAGATGGCAGCAAAACAAAATAATGTCTTTATCCCCAAAGGATCAGGATATTTAACATACTTGTAGTTTGTTGCAATGCACTGAATGTGAAATACATAAATATCAACTCATCCCACCTTACTCCAGAGCAATGAGGTAATGGTCTTCAGCTAAGGCACCATCTGGGAGCCCAGAAATAGCTTCAATCACTGAGCTGGGCTTCCTGCTCCTGGCAGGAGGGCAGCACAGGCTCTGGGCCAGCTGCACTGCCCTCCAACCCCAGGGACAGAGCCTGGACACCTCTGGCCTGGACACCCCAAAGAACCCCAGGGACAGAGCCTGGACACCCACCTGGCCTGGACACCCCCAAAGAACCCCAGGGACAGAGCCTGGACACCCACCTGGCCTGGACACCCCCAAAGAACCCCAGGGACAGAGCCTGGACACCCACTGCCTGGACACCCCAAAGAACCCCAGGGACAGAGCCTGGACACCCCAAAGAACCCCAGGGACAGAGCCTGGACACCCAAGAACCCAGGGACAGAGCCTGGACACCCTCCTGGTCTTGGACACCCCCAAAGAACCCCAGGGACAGAGCCTGGACACCCCCAAAGAACCCCAGGGACAGAGCCTGGACACCCCTAAAGAACCCCAGGGACAGAGCCTGGACACCCTCCTGGTCTTGGACACCCCCAAAGAACCCCAGGGACAGAGCCTGGCCACCCTCCCTGCCTTGGACACCTCCTACACCAGGGGTAGAGCCTGGACACCCTCCTGGATTCTGATCCATGGGTTTCTGCCAGCCCTGTAGTCAGGAGGTGTTTGGGGTGTCCATACAGAAACTGCAAAAACTCATCCTCCCTTCTGCCTTGTAGACCTCACCTCCCTTTTCTTCATCAAAGCAGCCAAGCCTTGACCTTGCCCTGGTCCCTCTTCCCTCCTCTCACTGGTACAATATTCCAGCAAAGCAAGGAAACAAGAACAGAACAAAGAAGAATTAGAGACAGAAGTAACAATTTAATTACTTCTTCACAGAGAGAAACTTCAAGCAGAAGTTACTTAATCCTGAATTATCCCTCAAATCATGAACAATATCAAAGGCCTGAGAGAACACCTAGAACTAGGATACGAAATCTAAGCCTCCAAGCTGGGAAGCAATTGCTGGTTTAAGGATTTTTTCTTTAGAGTTTCTCATATAGACATCCCAACATACCAGCAAAAATCACTCACATCTCTTAGATCTTGATCCTAAAAACTTAGGTGTTCAAGCAGAACTGGAATATGTGGGAAATAAAAAAAAAAAAATTTTCTACCTTTTCAACATTTAATGAACACCAGAGCACTAACCTCCAGGACAATCTTTACCAGCTCACGTTTTCAAAAGGCATCCAGAGAGAACCTGGTGTTCTCCTGGAGCAGAATTTTATCAGAGGGAGCTGCAGCTCTGTGGGCTCTGTGAGCCATGCAGGCTCCCTGGAGCTCCTCTGCAGAGCTGTCAGTCCAGCCTGCAGAGCCTCACAACTTCAAATACTCAAGGAGCTTCAGAGCAAATAACGGGTGCCTTTCTATGCCACCATAAATCAGAGCAAATAATGAATAAAAATAATGTTCTGCTTCACAGAGGTGAAGTTCTTTATACTCTTCTAATCAGCTGTAACTCAGAAAAATATGAATGCAAGGACCAACTCTATGTCTAATGCCTCCAGAAGATTTAAGTGAGGAAAAGAACAGTGGTAACCAATAAACAAGATTTACCTGCTTGCTGTATGGCAATGTTATTTAATGCACATCTGTGTTTAGAAGCAGGGAGGAACACAACAGCCTTTCCCTGGTTCTGTCAAGGTCATTGGAGCCATTCTGCTCAGACAGGAGTGGCCCAAAGTCACACAGTTGGTTTTAAGTTATTGCAAAGCATCGATGCTAATTCATCTAAATGAACACCTCTTCATTTTGATTTATTTCTGGAAGGGACTTAGTCAACTTGGAGGCTACAGTAAGCCAATAAATTTCATCAGCAGTTATAATCTCTTGGCATGGACTGAAAAGAAAAGATGAAGTGACAAAACAGAGTCAGTAAAGTGAAGGTGTTACAAATGTACCCAGCCCTACCTGCCTCGGCAAAAAGAGACACATGTTCAGTTATGTTACAGCAAATATATAACACGTGTAGTTACAGCAGTTCTGAATTTTGGTATCTTTGCTTTGCCAGGCAGAGGAGCTCATGGGACCTTCTCCTCTCCTTACATTTCTGAAAACACAGCAAGCCAGATGCAAAATTCAGGAAGTTAATGAATTTTAAAACCAACTAACTCTAGAATCAGTGGTTTATATCTATAGCTCTCTGTGTATTTACACAGGAAGGTATAAATACATGTCAGCACATACACTTAGCAGTGAAAATATTTAAATGAACAGTTTTAGTTTGTTCTTATCGAGTCCCAAGCTTTGCTTTTTTCTTATAGAATAAATTAAATTTTGCACAATAAAAAATAAAAATTTATTTGGGATTTTCTGTCCACATATTAGTAAATGCAACATTTTTTTTCCTGTTTTTACTTGGTTTTAACAATTGCTGTTTGCCAGTCCCAGGATTTCTACTCTGGGGACAAAAGAGATTCTTATTGTGAGTGGCCATGAGCTGAACACTCTGGTTACTTATCAAAGTATTTTGCTCATCCTCAGCAAAACAGGAAACCACATTTGTTTAGTGGGGAAGGAGTAGTAAAGGCCAAAAGAGAGCAGTAGGGAAGTGCCTTTATTAATGCTGCTATTACCAGAACAGTACTCAAAAGAATTTGGGGAATTTATTTCATTATGTCCTGAATAATTTAGTTTAGAACATGCTCGCTTGCACAGAAAAAAATGCCATTACATATTTTTTTAACAGAAGCAACATGAACTAAATAATGCACAGGAAATTCTTATCGTTGCTGTTACATTGATTTTGATATCTGGTATTTATTTTATCATTCTGGAGAGCCTGCAGCACAGAACACAGGAAAGGGCAGAACAGAAATTAAGCAGTTATGCTGATGGGCAATAAAATTCTATGTGGGAGACTGAAACTCCATTATTTCACAGAGCAAAAATGTTGTTTAACTTAAAAAAAAAACCAAACCAACAAACAACAGCCCTTGCATAACTCACCTATTCAGGTCTAAAAGGCTTTGACATTCTGTCCTCACTACAAGTGCCAGATCCTTTGGCAGCTTAGAGCACTTTACGTCTAAAAATCACTTTAATCACTTTTTAATCACTTTGTACTACTAAGTACCTTTGTACTTCTAACCAACAGCAACCAAATTAAGAAACAGAAAAGAAAAAAAAAAAAAAAAACAAACAAAAAAACCCCCACACAAACCTATATTGAAAATCACATTACTGAGATTGCTAATTCACTGGATCTGCTCTGAGTTACTGAGGCTGACAAAATCACTTGCAAATAAATGAAGGTTTACCAATTTTTGTAAGGATCAGAAGTTATTGTACTCAGCACACAAATCTGGAATTACACCTCTACTTGTCCCAGAGATATTTTATCAATTGAAGATATTAGAGAAAATTATAAAGATGTTTTAGTATGTGGAAGGAATGAATGTACGACATGCATGTGGCATCCAGAAGAATTAATATACACTAACTGTTATATTTAGACATTAAAAAATTATCTGCTTGGAACAGGTAACTAACCTAGTAATTATACATACATATTTAGGTTGGACATTTAGCTTTCAAGTTAATCAACCAGCAAAAAAAAATTAACCTGGGGTGTCAGCAGGAAATTAAAAAAAAAAAAATAAAAATAAAAAATCTTGATGTGTTAGAAACAGAAAGCAGAGCAGTCTGCTTCAAGGCTCAGATCAATTTAATTTTTTAATCACTGTCTCACACATTCATTCTATTATTCATGTTCCTAATGCATTCATCCCAGGATGCACCTGGGAAACTGCTGGATGCTGAGATGTTGGTGTGTTAGCTTTGGAAGAGGCGGATGCATTTACCTGGGAAGGTTTGTGGTAAATAAATCACTGAGCAGTTTCTGTGCTCTGGGTGGGATGTGCAGAGCTCTCTGTGCCCTGGGTGCACCTTACAGATGGGACCCACTCCAGGAAACTCCAGCACTGCAGCTCTTCTGAACACACTCAAACTCACCGAGCAGCACCTCAAAGCTCCTGAAATTAAAAATTTTCATCTGTCTTTGACTCAGTTCCTGCAATCCATAAAGATCCATCAATATAACCATCCACTCCAGTCCATAAATATCCATTTTCTCGGTCCCTGTCTCTCTCAGAGTGACTCAGTCCCTCCCACTCCAGGTCACTGTGGGACAGTTCCCTTCCTCCTCTTTGCTGGACACAGCATAAACATAAAGATCAATTCTGGGGACATGACCTCTGTCAATTTGCCCCAGTTCCTTTGTTTTCCTGTCTAGGTTTGGGGACAGCCAGCTGGGATGTTCCTGAGAGCCCTTCCCTTTGCAAATGCACCAGGGTTTGAAAAGCAGGACCTCAGATGGGCCAGTGAAGGAGAGCAGCAGGCTCATCACACCTTCAACCCAAACCAAGCTGCTAAAAGTGCCAAAGTTCTCATGCAATTCATCTCTGCAGCAGCCACCCCTGCTCTCCCCTTGTATTCCAAATTCTTCAAATCACACAGCCTGTGTTTTGGAGTCTCAAAAAAGAGTTTTACAAAACTCACACCGAGGAAAGACTGGGTGCTGAGAAGGGGCTTTTCCACAGCTCATCAAGAATAGATTTTGATGCAGATCATGATTATGAACTTTCCTTTATTTGCCATAGGAGTAGGAGATAAGACTTGTACCTTGTACAAGCACTCGCCCCCTCATCTGCTAAAAAATAGTTTAAGCTTTTGTAAGATCCTTTTTCTGTAATTCTCGCTCTAAAAACTAGCTTCTGAAGAAATAACTATGATATGTTTATGATTTAAACATTGTACTTTTCATACAGATTGTACATAAAGGCTTGAAAATTGTCTGATTCGCTCAGTTCAGCAAATGGAGATGCAGCTAAAACGTGAATTAGGAATTCTAAGATTCTAATCTTCTTACAAAATTTTTTATCTCCCAAAGGGGACACACAACTAAAAGCTTGGAGCAATTTGAAAATTAGGAGATAAATGTAGTTAATGAAGTCTGGGGAAAAAAATAATTATTTTAATTACCACATCTTATGTTTTGTCATTCATTAATCATGTCAACTAAGTGAACCAAATGATGTTTTTATTGGATATTAAAATACATTTTTATGCTTATACAGGGCCATTGCAGGTGATTATTTAGTTTCAAAGAGTTTAGTGAACAGCCTCTAAGACAGAGTCTAGCAATGATGTGAACACCTTCAGTATTTTACCTTCAAAAAGCAACAAGGACTCATCTTTCTCTGGAACCTGACTGCTACTCAGGGTTCTTGCAGAACCTGCCACCAAAGTTTAAAACCTTTGATCTGTAAGCCCTTTAAGTACTGCCATTATGAAACAGAAGTCACTGATATTAAGATTTTTGCATCAAGTCCTGCTTTTTCCCTTTTACCCTCCAAAGTTTTTATGCACACACAGATACCTGTGTGGCACCAGCCATGCACATCCTCCTCTGGGGGAAGGAGGAGGCAGGAATAAATAAATTGGAGGTGTTTTTTTCTCTGGCAGGTTACCCAGAAGCTGAGCTGCTGCTGCAGGGTGGGGAAGGCAGCAGCCCTTGCCTGTCCATCCCCCTCTCCAGAGCTGAAAGGCAGAGCCAGAGGCTGCTCAGCCATAACCCACCCTCCCAAGCCCTGCCACTCCTGCCCGTAGAGCAGTGACATTTAAAAAGTCCTCTTTCCAGCAGGCTCCTCCTTGAAGCTCCAGTGGCAGATGTGGATTCTGCCCCACTCCTCCCACTGCCTCTGGGGCTGTTGGGGTTATTTTAAGGGAAGGTGCTATGTTGCAATTTTAGACAATTTTATAACCCTGAAACGCACATTAAAGGAAAGTTCCCCCTGTTTTTCACGGGTGTGTTCTAATCCCACCTGCTCACTTTTGAGTGCCTTTTCTGTCCATCTCTGCATTCCTTTTTTTTTTTTTTTTTTTTTTTTTCCATGCAAGCAAACCTCTCCAAGAATCAAGAGCTTGAATCATTCCCTACACAGCCAGATCTGACACACAGCAAATTCTTCTGCCCATGTAACAGTGGGTAGCAATAGGTCATGTTGAGGTGAAGGCTCAATATTCCATTATAATAAAATAATGCCAATACTTAGTGCGGCCTTCCATCTCAGAGAATTTCAGAGACAATTATTAATCTTCATACTTTGCTATGAACCTGCTTGGACTAAGTGAATAAATTCAGTATTTTTTTCTTTTTGAATTTCAATGTCTTAGAATTGACTTCAGAATGGCATTAGTCTGGTGGAGAAGCAGAGACTGTAAACTAATAATGGGGGTAATTTTGACAGATATTTTGGGTCTTGCAGGTTTTAAGGCAACACTACTGGAAGGCCAGAGAAACCCCAAATTATAAACAGTGTCTCGTGTAATTTTTACCTATCACATAATTTGTGATATTAAATACTGAATGATAAGAAAGCTAATTATGAAAGTACCAGCATGGAGAATAATTCAGAAACCCAGTAAAGAAGGGAAATAAAAATCCTACAAAACCAAATTCCTATTGGTGGCTTTAAAATGTACAGAATTAATTTTTTAATTATTATTCAAGAACTTGAAGATAGGTAGGAATAATAAATGGCAGGTGCTGTTTGTATGAGATTTCAAAGATAATTTCACATTTTGAGAGCAAAGAATTGAATTTTCTCTAAATGATAGAACAAGAAACAGTAGTTTAATTTCCCTAGAACAGACAGACACACAAACTCCAAGCATTATATTTCAAAGAATTTAAATTAAATCCATATAACAAAAAAGAAATGTTTCACATCTTAATTGAAAAATCACCAGCTAGAGAACTGAGCCAGTGAAACCGTCTGGTGAGCCCTGAGATATAATTGAAGAAAAGAAGAGATGAGAATATTTCAAATGATCTCACTAGCCAGCAACCAGTGCAAACACCGCAATGCAAATAACCACGTTGGAGTGATTAAGAGAAGAATTAATGTCTGTTCTATTTCTGCTGGGTTTTGAGGATTACACCTCGTGCTTGGGAAGCCCTGAGTGAAGAGAGAACCCCCTGCCATCCTCCAGCAGCCACGGGCTCACTGCTGGCCCAGCAGGGTGGGCAGAGGCTGCTGGGGAGAACACACGACACAAAACTCTGTGTGGAATTCCTCCAAAGCTCCTGGAGAAATGAATCCAACTCCATTCATTTCAAAACCTGATTCCCTTATATATATATATATTTTTGACAGATTACTGTGATTGGCAAACGAAAGACAAATCCCTTCACCCACATTGGTCAAACCAGAGGGACCTCAAAAGAAATCCCTCCCACAGAAAGAATCCCAAACATGAATATCATTACAAAAACAATCCTGATGTTTTGTTCTTTTTGCTGGGAACAAGTTTCAGCAACGTAAAACATCAGGAAAAGCAGAGTTTTAGAAAGTCCAGGCCTGCCAACCAGACAGCAGGCAGGCATTTCCCATCACCCTGCTCTGCCAGAGAGCCCCCCACCCTGCAGGCTCCTCTGGAAAGCCTCTGGGGCAGCAGGGAAAGCGCTGGGCTCTGTGCAGTGCCCCCAGCAACTGCTGCAGGAGCAGGGCAAGGGCTGAGCCCGGGGACAGGCTGTGGAATGAAGCAGGAGAAGCTTCAAGAGCCTGACGTGGGAAAGGAGCCAAGGCCAGATGGAAATCTCAGCTGTCACAACCAGAGGTCACCCCGACCTTCCTGCACAAGGTGGTGTGAAAATCCTGTGCACTGTTTATACAGGTTTATCTCACCTATCCTTTTTAATTGGGAACTCAAATGTATATTCCTTCCTTCTTGTTCGTTGACTTGTCTTCTTTTAGTTCCACTTTTAATTATAGAAGTCCAGCAGAGGTGCCCCTGAGGTAATGTTGGTAATCGAGGCTTGAATTTCTAAGGGATTTGTTTAAGAGAAGCTTGGATAAACCTTAAGGATTCTTCGATAAGGCTTTGTTCTTTTAAATAATTTTATTTTAAGACAATGTTTTTTGGAAAAGACAATTCCTGCTGAATGGAGGAAAGGTTTGTGGATGAGACTTTCCTAGTGGATTTTTAATGGAGCTGCTCATACAATGTTTTTACATGGTCCATTTAACCCTCTGAAACTGCAAACTGCTCTGATATCATCATATATGCTTAATGTTGATAATGTTGCCCACCAGAGAAGCATACAAAAATACCTCTTATATAACTAAATGTGATGGAGTGGTTTATACCCTTTTATTTTTTTTCCTACATTTCAAATTCTTCGAGTGCTGCTGAAGATATATGTAGGAAGAAAATTTTAAACAATACCAACGTAGTGCATGAAATAATGGATTTAAAGAACAGCAAAGAAACGTGATCAAAAACATCAGAAAAAATTTCTCCTTCTGGAAACAACTAAGTATCAGCTGAACCTGATTTAGATCTCCTGAACAGATTAGCCACACAACTGCAATGCCTCTAAATCTTGCAGTCCACATATAGCTACATGTGAAACAATAAACTCAGTCCCAGACTGGAGGGGTTTCTGCACACCCTGATTTTCCTCTTTACTCGGCTCCCAGTGCCCAGTGAAGCAGCTCAGGCAGTGGAGATGTGCTGTGGACATCAGAGCTGGGGGTGGCCTCAGTTTAAGAGCCCAGCCCCAGGAAATCTGTGTGACACTGAAATCCCAGAGCCAGGCTGAGAGCCCAGCGTTATTTTTTTATTTTTCTCGCCAAGGGGAGGCGTTCTGGAGGGTTCTGCTTTGCAAAGAGCTCAACGTTGTCTGCAGGGGTGAGCACTGACCTCACCTCAGAGCCACGTCCCTGAGATGAAGAACTTCCCAAAAGGCTGGCAAGGCAACTGTGCAGATGTGGGAAGAGGGATCCTGCCTGGAAACCGACTGGGAAAAGCAGGAAACCGGGAGTGGGAGCTCTCAGAGCGAAGGAAGGACAGAGTGGAGCTGGTGGCAGCTGAGCTGAGCCCCGCAGGTCTCTGCAGGGTGGGAGAGGGGGGGAGGAGAGGCTGCTCTCTCCCCTTCACTACAGAATTGAGAAGGCTTCAGAAGGTGGCAGCACCTGCTTGCATCCAAAAAATAATTAAAACAAAAGGGGGAGTTGCAGAGACCCCCCAAAAAAGGGGGTCTTGTTCACTCAAGTCCTCTGGGACTCCGGTGCTGAAGGATGCTGTGCATCCTGCTGCTCCACACATGCTCAAAAGCCAAATTTTGCTTTACACGAAGTAATGAAATACAGAAATAACCCAAGTTCCAAGTTAGTGAGGAGGAATCAGCTGTTAGATGGTTCCTCTCAGGTGGATCTCTCATGCTTGCCCTGTCTCCCCTTCCCTAGATTTTTTCTGTCTCGTTCAGTGACAGGACACTGATCTAGACAACCTGTGCTGACATTCCTATGTTCTCAAGTTTACTTCATATCTTTTTACATAAGTTACTCCTCTAACTTGAGTAGGATTTTTGTTACTTCATTTTTACCACATAAAATCTGCAGTTATATTCCAACTACAGGGAACTCCAGCCCTGAAAATACCACACAAGGGATAATTTCTAGACTAGGCTCCAGCACTGGGATGACACATGGTTAAACCAAAACAAAGCCCATCCAAATCCATGAAATATTCCCTATGTTCTGCCACCAACGGTCATGTAATTTTGCCCAGTTTTCACTTAAGTTTTTTTAAACTGCAGTGATATTCCTTTGCATCTTATGCATTCACTTAAAATTTTAGAAATCACTGGGCATATAAAGAATGTTTTTAACAGTCAGATCATTCGGTTCTGTCAAAAATATGAGGAAAGCAAAATTGATCTCAAACTTCATTACTTGAGACCTGAAAAGTTGTCATAATTCATTATAAATGACAGAAAATAAATTTCCTGTTAAGAAAATCATTATTTCCTGGTCACTGGTGGCAATATATTTATCTGATGCCTGAACATCTGCATGTGGATTCACAGTGCCTCCCCTTTCAGGTGTAAAGGAACACAAATCAAAATTCTCCCCATGTCCTGCTATCTCACAGATGAAAGTGGAGAGAATGGTTTTGAAAACCCACTGGGTCAAAGGGAAAAAAGATAATTTATCTACATTAACACATCCTGTCTGTCCTGCCACACAGCCAGCACGTAACAGCATGTTACTAATTGGGTACCAGCTAAATCTTCCCATTGTTGTGAGAGGAGGAGAAGGAAAAGGACTTGGGATGAGTTTAAAAGCACAAACCATATGCTCCCCTATTTTTAAGCATTTTTCTCCTTCACAAACCTGTATCTCCACCTCACCTGGTCAGGAAGCTGTGTGCTCAAGTATCTGACCTGAGCTCTTGCCTTAATGTTTGTGCCAACAAATTTAATTTTTTTTTTTTTTTTTTCCCAAAGGCATTGTGAGGTTTGAAGCAAACTACCCTCACCCTCCTGAGGAGAGGAAAGGGAAGTGACCTGGGTGTAAAACCTTCCATTAGTACTGAATTTACTGAAAAAGAACAAACAATAAAACCCACTTTATGTACTGAAACCCACCTTGCATCAGTTTGAATGTGCCTGGTGGACAAGGGGTGAGGAAAGACAAGAAATCCTGTCTACCCACCACAGTCCCCATAAGCATCTGAACTGCAATCACATTGGGTTGTGTTTAGTGCAAGGCTAATTTTTATCCAATATTAGTTTCATGATTTCCCCTTTTCCTTTCCTTCCTATAGAACAAATGTTTATTGGCATTTAAACATAATAATACACAATTTTACAGTATTTCTACCTTCAAAACAAAAAACAAAAAAACCCCAAAAAACCAAAAACCAAAATGAAGAAGTTGCAAGCTAGCAGAGTGTAGCATTCTGCAGAGGGCACCCTCGGTACAGTCAGAACCCATCACCTTCTCCCACTGCATCCTTCCTGCATGACTTGAACTCCATAGTATCACATTTACAACTGTCAGGAATGTACAATAGCAAAAGGCTTTCCCTGATGGCAGCAGAACAATGTCTGCTGTAGACCTGTGAAAGAGAACAAAGTATACCTGCACAGAGCACAGGCACTTTGCTTTTCAAATACCAGAAATGCTTTTTGGCTTAATAACTTATCATGAATTAATTTGCTGTCAAGAACTATATACTCATAATAGAGACAGTGTCTATCTGCTATTATTATTATTATTCCATTTTCTCCTGTATTGTTCCTTTGAAGGCTTTTACTTATTCAGAGATACAGAGAAAATTCTCCATGAAGCAAAAGGAGGATTGCAAGCAAACATGGTTACAGCAGCACATATCTGATATGGCATAATATTAAGACTTTTCACTGTTTTAACACTGAATTCTCATAAACAAGACAGGAGGTACTGTCTTCATTGGGGGTGTGAGAAAAGGCTCATTTAAACATTACCAAAAAGCACATTCTCTCTGCATTTTACTGCTCAAACTGTTCATGCTCTGTGCTTTTTGCTGACACAGCTGCTTCTTGTCCAGCTCTACTCTAATATGACCTGCTCACTTTTATTTTTTTTTTTTTCCCTTCCCTCCCGCCTCCTTCAGAACCATTTCTGGGCAGTTTCACAAGAATTTTGATTGCTGTTGTAAAGTTTATATCAGTGCCATCTGACAGCTCTTTGCTGGCCTTGGTGAAATGGCTTGATGGTCTCAGTTAATTTCCTGAACAGGCAGGTGTTCACAACTTCAAACATCACCTCTGCTGGCACAGGGACTGCCAGCCAACAAAAATAAAACCATGGGCTCACCACTGGGAGAAATCCATGCTGAAAGGGAAGCACATTTTGAAGTGCTTTGGAGGGAAAGCTGAGTTTTCAGATGGATTAAGATTAACAGAAAATGATCATTTTGGTAAAATGCCCCATAACAAAAGATCTAAGTGACACTGGTGGATAACTTAGCTTGGTATAGAGAAGACAGAACTACAAAGCAAATTGTAGACCAAGCTGTGCTGATGGAGTTATTTCAATATCCTTATCAATATCCATATAATAAATCTGCTGGTGAGCTGGGGACAGGAACACAGAACCTGAACACAGAACCTGAACACTCAATGTTGGGAACTTGCTTGCTTGCTACTCTTAAACTAAAAACTCTTTATTGTAAATTAAAATATCTTCTGTGACAAAGCAATTCATAAGGCTGTTGCATGTTCCTTTGAGAAAACAAGGATTTTTGAGGTAAATTCCTGAAATTCACTGTGATAGGGCAGTTTGCAGAGGGCACATCAGAATGATTTGCCATTAGAAAACTTTCTAACCAACAAACAACATGTGCTGAGTACTGGATAAGTAATTAAAGAACATTGCAATCTGGATCTCTAAATCCAATTATGATCTGACCTCTCTTCCAGAAATGGTCAGGAGCAGAGTTTAACACCCCAATGAAACCACCAGGAAATATGAATTCAGGTGACAGCAGAGCTTCCTCAGGAGATCAAACAATTGCCATTATATCTTGATTCCATTTTACTGGAAAATGAAAGCAGCTTCACACTGACTGCAGAGCATTCTTCTGAGAGTAACTACTGCTACTTAATTTTATTTCCAGTGTATTTTTCTCAGACTCGAGGAAAATTGCTTGCTCTTTCTTGATTAAATTGTGTCAGCAAGTGTTTTAATTTATGTGGTTTAGATAGCAAAGCAGAACAATTTCCATTCTTGGGCAAGTATAATCATAATTAAAAACACATTAGCTGATTATACCAAACATCCATCCTAAAAAAAAATAAATTCTATATCATGATTTATAAATTATGATTTGTTGACTAACACATTCTGAGATGATACAACTTTATAAGCTGATGAATAGTTTTTGGTAATAGCCCAACCACGGAGGGCTTGGAGCAACCTGGTGTGGTGGGAGGTATCCCTGCCCAGGGCAGGGGGTTGGAACAAAATGGATTTAATGCCCATTCCAACCCAAACCATTCTGTGATTCTGTGAAGCATATTTCAAATGGCAGCTTCTAAAATAAAGACTGAAATATTTTAAAGCTCAGGTGATGCTTTGCCATCCAAGGGTGGAGGAATCTCCTCTGAAGCAGACTTGGTATTTCCTATTTCTGTACAGCAGAAATGTCTTTACTGCTGTAATGAGATTAATACTTCCTTGCAGATCTACTCATTTGATCTCACGTTCAGGTTTTTGACACCTTCCACAAGCAATTGTATCCCATACAGGATGTATTGCTTTTACAGGTATTCATTTTACTGAGCTCCACTATAATTTCTTAGTCTTACATGATGCCTCAAGACGTTTCACACGATCTGAAAAGAAAGCTAAAAGGGAATAATTTGCATATATTACTTAAGGTGAACATGCTGTAAATATTGATCTACTGATAGGGAAGAAAAGGGTGCTTTTTTTTTTATAGTTCTCAAGAATATTTTTCAGGTTAAACTTGAAGAGATCCCAGCTCTGCCCACCCCTGCAGCTGGAGGCTGTTTGACACTCCAGCCCATGACACGCTGTGTGTATTATGGCAATTTACAGATGATGGAAACTCTATACTTTACTCTATTGGAGTTATTACCAATTCAGCACAAACTGTTCAAGCCTCAGCTGCTGCCTGTGTTATGCAGAGAGTGAAGCTGCATTTCACAGCTTTGACCCATTATTTCAGCCGACTCCCACTGACTCTCAAGGATGATGCACAGATACTCCTGGGAAATGTTTTGGGTAACTTTCAAGCCTTTTCTCCCCTCAGAAGTGAGAAGCTGTAATTTATCTAACATGTGAGAAGAAAAAGAAATAAACAACTCTTCATTCCACCTTCACACCAACCCCCACTATCCATTTGGGAAAGGTTCTGGTAAAGAGCTGCAAACCTCAGTAAAAAGGAGTAAGCATCAGCAGAGAAGGACTCTTATCTTCCTGGCATCCCTGGTGGCTGAGGAGGAGAGAATCTCTGTCCCTCATCCCTTTTTAAGCACCTCGACTCCATGCCAGGGCTGGGCAGCAGTTGCTGGGTTTATTTTCAATTTCGTTCAAAATGCAATGTCTCTGCTGAAAGTGTCCAATGTGCTATTTCACATTACAACAGAAGAAAACACTTCCTTCTACCAGGGAATACTGCGGGGCCCAGTTTTTCATTGCTTGGATTTCTATTTTTAAGGTTTTTCCACCCAAACAAACGCTTTTGCTCTGACAGCATTTAATAACAAGTTTGACCTTGGAGTGTCTAAGTTTCAATGATTCCAGAGAACGCTGCAGCAGAAAATCAGGGGCCAGGGATTCTTTTCCTTATTTGAATTTTATTATTCTGGGAGAAGGGGGAATCCCTTGTTTCACAGCAGAAATTACTTTTGAGCCACGGTGTGAAGACTTTTTGCATGAACACACGAAGAGCCACAACTTTTTCAGCTTCCTGCAGTTCACACAGAACTGTCACCATGGCCAAAGCAACTTGGCTGCTTCCCTCTGGAATATCCCTGAGAACACAGGAAGAGAGCTGGGAGCTGCAGCAGGGTGTGCTGGGAGAGCAGAGTTGGATCCTCGGAGTCACGACACCGCCAGCATCCTCCCTTCCCGGGAGTTTTGGGAGCCTCCTGGATTTTTCCAGTGGATTCACAGCCAGCATTCCCATCCTCATTATCAAACCCCATTCCCAAGAAAGCTACAGCTTGCACAGAGGATCCGTCAGGGACTGCAGATTGCTGCATTTCACGTGTGGGATGAACATACACAAGTCTTTGTGTCTGAAGCACCGAATATACAAGTATTTAATACAGACAAACTCCCTGATATAAATGATCTTATTCACATATTTGGGGATTTTTTTTTTTTTTTTCATTTCTCAATTTCCTATAAACACCCCACAAACTCTGAGAAACAAAGACACACACGTACTTTATTTTAACGCTAAGCAAGAATGAACATTAACTTTTGTTGCTGAACAGAAGAAAGGTCCTGTGGTGAGAAGAAAAATACTGTTTGCCTGAGTTATTACATAATTCAAAGATTAAATTACCTTTGGCTGGAGCTGTATCAGTCTTTTTTCTCCTTAAAATAATAATATCCCGAGTACCACTGTGTAGGTACAGCAGTGGGACACGGCTCCTGACAGTCTAATCATTGGTTCATCTAACGATGTTCACGGGGAGGCAAAATGCTGCTGTTAAATCACTGCCCTGCCTGTTCTAAAAAGCCACCAGGTGAGCTCTTCCAGTGGCAACAGCAATGGCAAACAGCACAAAAGAATTTACAGTCAACAGAGCTGAACAGAAAAGCAGCGCTGCAGAAGCGATATTGATTGCAGCAGGCAAAAAAATAAATATATATTAGATGTACTCTGCATTACACTTATGCAAACCCTTTTATGTAATGTGGAATAATGTTACGTTTCATGGACATTCATTCTCGTGATAAAACTCTCTCTAAATCTATGTGTTATTAATTTTCTGTACTGATCTACAACAATTTGAATCCATATAAGTTGTTCACTATAATAACTGCTATACAAAGGATATTGATCTCCATAGAGGATCCTTTTTTTTTTCAAGTACACACAAATTCTGCAAAAAATTCTATTTCCATCATGCAAACTCATAAATAGGAGAAAAAAGAGTGGAGAAAAATAAAAACAGAACCAAAGACAAATCAAATAAGTTGATCTTTTTTGTTTTCTCTCTCAGAAAATAAAGGTGATGAAAGAAATTATGACCCTTTCATGGTTCATAAATCATCCCCAACTTCAATAATTGTGATTTACATTCAGAGTTACAGTTTAACTGCCATTTATGGGTGTCATGGGCAAAACCATCAGATTTATAGTGACAATCACTAGGGACTTCCATTTCTAACAAAAGCATTGCTTAAAATACCAGAAGCTTGTGCATTTAAAAATATTGATATCATTACAAAGAAGTCCTAGATGAAACAAAAGGTATCAAAAGCACTGCATTTTAAAAATATTTTGTAAATCAAGACAGTTCTTGAAAAAACAAAAAAAAATCAGAACTCATAGCTGACAACTATCAGCTCTTCTCTGACCTCCAATAAAGGTGCAGAAGGGGAGTTTGAGCAGGGATTTCCACAGCCAGTGCTTTCTGAAGGTTCCTGGGGAGTTTCTCGTGTCACAGCCAGGTTTAGCCTCTCAAGAGCTGCACCCTCCCTCCCAGGCCACCCAGAGCACATCCCATCTGCCAGCAGTGGCACTGCACTCCACGGACAAGCCTCTCATCAAACAAGCATTACTTCCTGCCATGGAGATAATTTATTCTTTATGTATAATTGATTTGTGCCTGCACTTAAAAATGTCTTTTGAAATCCATATTATAACTAATACTGTCATATAATAAAAAGCAACACTTTTAATTTAAAGTTAATTATTTTCCATTTTTCAACATTAGTAGACAAGGCAAGAACTCTAGCTTAGTGCCAGAACATAAAAGAAGTTATTCTGAACTTATAATACATGGGTTTAACAGCTTAATGTCAAGAAGCAATATTATAAATTAAAAAACTGAGCAAAAGGATTATGGTATCTCATATTTAGAAATTTCACATAACTACAGATAATTAAGGCAAGTAAAACATTTTTGCAGCATTGTCCTGAAATTTGCAATTATAAAGGAAGCATTCTTAGAGCAATGGCACAATATTGTGCAATAACACTTTCTAGACAGCATCACTGTGGCATCCGAGGCTGGCTGCAATACACCACTGCACCTTGCAAGGGATGTAGGAGGAATTTCTATTTCTTGCTTCCTTTTATCATCACTACAAGACAGCTCACTTCACCCACCTTATCTAAACCCCAGCTGGAATTGGGAAATCACAGGTATGGCACAGAAAGGGAGCCTCAAACACTGCAGGTATGCAAAGGTGCTGCTTTTGAGGCCTCTTTTAAGGGATTCTTTCAGAAATAGAAACCACATGTGGGCAACAAACGATTCCTTGCAGCTATTTCAGATTTGAAGAACAAAAACACTTCATAAGCCACGTGAAATAATTTCAGTGTTGGCTTTCTGCAGACATAAAAAGTTTTCAAAATGAACCAAACACCTGGAAATGAGCATTATCTCGTTCTGAAGGTACGTATCCTCCAAAGAAAAATCATCCTCACAGTAGGCTAGAAGACATTAATATATTCCTAAATTTGAGAGATGGAGAACTGTAACCCCTTATGGAGATTTTGGAAGGAATTTAGAAGACAGTTTTTCCTGTGATTGTGTGTTCCTTATGTCTCAGATTATGGTTATTCAAAAATCCCTGTCAAGGAAGTTGCCCTCAGGGAAGAGCTCTTCCTGGAAAGCTCCCATTAGAGAACACAATCAGAATTACTCCACAATCTGCAGCCTTTTGTTTATTTAGATGTGCACTTACCATTTTTTTTTTATATTATTTTTTTTTCCTTACCAGCTTGGGAAATATTGGCTTTACAGCTGTCTTCTTTCTCAGTCCAAACCCCTTTGCCACCCCCATCCCCTCCAAACGTGCTCTGCTCTCCCCTTCACTGCCAGGAGCTCTCTGGGTGGCCAAGAGCTCATTTCACTGCCCTAATTCTGTGGGAGTCCTGGTGGGACTGAGGCTCATCCCAGCCACAACCCCTTGTCTCAGGAGGATGGCTGAGCTGCTCCACTGCTGTCCCTGAAAATCAGCCTTCTGATTTGTTTTAGTGTAATGGAGTCAGTTCTCATGAACTGTAAGATAAATAAGAATCACATTCGTATTCTTTTGTAAAAGATCTCACCTGATGGACTTCTCCAGTGCCCAGTGGAGATGGAGGTGGGAACTGCTCTGTGCAATCTCTGCTCACTGCCCACAAACTGAGATACGAGGTCAGCAATAAATGAAACAGTTCTTTTCTCCTCCTCTGCCTGAGCCCCTGCCGTGTGTGTGCTGTGTGTCCCTGCCTATGTCACAGTGACACTCCAGCCCCTGTGCTGCCCTGGGACATCCCCCAGACCCCAACCCTGCAGACACTGACCACCCACACAGCCCCCAGTGCTGCCTGCAGAGCTCCCAGGGATATTTAAAGAAACCAACTCGCATTTACCACTGCCAAAGCAGCAGCCTGCAAGTCCACGAGCCCCTCGACATAAATCTCTACGTTTGTGGCATATGGTGGCTTTTTTTTTTTTTTTTTTTTTTTTTTTTTTTTTTTTTGACAGAATGTGTTGGGATTTTTCAGTCAGTCAATCGATTCTCCCTTCACAGATTGCAATCCTTTCATACTCTCATATTCCACATCCAACATTCCATTGCCACTGATTAAACAGCCAGCTACAAAAGGTTTCAAGTCTTATTTTAGGCGTGTTCACACACATACACACACAGTGGAACAGACCACTGGCAATATGCTTAACGAACTTTCAATCACATTAATTAACACCAAATAAGCAGTACAGCTCTATGCCCACAGAAGCCTACAGACAGATGAACCATCACATCCAAATTCCTTCAGCAGGCACAGGAAGTTGTCAGAATAATTGCCCTTTAGTCATTACAGGACTACTTTTATTTTAATAGATGTTAGTGTGTGAAGGAGAACATAGAAGCAAATGTTATTTCTGAAATGTCTGTATCAATAAAGGTACCTAATTAAGGTATTTATTAAAATATACTAAGTTAACTTAACAGGAAAAAAATCTACAAAATATTATTGCATTTCCCCATTAAACTAATTTAATTTGGTTATAACGCAAATTCTAATAGGATGATATTATTAACTAGTTCAATTTCAAAATGTCTTGTCGTGTTTATTTTTATTATGTTACTAAGCAGAGTAGCAATTGACCCGATTTATTTTATTAAATAACATTTCTCAATCTGTTTAGAAAGGGGCAGTGGCCTACCACTGTCCATAGGCCCTGAGCCTGCTGCCATTTCAAATTATAGGAGAGATCAAATCTGCACCAATTTCACAGACCAGCATTCAGAACTAGGTATAACTCATTACTCGAATCAGTAATTTCATCTGCAGTTACACAATTTGTGAGGTTAATATCTGTAGTCCCTTGTGAATAGGCAGCAGGTCTCTATTTCAGCTGGGCCCCTGCTCAGCTGGGTGTTTTTGATTATTGTTTTCTTTCACATTTTACAACCAGACAATACAGAAGCTTTCATTAGGATTTAAAATAATTATTGATGAAAAACTCCAAAGCTACGTTTAACAGCCTCCCAAAATGGAAAGATAAGAACTTCCACAATAAACCAAAGCAATTTCTGACTTTCTGCTGTGATGTTCTACCTAGACCATAGAAAATAAAATATCTGTGCTCCCAGTGGCAAATCCACAGCATCCTTGTGTAATGTGGCCACAGCTGGCTAGCAGGAACCACTGATGGAAAACCATGCACAGTTTGCTAATTCTGGGCTGTGAAAACATCCCACAGGTGCCACCAGCAGAGCAGGACAGAATTCCCAACAGCCCCCCTGGACACCTGACTGACTGGGAGGGACAGGACACCTCCACAGCCACTGCCAGCTGCATTACCTGCGTTTGCAACCTTGCCTCAACACCCTGTGATGCCTTGTGGAGCTGGAACAGAGGCTAGGCAGAGGTCAGAAGAACAAAGTAATTATTTATTGAGGTGCCTTCAAGGCCAGCCCCTGGCAGGGATGGCTCCAAGGTGGAACCAAAGAGGGTTTGGTGCCAGGATCTCACCTTTTCCCATGTTTTATCCATTTACACACAGGAGCCAGCTGTCCCATGAGCAGCCTCAAACCATGCAGTTCATCCTCCTCACTTGCCCTCTTGCCTTCACCTTGTCTGTGCTCTTGGCCTGAAGTTTGGAGAGATTGGAAGTTTGGAGAGATTGCCCTTGAGTCCCCAACTAAAATAAGATTATTGTGTCTTCACCACCCTGTGACAAGATCTTAGTAACCCTTAACATAAAACTAAAAGCTGCACACCAATGCGGAATGGGAAAACATCAAGCTTGAGGCTTTATCTGGGGCAGAAGCCAAGAAAGGACCTGCCAAGGGTGCAATCCCTGCAAAGTGTGCAGGACAGCTCCTGGGCACGGCTCTGCTCCTTGGCAGAGTCGAGGATCCCCTGGGATCCCTCCCTCCTGCCCTGCCGGGTTGGCATCCCCTCCCCTCCTGCTGCTCCCTGCACCCCTCAGCCCGGCCAGCCCTGCCTGCAGCAGATCCCTGTTCCCTGCACTGGGCTCCTCTGATCTCAACTCAGATCTGCCTCACACAGGCTGGGCATCAGAAAAATCAATGCTGGCAAATTCTGCCGTCCAACCTGTAGGTGTGGCTCAAACCCAGAATGTTAGTGAGCCTTATTCAGTGCCAAGCTAGGATGTAACCTCGTGGAAAACCAGGTTATTTCTGTGAGCAACACATGAGCCACTCTCCTTCCGAGACTTTAATCAGATAAACAAAAAGATTTTCTAATAGATAATATAAATATATATATTATAAATAATATAAATATAGCTGCTTGCTAAGAAAAATTAAAATAAATATATTAAAAATATTAAAAAAACCCCATGTAAAACTAAGTATTTGCATAAGCCGAGGTTGTCCACTATTCACACATCTTTAGTTCAGTGCAGAAGATCTCGAAACAAAACATTTTGGTCACAGAGGTCATATCAGTTTAAAAGCTTCCATCTGCTCTGCCACATTGATTTTCTAATGCAGATAGCATGTTAAAATGAATATGGTCAATAGTTCAGCCGACCATACAAACCAGAGGCCAGAACTGCTGCAAAGATTATCCTGATGCTTCACCAATCACAAGTATGGCCTAATGTCAGGAGAATAAAGGGATTTAATTCAATGTCAAGGGATTAAGTTTTATACTTTACTACAAGTAAAGTTAAATACTACATCAGCAATTACAATAAGTGGAATATTCCAGGAAATAGGTACAACTATTAATGCTGAAGCCAATGGTATTTCAGTTGGAAGGTGGGTATCAACAATTAAAATCTTAGGGAATCTCACCTGCACCTCCCCTGCTGAGGGAGACAGGCAGGGAAAAGGCTGACAGTGTGAATGGTGAGGAAGAAACCTTGCAACAAATCTTCTCACAAATCTGTTCATGAGCCAAGCACACTATTTTTTTATAATCTGGTCCATTACTGTGGCTCATACAGTGCACCTACTGCTTGTTCTCAGAGTCCAATTCTAAATAAAAATGTAAGGAGACAGCATTACAAACCTGTTTGAGCTCAAAGTCTTAACAAACACCTTCTGCTAAAAAATAAACTGTAAATTTTGAATCTAAATAGAAACACTGCTCAAAACAGGAATTACTTTGCCTGTTTGAAGGCAGAACAGGGCTAGGGCCAGAGTTTATTAAAATTACACCACAGAGCTTGCCTGGCACTGCTCCATCAGCCTCGCTGCATAATCAACCACAGATTATTTACACATAAAAATAAGATTTCATACAGTACTCATGATTGATTCCTTTTTGCAGTTGTGGGAAACATCATTTTTTCCCCAATGGAAGCTCTTCCAGATGTCACCTAGCTCAGAAGAATTATAGTGTAATTAATGGTTACCTGATTACACAAACTTCTCAAACTCTTTTTTAAGCAAAGACTCCAAAGCAGCACGATCATACCAGAACCTACAAAACAAATTATTTGACTTCCAAAACTCTGAATTTGGTTTGGCTACTAATTAACACAACGACTCTCACAGCATCTTCCTGCATTGCT
The DNA here is from genome assembly GCA_032173965.1 of Sitta carolinensis. Classification (NCBI taxonomy): domain Eukaryota; kingdom Metazoa; phylum Chordata; class Aves; order Passeriformes; family Sittidae; genus Sitta; species Sitta carolinensis. The sequence continues at coordinate 2,849,805 of CM063286.1, read as the reverse complement.
TCTCATGTATCAATGTATGAGAAAGTAATGAGGGAAATTTGCTTGTTGATGCATTTATCTAATAGTTCATTATCATCACCAGGGTCAAAATATTCATCACCCTCATGTAATAGGAAAGAAAAAAAAACCAAAAACACTTGTAACACCAAATAAATGCTGGCAATTAGTGGCACAAAGATGAAACACCTGGATATACAGTGGAACAATCCCTTGTTCCACTCAGACACCTGTGTAGGTATTGTAAACCAGAGCCTGGATCCTGAATTTAAAATAAAGAGCATCAATGACATTAAGTTCGAAATTAGAAGTGTAATTAACTGAGAGCAGCTTATATTATGTCTGGGCTGACTGCATGGCTCTGCAGTTCAAACATTTATCTCAACTTCAAGGCAATTGCAAACTCTCCCTCTGCTGCTCTCTCCTGTATTACTGATGCTGGGGTCACTTGAAGTCCTGCTCATTTTTTCTGCTTTTTTGCCCCAACAGAGGAGTGGTTCCAAAATCTGAATCCACTTCAGAAATTGGCATTACAAATCTGAAGACGTAAGGTGAATAATTTGCTCTTTTACTTTGTTGTTGTTAAGCCAGTAGCAGAGTGACTGTTCACCTCAGTGTACTGCATGAGAACAACTTGTTAAGAAAATACAGAGTAATTTGGAGATCGTGGACCATCAACACTCCAATTAATTTCACTGATGTGATCTACGTGTTTGTTTCCAGGAGTGGTGGAACAAAAATATTTGCTCACAAAAATTCACTTGGGTGTGCCTGTGATGGACAACACCCATCCATCACAGCATTAAGTATTAAAAAAATTCTAGGAAAAAAAAAAAAAAAAAAAAAAAAAAAAACCAAACAAACAGCAGAGCCTGTAAAATACTAGGGGAAAACTAAAAAAAATGCCCTGATCATTTTTAAATGCTAGAATGCAGCAAACACTAATTTCCTCAGAGGGCATATTCAATATGGAATATAATTCATTAAGAAAAGGAATGTTCGTTTTCCACAAGACACAGCCAAAATAATAGAGCCAGTAGTGCATGTTAGCCAGAATGTTTCAGAAATACTGGTTCTACCTCAAACCCTGCTCCAAACTCCTCTACTACTGGCAGAGGGGCTGTTTGCATCCCAAGGATTCTGTATGGATAAGGCCCTGACATTACCCAGAAATGAGGAGGGCCCAGGCAGTGTCTGGAGGGTAGTGGGGCTATCACATAATGAAGCGGTAATTAAAATAATAAAATATTAATAGCAGCACTCCTCTAAGCTGCCCGAGAAATTGGTGTTACTAGAATGCTGTGGATGCAGTACCAGTCCTGGACAAACTGCTGCAACTCCAGCCTTTTCACACACAGCACAAATGCAGTTTAGGGCAGCCCCAGAGTCCATCTATTTACCAAGGCTGCTCAGGGTCTGCACTGCTCCCTGACCCAGGAGGGGTCAAATCCCCAAGGCCAGCACCCACCTTTGTGATTCCCCCACTATGACCTGACTGGCAATTCCAGTTTCTTTCTGAAGTGTTTTTACCCTTTAGTTAAAATAAATTTTAATACGCTGTTGAGGTTTTTTTTTGCCTACAAAATATCTACTGCCTACAGGGTTGCTGCATTTTTCCCCTAAGTGTTTTATCTCCATGTAAAAAGAAGCCCAGAGAAATAAATAGGTTTGCTTACAGTTGAGAAGCAGTGATCAAAATCTCTTTCCTTCATTCTCCCTAGAATTTTTCCCTGTCTCTAATAAGTATTGAGAAAAAGTACTTGAAACAAGTAACAGCAAAGACTTTGTGTTGTTGCCAAAGCTGTCAAAATCTCTTAATTAAAAAAAAAAAAAAAATGCAAACCAAAACATATCCTTAACAAAGCTTTCTACGTTGGGAGCTCACTTCTTACCCTTTAGTGAACAATTTGTTATGGAGACTTCATGCTCCTGTCTTCTAATTGACACATTTTTTATATCCAGAGTGTTTTTCTCTTTCTTTAAATATATCCTGTCATGCAGGACTTACATACAAAACAAAATTAATTTGTTTCAAACCCTAATTTGATTCTGTTGATAAAAGAAAAATATTCTGTCAAATGACTCAAACCATTCTGTCAACAAAACATCCCTGGCTACTTTCAGATCTTTTCTGCAGATGCAATTTGCAAAAGAACCTTTGCTTGAAAAATAACTCATAATTTTAAAAGAGGTGTAGGAGCCTTCTCTGCTGGAGTGCTGAATGCCTTTGTGAGCACCTTCAAGTCCCTCTGAAGGCCCAGAGTTGTGCATTTTGCAGATTTATATCCTCAGCCATCCCATGAATTACAATGTGCTCTGTCACGCCTTGTCTCCGTCTGTCTCTGGCATTTCTAGCTTTTATTACTCCATATCCTAGAGAAAGGTTTATCAGACAAAATAGACTCTGGTTATCTGCTGGTGGCTTTAAAATAAAAGCCACATTTACAAATGAGATAATGTTATCTATCTTCCCGATTTTTGTAAGGACTCATCATTCTTGTAAAATTTCATAGCGCCCTTTAGCTTCTCTACCAAATTGCTGTTCAAGAGAATTAGCTCTGGGCAAAGCAGAAACTCTCTGGTATTCCAATATGGTGAAATAATTTCACAAAATTGCACTTGCAACGTATTTGGGGGAAGCATTATTTATTTATTATTCACTTTGCTTTTATTTCTGCGTCAGAAATTCGTATCTGAGAGAGGAAATGATAGCAGAGATCAATGTTATGGTCATTTCACAAAGCCTGATTGCATTATTGGAAGTAATAATTTTCAGAGGAAGAGGCTGAAAAATGGAGCAAATTCACATCCACTTAGACACAGCGACAGTGGCTCTTCAAAACTCTCATTCAGGGATATTTTTGATTTCTTTTTCTTCTTTTGAATCTAAAAGGGGTAAGCTTGAAGGAAATGTAAATACAAATATTGGCTTCACAGTGCATTGGAAAGCTCTGCAAGCCACATCTGCAAAAGCTCCAAGGTTCTTTAACTTTATTATGGCTACAGCATTTCTCTGGCACAAACCTATAGGATATGTATGTACCTTACACAGCTTCCAAATTATTATTCACTTTTTAGAGTTACAGGCGAATGCCCTGATATTATTTTACTGTTTCTTCTTCAGCTCAAAGTTTGGCAAAGGAAATTAAATTCTGGCATTGAGAGGAAATGGCATCCATAGCAATTGAACTCTGAAATTTAATTCTGTCAACAATGTCACCACACTCTTCATACCTGCCTATCACAGGACTCTACACTTCAAACTAGTGACCAAAAACCAGAGTTTTTTCTTTTAAATGAAGGTATTTTTTGTTCTTTACTATTTTTTACAGGTCCCAAATGATGAGAAACATCAATGCCATGGACTTCAATCAGGCTTCCCCTCCTGAATCTGTGGACTTGTGGAATGCAACTGCCTGTATAAATCATGTTTCCTACAAATTTCACTCTCTTGTAAAGCTATTTTTGCCAGCACAATGAACCCTTCAATTACAAACAAACCTGCAAATGAGTCAAGAGAAAAAAAAAAAGATAAAACTGCTGAGATACCAGCACTATGTAAATCAAAGCAGTTGTGATGAATTCAGTGGAGGAAAGCCAACCTGGAGAAGGTAAAGATCTCTCCAAATATATTGAGGAAATCAATCAAAATTGAGTGCTGCTGTTTTCTCACACATCATAATAATATGATTTTAAGATCAGCTGACTTTATGCAGTTAATTAATGTACAAAACATGTTTTACTGGGGAGAGGGGGCCAAGCTATTGATCAGGAGATGCTGAGAGCTCCAGTTTGTCTCTTCAGGCAGGATTCTGAAGGACAGCCTGTATTCCCCCAGATCCACAATGAAATATAAAGATAACCCACTCAGTCCTGGAGTTTCCTTCAGGGCTTTATCAGATCCCCAGATCCCCCACATGACTTTACAGAAGATGTTAAGACCTGGAAGAGGAACTCACACACCCCTTGACAGAGAAAACATTTGTCTTTATCTTCTGCCTGCCAGGAGAAAGAGTGGAAAATAAATGTCCTGTGGAAGACAGCTGTGCTCTCCTCTTCATCCTCATCAAGGCAAGACAGTAACACCCAATAATAAGTGGGAAATGTGTCAGGAGCCCTCTCAGGTGGGAACGAGCTGGGGATAAATTCTTACACAAACCAACCTCAGCTTCTGGCCTTCTGGCCAGCTCAAAGGCTGCTGTGACATTGTCTGTCACATTAGAGGTGAAAGGCAACAAAACCAAACTTTGATATTTCCTGCACCTCACCTATCTGTTTGACTTCAGGATTCCCTAGGGAATTTCAACCCTGTTTTATAATTTAACAAATCTAGAATTAACTGGCCCACAGTAATTGATGCAGTTCTCATCTCCTCAGTGCATTTATAAAACCAGCCTCCAAGATCATATTAAAAATATTTTTTATTTTAACCAGGCTTTGAGGTTTTTGCCTTGTCTTTTTTTCCTCTCCTGTATTTGAACTATCATTATCAACTCCATCAATAATGTATCATCTGACATTACCCACTTTGCAGTATTCAGGAAATTTAGTGCCAGGGCTGTGCTCTCAGTCACTCCTTGCACAACAGCCACATTTATAACAGTGACACTTTTGTCACAGACCAAGGACTGCACTCTGGAGGATTTACACTCACACCTTCAGATGGCTCCATTTAAAGATAAGGGATCAAAAAAGGCAAGCATTTCAGTGGAGGAACCACAAAACACACAGAGCAAGGTTTCCTCAAGTCTCTTGAATTTACAGTTTGAATTTTTGCTCTCGGTTCAGGTATGCAGAAAAGGGTGAGAAAAAGCAACCTCTCTATTCCTGTGGAAAACTTTTCACACCAGCTGCTTCAAGGGTTATGGCAGAGTTCAAGAGCCTGAAGTGCAGCTCAAGGAAATATCTTTGGGTTTACAGTTCCAGGCTTCATGAGCAGACTGTGCTACCCTGACCTACAGGACATGATCTCACCTGAGAGAGACTGAACACAGCTAAAGGGGAAAAAATAAAATAAAACACTTCAAAAAAATGAAATCTTCACTTGCTAGACAACCCAAATTGCTTTTATTCAACTGACTTATGGAAATAGAATTATTCATTTACAGTGGTGGATAAAACAGGCACAAAGGGTTTTGCCTTTCCAAGCCAACAAAGTTCAGGACATGATTTATTCTTGTCCAAGCTGGGTTTAAAACACACATCATTATCATCACTGGATCACAGAAAGTACAGAGAATTAGAATTTCCCATATTTTATTTATTAAGATAATTTGAACAGTGAGATATCAATTCTGTTAATTAAAAAAAAAAATCTCTCAAGAAAAAATAACGAGGTAGAAAGAAAAGAAACTAAAGGAAACACTGAGCTCATTTTACAATATAACAAATCTTTACTTACTATAATGATTAGCTGGATGCAACTGTAAGTCACTTTTTAATCCAGAATACCAGAGCCATACAATTTAATGTAATTTCTAGCCATGCAGTGACTTAGTATCATACATAGCAAGATATTTCATGCTCTGTAGAGTAAAAAATGTAGGTCAGCACCCACAGGCTATAGTCAAGCCATGCTGCTGTGAGTTTAACATATTATTCTTTTGGGAAAATAATGAAACAATTTAATTTTGCCCACACAAGTCAATGATCTTCAAACATTTCACTTTCCTAAGAGTAAGAGGAGACTGACACCTGGTTGGTGTGAAAGTCACCCTAGCAGATGCAAAAAGTTTCCAGTAGGGAAGGACGTGGAAAATGTTGAAGTTTTGCCTTGCTTGTAAATGAAAGATGCTAAATGGGTCCAGAAAATTTCAACTGGTGCCCAAAGCTGGCACTCAGCTCATCCACCTGTGTGTTGTGGTTTGTCTTTTCACCAAACCAAAGATCTGAGGTCAAAAGAGTGGTGGAAACCCCAGAATCATGGAGTGGTTTGGGCTGGGAGGGGCCCTAAAGCTCATCCAGGGCCACCCTTGGCATGGCAGGGACACCTCCCACCATGCCAGGTGCTCCCAGCCCCAATTCCAGCCTGGCCTGGGCACTGCCAGGGCTCCAGGGGCAGCCTCAGCTGCTCTGGGCACTGTGCCAGGGCTGCCCACCCTCCCAAGGAAGGAGTTTTTCTGATATATAATCTAAATCTACTTTCTGTCAGTTTTTTCCTCATCCTGTCACTACCTGGTCTTGCAAGTACACAAATAAAACAGAAAAGGGGAGGGAGCAGCAAAATTGATACAACATCATGCAGTGCCATTTATTTCTTAATACGTGTGAATATTGCAGCTCTTGGTTGGCCAAATGACATTTTTTAAAGGTTGGAAACGTTCTGTGTATTGGCAACAAGCTCTGCCCACTTGTGGTCTCACCTGCAGTACCTCACCTCTCTGACAAACATCTCCAACAATAAGCAGAGCAGAACTTGCAGGTGGGTCAGTTTGTATTAACCTTGCACTTCAGGAAAATCTCATTTCTTTCAATAGCTTTCTGCCAGAAAATTGGTGATGTGGTGGTTAAAGCTGCAAGCCCTGCACTAAATAAGCAGCTTTGACAGGAAGGATGTTGCTCCATCTTGCTGCACACAATTTTAGTCTGGTTTCTCCAGGGATGACAGCTCAAGGGAGAAAACATCCAGAACAGGAAGGTTTTCATGAGAATTAACACTGGGACCTGCCTCTGAAGTTCTGTTTAATGTTCTTCTCTCCCTACCATTTATATATGGATACACTGAATATTTCCTGTGCCTGTGGAGATCTCAGGGGCAAAGATGTGCACAGCTGCATGACAAGTGATGTTATAGCAGGGGAAATCTTTGAAAGATTTATTTTACACTGCTTGTGGCTGCAGCACAATTACACAAAATACCAAATAATAAACAATAACCTTAGTTAATCAGCTCTACTCCTCTACAGAACAGAATATCCAGTATTTATTTCATTACACCAATGCAGAACGATGGCAAATAACACCTTGGGTTATTTGCAGCATCTCCAAAGCTGCCTATGCCAAAAATGCTTTTGGTCCAATTCTTCACCAGCCACACTTAAACTCCTGTGCACTGAGGGCAGTTTTAGACTACATAAAGAAGTAAAGGCAGCAAAAAAAAAAAAAAAAAAAAAAAAAAAAAAAAAAAAAAAAAAAACAAAACAAACAAACAAACAAAAATAAAAAAAACTGCACACAAACTTGCAGCCTGTTTTACGAAATAAGATACTTTTTTTGGCCTGACAAAGGCTTTTTTTCAACCTAGCACCCAAAAATCCTTGAATCCTCATGGGTCATGCCATCACTGTGCCTGCCTTCACAGGGGTCACAGGAGTTGAGCCAGGTAGCAGCAATCAGCAAAAAGATGGGGCATGAAGGGAATTTACACTCTAGATGCACCTTCAGATCCTGGCTCATATTCCTCACCCAAATCAAGCAGATGCAATCTAGATAACCCCCTTTGGGAAATGCTCCATTTCATCATCCAGAGACTCATGGGTGAGAAAGTCCTCTCCAAAAGGCCTTACACTGGCTTTAATTCCTAATGGAAAAATTAACAAAGGAACTGAGGTGTGCAGAGTGAACCTCATGAAAAAGGTCTGTTTGAATACACAGATTAAAACTCAGGTAGTTCCTTTGTGGTGATAAGCACTGAAAAACATCATGGAAAACAGTTGAGTTCACCATTCATCAATAACAAGATATATTTGTCTTTTTGTTTTGTTCACTGGAGAGGAGCATAAATTAACAGTGGTGCAGATGGAAAAACATAAGTGAGAGACTGTAAATAAAAGTAAAAAAGGCACTGATCATACAGACAGAAAAACTCATCCTCTACTTGATTCACAAAAGGATTTATGATTCAATTAATTCCCAATGTTTATAAAGAAATCCCACAGGAAAGAGATTATAGGAGAATGGAAAAACAGTCAAAACCCCAAATGGTTCCATGTCCTCTTTCTCCAGTTAATGGTTAAATTCAGATACCTTTGGGATTCAAACCTTTTGGGCACAGACTTCTCAGAGAGCATGGGCTGGCTACTTATGAGACCTTGTCACATGAAATAGAAAAGGTTTTCCTTCAGGTGTTTCAGCCAAATATTGCAGTGCATCCTGGCCATCAGATGAAGTTAAGCATATTGCTCTTTGGCCATTAAAATGAGCAAGCTTCCCAATCTATCCACTCAGTAATTTAAAGCCACTTCATTACAGCAGTGCCTTTTAAAAAGTAATAATATTATGAGTGCTTCTAGTTAAACTATTAGGTTTGTCCCTTCTTCCAATTAAATTCACTCACTTATGAAGAAGACATGAGCACATCTGAAACTGAAATTATCCTCGTCCTAGGAACACTTACACAGTTCCTTTTCTGAGAATGTATTTTAACACTTCAACAAGAAAAATCTGCTCATGTGAAGATAAAATTCAACACCAGAGCAGCATGAACATGTGCAAGGTCACTGTTCTTCTGTGATTCAGTCAGAGCACTGCAAATTATTTGTCTAATGTGCAAAATGCTGAGTTGTTAATGGCAAGATTCTTAACATTTCTCAGCAAGGAAAAGTAGATCTCCAGTTTGCTTAGTCTGTGAGCCACAAACCACAGCCAGATCACTGCTGGGCACCCTTAAAAATGTCACTTATACAGACATCAGTTCTCAGGACATAGTCAATGTTCTGATCATTTTCTGAATGTATAAACTTCAAGTTTAAAGCCATACAAGAATAAAACACACACACACACACACAATTTCCTAATTTCATTGTGAGATGGTTGTAAAAAAAAATTATTTACCTGCAGAAAATTAGTAGGTGTCATGCAAAAACCTGTGTACACACTGAAGTCACCCACCACAACACATCAGGCCACTACTGGAGGGTGGTGCAGGTGGCAAGAGGAGAACTGTCTCTGTTTGATAACACACACAACACAGGCTCCTTTGTGATTTTTTTCAAGGCTATGTAAAGTGATTTTATTAGGGATTGTTTCTTTCTATATATAATTTTACATAGACCAACGTGATTGGTGAGAGAAAGACAAATTTCTTCACCCACACTGGTCAAACCAGAGGGACATCAAGAGAGATCCCTCCTCCCAGAAGGATGCACAACATGGATAATGTTATGAAAACATCTCCTGGTGTTGATGCTCTTTTCCTGGGAAAAAAACCAAACCACCAGAACCCCAAACATCGGGCCTGGACGCAGACTGCAGAGGGCACTGCTGCTCCCGGTGGATTTGGAGAGGCTGGCCGGAGAGCCAGGCAGCTCGGGATGCTCCTGGGGCTCAGCACAGCGAGGGCAGAGCCTGGGCTCTGGCTGGAGCAGCACAGGCTGGGCAGTGACCTGCTGGGCAGCAGGGTGTTCACTGCTCTGCAGAGCCACACATCTGATTTTCTCTGCTGGATGCTTTTCCTGTTGGCTTTGTTACCTCCCAGACCGGCTCTGTCCTGCTCCTGGGTCGCTCTCCCTTAACAAACACTCACTGGCAAAGCACTTGGAACCCTCCTGAGCTCGGTCATGGCCAGCCCAGAGAGCACCCAGGGATGGGTAGCACTGTGTCCTCAAATAACCATCCAGAAATAAACCCACCAACCTGCAGATTCACTCATTTCACTAATTTCCAATGAAGCTTTTTTCGGAGCATCCCTGAATTCAGCCTTACACTATCAAGGTGTATTCATCCACTACAGAAAGTTTTTCCAGCCCAGGAAATTAACTTACTCTGGCATCATATTTGAGGCGGTGCTATAATCATTCTCTTCCTTGTATAATGTGTGGCTGATTACAAAATGCTGATTACAAGGGTAAGCAAGAACTGAGGGCACTGCCTGCGCTCATGTGCCAGCTCCTGAAAAGATCTCTAAACCTGAGAATCTATCAGGACTAATGACATCAAGGGATGGATGAGCCTGGCTACATTACATGTGACAAGGACAAAAGTTACCTAAATCTGCTTTCTTAAAGATATTTACAAGAACAAAACCATGTCTGTGACAGAAATAGAAAGGGAACATAGGAAAGTTGGAAAAAACAGAATTTTAAAATCTGATTTCTAGTGTGAAAAAGAGGTGAGGGTTGGGGTGTTTTTTGCTTGTTTTCTCCACTTTTACCCAGAACTGAGGGTTCAAAATGTATAAACTGTTCCTACAGGAAACGTGAATTGTCATCAGACACTTTTGTTGCACCTGTAAGATTCTCTCATCTCCCTTGGAATTGAAAATTCTGTCGAGACTTGTGTAGGGACTTAGGATCTCAGTTTGATACAGTGTATTCCAGAAGCATTAAAAATCGGGCTGGTTTTCCATATGCTGGGATAAATTTCCTACAAGTTTTAACGTGATAAGATCTTCCTGAAGAATCACAAAGGGTTTTTAATCCTCCTTTAACAGCTGACATGACCAGTGCTATGAGCAGAACAATGCAAACAGACACATCTGTATATGTAAAACTCACTGCCTCAATCTCAGATTCAAAAAAAAAATTCATGATTTATCAATGATATCCGGTGGTTTTCTTGCATGTGAAGGGAGAACCTGCTGCTTCTCATGCCAGAGCTGTTTAGCACGACAAAAAGTCATATTTAACACAGAAAATTATTTACATTCTAAAATCTACAAACAAGAACTTAACTTCAACAAAAAATTAATACCTCTTCTCACACCTGAAACTGCAAACCACAGAGGATTTTGTTAAAAATCTGTTTGTTCAGGAAGTTTTTAAAAGCACACCAGAACATTGTCTCTTTGCTCTGTGACACAGCCACGAAACAGAACTGCTTGATGTGCACTAAGCAGAACAGTCAGGAAAAACCCCTCCATGGAAACCAGTAGTATTTCTTTCCTAAACTAGGGGAGGTTTTTTGAGCTGTGCAGAATGCAGAGGCAGTGAGCTGTAGGGCTTTTGTCAGTGCCTGTTTCAGATCACCTGAACAGCCCTGGCAGCAGAACCATTCCTGCAGTCTGCTTCCCTCCTTTGTACCACCCATTCGGCGCAGTCCACTCTTTGCCAAGTGCAGTTCCCAGATAATAACTGCAGCTGGGTAAAGCTGACAATGCCTTTTGCCCATCCTGAGTCTATGGGGACAACAATCACACTGGGCCAAATTAGGAATTCTGCCATTAATAGCCCACGAGTCTCACTATTCCAGCTTTTCCGTGCACGGAGTTTCTTGAATAAATCCAGGAGTTTCCCACCAGTTGTGTCAAGTGCAATATTTCAAAGGAGGCCTGCACTACAGAGCAGTAAAATATAGGACAAATATACTTCCCCCTGTGCAGAGCCTGCCTAGTGCAGCCTGAGCTGCACTTTGATGTAGCTTTATGCACTCCTCTTTCATTTACCCGAAGTTAACCAACTGATAAACAGAAAAAAATGTATCCAGGAAACCAAAGATTATTCACCGGGGAGAACAAATTACAAAACTGTTCTTCTTGCCCGGTAATCACTTAAATCACAAACCATTAGCAGCAATCACATTGATCACAGAAAACAACTCTCATCCCCAAGAAGGAGCCACTGTAATCCCTCAGAAAGCAGACTGTTAGCAGGTGGATGATTTAGTACTGCTAATAAATAATAGTTTCAAATGGCTACTTAAAAATAGTATTGATGGCCACTTTACTGTGCAGCTTTGACTACTGAACAAAGCAGGATTTTAACTAAACCACTGCAGTGGAGCTCCAGGGATTATAAATGGGTGGTAAGAATTTAGTGTACGTGCATACTGCAAGGACTTGGGAGAAAATATATTGAGATAAAAACTTTCAGCTGCCATTTGTGAATAAATGTTCCACCAGAACATCGCAGACCACTGGTGATCAAACCACTTTATTAAACTGCCAAGATGCATAAACGTACACATGTGGAATTTCACATTCAATTCAGAATCTCAAAAAGCCAGAGGATACAGCCCCTGCCATCCATTTCCATGGCATAAAGAGGTTTCTCAGGATTTTGAGGAGCATCCAATGAGATCCTCTCCCAACAACCTTGAGAAATTCCCTTTCTTTGCATCACTTTTTTGTGTTCTTTAAATTGCTAGAATGATGGATATACGAGATATCCAAAGAGATTATTAGAATTTTTAATGTAACATCAAAGTCTCTCTTCTGCACCTCACCCCTGTTCCTGGTGCCAAGAGCATCCATCTCTGCAGTGGGTACCTGTGCAAGAGCTTGAACGTCACAGCAACACACTTGATCAAAAAAGAAAGCAAGAAGATGGGCCTCAGGTAAGCCAACATAAATAACTACAGCTAGAAATGAAAAATGTAAGGGAAAAAAAAGGTCAGAAGAGGAAAACGGGAGTAACTGATAAGAAACAGCATCTGAAACCAGCTGGAATAACTACACTGAACATAGCATCTTCCTTTCTATCTCTTTGAATACTTTTAAATACTTCAAATGTAGGTCTGCCTTTCCTGCAAGCCACCAGATATAAATGAGCTGACAGCATTTAGTAATATGGTGTTTGAATGCTACCTTCAGACACACGTGGATATAAAAGAAAATAAAGATATAACACATCACGTTTGAAAACCATAAAACAATCTTTGAGAGTAAAAATGTGGAAACAAGTGGCTAAGATGAGGAAAATCCTACAAGTCCATAAAAAATAATTATAGGAATCACTGCTTAATTTAGTGCCTTTGACATTTCTGTTATCTGATCCTGGTCCTAGACTGCTCCACAGAAAACCAGAATTTAATACTGAAGATAAAACCAATAGCCTCCTGTAACAACATTAAGTCAAATTAAATTGGTATTTCTGTTCTTCCTGGTACGTGGCCATTTGTTACAGTAAGCAGTTCACCATCCCTGGCTGAACACATGGCATCCATCCTCCAGCCTGTGTGGCACTGGCAGAACGAGCTGGTGACAGAACCAGACACCCAGCAGCTCTGGGATGTGCCACAGGTTGCAGCAAACACCCAAACCCAGCAGCTCTGGGATGTGCCCAGGGACTGCAGCAAACACCCAAACCCAGCAGCTCTGGGATGTGCCCAGGATTGCAGCAAACACCCAAACCCAGCAGCTCTGGGATGTGCCCAGGACTGCAGCAAACACCCAAACCCAGCAGCTCTGGGATGTGCCCAGGACTGCAGCAAACACCCAAACCCAGCAGCTCTGGGATGTGCCCAGGATTGCAGCAAACACCCAAACCCAGCAGCTCTGGGATGTGCCCAGGATTGCAGCAAACACCCAAACCCAGCAGCTCTGGGATGTGCCCAGGATTGCAGCAAACACCCAAACCCAGCAGCTCTGGGATGTGCCCAGGACTGCAGCAAACACCCAAACCCAGCAGCTCTGGGATGTGCCCAGGACTGCAGCAAAACAACCCAAACCCAGCAGCTCTGGGATGTGGGATGTGCCCAGGACTGCAGCAAACACCCAAAGCTGTCCTGAGCAAGGGGGCAGGAGCAGAAACCCTTTGGGGGAGCCCAGCCCAGCACAGCAGGGTTTAGTAGGGTTTAACCTGCCTTAGGTTAACCTGTTGGATCTGTTCATGGATTACCTGACCAGGGGTTCCTTCCATCTCTTTCTGAACCAGCTGAATCGATTTTTCCCTCTCTCTCTCAGCAGATTTCTGAAGTTTTCCATGCACAGGTGTTCTATGGAAAGTGGCTGCCCCAGCCCTGGGAGGGTCCAAGGCTGGATGGAGCTCAGAGCATCCCAGCCTAGGGGGAGGTGGCCCAGCCCGTGGCAGGGGAGTTGGAACGAGATGAGCCTAAAGTTCCCTTCCAACCCAAACCATTCTGTGATTTAAACTGATGTCTTGCCAGTTTTAACTCCTGTCTCTAGCTCAATTACTTTGATTAGTTGAATAAACCCCTCCTATTTACTTAGCTTCCTACCTTTATGACTCCATAATCCTCAATTTTTCCCTACTGCAACCTTCTCCTCTCCAAAGTGGAGAATTTCAGCCTTTACCTATAAAGAGCCTTCCTCCATCCTCTGAATTATTTTATCTGTGATCTTTTATAACTTGACTTCGCTGTGTCCTTAGAACACTGGAGATACGAGCACAAGGTTTTAAATAGCCTTTATCTCTTTCTCAATGCTTTTCCTGATAATGCCAAAGACTTTTTTGGAGAACAGGTATTCACTGAGCCAGCGATTTCACAAACTCTTAGCAGTGACTCTAAGTTCTGCTTTCTGAAATCTGTCAGCATCTTATCAGGTTTAGATAAGATTTTTTTTTTCTCTCCAGATTCATTACATTAAATTTATCTGCACTGAAACTCATATGGCACTTTTTTGCTCATTCCTTCCACTCTGTGTAGTCCTTTTGGCACAGCGTTAGCCTTCCCAAAAGAGCCTGTTCATCTGCAGCCTTGGAGCCTTCACTGCATACAAAATCACCAGAATTTAATTTTCTCCTTTGCAATTCAGTCTGTTTCTCTGCTAATTTTTATGAGAGGCACCCACTGAAGTCTTCAGCATTTTCCACAATTATGGCTATTGATTAGATTATGCTTGGATTGGAAATGACTTTTGAGCTATCTGCCTGTTATTGAAGCTCCTAAACCAAGCTGTAACCTGTCCTTAGCTAACATGAAGTGCTGGAAACCACCACAGTATTTTAGACATCATCTCCCAGCTCCCTGTGTCAGAACAATTAATTTTTACTTCTTCTAGAATTATGTGTTCCTTCTTAAAAATTATCCAGAAAAGGTGATTCCTGAAGATAACATTATTTATTTATTAAAAAAAAAAAAAAAAACCAAAAAAAAAAAACCACAATATCTTCTTCTTCCTTCCCTGAAAATTTCAGTAAAACTGTTACCACAGGCCTGCATGTTCTGGCAAAGTAGTTTTATCTGCTTCCCCCAGACCCACAAATAGCCACATGTTAGATTAGTAAATAGATTTAAAAATACAAAATCAACAAGAGGAAGTAAACACTTGTGCAAAGTATGTTTACTAACTACATAGGAAGAACTATTCACAAGAGGAAAATTCATTTTAGAAAGCTGAAATTGAATTTCTTTTCCCAGAATCTAATGCACTAAATCACTGAATTGTATTTTGGCTCAGGGTTAAATTGCAGTGCAGGTAGACACTGCAATACTAATTCTAACTTGAAGAGCTGTTCTGAAAATTCTGCAGAGTGACTGATAATTTTTAAGCAGAACTTGTAGAAATGGAGCAAATTTCTTTGAGTCTCACCTCCCTGCAAATGAAGCTCTGAGCCTCTCCACTGGTGGAGTAAAACCCAGCCCTGCTGCAGATTGGAGCATTCACTGGAACATTTCTAACCACAGCTGAGAGAACTGCTGCAGAACCCTGGTGGGGATGACTGCAGTCAGCTCAGGAGCCAGCCCTGGATTTCTGGCCATCCCTCAGCTATTCCTCACAGCCTGCCCCTTCAGCAGCTGTACAAAGATGGCACAGCTGGAGGGGCCACTCCTCCACCTGTGCCACAGCCAGCCCCAGCTCCTTGCATTTCAGCCTCGTCAGAGCTCTTTGAAGCCTCTGCTGCCAGAGCTGTGCTCTCTTGAGTGGGGAAGCCCTTCCTTCCACGGAGAGGACAAGAGCTCTGACCTTGGACCCCGATGATTCCTGTGCTCCTGCACGCTGCTGCAGGCAGACTCTCAAATCAGGGCAAAAGGCAGTTACCCATCCTTGCCTAAATTCTAGTTTTTATATCAGAAAGTGAACTTCCTCAGCTCCTTCTGGCCACCACTGCAGGCACTTCAAGAATCACAGAATCAATCCTGGGAGCTGGAAAGGACTGTTAGGATCATCAAGTCCAACTGTTAACCAGCACTGCCAAGTCCAGCACCAAACCACATCCCCAGGTACCTCATCCTCACATCTTTTGACTCCTTCAGGGATGCTGACTGCCCTGGCTGCCTGTGCCAGGGACTCACAAACCTTTCCATGGAGAAACTCTTCCTCAGATCCAAGCTGAATTCCTCCTGGAGCAACTTGAGGCCATTTCCCCTTGATTTATCACTTGTCACCTGCGAGCAGAGCCTGACCCTCGCCTCCCCACAACCTCCTGCCAGCTGCAGAAGAATTTACTATTGTCTTTCAAATGGAATTATACAGTTACCCAAAACACTAAGACTTAAGTGAACCACAGTTCAAATCCTTACATTTGGGTTCCCTCTGACTTCAGTGTGAACTGGATATGAGGGAATTTTCAGATTGTTTTTATGCATGCTGTCATCTCATTGTCAAACATGAAATGCCAGGCAAAGTACATGAAGAAAACTCTTGCAGAAGCAGAAAAGAAATTCCCCCACTGCTTGAGTGAAAAGGCCCTCCAGGCACTGATAAAGCAGGGCTTAGTGTCACACTTTTGTTTTGGAAGGATTGCAAGGATTGAGATGATTTTTTTCTTTGGGTAAAACTTGAGGCTTGATCAACACCAAAAAAAAAGCTGATAAGAGAAACTGGACTCATGGTACTAAGCCTCCAAAACGTGGTTAAAAGCTATTCCCCTTTCCCTTATAGCCTTCTCTATATGTTTTTAATTGACTTTGAACTAGACTTTTTGATATTTTCCACTTTGGTTTACTTTGTTTAACTTTACATTCATGACAGGAGTACATAAAGCAAATGAAAGAAGTTAATGATAAAAACAAAGGAAGAAAACATGATTTATAAAGCTATAAAGTTCTATACAAACCCTTCAGATCTTACTGTGGAAGGTGATATTTTGTCTTTTGGAAATGTTAGCAGTATCAAACATTGACTACTTCATGGAGAGGATTTTATGGTCAGCTTTATTAGAAGGGTAAATGAGTTGCAGAGATGGGCTGGTTGTCTTAGGAGGGGAAAAAAAATAATCTTTCCCTAAAATCCATGCAAAGAAAATGAATCATAAATAAAGAGCAAATATTCAAGTGGTAATCTCTAAAAATGAAAGTACATAAAAACGGTCTATTTGTATTAAAATGAAAACTCTGTGTTGAACAGCTGGAGCTTGTAACAGAGGCAGGGGAACCCGCCTTGGGCAGAGAGGGAGCCCAAAGTGGAGCTGGGCAGCCCAGGAGGAGCAGCACAGCCATGCCACCACCTCTGCTGGATTTTAACCCTCCAAAAGCAGCTGGGCAGCCACCTGCCTTGTCCTGGCAGGAGGCTTGCACTCCAAAAAGGTGAAAAGCAGAAGTACAATTGCACACATTCAAAGTCTGGTGCACACACGTGTTTATCACACTGCCATTTCTTCTGAGGAATACTTTATATGTCTATACAGATATATTTATACATAACCCCAGGAGTGTTAAACATTGCCTACAGGGTGTTTTCCAGTAACATTAGAGTTGGGACAGTGAGTTTTATGGGCCCTGGATCAGGAATGTCAGGAGCAGAGCTGGGATCAAAGCTGATCTAATGACACCCATCATTGTGGCCAAGTCAGAGAGCACCAACAGCATCACAGGCTGGAGAGCCAGGAGACAATTAATTAGGTCTAGATAGCTACCCAGACCTAATTTGAGGCTATTAGAAGATGCAAAACACATGATTAATGCCCATCTTGGTTACCACAAACTTTGCATCCCTATTAAATCTCATTATTAAAATCAGACAAGGGACAGGAAAAGGACGACTGCAGAAAACCCAATCAGAGGAAGGAAAAAAAAAAGCACATTTCCATTGTAAAGCACATACTCTCTCCAGCTGTCTTCCCTTCTGTGGTGCTAAAGTGTGACAGAACAAGGCTCCCCATGTTTGGAGAAAAAGAAAAGTGAAGGGCTTGCTTCAAAAGATCCCAATCGTACTTGGAGAAAAATATGCAAGGAGAAGACTTCATAATATTATTTAGAGACTGATTTAATCCCTTCAGAATAAGTACATCAAATAATCTCTTGATTATGAAGACAGAAAGAAGATAATTTCTCTCAAGATAAAAGCTAGTTTTAATGAATGTTCTTCCTCCTCAAGAGGAAAACACAATTTCACCTGAAATAAAGAATTAGACTATTAACAAAAAAAAGGGGAAGTGGGATGAAATAAAGAACTAAACCAATCTAAATATCCTAGAAATGCAGCACAAAAAGCAGGGAAAGCTATTTTACACGTTGCAAAGCAGAGGCTATGAAAAGACTCTTGTAACCTTGACTTGAAAGTTAATGATCTCGCAATAGTGGAGTTATTCTTAAAATGTGAAAAAAGACACAGCCCCTGCATGGATCACTTGTGTCACTCTTGCTTCCCATGCTGGGACCAAATGCTAGACAGAATTAGTTTCACAACACAGTAATTCATAAGCCAGACAGTCCAACTGTGATCTATCTCTCGTGCAGCAATTATTTAAAAAGTCAGAGCAACTCTGCTGTGACGTAATGTAAGGAACTGATGCTCCCCAAAATCCACTCCAAAATTCCACGTGAAGGAGAGACATCTATTAGCATTGCTGTTAGGGAGATATTTTGGACATTTCAGGGCATGGAGTTGGTACTGGCTGCTGTAAGCCACTCCTAATGACCAAGCCATGAAATCAAACTGAACAGCTCCACTGGACTCAAATTCACATTCCTCTTCCCCTCCCTGAGCACTGCTTAATATGCAACTGCACTATAATGTTTCTTGTTAGGCAGACAGCTTAAAATTAGAATTGTGGGAGAAGTGATTGATGACCTGGGCTCCCACAGCCCTTTCAATGAAATATATTCCATTTCCATTTCAAAATATGTTTATTATGAATTATTGGTTTGTCACTGGGCCTGATGAAAGCAAATTTACATGAGCAGCTCAGACCTCTGCAAGGGGAAACAGTTTAATCAGGTAACCTTTTCCTCAGTGTTTTCCATACTTGATGGAAACAGACAAGCTAGCTAGGATTTTATTCTTTGAATACAGAACTAGTTTATTGATTGAGCAATGCTTCCTTGTTTGGAAGCCACTTACTCAACGTCTAAAAATGTTGTGACCTCAACCCCTTCTTCTCAGAATAAATCCTTAACATCAGTGTCTCAGGCAAAGCTTTGCCCTGTTTGTGTAAAAGGATGAAAAAGCACCTGAATGTCAGATAAGAAGAAACATTTTTTTTCCCCAGACTTGCTTATGAAAAGAAAATTTTCATCAGAATGGTCATTCAAGAAGGATCTGGTGGAAAAATTAGGTTAAAATATGTTTCAACTTCCAGAATTCCAGTTTGTTAAACATCTCTGCTCTGAGGTTTGCTACTCAAATCCAAGAGAAGAGAGAACACATCCTGATGAGAAACACAATCACCCTGTGCTGGTGAAGCAAAGATCCCTGGAGCGTGAGGACTGCCCAGCTCCACAGCACAGCTGCCCCCCTGCCTGTGCTGGGGAAATGTGCCACAGCACAACCCAGCTTCTGGCACCACATCCCAGCCACCAAACAAGAACAGAGCCATTTTATCAGCCAGACAGGGGAAGGTGATGGAAATGTTTTCCCCTTACACAGCACTGGATACGCAGGCAGGAGGGGTTGGGTTTGTTTTTCCAAAGCTGCCACAGTTCCCACTGTCCCTCTTCACAGGGACTCTGGGGACATTCAGTGACAGGGAGGGGACATCTCACACACATGAGCCCCTCAGCCATCATCTTACACCCCCTCAGATTCCTGATTTAACCAGCGGTTCAATCAGCACTTTGGCCAATCTCAGATCTCATTTAAAGTAGAAACCGTTCCTTGCTGGAGTGTGATGAAATCATCTCAAGGCCTGTGGCAAATGATAAATTAGATTGCAATTAAAAGCATGCAGGACTCAGTCAAATGCTCCCTAGGGAGAAGTTAAAGGAGTTTCTGAAGTCTAGGGTCATTGCACGGTATTGAAGGTCCATGTCAGCACAAACACTGGCACGCCCTCATTCTCCTGGTATTTTAACACAGGCTTCTGCAAACTCCCCATTCTTTCTTCTGGTGACTGCTATCTCCAGGGCAACTCAAAAACTATAACCAGTGCTTCCTGAAGCTGAAGGATTCCAGGTCTGAATCCAGCATCTGGCTGATTTAAGCTTTTACTTAATTAAAAATGGGACATCTTTCTAGATTTATGATATTACCTGACAATCACAGACAGAAACCAGTCCTACTCTATTTGCCAGTAGTCTTCAAAGTCAAAGTCATTCTATATGCTAAAATTGTAGTTATGTAGTGTCTACAGAAATATAATCTAAAAAATTTAATAGAATTAAAGTAGAAATATACTAATTATTCATATTTTTAAATGGAAAATAGTCTAGAACACCCCTGGACAGAACACATCTGGCTTGCAGGAAGAGCAGCAGTATCTGAGCTCCTAGAAACAGATTTTTCCTAAAGAGTTAATTTGGATTTTCATGTCATTAGGGTTGCATATTACAGTTTCTGCTCAGAGATGATTTGCTTAAGTACACACTAGAGGATAGCCAAGGCAAAGAAGTGCTTTGAAAGAGCCACTAAATGGTCCAGTAATAGTCTGAACACTGGCAAAGTGGACATGTGGTACAGTAAATAGGGAAACACTCATTCCACAGACAGCATGACTTTAGTTTCTAAAAGAATTTCTGATATGGAAGGAATATGTGTCTTTATTCACTGGCAAACAGCTGCTCTCAATTAGCTCCATAAGTATGTAAAGTCCTCCTGTCTCCTTTCCAGCATAAGCTTACACGGCTATCTCATGGGAATTCTGCACCATTCCTGGAGTTGTTGAACTGTTTCCCTCTCCTCACCTTGTTCAGTGCAGGCTGCCTGGTCCCAAACTTCCCCCAAAGCCACACTCAGGAAGCCACAAGGAGCAGGATTGGAAAAAGCTGGAAATGATGATCAGCAAGGAGGTCATAATTTCCTAGTTCCTCTAATTATTCATCTGATTAAAACACATGCAGATGGATGTTGGAATATTTTATTAAGTTCTCTCTCCATTCTGCAGGCAAAGTATGGAATTCAATATTTTGTCTGGCTTTGCATTATTATGTTCCATTGACATGGTGCCTCCTCTCGTGGGTTTCTGGCCAGACAGTGCTGGTAACCTGATTTACTCTAGAGGGTGATTTGTAGATATCTAATCTTATTTCTCTAAAAACTGAGTGGTGTGTAATTTTATCTTCTGTGCTGGATGCTAGTAAATGTACAACTAACGTGATATTCCATACCTGCATAGAGGGGCTGAAATCTCTGAATACATTACATTAAAGCTACCTGTTCATTAGAGCAGAGTTCAAACAACTGTGCTTCCAGGTCTACCTTGTCATCACTCATCCATCAGAAAAGCACACAAATGAAATCTAAATCTACAACATGAAGAAATGTTAGAAAAATGCTAAGTAAAATACAATGATCCAAAGAAACTGTTAGATAACTGCATGCATGCACAGATGCACACACATTTTTGCTGTGTTGTTTCTCTACCTCTAATCAAAGGTAGTTAAAGGTAGAAGTCAACTAGAAAGAGATTCCTGAACTGAGAAAAGAAACACTTTCATCCCTGCCCCTATGACTTTGCATACCTCATGTCTTTAATATGACCTTGTGTGGCTTCCAACACTACAAGACTCTAAAAGGCAGGCTTGATTTCAGTTTCAGGTGTCAGTTTTAACAAACAGGGTTTTTTCTAGATGTATAAAGACTTAGTTGAGCTACAGAGTGATGTAGAAGCAAAAGGGATTTGATATCCCTGAGAACAGTATCAATAGAAAGACATAGCATAATTTGCTTCTCTGATTTGTTTTTTTTTTTTCCCTCACCTCAGCAGAGTAGTACAGCTATTAGACAGATTTATTGATGGCATGTATGATTATTGCAGCAGAAATGGGAGGGGGCCATGGATCAGCACTCACACCTTGTGCCCCATCACACCCCACCTGCCATGTACTGAGGGGCAGTGC
Organism: Sitta carolinensis; assembly: GCA_032173965.1. NCBI lineage: Eukaryota > Metazoa > Chordata > Aves > Passeriformes > Sittidae > Sitta > Sitta carolinensis. The sequence goes on along the minus strand of CM063286.1, from coordinate 2,828,034 downwards.
CAGACCAAGAGAGAGCAATGCCCAAAACAGAGACATCCCTTTGCTCATTCTGCCAGAGGCAAGAGCATAAATTCCCTCCCCATGTGTAGAGAAGGGTTTGTTTGCTCTGAACATCCAAAGCAGCATTGCCACAATCACCATCTGCCACTCTGCCAAGGCAAAGAGATCCAGATCCAGAGAGATCCAGCTGCTGGGTTTTGTTTAATTTATTTATTTTGGTTTGCAACCTTCTCTCATGCATTTCATGCAACATAACATAAACTATTACTAAGTGGTTTCCCAAGTCACAGTGAGGAACACTCTGACTTTTTTTTTATTTTTTTTTTTTTTATTTTAAAGGCAGCCTCAATCTTTCATGATAAAACTCCAGTCTCTGTGACTCAAGTGTCCCCATATCAAAGGCACTGATAGTGGGACAGGAATATTAAATAGACTAAGTACAGAAATTCTGACAGCACAAAAAAGTGAAAACATAAGAAACCAAAGAATTTATAATTCACGTTTCTTTTATATGTAACTGACATCAATGAATTGAATTAATTCTTTCAGATCACCTTTCAGGGAGAGGTTTCTGCTGTCTGCACAGCAGCTGTCTGGGAAAGGTCCCAGATAAAACAAAAGGATGGTTTTAAGAAAAAGTAGTTTTTGTGTGAAAGTTGTAGCAGTAACAGCATTGACCTGCACTCTTCCTTTGATAAACATAACATCCACAAGTGAAGGGAATAGCAGTGATACTTCAAAATACCTTTTTCATCAGCCCAGTGTTTGGCAGAGACACAAATTAAAAAGAGGCACCTTGTCTAACCATCCTAAAAACTCATACCCATATATCCATTCCAATCATGAGGAAGGTGAGAATAGCAGTCATTTAATTTTAAGTGGCTCTACTCATAACAGATTTCTTCTGACAAAAATTTCCTTTAGAAAGACTGGAGGATTTCTCCCAAGGGAAAAAATTTAGACATCCACCACAGCACCAGCTTCATTTTCATCTCCAATCTACACCCTTCAGGTACCCCAATCCATTCATTTCCTTCCTATATAAACATTTATGTAGTACATATCTCTCATAAATGAAATCCCAAAGCAATGATGAGCTTGTTAGAAGAACAACTTGATAAAGATTATTATTCTGCAAGGATACAGCCAGCAAAATAAAACCATCTTAAAGCCAGCATTTGGCAGGGGCTATCAAATCCAGCTTGTTACACAGTGTTACCATCGTTTATAAAAGTGCACTCTAATTAAGGTAAATGAGGTAGCAAGAACACAGTGACATTGGTAACTTAATGACCCATAGCCAAATTACTTAAAACTTCTTTGAAGTTCAACTTAATTGTAATAGATATAATATGGAAGAATTTTTTAAAGCCCTGCATGGCTTGGAGAGCAACCTTAATGATCTTTTTCTCCTCTCCCTTACATTCTTGGTGTTTGTGTGCCTGTGTTTAGAATACTGCTTATAATCCTGGTATTTAGTATGGAAGTGAATTCCAGTTTATAGCTGGTGCCATCCACGCAGTAAAATGACATCCATGTTCTCCAGGCCCATCACACTGCCATATTTTAAACTAATAAGGTACAAGAACTTGGCAGTTATTATGAGAAAACTGGGTTTTGACCAGATTTCCATTCTATCAAATGAGATTTTGTCCATGCAAAGAAGAATATTTTTCCATAATCTAAAGGCAGTTTCTAAAAAAAAAAAAAAAAAAAAAAAAAAAAAAAGTTCTAAACACAAAGCACGCAAAAAAACACTTTAAATTAATTACCAACATAACTGTATTTTGCCTTGTTCTAGAAAGCAATCTCAGCAGCACCACAGTGTACTGTGGGCTTCCAACCAAAACAAAAGCCATTAAAAAACTAAGCTTTACTGCAAACAGCAAGTTTAAGTTACTCTGGAGATGGATAGTGAAATCCAACATGCTTTATTTTTCTTAGCTGAATTATGAGCATTGTTTTCATCTGCAGAGTGAGACCTGATGTCTAATATGAGTTTGTTATAAAGCAGAAATAGGAAGAACGTTTCTTTCCAAATTATTTGATTATGAGTTCCAGAAGGAGAGTTTCATCCCACACGCTGCAGAACACTTGGCTCTGTCTGAGACCATTGGTACAAACCACAGAAGTGATTTGGAACGTTCAGAAAAGATGGGCACGTTGTATTTCCATGGTGGTTATCAGAGAGTAAGGAGACAATCAAAATCACATTTACAGCAAGCATAACACACAGGGCAAAACCCCAAAACTGCAATCAGCTCAGCCTGCAGCCTCGTGGTGCCTGACTGCAGGAGAACTCTTGCACACTGCAAGTTCATCACTAATGGATTTGTGTTAATCACCACATCCCAGGGTTAGAGAAGGGGCAGGGTGCCCTTAGCACCTTCAGAATTATCTTTATTTCACACAAGTCAATAAAGAGATCCACAGAGGGATCACAAAATCCCTCTGTTACCATCACCCCCCATCCTCACTGCCAAACAAAGAAATGAGTGTAAATGCTCTGTGATCTTCCCACCCACTCCTTGATGTGGGAGATGATTTCATCAGGCACCTCTGCTGCATTTCAGATCACCCCCTGCCGAGGGGCAGGGGAGGCTTGGCTTTAATTCTGAGCTCAGGCCGATCATGCCAAGCTGAGTTCTAGGGAGCTGGGTTCAGAAAGATCAGTGGTGGGCTGTGCTGAGCATTCCTCAAGTTACCACTTCCATCCCTGGGTGACAAGGCAGGGTTTCCATGCTCTGTCTTGTTCATGAACATATCTTTCCCCCTCCCTTTTCTCGAAGCATCTCTATTTCTAATCGTGTCTCATCCCTGAGTAACTTTAACACACCTCAGATCCACAGGACTGCATTGCAATTCTTCCCCTCTGTAACATTGCTTTAGAGCTGACCAGTGGATTATAGGACAAAAGTACTACTAGTGAAAACGACTGTTAGAAAACCATCATATTGCTTAAATTTTCCATAAGCTGATCAGACTGCATTCAAATTCAACTAAATTTAGTTGGATCATCTAACTACTGGTTAGATTTTATTTTCTTCTGACACTTCTACAAAATTATTATTCCAGAGCTGTCTTTAATTACCATTATTTTCTCGCATGACAGAGTTTATTTTAATTTCCTCTGAAACAGTCATATCCTAAAACCATAATTTAAGGAGAAGCAACATGTGCAGTGAGGAGACAGCAGTCCAAAGTGAGCACAGCCTGTACAACACATCAGAGGCTCTGGATTTGTGCACGGGTCACTGGAGTTCCCATTGCTCAATTATCACATATTTACTAATGCCAGCTAAAATGGAATTAGTTTGGATTTGCTTACTTACACTGTTAATCATATTTTCTTCAGCCACACAGACAGATTACTAAAGGGAGCCTTTTAAAGTATATGTTTGATTAGAAACACACAGCAAATTCTGGGGCAAGTGGCTTTTCCAGCCAGCCAGTGTCTGGACAAAGAGGAACCCCAGGCTGCTCTCCTGGGCAAAGTGGGGCTCTGATTTCCTGGGGCTCCCAGGCTTTCCTTTCACACACAAAGAGCAGCATTGCCATGGACTGATGCAACTACTCAATGTTAAATAAACAAAAAAAATTAAAATGTATGAAAATCCCTCATATTTGCTAAAATAATGAACCTGGTGAATGCATTTTAATAAACCCACCTGCTGCTCTTCTTTGCAGAATACCTGGGCGAATCTGCCCCTAAATCCAGGATTGTCTACAGGATGACTCTGGAGTGTTCTGTGCAAATTTCTCTCAAAATGTGGATGCAACAAATGGAATATTCCCTTTACTCTCTTCCTCACACCATCAGTCTGTGGTGGTTTTAGCTCCAAATTTGACATGGATGTTTTTAATGCTATTTGCAGATTATTGCAAACAGGAAATTTGTGCTGCATTTATCAGAAACAAAGCAATAAAAAGGCAAAAGCAACCCTATTGTGTTTGTGGTTGGGATTTTTAAATTTTAACCACACAGATTCTCAGTCTTGCTGCAGTCAATTGACAAAGATAACAGATATTTACCAGTAGTCTCACCAACTTCTTTTCTCTTGATCAAAACAAGTGAATTTTCTAAAACGCCTCAAATGGAGAAAAGATGCTTTTTGAGAGCTACGTCTGGAATTTTGTAGAGATAAAGTACTTTCTGTACAGAGAGCCTTATCATTAGAGGTGAAACACAGGACAAGCTAACAATATGTTGGGACTTCTGAGAGAAAAACAAGCTCCAAAAACTGCTGGAAACAACTAGGGGATTATTTTCCATTTGCAGTTTCAACACAGAGGAGAAGCTGCTATCGTGCTACAATGGCCTCATCCTTATTCTTAGATATTCCAGTGTTATTTAAGGTGCAAATACAGAAAGAGGGATTTGCCTTTTAGAGAATTCTTATTGCAGCTTCCCTTTGTCTTTTCACAGGGATTGTCCTTCAGCAGGAGAAGCCCTCTCATGTACCCAGAGTTTCGTGTTGTGCCAATGAGTGTGAACACAGGGCTGGTTTTGTCCATTAAGGAATTGCATGTAAATAAGGGGACTGGAGCTCCTGCTTCTCAGCAGATCCTCCTCCCAAGCACTCATCAGATAAGGATGTTAAAACCCATCAATATTAATTTATAGCAAGAAAAAAAATATAAATTTGAAAATTATAAAATCAAGGAGACATAAATGTTATGATAAAAAAATGCCTTGGTACTGATGTATTCAGCACTGAAACAGAACTGAATTGAGGATTTGGAGTGTTTGATTTCTGTACACACAGAGACCAAAACCAGAACTTTCTATAATTAATATAAGGCAAATTTCATTGCAATTAAACTTTTGCTGTTCCACAGAGAAAGTTGCAGTGCATCCAGAGTACTGTGCTGGTGTTGTAGCAAACGTCGAAAAACTCATTGTGGAATCATTCACTGGGTTTTGAAACATTTCTTTTGACTGAGGTTAAATGGCATTAGGTAAGACCCATGGAAAGCAGTTACAAAAACTGAATAGCCCGAGTTTCTGAAAGAAGCATTTACACCAGAGCTGTTTCCTCAATCTTGAAACCCCACAGTGACCCCACAAAATAAAATCAAGGCAGAGCTGCTGTGAACCCGAGGAGTGACTTTAGCATTTCTTCCTTCTCCACTGCATCTGGCATTTCAATATCCCCCAGCAAAGGGAGCAAAGGGCTCCTGATGGCTGAGTCAAACCCGGGGAGCATTAGTGGTAACACATGTGCATTTGCACTCTCATTTCTAACATCACACTTAATCTATTCCTGCTTGAAACCTCTCGCTTTGAAATACTCGGGGGATTTGTTCTCCTTGTTTTCCTGAGCTGGCATGAATCAGTGTTATTTGTTAGGGCTAAAATGTTCTCTGTTGTAAAACCTTTTAGAATTCATACTGTAAATTAAAATTTGTTTCATATTCCTTAATCTAGCAACTCAATCTGCCTCATGATTCACTTTGATAAACAATGCCTTACTGGATTGTTTTTATTATTATTTTACTTTAAAATTTCCTTTCAAAATTCTAATATCCCTTTATATGATATGTCTCTGCAGCCAACATGTTCTGGTCATTGACAGAAAAAAAAAAAAAAACCAAACACTTGGGACAATGGGACAATGTTTGTTTTTTTAACTGAATTGCCAAAGCAATCTTTAGCTTATTTCTACAGTAGGAACCAGCAAAAACATTTTAAAAAAAATACAGAGTTCACAAACAGAAATGCACATGGATAACTAAAACAAAAAAGGTAAAATGTAATCAATGCTTATTAACTTTCATATAGGATCTAGAGACTTTTTGTTTTAAATTTGTTTTACACTGACATTATAATTGGCTTCATTAGTCTTGGAAATTGTCGCTGCAAGTCAGACAGGCTGACTGCCTGGCTCCTGCAGTTAGAAAATAGCATTAGAAAATGCTAATTGTTAAATGAAATTTCAGGCAAAAATATCCTGCATTGAAACACATTGCACTTTAAACACACAGACAGTTTTAGAGCAGGCAAGGAGAATTGGGATTTTAAATGCAAACTCCAATCAAGACCAAAATGGAAAATGGAGAATATTGGAACTCTTAAAGTTGAGGCTGATTTGAAGAAACACATACACAACATATGCAGGAGGCACCACAGGTTCTAATAAAATAAATCAATGAAGGAACAAACCCCCCATGCTCTGCTAAGCTTATTTTGCATTTGCCATTTTTTTCTAAAATTTGCAAGAAATAATATACAGCACAAATCTCAAGGAAAACTTTTTGATTATTGATAAAGACATGCATTGTTAAACAGCAGAAGCATGGGAAAAAGGCTTTTTTTAATAAGTTTTGCTTAACTTAGTAGTAAGAAGTTCCACCAATGCCTTCTTATAAGGCAAATAATTTATTGGGAGCAATGAAGGAGGAAGCAATAATGAAGCTTAACCTTTATAAATTATTTTGGTTATGTCTTCCTTAAGCAGAAATTTAGATCTTTGTAGATTTCTGCTATTTTATGAAATACTCAGGCATTCAAGTTTTCCTGTATTTGTCATAATTTTTCCCCAGTACTTCCCCATTAAAACATTAGCAGAAGTTGAGAATGTTTGGGGAAAAAAGTAAAATCCTCTTGTACACAATGGTCACCTAACTACTCCTTTGAGGTTTATTTTAGATTCAGACAAAATTCCTGTACAGCAGCATCCTAACACAGGCATTACAAAGTTGAGACAGAACTACCTCTAAGTGAAATCCAAAACAGAATAAATGTAAAGAAATAAGGTCTTTAAAAATCACTTTGAAATCTGTCATTTACTGTTCTTCAGTCTCATCTAAGAGGGAAAAAATAAAGACTGGAGGAGGCATCCTCCTCTCTCTCTCTCACATGGAAGAAAATCCATGTTAGCCAAGAAAAACTTCACAGGTCTGCAAAGCTGGTTCATGAAACCTGACAGACTTTCAGAGCTCAGCTCCAAGTTCCAGATGTAAATGCCATGACAATCTTGGCTAGAAACTGGCATTCCAAAATCCGCAGAGATGCATTTTATTAGGGTTGAAATCTCAGGAAGCAGCAGGGGAAATTAGTGAAAGAAACAGTGTTCCTTCCTCCTCCTGCCTTAGAGATGTCTGAGGAAAGCTCAGTAAGGAGCATTCCAGTGAACACCCATCCTGCCAGAACATTCCTCACATCCACGGGGCTGCTGCTCTCGGCAGTGGGTCTGCCAGCTCAGAGACAGCACCCCCAACCACGGAATACTCACAAAACCAGGGGGGGGAAACACTAATTCTCCTCAAGTTGATCAGGAAATTCAGTCTGGAGACAATAAGACTGGTGCTCACTCAAGATGACAATTCCCTGCTTTGCCCAAGCCCCCAAGCAGAGTCTGCTTTGTCCATCCGAGGACATGAAATAAGAGCTGAGGACACACTGGGAGACAGCACCTCCCACTCTGCTCCCACGGCCACGGGGGAGAAGGAGGAAGAACAGTCAAGATGAGCTCACTACAGAACCCAGATGGGAGGAAAAAAGCAAACCCAAATGGATTTGGAGTCTGGGATTCTGGCAGAGCTCGGAGCTGCAGCCAAGCCCATGCTCTCCGAGGAGGGAGCGGGGTACCCCAAACCCAGGCAGGGACCCAGCTGAGCCTGGCACAGCTCCAGGGCTGGGGTGACCCCTGAGCAGCACCCAGCAGGGCCAGGCATCTCCAGCAGGGCCAGCCCCCAGAGACCCTGTCAGGGGAGGGAGGAGGCACCAGCACCCTGCAGAGATGCCCACTGCTGTTCTGTCCCACTGCTGCTGCTCAGCTGCCACCACCTCTGGGTGCCAGGGCAACAGTGGGGCTTGGGCTGCAGATCCTGCTCCTAGGTGCTCCCAAAGCAGAGATCTGTGCCCCAGAAGCTGCCCCTGCTGAGGGGGGATTGCACACACACAGGTGCACTCAGCTGTTAGAAACTGCTGAGGCTCAAGTGCAGCCAGCAGGAATTTATCTGCTGGGAAAAGCTATGGAGCAGCAGCACCTTTGACACTTCTGTAATAGTCTGTGTTCAAAAGATCACAAAGAAATTCACATTTATGGCCTGTGTAACAATAATCCTGCAAGATGCTGTGTTTCCCCATATGCTCTGTAAGAGATAACAATTACAAATGCTATTTTCTCTTGTAAGGCTAATGTAGTTTTTAAAATAGTGTTTATGTAAAAACAAGATATGCTTTCCTGCAAGTGCTCAGATAGCTACTGGAGACAAAAATTATTTTTTGGTTATTCCAATATCCCCATTTTTAAAAAAAGTCATCAGCAGACCATTATGTTGTGCAAAAGAACCACTCTTTTTGTCTAGCCTTAAGAAAGTTGTAACAGCTTTGTTATACGTTTTACAAACTGGAGCCTCTCCTGCAGCCTCTGAAATCTAAAAGAGACAAATTTCAGCAGTACATTCTCTCACCACAGAACTCTTTCTTTAACAAAATACCTTTTCCTTCCACTATCACCTCTGACAGATATTGCTAATACATCTAAAATCAGCTGACAATGCATGTAAAACCTGACATTTCATTCATCAATTACCTGCTAAATGACTTCATAACTTCCATGTGAAGTGTTGGAGGGGGAAGAAAAGACAAGTTGGAATTCTATCATGGGATTAATGTCAGCAGGCAGGAGGATCTTGCAGGGCCTGTAAAAACTTTCAGAACCTGGTGATGAAAATGGTTTGAGTTTAAAGTACCTGACTAGAATAGCATGATAATTCTAAAACCAGTAATTCAGACATACTAAAGATTAGTAACCAACATCACTATCTCTCCTGAATTATTAATCTAGAATACTCTTAGTTTTATTTATTCAGTTCTAGCACTGCTACCCAAGCTAGCTGCTCTCCTGGTGCTTTCACACCACTGGCACGACTCAGCCAGGACTTACAAAGACACAAAATGTTGACAGTGGGAGGAAATCAGTTTGAGATTAAACACAGGTAACAGCTGACTGCATCCTACTCGTGCAGAAAATGATAAATCCAGTTTTCTCTCTTACAAGTAGCACTAAAGTCTGCTGAAGCTGCTGCTGAAGCCCAGCAACGAGCAAGCAGCCCAGAGCAGAGCTGAGTGTGAGCTGTGCAACAGCTCAGACCCCTGGGGCTGCCCTGGGACCCTGAGCACTGAGAGCTGCCCTGCCAGAAGGGGAAAGCAGAACTCCTTAGGCACAGGGAGGAGGCCTGTTGTTGGTCAGCATGCTGACTCCATCCTTGGGAGGAGGAATCCAGGCTACCACTCCATCTGGGTTGGGGCCTGAAGGCTCAAGCTTGTTTTGCAGTTGGCCAAGGTTTTACTGATCCCAGCTTAGAGGTGCAAGTGTTAAGTCAGAAGCTTTTCAAAGGGCAACCATGAACAGAAACAAGGATTATCAAAGAAGCTGAAGTCACCATTGAAGGTATAACTACAGAACACACAATATTTAAAAGCCTTCCTAACTGCAGCTGCAGTTTCCTCATGAGAATTTTCAGTGGCCCTCATATTTCAGTTTTGTTTCCATTTCTGCTCTCCCCCTGGAATGCATCAAATGTAACAATATGATTTGGGACTGTTAGGTTTGATTGTTGTAAGACAGACACAAAGACAAATCAGATTGCACATAAGATACCCATCAATGCTTTCAGCAGGCCAAGGGTTAAAGGAACCAGCCTGTTTTTTTCTTGATACGGTGGCCTGACAGTCCACAATAAAAATTATCATTTCTTCTGCAGACTGTATATACTTTTCAGCATTTATATTATAGTTAATATGTTAACTACACATTTGGCATTGATTCCACACCTTTCATCTTTGTGATGGAGAGCTTTGCAACTGTGACCAGGAGGAATCACAACAACTTCAAAGCTTTGCATCGTTAAATATCTTTAGTTTAGGGCTCTCCAGCCATTGCCATAAGAGTGGCAGAGAGCTGGGCAGAGAGCAGAATTACCTGGGGACAGCTGCTGCCACTGTGGGTGGGCAGAGGCCAAGGGCCACATGGCCTCGTGTCTCTCTGACCCCAGCAGCCTCCAGCCCTCCCTGCCCAAAGCACACAGCCATGCAGGCCTGTCCTCCACCTGAAGTAGCTCCTGAAAGTAGGTTAAAAACCCCATGAAGTGTTCGTGGACTAAGAGAAAACTATTTCTCAGCGTGAAATGGATTAGTTCAGCACAGAGATGAAAATTTCTATCATGATACTGACTGCTTTATTGTATTTTGCCACAACTTCACAGTACCATTCATTCCGTGGTTTTTACTGACACATGAGAAAGGCATGAAAAGAGGCAGCATTTTTGTAGCATTTAGTCATGGAGGGTCCATAAGGTAGCATAACTGTGCAGATGAAAAAATGGAAGAAATATTAACCTAAAAATTAAAAATATATCTATTTATTTTTCTGAAGTGGTACATTACAGGTACAGCACAATACCAGTCACAGCACTGCGTGAAGAGCCTGTAAAGCCTTGATAGCAAACCTAGAGACAGAGGGAGAAAGGGATATTTTGAAATATCCACTTTTTACTCTTTCAAAACCCCTCAGGAACTAGCACAGACAACAGCACCAGGGTCCTTACCAACTTACACCACCTCATACCCCTAATACATGTCTGTGTTTTAAAAGTTTGCCTTTCTTTGTCCTCCCTTCCAGTCGCTCTGGAAATCTATTATTTCACACCACTCTAGGTTTTATTTCAACAAAATTAACAGTACCTCCATGTGCAAACATGTTCTCAGCTCCCTTTTATTGCAACAAAAGTGGCCAGCACCTACAATCATCAGCATATTCCCTTCTTTTTTAATGAAATCTAGACACACACAGGACTGCTGTTACCTTAGTGAGCAGCTCCAATAGCAGAGACTTCACACACACGGTTGGTGCTGGGGAGCAAGATCTCAGCACCACAGATTTAGTCCAGATTGGTTGCATCACTCAGTACAAGGAGTTTTCTGAGATAATGAGACAGGAGAGTGACTGAAATATCTTGTTTGGCAGAGGGAGACACTCGGCAGGGCTGTGCTCCTCTCTGGCTCTGGGTTCAGCTCCTGTCACAGCTCCACTGTTCCAGCTCCATGTTCACTGGCAGCTGCCCTGAGTGATGCTGGAGTTCCTGCTGGAAGGCTCGAGGTGCTGAGCAGCTCAGCTCTGCTCCACCTCCCCTGCCAACCCTCCCCACACACACCTGAGCAGATTCAGCCCTCGCTGAGCTCAGCTTCTGCTTACCCGAGCGGGAGGCAGGGGGGCACTGCTGTGAGTGGGACAGCAGCACTGACAGCACCAGCGGCTCAGAGCTGCTCTGTGGCGCAGGGTGAAAGCTTAACAGGGAGGTTTTATGGATTGGAATGCTTAGCAGAAGGGTCTCTAGAAATGAAAGCAAGTTTTGATACAGATGAACAAAAGTTGTCTGAAAAAAAGTCTGCTGAGCTGGTAGTCACTGGACAAAGGTTGAGATGAGTTGGAAAGAGATTTTAGGCTAAGAGCAAAGGATAAGTTGTCTACAAACAAAAGCATGTCTGTAATGAAGCAAAGATAAATCTCAAAAAGGCATAGGCAAACAGAAAATATATTTTTTCCAAGTAAGAACTTACCACTGCAGAAAAACAAGTTTTAAGCTTTTAAAATGTGATGTACTAACCACGTGATTGGTTAGTTGCCACCCTAATATGATAATATTAGTAGTTATGACAGGCCATAGGTAATGGTAAAGGTATTGAGTATGATGCTGATTGGTTGTTGTGTATTAAGATAGTCAGCAAAGTACATAATTCATTGTAACCAGAACAAAAGTGGCTTCAGGCGTGCCTGTTAGTTGTAGCTGGCAGCTCATAGGTTTGGCTCTGCACCCATGACCCAAGATTGCTGTAACTTCTTCTGTACAATAAACACATTTCTGAAGAGCAGCCTGGAGTCCCCACATCTCTCCTCTCAGTCTCTCACACTCCTCAGACCAAGGTAACCCAATCAGCAATTCCAGCTGTCCTCAGGAAGCTGCAGAACAGACCACAGAGCTGTGCCTACTACAAACGATAGGCTGAAATTTAATTTCTGACGCTGCTAACAAGTTTAGGAATTGCCTATTACTTACTGCAGCTTTGTCTATTTTGTGTGCAAAATAGCGGAGTGCAGGTCAGGAACCACCAGGAGAAGGGAAATGAAGCACCTTGCCCAGCAGAACGCCTGGTGCTGCATTAGTGGTCAGTGATGGGTGAGTTTTCACACTAGTCAGGACTCAGCCTGCCCATAAAAGCACCGATTTCCTAGGGCTGAGAGTGCCCTGAAGCAATAAAGCCCTTTGTGTTCAAGTGAAATTAGGATTTTTTGCTCTAAGGATATAAGCACCCAGCAAGGAATAAAGGAATAAAAAGACAATCGCATTCTGAGTATTAATAGGAAAACTTTGTGACCGTCTGTGAATTAGGAAGGAAAAAAAAAAATAGAACAATGAAGTCTCAAAATGAAAAGAAAATCTAGATAATTTTCATACTGTTGATAGTGTTGTAGAATGTTACAGATCTTTACAGAAAAACTTCTACAACTGGTGCAAAAAATTGTCTTAGTCTGACACAGGAGTAGAGATTTTCATTTGAACAAAACAAAATTACACAACCCCACACAAACCTCGGTCGGAGAAAAACTTTTTAAAAAAAAATCCTCACATACTTTTGATGCTCCTCCTATCAACCACGATGGCCTCTTGAGATAAAGGTAATTTTTTTCCGCATTGACTGGCTCGGGGCTGTGGTTTGGGTTTGTGCTGGAAGCAGTGCTGATAACACAGGGATGTTTTTGTTATCAGTGAGCAGCACTCGCACAGGGCCAAGGCTTTTTCTGCTCCTCAGTGGGCTCGGGGTGCACGGGGGGACCCAGCCAGGACAGGTGACCCCCAGTGACCCGAGGGTGTCTGGGCAGCACAGAGCTGCGCAGCAAGGAAGGAGAGGCAGGATAGGGATGGCGTTTCCCTGCCCACCGCCAGCCAGGAGGGATGAGCCCTGCTCTGCCGGGGCTGCTGAGCACCCGGGGCCAGTGGGAAGGAGGGCAGGATTGCCTTGTTGCTCTCTCCTCTCAAGCACAGCTTTTGCTTTTCTTAGTAAACTGCCTTTCTCTCAGCCCACGAGTTTTCTCAGCTTTCCCCTTCGGATGCTCTCCCCATCCCACCAGTGCTCAGCTGCCAGCTGGGACAAAGCCCCAGCACAGCAGCACTTCCCCCCTCGGGCCACTCTTCCCTTCCCATCATCTCATTGTGCCTGGAAACGCACACAGGGGATAATTGGACTCTGCTTTGGAGTAAACTCCTTAAGCTGTAGCCAGGGGGTGACTCAGACACTCTGCTTTTAACTCCCTGCACTGTTCTAAATTATCAACAGCAGTAACTCAACCCTCGATGAAAAAAAATACACCATAATGAAGGGAAAAAGAACAACCAAAAAACCCACAACTCAAACCCCTTGAAGTACTGAAACAAGAACACCAGTAACAACCAGAATTAAAGGGTGTGCAAGAACAAAACCCAAGTGTCACTCTGTTAATGGCTTGCAGGAAAATCAGAGAGATGCAATCCTTGCCTGCCTATGGAGGGAATAAGATGTTGCAGCTTTTTTTTTTTTTGCATATGGTACACAAGCAAAAAATAATAATAAAAAAAAAAATGTAAAGAAGTGTGTTCTGGGTGATTTAAAGGCTTCCTTTCCTCCACACACATTCAGCTGTCAAATGTGACAGACTTAATGGAAAAATTAATAAGGAAAAAGATCAATATGGGTGAACATTTGGAAAGTTACAAGCAATAGGACAGATCAATATGAAGCCCCTCAAAATACCTTGAAAACAGGACAAAAATATAAAGAAGTTTTCCTAAAGATTTCTGGAGCTAAGAAGGGGACAAACAGAAGGAATTTTGTTTGAAAAATAGCAACTGTAACTCCTAAAATCCACAAAGAGCTCTTGGGCTAAAGAGTAAGCCCAGCAAATAAGGCTGGATTCTGCAAGAACCCCCATGGGCTGCTTTCCAACTTCCATTTCTCACGTGTCAGTTTTCCCTAGAACACCCCGAAAAAACAGCTCCTGTTATCAGGCATTTTCTATATTCAGAAAAATTATGAAAGCAAATGATGCTTATGACACCAAAGACTTTGATAACACCTGGCAAATTATTATCCATCAAATAAAGGTTACAGGTTCCAACTCTAGTCTGGCAAGGTCCTGTTACACTTTAATCATGCTCTAATGAGCTTTCACACTTGGAGAGTCAGTTCAAATGTGAATTTGCACTGCTTTTCTAAGTATATTTAGAATTAGTGATAACATGCATTCCTGTCAGACTGCTGTGCCTTGATTCCCAGCAATATAAAGATGTTGAAGTCTTCAGAAGACCAAGGCAATTTTCAAAATGAGAGCTACTGGAAACTGGACAGTAAAGGCATTTGCAAATGGGTTTCACCTCCTTCACTCAGGCCTAGCTGTAAACCACGCAGGAAGGAATAAGCAGTCATCTCAAATTGTCCTGCTTTCATTATTAGATTGACTGGAAAAATTAATTTTCGCACATTTTCCTGACTAGCAAGTACCTGCACTGCTTGGCCAGCACTCACTGTTACCACTGGTAGCCATGGGAACCCTGTCACAGATCTGTTATTATAACAGCAATTAACCTACAAGCTCTTTCATACAGTGCTGCAAGAATTAAGAGATTATTCAGTGTGGTTTCACCATCCCACCATGTCCTGTCCACTTTTTTAGAGGGCAGGAGAGAGTTTTTTGTGTGTGTTTTGCAGTTTGCTATCAGGCTGGGGTTTCTTGTTTGTTTCATCGGGGTTTTTTTCCCTTTTTTGTTTTGTTTTTCAGAGAGAATCTGAAAGGTTTGCTCCTATTTCGAGATGTGATTCAGCAGCATTGTGCTAAGCTTTTTCACAAGCGAGTTAGAATTCTTCCATCCCTTTTTAGCAGAAGAAAGGGGCCGTGTGGGAAGGCATGTGGAAAGTGTGGGAGTTCAGAGAACGTTCATTATGTAACTCAGCAGGGAGCAGAAACTCGAGGAGCGTGGAGGAGCCAGCAGAGTGAGCAGTCCAGTGAGCAGTGGGTAAGAGAGAGCTACTGCATCTTCAGAGGCTCCAAGTTTTGTGTCCTCCCTCTCCTCCCTCACAAAGCTGCCACTGCCTCAGATTCAAAGCCAAAAGGGATCCTTACAAATCACTGAAAAGGTCACACTGGCCAAACATGAGAAGTACGAAAGCATCTTGAATATCTTGCATTAATCTTTGAAAATACTGTCTCTGCTTCTCCAGGCTGGCTGCTCAACTTGGGCTTATTTTAGCTGGATATGCATTTGCTGTGATTCCAGGAAATCTAAAAATCTGGATACCATTTCAATATGGATCCCAGTTTTATAATCAGGACTGCCTTAATTATAGCAATGTACAGTAAAACTGGGATGTGTAAGGAATCCTCATCAAGTCAGAAGCTGTGCCAAGTGCAAATTGAAATGTTACCTAACTTCACATAGAGCAGAAGGAAATTTCTTTCTACAGGAGCCTTTCTAGTGATCCCAGCAAGATTCCTGAATCAACAGGAAAAGCATTAGCAATTGATCTGGATGAATCCAATATCCTATGGCTGCTCAGCTATCGAGTATTCTAGGCTTGTGCACATCAAAGCCCATTGTGATGAAAAGAATGAACCAAATGAAACATAATTGTCTCTTGAACCACAATGTGCAGTGAGAGCACAACACATTTTTACAGCTGGAGTAATATATTTTGTCAAAATTAAATATTCTTGATTGCCTACAGAAGAAATTAACTCCCAGGGAAAAAAAAAGCAGAATAGATCACAGGGAAAAAAAAAAAAAGAAAAAAAAAAAGAACTTTCTCACTAATTATGGGTTGGAATCCTGGAGGTCTTCCACCCACTAAAACATTTCACTCATCACAGGCATGTTTGCATGTCAATCCTGTGACTTGAATGGGGCAGGGGGGAAGTGGAAAAAAACTAACAGACAAAAAATACTTTTTTCTCCATTTTGAAAAATGAAAACCACATCTACAAAGAGCCAGACTAATGTAAAAGCACAACCTCAGTGTCTGTTTCGTGGAGCATTATGAATGTTTAGCCCACACCTGAGAAATGCCCGTGGAAATACCACAGGGCTCTCCCCTTCTCCATAAGGGACACTTTCCTGTGAACTTCAGTACCTTGCTGTGGGAAAGCACCAGCAGCTTTTGCACAGACAGCAATTTGCTGAAACCAAGCTCTTTTGTGTTTGGGCTGCTAGAAGAAGACACACGAGGCGTTTGTGTTAAGGTACTGCTAATATGCCACCATCAAAATGGCACAAGGAGAAATTTAAAGATTTAAAGCACAAGCTCAAGTGTGATATCTCCCATTTAAGGGGAATATTTGCTATTTTAAATAAAACATTGGAATCAACTTGTCTGTGCTTTTAGTTTAAAACAGCAAAATGGACTTTTAGTGAATAACTACTATGACATCCTTCTCTTATTTTCTTTGTACTTTTCTTTCATTTTTACTTTTCCCCATCTTGGATTAGTTTTGAGCTGCTATTCATTCACATTCCAGCCCTCAATCCACTCCCACAGACCCCTTCCCTTCTGTTCTTCCTTACATCTTTCTGTGGGATCTCCTCCCTCCAACATTTACACACATTTTTCTCATTTATCTTCCCCCCACATACACTGGGTTGCACACGACAACATTTTGCTACAGCAGATTAACATGCTGCATCATTCATGGGTTTTTTGACAGCTTCCAAAGAGTCACAAAACACACCACAGGAATAATCATCATTTGGTATTTCAGCCACAGAGTTTCACAGTCTCTGCTGTTCTTACAGCTCTTAACAGATGCACATTAGCACCAGGACTGTTGATTTGCCCTCGAGCAAACTGGAGAGACTCAGCTGTAGCAGACCATGATGGATTTTGGAGTGATGCTGAAGACACTCAAGTGCTAGCTAAGTTCCTCCCAACAGGGTTTCTGCCTTCCCTAGGTGTTTATACAGAAAGCACTCCACCAGCAGGGCAAACAGGAGCTCCTTGGACAGCATTACAGCAAAGGCCACTGCACAAAAACCCACGAAGATCCAACATGAAACTCCCAAGGAAGCAGCTCACCATTATTTTATTGACTGCAAAAGTTACTGGTAAAAACTGCTCACTCTAAAGAGAAGTTCTACTCAAGTTTAGAACACACAAACACTCATACAAACTAGTTTAAAAATAACTCTCTTTAAAAAGAACAGGCAATAAAATAAACTGAAACCCAATGCACCCCAAAATGCACACACAGTTAATGCTAACAACATAAAAAAACCCCCTTCCAATAACTCCATATCTGGCATTTTCCTTTCTCCCCCTCCTGGCACCACACAAAGTCAGAATACAAAGGCACTCCCTTTTTGGTTGAGAGCAAATTGCATTCAAGAACTGATTTTCTGTTTGAGTTGCAAGCGGTGTACAGAACTCAAAACATTTAACAGAAAATTTAGCCTGCCTCACTTTGCTAAAACAAACAGTAGTTATGAGATGCAAAATACTCTAAAGTGGAAAAATTCACTTTCAGCACTTAAAAGCAGAGAAGATGTGGAAGCAAATACAGATGAACACTGGAACAGAGAATGGCTGGAACAGCTCTGCTTCCTTGCAGGAGATCAAGCTCCAGAGTTAGAACATTCTTAGCAACTGTGAGCTAAATCTGGCTTTTCTTCCTTTGCCTGCCTAATTGCAAAAATTTCAATGAACATTTCTCACTCAGGCAGTCAGGTTCTGGAAGATGCTGAACTGACCTCAGTGTCAGCCTCTGGGGGTGCTGCTGCAGACTCCTGTCTGTAACAGCAAACTACTGCTCCACTTTGTAATAAAATAGATACATCTTCAGGCAATAAAACACCAGGTATGGTTTCCTGATGATCTGGACAGTCATCTATGAATCAGGGGATTGAAGTTGTCTGTAAAGAGATTGTTTATGCCAAACTGAAAAGAAATTAAAGTGAAGGAATAAAAGAACATCACCTAACATGGAAGCTACGCAAGTGGCAGAAAAGATTTACAGCTTAAAATGGTTCAGGCAGCAAGAACCATCAAGTAGAGTTCTTGTGTTCTAAGGGATTGCCCCAGCCCGTGAGTGAAAAGAGAAATCCCCACAGCCCAACAGGAGCTCTGGCTGGTTCCCTGGGGAAGAGCTCAATTCACCCCTTGCATAGAGAAAAAAAATAAACTGAGGAGGCAGGGGCAGAGTCCTCCATGCTGTGATCCATTTAATTCCCTTGGTTCTGCAGGTCCACTGACTCCCCCAAAACAGCTCAATAATTCAGGGACACTTGGAAAGTTATGGAGTCAGTGTTCCTACCTTTAGTTCTGAAATCCCATGGGGTTACACAACTCACCCACTTCCACGTGTGGCAACGCCCCCGTGCTCTGTGCTGCCTCAGCACGTTCTACATCCACCTTTGGAGACAGGGCTGGGAATGGGAAGGAGCTTGGAAGTGTTACTAGTTCAGCTACTGCTGGAGATGGGTTTGTGCCATCTGTAACCCCACTCTGGGAAGAGGAACTCCCCTCTTGTCCTCCAGACTAAGATCTGACCTGCAAAGCCAATAAATGGCAAGGGAGAAACTTTTCCTAGAGGCTGCTAGAAGAAACCACATATTTCAGTTTGAGAGTAAAGCCTAAATTTAACAGACATGTCATCCTGGGAAACAAAGCTATATATAAACAAAAAGTAGAAAAGTCCACCTGTGTAAGATGGAGGCAAAGTTTGTATTGACAGAAGCATTATGCACATAATTTCCTTTGACGTCAGAGGGAAATGTCTGAATGTTAGAGTGCTATTAACTATAACAGCCAAACTCAGCTCTCAAATACAAGCAAGAATTCTCAGTACATCATTGTGTACAGTTTTTGGGTTCAGATTGTTCAGATAACACTTTCTTCCTCCAGGAAAAACAAAACAAAAAAAAAAACAAAAACAAAAAAAAAGCAATTCCTGCTGTACCTCAGTTTCAGTATTTCAGATAACTGGAACTCCACTTTCCCCAAAGAGCAATACAGATAATTGCCTTCTGCTGTTATTAATACAGGAGCATTTGTTTGCAAGCATTTTGGTTTGTAGATACATTTTGTGGCTTGCCACTGAATTGCTACAATCCAAGTGAAATTCCAAAACCAGCTTACCTAGTCAAATGTTGGGCAGAAATGGATTTCCAGCAAAATAATGACTGCTTCTACTTACGCTTGCAACTGTTTTTACTTCATGGTATTTTTCTCAAACTACATTCTAGAGTGCTTGACCGCTCTTACTCAATTGCATTCAGAGAGATTCTACTGCTGAATCCAATACAAAAACCTCTGCCCAATGAAACATTACCCCCCTGAGCTGCTTGGACTGGTGTACATAAATATCTCCACTGAAGCAGAATTAGACTTCAGCACAAAGAAGGTTCAGTCCATGAAGTAACTTCAGCATTGACAGTTAACTTGGGAATGATCAAAACAATTTGGTGAAATCAAAAGTAGCTTTAATTTCTACACAGCATCACCACTTTACCCACCCCCAACAGCTTCTATAATATTTTCCAGCTACATAGATAATTCTTCAGGACTAGGAACCAGACACAAAAAAAACCCACCTTATTTTAAATTCTGCAATTCCTTAAGAGTAATTTAGTGGTTTCATAAAGCAGTTGTCCTAAGAACAGCAGCCTGCCATGAAAGGCAGAACAGGTTTCCTGTTACTTTATTCTTCTGGTGATAAAGCTGGAAAATATCAAATAATTTGGTCCATTTGGATACAACCCAGAATTAGCAGAAACTTGACTGCATAGTGGCAATAACAAAAAAAAAAAAAAAAAAAAAAACAAACAAACACCGTATAAAAACGTAAGCTGAGGTAATGCATGAAGAGTAAGAAAAACAAAGTTTGAGAGCAGGGAAATGCAGCCTGACTCAGGCTCTCCTGTACAGAGAGAACCTGGAAGAACATCCACACACAGAATAAAGTATCAGGCAGTAAACAGGAAAAAAGAAAAACCAGAATTAGTGAATAAACCACTCATGGACACATAGCTGAGCTTTTCACTAAAAGGATTTTACAGAAGATGGTTGTTACAACTCCTCTATGGAAGCCCAGTGTTGATGTCACCACAGACCCATCCGGATTCTTTGGGGCAAGCACAGAAGATCTTCCCACCCCAGAGTCAGCCCGGACACTCCCCGGGGAGCTTTTGACTGCGGCACTTTTGAGCTCTGAGCAGTCCCAGGTCACTCACAAACTGGGTGTTCAACTCCCCTGCACATGCAGTACAACACGGGCACAGCGCTTGTTGGGAGGATCTCAACCTGAGGAGCCCTTGTGTGTTAAATGTGGAGTTCGTGAGTGTGCAAGAGTGTGAGAGTGTCCAAGGGTTGGCAGGCAGCAATTAAAATAAAACATCAGCACCTCCATTTTTTTTGCACTGTGTATCATGGCTTTAATTACACTGCTGATTCTTCTCACCTTCTTTAACATGATGAAGGGGAAATAAGTTCAAAGGAAGAAAACGAACAGCAAATCATTTATTTGTGACCAGGATTCAGCACGAGCTCAAAAAACTGCAGCAGCAATGCTTGCAATTTAGTTTATTAACATTAGAGAGTTTTTGTTTCACCTTCCAGAAGTGACCAATCGCCCGTGTTCTTATCCTATATCAATGCACCTGCTGATAAGTTACCAAATTAGCAGCTCTTCTCAAAGACAATAATTAGAAATACAGAATAATGAACAGAGAAAAGGGAATAGAAAGAAATGCATGCTATAATGACAGTGATATGTCTCAAACAGCAATTTTTCATCAATATCTATTTTTCATGGGGTAATTATAATGCTAATCCATTCTTCTGTGACAAAAAGGCACCTCCACATTATTAATGACAACTAATATCTGTAATATTAATTTTAAATAAATAATTCATGTGATAATTTATATACTAATAATGTAATTAGACCGAGGTTATGATCTCTGAATCAGTGATCAGTGCTCAGTTCATGTTGGTATCTACTCTCCTCTGACACAATGTTTCTGGAGGCTTAATTAAAGCCTACAAAATGTTTCAGCCTCTTTTTTTTCATTATCTAAATATTCAAGTCCCTGTCTGGACTATTCTCCTCCTCGTATTTAACTTTTTGGCAGGTCCCAGCGGAGGGGCGGGCAGTTCAGCAGGAGGCAGACACGGCCGGAATTTCAGGGAGCATGACCGTGGGGGTACAGCTTGGGTTGAGCAGAGCCTTGCCCAGAGCACACGGAGCCCCCTGCAAAGCCCCCCAGGCTCGGAGAAGCTAAAATCAGAACTGAGCTAAAATCAGAACTCAGCTAGAATCAGAAAGAGCGCTGGCAGGATGGAGCTGAGCGCCCGGCGCTGCCTCTCTGCACAAACCCGCGCAGCTCCCGGCGGGCCGGCTCACCCCCGCTTGTCCGGCAGCTCGGGAGAAGAAATCTGTTTGCTTTCCTGCTTTGGAAGAACTTCTTGGTTTCTAAATGTAGGGGTAGGGAGAAGACACGAGAAAAACAAAACAAAACCGCCAAGACTGAGCCTCTAATTAGCTTTCCTTAGAAAGGCTCTTTAGACCCTTCCCTACTCACAGCCATTAACGAATGCTCGTTCCATAGACAAACCCCATTATCTGTTTAATTAGTTCTGATTAAGTTTGGGCAGGAGCAGTACCGCACAGAAATGTTTTCTCAGTGGCCCATAATGGTTGCGGTGCTTTCCCTCCCCAGACTCGTGTCCATATCGTGTGGCACCAGTGTCCATCAGGAACCATCCGTGCAGCTCGGGCTGCAAAGGGCACAGCCAGGAGGAGCAAGCAGTGCAGTGTTTCCCCTCCTTATCTGTCTATCTTCCACTTGCTTCCAGGATAACTCTTGGCTGATTATTCTCCTCCTGGTTCCCAGCAACAGGAACCAGATAATGCATCTGCTTTCCATCCCCTGGACTGACTGTGCAAAAAGTATTCTTGATTGTCTGAGAGCATCCCATCGTGCTGAAATAATGCAGTCACTTAGATTGCTCTGGAAACATGCTTTCTACTACAGAGCTCCAATTTCTTAGGAGAAATGGCTTAAGTGCATGGGTAGTACGGGGTTCAAGACTGCTTGGCACCGATGTTCTTCCAACGAGCCTATTATAATCATTTATGACGGGCATTTGGAAGATATTTCATATTTACAAACTATTCTAAAGTATAAAACTGGAAATATATTCAAGGTTTCTGCATCTCATCTGGTGCTAAAGGATAATTTTGCAGTAGTGGCTGAAGCAACTCTTTCAGAAGATTTATTTAGGTATAAATGCTTCAAGATGCTCATGGAAATTCCATCCATTTCCCAAGACATACCACACAGCCCCTCTGGACCAGCAGCACCCTGTGACCACTCCTGCACACAAGCCCATCTGATACATGCCCTCTTCTCACCACCATCACCTCACGGTGCTAAAAGCCTGTGCCAGAACAACTGACAGGTGACACACTTGCAGCTGCACCTGGGAAATCCAAAGCACTGAACTACTGCAGAGATTACACTACATTTTCATGGGTTTTCCTAGATTTAAGGGTTATTGGTGTGTCAGAAGCCCCAGCAGAGATCACTGTCTTTCTTTACTGAGGTGATTATGCCATTTGTTAATGACTCTTGCCAGCACAATTCCATCTCTGAGGCTGATGGTAAGGCTCTCACAGAAGCTCCAAGCAGAAAGCAGCCAGTGAAATCACAGATTACTTGCTTTCATAAAGTATAGAGTAGTTAAAGACCTAAACAGCGAATGATGTTGACTAATGCATTAAAAATGGAACATGCTTTCACAGAAGTCACTGCATAGTAGGGCTGATAAGATTTCACTGAAGAAAATACTAGGAAGGAGAAAAAAAAAGGAAGAGGAACATGACATTCCCTAATCTGAAGTTACATAATTACTTATTGACAGTGACAAGTGCAAGATTAAGGGTAAAATATTACATATTTAAACAAAATGAGTAATTGCTGTACACATCTATTTAGCAAGCATTCAACAACAAGGTGAGCGAGAGGTCTCTTCATTCCAGCTAAAAAGTCTATTAGCCTAATTTACAATTACCCACACACTAGAAAAAAGCTGTCAGGGCACAGAAATGTCACTGGTGACAGTTTACATTACACCAGTGCTCAGATCACAATGGAACTGCTAGCAGCAAATTACCACCAACTCAAACACACAAGTGCAAGAGTTGGAACAATGTAAAACAATCTCCCAGCAACTCCTTTTTTTTTTTTTTTTTTTTTTTTTTGTTTCCCCAGATGTTTTAGGAAAGTTCGAATAAAGTCCCACAATGCTAATCCATTCTGGTTTTAAAAAGGAGACTGAGAAAATTTAAAGTTACTCTTGGTTTTTTTAGTGCTAGAGTAAACATAGAGGGCACATTTTTACAGGGTGCTCTTTCACAGGAAAGCACATACAAAAGTCATTTTAGAATTAAAATTTCCTGGGGAATTTTTTAAGAAATAATGTTACTGGCTTAGCCTGCAAAATCAAAAATTCTGTCTTTATAGAAATGCCTCAATATATCTAAATTAAATATCTACCTAAATGTACTATAATCACATTTTCCTGTTTCCCACCTTTCATCGTTTGCTTCTTCTGGTTAAAACTAATGATCACTTTTCCTTCTTGAAAGTAATGATGAGTTCCTATTGCCCATGGCAAGTTGTGGTTTTTTCTTTTATAGGATGCTGCTGTAAAATAACATTATCAGATATGCTTATACCTCTCATTAAATTTTCAAGAAGGAAAATAAAAGAAAAATCTTGCACCCACTCTTGTCAAAACGATAGTGGAATTACACAGCATCTCCTTGCAAAGCTCAAATCACATGATATTCAAACCAGGCAGTCAATAAACAGTATATTCCATTTCTACTGTGTAATTCATGCCAAGGCTACTCTGAAAACTGATAACAGAGTGACCACGAGGTCAAAAACTGAATACTTTCAGTAAGTTTGCTAACATCCATAGTAAGTTCCATTTTAAGAGTTTCTGAGCAGTAAGGTCAAAGTCAAGTGCCCGAGTCAACCTCCCAGCAGAAAATTTCCACCCAGGCCTATTTTTCCAAGTTAAAGCAACTTCTGAGTGCCAGCAATGGAATTGTACAGCCAGCAACTACTGCAGCCAGTATTCAATTTAATAAATTCAAGAAAGAATAAAAAGAAGAATATAAATTTAAAAAAAAAAAAAAAAATAATTAGAGAAATAAAAGAATTCAATTAAGGCATTTTAAACCACAGAAGGAACAGTTAAAGAGCTGCTGCCACACCAGGGGCAAGTCAAAGGAAAGGTCTGCAATGTGCAAGAACCGGGTTTGTGGGCTGGGGGGGTTGCAGTTACTGTAAGCTACAAAAGAGAAGTAGAACTTGAAGCATTTTGAGAATAATTAACCACAGCAAAAGAGTGAGGGGCTTGGTGCACAGGATATGGAATAAAGGTAAGGATGGAAGTGACAGGCTTTATTAATTCCCAGCAGGGGACAGAAACTGCTGTGGCTCCTCCTTGACTCAGCCAAAGCAACTGTCCTTTCACCTTTCTGGAATGGAATAAATGGTTCAAGCACTCGTTCTCAGCTCTGGGGCAGTCTGCCACTCTCATAACCCTTAACAGCTTCATTGATCCTGAAAAACTTATCATTTTGGGAAATCATTAGCATAAAAAGGTATTTATAAAACACCTGCTGCCAGCCTTGCAGTTCACACCTAATTGCTGGCTCAGCGCTGTAGGAACCAACACTGCCCCAGCAGCTCTTTGCAGTGACCCAGCCCAAACAGGGAGAAGTGTGAGAGTCCTCAAACATGGACTTTGCCTGAGAAGTCACAAAGAAAAGCCTGTTGTAAATAATTATGGCTATTCCTTAGCAAGAGGAACACTTCCAGGTGTTACACAAGGCTGAGCTCTGACAGATCTGTCAGGGAGGGTCAGACCACAGCCATAACAAAATTCAGCATTCAATCGCCTTTGGCCATTATTATCTGTAGCTGTATTATTTTTTAAACAGTCAATCTGTATTTCTTTCCTGTAAAGATATGTTTGTGCTTAGAAAAGTCCACATTTTTAATGATCATTGGTAAAATCAGCACCCCAAAATCTCAGTTTAAGGCAGCCCAGTGTGGAGGCAGCTGCAGCCAGAGCATGTAGCCCACAGCACCAGAACAGAACCTCAGGAACAATCATGGCAGAGAATTAACGAGCTTGTTTTTTTTTTTTAATAGAAAACTGCAATAAAAGCAAATGGATTGAAAGTCTAATGGTGGAATGAGAATTACATATTACAGCCCTGGGCATGCAGATCAAGACAGCAACAGCTCACTAAGCTTCTTTATCTAGAAACAATCACTGCAAAAGCATGTCTAAAATGGGATATTTGTGAGTCAGGCTGCTCACAAGCCCTCTGCAGCACTACCACCTTCTCTGGCTGCTCTGACCTGACAAACAACACGTTGCTATTTTCCCTTCAGCTGCTCCCATCTAATTTCTTTACAGCCACAGTGCATAGCTCCATTAAATAATTTGCAATTATCACCTGCTCCATGTTGTCTATAAAACACTGCTACTCCAAACCTGCCCAAATTGAAATCTAAGTAAGTTCAACAAAAGCCTGAGTTTGCACAGACCAAATGTTCTAGAAGACCTAACAAAATATGACAGCTCTGGTGACTTTTCACCATTTCCCTCATCCTATGAATTACACTGGCTGCTGGCTGGCAGCAGAATTTCCAGCACGCAGCTGCTCAAAGAAGTATCCAAAGATATGACTTAGAGAAAAGTTTTCACATAAAAACTCTGAAATCAGTAGGGATACCGTGAACTACCATGGCTGCAAAAGCTGTGCAGACATTCAGGTCTCAAAAGCATTCCACGTGTTACAGAATTAGTAACATTAGTGCAGAATGAGAAATCGGGGCTGATAAAAGATGCCCTGCTACAGCAATGATGGCTTTTGCCAAACCCATTACAATTCACACACACACAAGGGCAGCAGCAAGGCCAGACCTTTACTTTGTTATTTTAGTCCCCTTGTGCTCCACAATTAAGCTTTAATAGCCATGTGATATTTTTAGCAGTTTTGAACGGACTGCTGTTGCTATTTTTACAAGTACCACCATTAGCCTGCTCAAAGTGTTGGTATGTAAAATGTGTTTTTGCTTCTACTACTTAGGGTAGACTCTTCAAATTACTTCAGGAAAATGAAGCATTAGAGACAAACATCTACTGCTGTTTTGGGATTGCTTTCCTTACTTTTGATAGTTTATGGATATAAAACTAAATACAAACAAAAGGAACATAATAGTACCAGCATGGAGCTCCTCCTGGGAGGAGAGGGGCAATAGAGAAGTGATTAAATCTGGGGGGGTGAAACTTCCTAGCCTAAAGAACTTTTTCAACCTTGAGATAACCACAAGAAATCAATTTTTGTTGGAATTGTGGCTTAGTTAACAAATATTAACACAAAATATTACCATCTCAGAAGAAAAGATGATAGAAAAACCCCAAATGTTGCATCTAGGGTAATCTTGGTTTGCTGGGTTTTTTTGTTGTTTTTTTTTTTTAATACCGGTTTTAGGATGTTTTCTCACTGCTGTCTCTAGGATCATCCATCACAGTGTTACACCCTTGATCTGTTGCTTCACCTGGCTGCTCTACTTAAAGGTGATTTTCACAGCCTACAATACTCACTTTCTCCTTTTCATACACACTGACAAGGCAACTTTCCATGGCTGTTCTGAATTCAGAGGTGCACCAGGAATCACTGCCTGTATTTCTGCTGCTAGCAGAAGACATGGAAGATTTTGACCCTCTAAGCACACACAAAGCAAGTGCCTGGATTCCACTCATTAAATAAAGCAAAGCTTTGCCTTTCCCTTGATGCACAGGGAGTATTTCCATGAACTGAACCTTCCTTTTAGACTGATTCAAAACAACGCTTCAGCGTTCAACGCTTTGTATAGTTTAAATATGGGCTTTTCAAAACAACCATCAGTGACACAAGCCCAAAAGCAGAAATCTGCTCCTGCTGACCCACTACCCAGAATTTTGTGTTGATCCCATCAGTAGAGACTCCACTAGAAGCAAAATTTGCCAGTCAGTGATATTATCATACCTAGTGTACAGAAATACCTAATAACCCAAACACTTTTAGGGAAAATGTTTAAACACTTTGGGTTTGAGCTCCATGAGAACAATATTCTAAAATACAACCTGTTCAGTGATATAGCAGGAAGTCAGCTCAGTCTTCCCTTCTGAAGAACACCTAATATCAGGAGAAAGTGAAAGGAGCAGACTACTGCTGAGCTTCCCAAATCACTCACTCAGGTAAAGGATGTCAGGAATCCTCCAGAGGACAGGTGACATTTCCAACTCGAATGATACACTCACATTTTCTTCAGTAAAAAATGAAAATAATGATTTAAAAATTCCTGTTAGACAAACTATTAGCAAAGTAAAACCAAACCTTCAGGGTTTGTTTTGTTTAAAAGCTGTTCTGTTATCAAGTTTCTGTACTTCCCATAGAGCAAATGCCTGCAGTGTTATGTAAGAGAAAGTGTTCTGCAAAGAGGCACCAGGTTGTCATCAATGCAATTGGCAGAGAGGTCTGACAGACTGAGTCCCTTCCTTGCAGTTATATTAATCATGCATTCTGTATCACACAATTGGGTGGTTCAGGGCCCAAGTGTGTTCACAGCACGCCTTGCTGACTTTCTAACACTTCACTTACTGGCAGGAATACTCAACCAAGTCTTGAATTACCAGCAAATGTTCCTGAAAAGAAATTGGGGAATTTGCACCTGCACCACAATCCTGATAGCAGGAATTACACTCAGCCTGGGAAGAGCATCAGAGCCTGTCACCAGAACCTGTGATCAAAAAATGCTATTGTCAACTGCTGACAGGAATAGCAAATTAGCACCCAAAAAGGCAGAAGCAGGGATGGTTTAACATGCAACAATTAATATGGTTCCAATGACAGTTTACAAATCAAAAAAGCAAGCTCGCCAAAAGTTACCTAACACAGTTTGGAACTTGTTTCAGTCATTTATTCAGCTCTGACAAAGTTTAAGACTTTGTTAATTAACAGTGATACATCCAATATATGCCATGGTTGTCATTTTCCAAGTGTTTTTTCTGCTAAGAAAACAATAAACACACTAAGTCCCAATAAAAGCTTGTGAGTGTAATAATTGTAGAAACAGAACTCCTGTACAATTATTGTTTCCATGCTGATATATCACAGTACTTTAGGATACTCTCCCTCCAAGAGAACAGCAGCCTCTAGAAACAGTTTCTCTGGAAGCAGATTCCTCGTGCAGTGGAAACAGGAACCTGTGATTGCAGTTCTTGTTTGGTCCATGTGTAAAGCCAAGTTGGAGATGCCAATATGAGCTCCAGATCCCTTTTTTTTTATCCCTAAAGATTTTTTTCAGCTGTAAAACTGCTTATTATTATCAGCTCCTTGGACAGCCTCATCTCCCAGAACAACTTTAAAACAAGATCCTCTGCAACTTAACTAAACCTGGAAACAGACAGTCACAGAAAGAAAAAAGTAATCTTAATTTCCATTTCCAGGAACTGCTGTAGCACCCTCATCCCAAATGGGGCATCCCAGCTGTACAAACCAGCTGAGATCTGCTGGGCTGCCTGAGATGCTGGAGCAACCTGCACCCAGCAGGACACACAGTGTTCTCCACCCTAAACCCAGGACACACACAGTGTTCTCCACCCTAAACCCAGGACACACACAGTGTTCTCCATCCTAAACCCAGGACACACACAGTGTTCCCAGCCTAACCCAGGACACACAAACAGGAGTTCTCCACCCTAAACCAGGACACACACAGTGTTCTCCATCCTAAACCCAGGACACACACAGTGTTCTCCACCTCATAAACCCAGGACACACACAGTGTTTCTCCACCTAAACCCAGGACACACACAGTGTTCTCCAGCCTAAACCAGGACACACACAGTGTTCTCCACCCTAAACCCAGGACACACACAGTGTTCTCCACCCTAAACCCAGGACACACACAGTGTTCTCCACCTAAACCCAGGACACACACAGTGTTCTCCACCCTAAACCCAGGACACACACAGTGTTCTCCATCCTAAACCCAGGACACACACAGTGTTCTCCACCTAAACCCAGGACACACACAGTGTTCTCCACCCTAAACCCAGGACACACACAGTGTTCTCCACCCTAAACCCAGGACACACACAGTGTTCTCCACACCCTAACCAGGACACACACAGTGTTCTCCACCCTAAACCCAGGACACACACAGTGTTCTCCATCCTAAACCCAGGACACACACAGTGTTTCTCCACCCTAAAACCCAAGGACAACACACAGTGTTCTCCAGCCTAAACCCAGGACACACACAGTGTTCTCCACCCTAAACCCAGGACACACACAGTGTTCTCCAGCCTAAACCCAGGACACACACAGTGTTCTCCACCCTAAACCCAGGACACACACAGTGTTCTCCATCCTAAACCCAGGACACACACAGTGTTCTCCACCCTAAACCCAGGACACACACAGTGTTCTCCATCCTAAACCCAGGACACACACAGTGTTCTCCATCCTAAACCCAGGACACACACAGTGTTCTCCATCCTAAACCCAGGACACACAGTGTTCTCCACCCTAAACCCAGGACACACACAGTGTTCTCCACCCTAAAGCAGGAACACACAGTGTTCTCCACCCTAAACCCAGGACACACACAGTGTTCTCCAGCCTAAACCCAGGACACACACAGTGTTCTCCACCTAAACCCAGGACACACACAGTGTTCTCCACCTAAACCCAGGACACACACAGTGTTCTCCACCCAAACCCAGGACACACACAGTGTTCTCCATCCTAAACCCAGGACACACACAGGGTTCTCCACCCTAAACCCAGGACACACACAGTGTTCTCCATCCTAAACCCAGGACACACACAGTGTTCTCCATCCTAAACCCAGGACACACACAGTGTTCTCCATCCTAAACCCAGGACACACACAGTGTTCTCCACCCTAAACCCAGGACACACACAGTGTTCTCCACCTGCAGGACACACAGTGTTCTCCACCCTAA
The DNA here is from genome assembly GCA_032173965.1 of Sitta carolinensis. NCBI lineage: Eukaryota > Metazoa > Chordata > Aves > Passeriformes > Sittidae > Sitta > Sitta carolinensis. The sequence continues at coordinate 2,797,898 of CM063286.1, read as the reverse complement.
ACCCAGGACACACACAGTGTTCTCCACCCTAAACCCAGGACACACACAGTGTTCTCCAGCCTAAACCCAGGACACACACAGTGTTCTCCATCCTAAACCCAGGACACACACAGTGTTCTCCACCCTAAACCCAGGACACACACAGGGTTCTCCATCCTAAACCCAGGACACACACAGTGTTCTCCACCCTAAACCCAGGACACACACAGTGTTCTCCAGCCTAAACCCAGGACACACACAGTGTTCTCCATCCTAAACCCAGGACACACACAGTGTTCTCCATCCTAAACCCAGGACACACACAGTGTTCTCCACCCTAAACCCAGGACACACACAGTGTTCTCCATCCTAAACCCAGGACACACACAGTGTTCTCCACCCTAAACCCAGGACACACACAGGGTTCTCCACCCTAAACCCAGGACACACACAGTGTTCTCCATCCTAAACCCAGGACACACACAGTGTTCTCCACCCTAAACCCAGGACACACACAGTGTTCTCCACCTAAACCCAGGACACACACAGTGTTCTCCACCCTAAACCCAGGACACACACAGTGTTCTCCATCCTAAACCCAGGACACACACAGTGTTCTCCATCCTAAACCCAGGACACACACAGTGTTCTCCAGCCTAAACCCAGGACACACACAGTGTTCTCCATCCTAAACCCAGGACACACACAGTGTTCTCCATCCTAAACCCAGGACACACACAGTGTTCTTCATCCTAAACCCAGGACACACACAGTGTTCTCCACCCTAAACCCAGGACACACACAGTGTTCTTCATCCTAAACCCAGGACACACACAGTGTTCTCCATCCTAAACCCAGGACACACACAGTGTTCTTCATCCTAAACCCAGGACACACACAGTGTTCTCCAGCCTAAACCCTGCAGGACACACAGTGTTCTCCACCCTAAACCCAGGACACACACAGTGTTCTCCACCCTAAACCCAGGACACACACAGTGTTCTCCAGCCTAAACCCAGGACACACACAGTGTTCTCCACCCTAAACCCAGGACACACACAGTGTTCTCCACCCTGCTCCCTGGACACCCCTTGGATAGGGGAGCCCTGAACCCATTCCCAGTGTTCTCTGGCTCCTGGGATTTGTCTCTCCTGCTGCAGAAGGATGATATTGCAATTAGCTATGACAGGCAGAGCAGAAAGGTCAGACAGACTGCTCAGGGGAAGGCAGACTCGTGGAGAAAAGGAGAGATTAAAAACCAGGGGGAAGCAACAGCCCACCCAGGGAGACCTTCTAAAGCACCCAACTGATGCTGGAATGCAAATCCATTTTATTTCCCACTAAAACTGATGGAAATAACATCTCTGTTCCCTGACTTCTACAACAATAAAACTGGCTTTTGTTGTGATAAGCTCAAAGAACTCTCATTGTGTTTTGGGGTTTTTTTAAAAGCCTATTATAGATTTTCTCCTCATTAAAGTTCAATCCAAAAAAATGAAAGGTTATTTCAAATGGACACAAGCACAAGAAAACTTCTTTCCCATAAACATAGGCATGTTCAGGGAAGCTGGAACGATGGCAGCAAGACCAAACACTATCACTGCTTTTCTTTATGCTTTCATTCTGTTTAAGAATACATGCATTTTTAGGTGGAAAAAAAGTCACACACCATTTGCTTTTACATCTCTGTGGAATAAAAAGTACAAAAACAATACAAGAAAGTAAAGTAGAAGGCTAAAAGATGAATGGAATTCAAATATAAGCTAAAAATTTAATAATTTTGAATTAAGATTACCAATCTTTTATAATACTTTCTCCTAGCAAGTTTTACTCTGGAACAACTTCATCCCACCTCTACATTTGTATGTCATTAAGACCCACTCAAAGGAGTTCTAGAAGTCAGTAAATTGTCACAAGATACTTTCTAATTTTATTATACTTGATAACATTATAAATAAGCTACTATTATGACCTCCAACTGAACGTAAAGCAAGATGCAGGTGAGCATCTCATTTTCAGATGAAGTCCATAAGTCACCACCAGCTCATTCAATTTTCTGCATATTCTGTCTTGCCACACTTAATCTCTCCTACTGCAATAGCTGCATTTCATATGAACAAAAAGAAAAGTCTCTGAAATAAGGAGAAAATACCAGACAAACTTCTAAGCAAGGGCCTTCAAAGGCAGTCTGAGGTGGTGTTTCTACTTGGGCAGTTTTTTTTTTTAACACAGTCTAAACATTACCAGTCCAGTTTACCCAATTAGTGTCAAAAATTAATTAACCAAAGCCTGCCACCTTTCAAAGCAGTCACCCAGCTTAAAACTTCCCGAGGTGGGTTACCTTCAGTTCTTCTAAGAATTGTGCTTCTTGATACAAAATAGATAAATATTCATTTCAGGGAGCCTAGGCAATGAGTTTAGGCTTGCTTGTTAGAATGTCTGCCCAGTCCCTTCCCATCATTTCTGCTAATGAATAACTAAACAATTAGTGCTCAGGTACACTAACACGTGGAATAACAATCAGAGTGAGGGCAAAATACCCCACTCAGACAGCACTGCCAGGATCATTTCTGTTCCCCTGATAGCAGCAAACAGGTTCTCTGCCATTAGGGCAAAGCAACAAAAATCCAATTAAGGTTTCAGAACCACATCTGATGTAAATCTGTTTACCCAAAGCTATCTTTTGGCTGGACTAATTACTGTTACTTTCTCTGTCCAGTTGTTAGAGATGGCTCTGAACTGATCCTGAGGCCCTTCCAGAGCCATTCCTTGAGTGACATCTCATTGTGGAGGGGGAGTGCATCAGAGAATATCAGCTCCAAGACACACATCAGTAATATTAAATATTAATTCTCCTTCTGCGCTCAAGCTTCTTTTTTAAGAGGGCTTCACCTTCATAACTTTAGATAAGACAATTCACAACTTATTTATTTTTTTTTTTTAAAGACCAAGACAAATGTATTTTTACTTTGTAAATAATGGCTGGGTTTCCAGAAATGGAGACTTCCATTTTCATCATGGCCCTAACCCCACTAGGAATGGCCCAGCATTTCTTCATGAATACTTGGAAAAAGAGAAGCACCAAACCCCTCTAAATATGGCTTCATTTGTAAAAACAGCCTCACATGGCTCTCAGGGGGCCACAGGGAGACAGCACAGTGTAAATAAATAACCCTCAACCCAGCTGCACCATTTGCTGCCCATTCTCCTTTTACCACCAATGTCTGCAGATTTATTCAGTTTGTGCCAAGCTGACACCAGCTCTGGCTGTTTCCAGCCTTTTCTTTCCCCATCCTGGCTTCATAGTCTTATCTCCTATGCATTATCTTCATGTGTTATTTTTCAGGTTTTCAGTGTTTAACTATAGCAAGTTCTTCTATCACCTTCAGTTTTTACAAAAAAACACGCTGTAACAAAGGTAAATTAGCAATAAATTTTCACAAGTAACATGAGCTCTTTTTCCCCTCATATTTCTTTTTTCCAGCTAGGTAAAATATTCCAGCAGTTACAAGAACAAAAAAAAATAAATAAAATAATAAAAAAAGAATATAACAAAGTCGACTATGAAATAACAATGTGTCTAAAATGACACTCTAATTCCTGTTTACAAAGGTGTTTTATGCTTAAAGCAGTCTGAGTGCTACTGAAGGCCATTAAGATTATGGTTCCTCATATTCTAAGGACTATTCTAAGAACACCTTATCAGCATAACAATCACAACTGCCCAAGGTGTCACCTCTGAGTGTATTTCCTACCCACACACACACACCTCGCTGAAACAGCACTGCTGATATTTTAACCATTTAACAGAGAACCAAGAGTCATGGGTTTGATTAACTGGGGCCAAACTGCTTCCAGATCTCTCACCATTTGGATTGGCACCCATTGCCCACTACCACACAAATTCCTTAGCTGCTAAAAGTTAGGTGTAGTATTTTCACAAAATACATGACAGTCTGTTAATTAGTCATAGAATTTCAGCTTTCAAGTGATCTTTCAGTTAACTTCATCCAGTCCCTGTCCTACTGTCAGATAATGGTTCTATCACACCCTTTTATTACTTGGGGAGAATCCAGGATTCAGGTGGGGTGGAGAGCAGCAGTAAGTAGGTACAGACTCCCTACAGGCTCTGCTTGTCATTTTTCCTTGTCTCAGACACACCGTTACAACTGTGACACATTATCAAAAAATTAAATCAAAAATTAAAACTTCAGGGAGCCTGAATGTCTGGTTCTAGTGACACAACACCTAGTCAATATCTATCTCTTCAATTTGCCAGCAGAGCTTGCATTTGGCCTCAGCACATTTAATAGCTTCCGTTTTAAATTACACCCGAGTAGAACAGAGCAGAACAACAAGGCTGCTTTGTAAAGCAGAATTTGCACCTCTGCACCCCTGGAGCCATGCACAGGTCAGTTAGACCACCAGTAAATCAAATGAAGGATGTACTAATAATATTTCTTTCTTCATTAAGATACTCCTTGGTTTCGAGGAGAGGAAGAATTTCAGATGGCATTAAGAAGCCTTATGGTACCACAAAAAGGTCACCACCACAAATGCAGATATAAAACGGATCCTTGAGTGCCCAAGGTAAATGTAATCCCAGGAACAGAACCATCCAGAGCTACAGGCACATTTCAGCTGGGCAGTGCTGCTCTTCTAAAGTGCCAAAAGCCAGGGCAAGACACCCAGCTCATCATTCCTCCTCCCCAGGGAGCTGCAGTTCCATGTGCACACACACAGTGGACAGTGGGGAAAAATCCCAAGAAAAGGAAAATTTAAAGGACTAAGTAATACAAAGATAAAATTACTAAGCCAAGTTGAAATGATAGTAATTGGTAACTTTTCCAGGGAGAGACACTGATTTTCTAACACTGTGTTCAGTTCTTTCCATGGCAAAGGAACTCAACAGGAGTCTTTTATACCAAAGCCAAGGGAAGCTGAAAATCAGTAAATCAATAAAAATGGCTCTAATAGGCCACCTTCCTCTCTAACCTTTTTAACTTCTATTTTCAATTAATTTGTGCTTTCTGCAACATGTGTGATTATCTAACATGCTATTTTGCAATGAAAAAAAAAAATTCTATGATTTAGTTACACACCACAGTTCTGCTCTCTCACAACAAGCTTTGTGTGACCTCTTAACAACCCCCAGGAGCTCAGCAAGGCCAGGACCAGGATTTAATGGCACAAACCCAGCCTGCACTGTCCTGAACAGCTGAACCAGCCCAGAGTTAACTCTGTCTGTCATAGACTTTGTGAAACTCGCTTTCTGTGTTGGCTTGGAGGAGTTTGGTTTTGTTGTCCTTCAGTCTGTCGTATGTGACATGCAGTAAAACAATCTGTATCCATCCCAGTGACACCCTAATATCGAGGGCTGAAAACATGACAGACAGCCAAGGTCCTGCTGTCCTCCTGACTGAGCTCCTCCCTGGCCACAGGGATAAACTGCTAGGGAAGAGGGAAGATGAGAGGCAGAGGGGGAAAAGCAAAGTGCTCCACTCAGTTTAGCCTGATTTACAGCTGACAAATGACTCAAATCACACTGAACCACCTCAAACAAACCAACAAAAGAACCTCAATCCAAAACCCCACAACTCTACTAAGCATTAGTTCTGTGCCACAATAAAATGTGGTTGCTTTCTCCCACCCCATATAACTTCAGTTCTCACTTTTGATCATTAGGGGCAGAAAGCTTTCATTTCATAGATGCCTATGTTTTGTAAAGTTCAAAGCAGTACTTGAACTAAATGAATATTTAAATGCTCACAGACACTTTCACCTTCAAATACCCTAAACATATTGAAATACACAAATAAATTGTTTTCTGTAGTTATGATGTCACACCACTGTGAAGTGCAACACAGTGACCTCACATACCTTTAAAAGCATAATTTTAAAGTGTAGAAGTTCTAAGGCTGTGCTTAAGTGTTAGATGCAAAAAACCTTCTTCCTTCAGGCAAAAAAAAAAAAAAAAGCATTTCCCACAATTCCATGAAATTAGGAATCACGTGGCATTTCTAGAGCAAACACCTCTTACACGTACAGCATTTATTCAACATTGAAAACACAGCCAGCTAAATACACATAATTTCCATGGCATTTTATGACAGAACCTTACTCAGTGTCCATCTGATTCTGCAGGAAGGCTCCACCTGGCACAAAAGCAGGAGATGAAACCCAGACAAGAGTTTCATAATGCTGTATCACTTATGTTCCCTGAATTAACCACTTAGTTGGGGAATAATGGAATTAGGCTAATGGAACACAGTGTTTTCTGTAATTGTATATTGTGCAAGCACTTTGCACATTTCAAACACAAACTTCAGCTCTTCTGTTCTCTTACTGCATCCACAAAAACATCATTAAGGAGCTCCCCTCTTTGCTGCTTACTCTTCAACAGCAGCACCATGTCTGAGAGAGGCAAACAATCCTTTCACTTAACTTTCATTAAATTAGATCTCATCCACTCTTGGTAAAAACCTTACAATTTAAGTTACCTGGGCCATTTAAGTGTTAAAAACCAGGCTGGCTGGGTCTCTCCTCAGAGATTTCCAGTGTAAAAGTCCTACTACTTTGGGGTTTCCAGCACTCTCAGAAGAAAAAATAGTATTTGTACGTAATATCAGGTGCTGCAAGACAAATTAATTGCTATGTATTTTGTTATAATTTAGAGAATGAATTTCTGGGAAGGCTGGACAAGAGCAATCAGGAAAAAAATCCAACAGCAAATGCCATTAGAAACAGGATCCATGACAAACAGGTAATTTATTTTGGTTTTCCCTAATAAGACCATTTCATCATTACATTTGGCAGTACCTTACACAGCATGAACTGCCACTGTAATCAGCACAATGATATTTACAGTGAGGGGAATGGATCCACAGTTTGGGGGCAAGTGAGGGCTGGAAAGGAGTTCCAGGAAATTCAGCACTGAGGTACAATCACCATCTTTGTCTGCTCCAGCCTCCCACCGCCTTAAGAGCGTGTCTGCCTCTCATTAGAGTGTCTGGAAGTTATGAGCACCCACAGTGGGAGCAGAAAATGCCCCTAAATCCACAAATTCTTCAAGTAATGAACTATAACATGAAAGGAGACAACAAAAGGAAAAGGTAGAACCTAGCAGGGATTGGACAAAAGTTTGCCGTAGCAACCCCTGCTTAGCAAATTCTCGGCCAAGCAATTCCTGCCCACAAGAGGTACATTCCATTCCCTCAGCCTCCAGTGCCTTTGAAAGTTAAAACTCCTGTCTTGCTGCACTTTCTGGCACATTTTTACTGTGTGCACTAAGGCAGCAAGCAAGGCCGACTAAACAGATTTCCTCCCTGACCTTTACTACTGTCGGCTGAAAACAATTTAGTCCATTTTAAGTCATTTGAGAGCACTGTAAACATTATCCAAGGGGCTTAGGACTGACTGCCTAAAACATGACCTTTCAAGCTGACAGCTGACAAAAATCCCCCACTTTAAACCATTTTAAAAGATATGATAAAGGTTCTTATCCTGCTGAAACAGAAAGGAATTTTCCTTTTGCCACTACAGAATAAAGATGCCTTTCCATTTAAGAAATCTTGAGCTTTTGTTTTGCTTTTTTTATTTTTGAGGGACGTGGAAAAAATGACAGAAATAACCTAAAGTACTCAGATACTTTCTTGAATAAAAGATAAAACCACCCAATTAATAGAAACCAAAAAAATGAAACAAAAAGTGTAAGCAAGCAGCGAAAGAGATGGGCCATGCAGAAACAAAAAACCTTACACAGGAAATAGTTGGGCTGGAAATTAAAAGAGAAAGAAATAAATTATGCAGGCCAGTTTTATTAACACTTGGTGTATATATACACTTGTTTAACTCAGGCATTCGTGGGGAAGAGAGGCTTACCTTTCCACACAAGGAAACTGATGTGGGAAAAGCCACATTTTGGTACTTTGGCTGCCTGAGAGCACAGGAACACTGCTCAGCAAGGCAGCTCTGTGCAGGAGGCAGCCTGACATAATCAGAAGTACCCAGAGAAAGCAACAAACATGATGGATTCCATGTGACAACATAGATGATCCCATTCAAATGAAATTAAATGGATTTCAGGCTACATAACACAATGAAAAGTCTTCCACATTTATTTAGCCTTGTCATCTTACAGGACTAAAACTGAAAATTTCCTATGAAGAACATATTTCATTACCAATTTTTAGAAAGTGTATAAGCGTCATGACTACCAGTTTAGAATCACCCTGCCTTCCTCTTAAAACTAAAATAAAATGAACTGCAAGCAGGCTGGAAATATACAATGAGATGGCACTTATTTCCTGTGTAATTATAAAATATAGAATTTATAGAATATAAAATAATTCTAAAAACAGCCAAAAATATTGAGATTCACCAGACATTCTGCTATGCAGATTTACTTGGCACTCTGAGGTACCAAGTAGTTTTACACCAAAATCCCTAACAGCAAGATAAAAAAAATAAAATAAAAAAATCCCTATTTAAATAATGTTGTTCTTTTAAAGTTACTTAATTTGATACTGTACCAGTCTTTGTAGCAGCACCCTGTTCTGTGTGCTGTCTAAAATACTCTACTGTAGCCTAATCAGCTAAACACTCTCTGTTTAAACCTTAATCTTCCCCAACTTTCCCTAACTGCTGAAATCTCAAAGGATGTCCACCCTGCCCATGTGGATTCTTCCTCTACCCCACCTTCTGTGGAAAGAAACTCAGAAGATAGCATTGAATTGTTTTGTTGGTGTTTGAGTGAATAAAAACACAGCTCCATTACTGAAATACTGAGCATCATGTAGTCAGCAGGTAAAATGAAGGTAAGAAAGGAACACAAATCTGCATCTACCTGTCTTTCACTCATTACACGCTGAATTTCCAGTGTGGCCCATTTTTTTCAGGCTTTAATTCCATCTCTTTTCCCATACTGGGCACTGTTTCTCCTATACAGAGATCCAGCCACTCAAATAGAAGGATTCTACCCTAAAAGCAGACTGCAAACACTTCTGGAGAAAAGCTTTATCAGCTCACACATCCTCCACAGAACAGTGGGATTTAACCAACCACCTTGCTGTTACAAAACATTCAGTCGCTCCAGGGCTTTCAAAAGCTTGTTCTTGTCTCCTGTCAGAGCATTTTAAGCTACTTTGTTCCCCAGAAACAGCACAAGAAACATCCTTTTCCCCCCATTCCTCCGGCACAGCAGCACTGCTGGGCTGACACCTCTGCTTCCCTCACCGTGCCGGATGAGCAGAGTGCCCCGAACTGCTCTGGGCAGCCACAGGAGTGCACAGGACACAAACCCAAACTACAAACACACAGAGAAATGCCTCAAGACAGCTCAGCTACCAAAGCTCCCTGGGTCATCTTCGACAAAATTGCTCCCACTTCGCAGAATGCTTAAGATCGGTTTGTTTCCATGTTCAGAAACCAAACCAACTAAAATACAGTTTCTTCACTAAAAAAAATAGAGTCAGATTTTCCAGCTTAGTATTTATTTGCATTCAATTCTTTCTTCATTTTTATTGACTTGAAGAAGAAATATTGTCACTCATTGCACTAATTTATTCAAAAGCAAATTCTTTATCTTAAATACAGTCCAAAAGGGATAGAGAGAAGATTCCCATTCCATGGTAGAATTTTTCACTAGGTCTTGGTGGGTTTGCATGCAGAAATACCATTATGATTGATTTTCTTCCCTTCTCCTTTCTTGCCTTTTTTTTGTCTAGGCATTTCATGTCTCTAAACATATTATGTGAACCACGGAGATTCTCTTTATTCAAAATTCACAGGTTTTGAGAAATCAAATGAAACCTAGTGAAGTTCCAGATTACAGATGGCAATTGTCAATTTTGCTTATGCTTGTAAGATTACCTTTAAGGGAAATGTTCCTTAATCAGATTTTGTGTGCTTTGCCCATTACACCTCTGCAGTATTGCTGATGGGGGAACTCCACTGGCAGGAAAATTTTCTCCTTCAAATACAAAGTGGAATTTTGTAGGTTTTGTTTTTTTTTTTTTACACAGAGTTCCTTTGTGCAAGCTGTACAACACAAGCTTTTGAATGATGGTAGAACCTTCACAATATTTTCGAAAAAAAACACTTCAAGAGATTGCAAACACAGTACTACAAATAGATTGCCAGGGAATCAGAGACTGGCCTGGGCTGGAAAGGACCTTCAGGACCATCTGATTCCAAGCCCTGCCATGGCAGGGATACCTGCCACCATCCCAGGTTGCTCCAAGCCCCATCAACCTGGCCTTGGACACTTCCAGGGATAGCCACAACTTCTCTGGGAACTTGTGCCAGGGCCTCCCCACCCTCACAGGGAAGGATTTATCCACAATATCGAACAAAGCTATTCTCTTTCAGTCTGAGGGACAAGAAGATGGGCTTTTCTAACTGCAGGGATAACCAGGCAAGTGCAGCCTCCCCAGACAGACACAGTCCCGCCGGGGGGAACAGGACCCAGCTGGGAGAGGGAGACCTTCCCAGAGCGCAGGCAAGGCAAGATCCAGGCACACAGGGCAGGCTCAGAGCCAGGACGGGGCTCAGAGCAGCCACAAATTCCACCTTCCTGCTGGAGGCTGGAGCAGAGGGAAGCCTGGAGACACGGAAGGCCCGGCAGCTCCGCGGTCCTCCCAGCAGAAGCAGGGCGTGAGCAGGGCGGAGCGGGGCGGGTTCAGGTGTGCCCGTGGCACAGCACAGGCAGCAGCCCCACACCAGCAGGGCCCAGGAATTCTGGCCAGGGCAGTTAAGGCTCATTAGTGCTGGCCTGACACAAACCAGCCAATGCTGCAGCCTCCAGGGCACTATTTAACAAAAAGGGAGCAGGCACTGTTCCCTGTTTCCCTGCCTCTCACACCAACATCTGTTTCAGTTTAAGGCTGTATCAGTTTCCATTACCAGGGTTTTAATTTGGAGCTCCTTGGTAGGGTTCAAAAGGAGCACAAGGAAACTCTTAGCATACTTTTAAGAGCAGACACTTGATCAATCAGAAAGCTAATATAAATTGCATAACTGGACAGGAAAACAAATTCCAAGCATTATAATTTTTCCTGCAAAGGATCTTTAGCACACTCGTCATCACGAGCCAGGGGAAAGAGGAAAGCATGACTCACTCACCACTGATAATATCTCAAATTAGGATTTAGCCCAAGTAATCACTGAGGATGCAGAGCAGTCTGAAATTTTAAACAGAAATGCTATTTTCAAATTATACAGTACCAACTGCAGCTGACCAGCCATTTTACTGCCTGCACATACTTTCACTATTAGCTTTTCTACAGTATTTTCTACAACAAGGAATGAGAATGACATCAAGTAGCACAGGTGTGTATGCTGCTCAAAATCGTTAAATATGCAAATCAACTAACTCAATAGACAGAAAGAGTGTGTGAATCTATGATGACCATTCTAAAGCACAGCTGATGTGGGAGGACAAGAGCAGGTCAGTTATAAAAGAAAAGCTTGTTGAGGATTTCTGGGTACCAAAAGATTTATAAATGAAGGACAGCACAAAGCATCCATTATGGAATGGGCTCACTTTTCTCTCTTATCAGTAGGGAAGGTGGTGACTAACAAAGTCCAAGTATCAAAGCAAGCAACAGAAGAGCATTTAAGTCCTGTGGCTCCCAGACAGATTCCTTTCATGCAGACACTTGTGCAGTTAGCAGGTAATCCCTGTTTTCACACAAACCAACCTCTGAGCAGGAGAACTGTCCCAGCAGAAGTCCAAGTCCCCAAACAAAGCTCTTCCCCAGGCCTCCCTGTGGTTTCCCTTCCTTTACAGGGTCTGTAAGGTTGTTAGAACACAATAAGCTCTCCTCTCAAATCCTTCAGTTGCCTCAGTCATTAATAAAGGATATTAACAAAGACATTTTGGAAATTTAAGGAAAAAGGGACACTTTACAAGAAAGATGCTAGAGAAATAATACAGTTTATCTACACTTTTGTAGAGCTTTAGAAGGCAGCCCATTATAAAGAGCAAATCTACAAAGTTACCTTAAAATACCTGAGTTACTGGAGTGGATTAATAAAAGCAGATTTCAAATCAAAGGAGACTTGCAAGTGGGAATAGTTTTGAAGGAGTGCAGCAAGTACAGGAGTGCCACAGGAATCAATATTAATACTATTTTTTTTACTATCTCTTAAGATTTATACAATGCCACATGGACTGTAGTGACAATATTCATGTAAAGTACAAAGCAGGGGCAGCCAGCACCAAGCCAGGTTTACAATTCACATGCAGAGAGGGTTCAGTCTGCTACAAAGGGGACAGTGATGGAAAACAAAAAGGAATATAACATTTTAATGAGTTATATCCTACAGAGATGTGCAGCAGAAAGAGCTGTTCCAAAAAAACAACTGTATTATTCTTCTAACTTGACTATTTAGTTACCAAATTCTCACCAAAGGGAAAGAACATTTTGTGATACATTTGTGAATCTCAATTTTTGTAACTATGTTCTTTGTTTGAAATAAATATATCAGAAGTCAGGAGAGCATAATACAAGAATAATAAGTAGTACATCAATTTTGTAGGAGAGTGCCAAAGAATTAGTATTTCTAGCAAGAACATGATTTTTTTTTAGGAGTCATGCTGGACAATACCACATGTCCTGCCTGAAATGCTATAACTTGGATTTAATATGAGTTTGATGACCATTGACATCTAGACAGGATTGTGGCTCATATTCACAGCTTCTGGAAGCAGTGAACTCATGGGCAATGAGAGGTCCACATAAAAACTTCTTAATTACATATTCAGTGTACAGTTTGATACTCAGAACATACAGAGAGATCCAATAGAATCCTCCTGTTGCAGTTACCTGAGCTCTCCCACCATTACATACACATCATTTTCCACCATCAACATGCTTTCCTTTACCCCCGATAGTCATTGCTCATGATGTTGAATAATCTCACCTGCTCAGCATACAGAAATAGTAATTACTAGAACCACCAAAAAAGCAGCAGCCAAAATGTATTTGTGCAATTCACCAGTAGCATGAAAGCCCTCAACTTTAAGCCTTGTTTTCTAGTCAGTAAACCTTGCTTTTAGCATTTCTGCCTTCTGACAGATTTCAGTAGCCAAAATTTTCAGCTTCACCATTAATATTGGCCAAAAGCCACAGTTCAACAGACTGCACCAAAAATGACCTCCAGGACAAAGTCACACGGCTCAGGCAGCAGCCAAAAATCACACATTTATAAAATTCACCAGTAGCATGAAAATCCTCAATTTTAAGCCTTGTTTTCTAGTCAGTGAACCTTTTTTTCAGCTTTTCTGACTGAGATTTCAGTGGCCAAAATCTCCACCTTTGCCATTAATATTGGTGGCCCCAGGGCTCACCCTGGCCATCCCACCTGGCCATCTGGCACACATCTGGTGTGTGCCAGATCTCATCTCCTCTCATCACTGGCCCTGCTCGGCCATCCACCCTCCAGCACCCAGCCACGGAGTTTTGCTTTAACCTGCAAACACTGCTTTTGGTTTGGGGCCTAAATGAATGGATTTTCTTCTTTTCTAACCTGGCTGTATTGAAATACATCATATTTGTCTGAAGTCACTGCATCTCTCTGGATCAGTGACCTGGCCTCTTCATTATCTCTCTGGTGTAATTCACAGTAATTATCTTGGATGATTTCATGTTTTCTTCAAGCTCATTGATAATGTGTCAAGCAGTGAAGGACAAAGAACCAATTATATTAGGATACTATCAGAAAGTTTTCAGTTGGATGACAATTTCCCTCTGACTTCCCAGTTATTAATCCCTTAAATGTATTGTTTTAATTTCTTCATACATCACCGCCTAGAATATCATGATTCCTCATTAGAATATTTTCTCTGAATTAAAAACTCCTACTCATGAACTGCTAGAAAAATAATTTTAAGAATTATTAAAAGAAATCTGGTTTTTAAACTAATCCCATAACACTGGCAAGTAAAAAACTTGATTATGATGTTACTTATATTTTCTTTCTTATAGCTTGTTGCAATTGATCAGGAGTTTCTTACTAATTACCAGAAGCTTGTGATTTGTAACACACAGTTGAATATTACTGTCTCCAACTTAGCATAATACTCCTTTTGTTTTATTATAACTATATAGAAGTCTGGATCGGTTATTGTCTTAACAGAAGACTGACTACACAGGCTAATGAAAGACATTTCCAACACTTTATGTAAAGAGTAAAATAAAAACATTATTTCCAATGAGTAGGTAATCTGTTTAAACTGGGACTGAAATTACTTTATTTTTTACTGAGGTTACTTGATATGATCCAGTTTTCCATAAAATGAGGGAATACTCATTATTTTACATAAAGTCAGGCAACAAGGTGGGCCAAAATGTGCCCCAAGCACTGCACTTGTCCAGATGCTAAAGTTGAATAAAAATGCCTTCAAATTCATTGTTTAAGGATTATTTCCAAGTTAGCAGTTTTATATTCCCCTTTCAAGTGTGTAACTCATTATATCAGAAACCAGAGCTTTGCAGGACACCCTGATGGACTGAGGCAATTATTCAGAGCCTTCCACAAGGATGGAATCCTGTGTAGCTGTTTGAACATGAGCAGGAACAAAACCAGTACTGATTAATATCAGAAGTTTATAAGTTACATCCTCACACACAGAGTTCTTTGATTATATTCCAGTTCCTGTAACATGGTAACAAGAATAATACTGGCAGTAACAAGATATCAAGTCAGTGCAATAATAAATATATTCCTTTTTCTTTTTTTTAGAATGAATCATATTGTAAGCATTTTGTGTTAATTCTTGTTACATGAAAATTAAAAAGGAAGCAAAAGAAAATGGTTGCAATTGATAACCAAAACATCCACACCAAATATTGTAACTTTCAGGTTTTGACTGCTAATTTTTTCCTACCTTGTGTACAAAGAGCGTAGCATCTGCAAGTGCCCCACAGGCTGTTTTCTCAACCACTTCCCCACAGAAACCACTTTGCAGATTTTCATTGACATGAGTAGATTTTTCTTCAGACCCAGAAAGCCTGAAGGACCAGACCTGTCATCTGCTCAGAAACACCATTTGGTTTTTCATTCACAGGGACAAAGTGTGACATGAAATGACTGGGAGACAAATCCCTACCTCTGTGGCGGCCCTTCAGCTGCTCACTGCAGGCTCAAAGGATGGAGCCAAGGTTGGGCATCTCGAATCTTTTCCACATTTCTTGGGCACAGAGCAAAGAGATGTGAGGATTTTGTTTTCTACACAAATGTGTCAGCCTACAGAGAAAGGAATGAATGCAGATTTACTATGCTTCTGGTCAAAGGTCAGCACAGACCCTTATCCTCCTTGCTGATTAACAAAACTGATCTTAGGTTCTCATCTCTAAAGAGACAGAGAAAAAAAAATAAAAGTACAAAGTCGCGGTACCTGCAATAATCTTTAAATTGATTTCAGTGTCTTACTCACAGCATCATGTTTTAATTTGTTTCTGCACTTAACTTTGAAATTAATGTTAACCAAATTACTTGTAAAGGAACAGTGAATTTTGACAGAACATTCCCTTCAAAATCCATTGTAATTCAATTTGCTCTTCATGAAAACCATAAATTAGCATTTACTTCATTTTTTGGGGAAAAAGGAGCAGTGCTTTTAATAATCAACATGCTTTCCTTTGCATTTTGAACGGCAAAAATGCACGTAGTAACAGTCACAGAGCAGCAGGAGTTTTATTCAGAGTGGTGGTTGTGAACCCACTTTTGTTTCTTACAGTTACGAGCAATGCAGATCGCAGGTGTTTGCACTGACATTTGCTTGATATGAAAATATACTTCCCAGCAAATATGCACTATCAGGCATCTTTATCAGTCATTTTCACCATCTTCTTTCACATTTAAACACATGGGTGCAGGGAAAGAAAACATAATTGAGCGATATTAGCAATCATTTGAAAAGTGGCTTTCGATGATGAGGATGTTCTTTGACATTTCCTAGAAGAGCTCGCTCGGTAGCAGGAGTGAGCAGTGCTGTTCACAGCTGTTTCCTTCTCCTTGCACACCTTCAGCTCAGCCCCACGACACAGATTCTTCACACCAGCCCAGCCAGCCAGAATCCTCTCTGTGTTTTCCAGCACAGAGCCTGTGTTCTGCCACAGCATGAGATCCAGGACCCAAGTGACACCAAAGAGCGAAGTGTTCCCGTCCCAGTTCCGTGCACAGCACTCTGCTGCAGACGTGCTGTCATGCAGAAAGCCAAAGAGGAAGTTAGCAGCTTATGACAAAATTTTACTGCTGTTTTAAAGCACTAACTAGTTGTGAGGTTTCACCCAGTTTGCATGACATATCACCATTAAAGTGCAGTAGTATTTAGTGTAGTGATGTGGTTTTTTAAGTATTAGCCCATGCAGCCTTACAATGCGAGCAAAGCTGATCACACAACTCCCTGTGTGAGCTGAATTTTAAGTACAATTCTTTGCAAAATGTGTCCCTTGGCAGTGTAACCCTAGAATTTTCTTGACTGGAAGATGCTATGATCAAGTTATTATTTTTTGCTCCTTGCCCTACTTATCTTGCCTTGCCATCTGTCTTGTCTTCCACATCTGTCTTGTATCCTAGTTCCTACTCCATTCATTTACTATCTGTCCTACTGGTCCCATTTGCCCTTACTCTACATTTTCATTCTCTTCATGCTGCTTGCATGCTTTTGCTTATGTTCTAGCACTACCTCCTCCTCTTACTGAGAGGATCTCAAGTGTGTTTACATCATTCTTGAGCATCCCTCTCTTTTTCTCTGAAATTGGGCTTGTTTATTTAGAAAAGACTCTCTTTGCTGTCCTGTCATTTCCATTATTTTTCATAACTATGTTTAACAGAGAGCACATTTTAAGGAATCAAATAGAAATCCAGCTTTTGATGCAATGGCAGGGTTTTGTTTTTAATTTGTACCTACAGACACACAGCTGTAAACCTCTCCTTCACAAAATCAACTGGCAGAAGCAAACAGCTCTCCCCAGTGCTATCTCTTTTAAGATCCTTTTCTGTAATGGAGTTGTAGCAGAATTTTTTCAAAGGGAGCGAGAGAGACAGCAGCATTTTTGCTATAAAGAGATCTTTATGAGATTGGGGGGGGGGGGGGAAGAGAAACCTTGGTTGGTACATGATTTGGAGATCTCTGTGCTCCTTTCACAAGAGTGGAAGATGAAAACTGATGAAGGGACCTTTGAGGGACTCCAGAACTGTGTACACCTCTTATTTTACGTTACTCTAATAAAAGTGTAGCAGCTTCTACATTCAGCTGCCGAGTTCAGTTGACAAGAACTACATTTTCCAATAAATCATTTTCTAACCTCTTTTGATATCAATTCCCTGGTGTCAATGATAGGTTTCTGAAAAAGCAAAAGAAAAGAACTCTCCTGGGCAGTTTTTCAGAGGCAAGTACCAGACACAATGGATCCCAAATGCTGCTGGGCACTTACACACACCTGTCACTGTGTAGTATTGTCATAGTAACAAACCTGCCAGTACTGTGCTGCCTGAGAACATGACACAGGATTTGATGTACAAGCTGGAGCAGGGGAGCCTGAGCCTGTGTTGCTCCTGTCCTCCCTTGTGTGGCCCAAGCAGCTCACTCTGGGTCTGGTTCCTGTCCTGCTCCCCACCTGCTCTGCTTGCAAATACTTCAGGGGGGAAAATGCGTCTCACCAAAGTGAGCACTGTTATTATTTGAGAGCTGTGTTCTCTTCCACAGTATTGCTGAGTAATTCAGTGCTTTGTGCACAAGATGTATCTCAGCAAATTGTACAAACTAAAAGTTAGAGTTGCAGAGCCACCACTTTTTAATGCCTAGCTTCCTGGGCTCTTCATTCCAAAGTGATGCCAAAGGGTGGCGATTACAGTGGCATTTGGGACATTTGGGACATTTGTCCCCACTGCTAGCATTTCATCCTTGTGTATTACCAATGATCACAGAATTCTGGTATGAGAGATTTACCTGTTCGTGTCTGGTTTTGTTTTTTGTTGTTGTTTTTTTTTTAAATCTGACAGTTTTTTCTCCTAAATTTGGAATGAGCAGTGAGATTTCATTAATTCGATAGCATTTGCTTGGTTTGTATGCATTTGTCATGTCTCATACATGAGAATACCACCCAAGTTTATACAGAGAGACTTTTCATAAGGGCATGGAGTGCCAGGACAAGAGGGAATGGCTTCAAACTGACAGACAGAAGGTTTAGATTGGATATTAGGAAAACCATTTTTCACAGTGAGGTGCTGAGGCCCTGGCACAGGGTACCCAGAGAAGCTGCAGCTGCCCCATCCCTGGAAGTGCCCAAGGTCAGGTTGGATGGAGCTCTGAGCAACCTGGGACAGTGGAAGGTGTCCCTGCCCATGGCACGGGGTTGGAATCAGAGGATCTTTAAAGTTCCCTCCAACCCAAACCATTCTGTGATTCTGTGATTCTCTAAGGATCATACATAGAGCCCTTGATCAGTTTACTTCAACCTTTTCATCTACCTATACATAAAAGAACTATCACATTAGGCCTCATCCAAGAGTATTGCAAGCCTTAGCATATCACAAACTTTAAATAAAAATTATCTGTAATTCTCATTATTGCTAGCTATTTTACTTGGTCTTGTAATGTCACTCATGCAGCCCATTCATGGCATTTCCATTTAGCTGACCCCAACTCAAGACCATCAAAAGGAATGACTTTTTAAAAAGGAGCCTGTAAATAAAAATATATGGTGTTTTATATTTAGAACAACATAAACATGCTGTCATCTCATCAGTCAGCTCAGTATACATATGCTTTTCACATAAGGTTTAATGTTTGGCATTGTGCTGCCTCCCTTGCTGACCAAGGAGTACTTTTACATGCATTACATGCCACACTCGTTGCAAACTAATGCATTATAAAAAAAATATTTTTTAAAAAATTAAATATTTACATTCCTTTGAAGGTTTAATACCAGATATCCCCAATGGCTGCATTTTCTCATTTCTGCATTTTATAGTAATTGCTTCCCTCACCATGTACTCTTTGGTGATTTTCCAATTAATTGCCAACCCGTCTGACCACCTTTACTCTGTGTTTTATTTCTGGCTTATAAAAGAAATTTAGCAGCTGTTAAGAACATCATGGTAATGTTTTTGACTGCTTATGATCTGAAAATGCTAGGCAGACATTAATTAAGTCACATAATGGTATTTAACAGACACCACTATGATTGATGGGATTACTTTGTGCACTCTGTGTGTGTAGGCAATTCAAAGCAGTTTCATAGGGATTCCCAAGCCTGAGTTTCACTGCTAAAGTCCACTTAGGGATTAATAGGAAATTTAACTCATAACATCAACAATATGATACAGTACCCAAAACCTCTGGCAGAAAATAAATGGCAGCCAGACAAATGTTAAATGGTACAAAAAGCTACAAACATTAAATGGTACAAAAAGCTTCGCATTCCACCGAGTTTTCATGCTTTGTATGTACAGACTTTACTCTATGGAGGGTTTAGAGCTATTTTTCTCTTCAAAAACCAGGAATTAAGATAAGGAAGGGTGTCACGCTGCAGTGCCTTCCTGAAGCAAATAATAATAAAAAAAAAAAAAAAAAAAAAACAAAACAAACCAAACCTGAAAAGAAGAGAAAATGTTACAAAGCTCAGCTGTCTTGGCTCTGTTTGGTAGGGTTTCATTTGAGGCCCTAATCACAGGAACAAGATTTGTTCTGAATTGTTTGCATTTGCTTCTGAATATCTGGAAATGTGCTTGTTAAGTGTTCAGGTGGAGGCAAAAGCCTTCTCAGGTGCAGAAAGAAGTAATGCTGTGCAGCCGGTGGAAAGAAACATTCAAACAATTATACACCCTACTGCTCCAAGTCATATTAAAACAATCTATAAGCTAATTCAGTGCTAACACAATGTCTCATAAATGGTAAACGGGCCGGATGAACATCCTGGCTGAGCAGGCTGGATGAACAGCCTTCCAGGGCAAGAAATGCAGCATCATTGCAGTGTTCAACAAGGTTTTAACTGCCAGTTACACTTTATACCTGCTGCATTTAATCAGGGTTGCCAGCACAGATTTGTTTCCAGAGCGTGTGAAGGCGAACCAATGACTAGCAGGCAAGATTCTGAGGTCTGATGATCTTTTACTTTTCTTATTTCATTCACATTCTTATTTCATTTTCTCATATAAGCTCGTCAGTAGAAGATAGTCAAAGAGATTAAAATAGAGGTTTAAGACAGTTCCAGGATGAGTCTAACCTCTGCTCCCTTCTCCCCAACTCTACAAGCTCCTCCTAGAATTTATATCTGATTTTCAAGGTGAATAAGGGTGAATGGGTATTTTAGAACTTCCTAACTTTTTTTTTTAGCTGTTTTTTACCTCTTTCCTGTGAGGCAAAATTGCTGGATCTAATCATCATAAGCACATTATCCGCTTTTAGAATAAACACAGGAATTTTACTGTAATTCTCTCAAAGAACTGATGGGAAACTTAAATTTGAAGATGATGCTTAATGCCACCTTGCAGGTTTAGTAATGAGCACTTACAGATCTGATTGAAAATTCAGCTGGCTGCCTCGCCCCTGAGATAACTTTAAATTAATAAAACTCCCAAATACTTTTTTCTTCCTAATTTTTCATGATGTTTCTATTTGATGAAAAAGTAAAGCAAACTGGGAACATAAAGATAAACATGAGAATCCTGAGTGCTGTAAATCCAAGGGGCATCACTAAGGGTTCTCCAGTTTGACAGCTGCATCTTTCATACCCTGCAGTATCAGTAGGATCAGCAGCAAGATTCATCAGCTGGGATATATGAAGAGAAATACTTGCAATAATGCTCCTGGTGATACTTACATTACATTTATAGCCATATTGTCTTTAAAATTGGAGGCTACTCCAGATCTGGCAACTAAAGATCTCATAAATATGTTAAAATATATATATATAAAAAAAAAAAGTAAATTCGAAGGAATGCTTGAATAGTAGAAGAAACTTTCAACTCTTTCACATTGCTGTCTGCAAGCCAAAGTAAGTTCATTTATCTCATTTCCCTTCCCCCACCAAAAAAAAAAAAAAAAAAAAAAAAAAAAAAAAAAAAAAAAATTAGCTCTGGAAAATGTCTTGAAAAGCCAAGACAAGAAAAGACTGCCCAAAAAGACAAGGTGGCACATACCATCTGTCATGCATCCCCAAATGTTAATTACTTATGAGTAAGACTTAAGATCAAAATGGAAATGAAAATGATCTTCAAAGTGTAAGTGAAGAGCCATGGCTGTAATTCAGCTCTCTGTATGTCTTGATCCTCTTTTTCTCACACTTCAATTGAAGTATGATACTTCGAATTCTCACAGAATCTATATTGCAGCACACGTTACTAATCTGCTACAAATTTCTGCAGCACTAAAGGGCAATATCTATTTGGGATGGCTGATACAGGAAGTTTTGTATTTATAGAAAATTCAGATTGTAATTAGAGATCTTTAAATAGGCTTTCACCCTCCCCACTTTTGGTACTATGCAAAAAGAAAGAACAGTGAATTTCTTCGTATTCCATTGATATTATTAAACTTACAGAATGGCAGGGGTAGAGGAGAGGAACACAAAACTATTGATCTAATTTTGAACCTCTAGATATGAAATGTTGGATACAAAGCAGCTCAGTAATTTTGATTCCAAGCTACATCCAAAACTGAACAAAGTCTATTCTTTTACCCTTAAGATATAAAATAATTTTTTTGTAATAACTTCTGTTCAGTGAAGATTTTGCCCGGAGAGGAACAAAAGCAGCACAAAAATACCTAATCTTCAGGGGTTTCTGTACCTTACAAGGGAAAATTCCTGCACAGAGAATAATCACTTGAAAAGAACTTATTTACTTAGCCCTCAGGTAGAAAAGAGTTTATGCACACAGAGAAAATCCAGATAGTGTCTTAAACAGAGTCTTGGATATCTCACACAACCTCTATTCATCGCTTAAAAACTGAGCAACAGCTTCAAAATCGCTGTTTGCCAGCATCTCCGGGGGAGGAGCTGAAGCTGAGCACAACTCTAAAACGCTTCCCAAAAAGACTAATAACATTTTGCAATGTAAGAATGGAAATCCTAATGTTCGCCTTTTCTTCGAAGAACAGTTTCTTTGTGTCCTTTGCTCAGAGAAGGCGAAGTGGCTGCTCAAAGCCCCTTGTTTTGCTGAGGAATGTTTTTGTTGTTACTGCCCCGCAGTGGCTCATTGGAATATGTATGCAGGGTGGTTGTTTTTTTCTGCCTGAGCAGGCATTTGGAGACGGGGAGGGTTGCCAGGGAATCTTTTATTTTCACTCAGCCTGCCTTGCAAATGATCTACAGTTATAGGCAAATACAGCTATAATCCAAGAGCACGTTTCCTTTCACATCCTGATTACAGAGCTAATGTATTCCTTGCCTCAATGTATAGATTGTATTTTCTACTTACTGATGGTTCTTTAGATTGGATGAAATGGAAAGATTTAGTAGATAAATGGGGACTGATTCGGAGAACAGGCGTTTCATTGAGTGCTCCCAGTGACAGTGAATCCTGCAGTATGCCATGAATGGTAAAATCCTCAATGAGTGTAAATATGCATCCGTGTGTGTAAATACTCTTTTCTCACACACTGATCCTCTGTTCACACTTTCATTAATGACTTATTCTGCGAACAAACCCAAAACTACCTTACAATGTCAATAAAAGTTGTTCTGCATATTTGAGATGTGCATTTAGCAACCAGGAGCTCCTTTTTGGGTTAGTGGTCTGAGCGTCTCTCTGCTGCTACGATTTGGCACAGTGAACACATTGCACAGTGACCCAGATTCTCCCGGTGCTCTTGGCTTTGGGCTGCTGTGCCAGCGTCATCCATCTCCCAGAGCAAAGGGGAGCTCCACTCTCGCTCTCAGCCCAGTGCAACTCTTTGCTGGGGCTGTGATCAGAAAGAGGAAAGGTTACACTGGGGAATTCCAGTGCCAGCTCAGCCTCCTGGCCCCCAGAGCCATGGACATGGTACCTCAGTTCTGACACTGGCCTTTGTGCACAGCACTGTGATAGCATAAGAATAAAATTATTTTTCTTCGACTATTTTTTCTAACAGTTCTTGCCTGTTTTAGATACACTTCATTCTGTAGTCAAATACATTTTCAAATTACTATCAGATTAAAAGAGCGAAAAGCATTTTGTAATTCATGATTGCTTTCAGTCGGTGAAGCAGGGAGAATGTTACAAAATACGAAGTCACTCTTCAGTCTGACCTTGATTTGCAATCTACAATTTAGTGAATCTCACATCACATCAGATGTTCACTGGGTTAAAAAGATCAGTGAGCTTACCTGCCAGTACATATGTAGCTTATCTCTTTGTTTGGAGTTCAGCTTGTCAGCACACTAGTGATCTGTGCTCCATCTGCACATGGAAGCAGAAATATTCCAGTCTCATATCACATAGGCCAGCATTGCCCTGTAGTTCCTGTTTCAGCTGAGGAATGTTTATGGGGCTGAGCATACTAGTGCTGTCATCCTAATTTTTCTACGTTGTTATTGTACCAGCACAAAGTTCTTGCAGTGTGTGGTTTAAAATGCTGGCTGCTCAGCAAATGAGCTAGTGCATGCAGCATTGTAATAACACAGAAATCTGCATGTTGAATTTCAATTACGCTTTAAAGCTTTCGAAACAGAATGCTTACACTTTCCTTTCAACATGCAGTGAAATGTTAGTTGGTTGGTTTTTTATTGGTTTTTTTTTTTTTTTTTTCCTTTCTCTATAGGCATCAGCATGGCAGGGCACTAGAGAGTTTCCTTCTAGGTAAGTGATTGTTTACTTCAGCTCCTGTGCCCTGTGGAAAGCCTGCCTAGTGAGTGACCATGTTAGAAAAGAGGCTCACTCTGTCTTTAAATCAGTTAATTCATTATATCCCTCTCATGAAAGAGAGGAAATTAATTCTGTGAAATGCTTTTTACCTTCCTGTGTTTAAATAGCCAGAGCAGTAATGCATTTTGGGGTTGGTGCAAAGTAGAAGGGTACCCAGTGATGAGATTTATTTGCAGGAATTTGTCACTGGTGTCTGCAGTCAGCACATGTAAGGGACTGGCTGCTTAGGATAGGAAATAAGAACCATTATTTTTGAAAATGAGGTTTGCAAGTCACTAGCAATCATCTTTTTAATTCCGGGAAGCGTTTGGATTCACCACCCTGTGGCAGGCTAGATTTCATGGTCACTCTCATAGTGCCAAAAGAACATCTTTAATGACTTTAATAGAACATAAAGTGGAAATAGTGCAAGGCTGGATCCAGCCATGATGGCAGGGAGGAACTGGGAAGGGTTCCTACCATAGCAGAGCATTCTCATTGTCACAAAACATGGTCACTGGGAATTCAGCTCTGGAAGGTTGCAAAGGAGTTTTCACAGCTTAAGAAATGCAGCAGTTACCAAGCAGGCAGGTCTGTACACCTTAATGGCAGCAGTGTGCAGAAACACAGCAATAAAACCTAAAAGCAATACAATCATGTTGGAGTGGCTGCATACAACCCTATCAGCCCAGTTTGAAAGGCACAGCTAATCTGCCCAGCTGCAAATTTTTGTGATGAAGCCACCCTGCTTCAGGGAACTCTGCACTCTGCTGCACTGGTCTGTGGAGAGAAGTTCATATCTGCCAGGTCAAGCTAAGTTGGGTTAAGGTAACAGCATCTCCCTCACCAGGAGCAAAAATACAGGCTGGAACAAGAAAGTGTTTTTAAAGTTAGAGATAATTGAAAAGAAAAAAAAGGTTTGAGAAAGGTGTAAAATAAGAAACATAATATGCTCATTTCCCTTTTGAAAGAGTTTAATACTTCATGGTTCTTCAAGGTAATGGACAAAGAAACAATGAGAACCAAAGTTCTCATTAATAATCAAAAAGAATGAAGTTGTAAACTCTGAATAACAACTTCATAAACCTCATTTATAGAGGGACACAATTTAAAGCCACTACTGGTTTATGGAACAACATAGGCTCAAAATGAAGCTCCAGTGTAACAACACTGTGTTAATCACAGGATGCTACACTCCAGCATACGAAAATCTTGTTGCTCATAGTTGTAAGAAAATAGAAAGAAACACCATGTACCCATGATAGTTGTATATTGGTCATGGTACCCATAGTTGGTCTCCAAGGTGACAGTGAAACAAGTGGTAGAGGAAAGAGCAAAGGAAGTGAGATTTTAACTTTCTTCCTGTGCAACATAAATTAAAAATGTGTGTACTATACTACAAGAAAGAGTCTAAGTACATTTCAGGGGCCCTAGTGACTGAACTAACCACTCTAGCTCTGTTTTCCAGTTTAGTACAATGTCACTGAAGTCCCTCGAGGTGAACAGCTTCATAACCCACAGAAACTTCCAACACTAATTCTCAATTTACGCATGCATGCACTCTGCTTTTAGAAAGCAAGAAAACCAAGAGCAAGAATTTTGATTTTTCATAACTAATGAATACAACAGTAGTCTTGAAACACTGCAATAGAGTAAGATCTGCATTTGTTATGTTTTAATAATTGATCTATTGACACAGTTATGATGATGATAAGGGGAAAAAAAGCTGCTTCCCATTGTCACAAGGCAGTACCTCCAAAATTAACACTGAATTGTGATAAAGCCTCTTCTTACAGCCAAGAAGACAAGTACAATGCAGAGATCATAACCACAATGATTTGAATTATTATCCCATATTTCCAAGTAGAACTTGGTTTCCTGATTCACATGGGTGTTAAAACAAATGACAGAAGGAGCTGTTTTGGTGGCAGCCAGATTTTAAAATCAAGTGACAATGGAGAAGACTCCAAAGTTAAAAAAAAAGTCTACCCAGTAGCAGGAGGGGAAGAAGAGGACCTGGTCCCCTGTGAATACACGGTGACAACAGAGTTACTTACAGCAAAGGGCAAGAGGAAATCACTGCTCCTTTCCTGTGTAAGCTTCTCACTTCTCAAACTGTGCATTTCCAGAGAGATTTCTTTGCTATAAATGCCAAAACAAGGGAAAATAAGCTTCAAATAGGAACAGATATAGAAGATACAGCATTATGTTTTGTGAGTCTTCACTCACACGCTGATTTTTGTTGATCTCATTCAAGTATAACTTCCAGCAACAGACTGTGCAACACTCCAATGAGAAACTTTATCCTTTACCTTTTATTTTTGTCAGAGATAAAACTGACTCTAGTAGTATTTTTATTTTTTTTTTTTTGTGTCCTTGTTATTCTAGCAACATAAAGCTGCTTAAAATTTGCTCCCTGCTAAGGCAAATGTAGACCTGTAGAACAAGAGGAAGCAGCTAGAGCTGGTGATTCTGATCCGAAGTTTTCTTCTGAGGCACAGCTCTGGTTCTGCACACGTGTGAGTAATATGGACAAGCATCTTGAAATCCAATATTTAAAATATTTAAGATAACTGCCCGTGAGGCCACAGTATTTGTATAGCTAGTTCTTACATGTTCCATCAGCAAGAGATATGTTAAAATGAATGGGAGCTCCTGAACAAGACTAATTCAGGCTCATTTGTTTTTGTCACTCATACATGTATGTGTCAGTGGTTAGTGATTCATTTCTGAGGAAATGACTGGTAAATATCAGTCCAAAGTACTGGAGGAAGCAGTAGATAGAGAGGAAGACAGCAATTTCTCATGTATTACAGGGTTGTAAAAGCAAGTTAATGTTAGGGGGATTTTGAGTGCTGGAACACAGAACGTCACAAATGGGCTAATAGTTGGGTTTTGTCTTATTAATAGGCAAATACAGAAAACATTCTAGAAAACTATAAAACAACTCTGGAGGAAACTTAAAACTAGTCTGAAAAAACACTCAGCTTTGCTTTCATTTCCTATTAGTCATTGTGAGAACTGTCTTCCGAGATACTGAAGGTATTATCATGGTTGACTACGTTACACTTAAAACCCTCAGGGCAGCACTACACTTACCTGTGCATAACCTGCAATCAAGTATGAAAAATAAATATTAAGGCACATTTTGGAATCCCTGAGGCCTTGTTTGAGTGGCTTATGCTGTCGACTTTGGTTTATATCATGTTTTAAATTTGGCAGACATATCAACAGCAACGGATACTTTATTTTCAGTTCAGACAAACCATTTTGTTTAACTATGGCTGGAGAAAGCCCCGAACTGCATGGCAGTACAGATTGCAGGTTGAGCTTTTTTTCTTCAAAGAGCAATGTGAAACATTTTTATTTCAGGTCTTGCATAGACCACAGACTCTGCTTTTCATTTACAACATGGTACAAGCAAATGATTAGAAGCAGGAGTGGAGAAAGACCACAGTAAATTGCTTTTGCCTTTTTATACAGTGACCCAAAGCTGTGGTCAGGAGAAAACAATATTCTCTAAAGAGATCTACAGTCTATTTCTCTGTTTTACATACTGAAACAGTGCAGAGCACTGTGGGAATTGTAAAACAAGGCAATGTGGAGTTAAAATAAAGTTAGACAGTGCCATAATGTAATCCGGTGGTAATCATCAATCTGGCATTTACTGCTGCCATGCCTGTGTGGTTTTTCATTAGGACACAACTGCCCACAGTGTAGCTGGAAACCTGGATAGCTCTGGCTTGTATTAAAGGATAACTCCTGAGAACCTGAGGGAGGTTTTATCAAGAGCAGCTTCTGGACTTACTCTCCTCTTACGCCCCGCAAGTCTGACACATAACAGACATTCCTATTATCAGTGTAGGATAAGATTTAGGCTTGATCTCATTTAAATTTTATCAGCATGGCTGTTGATCAGCTGTTGTTATTCACACATCTCTCCCAGTCCAAGAGTTATCTCTTTAACTGCTGTTGTACTGATGCCAGGGTATGCCAGTAGAAACATTTTATACCTGTGTAATTGGATCTACACTAAAGCGATTGAAATAATGATAAAACCAAAAGCTGGTCTTGTCTGTGCGGGGAATTTTCTGATAGAAATCTGTCCCTATAGGCAGGGGTTCAGAGCAATGCATGGAGGCACAGCATCCCCCATGTGCCCAGCCCCTGGGGACACAGGACAGTTGCCAAGGGTGAGGTGATGGGGTCACCAGGCCCTTGCCACGGGCAGAGGGCACAGCCTTGGCCACCTGCTGGGGTCAGATGATGGATTCACCTGCTGAGCTTCAACAACTTGGGAGTGACTCTGAGTGCCTTCTTTATGTTCCCAGCAATTCTGGTCACTGTGTGGAAATGCTGTGGAGGAAGAGCAGCTTTTTCCCAGTTGGCCTTACCCTGCCTTTTCATTTACTCGAGGCACACAAAGAAAACCTATCAAACCATGGCCGTGACTTTTGTTCAGTAGCTCTCTTCTCTACAAAATTAATGTAAAGAACACAAACATAAAAATGCATTCCTGGCAAAGAATCCGAAATATGTGCTCAAGATAGCAAAAGTTCAGTATCTGAAAGAGTGGTGCTCAGAAAAAATACAGTAGTAAAGATCTCAGCAATGTGGAGGAGACAGGCACCCCAACCCCTAACCCTGAGGTCTCTATTTGATGCTCTTGATAAGGATGATAATAATGAAGACAAGGATAAATATATCTGGATTATTTAAAATTTTTATTCATGCAGATTAACTTTGGAACTGAAGCAGAGGCAATTTTTCAGAGCTGTGCCCAAGATTCCTTCTTGGTCTGGACACAGAGCCTGGCTTCTGCCTTATCAGATGATTAAATTATTTTTCCTCTCAAAGTATGACCCAATATATTATTGGATATATATTATTATATACTATTGGATCAAATTATGTTCCTTCAATAATATAAAACTAATATAATACATAAACACAAATAAAATGATATTATAAATATTCTAAATATATTATATAATATTATAAATATTATAAATATAACCAAATTTCACTGTATAACACAAAGGGTTATTTTGGTTCATGCCTTTGCAAGCTATAGAAAAATGAAAATATCTTCAAAAATGTTAATGACCTAATTTGTGATCATACCCTGAAAGGTGTGGTCTTGAAAACTCATTTGTTCCTAAATGACTTTAAAATGCTTCCAGAGAACACAAGTAAGAATATTAACAAAAAACCCTAACAGGATGTAATGCAAAATGTTTGCAGAAGTATGTTCTCTAGGATTGTATGCTTTAAATGCATGAAGACTTATTGGACTTGGACCATATCTGGAATTAATAACTTTTTGCCAGGGCCTTGATTTTAAATTTCTTTGCCAAACAATTTTGAACGAGTGTGATGATTTATCCTGGCCCTCTGTAGTTCTGTTTTCATTTTTTAGTTCAGTTTCAGAGGAAGTTCATGAAATTTAGGGTGCTTTCATGCCCAAGTTTTGCAATTTATACCGATACAGTTAAAATGTCAAAACATAATATTAATTGATTAATATTAGTTTAAAAACAGTTATAAGAGTTCAGGAAGGTGAACTCTCATTCACATAAATCCTCCTTGCATCAGGTCAACTACAGCTTTTATTACCATGACCAAAGCTATAACTGCCATAGTAGTGCAACCAATTATATCTATTTTTAAACTGAATATCTAAGACACTTAAGAAAATGTCACCTGTATATTTTTGGTCTCATGTTCTTTTCAAATAACAGGCATAACTAACCATCTTTTGAAGCAGACTCTGCCTCACCACTAAGTACCTCAAGTACAAAGTTGCTTGCTTCTTTAAATTATATTTATGATGATGCTCTGGAATGGAGTACACACTAATTTAACTGGATAAATGGAAATTTGAGACTCTAGGCGATATTCATAGCTACTAGTCACAAAAAGTAATGACCATGTGTTGCAAAAAAAACCAACAAAATATTTTGCTGTAAATTGTCTTACTATACATCAAATGCATTAGCTGCAGACTGTCATGGTCCAGTTCTGTATATTATTTCATTGTATTTCAATATCACTAGGAGTAAGCATAAGAACAATTTTTAATCTGTTTTGGCTTTCCCTTCAAATTCTTCAGTCTGAGAAATTATATGAGCTAACGACTTGGTTTCAACATGGAAATGGTTTAGGACAGCAAATACTTTTTTTTTTTTTTTTTTTTTTTTTTCCCCAACTGGGATTTTTTTTTTCTTTAGAAACAAGAAAAATGCAATGTAAAACTTGAATAAAATGAATTATCTTCTACTGCACTAAAATCTAGATTTTCAACCCAAAAGCAAAGGACACCCAGGCTAAGCTGAATTAGACACAGGCGTGCTGAGTCTTGAAAAAATGACCAACGTGTTTTAAGCCGTTTTTCACTTTTTTTCTCTTACTGTTCGCTGTAAAATTCCTGTGAGCATATAACCAGCATCGCTTTTTTTTTCTTTTTTTCTTTTTACAATTGCGATAAAATACGATTTTAATTGCGAGATACCTTCATTTGAAGCCTTCTGAGGGCCGTTTCCCTGGGCGCTGCCTTGAGGCCGTTACGCGGGATCACGACTCGCGTTACAGCAGCCTCCCAAATAACCGGTAACTAGGCAGCGAAATCAAGTTGTAGCGATGAAAAATAAAAATATTTTCTCCCCCTGTTCAGAGTTACAAACCTTTTTTTTAATTTGTTAATTGTTCGGCCGCGGCGCGGTCGCAGGCCGTGAGGGAGTCGCGCTGCCTGGGGCGCCCTCTAGCGGCGGCGCTGTGGGCAGTGCAGGCCGCGGCCCTCACGGCGGCCACGCTGGATTTAAATAAAAAAATAAAGATTTTATAGCGCCCGGGGCTTATCAAGGCGATAAACAGCTTCGGGTGAGACGCTGCAGAACAAAAATCGGTTTGAGAAATTGGTAAAGCGTCTTCTGGTGCGAGCAAGATTCTTTGTTTCATTGCGAGCCGCGGTTGTGAGCGTTAATGACAGGCGTGATTTTGATGGGAAAAAAATATCTACGTGCAATTCTAGGCTTCGATTGGCAAAAAAACTTTATCAGGAAATCGATTTAAGAGTCCACACATAATATTCAAAGTTGAGCTGAGTGAACATAAAGCCCCACCATGTCAACCCAAACCCCAGGTAAGAACTGGGGTCTTAGAAAAACCCACAAACTTTCCTAAACACCCTAAACTTTTAAAAAATGCACATTCCAAAATACAACCAAATCGTAAACCCTCTCTACTTTATCACCCACAAAAAAACCCATTTCCAATAAAACCCTAAACAACAACAAACCTTTACCCAAATCAAACAAAAAATCACTCATACAATAACCCTTAACCCAATCAAAATGAAACCAAAAATAAAAAATATACTATACTCTACAACCAAAACCCATCATCTACCCTGAAACTAAAATCTAAAAATAATCTAAAACCCCCCAAAACACTAAAATCCTAAAATCTATCCTGTTCTTGTTGACGAGAATGCCTCGGTGTTCTTGTCAACAAACCATTCCGTGACCCTGCTGTGGAAAGAAGGTCTGGAATGTTACATAATCCTGTGAAAACCTTAATACCGAACATTTGGTCATCTAAATTGAAAGAAAGGAATCCACATCCCGGTGGCACGCATTTCTGCATAACTCTTCCATTCAAAACAATCCCAAGCATTTTTAAATGAACAACTTCACTCACTGCTGGGTTACAGCAATCCCTGGAATGGGAATTACGGAGCCCTTGGCAACATGACACAGCTGGAAGCATCCATGCCCATTCTCTGCTATTCTTTGCCCCTGCAGCAGATGTTTGTTCAGCAAGTCCTGCCTTGTACTTGCATTGAATAAATGAATAAAGTTCTTGATGGGGTCCAGGTAAGTGTTCTGCCTCAGAAACCCTGTTTTGCAAAGCAATTCTTTCATTCTCTAGCCATGAGGGAGTCAAGTCTTCAAAGTTAAAGAGTTAAAGTTAAAGAATTGTGAGACTAAGGACATGAGTTCCTCTGTTTCTCTGGTGAGCAGTTTTGGTACTTGGATTGCAGAGCATGGAAAGCCAGGGAACATAATTTCCTGCAAATCATGCATCAGACTGATTTCTCTTTGGTATTATATGGCCACCAATACCACTGGTGTTCAGGTGATGTCAAAAAGAAACCTAAAACATCTTCTGATACTAAAGAGCAATGTTCTTCTCTTTTGCAGAACACATTATACTCGATATGCTAAGAAATCCAGGTCTGATGAGGATTTAAAAGCACTTTATTTCAACAGGTCTTTGCTCTCTCAGCAAGACAGTGCAAGGAGATCTAGGCATGCAACATACTCATAAAATCAATTCCATTTTTGAATGTGAAGTATTTTAGCTATATCAAACAATATCTGCATATGCTTTTATTCAAACATAATTGAAGCAATATTAAAAATATTTCTGTTACTGACATAATGATTTTCACATTAAGTAAGAACCTGATGGGTACTAAAAGACTTGTCAAAAAACAGATTGAAGAGAAAAGCCTGGCAGAAAACAAAGATGGGTCTTCCAACATTCAGATTAGTACCTGATTTACTGCAACCTGTGGTTCTCCAGCTACAGGTATGGTCAGTGTAGGTACCTACCTGCTTTGTTATTGCCCTGCACAGTCACAAAGAGAAAAATTCTGTACCTTGGCATGGTCACTTCAGTCATTTCTCTGGAAGAAACAGCTCTTTTCTACCCTGCTGGCCATAAATTCAAAATCTCAATCATGACTCTAGATGATTCTTTTTTCATTGCACACTCAATTCAGCTGAAAGGAGAATGAATAAAACCATATTTATTTAAGGCCAACCAATATTTGGAGCCCTATAATGAATATTAAATAGTATTTAATAATATTTATATGTTAAAAGAGGTTAAGCAAGCCACAAAAATACAGAGGGGGAGAAAAAAAAAAAAGTGACTTTTCATGCTAGTAAGTAAAATATCCTGCAAAATATCCCGAAGGTTTATTTTTTCTTTTACAGGAAATCACTTGTAATTGCATTAAGTTGGAAGGAAATTTATTTTTACTGTGGCAGGTAACAGAATAGCCTTTTAGTATCTTTTGTTTGGAATATTTGAATAGATATGCAATCCTGTTAGTGTGCATCATTCTGAAATTTATAGCTTTCCAGTGGAAGCTAATTTAAAATAATGAAAAAAAAAATATTGTTTATTCTAGCATTTTTGCATGTCTAGACTGCTTCTTAAACACAAGCTGTGCTGTAAAGTACAGCTAAAGACACAATATATTTCAGCTTTCTTAGTTTGTTTCTATTTTGCAAGACATAAATCCCCAGACACTCTTAAAGATGCAAAGAACAGCGCAGTGCAACTTGTTACATTTACAAAATGTATTTAAATGAACAGTTTCTGCAGATTCCTATTACTCAGTTTGCTGTTATCAAGGACAGGTATTTCATTAATTCCTAGCTGGAAGACTCGGTCTGATTTTGATCTTATTTGAGTCCTTTTAAGCTGACACCTGTATTGTCATGGATATCATTGCTGCAGGCTCCAGCAGGGAGCTGGGACCACGAGTTCCCCCTGTCCTGCCTGGCACAGCCCCTGCCAAAGCCCTGCCCTTTGGGTCTGAGTGCAGCAACTCTCAAAGCAGAGCAGAAAAATTAATGTGTTCTATACATAATTCATGGCATTTAAAAAACATTGTCACTTGACAGCTGAGTTGATAATAAAATTAGTTTGTTCTACCTCCCGCTGTTAAGTACGAGACTTCCAGAGCTCTGTGTTTTAATGGTTCTGGCAACACCTCTGTGAGATGATAACCACCACTGGTGCCTGGCTCTTCCTCAAAAATCTGTGCATTTAGAAATTGAGACCCTTCTAAAAATAATGCAGTCTAAACTTCCTCCCTATCAGCAATAGGTGTCCAATGACTCCAGCGCTGGAATGAAAGGAGGAAGGTGCATATAGACATGTGACAATTGTTCATCTCAATTTGTGGCTGTAGGGTTTCTTTTTTTATACATCTGTGTCATTTCTAGTTACTGTTGTATATGACATAAAGTGATTTGACCTGACGTTATGCCAGTTTCTTGGCCAAAAAACAGTATTCCCACAAATAATTTAGAAAAAAAAGATCAGCCTCTGTAATTATAGAGCATTGCAAAGGGTTGGACTCAGAGAGACACAGACCCATTGTTTGTGTTATCAGCAAATCCAAATACAGGATCAACTGGCATTGATGCAGCATGGTGCAACAGGGATAAACATTTCTCCCAGAAAAGGTAAAACTTGGGAATTTCCATTATTGAGAAGCAGAAGTAAAATCCAGGCTAGCGCTCAAAAACCCGAGTAGGATTTGTTTTACATTTCCTCTAAATGGGGATGAGGAAAAAAAGGAGAAAGGAACTGTTGTTCACATAAGTATATGGAGAATAAAAGTTGTATTTGGGACTGAGGCAAAATCCTAGCAAAAGATGCGGTATGATGTGGCTGCAATTTGTTCTCTGAGTTTTTCTGTTGTTCTGACAGCAAAGAAGAAACAAAGCAGAACTCTGTGAGGCCTTCAGCAGAGAAAGACCTCCAACCTTATCTGTCAGGCTGCTGAAAGTAGTTCCTTTTTGTTCCCTGCACCAGTCTCCACACAGCCCCCATCCCCAGCACCGAAGGGAAGGCTTGTGTTTCTTATTTTCTTGCATAGAGACATAAAGTGAATTACAATCTTTCTTTGCAGCTGTCATCATGTGGCCTCTCAATGACTTATCTGGCGACCAAAGTAAGGCTACTCAAGCAATATATTTTACGTGACCTTTGCAAAAATGCTGAGAATTCGTCCTACAGGCAGTGCATTTTTATTAACAGGTTTTTCCATGACTGTAAAGCCAGGAGTTGTATAACATCTATGAGACTCTTACATTTTGAGAAGTTAATAAAAAACCTGGCATCTGTGGGAAGAACAAGCACAATAATTGCAATCAGGGGAAGGCAGGGGCAGCCCCTGCTCTGCAAGGCAGCAGCTCCCTGCACAGAACCCAGCCCCAAAGTCTCAGGGACCTGCTAGGACACAAATTGCTCTTAATCAGCCACAGTGCTTCCAGCATCCTGAGGAATGAGCTGAAGGTGCTCTATGGAAACCATAGTTCTGAGAGTTTGTCTGTTAAGTGCAAGTTTTAGAAAGGAAGCAAGCTTGACCTTCACAGTATGCAAAACTTTGGCTCTGGTCCTAGCTCTATTCACATGTGAATAGTCCCTGTGGGGCCTCTTCATGTGCCCAGAGTAACAAACAATTTCAGGATTTAGACCTTGGTCTGAATCAAGGGTAGCAGCAAAACGTCCTCATGAACAGAAGTATTTTGTTCGTAGCATTTTCTGCATGGACAGAGTTAGTCTCACTTGAACTCCTCAGTGTTGTGATGTGGCTGCTCTGGTTTGTAAAAAGGTTCTTGCCCTTTTCCATGGTTTCTCCCCAATATCTGTTAAATGAGCCACCTACTCCTTATTCTTTTTGTTGGCTTTTTTTGTTTGTTTTGGTCTTTTGTGTGTTTGTTTGATGAAATAACAATTTTATACTAAATTTGACTTCTGGCTGTACATTTCAAACACATTTGAGGCAGAATGCTGGAGCCATTGTAGCTTAGACACCCTTTGGAAAGCTGGACAGGTCACCCTTCCCAAGACATGCCCCTCATTTTCCTTTCTGGATTGGCTGATGCTATCACAATTGATTGCTCTTGCACAGGACAAACCATCCTCAAGGTCATTTGTGTCCAAGCAATCCACAGAAATTCCTTCCCCAATTGCCTCTTCTTAGGTGTAAAATACAGTTGTCCATTATGAACTTTGCTGTTTTAGAAATCCTCAGCAGCTCAGTGAAATGGGTATTAACAGGATTGATAGCCAGTCCTCATCTGTATGCCACCATCGTGATGTAAACCAAACACACAGAGCTGCACTCTGCTTTTTATTTTTTATCCTTTTGTAGTTTCTGTATATCCCATTTTATTAGAAAATGTTCAGGAATGTTGATAAATAAGTCTCACTGACTGGTAGGTGTTACTCTCAGCAGCGTGGTGCACAGCAGCCAGGACACAGACTCTAATTTGTGAGCAATGTTCTGTTTGTACATAACGAGGCACCTCTGCCATCTGTATGTATGTGGGACAAAAATAATGAAGTCATAACTTCACTAAATTCACAGAATTTAGCACCCAGTAGAGTAAAATACAATGGGCATTTGGTTAGAGTCAGGCGACTGAAATACGATATGGAAATATGACCTAGAAGAAAAGGCATTACATCTGTTCTGGAGTATTTCAGCACGGTTAATGGCCATGCAATTGTTCATTCTGAGACGATATTCAAAGAACCTCATTGAATATATGAGTTAACAGGTAAGATGGAGACAATTCACTGAATGACTGGGGATTTTCAAAAGCTGGTTTTAGAACTTGCTCATCCTCTCACTTATATACCTTTATTTCAGAGAAATTCTGGCATTTGAACTATATTTAGTGATAAAAGTGAGGCATCATCTACATCTTGCTACAGTGAAGAAGGTAAAATAAGGCTTTCACAGACATTTTCATACTATTTTTAAAGAACACATGAGAAATGTGTGCTCTTAGGGTAAGTGCAATGTCTTCTCTTCATCAGAAGAGTTTAAAACTGTCTTGCCACCCAACAGCAGAAAAAATGCTCAATTATTTACAAATAATTATTGTGTTCACTGAGAAGTGCCTACTGCAGGCATCTGGCGAAATACTGCAAATAATACAAGATATTCAAATTATTAAAATCAACAACCCACAAATTAACTATTAATTAAACTGTATTTTCACACAAGATGAATTCACCACCACAACCTCGCAGTGCCATCAGTGATCCCTGATCACAGACTGAACTGACTTCACACGGCCACAGCCCCCACCCCCGGCTGCATCTCCCCGGGCATCGCTGCCGGGCGGACCCCCCGATCCCCGCGCTGCCCCTCCGGAGCGGGGTCCGGCTCGGGCGGGACAGCCCGGCCCGACGGACACTGGAGGCCTCCCGGGGACCACCCGAGGCCAGCGCTGCTCCCCTCGGCAGCGGGTCCCCGCCGCAGGCTGCGGCGCGACACCCCCGCCTTCGACATGGTCTCCCGCACCCCGAGCTCCGGCACTAAAGAGGAGCCGCCGAAACGTGCGGGACGCCCGCGCCCCGGACACCCAACACACCCCCCAGCCCGGGCACCAACACCCCCGAACCCGGGCACCCGACACCCCCGAACCCGGGCACCCGACACCCCTGGAACCCGGGCCCCAACACCCCCGAACCCGGGCCCCGACACCCCCGAACCCGGGCACCCGACACCCCCGAACCCGGGCACCCGACACCCCTGGAACCCGGGCCCCAACACCCCCGAACCCGGGCACCCGACACCCCCGAACCCGGGCACCCGACACCCTGAACCCGGCCCCACACCCCGAACCCGGCACCCGACACCCCGAACCGGCACCCGACACCCCGAACCCGGGCACCCGACACCCCTGGAACCGGACCAAACCCCGAACCCAGGCACCCGACACCCCGAGCCCGGGCACCAACACCCCCGAACCCGGGCACCAACACCCCCGAGCCCGGGCACCCAGAATCCTCCGAACCCGAGCACCCAGCATCCTCTGAACCCGGGCACCCGACACCCCTAGAACCCGAGCACCCAACACCCCCGAACCCGGGCACCAACACCCCCGAACCCGGGCACCCAGCATCCTCCGAGCCCGGGCACCACACCCGACCCACTCAGCATCCCCGAGCCCCGGCACTCAGCATCCCCCGAGCCCGGCACTCAGCATCCCCCGAGCCCGGGCGCTCAGCATCCCCCGAGCCCGGGCGCTCAGCATCCCCCGAGCCCGGGCGCTCAGCATCCCCCGAGCCCGGGCACTCAACACCCGCGAGCCCGGGCAGCCAGCCCCGCCGCCGGGAAGGTTCCGCTGAGCCCCGGGCGTTGTCCCCCCGCAGCCCCCGCTCGGAGCTTTAGCGCGGCGCCCGTTCGGCCGCGGGAGCGCGGCTCGGCCGGCGGCGGCTCCGCTGCCATCCCGGGCTGCGGCGGGGGCGGTCGGAGCGGGCACAGCCGCACTGACGGGCTTGGGGGGCGGGCGGCGGAGCCGCGGGCGGCAGCTCTTCCGCGGGTACTGGCGCTCTCCCAGCCGCGGCGAGGCCGAGGGGCGATCCCTCATAGCCCCCCTCGCTCCCCCGCCGCGGCGCTGGTGCCGGCAGGAGCCGGGCGGAGGGCGGCAGGAACGCCCCGCCGGCGCTGAGCCGCCCCGGGCCGCGAGCGCCGCGCCCCGCTCCGGTCCCGTTCGGGCCCCGAGGGCCGGTTCTCCCCGCTTCTCCCTGTGTGCGAGCCGCCCGCCGGGCAGCACCGGAGGGCGGGGGGCGCCGGCGGGGACTGGGGCCGCCCCCCGGCGAGGCGGCGGAGCGGACACGCCGCCGCTTTCGGGGGATTCTCCGAGAGGAGCGGGCAGGGCGGCTCCGGGAGGGGGAACCCCCCTCGGCCCGGCTATTCGCGTCCCCGGCGTCGCTCCTCCTCCTGGCGCTGATGTCAGCCGCGGGGAGGGCCGGCTGGCAGCGGCAGAGCGGGGCGCGGGCGGCCGCGGCAGAGCCGAGCCGGAGCCGCCGCCGCCGCCGCCGCCGCCGGGACAGCGCGGGCTCCGGGGCGCCGCCGGCAGCGCAGCCCGCGCCCCCAGGGCCAGCCGGGCCAGCACCGGGCCAGCCCCGCCGGGGGCCGGGCGAGCGCCCAGCGGCGGCGGCTGCCCCGCGGGGGGACCCGGCGCTCCGCCGTGCGCGGCCGCCCGGCGAGGGCAGGGCTGCCGGGCTGCGCCGCCGAGCCGCACCGAGTTCAGAGTCTCTCCGCGCAACTTGGGTTACGCGGCCGGACCTCTTGCGGACTGGTGCGGGGCTTCCAGGGCGCGATTGCCTTTCCATCGTCTCGCGGCTGCAAAAGCAGATAATTGACTAAATCCAACAGAAATAAAACAAACTCAGGCTACCTAAAAGTTAGGATACCTTTTACTTTCCCCCCCGTTTCTTTTACAATTTTATTCCCTATGTGGAAGTCGCGTGTGATTCGTGCTCGGCGCACTGCATGGGAAGAAGCGGCTGGTGCTTTGGATCGAGGATTTGCTGTTGCAAAGCGGTCTAACTTCCATGCAGTGGGGCAGCCTTCACTACTCTCAACGCCTTGATGATGTGCTGAGGAGCCCATGTAGATTGGCATCTTGTGCAGAGAAGGCACATAAGGTAAGAAGTGGGCCGGGAAAAGGGGGATTTTTGTATGCTTTTATATGATGTCTTTTGTCCAGCATTCCCCCCCCCCCCCCCCCCCCCCCCTTGGAAGCAGAGCCTCAGCGGTTCACCCAGAACCGTATGGATAGGCTGGAACCGATCAAGTAAAATGAAAGTCTGCTCTTCTGAAAAGTACACGGAGCTCGCAAGTGATTGCAAAAGCTGTATTTATTTTTAGTCTGGTAGCACAGCACGGTGAGGATGTGTGCTCACGGCGCGGACAGTGAGCAACTCGCCTAGCTCAGGAATGAGGAGATCCACGGGCTCAGTCTCTGATGGGCAGTTTGCATTGGCTGCTGCATTTTGTTGAATGTGTACCCCCCGCTACCTCCCTAGAGCATCCCATCAGCCTGTTTGATTTGTTGCTTTTTGCAGATATAGTGCCTACTATTAATGAGAGGGGGTGAGGGATGCGAAAAAACCAACCAAACAAACAAACATATGGAACATTTTATTGATGTGATCATAATTCTGTAATGGAGATTGCCTTAAATGAGGATTGCATCAAAATGCCAGGCTGCTGTGGAGAGCAGAGAAAGCAAAAACTATGCTGGATTGTAAATGAAGTTCTTGGATTGAAGGATTTTCTTGAACCATGAAGGGATGTCTGTAAGCTTAAAGTTGCTGTGTATGTGGAGTACTGGAATGGGATGAAAACCAGATGAAGCTGAAATGTGTTTTAATTGACTCCAGCTCTGGATACAGTTAGAATTGGTTAGAGGCATTGCAGTGATGCCCAGTGAATTCTTGGTTTCAGCTATGGAGACCACAGAAAGGCGAGGAGAGAGCAGAACACAGAAAGACAAGGCGAGAATGTGATCGTGTGGGGAAGGGAAGGATGGCTCGCTTGTGACTCTTGCCATCGTGGTACAGATCTTGCAGCCTGCTGGCTACAGGCAGAAACCTTGCAGGCGATGTGGAAGGCAAAGGATTTATCTCGCTCTCCTTTTGCAGCCTGGGTGTAGCTGCCTGTGAAGTAGCTGCGAGGTGCATGGCAAGAGGCAGTAGGGACCTATTTGCCCTTTTTGGACACTGAAGGAAACTGAGGTTGGGAGAGACGCAGTCGGCTCAGCTGATCCTGCCTTTTTGAGCTCGAGTTGATAATACATTTTGAGTAATTGTTGCTGCTTATCTCAATCGGCAGAGGAGGGGAGAAGATGTTCAAGTTTATTGAACCAAAGCAGAGCTGAGGACAGTAGATGCTATCAGCTCACCCTTGCATTCTTTTTGTGCTCGGTTGTATTCTGGCATAGAGAACTGAGCCACAAAGAGCACCTTCTTCCAGCCTTACTGAAAGGAAGCCTAAAGACAACAGAAAGATTAAGTGAAAGATAAATTGTTACTTTTTGCTTGTCTGCAGTGGAAGTAGCATTGGTCTGCCAGATTGCACAGGTCGAAAGAAGTAAGATAAGGAACGAAGTCATTTATTTATTTATTTATTTGCTAACATCCACACACACGCAAACAAAGTTGGCGTGCAGAGAAACATCCCAGAGAGCGGATGCACCATGGCTGAGCACCGCCTAGGAAACAACTGATGTAAACAGCAGAGAAATTCGAATAAGAATCCTCACCAGCACCTATCTGTAACTGCAAAAGAGTTGGTTACATGCTAATGAACAAACCAGCCCTGAATGGCTGATGGCCTCAGGAGGAATTTGTTTTCCCATTTGTGTGGAGGATCTCAGGTAAGATCTCCAGAACTCAGTCTCTCTCTTGCCATGTATTTGGCATAAAGTTGAGGCAGAAACACTTTTTTAAATAAAATGAAGAAAAGCAGTATAAGCATATTGAATTCCTCTTAAGCATTTTATTTTGGCAAAAGACAACTTTTCATGAATTGTAAGAGATAGGTTTAGAATATTCATGGCTTAACTCCAGGGAGCTTAGTGTTAGCTCAGTAGGCAGAAGGTTCTTCCTCTAAAGAGGTATCTGGAAAAGACATGTTTAAATTTCAAGTCGTATTCAGTAGAGACTGTTGGTTTCCACATTTTAAAATCATTTTTTTATGCCTCTTAGGGGAAAGATGCTTAATCTGGGTAATAAAGCAAGTATTCCTAGCTCTCTTTATTAATGGAAAGAGCAAGCAGCGTGCTCCAACTGTACTTCTGTATGTCCAATACTTCAGATTTTACTCTATTTTTTATCAAATAACAGCTGTGTGGGAAATTTTGCCCTTTGAAACCATGGTTATCCATGCAGATCCTGGTGTGTATTTGCTACAGAAGAACTCTACTTCATGGCTGCATTGTTCATTCTTGCAGCATTTCTTTAAATGTGAGCCTCGCTATAGTTAAAGGATAATTTATATTCAGTGTAGTACTGTCTGCGCAGTGGAATTGGCTTTATACATCACAGCCTCTGCAAAAAAAGAGATCAAAGATCTGAACCTGTGGTCCTGTATTGCATTTGTATTCTACTTGGACTTGAGTAATCTCATAGTGGAGCCATTCACGCTCCCACGGTTAGGAGTATGTCAGCCTTTCCATTAAAACACCATTTGCTTAGGAATTTAACAGCTAGTTTAAGGTCCGGCTCCAAGCTTAAATTGGACACATTCATATAGTAAAAAAGAAAAAAAAAAAAAAAAAAAAAAAAAACAGATATCCTAAACAGTGAAGTCTTATAGCATTTGGCACTCTTAAGTGGAAGTTATAGAAAGCTTAGTGGAAAACAACACCTGTTTGAAAAATTGAGAGGTGAAAAAGGGAAAAAAAAAACCCCAACAAAACAGCAAACCTTTCCAAAGGCCCTTGTGGATCCAGGTGAGTGTTTCTCCCTGGATTTGAAAGGGCCCTGCGGTTGTTAAGCAGGCAGCAGGACTTGTTCTGAAGGAGCACAGCCCTGGCTCCAAGCAGGAATTAGTGAGATTTCAGTTCAGTTTTACACCGCATCCGAACTAACGCCTTTGGCACTCTTCCAGGCAGTTCTTTGAGGGTTAAGTTGCAAGAACAATAAACCCCAAACCTTATATTGTAAGGCATGAAGTTTTCCTTTCAGTGAGCCAAAGAGAACCATTCACTTTTGAATAGTGCTGATTGTCTGACCCAGGTGTTGGAAGCCTTTGGGGGATGCTGCTGCTAAGGCTCCCTTGCCAGGTTGTCCACCTGAAACAGCCAGCCCGCTAATCCTGCTTCCCATCGGAGCACTGCCAGCGGGCACAACGCTGGAACCCTTTTGTCTAAAGCATCCCGAAGCCTTTTCCTGGAATTACAAAATACATGTGGATCCAAGAGTACGGTTGCACTATGCAACGCCAATGATCAAGAGCAGCTTCCTGTATTCCAAGGCTTTTGGACTGGATGAAATAAATGAGTATTGTTTGCCATTTACATAAAAATTCTTAGGGGAGATTAATATTCTTCTGTCCCAGTTACTTCTTTCTGCAATGAGTTTGCTGAGGAAATTTGTAGCAGTTGTCTTTTGCGGTGCAGTGGAGTAGCAGTGACCGTATCTGCCTTGGGTCTTTGAAAACTCATCCTCCTTGCAGATACACAGGCAAGTAATATAATGTCAGGAGAAGTTAATAGGAAAATTAGAATACAGGTGAAAAACACTGGGATTTAGTGTGTGGATACAATCGAATCATGGTAGTTTTGACAGTAAGTGAGAAACTGTGTCACAATTAAGTATTCTTTTCCTTTGAAGTCTGTTGTCGTTGTGTTTAATGAAATTCTGTTGGAAAT
The DNA here is from genome assembly GCA_032173965.1 of Sitta carolinensis. Lineage (NCBI taxonomy): Eukaryota > Metazoa > Chordata > Aves > Passeriformes > Sittidae > Sitta > Sitta carolinensis. The sequence goes on along the minus strand of CM063286.1, from coordinate 2,755,095 downwards.
TATTTCTGATGATCTTCGAAAATACATGATTTCCCATAGATTAGGCAAGATTTAGCCTTCTTGAGCCAACATGGCCTGAGCCAAATCTTCCTGCAATCTGTGAAGAAATTCCTAGTGGAACAGACCCTTCCATAACTGCTTTTTGCCTAACATTATTCTACTTTAACTTCTGCCACTCCTTCAGGAGTTCGACATGTTCATGTGGTGTTGAAGGCGTTGCTGTAGAGGAGTTTTGCTTTTAGGGGTGGCAAAACTCAGCCAATTTAACAGCAAATGCTTTACTAACTTTTCAAGGAAGCTCTTTTTAAATGGCTGTTGATTTCCTTAATTTAAGTTGCAAAGGGAACCTACCTAAGAAGGTCATCAAAGAGCCAAATGCGTTGTTAGAGAGACGGACGAATGTTGAAGTCACTGAAGACTTCCAAATTCAATAGTGAAATTACAAGCAGAGGTGCCCACTGTCTTTAAAAGCCATCGCTGGGGGTTTAACGTGGCAGTTCCCTGTGCTCAGAAACTTCTGCTTCTCTTCCTGCCAAGGGAACATCTTGCCTTGTGTTCTACTTTGATGTGATATGGTTGTTCTGGGGAAGATTTTCTTCCTCCAAGCCGGTCTAGAAATAAGATGTCACTGGTGATGTAGTCTGTTTGCATATCACTGTTTGTCTGTTCCTTCCTTAAGGACACAGTTTTATTATTGTTGTAGGAATTTAATTAGTAATTAGTACGCTTGATGCTGTCTACTGAAGTAGCAGGAAATACATGCTAAAGGGGAAAAAAAAAATCAAGTATAAATTTATAATGCTTATTCACAGCATATTTCATTTAACCAACTGTGCTATCTTGTTAAATAAATAAATGTATATGTATGGAAATCTATGATCTGCTGGATACGTGTTCTCACACGTGGGCACACTGCAGCCACATGCACTCATGTTTCCAGCTGCAGTCCCTGGCACAAGACACAGGCATGCCCACCCCAAGGAAAGTATGAAATGCTTGGGGGATGACTGAACTGCAGGTTCCATAAAATGGAGCATAGGGAGCAGTTATTAAAAAGCCAACTGTCTCCCTCCAGCCTGTAACTCAGATTTCATTAGGTCACATTTTTTTTAATAATCCTCCCGAGAAAGGAAGTTTCATGACTGAGTTTTATCTCTGCTAATGGAAGTAATAATTTAAACCCATGTTTAGTCATTTCTGCAGGTTCTGTGATGGCTTTTGTAGTTATAAAAGTTTGTGTCTCCCTGTCTCCTGACGAGTGTGGAGCTGTGTGTCCTGACAGGCACACGCATGGTTGCCTGGATCGTTGGTTTTCCTTAGGTGGGATGGAATTTTTCTCCCTGAAATGGAGTGTAGCTTCAGCAGGAGGCTTCATGTCCAGGTGCAGGTTGGATTCACAAACTGGAAAGAGATTTTCCTAGGTCTTGTGTGATATTTCTCATGAAAGACCTAGACTTGTGAAATAGCCAAACAGAGTGCCATAGCATTCCCTAAAGAAAAGTGCTGAGGAGCTCTAGTTTGGAAATTCCATTAAATGTTGACTTAAAAAGAGCTGTGACGTGCACATATAACTCTGAACTCAAATGATTTAGGGCCTCAGTGTAGTGGTTTGTTTAGATTATAGTTGCTGTCAGTAATTTATAAATATATGTAGGATATAAGGATGAAACTAAAGCTATCATTAAGTGGAGTAATGGCTTCACTACGTCAGTCATTTAATTGACCCTTGGAAAATGTACATGGCAATGTATTATAAATCAAAATCAGGAGTGCAATGCAACACAGTAACAATTTTGGAGATGAAAATTGGGAAAAGAATAGGTAAAAATCATTTTCTGTTCATTTCCTGCCTTGTCCTCCTTTGAAGCTTTACCAGTGTAAATGGATTCCAGTGAAGGGTTGTGAAAGAGTTTCTGGTAATACGGTCTCTCCTCCAGGAGGTCAGTTCAGTGCTTGTCAGCTGAGATCTCTGTTTAAAATTCTCCATCCAGAGATCTCTGTTTAAAATTCATGTTCAGGAGACCTGCAATGTTATGGCTTAATAAAGAAAATGTGATATATAAAGTAAGTCAAGAGTTTTCCTGTCCTGGTTTGTTACAGAGGCCTTGTCCTCTGACCAAGGGGCAGCTGAGTCGGCAGTTATTGCTTCTTTATCTTCTAGGATTCCACCAGAAACTTCAGGAAAAAAACCAAAAAACATACACTTGTACATGTGCAATTGTTTATGGCATTAGTGAAATCTGAGGAGTGAAAGTTACAGAAGGGTCCTTAGATACTGGAAGTAAGTGCATTTAATTGTATGTAATCAATCTGGAGGGATGATGGCTAGAAAAATAGAACTATCATGAGATTTTTGGTATTCACATATTCCCCCACCCTCTTTCATATATAAGTCCTTTAAATATATCTAGGGAAGACCATAAACCACAGCTTCTTAGCAAGAAACTCCTTTAAAATCCCTCTTTAAACAATTGCAGAATTGTCGGCCGTCAGTTACAGCTATTTGTTTTTTGACAACATTCTCATTCAAATATCAATTTGTATCTTGGGCAGTTTAGATTTATCCACACAGAGAAAGAAAACCATTTTCATGAACTGAAGCAGAGTTCCAAGTATGTTTGAGATCACTTCACAGAACATTAAGGTGTTTCGAGCCAGAAAGGGGCAGAAAAAAAAGACGCTTGGCGTACCATTAAAAAAAAAAAAAAAAAAAAAAAAAAAAAGTTGACCATTTAAAAAAAGTCTTAAATCAAAGACTTTCAAAGGAACGTCTCACTTGTGTCCGTGGTCAGAAACTGTGATGCTGGAGCTGAGGAATGAGGTGGGATGTGTTGAAGGGCAGCAGCCCTGTGTGGAGGGGAGAGCCTTTCCCAAATACCGGGGACTCGGAAGAGCTCTGGGCTTTAATGGAAGCGCTTAAAAACCCCTGCTCTCTTCCATCCCTGAAAACAAACTAAACTGGGTTTACCCCTGCTCGCTCTTTCTCACTTTTTAAATTTCACTCAGCGGTCTTTGAAATAAGTTTGTTAATTGCTGCTGAGAAGTTGGTGCTTTGATGGTTGAGTTTGCGGCCAAATGCTTCTTATTTAACGTTCTGTGTTTTGCGGTTCATTAAATGGTTAAGTATCAGCCCGTCTGTCTGGGTAACTGAGTGGAACCCTCATCGAAAAAACCCATGGCTATATTTTAGGACAATCACACTAAACACAGAAAAAAAATTCTACTTTCCATTAATCTAAACTTAGACAACAAACAGAGGTTAAAACACTGAAGGAAATTTATAAACGGGAAAAGAACTGGCTGAAATTTACCTGAATTTATGTTGAAAAGAATTTAATTCATAGAATCATAGATTCCTTATAAAATAGTGGTTTAAATCTGAAATCCATTGTATTATCTATCAGGTTGAAGAAGAAGGTAAACGTGCTGTTAACTCTTTTTTTTGTGCTAGGACAGTCTTTTTGTGATTGTATTGCCTTCCACAGCTCACATTCAGTAGGAGGTTCCTGACAAAATGAATGGAATTTGGCTCCAATTCCGTGTTCGAGTAGTGCTCTTTGGAATCACTGGGTAGGGTACTTTTAAAATACAAAAGAAGTCTTAATTAGCAAAGTATTATTGCTCTTTGGGGCTGCTTAGCATCATATACTGGGTCAATTGTGCCATAGCTGCTTCCTTTGGTTATTTTTTATCTTGCTAGCTTAAAGCAGGTCTCAGGTTTTGGTCATTGTTCGACATCAGTGGGAAAACATAAAATCCCAGAATATTCGCCTGTTAAGTTTGCTGAAAACTTGATCTGGCTTCATAAGAAGACCATTTGCTATGAGTCCCCTTAATGCCAGTGTTTGTACTTTTGTTGTAGTGCACTTAACAAGAAAAGAGGATTTCAAAAGTAATGTCTGAATCAAAAATTGTGCAACATGCCTCTGCAAAAAACGTGGAGAGTCTCAGTTCTTTACACGTAATTCATTTTGGCAGGTACAGTACTTTTAGGCTCTATTGTATTATAAATGCTAAAAAAGCTTGAAAGAAATCATTGGAAAAAGGTTTAGAGTAAGTGATTTAGAAGTGGCTGGCAGGTGGTAGTGTGGCTACTGCAGGATTAACTAAATTCTGGAAATGCAGTCACTTCAGAGCGTTGGATCCATGACTCGATTTAGTCATTAGGAAGCAGAAATCACTTTGCTGATCTGCTGAACTCCGAGACAGCGATTGATGGAGATGCTAATCAACCCACAGAAATTGCTTCCTGAAAAATTCGGGATGCTCCAGTGGTTAAAGGGATGGCTTGGTCAGGACACCCCTTTAACTGCTGTGTCTGTGGTCACTTGTACATGTGAAACCGTGGCATTACAAAGAGGTCTTCTGGAAACCTCTGAGGGGAAGTGAAGTGGAAACGATGAAATTTCAAGATACTCTTGGAAACAGCTTCAGTGTGTTACTATGGTAGTAAAATACCTGTTGATGAGCCTCACAAAAGTTGCTTGTGCTCAGATATTTCTTAGTCTGATGGCTGAGGGAATTAACATTTCTAACAGACTGTTTTGTGATCCATAAGACCAGTTTTAGGATGACATCCATCATTTTGTGAGCCACATTTATGGCAGATTTTCCTCCTTTTTTTTTTTTTTTTTCTTTTAATATTCTTTGAGTGATGTAGTTTTTACAACCTCAGCCATAACTGTTTTAGAGGGAGGAACGTCAAATCCACTGTGGGTAGGCAACAGCCATTTTCTTTCTCAGCTTTTAAGATCCTACTCAGTTTTGTGAAGGACCCTGGAAGTGGGAGCCCTATTTGGAGTCACATATTTCTGTCAAAATGAAGAGTTTCCTGCTGTCCTTGATATCAGTGTGATTTTAGCCTGAGTTCTGCATGCTAATTTGCACTAGATCCTTTGCCATTTTATGTTTCCTGAATGCAAAAACTCTGCATTCTTTGAGTTTCCTAGTGGTTCGAAGTGCTGCAAGCACATTCGATAATCTTGGTAGTAAACCAAAAGAATACTTGAAGTGGATTCTCCTTTTTTGCACACTACAGAAATGTTCACTTAATAACAGAAGTCTCCTTGGAAATTTTCAAAGCTTGACCTAAGGCCCTAAGCAGCCTAATGTAACTCAGAAGCTGGGAGCAGGTTTGGCTAGACAGCCTCTCCAGAGGTCTTCCAGTGTGAACTTCCCTGTGGTTCTATAAAAAGACATTGACTCCTCTATGTAGGTCACTGCTTTTTGCCTTGTCTCAACTGTGATTTTTTGCTCAAATTCAGGAGCTTGCTCTGTCCTTGCTGCCTGGTTGTTGGGGTGGTGAAGAGGAGAGGGGCAGGTCAGGCAGAGGAACCTACCAGTGAGCAGGAGAGAGCTGTTATTTCTGGGCTGGGTCTCAGCACTGGTTGCTATTCCTGTCTCTATTTGGTGTAATTTTGGAGGCCTCCTTCAGCTGGGGTTATAGAGACAAGGCTGCCACTTCAACAAGTTGTCTCTTCACTTTGTGCAGGGCCCTTCTGAATACAGGTTGAAGTACTGCTTTTGATCTATAAAATTCTTTCTAGTTGCCTTTCTCTTTCTGAGGAAACCCTGCTGTTCGTTTTTGTTCTTCTTTAAAGGCCAACTGGAAAGCAGCAGCCTCAGCTTTATTAACAGAGCTGAGGGCAAGAGAACCTGAGTCTGATTCTTTTCCCTTAGTCCTACAAAACCTTAGTTGACATTCAGAGCTGTAAGACAAACTTGTTAATTCAGTTTTTCCTGAGGGTTTTCTGGGGTGGACACATTAGCTGGAGTGTAATTTTGTTTGTATTTGTGAAGAGTGTTCTGCTGATGCTTCATGGTGATGGTTTATTGCTCTTGACTACAAGAGTGACTGGAGGTTGATTGACAGATTCCCTACAGAAAAATACAAGAAATGCAGTTTCTAGAGAGGGACTTACCGGTGAGAGGATATGAGAATAAAATCAGTTTGAGAATAGACAATATTTTTAGGGCATAAATTTAAGTACTTAAATTTAATAGAAGATCCCTACAAATGAAACCAAGGATTTAAAAAACTCTATAAAAAGGATATTTATGGTTACAGAAGTTGTAATTTCTTCGTTGTTTCATCATGGAATTATTTGTCAAAGCAGGCAGTCAAACAAAAATTGTTCACTGGAAAGCAATGATGAAAGTGCCTGAATGTGAACAAGCATTTCATGATTTCTGTTGTTAAAGCTTCATTTCTGGTAGTTTCACTTACTTTCCATGCTGTCTGTCTAACATGATGTCATTGGTTTTTTTTTTTTTTTTTTTTGTACATCTAAAAGGATCATAATACTGCCTATGCTAAATTTAGCTGAAATTTAGATTAAAAATTACTTCCGTGGGTTTGTGTTGGTTTATTTGGGCCAATTTTAACTGAAAGCTCAGCAGAATACTGCAAGTACTCATTCAGTATTTTCATCCTTGACTCTTGCTGTACCATTTTGTTTCTGCTGTCTGCAAAAGAACATTTTCCCCTAAAAAATACCTAGATGTTACTAAATATTTCGATAAATGTCTGCTGTATGCAATTTGTTGGACATTAAACATGGTTGTTCCACAATTATGGACTGTTTCCTTCAGATTCCATTGATGAAAGCTTCTTATCCTAATTATTTGTTTATCTTAATGAATGTGTGGTAAAGGCTGTATTGCATTTGTACCATTAGACACTTTCAGTCTGATATTTTCAGAACCCTGCAGATGTGGATTTTAAATAAATGAAAAGAGCAGATGGCGTACAGGGAAATCTTTGGTAGGCCAAGGAGCTAAATCAAAGTTTCCCTAAGTTCCAGGAGGTACCTTACATAGGGACTGCTTTTCCATCTCTAGAAAATTTAATAATAAAGGGTTGCTCTACTGTGTGTTGTAGAATCTCCTAAATAAGCAAAATATTCTTTAGGAAAAACCTGAGCCATAGGAAGAGATCTCCATTGTGCACTCTGCTTTATAGAATGTATTTTAACATGGCTTGCTTTGAGACAATCAACCCTGATGGTGCTGAATATAAAAAATGTCAATATAATTAGTCATCTCCAGCAGAAAATAATTTTTGCCATTTTTCTCCCTGTGTGGAGGAGGGGATGTACTGGTTTTCAGTTACTCTTTATCATTTCGGTTTCTATTTTTGCCGCCGACTGGGAACATTTACCAATTACTTTTTTTTCCATCTTGTATCTGGAGATGGGCTATCTTATGAGATAAAGATTTAGAGCTGAAATGCCCTGCTGAACCTGAATGGTAATTCAGCAGAAGCTACTCCTTGTCTGATGGTCAGGAATAGAGCACAGAACTGCCCATGGTCAGCTTTGGATATAAAGTGAGCTGCTTACACCACTCTGGTCCAAATCCACGTCTCTTAATTAAAACATTGCAAGTGTTCATTGTAGAAACTTTATATTAAATGTTCTGGGCCAGGCACTTATATATGAACTGTTTCTGGTTTGTTTTGCATTGGTGCAACTGCAGTAAAAGTTATGCAAATGAAAGGTGGTACCCAGGAAGTCAAAATAGTTCTTCTGATCCTTCCCTGATTTGAATTACCCTAAAAGAGTCTCAAAGATCCAGCATTTCCAGCATATCTAGACTAGAGAGTGTAATTTAAATATATAGTTACCATCATAGATACCAAGTATGGGCTCTGAAACCACAGGGAAATCACAGATTTTCAATTTCCCTTGGAATGTGTTCATTATTAGAAAGTGTTACCAGAGTATTGTTTGTTGTAGGAAAAGAAAATCCTGTTCAAGTTTTTAATGAATCTCTTGAGAGATTCATCAGATTTACAGGTTAAAAAAAATGTAAACATTCTACTGGGAACAGTCATTAAAGGGAAGATGAATGTGAGTTATCTGCACACTTCTTCTGAAACAGAAGCCCTGAAGATGATTTACAAACCAGAAAGCTGTTTCTCTTTAAATGATCTGTGTTGCTGCATTGTGCAATGAAATACAAAGTACGATTAAAGTAAGTGTGTCTGCAAAATGAGACCAGATTCAGTGTTTGGAGAATTTTATAGGTAAGACTACAATAATCTGAGTTTGAAGGGAAGACACTTGAGAGAAATATCCCTTAATTTCTAGATTACAAACACAGTCAAGTGCAAGAGAAACTCCTTCCTTCATAGATAATCAACTTGGAGAGCCTTGTATTGAAAATCGGATTTCCTAAATGAAATAAAAATTAATTAATAAAAGGTTTGTAGATTAAATTATTATTTTTTTTTAAAAAAGGAAAACAAAACCCAACAAAAATCCTCTGATGAGTTCCTATTTTTGTAAATCTAGAAGTGACAGCAGAGGCCTGCTAAAAGGTTTGCCTTTCCACGAGGCACTTCACACCCTTCACTACTCACTGGAGCTTGACTGACCCAGCAGCAATGCTGTAAAAAACTCATAATTTGTGCTGAAACTGCTTAATCGTTTTTTCTTATCTGGAGTATTACAGGTACAATTAAGCCAACGGTTTTAAATGTACCACTAAAAGTTAGAAGGCAGATAAGTGTTAATAAACTAATTTGTCAAAAATTCGACCCTTGAAAGATTTTAATTGGTCACCTAAGATTCCATGCTGAAGATGTTTTGGTAGCCAAATATCTCCTGTTTCTTCAGAAAACTCCGGGAAAAGAATGGGAAAGAGTTTTGTTGTAGTTGGGGTGAATTCTGGCATTAGCTTTGTTTGGTTGTTGTAGCTCCTCAGCCAAGCACAAATGCTCTGAAAACCTGGAAAACACCGGAACGTGAACTGTGTCCCAAGTGCATCTGCTGAGCACCACAACAGTGGCTTCACAGTCACTCAGCTTTCCAAGGGGTCACCCCCTCTGCTAATAATATGCACAACAAACTGCTGTGCTCCCAGAGCCTCATCATTGTGAACAGGGAGAATTTCAGCTGACACTGCCTTTCACAGCATCATGTTACCAGTTCAGGACACGGCTGCCAATCTGATCTTATTGTCAGACTGGAAATCATCAGGGCTCCAAAGTAAAATCACAATCACACCAAGGGGATTGATGCTTCTGTTGCATTTTCTTAGTATTTGGTAAAGATTAGCTGCTGCTGAGTAGTTTTGTCAAGATGTGTGTATGTGTTTGTTTTTGTGTTTTGTTTTGTTTTTTTTTTTTTTTTCCTATTAAAAGCCTATGTGGGTATATGTGTATGCATGGACATGCTGTGGCCATAAAAGGCAGGAGTTATGTCCTTGGTCTAAGCTGACATTAAACTTTCAGGCTTTGGGCAAGCTTCTTCACGAGGCAGACCCAATAAAAATCCATCTCTGCCCTGGCACATGTGCAGAATCCTCTTGAGCCAGCTTCAGCCATGGCATTTGTAACAGCGTGGCTGACAGTCAGGGTAAATCAAGACAAGAATCAAGACTTCAGCTCTTGCCTAAGACTGAAATATCACGAAATGGGAAGGCAGGCATTCATTCCTGCAGAATCATTTTTGTGATGCTGTTGGTGGGAGGTTCGTGAAGAAGCCTCGTGACGTGTTTTGTGCCGATGTTGTGTTTGGGTGATCTTAAACACCACTGGTGCAAGGATTGATCTCATGTTCTTTACATTTCCTTTTGCAAGAATTTACTTTTGGACTGTCGTTTCTCTATGTGACTGGAAAGCATTTTGTCAGTGTTCATTTTCCACCTTTCTGTGCCTGTTTGTCTCCCACTGACTGACTCCTGCTTTTCCACAGACGTGGGCACTAAGAGGGACATTTCTTGCTAGGAGAGCTCGAGGTGCCAAGAGATGATTTGCACTCTGAGGACTTTTGCTTCACAAAGATTTGCAAGATTTTAGGAAAGATGCCAGCTAGTGCACAGACAGTTTGGCTCTCCAAGCCCAGCATTAAGGTTAACAAGTTGTAAATAGCTGCATGTTGCCATTATCTCCAAACCCTGCTGCTTTCAGGACATCATGATGGCCATAAGAATGTTGTTCACTGCTTGCTGTATTTTTTTTTTTTTTCCTTCTCTTGCCCAGCACTTACCAAAGAATAAGGTTTAAATGTTGGTCAGCTTGTGATGGGGTCTTGATGTGAATTCCTGGTGGAGCTCTAGCAAATGAGATGAGGGGAAAAAAACTGAAACCAAACCTGCCACTGTTTATTTAAAAAAATTATTTATAGGAAGGAATTTTGGAATTAAAAAAAAAAAATCCCTACAAAAATAAATACAGTGTTAAGGGAGCTGAATATATTTACAGTAGCTCATGTAAACTTTCATATATGTATAAGGCTTTCTTGCAGCTATATAAATCTGCACATCTTGATTGATGTCTTTTGAGCTGCGCTGACTTATAAAAAACGTGGATTGTATCTAGCATATGCCACTCAAAGTTACAGTATCTCCTTTTTCAGACATATATAAAAATTCAAGTTGGTGCATTTAATGAAAAAATATTTTCAGTGTTTAGGAGATGCTTGCTTTGCTTTGAGAATGTCTAATGTATTAACTGTTCCATGAATGCTCAGTGAAGTGGTCAACTTTGAAAAAAAAAAAAAAGATTAATTAATCTTTATTAGTATATTTTTTTCATGCAACAGTCATTTCCTGCCCCAGGAAGAGTTGTTCTGTCGAGATGTGAAATTCTTTGTGACTACTTCTTTCCAACACTGATCACTGAGACACATTAGCCTCGGATGTGCTGTGAAAGAAATGAAGCCTGATGTCATCCTCCTGTTAGTGTCCTCTGTCTGAAAACACAGAACAACATTGCATGATCTAATCTGAAGAGAGAAATTGCTCCACATAGATAAAATAATGGCAGTAGTAACAGGAGTACTACCCAGAAGTGTTGGTGAGCAGGTGACCCAACCAGAAGCAACAACATTCCCATGGCAGTTTTTTTCCCAGGTGTTTTTGGTGTATGAGAATAATAAAAAGAGAGAACAAGCTGGGTGAACCTCAGTGCTTTAACCTTTTATGTCAGGAGCTGATGATCATTCGTTCATTCATTCATTCTTACCCATTTATTTTGGAGAGGTGGGGGGGATGGAGGAGAATCCAGTGCATTACCTGGCAGCTCTGTGTCAAGTCTCTGGCTCAGCTGTCTGCCCTAAGCCTTGTACATTTACAGTGGAGCTGAAGAGAGCCTCCTGTGTAGGGAAGAATCAGAGCAGAGTCTTGGAGGAAATTTCGTAGATGTGATGACTTGGCTGTAGAAGAGCATGGCTGGAACAGCTCTGAGATGAATATGCTGCAATATGAAGGCAAAGTGCCAGGGTGAAGGCAATGTGTTCAGAGAAAGTGTGGCATTGGAGCTTCTCAGTAAAGAGAAGCTTTGAGGCAAGACACTGAAGTACTGAGGAAAAAAATCAGCCGTTTTGCCAAGCTATCAGGGAACACAAACCAGGATGAGACATTAAATTCTCATGGAGAAGCACCCAAGTGCTGAAGGAAAATGCTAAAATGTGCAGATGAAATTGATGATTCCCAATGCAGAGTGCTTAAGAGGCAAAAGCAGAAGTGCAGAGTTAAATTATGTTGAACAGAGGATGCATGGAAGCTGTCAAATTAGGATTTTTTTTTTTCCTTTGGAATTAAGTTTTTGGGGAAGCTGATGTTGTGATTCAGTCTGGCTTTGACTGATGGTCTGCCAGCATCAAAGGATTTATTGGTGTTTTGGTACAAATGGGACACTTTAACCAAAGCATAGGACAGGAGTACAGAATTCTAGTACAGAGGACGACTGGGCTTTTACTATAAAGTTATATGAGGGATGCAGAAATATTTTGCTCTACATCACATCCAAAGGGGGAATTATTTTGGTAAGAATTCCCCTTAGGAGGCTTAAATTCTACAAAATCCTACACAATGACACTGACGTACCTCAAGATCAAAGTCTGATGTGTCTGCAGGTTTAACATGCATAAATTCTCCTGTTAAAGATGTTCATGAGAGGTTATTCTAACCTACCCCATCTCATTTCATTTCTGTAAAGTCAGTGCATAGTAATTCAAGAGTAGGGGCTTGTTTTTAATATGTCAGAAACGTACAGTTTCTTCAATATTCAGCTCATGAATATTCATGTATTTTTGTCAGTATGTCTTCATTTCAGAAGTAGTTAAGGGACTGTAAGATAGATGGGGTCCTGTGAGTGGTGTGGAAATTTGCTGAAGGGAAATGAGATGCTGGTTTTAGACAGAACGGGAGACACAGCCCTTCCAGCTTATTTTCAGGCAAAATGTGACAAAACTGTAGAAAGGGGGAGACAGGTTTAAAATTCACAGAGCCTCAACTCAGCCCTGAGTAAACTTGTCCCACTCTAATAATGGCTGAGGAACCAGAGTGGTGACAATTTGTGTGTGAAATTGTATCTCTGTAAAATAATGCCCATTTGTCACGGTTCAGTGCAGCTGGTGAGAGAACGCTGCATGTTCCACACACGTGGTGCTGGCCGTGGAGTTGGTTAGAGGCCATTTCACTCTGTGCTTTTACTTTTATTAGAAATTACTCTGTTTGCACTTGTATAAACCATTGCTGTATGCAGGCACCGCCTCAGACTGCCAGCAGTGCTTTTTTCATTGTTGCAGAGCTTTTCTATGGGGATAAGGCTTGTAGTTTGATGTTAAGAGACAGATTATTCTTTTATTTTTCTCTGGTTTAAGAGTTTCACGGTTCTGATTAGTGTGCCAATTATGAGGGTGACAGAAATACTACCTCACCTGACACCACCAGGGCTGTTTCACTTTTCTTCCCCTGTTTATTCAGATAGCAAATGACATGCACTTCCAGAGGACACGGGATCTCATGTTCTGTGCACATTCTGACACTGATTGGACAAAACGTGGAGCCAATATGAAATATGGAAAATTTATGTTGATTGCCATCTTCCATAATGTCCTTTTCATGGAATAAGAGGAGAGCTGCCTGGTGCAAGGTTTTCAAATGTTCAGAGGCTGAATCACACAGATGTGTATGGAAGGGTCCCTCACAATGGGAAAGAATGAACATGGAGCAGCCAAATTTTTCCCTTTATCCTTCAAGTGTTTGCAGGGTTGGTACATAGCACTGAACACTTTGTGAGTCCATAGGCACTGGAATTTGGGGGAGAATTACTGGAGATTCAGAACAAAATTTGTACATGATCCAAGTCTCTCTTGGGCAAATACAGTGTGTTGGAAACTTGGGAAGAGTGTGTTATGTAACCAGGCTCAGTTTCACAGCTGATTTAGAAAAAAGGGCATTTTGCTTCCCAGAATGAGATCTGGGGAAAGAAATTTTATCTTGATCAAATGCAGCAGCTGCTGCAGTTTATATTCAAGTGTGATGCAAATAAAGCCCCCTTTTCTGCTCTGTTCCGTTCTGCCCAAAGAGGGAAACCATTGTTGGTTTCTTTTTTTCTTTTCACAGAACTGGTCTGTGGTTTGACCCCAGCAGTTACAAATTACTAACAAAAAGAAAGAAATAATAAAAAAAAATAAGATATACAAGTTCTGGAATATTGTAATGAAACATATAAACAGTTTAAAAATACTTAAGTGATGAATCTGTGTTGTAAGAGCCAGCTGCTGAGTACTTATAACTGGAGTATGTTAAACCATTTAAATATTCCAAACATTATGTACAACAGATCTTGTACTAATTCATTATGAAAACAGCAATTTCATTTAATCATTTATTAGCTATTTAAAGGTGTCTGCGTATCAAGTATGCATACAGATTGTTGTTCTACCTGGCGACCAGTATAATGCTTGCATGTGCAGTCACTGATGGTTCTGTTTGGGGATCACTGTCCTCACTTACTCCTCACCAGCACTTCTGAGACGTGTGTGTTTAACAGAGTAAATGCTTCTTTGTCCCCCCTAACAGGGGAAAAAAACAACACACTGTTCAGAACAATACCAGACTTGAGCGTAGGTCACTCATTCCTCATTCTGTTCCCCTCTGCCGTGTGCCTTTGCCGCTGGCACCGTGCAGAGGGTGAAGCCAGCTGCCCCAGCTGTGTGACCTCTGTCCCCAGAGGTTTGCAGGTTTGCAGCTGCAGCTCTGCTCCGGCCCGGGTGCTGGCACCTCTGTGCTGTTCTGGCAGGAGGGATTCCCTGCCTTCTCCTCAGGAAGGCCCCGCGTGGCACTGTGTCCCTCGAGCAGAGTGCTCTTGGCTCTCTGCTGTGTCTCCCAGGCTGTTAAACACACTCTGATTGTAGCACACAGTGCTGGACCGTGATGGAAGGAGAAGCACTTCCAGAGAAGCAAGCTGTGCAATAATGCTCTGTCCCTCTACCGTGGTGTGTCCTGATCCGTGGTATTTTCCTCACACTGCTGCAGTGCTTTGGGATGTTTCATGCCTCACACGTGAGTTTCAGCTTTCCTCTTGTGATAATTAGTTTCTTTGATGGGTCTTGCTGTACTGTAGGTGTAGGTACCACAGGATCCAGCTCTTATTAGCAGGATACTGTTTGCTACTTATCTTGCATCCATGACTGAATCTCTTCATTATCTGATCATTAAAGCCTTGAGAACTTTAATCAAGAATTTGCCACCAGAGTTAAAATATATCCAAGACTTCCAAATCCCAGAGTCATGACTCTTATCTATATCCCATAAATATTTACTGTTTGGGAAAGAGGAGTGTATTTAACATCAGGTAATGCCAACAACAAATCACGACGTGCAAAAGGGAAGGTGCAGCCACCTTGCTGAAATGCACCTGATGAGGTTCAGAGAATTCTTTTCCATGCCTGGCCATGACTCTGCCTGCTCCCTAAACCAGGATGGGCACTAAGTTAGGTGTAGATTGGACATGACTGGTGTAATTCTTAGACTGGTAAAGTTCTCACTCTTGGGGCTGTTTATCCATCTGGCCTTACTCCTGAAATGAGTATGTGAAGACTGGAAGAGAATTAGTAGGTCACCCTGCCATACAGATCTCTTCATAAATGTACTTACAGACCATTTAATCTTATAAAGAGTGTGGAAAAGGGATAAGATTTTATTGCAAAACATATTTCTCACCCCCCTCAGAACTTTCATTTTTTTATTTTTCCCTTCCCAAGTAGATAAATGTAAAAATTTCTCCTGCCAGCAAAGAATTGATAAACTACTGAAGACATCAAAACTCCAGCTGATTCCCTCAGTGATATGTTGCTTTGTCCTGCCAGTGTTAAAATCCTGGATGGAAGTTTTCAGCACTGAGGTGTTTGAGGACAGCTATACCATGCATTTCTTGTGAGGAGATTCTCACAGACAATGAAAATGTGAATTATTCACAGAGACTTGGCATTGTTTGTGCTGTTTTACGCCAGTGCACCTGCATTAGCTTCACTCTTTTTAATACTTGTGCTGTTGCCACTTTTAAGTCTGAGTTTACATTTTGTTGTAAGTGCCTGTATTCGTGGCTCCAATCGCCTTCTCTGATCTATAGATACATAAAAATTCAGCAGTTGATAGATTAAATGGCAGATAAGGAGAGCTGTGAGAGGGCCTGAATCTCAAGTCACACATCAGTACCTGTGGGCCTTCAGGAGGGTGGCACAGTTTGGCATTCAATCAAAATTAATGTCATTACAGCAGCAGGATCGATCATTTCGGGGATTATTGACAGAGTGAAAGGAGCTGCTGCTTGCAGTAATCAGCAAAACTCCTCTGGCTGTTAATCACCAGGAATACCTGCAATGAAATCTTCATTGCTGCTATGGATTGAACCTGATGGATACAATGGTATAGATTCTGTTTGCATAACAAACATTCATTCGCTGCTTATTAATTTTTTCAGTGTTTGTTCCTGCCACCTAAATATATTTCCTAAAATAGCATAGAGGAAGGAAATTATCTGAAATTGTCTACAAGGGCTTGTATAAAGTGCTGCTTTTGCTGCTGCCTAGGAGAAATATGCCAGTCAGTAACTGGCTCCCAAACCTGGCCTAAAATCAGCAAGAATTCGGTAATGATGATACCAAACAAAGCACAGCAAATAAAAAAAAAAATCAGGGTTCATAAAAAATATTTGTGTATCCGCTTGCCTGGCACCCCGAAGAGAGCTTTCCTGGAGAAGTAACATCATTTAATGTATATTTTGATGTTCAAACTTTGATAAATTCTTTCATTTATGCTCTTTTTCCACCAGTGCACTTAGAGTGACTTAAATGAGAACTGTCTTTAGTGTTACTTTGTGTAGCATTATCTTCCAGAAGCCCATCACCTGAATTCAGGATGAAC
Source organism: Sitta carolinensis (assembly GCA_032173965.1). Classification (NCBI taxonomy): domain Eukaryota; kingdom Metazoa; phylum Chordata; class Aves; order Passeriformes; family Sittidae; genus Sitta; species Sitta carolinensis. The sequence continues at coordinate 2,738,934 of CM063286.1, read as the reverse complement.
TGAATCCTGACTGCCATGGCTTGGGAACACTTCTTTGTGGAAATTGTGGGAGGAAAACCACAGAGTGCTGAGTGCTGAGATCCTGCAAGGGGAGGATGGAGCCCAATTCCCAGCTGTGGGACTGGCTCCCAGTGTGAGCAGGGAGGCCAGGGCTGAGGTAGGAACTTGTGCTCCTTACAAAGCAGAGGGGAGGAAAATCACATTTGTTACTTGAACAGACCTTGGGAATCACTTCCCAGAGTGGCCTGATTCCGTGTTATCACCTGGATATCCCTTTATGTGCCTTACCAAAGTAATCTCTCTAAATTCCTTTTCAATTTCTGCTTAACCAGGCTGATTTGCATGCATGTAGAAAAGGAAATGAGAAAGTTTTAAACCAAAAATCTGTATTCTTAGAATTTGATATTCATGCACATTTTTATGCATGGAATTCCCATTAAGATTAATGCAAGATTTACCTACAAATCTTCCATTCTGGCAGAATGATTAAATTCCCAAAGTTTTATGAGAAATAATGTATCTTGCTTTTCCGTTGTCAGTTAATGCTAATGAGGCTATGAGCAACTACACTGTTGTGTGTTTAAATTGACCAAAAGCTTTGCATGAAGCTGGCTTGAAAGCCAGAGCTGGATAAGAATCCATGAGTTATCCTGGATAAGAATAATAAAAATATATTTTTAATATATAAATACAATATTTTATACATTATTATTTATATATTTATTATATTTATATATTATATTTATATATTTATTATATTATTATTTTTAATATATTTATATATTTATATATTTATTATATTATTATTTTTAATATATTTAGATAATAAAAAGACAACCCTATGTCTTTTTGGGCTGACTTTTGCTTCAGCTGCCAAATAATTAATCTATGTTGTTTTTCAACAGGAAAAAAACATCTTTAATAGTAATGTAAATATATGTGAGTGTGTGAAAAATAGATTATTGCATGAGTATCAGCTAAAATTAGTATCATGTCCCCCAAATAAATTGCAACAATTTAGGTAGCAAGCCTTTGTTTTTTAAGACTACTTTTCAATTTAAGGAGTTTTCTGGTCTGTTAAAACTATCACTTTCTCTGAATGTGGTCTGTTGTGTGTGATGGAACAAAATTTCCCATTCCTATTTAAATTAAAATACATTTCAACTTCAACCCATCCAACCGCAAACCATCCCAGAACCTCGCTTCATTTTCTGTTTCTAGGGAAGCAGCACGGAATAAATTATTCCCAGTTTTCAATGCTGCTCTCCAACTTGTGGGAAACATTTGGTACATCATTTTGCCAGACACATTATACCAGAAAACTTGAATTAATAGAGGCATCTTAGTCTGGTAGTGCTGAAAAGCCCCAAGAAAGATCTGCTGATTTAGTTGGAGCTGTTACCCAGTGATATACTGTGCACTGTACACTGAGCAGCTGTTTAAATCTAGATGGGGAATTCAGGCAAGTGCAGGAGGAATCAAACTGGAAAAGCTCTGAGAAACAGTATCAGTGCTGGAGTATGAATGGCTGCATTTTTTTTTTTTTCTGAGAGAATTAGGAAAATCTTTATTGTTCTACATAGTCTTCTCTTTATTTCTAAGTGGGGGAAAAAAAAAAATCTAAATATTATATTGGATTTCAGGGCAGAATCTGTCCTTTCTGTCTATAGGTATCTTCAAGTCCAAGGAAAATATTGACAAAATAGGGATCTGATTTTATTGGTTACTTTCATACTGGCAGCACAAAAGTCCTAAATTGCCTGAAATCCACCCAGTAAATCCCAAAAATTCACATACCAGGTGTGATTTCAGGTAGCACCTCTGTTTCAGCATAGCACTTTTGTTGAAAAGGCACGAGGCACTTGCAGTGTGTTCATTTTCAGGCAGTGATTTTCTGGCATGTCCAAAGTCCTCGTGGAAGGGCATTTTCTTTATGAGCTTGGGCAACTTGGCTGCTGCAGGGGTTGCTCTGATTTGTCAGGCTCGAGGCAGAGTCCCTGTGTGAAGGCTGAGTGTGGTGGAGATCATGAAGGGATGTGCCATTATATTTATATATTTATAAACTCCCTTTTCCCTGTCGTTTTCATAAACTGTAGCTAATTCTCGTTGATTATCATGATTCTGACATAAAGTATTTTTCTGAAATTTTACAGGCACAGGGATTCAAATATTTTGCATTCTTTGTGCTGTGCTCAGTGTTGGTGTGTGTGTTAGAAATGTATTTTACACACAGCAGTTATTGACTGCTCTCCACTCTAACTACAGGATGAGAGTTTTGGGGTTTAGAAAAAGCTATTAAGTTCTTTCCAGAATTCAGATTCCCAGAGTAGCTTCATTTACATTGTTAGATATCTATATAAATAATATTGTTCAGGTCCAAGTGGATATTGTGCTGGCAGCCACATCCAGGGATTGTCTCGTCTGTTACTCCTGTGCACATTCACATTCCTGGTTTCCATAATTCTGATTTGCCTTGGCAACTGGACACACCTGGCAGTGTCATCAAGAATTCTAGATTTACTGGCAGAGCAGAACTTCATAATTCCAAACATCTTTATTTTTACCTTTTCATTTAGTGCCTAATGCCTCCTGCTTGCATTTTCTTGACTTTGTAATTACTTTTTTATTTTTTTATTTTTTAACCTATAAATGAGGGATTAAGCCATGAAATTTACAACAAAAGAAAAAGCAGCCCGGACTAAAAAGGAAAGAAGAGACAATATAATTGCTATAAAAGTTGTATAAATGAAGTTTCTTATTATTTTTTCTTTAAATAGTGAATCATTCAGTGTTTTGGTGTTAATAATTTAACAGAACCCGAAGTAAGATATCAGCAGGACGTGTGGGATGGGTGGTGGATCAAGTTTGATCTAAAAGGCTTGCCTTTGTATTGAAGTTGGGTTGAAGCTTTGATCTATTTATAATGAGTATTCTAAGGGTTTACTAATTATTTTAAACCTGAAGAGAATCTCAGAGTCCATTTTTCTGTTGGAAAGGAACCAAAAATAAACCTTGCTGGAAGGTAAAGGCAGCAAGTCATAAAGTTCAGGCTTTTTTTTTTTTTTTTTTTAAAGTTAAAGCACAACTGCCTACTGGCTATAATTTCTGAAAAGTTTGGGGGGAAATGTATTTTCTGTCTCCTTTTTACTTTCTGTAGCATTAGGAATTTTCTGAGGTAGTTCTGAGTAGAGATAAGGCATCCTTTATATATTCCATCCATTTAAAAACTTTGCAGCTATGAAGTTGAAATGTGGGATTTCATTTTTTTGTTTGTTTGTAATTATATTTAGATCTAAAAATGTATACCCATTTCTGTTACTTATGACATTTATTCTATTAACAAACTAAATTAGCATACATAATTATGAGAAGTTGTGGGGTGCTAATACATTTATCAAAGGAAACTTCATAAACCATTCATGATGGCACACAAGTACAACTTTAGAAATAAATCTGAATTTATATCTGCTTAGAGCATTGCTCAAGATTTGGGAGCTTTTTTGGAGAACCATGCTTGTGCCTGATCCATGCTTAATTCCATCTTTAAAAGCAAGATCCTTATTCCACTTTGTTACAATTGCATTGTACAATAATTTTGTCAAATTACAGAGCCCCATACATTATGGAGTTAAGTGCTATTTACATCATGTGAGAAATTTCCCCCTCCTCAATTTTCTAGGAATTTTTCCTGGTTTTAAAGGATGCTGACTATTTAATGAATCTATAATGCATGCAAAATAGTTTCTGTCTTTTTTTTTTTTTTTTTTTTTTTTTCAACCATTGAAACAGTATTTGGGATTAAAGGTGAACCTCTTTTCATGGTTCAAATCATTTTCATTAGCAGGAAAGAAAAACATGCCCAATAAGTCTGGTACTGCAAAAGAATTACTTAAAGTAGTTCTGAGGAGCAATTTTTGCCTTTTCAATTATGCAAATGCTCATCAAGTTTTTCTCTTTGGTAATCTTTGGCTCATCCTAAAAAAACTGACAGAGACTTTTTGACCTGACACAAATGTAATTGCTGTGAAGGTTTTCTCCTGCCTTTGCCCTGGCACAAGATTAAAGAAATGCAAGGACTGCGTTCCACAAATCAAGCTCCTACTTTTACCTGTATCTTACCCTTGTGATTAAATTTTTATGGAATCGTAGAATAATTCACATAGGAAGGAACCTCGGGAGTTTCCAGTCCAGATCTCTGTGTGCTCAGAGCAATGTCAGGAGTGAATGCAGATCAGAGTGCTCTGGGCTGTGTCCAGTGAGGTCTTGACCTGCACACAAGCTGCTCCCAGGTTTAATTCTCCCAGCTGATGGGTTTGTATAATATTCTGCACTCAGCACCTTCCTCATTGCAGTTTTTGAAGCTGCCCCTTGTTCTCTCTCTGAGCACCTCTCCAAGAGCCCGGCTTTTCCCTGCTGGGATGTTTTCCCTGTTGGTAATTCCTTCCCTCCTTGAACCTTGCCTTTAGGCTCCCAGGGCTTTCTCTACACGACTGAGGCAAACTGTAGTTTCTCTTGCCTTTCTTCATTCCACGTGCTGTGCATGGAAGAGCTCAGCTGGGAGCTCATTCCCTGTGCAGCCAAGGCCTCCTGGTGTTTCTGCTGATTCCTGGCCATGGAGTGTGGTGCCTGCAGAAGGTTGCCCTAGCAGGGCTTGCAGCTCTCTGGAGATCCTTTCCTTTCCACAGTTCCTCACACAGCATCTCACCCACCTGAAAAAATCCCTTCCTAAGCTGAGGTCTGTCCTTGGAAATTCCAGGGTCTGTAATCAGGTACTTGCTGAGACAATTTTTTTTCAAACAAACTGAGGCTATCACAATAAAAATGAGTATGCTGAAAATATTTTTAATAGCTGAATAATCACATTTATCATTATGTTTTTTTTTTTACTTGCAACCAGACTTCTAGAGTGCTATAACTCAACAAATAATGTATGGGAATCTCTTAATTAGCATACTCTTATAACTAGAGACATTTTGCCAAATTCAGTGAGGTACTGGTACTTTTGGTTAATTAATTACTGAGTGATCATTTAAGAATTTGTCACTGGGATCTAGAAGGAATGGGTAATGAGACTGCTTATTGCAAAGCCAAATGAATTTAGATAGGAAGTATACAAAAAAAGAATATTGGCATGATGGCTAACTGATCATCATTGGCTGCACCAAGTACAAAGCTGATAAAGAAGATTTCACTCACAGAGTTTCACTTCCAAGGTGCTGTGCTTTAAGGTAAATAACACACTAATCCATGACTAGTGACTGCAGCAAGAATTCTTGCTAAATGCCATCAAATAAAGCATTTAGGGGGCAAAATTTGTAATGCCACAATGTTAGAGGCATTTGCTGTCTTTTGAACATTAGATGTTTTGCTGTGCAAATGTTGTGGACCGATACAAGATCTGAAATTCCGTAACAGGGCAGCTTTTACCATGTCAAAATTAACCCTGGCTCCAATCAAAGTGGGGCAGAGGAAGCCTTGTCCAAGTCAATGGAAGGTCAATACAGATCAAAATAATAGAATACATGGCCATACTGTTCTTTTATATTAATTACATCTCTTGCTATTGGCTTTGTTGGGATTATACTGTGATAGAATTTGGCTTGGTTTGAAATACTTTGGTATTTAAAATATTTTTGAGTTTAGAATATTTTTGTTAAAACAGGAAGATGATTGGAAGAATGGAGGTCATATGGAAAAAAAAAATGTTTCTTTTCTTTCACTCAGTTTTTGCATGCTTTCTGTTTTACTAAAATTAAAATCTTTAAAAGTTTCCATGTTTAAAGCTCATGGAATCCTGTCTGACATGCAACTGGAGACCATATATGACAAGCCACAGTGCTGAGCAGCCATAGTTTATTGTGTAAAATGAATAATTAATTCTAATTTATTGTGTTTCATTCCAGATCTTACTGAGTAATCCACATATGATGTAATAATCAGCTGAGTAATACACAGGAAACGAGATTTTTTTCTTCTCTGCTCCTTAGGCCAACAGAGGTGATGTAGAGAGGGGCACATCACTTGTTTGCCTTGGGGTTGCAATTGGACTCTGAAAATTTACTAAATAGACAAAATACAGAAGACTCCAGTAGCAAGGGCATATGCAAAAGCCTTATTCAAAACACACTGAGTTGTTCTAAATGTTTTAATTTGATCTTTCAAGCCGTGTTTATATCTGTTATTACAGAGTGTGTGGTGGCACAACAGCAATTTTGCATAATAACACATAAAATATTTAAATGTTTATTCTTTGTCTCAGTACAAGAACACATTTGCTAATATCAAAAGAAAAATAAATGACATTTTTTTCACTGTGGCTTAAAATATTGTTGATATACATGAGATTTCATGTGTTCCCTTAGCGAACATGGGAATATTCTCTGACTAGAAAAAGGAAACCTTTTAAAACTTTGTAAAGCAGGAAATTCAGAAAGAACTTCGGCTTATTTCTCATTATTTAACATAAATAAAAATACTTCTGCGTAACAACAAAATAAAAAGGAAAAAAGAAAAGGAAAGAGGGATGCTTGCATGCCACCAAGGACTGGAACTGTAAGCAACGTACACAAATAACTTTCAAAAGCCCAGGCTGCTTTCTCTCAGTATTTACCATGTTTAAGCTCCCTGAAGACTGCCATAATTAGTTTTCTCCCTTACAAGTAATTATGAGCACCTGTAATTTAAAAAAAAAAAAAAAAAAAAAAGAAAGATATTTGTGTCTGAGATACGATCCCTCGGGTATCTTTCTTTTAGATCCTTCCTCATTTGCTCTTAGAAGTTCTTTTCCACTAACTCCTGCTCTTGGGATACTTTAAATGGGATGAGTTATTCCTCTTCAATTACTTTTAAAACCAGGTGAGGGCTGAAAAAAAAAAAAATGCTTTCTCAAAATAGCAGTGTCTCTCTCTTGAGGGAATTCTGCAGTGCCACACACCAGGAGCTCCTCTGGAGATTGGAAACCCCAGCATCCTGCTCCTCTCCCCTTCCTTCTGCTTGGAGGCTTCACAGGTCAAACTCTACAGAAATTAATCTTCCATACCTGAATGTTGGCATTAGCTTTAAGCCAGAAGATTTCCTCAGAAAGAATTATTTAAGAGTAATTTTGCTTAATGCGAGGAACTGACAGGATAAGCCATGAAGTCTACAAAGAATTGCCTGTTAATGTGACAAACCTAAACCGCTGACTATCTGGGAAAAGAATTTGATTCAGTTTTTATTCTAATACTGTATTGATCTTTGAATGCTCTTGTCATTCTTTCCGGGGCAGTCGACCACTGATTAAATTTTGTGTTTTCCTTTTCGTAAGATATTTTGCCATTTCTCTGTGCACTGCATCACCAAAACAGGCTGAGGGAACTGCTTCTTCATAGAGACAAATCCTCAGTGAGGGGTGAAAATCACCAACCATGATTTGGTTTCAAAAAGCACTCAGGTTTTAAAGGTTGCCAGACACAGCTCTCCATACATACGGGGGTGTGGAGCCCAAGATTTTAAACCTGTGGGTAAATTAGAAAGCACAGAACTGTAAAGACTCCCCAGGTTCTGCAAAAAATGTCCATTATGGGAAATTTCTCAGTCTGTGCTGATAAGGAATTCATCCCTTTCAGCTTTGGTCTCCTCCTGTTGTAGGAAGAAATGCCAGTTTACAAGTTTAAAGGTGACAAGTATTGAGGCTGACTGGGAGACCAGCAGCTCCTGTCGTACCGCTCAGGAAAAGCCTAACTGGCTCTGAGTTTCATCCCTCTTTTAATCCTTCTTAAAGACAACGAAGAGAATATGTTCTCGGAGGGCAAAACCATCCACTGTCTTGCAGCTGTATCAGTTTCAGAATTTCTCTGCCTTTCTAACACATTGCTATCAAACTAAGAAAAGGTTAATTAATACAGAACCCAGAATTACAGTGTGCTCCAGAACACCCTTCTTTTATCCTGTCATACAAATACTTTACAAGAATGGTATAAAGCTATTTATGGGAGCCCTATGCTTGGCTCAGAAATTACCTACAGAAGGTCTTTTCAAGGAGCAGTGCCCATTCCCTTTAAGGCCCCTGAATGTTTTTTTGGGAACCAGCTCCACTTGGTTACATTCGACCTTTTGAAAGGACTACATTCAAACAAAGGGGAACTAATCCAGATTTCTCAACAAGACTGAAAATGAAAGCAATCTCTGGCTTTTCAAAACTTGCACTGGTCTTGGCTGCCTGTGCTCACCTTGTAATTGTATTTTCCTCAAGAGCCTTTCTCCCAAATAAGAGGTTGGGATGCTATTGTAATGTCAAATCTGACTCACTGTTACAGTTGCTATTAAAAGTTAGCAGCTGTAATTAGGGAAGAATTTTGAAGCTGCAGTGTTGTATTGTCAGTTGTAACAGCTTTTAATTATCTTATATTTTTCTTTAAAGTGATCAGCTTTGCTGAAGTTGAATGTGCTTTTATCATTTTTGCTCTGGAAATGAGCTGACACATTTAATATAATTTAGATAGAAATACTGTTGCTGCAGAAAACAATTGGAATCTATGAACTTTTTAGAGGATTTTGAGCACAGGAGACAGCCATAGTGCTTAGAGGGATTTTGCCATCATCCAATTAAAATAGTCCTCCATTCTTTCTAATACCATTCTATCTGGTCTTAAAATGCGTAAGACTAATTACATTAGCCCACAGAGGCTTGCATGGCTAATACTATTGGCCATTTCCTCAAATAGAAGAATTAGAAATGATTAAACACTTTGCAAATAGTGGCAGTTTTGCTGCAGGACTCGATGGGGTCCAGAGATACTCTGACATTTCTCCTGTTTGCAGCAGCCTGGGAGCAGATGTTGGAATTCCAGCAGCCAATTCCATTGTCCCCCAGCTTACTGGAGTCCAGGAGGAAACCAAACCCTTTTGTTTCTATTTCTACTCTGGACTTATGCTGAGGATAGAGAGAATAAAGACAGAGCCCTCTAGATTAGGCTGGTAATAGGACATGCCTTGTTATGCACGACTTCGCTCCTTGCAAATCTTTTCAGCTGTGTTGGGGAGAAAATTCAGTTTCCCAGGGAAGGATCCTGAATCTTAAGGATGTGGAAGAAAGCAGGAACTAGGGAAGAGTCTGGGTGAGCAGACTGTCCTGTGGCAGTGTGCAGCAGCCTAGAAGGAGAGACACAGCTACAGAAATACTGCTCTGTATTGTCATTTTTGGCAGGCAGCATCCTTGTCAATATGCATGAGCACTCAGCAGAGTGAGAGAACCTGTCACCCAGGGGATGTTACACACTGATGACAACAACCAGGCACAGGTCCTCTAACATGTACTTAGATTAAGTTCATTTACAGTTGTCAGTCTGAGAGAAGGAAAGCTGCTAGGCAGCAGAGGACAAGCAGCATTGGTGGTGCAGCCATTCTTCCAGCCAGCATTTCCACTTTTTGCATCCTGCTTCGTAATTGATTCTTCAAGACTGGGAGAAGTGAAAATTCTGTCTGCTTCAGCAGGTCCAACAAACCTGAAAATGAATCCTTATGATCCTTATATTATGATGTCCCCAAGAGAGTCCAGTTTCACCCATGACCATAGTGGGAATGCTCTCTCACTCCAGCGTGTTGGGGTTGGATTGCTTTGATAAATAGTGATTTCATTTATAACATTCGTAGCCAGCTAAAAATCCACCAGGGGAGAGATTCCCAGCCATGTCAGGATCTTGTCCATGTGCTCTCTTTTAAATTATCCCAGGCATTCCTGCCTCTGTCACACATACACCAGATTCTTTGGGGCAGGGATTAAATATTTGCTCAACTCGTTCTGGTTTGTTTTTCTTTCCTGTTGTTAATGTTTGAGGAGGTGTGAGAAGGAGAAGTTACCAAAGGGGTGTGGATGGGTGTCCCGTTGTCCTTCTAATACCTGACTAGTAGGTATCAAGAGATGGGTAATAAAATTGTAATTTCAGAAAGGTAAGGCCTTCTCCCTGTGAAACTCCAAAAAGATCAAAAATGCTACAGGGGAATTTTGCTGTCGTGAATCCACATATTAGAACTGAAGTTTGGCATGTGGGAGCATTAACTTATCACAGAGGAGAAGATGATTTTCTTTGAAACACATTCAGAATTTAATTCCTGTTCTAGGCAGAAGCAACACCTTGGCCTGGAGTTTTGTTTGGGTGTTTGTTTTGTAAATATGAATGCCCATCAAAGTAAATCTCATCAGTGGGAAGTGCAGTGCAGTGTAAATGGTGTTGGAGAGTTTGGGGCAGTTTTGTGGTCACAGTTGCCTACAGAGTTCAGTATCTTGGGGAAAGAAAATCTCTATTACCTTGAGCAGTTTTGTAAATAGTGGGCATGCTCTATTAAATTTTGCTTTAATGCTCAAAAGAAGTTTATTCCACTGAATGCCTTTCGCTATTCCTTTTCCATATAAGCACTGCATGTATACACACATATCTGTAGACACGTAAATCCTAAATAAGTTTATAAATTGAACCAGGAGATTCAGAGTATTATGCTTTCCAGAGTAAATAGGTTTTTGAAAAAAAATATTTAACTTTGGTGTTCAGAGCACTGGGTGAGATATGCAGCATTGGATTTCCCAGTGCTGGGGGAGCCCAAATTCCACTGGATCTCAGGGGGACCACACCACTGATTCTGACTAAACTATTTGTGATCTGACTTTCTTTCATGGACACATGTCAAATGAGGATATTTGAAAATTAGTCTGTAGAATCTGAATAAGGAAATATTTCCAGTATCTTCTGACACCTTTGAGCACAGACTTTCCATGGGCTTAGAATCTCACTATTCTGGGGAAAGCACTGAGGGTAATTTAAGTTTGAGCAAAGAAAGAAGCAGTCTTTTTTTTACTTTGAGGGACTATTGCCTGCTTCTTGAGATTATTGAATTTTCATTCCTGTATAGAGAGAAGCAGTATATCGCCAAGATGAAACAGAAAGCTTAATAGGCACTATATCTCTTGATGTTTAGAGAAACTTAGCCAACAATCTTAAAAAACACCGAATTGGATTCTAAAATACTGACACAAATGAATTAGGAGGAAATAGCTCCTGCAACAGTACTGCCACAGGTGCCATTCACACTATTAATATACAATTTTATTCTTAATTTTGTTATATTAAACTGGAAATTACATGTGTTGGAGAATAATGGGAAATCATTGAATCACAGGATAAGCTGAGTGGGAAGGGACCCACAAGGATTATTGAGTCCTGGCCCTGCACATCCAACAATCCCAGCCTGGGCATCCCTGGGAGCAGAGTCCAAACTCTCCTGGAGCTCTGGCATTCCCTGGGGAACCTGGGCAGTGCCCAGCACCCTCTGGGGGAAGAACATTCTCAAAAAAAAAAAAAAAAAAAAAAAAAAAAAAAAAAAAAAAGGACTGGCATTTTTTTTTTTCAGCAAGAGGCTGCAATAATTGAAATCTTATAAGTAGCTAGGTTACCTACAAAATTAATTCTTAGAGAAAATAAGTGTAATTTTCTTAACATGACAAAGATGTGTATCAATTCCACATTTAAAATTGTTAAAGGAAACTGTCACGATTCTGCTTGAGGGCGAGGGGGACTTTTCTCTTATTTTTGCAGAGGTGCAGCTTGGCAGCGTGACTTTGCTGTCCAGGTGAGTAAGTGGTGTTACTCCCTGTGAACGCTTCAGGTCGTTGCAGAGTACTTGTTATTGTCAGGCACTAGGTGGCCTGCTTGCTAACACATCGTAACCGAGCCTTCTGCAGCCACTTTGCAAAAGCACTGCGGGAAAAACGAGTAAATAAAAGTGCATCTTTAATTTCTAACATTTAAACACACCGAGGCAGCGTTCCGAAAGCCTGCAGGTACTGTAACCTACCTGAAACCAGCTCAGCACACAGTTATTTTGTTCCTGTCTTGCAGACAATATTTAGACAGAAAGATCAAAGTTTCCCACTAAAGATGGGATACTGACCTGTATATTCTCTAAATCCTAAACTCTTTGTTCCTCTGAGGGGAGATAAAAGCTGACAAGTGCAATATATGTAGCATTTGTTTTAGCCCGCTGATGGTTTGGTGTGTTATGTGGCATGGAAAGGGTCAGGATTTAGAGTTTCTAGGGGGCTCCAGGAGTCAGCTGTACTCAATCTGATCTACAGAACACCAGAATTAGGAGCAGTAAGCAAAGCAAGACCTGGCTGGCTTTTTCTTGTTGGGTGGGTTTGGTTTGGAGTGACGAAGGCTGGACAAGACCTGTGGTCTCTCAGTGTCGTCACCTGAGTCCTGTGCTGGTACAAACCACATTAAACTGTGATTTTCAGCAATTTTGAGGGTTTCAGTTGTTGTTCTGTGGCTCTTGTTAGTGTCAGTAGATGTGTGGTGAGCACTCAGTTTGAGCTTTGGCTATTGAATGTAAAAAAACCTAACCTGTGTCTATTTTATTTATTTAAAATGTAATTAAATAATGATTTCAATAACAAGCCTTCATTAAGATAGCTTTGCTGTTGAATTGAATGGCTAAAGTGATTAACCACAGAATGATTTCAGTATGATTATTGAGCTTTATTTCAGGTCACAGGCAAGACTAATGAGGTGGCTGAGATTGGAAAGATCACTGGTAGAATTCTAGAATATGAGTGGTCAAGAAAGCTGCAAACTTTTGCTGTTCTGCAGAGACCACGTGAGAAGGATGTGTCTGAACCAAGGGGGAACATAATCTGCATTCCACACAACACTGCTGTGGTCATCAGCTTGGAAATTTATCTTGCACACATTTTTCAACTCAATTCCACTGATGTCTGTTCTAAACCAGATAAATGAACAAACAAGAGAAGGCCCCATTGCACTGATTTCTAATGGTACAGGAAAGGGCATTGTGTGGATTGTGTAATTACATGTTTTGTTTTCTCCTGAAATCGTATGAATTTAAACAATGGATTCAGGTAATTGATCATATTTTTCTAGGACTGGAAAGATGTTTCAACCTGATATTTCTGTCCTTTGTCCTGAATCAGAGTGGAACACACCAGCAAATATATGGTGTGTTCCAAAAAAATGTCTATTTTTTTTGGGTTTTTTTTAACTCCAAGAAAACATTGTATCCCAATAGAAGAGGAACTATAAGAACTTCTTGTTTTGTGATTTGATCAAAAAGTGTGTTCCTCCTTACTCCAGCCAAGTCTGAGCATGAATCTCTTGAACTGATTTCAAAGAGAGCAGACTTGGCAGGATCCCTCAGGTTACAGAGAACGATTCTCCGTTTAAGGCAGAGCAGCATCCATCCACACTGCACTGAGAAATAAAGTGCCTCCTCAAACTCTGCCAACAAGAGACAAAAAATCCATGATCTGTGGAAAGCACACTCTCACACACAAATATTCTGTCACTAAAGCTTGTAGGAGAAGCAGTGAACAAATTACTGATGCATAGAGGAAGATCACTGTGAGATATCAGACTGCCTGTAGGAATTCATCATGCCTGGAGATCAGAAAATAGGTGAGAAGTACTACATCACAGAAACACAGTGGAATTTTATTAGGAAAATAGAGCTGCAAACTTTAAGACACTCTTTGTGTACTACTGGTATATTTGAAAAAAAAAAAAAAAAAAAAAATCAATATATCTCACAATACTTTACAGTGTACATGGGACCAGCACCATGAAGCTGCAATAGGAATGTGTCTGCTTTCCAGCACCACAGCACTTCAATACTTCCACTTTCTATACCTGAATAGAACTTTGCCTTAGGCAATTATGCTGTGGTGCATTTAATAGATATCTTATATTCCACACAACTGGAATCCTAACAGATCTTAGTAACGGAACATCAAATTTTCTTTACTACACGACGTGAATTTTGTAAATTCTGAGCTTTTATTTTGCTGGAAATCATTAGGGTTCTGACTGACACATCATCAGATGTTAAAGATGTGGAATGTTATTATTTTCTCTATTCATTTAATCACAAATCAATATTTCTGCTCCTCATACCAGTAATTGATGGAGCAGTTAATCTTGTCACTGTTGTTCTGCCATCTTGTGAGGCAAGCTATAATTATGTCCTTGTGTCACTTGTGGTGATCTTGTTTAAGAGATTCAAAACAACCTCTGCATAGAAAGGAAAACAGCAATTTTCTTGGCAGGTCTTGGATGTGGAGGCATAATTAGCTGATGTAAAGGAACAGTCTATCAGTTGTGTTTGCATGACATTTCTATTACAACCCTAATACAAATGGCTAATTTCCAGAAATTACCAAAATAACTTTGGTCGTTTTTAGTTTCTTGAAACAGGCAAGATAACCAAAATGTGAAGCGTGGTAAAACTTACAAATGATGCAATATTTTGTACGACCTCGTGTTATTCAAGCGTTCTCTGTGTTGTAATTTTTTTAGCTAATGGACTGGTTTGTGCTTTGTGGTGTTTTTTGTACCCTTTTCTGACTTGCAGCTAAATCATAAGCTGTTATCAAGTGGAGAAGTCACTCCATTGATAGCAAAATTAGTTTTTTCACTTGGGTTTGTGGAGCAGGAACGTGACTTTTACACAAAAGAGCCAAAGAAGGATATACCTCTATTTGAAACTTTAATCATCATCCACACCACTCCTTTAAGATTTCTCCCCTTGTAATTTCTATTTTCAAGAATTAATACGTGATTTCCTTAAAAAATGTTCAGTGTAGTGTACCAGTAGTGGTAGAATGCATCAAGGTCCCACAGTTTTGGGTGGGCAAATGTGCTTCAATCGGATTATTTAAAGCTTTTCCATGAAAACTTTTCCACTTTTCCTCAGGACTCTGATACACAGATGCAGACTGCTCTCATTATTAGTAACTTTTTTGGAGCTGTTTATCCTGTTGCACTAAGTCAGAAGAAGGGGAATGGATGGGAAGGAGCATCCCCAATCTCCCAAACCTCTCTGATCTCCCTGACAGGCTGAGTGTCTGCACATCCCTCCTGTCTGGAGGTCACTGACACTGAGCTGAACACATCGAGTCAATGGAAATGCAAATTTCCAGCCAGAAATGTTTTGTCCACCTTGCAGAAGCTCAGTTGTTGGCAGGATTCAGTGAGGGAAGGGATGAAAAAAAAAACCAAAAAAAAACCAAAAAAACAAACACATTTGCCACTATTTGAGCACAGTCTATGAAGGAGCTGCAGTGTCTTTATGAACTTTATTGCTCTGGGCAAAATGTTAAAAATCAGGTTTTCTGAGCTTGTTAAGCAACAGCTTTACCATGACAGGCTTCAAGAGCATGGCCTGACCTTTGTAATGCAATCTAAAATTAAGCATTTAATGCTGACACGTAACAGTCTATGCAAATATTTAATAAAGGTCTGTTGTTGAGGTGTGTGGGCAACTTAACTTTTTACTGAAGTTAAGGACTTTTATTTCCAGAACTCTAGTTCCAGCAAACTTTGTAAAGCCTGGAGAAGATGCCACTGGTTTCAGTGGGCTTTGAATCAATTTAATTGTTGACCAGAACCTCCACTTCTTAAACCATATTTACTCTACAGGTAAAACAAACATTTAAAGAATCAGGCCCTGCACATCAAATTGCTGTAACACAGTTTAAAGTAGCCTTAAAATTCTGTTTTATGCAATTTTCTTGCAATCTTCTTGCTGAGTAATTTTTGTACAAGTAGTTTGCTGGTTTTTGGTAGCTGCTTTCTCCTCCATCAAAACAGCTCTGCTCCATCTTCTCCGTGGGGTGATTTAGTTTTCCATGCCCTCTCCAGAATCACTTCAGTGTAGAATCCTCCCTGCGCAGAATTTGCTTTGAGGAGCGATCCCTGTGCAGTCTCTGCAGCAGTTTGGGGATCTGGCAGGGTGGCAGGTGCTTCCCCAGAACTGCACAATGATTCCCAGAGTCATTTTGGTTTCTTAAGATGACAGAGGGAAAGACTTCACATTTTTGTGAAGGTCAGCTATAAAATTAAAGAATTATTTCTGTTATTTAAAGAGGCTTTTATTGTTATTTTGTTATCAGGCCACCAGCTGAGGAGCTGCCACTGGCTGGCAGCAATTCCTGATTGGTAAACAAGGCTTCCACGGCTGAAGATGATGATTTGTTTTTGTGTTCATGGAATAAAAAATGAATGTTTTTCTTAGGGAGTGAGAATCCACAGGGCACATGGGAACCACCAAAACAAAAAATCTGCTCACCATGGTTTGTATTCTGATATAACCCAAAAGCTCTGCTCTAAACCCCAAACTGTGACCCTGTGCTGTCCTTGGAAAAGCCTTCCTCTCCTCCTCTCCGGAGTGTTCTGGTGCCCTGATTTATTCATGAGCCGTGTTTAGGTAGGGCCAGTTAGCTGAAAAATGTGTTGATTGCCTCCCTGCTCAGGGCCCATCCATAAAGGATGAGGAAATTCCTTCCAGGAGAATCAATTAGTGCCCAAGTTCGTGGCACTCTTGGAGCTTCCAGAGATGAGTTTATGATTTATAAAGATGAATTCTCATGGATGGTATCCATATGTTGTGTGTGACAACTTTGGGCAGACGTGGTGATTAGGCTGTTAATTGGTGAGAAAGGTGTAAGGGATAGAATATGTAATTTATGATATGTTTGGTATTTTAAACTCTTAACTAGAACCTTATACTTGGATTCTAATTTGCATTCAAGATATCTTTCAGAGGAACAAAAAATCCCATATGAAAATGAGCAGCTATGCTGCTACTGGATAAAAAAACTGATTTTTTTTTGCTATGTTCAGCTAAGACAAAGATAAACTGATGAAAATAGCAAAGTTTAGACATCCTTTTGGAGTCCAGTATCTGTATTCTGGCACCCAGGAGAACTTTTTTCTCCTTCAGGAATTGGGTGCAACTAGTGCAAAATTCCAGATATCCTGAGTTTAACAAGAATTACAGACTATAAATAGAATATTTTTCCCTTTAAGTCACAACTTAAAAAAAAAAAAAAAAGCAATATATTTAGTTTTTGTGGGTTTTTTAGAAACTTTGCAAGAGTGCTCTCTGCTCTCACAAATGATTAAATGAGAAGTAAATTACTGTGGTTTCCTCATCTCTGTGTGTGGAACTCAAGGGGTTGGAAGAAGGTGACTGATTCCTGCTCCTCTGGAATTCATGGAATGTGCATGCCTGCACTCTTGCAGAACTGTGTCTGGAAAAAGCAGGACAATGTAACACAATAATGACAATATAACAGCATCCCTGCCCTGATTCACAGCTCCTGGAGCTGTTTAGTAGACACTCTGAAATGTGGATTTTATCAGTGAGAAATGAAAATTATTAACTGGCAGGAGGCAGGAAAGCAAAATGCATTATGTATGAAACAGGTGATCTTGACAATTGCCATTCCAAAGGATTTGACACAAATGACTGGAATCAGATTGACTTCCATTTTTAAACAAATAAAAATGGGTTTTACGTTGGAGTGCATCCAGCAGCCACATATGTGGTTTCACATAGTTTCTCCTTGTGGTCCCTTATTCTCCTGCCAGTGGTTCATAGATGATTTTCCTTTTGTTTGTTTTAGCAGAGATTTAATTTTGAGATTTGAGGCATGAACAGATTTGCAAGTACCAAAACCAGAGCAATTTCCACTTGATTGGTAAAATGTATTCATGTAGTACAAACACACAAGTAAAATGCAAAGAAAATGACATTATGAATCATACCGTTAACAACTTGATTTTTTGTAATGTTTTCAGAAGTCAGCCATTGAATTACAGAGAATATATATTGGAGTTTGCAGAGCAATGTTGTGCTCACTTTGGAGTTGTAATGGTCTGCAGCTTTGTAGGGGGTTGGTTTGATTTTTTTGAGTGTTTTTTACTCTTTTTTTTTTTTTTCTTTTACTTTTGTCTCTTTGTTCAAGCATCCACTATTTCTTTCTAAGAAAATGAAAATAGCCATCAGAGAGATCTTCAGCCTTTTTTTTCCAGGGTTTCTGTTCTCAACCTTTAGCTTTTATGCAGCTCCAATGCTAAAATCCAATGCTAAAAGCAAGACCATTTCCTGGTGTCACTGGTATATAAATAAATTTGACACTGCATATTCTCACAGGTCTCTGAAATAAGTTACAGGATATTTTTAAAGTATTTCCTGGGAGGCTGCTAGATGCATTTTCCCAAATGTGGACTGTACTTACTCTTCTAGTAAAAAAGGGACTTCAGCTTTAAAGGGATTAATTTGCAACAATTAAAATAAATTACTCCTTATGCCATATATCAATGTGATTGAGTTTAATTTGTTCAGCATGCTCACTGCCTGTTGTGTATTTATAATTCTGCTCGCTGTTTCCAGCATTTTGATACAAGTTTTAATCAACACTCTTCCTATTAGTTGCAGATTACTATCAGGAATAAAGAATTCTATCTAAGAATTTTTCAGTTACTTGTTTTCCACACCTTGGCTGCTTCTTCATGTGGCTTGAAAAAACTTGTGTTTTGATCCTTAACTTTTTATTTCCTCAAGTGAAGAGCATTTCTTACCCCCCATGATGGAAAAGTAATAAAAAAGAACTAAAAATACTTTATTTTTAAAGCAGTGAAGACCCAGAACCAGGAGAGCATGCAACAGTAAGCAAGCTGTGCCTCTCACTTACTCAGTTCTTTTGTTGACTTAAATGGATGTGGGGTGATGTTTTCTCCTGGTGATAAGAATTTCCAGTTTCATTTTGTTCATCACTGAAGAAAAATCAAATTAAAGAAACCTCATTGAAGTCAGTACCATCACGCTCATAAAAAATAGATCAAAGAATGAATCAATCCCTTAGTGGGTTTAGAGTAAAATCATATGAGGGAATGAATTTGAAAGCCCTGATAATATAACAAATTGTCTGTTTCTCTTTGAGGTAGGTCTTTTTCTTTGAATATGATAATGAAATATCCTGTGTAGGGAGTGGATCCTGTGGATAAATATTGATGGCTGCAAATAATTTATGTTTGAAGCACTGTGGAGCGTGACAGTGAGTTCAGGTTGGTTGGTGGCATTTGTGCCCAAAAAAAAAAAAAAAATGAGGGGATTTCTTTCAGCAGCTTGGTGGTGTTTCTTATTGTCATCCAAACCTGTAAAATACCTGTAAATTCTTTTTTAAAAACCAGTCCCATCAAACCCAGCCAGTCCCTTAAATGACACCTGGGCTGTGGTGACCTCGCCGTGTGCAGCCAGGCCATGGCAAACAGAACCAACCCAACAGCCAAAACCCCAAAAAACTAAAATCCTACAGCACCAGAGAGTTCCCACTATGGGACTAAGCTGGAATGCATCTCAGCATGGCCCAAGAATTCCAAAGCTGTGCAGAGCTGCCTAATTGTCAGTGGGCACTTGGGAGGGAGAGCCAGTGGAAGGGGAGAATTGCAGATAGCTGGCTCGTCAGTGGAATAATGAAATAATCCTGGGGTTGACTGGCAGCTGGAGCTGTGTCAGGGGGATCTTTTGCTCTGAGAAACACCATTTTAATAGAGGGATTTCAATGCTCCTGTTTAAGGAGCCCATGGTGGATTAGCAGCAAATGGAAAGGATATGATATTGAAAAAGTGTGGAGTGCTAGCTAAATTTGTCAAGTAATTAAAATAGGTTCGGGAATGTAAAGATTAGAATGGGAGTGATATTTTCAGGATTTCTTCTCTGCTATGGTTTTAATATTTGGATATTGATGTAGCTTTCTACTTCAATATTCTTAATTTTTAAAAATGTGATACCTTTTTCTTTGAACTTGACATGGCAGTTACAAAATACCACCACAGCTTGTTTGTTCTACTGTAATTCAAATCTGAATCCAAGTGTCAGGGAATTGTGTTGTTTTTCTAATCTGGAGTGGACACCTGAACTCTTCTACTCCCTTTGCTACTTTTTTTGAGATCATCTTAAGGAACAGATAGCAAATTCTGTAATGAGGTGAAGGAATCCTTGCTCAGGTGGGACCAGATGGAGCCTTGTGTAAAAAGAACAGATTTAGATTCTGCCCTCACACCCTGCCCCATTAGGTGGTCACAGTTCTTATGTTCTCTCTACTTCTCAAGGTATGATTTGACAGCTGCTAAATGAAGATGATAATGAACAGTGCTAATATTTAAATGACACCATTAATATTTGGTGCATTGGACAAAAAAAAAAAAAAAAAAAGCAGGTATATTTGAGTGCACAGACAGCCAGCTGAAGAAAAGCAAGTTTAAACTTCTTTTTCCCCTCCTACCCCCATCTTGTCCATCTGGGCCATTTGCCTCCCGAGTTGGGAAGTCAACAGCACAGACAGCAATGCATTCTCTTGAAGGCTGGGAAAATGGCTTGGCAAGCTTCCTGTTACCTTCTGTTAAACAATTTGATTTGCTCTTAATTTTTTTTTTTTAAACTGCCTTGAAAGTGTGAGCAAGTGCTGGAACCCAAGGAAGGCCCTTTAGACTCGGGCTGCTCTGCTGTGTGTTTTTGTTTTCCCCCAGTGTTCCAGGCTGGAACACTCTGATTCCATCAATGCCTTTGGTTGCTGCAAAGTGCCTCTTGCTCCTGTTGCTGGCACTGCTGTTGCCATAGTATCCCTATCAGTGCTATGGCACAATGTACAGCTCTGGCTTTATAAATAGGATTCTGGAAGAACAACGCTCTCCTCTCCACAGAAGATATTCTATTCCATAGCCAAGCAGCAAACTTGAGTCACGTTGGGGTTTTTTGGTTGTTTTTTTTTTTTTTTTCTCCTTAAAGCCCTACAGCTCTGGAATTGAGCTTCAAAAGTGTTACTAGTATTATTTTGAAAGAAAAAAGAATTTTTTTTAAAAATAGTGTATTGTACAGAAGTTCAAGCATTGTAAAGCAACATTGTTGGGTTTTTTTTGGTTTTTTTTTCCTGCTAAACTAACACTGTCTATTACATGTCTATACCCTTTAGTCACTCAGGAAAATCTGTGACAGCAAAAGACACCACAAAAAGTCATGTTAGAGTTTATCTGACGTGGTTCATAAGTGTGCTCTACTGTTTTTTCATGCTTTAAAGAATTTTTTTTTTACAATGACACAAAAAGAATTTAATAGAGTGGTTCAAACTTGCTTTAAAGTAAGCAAAAATATGCATAATAATGTAATGCCAGGTTCCACCCTGCAGTTTTCCTTACAAAACTCTTTGAGTCCTGCTGTTGTTATTTTATAATCCCTGGAGACTCCACTGCAGATGAAACTGGGGTTAAAGGCTCATAATTTGCTTTGAATATCAAGTATCTCCTGGTATGAGCTCAACTTTCAGAACTGATTCAGGAATATTGCTGATGAACTCTTTTGATTGTTGCATTTCTGTACTCATCCTCATATTGCTTTGCAAAAAGAAGAAGTTAATTTTTTAAGTATTGGGAAGATTCATATGCTTGTTTATACAATATTTTTATATCATTATTATTTATAAGCAATAACTGCATCAGTATTGCCATAGAAGGATTTGGGATGGGAGCTAGAATTTGGTTAATATTTATGGCTGGTGTTGGCTATTTTTCATTTCTTCCCTCAGAAATGTAAATTTAAGATATTATTCTATAAACATCAGGATTTGAAAGGTTTTTTTACCCCTGTTGTGTTATTTTTCATTTTAATTTGTAATAGGGAGAAAGAAGTGGCAAAACAGTTCCTTCTAGTATGCACAAAACACTCAACCATTCTGATTATTTTTTTTTTTTTTTATATTAGGGCAACATTTAAATATCAACTTTTCACTGTAAGCCATACATTTTAATTTGTGTTTTCCATAGGAAATAATGTAAATATATTTATTTCAGTGATAATGGATACAAATATGTGCTTTCCTGAAATAAGGGCCCTCTGCAGGTCGAATGTACCTGGGCAATTACTTCAGTGGGGTGACAATTGCTGGAGCTGTGTTTAAAGAGATATGAGACAGTCAATAAATAAAATTAAACCAGCCAAGTTATTCATTAGGCTCACACTGCTTACCTTAATGATAATCAGGAGCTGCTGCTGCCTGCCTTATTTGCATATTTACAATATAATATCATAAGGGTTTCTAAAAGGCAGTTGGCTGGTGCTTCACTCTGGGCTCCTGGCTGGTGCTGCTTTGGGTGCTGTGAGTCCCTGAAGAGCAGTGATGAATCAGGCAATTCCTGAAATGCCATCCCCTTCTCCCCCTGCCACAATCCCCTCCAGGTTCATTGAATTACTCAGGGAGAAAAGCCTTTTTCCATAAATATAAGTGGGGGCTTATATAAATGTCGTAGTTTAGAAAAAATGAGTTTTTTCTGAACTTCAGTAGTCAAACCAATGAATGCTTAGGTTTAAAGACTGGCACCTAATGTGGCCACTGAAGACAAGGATCCGCCTCTGAGAACACAAAGGGTTAAAAGCAGAGGGCTCCCGGAAAGCTCTCTCTTAGTTCCGGTCCCTGAGGACGGAGGGATCTCCCCTGGCCAGCGGCTGGCTGGGCGGGGGAGGAGAAGCCATGCGGCCTGGGTGAGGTAGGGCCGGAACCTCGGGCACAGAGGGGGAGAGAAAAATCCTGCAAGATGGAAGAGTGACAGACAGCCTTCTTTTCCCTTTCCCTCCCCCCCTTCCCCCCCCCCGGAGGGAGACTGAGAAACCGTGTGTGTGATCTTCGTCACCTTGAAATTTGATATCAACAACTAAACAGCACGGCCAAAGGAGTATGGGGGGGTAGCGCGAGAAGAGTGCCCAACAGTAAAAATACCGTGAGAGTTCTGAGAAAACAAAGCTCAAGATTTTAACCCTTTTTGTAAATGATGGAAACTTTATAAATACTAATCCTCCTGAATTTGAAGAAGACAGATAGAAAGAACTGAGCAAAGATGATGAAAGTTTATGTAAGTAGAAGATTGTCAGAGAACGCTGAAAAGAATCCTAGGTGGGAGGAGATGATGGAGTGGCTTTGGCTGGACTCTTTTGTATAACCATAGACGGACTCATTTTTTTCCTATAACATAGAAACTGTATCTGAGGAGAGGCATTGGCTTGGAACCAAGAGTGGACAGTAGTGTGAACAGAGATAAGAAGTGTCCCCAAAATTTGAGAGGCTGTCGTTTCTTGGAACTAACCAAAGCATCTTTAAAAAGAGAAACCCTAGAAACAGCTCTAGTCCATGCACAGTAGTGAGAGCACTGGACATAGAGGAAGAGGCCACGATGTGGTGCAAGAAGGACTCCTATCTCTCCTCAACGAACTGAGTACTGATTATCAGAAGGGTAGTAATAAACTGAAGATTAATTATCTAAAAGGTAGTAACGTGATGGGGAATTTTCAGTTTATTTTGTTAAGTTGAGAACTGGTGGGGGGGGGGGGAGGAAGAGTGTTTTTTTAAAGTTTCCATGTTCTTCTGTATGTGTCTTCTTTGCCTATTATAAGTAATAAAGTTTTTTTCCTTTTGCTTTCTAAATTAGACACTGTTTTGCTCTGTTTTTAGTCACATCTCACAAAAGATACCAGGGACAGTATATCGTTATAAGGGCACTGGCCTTGTGCCAACGTCAAACCTTTGACAATATTTTTTTTTTTTTCATGTATAATTATGCAAATCCTCTGATTTTCTCCTTTTGTCTAATCATGAAGCCAGAAATGCTGTCCAGTGAAATGGGGCTGACCTGGGGATGCACCTTGCAGAGGGAGCTGGAATGTTCTTGAGCTGTCACTGGCTTCCAACCCACAGCAGTTTGCCTTGTTTAAATGGAATAGCAATATTAATTGCTCCTAATCTGTTCCTCTGCAAAAATCAAAGGGTTTGCTCTAAGTTACCCTGCAAGTGGCTCTGCTGAAAGGCAGGAACTAAGGGGGAAGGCAATTACTGGCATCAGTAATTTCTTCAACCACTGCAACTTGATCTGCAGAAGCAAATCAATCCGTGCTATGACAGGGAGAATAAAATGAGAAGAGACAGGAAACAAAATTACACTTTTACCTGCACAGTGAAAAGAATGTAGATGTGTTAACACAGGTATATTTGAAACAGATGCTAACCTGATGGGAGCTAAGATAGAATTTACGAGAAAAATCACTTTACGTGGCACTGTTGAACATTTGCCTTAGAGAAATGCTATCCTAGCAGATCCTAAATTCAGGAATGGCAGAATTATATAAAGATTGGGCAAATATTCTCTACATGGAGTTCAAGAGAGTGATTTATCTCTTAAAAGTTCTGGGCTGAAGGCTGTATGCAGCTACCCAGATATCTGTGTGTACCTGTAAGTCCTCCTATTCCACTTCCATCTTCCTAGAGGTTATTAACAGCCTCCAGGAGGGAATATATTGTTATTCAGAAACCAGCTTGGGAAGCACAGATTTTCCCTCTGTGCAGAACAAGCTTGTATCTCCCTTTAAAAGTATTGGTGTTCCAGAGTACTGTGAACAGGCATCACCAAATTTAAAATTATATGAAATTCCTTACAGTTCACTAGACAGATTTCCGCACATTGTTGGCTGAAGTTCACCAGACTCCATTTAGATAATAACATTTTCTTGCCAGCTTAAGTTCCTGAATTAAAAATATCCAGATTTCTTTGTTGTTGTTAACAAACATTACATAATTTTGTCAGTGCAAAACTTGGGGGGAGAATTAAGACAAGTGTTCTTCTATTCCCATATATAAGCAAGAGGTATAAAAAGATCTGGTTCTCAGCAGATGGTTGCTTGCAAACTTCTTGCCTACTTTTTTCTTAGGAAACAAACAAAGGAAAATTGGGACAATGTGGCAGAGAGATAAAAGAGATTCTCCTAAGGAGCAAAGGAAAATCTCATGCTGGAAATAGGGGATTCCTGTACTTATTTCTTCATTCAATATGATCCAGCCCTAAAATTCTTACCTCAGTATTTAGTTAAGAGTTTCAAATAAGCTGTGCAAGGAATTTTATACATATTTAGGAGGGACTGGGTCACAGGTGACTTTACTGATGAGGCTTTCAAACGCTTCACGTTGTTGCTGTAGGAAAGGAGCTCCTTTAGTGTCTCTGACACTCCAGGGACAGAATATTCCGTGACTTTTAAAGGCTTTCCCTTTCCCCTTTCCCAGCTACTCCTGGCGTTCTCCACGGATCCTCATTAGTCATTCTGGAGATGGACTTGCTGTCTGGAACCTACCTCTTGGCAGTCCTGTTGGCCTGCATCGTGTTCCAATCTGGCGCGCAGGAGAAGAATTACACCGTGCGGGAAGAGCTGCCCGAGAATGTCCTCATCGGCAACCTGCTCAAGGACCTCAACCTAACGCTGGACCCCGACGTGCCCCTGTCCTCCCCGCTGCAGTTCAAGCTGGTGTACAAGACTGGGGACGTGCCCCTGGTGAGGGTGGAGGAGAACACGGGCGAGATCTTCACGGCCGCCAACCGCATCGACCGCGAGAAGCTGTGCGCCGGCATCTTCAGCGAGAACCGCTGCTTCTACGAGGTGGAGGTGGCCGTGCTGCCCGACGAGGTGTTCAGGCTGGTCAAGATCAGATTCCTGATCGAGGATATAAATGACAACGCCCCCCTTTTCCCCTCGACGGTGATTAACATCTCTATCCCTGAGAACACGGCCATTAACTCCCGCTACTCCGTCCCGTCCGCCATCGACCCGGACATCGGCGTGAACGGCATCCAGCACTATGAGCTCCTCAAGGTGGGTTTCTTCCATCCTTCTCTGTTGCTGTCTGTGTTACTGTCCTCCCACGAGTGTTGCCAGCCCTCACCCACCCGCAGCTGTGCGCTGCGTGCAGTGGCAGAGCCCCAGGCTGTGAGCTGCAGCTCTGGGCTGGACTGTGCATCTGTAGCCCTGGGGTGTTGGGTGCACCTTGTCCTCAGCCCGTGGGGAGCTGTCTGGGTGTGTGTGTAACTCTGTAAGTGTGTGATGGAACAGCTGAATGAGCTCTGCACCAGCATTCACAGTGTGTGTGCACTTTGGCTGACAGTCTGCTTGGACCTTTACAAACGTGTCCTTATTGCCACTGACGTGAGTGCCAAGTGCAGAAGTGTTTTGTGCTGGGTTTATTTCCCCTGGTTTTATGGAGACATTCTTTTTTTTATGCTTCTCTTGCACAACTGTTGGACTCGAGCAGTAGAACTTGGCCCAGAAGTTGATGTGGTGCTCATTGGGTGTTGATGAGCTGTTCCAGAGGGAAAGAGTCCTTTGTCAAAGCAGCTCTGGAATGTCTGGGCAGGAGCAGCTCCGAGATGTGCATCAGTGCAAGGAGAGCAGTGCCAGTGACCTTGTGAGAGCAGATACTTCATGGTCTTGCTTCTTTTATTCCTTCTAGCAAATAACAGGGGAACTGGGATTAGGGAACAGAAGAATGACATAAACATGTGATGTTTGTATAAACAAGAGTGTGTGATTGCTAAATAAATGATCACTTTTGTTTGAGTTTACTGAAACAAACTGAAGAACAGGAAAGAAACTTACCCTGAAACTGTTGGGGGGAAGCTGAAATTGCCCTCGCTTCCTTTGATTTGGAATAGGGAACTATGTTGTGGTTTGGCTGCTCAGCAACCAATCTGACCCTCCTCACTGCCAGAAGAATATAGATTATATAGTCCAATATATTGCCTGACTGACTGGAGAGCTGATATTCACTGATATCAGTATTTGCTAGCAATTTAATAAAAATAAAGCTCTGCCTTCTCTTAGCTTTTTTAAATTGTTTGGAACCTGAAGTAATTGAGGCAGTGTGAGTGCTAAGGAGTGACAAAGATTTAAAATCTGTTTCAGGAAACTTCATCCCACTGGGCATTCCTGGCTAGCTGTAAAAAATAATAATAATAATAATAATAATAATAAAATAATAATAATAATAATAATAAAGAAGATCCCACACACATCTGTCTGCTCTCAGTGAAGCCAAGGAACTTTAAAACTTTCCAAGAACTTACTACAATGCTTGAAGTCTTTGTAGCAAGCTCTGTAAAACTCTTCCTAGGTTATAGGAGAGCAGGTGCCTCACTGGGGAAGCCTGGGGAGATGCAGGAGGAAAGGAGGAGTGGGCAGTGCTGGAAGAGCAGGAGGCAGGGTGACAGGCACGAGGGTGATGCTGCTCTCCCTTGCCTTCCCTCCCCAATGTGCTCTGGATTTTGGTGGGTGCCCTGAAGATGCTGAGATCTGCTGGCTCCTCATAGTTTTGACCTTTTCCTTCCTTTTCTAAGCAGCAAGCAGAGGCGTGGGGGGATGGCAGCACAGGAATCTGCTGTGCCCTCTGAGCAGGGTGGTCCGGCTGGGCTGCCGTGGCACTGGGGGGAATTTTGGGAAGCACCCGATGTGAAATGGGTAACCTGGAGGGTGGCAGAGGAGTGGGCATGATAAAATGTGGAGATCATAGAAGCAGAAAAGCTGATGCTTTAGTGGATGTGCAGCAGCAGAGTGAAATGTGCTGCTCTGTATTTTGGAGAGAAAGGAATCCAAAATTGACTAATTGTGTAATGAAGAGGAAGATTTTCAACTGCACTTTGCTTTTTAAACAAATTTAGCCAAGATTTCCTTATTGCTGTGTGAAGCCAGCCCTGCTTTGCCTGAAAATAGGCAGGAAGAGACTGTCCATAACAAATTCTAAAAAAAGAGGGAACTCAGCTGAGTCGTTTATAGGTATTTTACACATTTTCAGCACCTCTGCAGCCCCTTGGGAAGGTAACAGCCATGTGTTAGGATATTTCCTCACTTTGTTACACTTACCTTACTGCCCCTCTCACAGGGTGTGGAAAAGGGTGCATGTAATTTGTGTGTTTAGTTTCTTTTGCAAAGTAGGTAAGAAATTATAAAGTCTTTAAACTAAATGACATATTTTCTTTTTTTTTTTTTTTTTTTAAACTTTTTTTTTTTTTCGTAATATCCTGCCTATCATCAAAACTCCTCAAAACAGTAGAAAACAAAACTTAGTATGGAAAAAAAACTCTTGCACTTTGGATTCAGTGGAAGCTTTGTAAATCAGGATTTGATTTATTTAAAACAAGACAGTGCTTTAATTACCACACTGATTAACACTCCGGTGTTTTTTGCCTGCCTGCATTTTATCAGATCGTACCTGAATGGAAAATAACTTCTTTCTACGTAACTGCTTCGTGGCGCTGCATCCTCAAAACTTTCTGTGTCTCTGACTTTCTCGACCCTGTTTGAAATACATGAACTCGAAAAAGGCAGCAGTTTTACTGTTAATAGAAAAGAGGAGACAGTCACGCAGAGCTTCTTGCTGTTCCCCAAAGCTGCTGTGCATGGCATTATAAAAGATTGTGTTTCTCTGCTGAGATGCCCCAAGGTGACCATAGAGGGAGTGACATTAAGGTTTCACATGATAAACAGTGTTTGCTGTGAACCAGGGGAGGAGGGAGAACTTAGGTATTATTTAACAATAGAAGAAAATTCATTTAGAATGAGAAATAGCTGGGTTGGGGAAGAGGATGGTGTAAAACTGATGGTGGGAGCTGGTAGGTGCAGCTAAGACAAGAAATAAATGGCCAGATGGAAACCCAACCATTTTTGTCTCAGTTGAGATAACTATAAGTATAAATGGGAAATTACAGGGGAAAAGAGCTGGGCACTCGTAAATAGACGTAGCCTGTGAGAACAGCAGGGTGCAAGAGCAAATTGTGAACTGGAACGTCAGTAAACAATGATTTCTGATGGGGGATGAATCCACCAACACTAATGTTCTGGTTTAACCCCGGGGCAGCCCAGCCTGCAGGGCTTTGTTCAGCTCTTCAGGGCAGTCCCGCTGTTTACAGACTGACAGGGAATGTGCATTGTGCCAGGCAGTGCCACCACGGGGCCATCAATACCTGCTTGCTGCTGTTGATTACACTGCAGCTCAAGGCAAGCTGATATTAGCATAACCTGATTAATACACTTAATATTTACACGTGTCACAGGCCTCTGCTTTGACTGCAAAGATCTTAGTGTGAAGCATTTCTTTGTTCTCTTAAATGTTCAAAAGTCGAGCTGGCTCAGAACAGGTTTTGAACAGAAAAGGATTCACACAAGTGCATGTTTTATATTATTTTTTATTTTTTAATGGATTGTTTTGCACTTCTTATAAGCTAGGTATACCATGTACACTGTGAAGTGAACAGGGCAGGACATGGGATCGTTTTTAGTGCATTTATGAGGAAATCAGCTGCGGGGTGGGGGCTCCCACGAGGCCACCGGGATGGAGGTGCCAGGGAGGAGGTGCCAGGGAGGGTAGGTGCCAGGTGAGGAGGGTGACAGGGAGGAGGTGCTGCCAGGGAGGATGGTGCCAGGGAGGAGTGGTGCCGGGAGATAGGAGGTGCCGGGAGGAGGTGCCAGGGAGGGAGGTGCCAGGGAGGAGGTGACAGGGGAGGAGGTGACCAGGGAGGAGGTGCGTGCCAGGGAGGAGCTGCCAGGGAGGAGGTGCCAGGGAGGAGGTGCTGCCAGGGAGGAGGTGCCCGGAGGAGTGCAAGGGTGCCAGGGAGGAGGTGCCAGGGAGGAGGAGGGACAGGGAGGAGTGCCAGGGAGGAGGTGCTTCAGTCCTGTCAGTCGTTCCCTTGGCAGGTGTGGGGCTTCATCCCACACTGTGGGAGACACTTGGGCTCGTTCTGTGTAGGGGTCACCTCAGCCAGGCACTTCCATGGTGGTAGTGAGGACTCCGGGTATTCTGCTAGAAGCATCCTGGTCTCTCTGTTGGTTGGGTTATGGGGTTCTTGTGTTTTTCTTTTCTCTGGTTCGTTTGATTTTCAAGGCTCTCTGTGAACCCTTTTCTCCTCCTTTGCAATGGGGGTTGGCTGTAGCCATGCTGGCGAGCAGGGCAGTGGATGGAAGGGTAAAGGGATACAATATCTGGGTAAGGGATAAATACAGTTCACATCGGGATACAAACACTGGGATACTTAGAGCTTTAACACTATTAACGTCAGTTTATAGTAAACAAATTTTAACAACTATTAGCCAAACTCATAAAACATTATTAACTTCACTCCGAAGCAAACATTGTAACAACCATTCCTCTCTAACTCACAAAACGCATCCTGACTTTGAAATTCATGTTCTACTTAAAGGTGGCTTTTCTTCCTAACACACTAGGAGTGGCAGAGGTGCAGCAGGAACAGAGCAGATCCTGTGTGCTGGTAGTTTGTTCCTTTGATCCTTTGCAGTTTGGGGGAAATTCGATTGGTGTTGCTGTTATAGTTCCATTACTCTTACCTGTTAGAGTAATTTTGCTGTATTTACCTACCAGAAGCAGCTGGTGCATTCTTAGAATAATACAATAACCTCTGTAGCTGTCAGTCCATCCCTCTGTAACCTGACAAAGCAGAGTCCTGCTCAGTCCCACTCCACGTCAGCCCTGCCCCTGGTGAGGATTTTCACTGCTCTAGATCATCTTTGTGATGCCTCTCAAGAGCAGATATCCCCTTCTTTCTGATACAGTTTGTCAATTCCATGACCCGTGGAAGATGGAAATCACAGTTCTTCATCAGACTTCAAGGCTCATATTTCATGTTTGCAGCTGGTTATTTCGGAGCCTCAGTGCAGTCTTGGCTCGAGTAACTCATATTGCTGTCAAGATCAAGAGGGGAAGATGTGTTTTATGTAGAAATAAATCTAGGAAGGTAGTTAGAATTATAGGCTGAGACTAGATTTGTAGTTAAATTTGTATCAGAAATCATATTAATCAAATCTTGGTTGATAAACCTCTGGTAAGCAGGGATGGAAATGTGAAAGTCAAAAGCTGCTAACAGTGGAGGAGAACAGCCTTTGGTCTGTTTGTTTTTAGTGCTGCACCAAAAATACCTGTGGGGCTCAGGACACAGAGAAAAAACAAGGCAGACTGGTTAATGTCCCTGCAAACCAGTGCACAGGGACACAGACTTTGAATTTCTCATCACAGGTGCTCACCAGATCAGCCTCAGTGTCCCAAACTCTGGGACCTCTCTTGCTGCCCTTTTTTGTGCTGTCATTCCTCCAAGGGTAGCCAAAGCACCACCCTCCCTTCTGCTCTCAAACCCTTCCCACCACTCATCACACTGGAATTATTTGGATTAAACTGGTGAGGAGGATTCTTTGTGGGGCTTCAGCAGCACGAGAGTGAAGTGGATTATTTGGTTTATTGGCCCTTTCAGCAGGGCACAGGAAGCCTGGGGTGCTTATCAACATCTGCATTCTGTGAACAAAACTGCCAACACCAAGATGTTTTTGTGCTTGTAAACACATATTTATTAATACTGTCAGGTCTTACTGAATATTGTAGTTAGATGCTAATACAATTAAGGAACTTCACTTAATTTTTCTACAAATCTAAAATTATTTGTGAATTTGTTGTATCCCTTGCACTTTCTGATTCCTTTTTTTATTGGCAACCCTTTCTATCCATTGTGTAATGGAAATATGGCTGATAGGAAGATGGCCATTCAAGATTCTGAGAATTTTTCTCTTACAAACTTATATATACTCAGGAAAATACATGATTCAGATAGGAGATTTCCTGACTTCCTCATAGACAGGAACAAGATCTTTTCAGTATTTCTCTCTTCTCATTGAGGAAACACTAGTTGTTCAGTGATGTTTCAAGATTAATTGCCACAAAAATAAAATTACTCTCATATTGGTGTTACAGGTAACAATAGTACTTAGGTGCCTAAAACTGAGAAATTATGTAAAATCAGATCCTGCATCTGACAGTGCTTACAGACAAGGTGAAAATAAGATGCATGTTTAAAAAAAAATGAGAATTGAGGGTTGTATTTTTTTTTATTATTATGGGTTTCTTTTCCTTCTCACTGCCATGTAGCTTAGACTAAAATTTGGAGTTTCTGCTTGGAGAGGGGGATGGTTTGTTTTTGCTACTTCCCAATGCTCTGGGAGAAGTCAAAGCCCAGCTGGGTGTGATGTGCAGCTGCCCCAGCAGAGGGGTTGGACCAGAAAATCTCCAGAGGTTCCTTCCCCTCTCTGTGACTCCCTGCTCTCCTCCAGCACAACTTTGCAGGACAGGCTGACTTCACCCTCATGGGATGGCTCAGGGGGATCAAACTGCAGACTTTCGTGGGTCAGTGCTGTTCCTTCTTTCCCGTTTTTTGTGCCAGCATAGTTAATGGATTTAGGGAGCTCAAAAATAGATTTAGGAAGTTTTGTTGTTTTGGAGTCGAGCTCCAGTCAAGCTCTAAGGTCACTCTCTAATGCTTGTAATTTAATAAATAGGGAGAGCTGGACATGTTGTCTTTCTAAGGTAATTTTTAGCTGCCCTTTAGAAGAGAGGCTTTTTTTTAGGACAGACAGGCTGTCTTCTGAGTGGTGCCGAGTACTTTTGCCCTAAGTCCACAGAGGGGGAATAGGTCAGACCCAAAACATCTTTGCCTTTTTCATCTACTGATAGAAGGTCGGTGTTTTGGTTAAAGTTAACACATCTTCAGTTTTTTTTCACGTGGATGGTTCCCCTGTGTGCTTTTCCCCCGGAGCTGTGGTTAATTACCATATGAAGTTTTTACATCACCTATTCATAATCAGTCTATTTTCATTCTTTTATGCTGTAACTGAAAATCCACCTTTTTTTTTTCCAAATCCTCCTCCCCTTTTACCCATTTTCCTTGCAATCCAAAATACCAAAGTATGTGATTCTTTAGAGAAGGCTTTGTGTTAGAACAACAAAAAAAATCGCTCAATAGTAATTTGTCTAGAGAGATCTGGACAGACAAGTGGTCATCTGTGAACATTGTTTTTGAAAAAAAAATCACATCTTTAAAAGGGAAAACCAGCAGATTTGCATCCCTGCAGCTGCGACTTGGTGTCTGCGAGGAGATAAAACTCAGCTCCTGACTGGTGGTGGTGAGTCAGGAGTCAAGGTAATTGCCTCTTGCTGCTGGATACAAGGCTCCTTCGGGGTGGTTTATGGCCCTGCTGCTGTAAAACTGTCAGCTCCCGTTCTGCTCCCGTCCCGGTGGGCATGGAGGGAGGGCTGGAGGGGAAAGCCTTGCTGCAGGCACAGCCTCTTCAGTGGGTCGGGCGAGGGACAAGCCGGTGTCTCTGTCTGCATGCCAGGCTCGGATTTTCACACGAGCTGTCACGGAGCAATAATACAGAGTTTAGCTCGTTTCTGAGTGGGGAGATGATGGGCTGGAGCTGCAGGGCACCAGTCTGTCATCGGGAGAGCTGGGCTGGGGCTGCCTGAGCCGGGCAGCATCCTCCCTGATGCCCGGGCACGGCGGGATGCTCTGGGATTTGTCTGCACTCTCCCTGCCAGGGCAGCGCAGAGAAAGCAGCGTGTGCCCAACAGCCATCCACAAAACTATTGTCATTTATCCGAAATTGCCAGTTACGTGATCCATCATTGATAACCCCGGTGAAAACACCAAAAAAAAAACCCCTCTAAATGAAATGAGGCTTTGGTTTGCAGAGGCGGCTGATACTGGAGCTGCAAAGGTGCCACGTGGAGTTACAAAAGGCAATAAAGGGGCACTCAGGACAGATTATGCTGCACCCTTTATTTTTCCTGCTGTCTCAAAATCTGCCATATTTCAAAGCTGTCATATTTTTGTGCATCACAAAAGAAAGAGGTGGGAGCCTTTTTCAAATGCCATGAGAGTATTGCTGTGGTGTTGGGACATTGTTTTTACATATTCGCTGTCTTTGTCTGTGAGCAGAGATGCCTCTCTTTGGCCCTTATTCTATCCTTAAAGAATGACCTGACACAGGTGTCTGAATTTCAGACCATTTTTTTATAAATTATATTAGTCATCTTGTATCCAACAGCATTTTAACTTTTTTTTGGTAATTTTTGTAGTTAAAAGTCAGCAATAGCTGTCATCATCCAGGCATGAAACATTTTAAAGGCCATTATTTTTTTTCCGACCAAATTAAAAACAATTATCACAAGTTCTGCAAATTAAAATATTTCAGTACCTTTTATAATAATAATGCATTCTTGATTTTAATTTTACTTTATCTTTGTAATATCGGATTTTAGTAATAAAGATTTGAATATCTTAGCTAGTTTTCCCCCAAATACACTTCAGAGAATACTTTCTTCCCTTTAAAAAGAAAGAGCTATCAAAGAATATATTTAAATCAAGTGTCAGCTACGGTTCATGGCACTTGACTGCATTAGAACAGTTATTTTTATTCCTGAAAGAAAGGTGTATTGCAAAATAATTTATATTCTCTAACCCAGAAACATAATTGGTCTGAACACTTAAGTCCTGTAGAGCTTTTGAAGCTGGGACATGTAGCAAAGACTATTTCAGACAATTCTGAAGAAACAAAAAGCAACATTGCTAAAAGAAATGAGTTCTGAGTCATCAGCTCTCAGGATTGAAATACATTTTTCTCTCATTGTGCTGTAATTGCTGGCTCTATTAATGTGATGTATTCTTGCTTTGGTTATTGCTGATGTTCCAAAGTCGAATAATTGTAGTTTTTTGGTTTTTTTTTTTCCTCTGCTTTTTCAAGCAAATTGACATTTTCAGTGTTTGGGGTTTTTTTTTGTTTTTCTTTTGAGTCAGGATATTCCTCTGTGCTTTTCAGACTGGGATATTATATGGCTTTTTCACTGGGAAATACATTTTCTTCTTCATCTTAACCCCAGCCATATAAGTTTGATCTTCATTTCCATTAGGGGTTTTTCAAGATTATTTGTTGCAGATTTAAAGGTATAAACAAAGGAATAACTTCTATTTTGTTCCTCATCCTCTTTCCCATCTAATATCAAAAATAATACTCAGGCACTTATATACGACTTTTTTGTGAGTTGGCATTTGTTGGGAAAGCCAAGAAATATTGTGAATTTCAAAACAATTTAAACATCAGTCTTAAAAACAGAGCCTAAAACACTGATAGAACTTTCCCATCACCTTTAATTGCTTTACAATGAATGATTTCACACTTTTTATTGTTTTACATAAACAAAGTATTTGTCCATGCTGAATATCCAAGACACTTGCCGTGCTTGTACAATATCAGAACTTGGATGAGTTCCTTGGAGTTTCCAGATGACCTGCTTCTTTCTAAGATTCTACATTAATCCTTATTTTTAAATTCTGAGTTAGTCCAGCCCCTCCCTCATGAAAAACTCCCATTTGAATAATTCAAGCCTTGAACCACCAGCATCATCCAGAGCTCTTGGCAATGAAGTTCGGTGTCTGAGTGGACCTTTGGCAGAGCTAAAGAGAAAAACCTGTAAGAGTGTGTGTGTGTTTTAATCCCTGCTTTAGTGTCTGCTGCTGATATTTTTATTATT
The DNA here is from genome assembly GCA_032173965.1 of Sitta carolinensis. Lineage (NCBI taxonomy): Eukaryota > Metazoa > Chordata > Aves > Passeriformes > Sittidae > Sitta > Sitta carolinensis. The sequence continues at coordinate 2,703,881 of CM063286.1, read as the reverse complement.
TGGGGTTTGAAGTGCATTATGTTAAGATGTTATGATCTTTCCTGGGCGCCTTCATTTGTCATCTGAGCTGGGCTTTGTTCCTCTCAGTCCTGGCTTGTCTCTGTTTCCTTGTCTGCACAAGGGGAAGAGGAGGGGCTGGCTCTCATTTTTGGGCCCTGCAGGATGAAAATGAGTTTCCTCTGCTCTTGTATGTCTCTAACATTTGATATCAGATGCTTGGAAATCACCAGAATATTTTCCCAAGCTCTTCCCGAGCTTCTGCCAGTTTGAGGCTCACAGATTTTCTTGCTCAGAAATGATAATTCTAATATTCTTATCTATTTTATTTTTTTTTCCATATGTGCAGTTTTTCCAGTGGCATTTTGTATCTGTTTTGTAAAAATTCTAAATGATAAAATTTGAGTCTTCAGAATATTGGCAAAGTTTTTGGCACTGCATTTTGTGATGATCACTTGTTTTAATTCTGTTTACATCAGTCCACTGGAGGCATTCATATAGGGTGAAAACAGCCCTGTCTTTGAAATGTGTTTTGGATGCTGTGATAAAAGACTTCAACTTTATTATTTAACTTTAAAAAGTTAAATTTAAAAAAAAAAAAAAAAAGTTAAATTAAAAAGTTTTATAGGCTCAGGGAGGAGCTGAGAAACTGTGCAAAGACATCTTTCACTAATATCCATGCTCATTGTATTATGTTAAGAAATAAATTAATTTGGTTCATATTTAAAATGTGTATATGCTTGAGCAAAGATGGCTCAGAGATACAGCCAGAACTTGTTCTGCTACCCAGTGGCAGAAAACTTTCAGAAATATGATTTTCTTCTAAGTTTTCCTATGTTCAGGAACTGGAAGAACAGTCAAGCCTTCTTCAAAAGTGAATTTACCTTTGTGGAATTAAAACCTGTGTGTTTCTTGTTGATTAACTTTAATAAAAACTTCAAAATTATTTGATGATGGAGTGCACGATTCAGGGTTCCAGCTGGCTGAAAATCTGTCCTGGGCTTGAAATCTTTCACAATCTGTGACTCTGTGGCTTGTTGAAATCCTCTCTCAACACCCAGGGCACTGGGAAAGTGCTGAAAACATCAGTCTCCTCATCGCTCTTGTAATATCCAGGGAATACCACAAGAGTTCCTGCAAACAGGAGTGAAGTCTTTCAGAATCTATTTTAATTTTGTTTTAAAGTTCAACGCTACATTTGTCACAGCCCAGCGTATGCTTCAGGCTACTGCGTTTCACGAGCAAGGTAGCAAAGAGAATTCCTTTTCTGTTACTCATTGCCTCTAACAAAGACTTGAGTAACATTTATGCACAGCGGATTTTTTTTTTTTTTCTTTATATATTGGAGTAGAACAAGTTTATCCATCAGGAAAGCTTTTAGTCGCTTGTATCACGGTGATCAGGAGCTTGTGCCATGATTTGCATTTGAACTGCTGAGCATCAGTGTAAATCAGGAGACAGAGGTGATGCAGCAGCGCTGAGCCCTGCCTGGCTCTGGCATCACTGGGGGCTCAGCGTGCTGGATTTGGGTCTCCCTGTGGAATGAGGGGTTGGCTTTTCCTGCTGGGCAGCTCTTGGAGCTAATCAGATTGTGCCTAAGAGCATAATGAGGAAAAGCTTTAATAATGCTTAGCCCTCTTGGAAGCTCTGTGGCTTCAGCTGTCATACTCACTTTCTCTAATTTAGTTTAGGTATGCTGTTTTGTTAAAAGCCATAATGTTGGATTTCAAAACAGATTTCACTTAATTTTACATTTCACAATGGGTGCTTCCACATATAACCACAGTAGGCCTCTTCTTATGTTACCAGTAAAGTTAATTGAGTGTGAAAGCAGAGCGTTGACTCTGCAGGTAGAAAGCATAAAAAATTTAGTTTGATAGTGTCACCTTAGGATTTGAAGATAGTTCTTTGTTTTGAATCCACATAACAACTGAAACCTGTTTTATTGTAGAGAGCAGTCCTGCAGATTTCTGAGAGCAGATTGACTCAACCCTGTCTTGGAGAGTACTTGTTTTGTGTTCTTCCAGTTTCTGTGAACCTGATGAATAATGACAGATGTAGTATTTGGTAGAACATCCTAGGCATGGTTTAAAAATAGTAACATGCCCAACTAAATCTTTGAATTCAGAATCAACTGTTTGTTTAGCTGACTATTTCATCAACACAGTAAATTGAATTATTGTTCAAAGCTTAATACCTTAGTATGCAAGAATCCTAACAATATGCTAAACCCTCCAAGAAAAAGTAATTAAGTGGACAAATCAAGGTATAGATGAAGTCTTTGTGTCTAAGTTGAAAATAGTTTAAAGACTGTTTAAGTTAAACTATTTGAGCTGTGCTTTATTTTCCATGCTAATGGTCATTTTCCCAGACGATGGACATCAGTTAATGCATTCCTGCTGGATTTCAGGCTGAAATATTTTAATGGCTTTGGTTTGGCAGAATCTCTTGTTTACACCACGTTTTTCGAAGATGAGGGGTAAACTTCACATTGAATTATTGTTTTCTTGTTCCCATCCCCGAGGGGCTTTGCCCCATCCCTGCTCCTGTGTGAGGCTGGCAGCTGCAGTGTCTCAGGGCAGGATGATGGATTCCCTGGGCTCTCTATGGGCAGAGAGGAGCACTTGGGAAGGGCTGGGGGAAGTTTCCAGCCCTGTTTGCCACCCTGACACTCTCCTGGCTGGAATTGGGGCAGCTGCCCCAGAGCTGTTCATGGGCTTTGCTGAGGAAGAGACCTCAGGTCCAATTTCTGTGCGTGCCTGTTATGGAGCTTTAGTGTACCACAAACAGTATGGGAGCTGGTATTTGGGAGCATCTCTTTAGGAGAGTGATTGAATTAACCTCAGGAAAGTGCTTTGTGTGGACCCAGACCTAAAAAAGCTTGGCTTTTCCCTTTGGCTTGGGTCCTAGGAGTTACTGGGCAGAAATGGCTTCACCTGCCTTTGTTTAATTTGCTTTTTCTGGAATAGCACGCCTTGTGAGAGGGCAGACACTTTACTGAATAATTCCTGAGCTGTGTTTTTTTTTTTTTTTTTGTTTTTTTTTTTGTTTTTTTGTTTTGTTTTTGTTTTTTTTTTTTTGTGTTTTTGTTTTTGTTTTTTTTTTTTCTGGCATTAACATTGCTGAGGAGATCCACCCCATCACTCACCCCACTCCACCATTCCCCACTCTCTGCTTTTTCTCCCTTGAATTGTGTGAGGGTTTGTCTCAGTTCACAATTTATTGGAGCATTCACGTTACCTGGTGAGACTAATTTAGATCTCTGCAACAGGAGATGGAGATTGTATTTACCTTCTGAAGCTGGGGTTCTTCACTCTGAAATATTGCTTTATTGTGTTCTGTGCCCTATGGTTTTCTATGCATATTTTTTTTTTTTCCCTTTTGGAGGAAATTCCCTGTCCATTAGCCATAATTTGTAGTGTATATTCAAGGCTGAACTGATATTAGGGAATATAAACAGTGAACAGAGGCCGAGCAGAAAAGCTGGGATGGAATGATGAGTGTTTGGTGTTTCCCTTGTAAACATGCCATTCTAATATTCTTAAATTTATTTTCTTTCTTACATATCAGTTACATCAATTCCATCTCTGATTTTAAGACTGAGAAATAGCTCAAGTGCATTCAATTAGAGTGAAATTGGAGTTTTATTTTTGTTTTTAGAAAGGTATATATTCTTGAGTAAAACTATATATTGAAGTATAAATCAAATACACTTATAAGATTTTTTGATCCCAAACTCACAGGGAAACATTTCTCAGAATATAACTCATTAACTGGAAAGTCAGGACAATTTATTTGCCAGAACTTTCAATACACCCAGGTAGCAAGAGATTTCTTTTCAAAATTGACTTTCAGACTCAAGTTGCTGCCTTACAATAAGGAAGTGTTTCTCCTTTTTTTATCTTGCTCTTGTTCTAGTGAGTTAGATAAATAGGAGTCAGTAGCACTGGAGGAGGAAGAAATCAAATTCCTGAGAAATCCAGCAGCAGAAAATACAGTTTTGGTTTATCCCTGCACTCCTTGATCAGTATGGTGAAAAGACTTTCATTTACTCAGTTTTAGAATTCAGTGTCTCCAGAACTATTTTTAGTAGTGCCACTCTGTATTTCTTCTCAGCCACCATCTCCCATTTATTACTCTGAAATTGCAGTATTATTTATCATCTTCCCATGTGCAGTGGAGTGGCATCTTGCTTCTTGCATACGTCACGTACTTTTACAGTTTAATATGGGAGCCTCACTGTTATTTTCTGAGAGTAATAAAAAAAGGATAAGTTTCCATTCCTTGAAAAAGTGTAGCTTTATTTCTTTCAAAAGCAAAACTGATCCTGTGGCAGTTAAATGTCACACGCACACACTCTTTCTTATTTTGATTTTTACAAAACCCTGCAGAGTGGAGGCCTTGAGAGAGGCTTATGAGCAGGTCATTTCTGCAGTGCTTGTGACAGGTCTGGAATTCCTAAAGCCTGCTTGCAGAAGCTGGGGGAAATCTATTCCAAGTGGAGGATGTAAACTCTTTTCTGCTAGAGTTCTCTTTCTCATCCTATTATATTTTTGCCCACATGGGTTGTGAATTTTCTGCATTAAGGCTGTGGGGTTTTTAATGAACATCCATACAGCAGTGACATGTGGACATTAAAGTGCTGTCCCTGCACGTGGGAGAAATTTTTTTGTGTTTCTGGAAGTGTGGGGGGTTCTATGTGTGTGTGTGAGATGCTCCTGCTGTTCAGATGGAGGTTTTGTCAGCCTACACGTGCAAGCATCAAGGGAAGATAGAGTGATTTTGCTCCCAGCTGAACCTGAGCTTTAGAAGGGTGTCAGGTCAAAGACAATCTTGCTAAACAACTTGCTGGAAAAGCTGCAGCATCAGAGGTCAGAATATGGATTTTCCTTAATGAAGGTGCCTTGCATTTAAAGATACACACACTGAACTTGTGTGTGCATGTATGTATGGCAATGAGGTAATAACTATACCTATTTCGTTGATTTGCAGATGTTTGTACTCCTTTTCAGCAAAGCACGAGGATTTCAGGCTATTTTGTATTTTGTTGCCACATTTGCCATGACCCAAATCCGCACATACCTGTTTCACTCAGGCTCCGATGAAATCACTGCAAGCTGGGGATGCAGGATCCCTGCTTTAGGGAAAGGGTTTTTCAGACCTGTTGGGGTTGTCTGTATCTCCCGGTGTGCCAGTGCCGGGTTCCCTGTTGGGGTTGTCTGTATCTCCCGTGTGCCAGTGTCGGTCCCTGTTGGGGTTGTCTGTATCTCCCGGTGTGCCAGTGTCCCTGTTGGGGTTGTCTGTATCTCCCGCTGTGCCGTGTCCTTTGGGTTGTCGTATCTCCGGTGTCCCGTGTCGGTTCCCTGTTGGGGTTGTCTGTATCTCCCGGTGTGCCAGTGCGGGTTCCCTGTTGGGGTTGTCTGTATCTCCCAGTGTGCCAGTGTCCCTGTTGGGGTTGTCTGTATCTCCCGGTGTGCCAGTGTCGGGTTCCCTGTTGGGGTTGTCTGTATCTCCCGCTGTGCCAGTGTCCCTGTTGGGGTTGTCTGTATCTCCCGCTGTGCCAGTGTCCTGTTGGGGTTGTCTGTATCTCCCGCTGTGCAGTGTCGGTCCTGTTGGGTTGTCTGTATCTCCCGGTGTTCCAGTGTCGGGTTCCCTGTTGGGGTTGTCTGTATCTCCCGTGTGCCAGTGTCGGGTTCCCTGTTGGGGTTGTCTGTATCTCCCGGTGTGCCAGTGCCGGTTCCCTGTTGGGGTTGTCTGTATCTCCCGCTGTGCCAGTGCGGGTTCCCTGTTGGGGTTGTCTGTATTTCCCGGTGTGCCAGTGTCGGGTTCCCTGTTGGGGTTGTCTGTATCTCCCGCTGTGCCAGTGTCGGGTTCCCTGTTGGGGTTGTCTGTATCTCCCGGTGTTCCAGTGTCCCTGTTGGGGTTGTCTGTATCTCCCGGTGTGCCAGTGTCGGGTTCCCTGTTGGGGTTGTCTGTATCTCCCGGTGTGCCAGTGTCGGGTTCCCTGTTGGGGTTGTCTGTATCTCCCGCTGTGCCAGTGTCCCTGTTGGGGTTGTCTGTATCTCCCGGTGTGCCAGTGTCGGGTTCCCTGTTGGGGTTGTCTGTATCTCCCGGTGTTCCAGTGTCGGGTTCCCTGTTGGGGTTGTCTGTATCTCCCGGTGTGCCAGTGCCGGGTTCCCTGTTGGGGTTGTCTGTATCTCCCAGTGTGCAGTGTCCTGTTGGGTTGTCTGTATCTCCGGTGTGCCAGTGTCCTGTTGGGGTTGTCTGTATCTCCCGCTGTGCCAGTGTCGGGTTCCCTGTTGGGGTTGTCTGTATCTCCCGGTGTGCCAGTGTCCCTGTTGGGGTTGTCTGTATCTCCCGCTGTGCCAGTGTCCCTGTTGGGGTTGTCTGTGTTCCCGGTGTGCCAGTGTCGGGTTCAGCCCCCCCTGCCTGGCAGTGCTGATGGGCACAGCAGCTTCACCCCTCACCAACACCTCACCCCCAGCTCCCAAAGTGCCGCTGGCAGCTCAGGCACCGCCTTGGGCTGGCGAGGCAAACTGAGGTTGTGATTTAGGAGCTGTTCTGAGCAGCTGTACGGGATTGGTAGTGCTCCCCTCCAAAGGCACAGCGCTGCCTTGGAGGCTGTGCTCATTTCTTTCTCTTCCTCACACATCCTCCGTTCTGTGCCTGTCCTCAGCTAGGAAATAGAGCAAATATGTAACTGTCACCTTGTGTAATGCAAATATCAAAATGCACTTGTTGAGTGTATTGTTGCCTGCTATAAATCCTAATTTTATTTTTTTTTTCCTGCATTATATATCTATAGTGAGACTCCAAAGGCAGAAACGTGCTGAAAGGCAAGTCAGGTGTCTGGAGCTTTATCATGGGAATTCAGAGCAAAGCTCAAACATGTTTAATACCTTAATCTGAATATCCTCAGGGTGTTGAAAATGTAGCTTTTTGTTCAGTAGGATGTCTGTGAATATTTCTGAACGAGTGTAATGGAGGAGATTAAGAGGAGAGGTTGCCTCCCTGGTTGTTTCCTGCAGCTGTTGACCTCCCTTGTTTCAGTGAAAGTGTCTCTAAATGAAAGAACTTTGCTTGAAGTTTACATTTCTAATGTTCAGCTCCTAAAGTTGCATTCTAATGGTTAGTTTCTAAAGTTTAAAATTCTAAAGTTTCATTTTCAACACGATTAGTAACTCAGAAGTGGCTGCCTTTTTCAGACCAGCTATAAACTTTTGACAATTGATAAAAGTGTCTATGCACTTCAATTTCCCATCCTTAGTTAGCCAACAACTATTTATACAGCAGGAGTTTTGTGAACCTAAATTCCTTACGGTTTTGTGGCGTGGCTACATATTTTTCTGAAAAATATAATTGTAAGTCCACAGCGTTGTGCTTGCTCTTGTTTTGTGGGACAAGAGCAGTTTGGTGTGTGGTTGTGCTTGTGGAGAGGAAATTTTGGCACTGTTTTTCATTTATAGAAGCTCTTACATAAGTGGAGGTGGAAAAGTAGCAAGTTATGGTGTAGACATTGCTAATAATATGATGTCCTCAGCTCTTACGTAGGAATAGAGCTAATTAGGATTCTGAATGCAGAAAATGCACTTTAGGTTTATGCATAATTGGATGCTTCCAAGTCCTATTTTTACTGTACTTCTGAACCTGAAAGTTCAGTTTATTCCAAGCTAAACTTTTTCTTGCTTCAAAGGAAACCAATGGAAATGGTGGATGATACTCACAGAAAACTATAAAATGAACAAAAGTCTTAAGAATATTGACCTACAAATTAAAAGGCTGCATTGCTTTGACAAAGAGAGTTTTTTGAATCTGTAAGCAACTCTGCATTTGCTGAGGTCCGCATTATAAAAAAAAATTCTTACCTTTGTAATGTTATTTTTCTCCTTTGAAGTTCTGCCACTCAGTTCATAAGGTAACTGCTGGTACTAATGACATTTATTTCCAGTAACTTTGGGTTGTAAGCTGTGGGATGTCATGAGAGCAGTGACTGTGGGGTCTTTGAGCAGGACAGCTGTCCAACAAATGGTAATTTTCTAGAAAGCATGGACAGCAAATTGCACACTGGGTGAGTAATAGCAGACAAGGGACCTTTATTAGAGCTGCACCACTTAGGGTAGTTTGGATCTGAGTGCATTCTTATGCACCCATTACAGACACACAGATCCCTTATTGCCTGCCGTGGGGAATATTTTGTGTTTAAGACGTTAACTTGGCTTTGGCAATTCACAATTTCACAACCAAAGTGTCGCCTTTGAAAGAAAAAATGCAAGTTTAGTTTTCAGCTTTCGGGGAAAAGTTGTCCACCCCGTAGCTGTGATCTGTTTTTCTGCATTAAGGACCGAAGCTGTGCTGCTCTGCTCTCTCTGCTGACAGAGTCCCAGAGCAGTTCCATATGTCTTGGCAAAAACAGGCAAGGAAGAAGTGTCTGAGACTCGTCTGGAAGTTCTGCAGAAGATCTGCAAAGATTTTCAGTCTTGTTCCATGTGAAAGAACCAGCACTCAGCAAACACGCTTTATCTTCTGGGCTTTCTGAAAAGATTTTAGGGACTTTTGGACTCAAAACTGCGTATCAGCCTGTGGTAGTTTGAAAAAAAAATGAGTTTTTTGAACTTCAGTGGTCAAACCAATGAGTGCTCAGGTTTAAAGACTGGCACCTGGTGTGGCCACTGAGGACAAGGATCCGCCTCTGAGAACACAAGGGGTTCAAAGCAGAGGGCTCCCCGGAAAGCTCTCTTGGTTCCGGTCCCTGAGGACGGAGGGATCTCCCCTGCCCAGCGGCTGGCTGGGCGGGGAGGGGAAGCCATGCGGCCTGGGCGAGGTAGGCCGGAACTCGGGCACAGAGGGGGAGAGGAAAATCCTGCAGGATAGAAGGGGGAGAGAGTACAAGAACCTTGAGAGGCATCAGACAGCCTTCTTCCTCCCCCGGAGAGAGAGAGAGAGAGACTGAGAGACCGTGTCTGTGATCTGTGTCACCTTGAAATTTGATATCAGCAGCCGGGCAGCACGGCCAAGGAGTATGGGGGGGTGGCGCGAGAAGAGTGCCCAACAGCAAAGATACCGTGAGAGTTCTGGGGAAACAAAGCCCAAGATTTTAACCCTTTTCGTAAATGATAGAAACTTTATAAATGCTAATCCTCCTGAATTTGAAGAAGAAAGATAGAGAGAACTAGGCAGAGTTGATGAAAGTTCGTGCAAGTGGAAGATTGTCAGAGAATGCTGAAAAGAATCCTAGGTGGGAGGAGATGATGGAGTGGCCTTTGGCTGGACTGTTCTTGTAGCCATGGATGGACTCATTTCTTTTCTGTGACACAGAGACTGCATCTGGGGAGAGGCATTGGCTTGGAGCCAAGAGTGGACAGTAGTGTGAACAGAGATGAGAGGAAGAGCTCTGTTCTCAAGGCCCCTCGGCCCCAGGGGGTAATATTGGGGGGGACTGGTGTCCCAGAATTTGAGAAGCTGTCGTTTCTTGGAACTAACCAAAGCATCTTTAAAAAAGAGAAACCCTAGAAACAGCTCTGGTCCATGCACAGTGGTGAGAGCACTGGACATGGAGGAAGAGGCCACGATGTGGTGCAAGAAGGACTCCTATCTCTCCTTGATAAACTGAGAACTGATTATCAAAAGGGTGGTAATGGATTAAGGATTAATTATCTGAAAGGTGGTAACTTGATTGGGAATTTTTAGTTTGTTTTATTGTGTTGAGAACTGGGGTGGGGGGAGGAGGAGTGTTTTTTAAAGTTTTCATTTTCTTCTATATGTGTCTTCTTTACATATTATAAGTAATAAAGTTCTTTTCTTTTGCATTCTAAATTAGAAACTGTTTTGCTCTGCTTTTGGTCACATCTCACAGCAAACACCAGGGACAGTATATCGTTATAGGGGCACTGGCCTTGTGCCAACGTCAAACCTTTGACACAGCCAAAGGTTTTGGGTTTTTTTTTTTTGTTTTGTTTTTTTTTTTTTTTTTTTGTTTAAGTAATTACTTAATGAATTACTGATTTACTTTCTGATGGGAAACCAATCTTTTAATATTTTTAAATTTAATTTTTTAAATTATATTAGTGAAAGCTTGAGCTGTGCATGGCCCTTGGCTTCTGTTTGAGGTTCAGTTGAACCAAGGGCATCACGCGGGGTGTTTGTCATTGACAGTGCCTCAAGTATCGATAATAAGTGTAGGGTGAAGCTGGGGCCACAAAACAATGAGCTGCCTTTGCCCCTGTGGCTTTCTCTGGAGGTTCAGAATCCTCTTTTGAATGAGGACTGAGGACAGCGTCGATCTACCCTTTGTCAGCTAACAATGGATATTTGTTACACACAATTATGTAATTTGTGTGTTTTAAGGAGTAATCACCGGTGGCCTCTCTCGATTTGAGCACTTTGTCTTTCAAGCAGTTGGGTTTGTAGCGTTATTTGGCACGATATTCTTTCCCTCCCCCACTTTGGGAAATTCCTGCTTTCTGCCAACTTGTTATGTTCCTAAGTCCACAGGATGTTTGGAACAGGGTGCACAGTCTCTGTTACCAGCATTACCCAGAGCTGATCTCTTTTCCCTTTCTTCCCAACAATGTCCAGGCAGGCAGCACCCCACAGCTTTAACAAATCCTGTGGTGCAGTGCTGTGATCCTGCAATATCTGTGTGTTGACTCCTGGGGCACTTTGTCCCATCCACTCCTGTCTGTGGTACTTAGAAGCTGTTCTAGCTCCCCACACTGTGTGTCCGTGTGTCATTGATTATGTATTTATGGAACCACCTAAATGCTGCAATTTTTAAAATGCTCTCTAATTTTTTTATTCACATGACAGCCCAAAACAGCTCCGAAAAGGACATTTGGATCCATTACAAATGACCAGGTAAATATACACTCTAGGGAGTGTTCAACAAGAAACTTTCATTCTTTGAGAGTCTGTGTGTGTAAATCCATGGAAAAGGCTGCTGTGAAAATTGGGTAAGGTAACAGAGCTCCTTATTGCCCTGGTAAGGGATCTTGTGAGCAGGGTCAGAACCTCTTTAGGCTAATCCAGCCTCTGAGATGGGCATAATTTTGGTTTGCCTCCAATAGTTAGTGCTTAAATTGTATTTTTAAATTTAAAAACTCAGTCTCTTATATTTCACACACCCATTCTTCTGTAAGGGTACAGCTATGGATGGAGCAGATCATTCCTACCAGTCATTTTAGTGGGCAAAGGTATTCTCTAACTGTTAATTTTCTATTGTGCTTTTCCAATGGACTCTTGCCCTTCCCAGTGTGAACAAATCCTTCAGATCACTGGGATAATGTGGTGGCTGAGGCACAGTTCAGTCCCAATAGAAATCTGACCCTGATGGAAATTTTAAATTCACTGAACTTTTAATGAAGATGGAGCCATTTACTTCAACATCAAGAAATTAATCCTGAAGGGTTTTGTTCATGTTTCTCATTTTAGTTCTCAATTTCTTTGCTCATAATGGAATTAGATATTTGTAATCTTAAAAATATATTTCTTGAATATTTCATCAATTTTTTGGAGTACTTGGAATGTGAGAACTTAGAAAATGTGTTTGCTAATTTGCAGCATGTCACACCTAACCTTATCTTTTAAACAATGTGAAATGGTCTTTCTAGAGTTAAGAGAGAGTCTACTTCTCTGTAATGGTTTTCCTGTGGTTTAAAAAGATGTCTAAACCTGTAATGAATAGGAAGAAACAGTCATGGATAATATTTCTTTCCAGAGAGAATCATTCAAGTGTTAATAATGAACTTGGAAGAGATCTTTGCGTTCTTTTCTGTTCTCTAGTCATTCGCTGCTAGTGATGGGGAGCTAAAGCACCATATTTTATATCACACTCATCTGCTGTGCTGAAAAACCCCTCTCCCATGCTGGATCAGAAAAGCAGAGATGGGCACACACATGTACAGCCACGTGAATTCAAAGTCTGCAAAGTTCTTCTTGTAGTTGTGGGATCTAATGACAGAATAATCAGTGCCCATCTGTCACCTTGTGTGCAAATAAAGAAGTAAAGAGAGCTGGCAGGTTCCTTGTACTCTGGCTTCTGTTATTTTCTTTCCTCTGGAATCTATGCTAAAGCATAGAATATATAATTTATAATTTCTTAGTAATTATGAAATTTATTACAAATAACTTCTAGCCAGATTGAATATGAAGAGGAAACTCACGCTCTGCTTCCTATCAGCAGAGAATTACCATCCTAAAATTTACCCTAATTGGTTCAAAATGTATATCTTGATTTAGAAACAATTTGCAGGGCTTATATTTTCATGCCTTCTGCTAAAGGAGCCAAATCCATATTTGTTTTATTACTTCAAAATGCATTCCAGTTTACTTTATACCATCCCCAGTTGCAACTTAGTGCTGCCACAAATGCTGTGCAAGAGGCACAGTGATTTTGGCTCTGTGGATGAATCGTTCTGTCCCATGAAATACAACGTGGCTTATGTAGGGTCAAAATCTGGCTTTGAGAAAACAAATCATGAAAGGTCCAGCCTCCCTCAGGAGGATATGGAAGCTAGAAATGCAGTCACAAATACAGGGAAGGCAAATCCTACACAACTAAAGAGAAATAAGGAACCTTGAACACTGGGAATGTTTTGCTTTGTTCTGGAGTGTCTCAAACCAGTTCAGAGCACATCTGGACCTGGTCCAGTGGAAGGTGTCCCTGCCTGTTGGAATGAGAGGATCTTTAAGGTCCCTTCCAGCCCAAACCATCTGTGATTCCACAGCAGTGAGGGTGAAGGGTGAGAATAAGCAAAGAAAGAACAGTTGTTCATTAGTACAAATATTACACATCAAAAGAAACTCCTGTTTACTCCACAATTTTATTGATGCCTTCTTTTTTCTGGTCATCCCATGCATTCAGCTTTAGCCATCTGCATTCTAGCCCTGCCCTTATGGAAGATGTGGCTGGAAACCTGCCTTTACATCATTCCTCTGCATGTGAGAAAAGAGGACAGTTACACTGTTCTTAATTTCTGTTTGTCTGAAGAGTCAGCAGATAGAGGGAATTTAGTTCTAGATTCCAACATTTATTTTAACAGATTTGTCAGTGCTACTGTTAAAAAAAAAAAAAAAAAAAAAAAAAAAAAAAAAAAAAAAAAAACAAAACAAAAAAACCTGTGTTTGTGCAATATATGCAGCATTTTGGTACAGTTCCAGAGATTTTCAACAAACCCCATGAAAAATATGATCATTTTCAAATTGATCTCACAGTTCTGTGATATTTTTTGAAATGAAAATAATGTTTTTTTCAGTGGGATTGTAACTTTCACTACAAATATAAAGCATATAGTGATGAATGCAGGAATGCTTTCAATGAGTTTTTAAATATATTTCTGATGAACTGCTAGGACTTAGTCTAAATTATCTGACACCTGAATTAGATAATAAGAACTTTATCAATGATGGTATTGGCGGGTTTTTAGTTTGTTTGGTTGTTTTTTTTTGTGTTGGGTTTTTTTAATGCTAATGGTTTCAGATCATGTCCAGAGTTGCTCCAAAACCAGAGAAATAATCCCTTTATCTTTGTTGGTTTCCTTGAAATTTTAATATTGGAATAGGTCCTCCAGTGACTGAATTTTGGCTCCATTCCTTATTGCCACACTCACTCATACAATAGAGAAACTGAACTACATCTGTCCAGGAATTGAATAACTTTTCTTTAGAGACTTTGGATGAAAAAAATCACCATCACTCCCACATTTCCCCTTTTTCTAGAGCATGTTTGTTGCCATGTTTTCTCCGAAGCTTTCTGAAGGCTCTGGAGCTTAAAGCAAAACTAGATATGGAAAAATAAAGCTAAATGTAAAAATGTGTATTCCTGGATGAAAAAATCAGCATCACTCCCACATTTCCCCTTCTTCTAGAGCATGTTTGTTGCCATGTTTGCTCTGAAGCTTTCTCAAGGCTCTGGAGCTTAAAGCAAAATTAGATATGGAAAAATAAAGGTAAATATAAAAATGTGTATTCCTGTATAGAGTATAAATATATTCCATGACAATTTCAGAAAAATAATGTGATCTTTTCCTGTTTAAATACACCATCAAGCTAAAGCGTGTTCTCTCTGTGTCTCGTAGGGTCAAAACGTATTTGGTCTTGACATAACCGAGACACCCGAGGGAGACAAGTGGCCTCAACTGATCGTCCAGCAGATCCTGGACAGGGAGCAGAAGGACACCTACGTGATGAAAATCAAAGTTGAAGATGGTGGGAGCCCGCCGAGGTCCAGCACTGCCATCCTGCAGGTGACGGTGACCGACGTCAACGACAACCGGCCGGTGTTCAAGGAGAGCGACGTGGAGGTCAGCGTGCCCGAGAACGCCCCCGTGGGCACCTCCGTGTCCCAGCTGCACGCCACCGACGCCGACCTGGGCTCCAACGCGCAGATCCACTTCTACTTCAGCAACCAGATCTCCAGCCTGGCCAAGAGGCTCTTTGCCATCGACAACACCACCGGCCTCATCACCATCCGGGAGCCGCTGGACAGGGAGGAGTCTCCCGTGCACAAGCTGACTGTGCTGGCCAGCGACGGCAGCTCCACGCCCTCCAGGGCCACGGTGACTGTGAATGTCACGGATATCAATGACAACGTCCCGTCCATTGACACGAGGTACATCATCAACCCCGTGAATGGCACGGTGCTTTTGTCTGAGAAGGCTCCCCTCAACACGAAAATTGCTTTGATCACAGTGATGGACAAGGATGCTGACCAGAATGGGAAAGTTACCTGTTTTACAGATCACGATGTGCCCTTCAGGCTAAAACCAGTGTTTGATAATCAGTTTCTCCTGGAGACAGCCACGTTTCTGGACTATGAAGCTACACGGGAATACGCCATTAAAATAGTGGCTTCGGATTCAGGGAAGCCTCCCTTAAACCAGTCTGCAATGCTCCTGATCAAAATTAAAGATGAAAACGACAACGCCCCGGTTTTCACCCAGCCTGTCATAGGCCTTTCCATCCCTGAGAACAACGCTCCTGGTACTCAGCTGACCAAGATCAGTGCCACAGATGCAGACAGCGGGCGGAATGCCGAGATCAGCTACATCCTGGGTTCTGATGCTCCCCCAATTTTCAACCTGGACCGCCGTACAGGCATCCTGACAGCAGTGAGAAAGCTGGACAGAGAAAAGCAAGACAGGTACTCTTTCACTGTGCTGGCTAAGGATAATGGGATGCCACCTTTGCAGACCAATGCCACCGTGACGGTGTCAGTGCTGGACCAGAATGATAACAGCCCTGCTTTCACTCATAATGAATATAATTTCTATGTGCCAGAAAACCTGCCCATGTATGGCACAGTGGGGCTGATCACAGTTACGGATGCTGACGCGGGAGACAACGCTGCGGTCACTCTCTCATCTTAAATGGTAGAGATAATTTCATTATAGATCCACTCACTGGTGTAATAAGGCCTAATATTACCTTTGATAGGGAGCAGCAGGGGTCGTACACTTTCCAGGTGAAAGCGGTGGATGGAGGAAGACTGCAGCGTTCCTCAACGGCCAAAGTGACCATCAATGTGGTTGATGTAAATGATAACAGGCCCGTTTTTGTTATCCCCTCATCTAATTATTCCTATGAGTTGGTCCCAACGTCAGCCAGCCCAGGGTCTGTAGTCACTAAAGTCTTTGCAGTTGATAATGACACGGGCATGAACGCAGAGCTCCGCTATAGCATCATAGGTGGGAACTCCAGGGGCTTGTTTACCATTGACCAGTTAACAGGCAATATTACTCTGAAGGAGAAGGTAATTACATCAGATCATGGCTTGCACAGACTGGTGATCAAGGTGAATGACCTGGGACAGCCGGAGTCTCTCTACACCATAGCTCTTGTGCACTTGTTTGTGAACGAGACCGTCACCAACAGCTCCTACGTGCAAGAGCTGGTGCGTAGGAACATGGAAACCCCAGTGGGCCAGAACATTGGGGATGGTGAGATAACCCCACAGACCAACGATTATGTCAAGATCATCATTGCCATTATTGCAGGCACCATGACAGTTATTCTGGTAATTTTTGTTACCGCCTTAGTCCGGTGCCGCCAGACGCCCAGGCACAAGGTTGTCCAAAAAAATAAGCAGAGTGGTGAATGGGTTTCCCCCAACCAAGAGAATAGGCAGATCAAGAAAAAGAAGAAGAAGAAGAAGCGCTCTCCAAAGAGTCTCCTCCTCAACTTTGTGACTATTGAAGAATCTAAGCCTGATGATCCTGGCCACGAGCACATAAATGGCACTTTAGACATTCCCGTAGAGCTAGAAGAACAGACTATGGGAAAATATAACTGGGCCACCACACCAACCACTTTTAAACCTGATAGCCCAGACTTAGCAAAGCACTACAAGTCTGCTTCTCCGCAGCCTACCTTTCAAATTAAACCTGAACTCCTGTACCCCCCAAGAAGCACCATGTCATTCAGGAATTGCCTCTAGATAACACCTTTGTGGTGGGCTGTGACTCACTTTCCAAGTGCTCATCCAGCAGCTCGGACCCTTACAGTGTTTCTGAATGCAGCTGTCAAGGAGGCTTCAAGACCCCAGGCCCCATACACACCAGACAGGTAATGGAATTTTAAGGTGCTTTCTTCCTCCTTCCCTCTTTCCTTTGCCAATCCTATAACTCCAGTTTGAGGCACTGCAAGAGAAGTTCTCCTGCAAGGGGTAAAATTTGCGAGTTCCTATTTGGTTGAGGCGTTGTAAACCAAACAATTTCGAGCTTCCTGAGTGGTAAGGGAGAAACTGAGAAGGGAAAAGAGCGTTGTCTGCGAGGAGATGAAGCAGGCAGAGATCCCTGTGGTGGTGTCCTGACTGCAGATGGCAGCATGGCACTTCCCACCTCACCACAGGACCTGGAGAGGGCTCAGAGTGGCACTGTCCTCTCCAGCCTGGTGAGCTCGAGGATCCAAGCAATCTAGGCCAGGTGGAAAGCAGCAAAGCTTTGCAGGAGCTCATAAGAGCTTCTTAATATTAATGGGGTCTGGAATTGCAGCCTTCGTTTGGGCGTAGCTTTGCTTCAAGGTCTCTGAGGAGCAGGCGAGGATTTTCCTCTGAGAGTTTCAGTGCCATTTTCAGACTGGAAGGAGCCTTAAATCTGGTGGAATGACAGAGCTCACAGGCAAAGTTAGGGAAAAATTAGAAGCATCAGCAGAATTGATCTCATGTATTTGCTGCTCTGCCTGACAAACCAGGTATTAGCTTCTTAGAAATGCAGTACAACAAAGGAAGTGTCTAAAGAATCCTCAGCTTAAAATTGAAAATAAGTGAGAACTCAAGTACCCCTTATTGTTCAAGACCCTACAGAAAAGTGTTAAGCCACTGGAAATAGAATCTAATATTTATCCATCTTTTGAACAGTTTAATACAACTTTTCTCTTTACTTCTCTTTCTTCCCAAGCATCACAAAGTTTTCAGCAGGGATAGTTTGCTAGTTAAGCTTTAGTTGGTCAAGGAATTAACCATCAAAGTAACACTTACTTCAGGAGTGTTTATTTTATTATTGATAATATATTTTAACTTGATAGTATGTTTAACTTAATATATTGCTTGGGAACAAATCCTCAGCATGACTAAGTCTGGCCAGTTTCTTCCTCCAGCTGAATTTTTTTTTCTGGGAACTTTGTTTGATTACATAACAACACACACAAAAAATGGTTCTCATTCAGAGCAGTCATCAAATCTCTGAAAATTTCAGGATATGTTGTTTATTTTATTCTATTTCCCTTTACCAGCAAAAATTTGTATGGCGATCTATATCACTGTGCAGAACATTTTTCAAGAAATGTATTTAAGCGTGTTAAGTTAAACTACATATCAGAAAAGCCTCTTGCTGGTTTGTTCATCCGTTTGAACTGCCATAACTCTGAGGAGAGGGCAGTGCTGTTTGCAGCATTTCTGCAGGCCTGATCTAAGGGTTTGGTTTTTTTTTTTTTCAATGGAGCTCTGGTGCAGTTTCTGTGAGTCAAAAAAGGTTCTGCCATTGTCTGCTGAAACACGCTTTGCAGTAATGCTGCCAACAAAGAACGCCAGCTCACGACTCTCAAAGTCCCTTCTGTGGCACTGAAAACCTAGAAAGTGGCCTGGGAAGCAATTCTCTTCTGCAGGAGTTGGTCAGGGGAAAGAGCATTGCCTTTTATCTGTGCCTTACAGGTCTGTGGCAGGGGGTTCCTCTCTGGAAAAGCAGAATTGAGCTGTGGGGTTGTTTTAATGCTCACCAGCTGTCACCAGCTTCCCTTCACAGAGCTGCACCTATGGGATGATGTGCTGAGTAGATAAGAAAAGAGATTATTGTTACTGTTTGTACTGATTTTGCTAAAATTGCAGCTGTCCTTCTTTTAGGGATATTTTTCTGCATGAAAGTGAGCACTGTGTTTGGAGGAAGGGTAGCTAATCACCACAATGGCCCTGTACACTAATCTGGAAACAGCATTCACCTTTAAACACATGAATTTGCATTTTTTAGAAACTTTAATTTATGTAATTTCACTAATGCATTACTTACATGAGTTAGAGGAAATCCTTTGTGTTGTGTTGGACTGTGACTAAATGAAAATTGTAATTCTTGGTAAGCAAAAACGAGTAAAGAATTTCTTAAAGCTCAGCAGATCTTTTAAAAATCAGCCTCACTCCTACCCTGGCTCTGTATTTGTAGTCTGGGCAGTTTTATGGGGCTCTGGAAGTGTCTCAGGATGGGCTACTTGAGAGTTGTCCCTGGTAGCCAGCAAAATTAAAAAAAAAATAAAAAATAAAAAAGAGAAACAAATATAAATACAAATAATCCTGAGGCACAGTGTCTCCAGCAGTCCCACCAGCCTCAGACACCAGCAAGATCTTTGTGGTTCAGGATGATTTTGTGTCAGGCACTCTCTGAATTTGCAGAAAATTGTAGGGCAAGCTGGAGAACTGAAGTTCAGTTAAAAAAAAGAGATGTGCTAGTTTGAAAAGTAAAAATAAGATGCCTGATATGAGGGGAAAATATCATCATTTATCACTTTTACCATAGGGCAGATCTTTTACAAGCCAAAAGTTCTGAGGAGCCTGAAGAAGATTCTGTTCACTGTGAAGTGTCTCTCCAGTTTGTAATGGGGACTGATACTATTACAGGCTGCACATCTCAACTATTGTTACTTTTGTCCATGCAAGACTTTCTTCTCAGATATTTGAAATAATATTGTGTTACAGCTAAAAATATATGTTTTCTTTGGAAGCTCTAAATTTTGTGTCGTCTGAATGGTATTGATTCAGGTCTTTAAAGAAAGGAAATTATGCCTTTGCCTTACTGCTAAATTTGTCTAAGTGATCTATAAAATGACAGAAAGTCATTATAGCAGTTGTACTCAGAAAGCATGCAAGCAAAGATGGAAAGGTTCTTCTACTAAAGAAACCTAAAATATCTCTTTAGTGGTCATGTGGGCAAATAAATACAGTAGTGGCACAGCTGAAATTTTTATGGGGAAGCATTTGGAGACTCCTGAAGCAGCTGAGGACACTTGGAATCATAAACTGCAGGAAACTGAAGAGGGAAAGTATGGTTGCAATGTCATGTCCCCGAAGAGAGAGGCCAAATTTGGCTGTATTTGTATGTGAGAAAGGGCAAGGGGCAGAGGTACTGGTGTTATTCTGGAAGTACCAGGAGGAGTTAATCAACACCAGTGACAATAGACCTTCAGAGCAGCATGCTTTTTTGGGGGGATGTAGTAGAGATAATGCTTTTAAAGGAGTTTTACCAAATGAGAAATTGTAATGGGGCTTATTCATAATAAGGTTTTTCAAACTAGGATGTCCAGAGTGTTATAAAAATCAACCTGGCTTTCCATGTCATCAGATTTCCATTGCTTTGGCTGTCGTGGGCCTCACAGAAATTTTCTTCTGTGCAGAAATATACAAAATCTTGAAAGTTTATTTGTCTGCAAGCTTTGTTAAAGCTCAGTTATTTTTGACGTTCACCTCAGTGGGAGCAAACCATGTGAAGTGTTCCACACTGACACGAATCTTCTAATTCTCTTTGCATTTGCATGGGGATGATGAGAAGAAGGGAGAGGAGTTTTCTTCAGTCTCATTTTCATGTAACACAATTTCAAAATCTGAAATCTTTGCTCATGCACTTTAAAACAACATTCAGACATTTCAAATGCCTGTCTAGGTATCAGCCTGTCTAGTCAAAACATGCATAATTATAGAGCAGGGTGTTATCTGTGGCAGCTTGATTCAAAGAAGGTAAAGCTGCAAAGATTCAGCAGAACTTGCTGTGCATTCTCCTTCTTCTTGTCCCTTTCTTTTGTGGAATGCAATTTCAGATGTGCTCGTTGTGTGAAAACAGGGGGATGTGTACTAGAGGGACAGGGCAACTCTTGGCAAATTTACACGCGGTCACTCAGGAGGGGTCCTGTGACATTTTGAGTTGTCATCTTTAGCTTCAGGACAAGATTTTTTCTGCCTTGGTGCTACTGAGGAGCTTTAGTGCCCACTGGAGCAGCTGGGAGGTGCAGTGTGCTCTGCATCTGTGATTTTGGGCTTTTTTGGGGGGTTCTCCCTGCACCCCACTGTCTCTGCTCAGTGGATTCAGCTCCTGGACCGTGTCAGGGAGGCTGCAGAGGGGGGAACAGGCATGGAGATGGATTTTGGTCGTGTTTGCTGATGTGGATCTGCATCAGGAGAGCTCAGCTGGAGGGATTGTCTCCCCTGGGAACTCATGCACACGTAGGAGCAGGAATGTCAGGTGGCACAGGGAGCTCTGCTAGGAGCTCACTAGTAGCTCCTAACACGTAGGAATAGGAATATCAGGTGGCACAGGGAGCTCTGCTGCTTTGCTGGGAGCTGATGGAGACAGAGATTACACTCTGTAGTCTAGTTTCAGGCCTGAAGCTTCTGATTTTCTAAAGTTGCAGTTTCTGATGCTTTAGTTTTCTGAAATTCCTTTCCCAGGGAAAATGGGAAAACATCACGTCTGTTTTTGTGACAATATCTGTGTTGCTCATTCCTCTGGGAGGAGGAGGATCTCTCTTGATGTCCCTCTGCTTTGACCAGTGTGGCTGAAGAGGTTGGGCTTTCTCTCACCAATCACAGTGGTCTGTGGAAAGTGGTATATAAGGAGAGACATTTTTAATAAAATCAGTCTTCACAGCCTTTGAGAAAAAAATCACCAAAGGAGTCAGTGTGTTTTGTGTTATCCTACAGTGACAACACTGCTCACAGAAATCTGAAGGGGAAGTTCCCCTCATTTCAAATACTTTGCATTTTGGGGCCCCACTGTCTCAATTCTGTGATTCTGTCATTCCTTAGAGCTGCTGGCAGTTATGGGATATTTGGGTTTCTGATTTAAGATGTGGTGAAATGTCATTACAGCTTCCCACTCACTAGGAGAACAGTGTGCTCAGGATGTGACTGGAAGGAATATTGCAGTGTTCCTGAGTTAACAGCCCTGAGACTCACCTGTTCCATAAATCTAGCTGCAGGACCTTTTGTTTTGTGTAATAACAGTGAGTTTAATTTAGAATCTTGTGATCATCAGTAGGCAAGGCTGATGCTCCTGAGGTGTAAAATAGAGATAGCATTGTTGTTTTGTATTGACACATACAGAGCAAATTACACTCAAAGAACATTTTCTCCTAAATTTTAGCTAAATGGCTGTTGGTATAAACCCTTTCTAAAAGCCATTTCAGAATTGATTATTATGATTCTAAGTATTCTCGTTATTTTACCTTAATTTTCTGTCTGGTCATTTTGCTTTTGGTTCTGATCTGCTGCCATGTACATAATATCAAAAAAAAAAAAAAAAAAAAGAGAGAGAAGAATTTGGAGAAGAGATTTCTAACTGAAAAGTGAGTCAGAAGCTAAAAAGCCATTATTTAAATGTGCATCGTTACTGAAGTAAACTTGGTCAAGAAAATGTTTTTACTCTGTGCAGCACTGGTAGAAAATCTTCAGTGATTTCTTTTACTAGTTTTCACTAGAAAAGGTGGGGGAAGGTGTCTGGGACTTGTCCTCTTTGCCTTATAGCAGAAGGCAAAAACAGAGCACAAAGAGGAGTGAAAAAGAAACTTGTTTTTTTGTGAGGAAATAATGAAAAATTTTGAATATGAAAAAAAAGAAAATCAGAGCAAACAAAGGCACGGGTTTTTGGTTTTTTTCTTTTTTTCCCCCCAGTAAGAGCTCATTGACTGAGTCTGTGCTGAAGTTGGTAAATGAGGTTCCAGTTTATAACAGTGATTTTTGTGCAAGCCAGAATGACACACAACTCCCTCTCCAATAGCCACTTGCCTTGGGGTAGAAACAATGTGATTTTTCAAACATTAAGTGCATTTCACATCATTTTTTTTCAGTGTGATAACTGAAAAGTTTACTCTTTTCTCCTTGTTGCCCAGCTGTGCTATTCCAAATGTCTTACTTAACTATAAACTATTGCTAACAGTGAAGTCTGACTTAACTCTGGTTTAATTTTCACACTTGTTTATTTTCCTGTTTTCTCCCAGAAGGTATTGCACTCAATACTTGATAGCAATTTCCTGACCAGTGAGTGGCTGGTGTCTTGGTGACTGTGGTATTGATAGTGCTTCCTTTTCTGTGAAATAATTGATCAGAATGCCTTAATTTCTGCGAATCTTTAGGACTAATCCAATTGATGATAAATTTAGATTAAAGATGTAAAATAATTGTTTTTGAAAATCAGCCTTCTGATTTGTTTTAGTATAGTAGAGTCAGTTTTCATAAATTATAAGATAAACAAGGATCATGTTTGCATTCCTTTGTAAAAGATATCACTTGATAGACTTCTCAAGTGAGCAGTGGAGATGGAGAGGTGGGAACTTCTCTGATCACTGTCCAGAAACTTATAGATACAAAATCAACAATAAACAGAGACTTCTCTTCTTCTTCTCTGCCTGAACACCTGTTGTGTGTGTTAAAAAAAATTAAAAAAAATAAAATACTTGATGCTTTTAGGAGCAGTGCTTTTGCATGAAGCCCAGCAAACCCTTGTAGAAGCTGTTCTGGGTAGTGCAGCAGCCTTTGGACAGCTCAGTCTTGCACCAACACTTCGGGGTTGAGTGGACAGAGCAGGGAAAGGACTAAGAGATCCCCAGGAAGCATTTCAGCATCTCCTGGTGCTGTGTGTGCAGAGCTGTGCCTGTGCTCGGGTGCCCAGCCCGGCTCAGTGCTCGGGCAGCCGGTGGAGTTTGGAGGTGCAGAGGTGGCAGTTTGGGGTGCAGGAGAGAAAGGGCTTTTCTCATGCTGTTTCTCTGTTTGCCAGCTCTGAAGGCCATCGCAGCTGATGTTATGTACTGAAGTCGTACGTGTACTCAATGATGTTAAGCCAGCAAACATGGAAACAAGGAAACAGCAGAGAAAGCCCTTTGTCCTGGCTCTGGTTGGTTGCCGAAGAAATTTATCGCCTCATCTCCAGAGGGGTTTGGAAGTGACGATGAACTGTTCAAGCTGCCCTACTGAAAGGTATCAAGGGCAAGGATTTTTTTTTTTTTTTTAAAAAAAAAAAAGGAAAAAGACAAAGAAATTTTAGTACGTTGTGCTATAGTGTTCTATAACGTAGTTTTGCTAAGAAAACAAAGTAATGTGACCCATCCTTCCTCACAGTTGGTGATTATGGTAATTTATTTTGCTTGTAATCATCTTCTTGTCCCAGATTTATTTTTTTTTCTCCTTATTTATTTTAGTTGAAACAATTAGGAATTTTGTTTCTATGAATATATGAAAAGGGAGCAATAAATTTTATTCGTATGTTAAAAAGAGAATGTAAAGTTCTTTATACTCCCTGCATTTAAAAGAAAAACAACTGAGTTGTTGTCACTTATAGCACCATTATACATGTTAAGAATTAAGTGTTATTTATATCTATTCCATAATATTTTTAATGATGATATTGCTGCTATGGATCATAAATAGAAATGATCGAGTCACTGCTTTCTCATTTTCTAGGCACAATAGTAGTAGTGAAAAACTAGTTCTTCCTGCTTTCTTATCCACAACATTTTGTCATTTAAGGTCACCTTTTAAATAACTGGAAAGCATTCACATAACTTTTAAAAGGAAAATTTAATTTGCATTTCGCTTGCTGAAGTCTAGATAATTTCCATTTAACAGGTGCCAAACATTTAACCTTTTGAAGTATTTTTATTTGAAAAGAAAAGAAAAAGTCAGAAATCCAGTGGCTTGGTTTTCAGTGTATTAAAATAAGAAATAGTACACATCATTTTTTCGCTGTTAACCAGCACATGGGGGTAAATGGCCTACTGTTGTTTTATTTTTTCCCCAGTTATTCTTCTAGAAATTTATTTTGGTTGGTTGGCTTTTTGTTTGGTTTTTTTTTTTAATTATTATTATTTTTTTTAATATTATAATTATTATAATTATTTAGCACAGCTCATTTACAAAATAAAACTTGAGTATCATAGCTTTGTTTGAAGGTTGGTTGCAAGTTCTTGTATATTGCCTCACATTTTAGGGAATAATGCTTAATATATGTATCATCTATAATGTTAGAATTTCATATGCAATGCAGAATCTCTTAGGAAGCAAAGGAGTATAAAGAACCCTGTTTTCTGCACTTATATGAAGACATGTAATATTAGTTTGCTAGAATAAACTGAAATACAGACACTGCTTTTAACTGGGATGTATACAGTATATAGAACTTTCTTTTAAAGAAAAAGTTATTAATGATTCATGAATTAGACTACAACATGGAATTCTTACACATTACTGTATGTTTGATGTAAAGATATTTATAGGCTTGTACTTAATAATCACGTTGCCTCAGTTCTTGGACTGCAGAATGTCTACCATGACTGTTGCCTATAGTTTGTTCCACATTTGCTATCTGGCTCTTTAAAATCAAACAACAACAAAAAAAAAAAATTGTGTATTTGGCTCTTTGATCTGTAAAATAAATTTTATGAATAATGAAGTATGTATTGTAATTCAGCATATTGTATGGCATAATTATAGCTATGACTGTTCCAGAGAGCTTTCCATTGCCGATGGTGGGATCGTTTCCTTGGGAAGAAGTTCATGTACCTGTCAGACAGTTTTGCTGTTCCCATTTTTAGCAGCCTTGCAGCATTTTGCTTCACTAAACCCCCCCCAGCACTCCCAGGGGTGGGACGTGCAGTGACATTTATTGACTCGGCTCAGCCAGTTGAAAATCCCCTCCCTCGTGCAGAGGGGTTTGTCCCCTTTATCCCAGCAGCTGCTGCAGTTGTTCGTGGAGGTGAAAATTCAGGCATGTTTGAGTGGCAGAGTGGTTTGTCAGGCAGCAGGATGATTTCACAGGCTCCAGTTCCTGGGTTTACTTTGAGTCTTTGGATTTCTCTCCTTACAAGAATTGAATTGGATTTCCTTTTTGAGAAAAGCCCTAGAAGTAAATTTAATGTTCGATTAAGAGAAGCACCAAATAATTTCAATGCTTACTTTGAAACTTTTTTTTTTTTTTTCCTTCAAAATCAAGGGATACTGAGTGGAGATAATGAAATTCCGTCATCTCAAGTGACCATGTAGCTGCCCTCAGGTTTTTTATTTCTCTGGTGGTGACAAGGCATAGATATACTGTAGCAGGTTATTTTGATTTTAGGACTGCATACCCTCAAGAAGTGCCTACTTTCTTGCACTGAGTCTGAAGAGAACCTTTGATAAGTACCTTTCTTGTACCAGATGTGCCAGGTATGTGCTTTCAGAGAAAAATATACTTCATTTCAAATTCCTCTGCTTTTAACTTAGCTGAAGCTCTAACTTTGTCCTAGTATTACCCTGCTCCTATCATTCTAGTCTACCAATAAATAATTCTGAAAGCATCTAGGATGATTTTCAAATTTCCAAAAGTTACATAAATGAAATAAAAGGTGCATCACATGGTTTGATTACTGGTCCCAATCAGTAATCTCCCTCCTCTGGTTCTCTCATGAGTCAGCCCAGCCAAACAGGATAACCTTCCAAATGCACTAAGGGAAAGACAGAAACCTCTTCAGTGGCTCAGTTTCATGTGTTTTGCCTGTTTCAATTTTGGTTTTCTTACATCTAAGTATCGCTTTTTAAAAAGTTGTTTTTTCATAGACTGGTATAGAACTCGTTCAGAGCTCATTTCCTCCCACTGGTTGAATGGGTTCATGAAAATCTCATGAAAGCTTAATGTTTATTGACCAAATACATGTGTGTGCTGGGTATCAATTTCTACACCTTTCTGTAATGAAGGCCAGTCAAAAATTTCTACTATTTTTGTTTTAAATAGCATTAGTATCCTGAGTCAAAGCTAGATATATATGTTTCAAAACCACTTCTGTTTCTCAGAGGTTTTCACCTACAGATTTTTTTTTTTCTGATTGCTTAGAAGTCAGAATGAATTACGAGCAAAAACCACTGAGCTGACCAAATGTTACTTTCGAACTTGACGACTCATTATATTTCCTTTGGAATACCAGTATATTTCTCATACTTGAGACTTCAATCATTACAGTCACCTCAGTATAAACCTCCCAAGAAATTCCCCCTTTTCCCTGGTGTCCCTGGCCTCGCCTGCAGAGCCAGGGAAATCCCAGAGCTTTGGGTGGGTCCCAGTGCAATGGGAGGCTGCACAGAAAGAAAACTCCTTTATTTATGGCCAGGTTCAGATGTCAGTGACCAGCAGCTAGGGCTGGCTCTCAGACGAGCTGGTTGCACCCAGAGCTGTGTTGCCAGTTATTTTGGAATTCTTATGGATTAGTGTGTGTACCAAAGCTAAACCCCCGAGAGCAAGCGAGGCGCAGCAGGAGCTCTGGGGGATTGGAACCCTCTGAGTTCACTGGAGTGGGGGCCTAATGAAGGGCAGCAGGGGGCTGTCAGGGACAAAGCTGGTTTGTGATGTAAATAGAATTATATTTTTAACATAAACTGTTATGCTGCAGGGTTTCTTTTGTTACACTTTTCCGGTGATTTCCCATTTTTTTGCCATAAAACATGTATTTATGGTGTATCCTGGTCTGACGTATTATTTGTAAAATCTTTTTAACAAATGATTTGAATATATATTTTTGCTTTCATATTTGAATTACTGAGCACTGTTCCTTTTATGTCTTATTTATCTATTTCTAAAATAAATTTGGTTTGACGATTACATTTGTGTACCTGCTGGAGAAGCACTGTTTTTAAAAACACCTCTGCTCTGTTTGCTTCATGCCTGCACACCACCAAGCCTCTGCAGAGACTGGTATTTTTCACAGTTCAGGAGCTATGATTATCAAATACCTTAACCACATGTAAGCTTTACAAGAAGAAATATGAAGGAATATGCCTCTTTGAAAACCTCATACTCCTTAGCAGCATTTTTTTTTTTTTAATTTTTTTCAAAGAAATCTAAGCAGGAATTCCAAGAGTTACACCTTTTCCAATGTCTCTATGCACATGTGTTTATATCTGTGTGCGTATTTTGTTTGCCTGTGTATATAGGGAGCACGAGGGTGTCTGCACACATTTTTCACCCCTTCAATTAGCACAGGTTACAGGCAGTAAATATTGCACAGGCTGAAGCTGCAGAGATGTGCCCAGCCCAATATCTCGTGCTGGGGAAGATAGCCAGGCTCCAAGGATTTCAATCTGCCACATTATTTGATTTGGGGGAAGATTTGTCTTCCCTTCTGAGAGTGTACTGGGTTCTCAATATGTGAGAAAATGACTCTTGGTGGTTTGGAGGTTAGGATACAAATATGAAAAGTGCAGTTTTGAGTTTTAGTGCTATGATACTTTCATTAGGTTATTTTACTCATTCTGACACTGTCTCTCAGTATTCTAAAATACTTTTTTTTTTCTACTAAATAGACTCACATTCTTAAATTTTACCACAGAAAATGTAACAAAAATGACATTTTTGTATTTTCTCTAAATTGTGAGCTTCTGCTTATTTCATAAATAGACACATGTAAAACAAATCCAGTTACTTATATGCATAGAGATAAATATTAAGTATGACATCAGGAATTTTTCAGGGGCATTATTGACTTTTTGCAACCTTTTAAATAGGTTTTATTCATTTGTGCTCTCATTTCCAAGGAGGTGTTCATTCAAGCTGAAATCACTTTTTCCAATGAAAGCTGAATGATGGTATCAGAGCTATGAGGTTTGATTTCTCATCACTGAATTCCAGCTAAGAATTATGAGCTGAATTTTGCTCTGGTGTTCTCAGCATTGTTTCCATCCTTTCCTAAAGAAGTTCCTTGCCTGTTGGGTGGATGAAGTGCCCTCTGCTCCTGTTCTCTGCTTTCTCCTGGGATGTGATCTGAAAGTCTCCAATCATAGGTTTTATCCCCCCAAAAAATCCTTTTCCTAGGTCTGGATCTAAACCATCCCTGTGCTGATGGTTTTCCTCTCCCTCTCTCGTATGAAAAAGAAACCAAGAGGGGACAAATTCTGGTCTTCTCCAGACAAGCCAGCTTTAAAAGAGTGGCTGGAATTTGGAAAGTCCTTTCCTTTGAATGTTTAGGGCACCTGAGGAACTGGAAATGACTGGAAATTCTGTGATTTTCTGACAACCAAACTTGGCCAGTGACTGCACAGGCCACGAGCAGGACTTTGGAGGAGTTAGGATGGGAAGGGCTGAGGGAGAGGAAGATCTTTTCAGTCTGTAATTATTATTGCGGTGAGAAACTGAATCAAAATCTGAGGAGCCTCATCAAGGATCTCTGCAGAGCAGTTTTAAGTCACATTTAAGTGCCATATTGTATTACTTGCATTGCTGTCAATCCATTATGGATAAAAGCAGCAGAACTCTGCTGCTCACTCTCAATGTAGCTGAACTCGTGGCTGTGTGCTCATGGCTGGGCTGAGAAGTGATTCAGATCAGGTTCTTTGGGGATTGAAAGGTAAGGCGTCTGTTGGATTGTTGACTGATTTTTGTAGATTGCTAAAAATTGTTTCCCTCCCTTTGAAAAAGAGTGTGTTTGGAGCTGGAAGTGAAGAAGAAAAGCCACTCAGAAAAATATATGGTACAGTTTTCTTTGCTCTTTAACTAGAAGAAACTATTTTCATTCTTAAAGATGGTACAAAATGATTGATTTTTTTTTTTTTAAATTTTTAAACTTACCTGATGTAAAATTACTGTTTTTGTACAACAATCAACTGCCTGGTAGCTTTGTTGCATTTTATTTCTTGGAATACATTAAAATAAATCTAAAAGCAAGAGCTTTTGCTTGCCAGTACCCAGTTATTATGACTACCAAAACACATAGGTACAGATATTTTAAATTATACACTATGAAAGCCTAAGTATTTTCTACCTTCTGTCTTCTCTTTCCCAAAGTCTCTGGCTTTGGAGGTGTTTAACATGAATCTATCTGTAGCCAACACACCAAGGAATCAAACTGAAGGTGGAAAAGGGCTCTTCTGTTAAAATAAGTCTATTTGTAAACAAAACTTCAAGAGGGGAGGAAAACATTGGATTATGTTCTCAAGCTTAGCAGAAGGGAAGCAACAACTCCTCCAGCCTGCTGAGATTTTGATTGCTATTGATTTCAAAGTTAGAAGCCCAAACAACTGCAATTTCTACAAGGAGTGCTTCTCCCAACTCGTGTTGAACTGGGAGCTCCGTGAGAGCTGTGGCTGAGAGCTGCTGCCCCTGAAAGGAGCTGAGATTTGTTATTAGCAGAGTGATCAGCACTGCTGCATCCCCCTCACGGGCCAGGCTGAGTCACCTTGCTCTGTAATATTTTCTACTCTTGAGTGGGAACAAGGGATTTGCTGAAAATCCTGCAAGAAAATCTTGTTTTTTCCCTCCTTCACATAAGTTGCTCTGCCCAAGTACAGATCTCTCCTACTTTGCAGAAGTGTCTCATTAGACACACTGAGTGCTTGCCTTTTTAATTCATATTTTATACGTTGTGGAAGCTTTTATAAATATAGATACAACCAAAAAGATAAGGTAGTTTTCTAAAAGTTTTCTTGTTTCCTTTATAAGCCAGCACTCAAAGACATTTCTGCTGTTTAGAAGCAGGAGGCAGAATGGATTTTTCAATGGCCTGAAGTAGATTTTTTAATCTAGCAAAATGACATTGTGACTAATTTAAAAAAATGTGGATAAACAGACTGGTGTTTGCTTACACATGGGGGAATCATCAAACCTACTGATTCTGCAAACAAGAGGCTGGAAATTTGATGAATGCATTTTAAGAAACTCATACAGCCAAAGCTGTAAATCCCTGCTAAATAATCTTCCCTGTTTCATTCCCTTTCTTCATCAGGTTTGTTGTAAAACCACTTCTGTGCTTTCCTACTTTGGCCAGATTTTAAGCCAAGTTACTTTGTTTCCTGTCCATCAAATATTGTCTTTGTTCTTCTGTGCTGGAAAATAATAATAAT
This sequence comes from Sitta carolinensis, assembly GCA_032173965.1. Classification (NCBI taxonomy): domain Eukaryota; kingdom Metazoa; phylum Chordata; class Aves; order Passeriformes; family Sittidae; genus Sitta; species Sitta carolinensis. The sequence goes on along the minus strand of CM063286.1, from coordinate 2,673,562 downwards.
ACATGTATGGTCTTACACTGTGAGAGTCTTGTTTTCTTGTCTTGGATGGATTTTCTTGTCTTTAATGGATGGTTTAAGATTTTCTTATTGTATGTTCCCCTGTTTTTATATTAATATTTAAACTATCAGGAAGGAGGGGGTGTGTGTAAGATTCCAGAGATTTGTAAGACCTTGCACTGTGATAATAACCAAAATAATCAGTACCACGTGTATAAACCTTGGACAATCTCTTATAACCATCTAGGATATGTTGGTGGGTCATGCAATGTATATCTATTTCTTACATCAGAATTCTTAAAGATCATGGAATGACAGAATAATTCAGGTTCCCAGGGATCTGTGAAAGTCACCTGTTCCAGTCGTGGGGCTCAAAACCAGGTTCTTGCAGAGCAGTTTTCGCTGGGTCTCGTTCAGTTGACTTCTAATATTTTAGGATCCTCAAGAATATCGAGGTGTTTGAGTGGAGATCAGAATCTTATTTGTCTGTATGAATCCACTACCCACATGTGCAAATATCCAATGAATTCAAATTACTTGTAGCTGTGAATAATTTACATGTGTGTGCATTTTGGGGTGAGCCCCCAAGTACACTGCTGCTCACTCTCTGGCTTAACAGCTTTTGTATTCACCTTTACTTTATAAATATGTTGTGAGGTTTTATTTGAATTTCCTCTAGGTGTAGTGAAAGCCCTGAGAAGCTGGCACAACCTTGATTGTTTTCCTCACAATGAGTGCATCAAACCTCTTCAGAAACTTATCTCGAAGGTTGGATATTAAAATCAGACAGGAATAATTCTGTCAGGAACGATTAAACCAGGAAAATGTAATTGGAGGCAAAAAAGGCTTTCGATGCTTCCTGTGTACAAGATACACAATTATCTGCTTTCAGCTCCCGAGCATGATTTATTAGTTCCAGTAGTTTGGCTCTGAGACACTGAGCATGGCTAAGACAGCGTGTGCTCAGTTGTGTGAGGGCTCCAACATCTGTCCTGACAATCCTCTTACAGGCTGGCTTGGAGGAATTAGGAACTGGCAACACGAGTTCTGAAATGGATAGCAAGCAACCAGAGTCAGGAGAGGGCGGTGGCAGGAGGATATTCCATTATTTCATTGCCCCTCTTTAACACAAGAACTCCTTGAACTGTTTGTTTTTATTATTCCAGATGGGAGCAAGATGCATTTAAATGAATAAAATGAAATAGAACAAATCGAGCGCTTGGCTGCTGTTCAAGAGCTGCTAAGGCTGAGCTTTATTAAATTCACATGAGGATATGATAACTGTGGAATTTCACACAATGAACTGCACTAATCTTACTCGTGAAGAACATAATTTTTCTTGAGATAGATGAGAGAATCTGAAATTTTGTAATGAAAAAAATAATAAAAAAAAAACAAAGCCCCTTTGGAGCTTTATTTTCTGAGGGCATTCAGTGCTTGAGTGAAATCTGTCCATGTCCCACAAACAGAATCTTCATGCACAATCCATTTTTCCACATCAAATGTTCCAAGGGTTTGTTCTTTCTCCGTGGCAAAGTGGAGAATACTTCAAAGTTACTGTGTTCTGTGTTCAAACTCTTCCCTGTGTCTTCTGCAGTCCCTCTAGGAATAAGCATATTTATGTTTTAAAAGGGGGCAAAACCATTAAAATTTAAAATTATATTAGAGGCATTTAATTTATATTTAAATGGGAAACATTTAAAGCAGAACAAGACAAATATTGTTAATGATTATTAGCAGGATATAATTCACATTGATGCCTTTTCTTTTTTTTTGTGGCTGTTGATCATTTTTATGCCTCTGCTGTAGAATGGCTGTTTATAACTCAAAGTTTTTCAGACATTTCCTGTTACTTAATGGAATTAACATTCTTCTTAATATGCTATTTTTCCTTATTTTTTATTGAAACTCCAAAATTACTGTTGAAAATTTCTGATGAAATAATATTATTTCGCCCCCTCAAAACTCCAAAAGTATAATTCTTGACAATACTCACACAGTATATTTTGTTACATTTTCCATTTAAATGTAATATAAAACTGCATTCAAAAACTACTTCCCTGTATCTAAAATGCTAAAAAGAAAGAAAATGGCAGAACTCAGGGTTAAATGACTGAGCTCCTAAATCTATTGAGGGCCTTTTCTTTAAAAAAAAAAAAATAAATTGAAATACTATGGGAATTTTTTTTTTTTTTATCTGATGAATCATTACCTTCCAAAACTCATGTAAAATCAGAGTGGACATCACATGGAAATAAAATTAAAAAGAGCAGAAGTCAGCTGCTGTTTTGATGACCTCTCATGTGCTGGTTGGGTAATGTCAGGGATGCCAATTTTCCTTTGTGGGGTGAATGAGTCGTTCAGGGTTGCCTCAAGGAGACACAGCCTGTCTGCTGATGAGCTGCAGGGAGCAAACCTGAGCCCCTGCACTCCTGCCTGGGCTGCACTGCAGGGTCTGTGTCACTGTGGGTGATGAACAAACGACACGAGACCTCGTTATAAAAACTGCATCTGACTCCCCTTTATTAAAACAACTGCCCTCCTTATATACCTTTTGGAACAGGCCACTCTGATTGCTCAGAAGAGTGCCAGAACTCTTCTAACCATTGGCCCAAAGCAATGGATAGAGACCAGTCCATCCCACAGAAAAGAATGCAAACCATCACTCTCGTTACAATAACACTTGGGATGTTCATGTCAAAGTCTGTGGGAACAAGGTCTGCTGAAACCTAAACACCACGAAGAAACTGAGTCAGAAACTCAGAAACCTCAGGCCCAGAAATCCAGAGTGCAGGTCTGCACACACACCATGGGCACACTGAGGCTGCCTGAGAGCAGCCCAGGAAAGCTCAGGTTCAACCAGACCTGCTTCGCCTCCCCCCGTGCCAATCAAACCTTTACACTGATAACCTGAGGAGAACAGGGCTGAGGACACAAAGCCTGCTTTGGTGTGATTAAGATGAAAAGATTCTGCTGGGGTTTGATAACACTGGAGATGCAGAGGCTGTTGCAGAAACATAATGAATATCAAATGTATCTGCAAAAAGGCCCTTTTTATCGAGATAAAATCCTGATGAAAAATGCCACTTATTCTTTATTTTCCAGCGGACAGGTTTGAAGACTGCAAGTCAAGAATGTAGGTCTGTATTTAATGGAGGTATTTAGTGTGGAACACTCTGTGCTGAAATATGAACTTTGAATTCAGATGCTGCTCATCTGATCTTAAAAAAAAAATAATAATAAAAAAAATTAGACTCCTTTCATATTCAAACACAGAATATTAATAAATTAGAATTTACCCATGGATGTCACAACCTTATGGGTAGATCTGTATATGTTGTCATTCCAAATGAATTCTGTAGCATTTGAACTCATTTCAGTGGAACTAATTTTGTTCGTTGTTTGTTTTTAAATTATTTCTGGAAGAGAAAGTGTCTGACTAGTCACTTTTAATTTATACATCTCAGAAGTACTGGGTTCCATGAGAGACAAAATCAGATTTGGTACAATGAAGCAAAAGTTGGCATGTGCTAATTTCATATGAGGAATCGATTGCTTCATTTTTTTTTTTTTAAGGCAGGATAAGTTATTAGTGTGCTGTTAATTTTTAAATTGTTTTCAGTTTAGGTTGTTATTTAGGAAGGAGAATGAGGTGCTGGAACAGGACGTTCCACTTCTGATCAAAGCAATGTTTTGTGATGGGAATTCTCAAGTGACTGTATCGTAATCTTTCAGAGGATTGTGGAAGATTGGCTTACACTCTTTGTGTTCCATGGCTTGTGTCTGGTTGTAAGCTTTGTATGGATTTTCTTTTTCGTAATTGTTTTTCCTTTAGCCATCCTGTGGCCTGAGATTGGAAGAAAAAGATAAAAGGTCAGAAAGGCTTAATAGCAATTTTGTTTTTGAAAGGGAGAGGCTGGTTGATCCAGCTTAAATCTTTACAGCTGGATCAAGCAATAACTGTTGAATTACAGAGAGAAATGACAACTTCAAAACCTCATGGGTCAGCACAGCTCCAGCTGTAACCAGGAGAGTGAGAAGGGAACGTGAAGCCATGGGACATGTGCTCATAATATTTTGAGAGGATATCCAAGAACAGAGAGGTGGGAATGGAAAACCCCTCCCTCACTATGTAAACAGCAAAGAAAATGAGAGAAAACTGAATTTTGCCAGCTTGCTGTTTGGTGTGTGGTTGAGGATGGCCGGGGTCTCCTTGGTGAGGGACAGAAGTGCCTTGGCTGTGCCCCATGGGCTTTGGGGAGCACAAACCCCCTACACAGGCCAGCAGTTTGTGAAGGTTTTAGGAGAAGTGCTTCACTTGGTGCTCTCTGTGGGTTCCTTTCATGGTGTCTTGCCCGTGTGGAGCAGAGTGGCTGCCAGGGGGCTCAGGGCAGGGGCTGTGCCAGCCCTGGGTGTCCCCTGGAGCCTGGGGAGAGGGGACAGGCAGAGCTCCTCCAGCCCTGGGGAGGATGGGATGCTGCATGTGCATCACTGACACTCCGAGTGATTCCTTCCAAGGGGCAGTGCTGTCCGTTGTGAATGACTGTAAAGGTAACAGGAATGTTTTATTTTATGAAAGACTTAGGCTGGAATTCATTTCTTCTGCAGGAGGTGAAGGCAAGAGCCACACAGAGAGGATCACTGTCTGGAGCTCACAGGGGCTGCAGTGAGTCACTCTGACTCCCTCTCCTCTGGGTACTGTGGGAGGTAACTGTGTGAACACTTGGCTTTTACACAGCTAAGGCTGAGTAAGATGGTTTCAGAAATCTAACACAGAAATAATTTTAAAAAAAACTCGGGCTCACAAAGCTGAGAACATTCTGAGCCGTGACCTCCAGTCCTGTAGGCAGATTGCTCCTGGTTAGAAAGAGCTGAGGCAATTAAAAGATAGATAACACAGAGAGGAGTTTTCAATGTAAGGGGAAGCATTGCACTCAGATATTTTCACCTCCCTTGACTCTAATGTTGGGGTGCTTGATCCATGTATGCTGTTCAAAGTTTTTTGAAATATTAGTAAATGTTACTGTGTAGAGAGAGATTAAATCCTCTGATACATTGCCCCTTATTTCTCTAGAATAAACAGTTGATAAGCTGTGTGAAAAGGATCATATTTCTTACTAATAATTTCTCCTCATTAAATCCTTTCTTGTATTTTCACCAGCTTGATTCACCTGCTTTCCTCTTTGCCATAAGCTGACAAAGACCCAAGTGCATTCCTCCTGCTGGTTGATTTGGCACACCAGTTCTAACCAGTATAAACACGAGGAATGGAGCAAGGGTTGTGGAGAGATTTGGTGAGGAGGCACATGCCTCAGACAAACTGCAGTGGATCCTGCTTCATTCCAGAAAACCATGAATCAGGAGAAAGTGAGGAATGTTGTCTTCAGGCAGTGGATGGTGTATGAACTTGCTTTTTTTTTTTTTTTTTTTTTTTGCCAAGTTCACCGGTGCCCACACAGTGTGATTCTGTTTGCTGTGATTTCCAGCCTTGGGAGGAAATGCCACCCCCAGAGCTGTGCTGGCACTCGTGGTGGTGACAGGGGGACCTGGGGCTGCCCCTCTGGGAACACCTCCTGCCCAGGTCGAGCTCCTGTACGTGAGCACATCCCGAGCTGTGCCCCTGCTCTCTGAGCCATCACTCGCAGCAAAACGTTTTGGGACAAGCAATCCACAGAGAACTCTCAGAAAACGCTTGAGATTTTGCCATATGAGTACTGCCACAAAGCTTAAATTGACTTCGTGCTTTTAAAGACTTCCTGATGCTCTTGGGTTAGGCCACCAGGGTTGCTTTTGGAAAAGCTAGACTAAGGATGATAATTTGTCAGGAGAACAGTTCTGAGGTGGGTTATAAATGGAAAATATTCCATTCAGTTGCCTATTTCCTCTCCCCTGAAACTTTTGGAAGACTGAGCAGCACAGCTGCATCTTTATGCACAAGTGTAGGAGCAGAAGTTGGAAGTAGGGTGATGGGAAGATGGGAAGTGGGCACTTTGAGGGGGAGGATTTTATCCAAATTAAATCTAGAAACTCTTAAAATGTCACTGAAATATTTGAAGCAGAAGAAACTTGTTTTTTTGCATAACTTTTGCTGAAGTCCAGGAATTTTGTCGTGTGTTGGGCAGTTTTTGATGTATTCTTCCTTTGGAAGGAGCACTGTGAGGGGTGAAGAGAGCCTTATGATGTGGGAAAACTGAAGTTAAACTCCACTGTAATACAGTTCTGCCTTTTTTTCCAATAGTTGTTGCTGGAGACAGACATCCCAAATCTCATCACCTGTTATCCCACGTGATATTAATTAACACATTTATTGTGATGTCCAGAACTATTTCAAAGCCTAGCTAGAGAGCTGAACTACTTTTTCAGCATAAGTACAGCTCCTGTCTTGTCCAGGCTTGTGTTTTAGGGTGGTGAGGCAAAGCTCCTCTTACTCTGTGATAACGATTTCAGACTGGAGAGGTTTCAAACCTGAACCTCCCTGAAAAGCCCTGATACTCACATGCAAGACTGGAGGAGTAGAGAGAATCTAACCTCAACACAAACCATATTTTCTTCTAGTTTCTATTAGGATAATTTGACAAAAAAAATTACTTTTGATGGCTGTATGTTGGTAAACCGTAAAAAAGGAGTCTCTATTATTATTTCTTATTTGGCTGATTTCTTCAAGGCTACTTCTTGAAGCTGCTTTAATGGGAAACCAAAGTTACAGCTATTATCTGATGCTTCATCTAATTTGCTTTCTTCTAGTTTGGAGAAATAGCATGCTGTTACTGTAGGGAAAAAAAGAGCAAGATAAAAATATAATGAAGAAGTGGAATGATTTTCTATAAAGACCTCTCTGCAATACTGTACATGGTATTGCATTTTATTTATTCACAGCTTTGCACTCCAAGAAGACTCCAAGGAGATGAAACCTCAAGAGGAAAAGCCCTATGAAATGAGAACAAACAATCTCAGAGCATGAGGTGTCCTGCTAACCTTTAAAAATGCAATTCTGTCCCACACAATTTTCCTCAATCAGAAGCAAATCTGCAGCTCTTTAGCAGCAAACCAGTCGGCTGGGCTCTCACTCACTTTGATGTGTGAGTTGAAATTTAATACAAAAAAGAAAAGACCTTCTGGGAAATCATATTAATGGAGGTTCATTTTCATTATGTCCAGTTTTCTTTCATTATTGGATACTTGTGGGGATGGGTCTTTTCCCTGGAGTGCCCTTCTCTAGATTATTGTGGGGTGTGTGTGTGTGTGTGCTTCTTCCCCTGCCTTGAAGTCAGGGTGATATTCTGCTGCTGCTTTCTCCCAGCTTCTCTTGCTGCATTCATTTTAGCTGTGAAATTCCATAGGTTAAAATTATAGAATCATTTGTCCCTCACTGTGCTTCGAGACGTTTTATTTTTCTCTTCAGTGGCAAATGGTTGCTGTTGCTTTCTAGGATGGGATTCATTTGGAGCTTTATATGCAACCAAAGATCTTTGCATAATCTCAAGTGCCGAACAACAAGCAAAAAGTGAAGTATTTTAGTAAATTGCTGGAGTTAATGACCCTTGTGAAGATCGAGGGTCATTATCTGCTTTTAGCTCACTCTATTACCTACTTCTACTGACTCAAAGCCCTGGAACTTGATTATCATAGGGAATGAGTGCTCCTGTTTTACAGGGGAGTCAGAGGCAACTGCTCTTGCCCAGGAGCTGAAGCTGCTGAGTGCCTCTGGGACAGTGTGAGGTCATTCCTGTGTTTCAGAAATTCTTCCTTCTGCACACACCCAGGATGGGCTTTTCAAACTGCACAGGCACACTCTGCTCTCTGCTGAAACCAGCCACTGGCTCCTGGGTCAATACACAAAGCTCTCCAAAACTCCATTTATCTGGTTTTTGTTCCAGGTTATCATTAAGGAGGCAGCCAGTCTGAAACAGGGAGTTTAACTGTGAGTGCATGTGTCATTGGAACGGCTGGAGCTGCAGATAACTCCATTACTGTCACTCTTTTATCTAATGCCATATTGATTTATTTCCAAATTACTTAATTTTTCAGTGTTCTGTACAGGTTAGAGATCCATCTTTTCAGCCACATGCCAAACTGGTACGGGCTACACTGAGAATTATACCTTTTATGACATTATATCAGATCAGGTAATTCCATGGGTCTGAGTAATGAAGTGTTACATTAAGCTAAACTGTGCATTATGTCAAATTAAACTGTAGTTTAATTCTCAAATTTGAAGCAGAAGTTACTTTGGGTTTGGGTAATCAGAGAGATGTGTGTGTGCACACACGTTTATTTCTCTAGTTGTCTAGAGATGTCTACAGAAGGAAAAAAAAAAAAAAAAGTTTAAATATTTAGGAGTGATGCAGGCCTGTGTTTAGAGCCAGTAAAATCAAAGCTTCTCTCTGCTGCTCCACTGCTACTCACAAGTGCTCCCTGGGGCTCCTTGCACCAGGTGAAGGCAGGAGGGGATGGATCTGAGCTGAAACGAGAGCACCCTGGTTGACAGGAGCGTGGTTTGATCAAAGGGAGGAGCAGAGCATCAGTGACCTTGCTAATGGGAGAGGGAAGGGGTGGCAGCTCAGCAGTGAGGATCTGGACTCTGCTGTCAGGAGAGGGAGCTTGCTGTGGAGCAGTGGGAGAGGATTCCTCCACTCCAGCAGTGGAAGTTATAACATTGAACGATACAGACTCTTCTTTATCACCTGATAAATGTGTTGCTAAAGGGTGCTGCTCATCCTCCCCGGGCATCTGAGGAGGGGCACAGGGGAACCAATGGACATTTTGGGGGAAATCTTCAATTTAGGTGAAATGAAATGTTGTTCAAGCAAACAGAAGGAACAAGGACTCGCCCAAGACAGTGGGAAAATGTGAAATCAAGATTTCGATTCAGTGAATTAGGAGAGAGTTGTGATATGATAATTCTTGGTCTGTATTTGAAGGGGATTCCTGTGTTGCCTCCCTGAAGAAGTGGCTTCACACAAACTTTTACTGAGCAGTTGTTCTCTTTATCTGCAATTTTGTAGATAATTGTAGAACAACATTCACTTGAAGAACAATTTGTTGAGTCTCATCCAAAATTCACTAGAAAAAAGGGGGTTTTGTGTTTGTTTGTTTTTTTTTTTAATTGGGAAAGTTAACCAACCTTTCACATAGGACCTAATGACAATTTGTTTGGACTCCCTACAATCAGATAAATGCAGTCATAGACTTTCATATTTCAGAGGACATAGAAACTCACCTTTTGGAAATCATCTGCATTTTTTGACTCCATCTAGAACAAAAGATGTGGCTTAGTATTCTTCAGTCTCTATTAGCTACATTCCCATAACAAGGACACAGCAAGCTTTTTGAAAAAAAAACCAAAATCAGAGTAATTACTACTGTGAATTATTGACCACTTGTTCCACATATTAGGGACTGTTAACCTTGCTCTCCATTATTGAAAGCAACTATATCACTTCACAAAACTGAATATTCTAAGGTGGCCAGCAAAAAAGATTTTATTAATTTGAAACCATTTTCTTTAATTATCCTTCAACAATTCACAGTCTAAGAACAATTGCCCTTTTAGCAAAATGAGTATAATGAACCACTCCAGAGCACTCAGAGTTTGTGCTGTGTAGGGATCTCTGTGTGTTGTATTAAGTATGGAGAGTTTCCACAGAAAATGGAACCCATTAATTAGAGGGGAACCCAGAAGGGATCTGGGACTGGGTTAGGGATCTCCTGATCCACCCTAAAAAAGTTTCTGAGCTGTGCAGTGTAAATGATGCTCCACTAGAAGGATTTCACTGAGGGTCTCTGGTTTGGTTTGACTTGGAAGAAGAAATGGTAACTGGAGAATAGACAAGAGATCCTTGTGTAGGATGTCTCCTGGTCCAGACATTCACAACAGACTTTTATCTCCATGGGAAGAAAAGTTTACAAGTTGTTTGTTCTATAATGGCATTGTGCACCAGGCAGAGGCAGCTGGAGCCTCTTTGGTGAGCAGAGTGAGGGAAAAAAACCTCCATATGACTAGGAAAGTAAGGATGTGTTTTCATTTTAAGTTTGGAAGAATCTATGATAAATTCCATTAAAAAAAAAAAAAAAAAAAAAAAGGGCAGAATTCTGAGATCTCATAATCATAAATCACACTGAAATTCAACTGAATATTTGAAATAAAAATTCCCTCACATTTTGAGAATGAAATAGCAAAGAAAAAAGGACAGAATCTGAATCTGTTTGCCTTCCTGTTCTCTAAAGATTTCATACTCTTGCAGATAATAGAAATGCCTGTGAAGCAGTAACATGGCCACTCGACTCTGAAAGATGCCAGATAAAAGTCTAATTCTTCATTCAGAGAACTCCATCACTTTCATTTCCAGTCTTACTTGCACTTATTGTCAGATAGTGTCTGTCATATTTTCATAATTAAGATAAATCTCTGGGGTTCACTCTCCCTGAGTGATGCTCTCTAAGTTCTGGTTCTCTCTACCTGTTTATAAAATAAAGATGATGAATAGACACCATCCATGTATTTATAAGATGTACACCGTGGCAAGTGGATAGATTTATCTTTGTCTTTGTCTTTATTTCAGGAGGTTTATCCTCTCCTATTCTGGTAGCATGAGCAGCATCTGTGCAATTCAGTTTGAGGTTTTAAAAACTAGAAACCTGTAGCTACAGGAGGAATTAAAACCTTAAGTAAAAGTAGAGGTTAAAAAAAACCTTTTTTTTTCTTTTTTTTTTTTTCTTTTTTTTTTGTATTTATGTGCAGACAGTCGCAGAAAATCAAGAATATCAGAGAGAGTATTTGAAGTCACATCTTGTTGATGTCACACTGATTTCTGAGAGCACTCTCAGCTGCTAAAACACAATGGAAAGCTGGTTGTGACCCTTCAGCCAGCAGCTCCAGAAACACAGGATATCCCAGAAAAGATTGCATTGGTTTAAGTTAGGTGCATAAAAAACTGGGAATGACATGGCCACCCATGGGGTGATAGAGAAGGTGAATTAGGAAGGAGCTTTTGTTTATAGAAATAAAGCACATTTTCAGTATTGTGTTGCTCATACAAAGTTTTCTTACCTGTAAGCATTGATATAACAGGACTGACTTATAGACAGTGGTATGGCACAATTATATATATTTCTACCACTTTTTTAGAACACTGGAACTACATTCTAAATTTAATTTAACTGTAGAATTTCTCCCTCAGCACAACTACACTGCCTCAATCTCTCTCAGGCTATTTAATGCTTTGTTCTTGTCAGAAGAATTTCCTTAATGCTTCAGCACAGTCTACATTTAAATCTTCCTTTAAATGCAAAGACAAGAAAAAATTAGGTTTTCTTGTATTTTCTCAATAATGGATTGCAGAAATCACCTTGGCTTACCCTGCATTCCTTCCTCAGGCTAAGTTCCCATGGAGGTGTGACTTTGATGGAAGTCATAAATAAAGAGTGCTGAACAGGACCCATTGTGATTAGACACATGTTTTAAAAAAGCTTTAGGAATGATAAACTGCACAGTTGCAGTGTTGCTATTTTATTTTATATTTAAGAGAGACCGATGATGACATTTGGGATCTTCTGAAATGGATAATAAGAAGTATGTTCTTTCAGCTTCCATGAAGTCACTTTCTTGTCAACATCTGTCATGCTCCAAAAAGTGAAAAATATTTTGTTAGAAACTAAATGAAAACTTCTACAAGGAGCAGCTTTTTTTGTCAGTGTAATGCAAGACGGGGTCTTCTGAGAATTCACAGGATCTACAGTGGTTTGAAGATTAAAAACCTGGTGACATTACAAACAAGTGAAAAGTCAGAGGGGGCCATCACCCTCACAGACATTGAATAATTCAGTGTTTCACTCTGTGTGTCACCTGCAGAGCTCAGATACTCGAACAAAGTGCACAATCATGGCTTGCTGAACCATGCTAATAGCCCAGATCACAAAGGCCAAGATTAATAATAATTAGCACAGAGCTTGGGGCTCTTGTGACGGGTTCAGCTGTAGAAGGCAGAGTGAACGCTGAGGTTGGTGCTGAGCAGCCCAGCCCGAGCTGTGCATCCTCTCCAGGGAGAGTGCTCAGCCTGTAAACCCAAATCAGACACAACTTGTATTTTCCTCTGTATCATAACTGGTTTCCTCGGTGGAGCAGGAGATGGAGAACAATAATTAGCAGCTGGGAGTGAGACTGTGTCAGGAGTGACAGAAATCTCTGGGAGCCGTGTCCAGGGTGTCACTGCTGGCTGAGGCACAAAGGAGCTCCACGAGGAGCCTGGCTGGACATAAAATGAGTGCAATTAGGAAATACAAAAGAGGAAATTACTTTGAAACTCAGCCGGTGTTACTGTGATGCAGATAGAAACACACAGTAACACACACAACAGGTGTTCAGGTAGAGAAGAAAAGAACTCTCTAGTTTATTGTTGCTCTCGTATCTCAGTTTCTGGACAGTGATCAGAGATTGGACAGAGAAGTTCCCACCTCTCCATCTCCACTGGTCACTTGAGAAGTCCATCAGGTGAGATCTTTTACAAAGGAATGCAAACGTGATCCTTGTTTATCTTACAATTCATGAGAACTGACTCCACTATACTAAAACAAATCAGAAGGCTGATTTTCAGGGACAGCAAGTAGGGGTGCAGGGCACTGCCCTGCTGAGGAGCACATGGGATCTCCCTGGGGCGGAGTGGTCCCAGTTCCACCAGCACTGGGATAACGGGAGCATCCCCAGCCAAGCTGCCAGGGCAAAGCCCACTGCTGCAGAGCTGCCAAGGACAGTCCGACTCCTCTGATGGCAGCGCTGAACCCCTCACTTAGAGGCAATCAACAAATTAGGTGTGAAATCTTCAGAAGATTATCTCAATTTAAAGGCGACAGTTGGAATCAATAGGCTTTCGGATCTTCTAGGAAAAGAGGGTGGGTTCAAGTTTACAAGCTTTAGACAGTGGTCTGTTAAAGCAATTATAGTCTCACACCAGGCTGGTTGGAAATCAATATCTGCAAATGGGAGATATTTGCATCTTTTTGTTTTTTGGCACAAGCCTATTTGAAATAAACTAATCGTTTTCCCTCTCTATGCTTTGAGTTACTGCTGTTTAAAATCCACTTTATATTCTACATTCAAGATTCTTAGAATCAGGTAATAATATTACAAATAGTCTGGGAAAGAGATGAATACCAGACCTTGTTTAAAATTACTGTCATGCATTCCTTTCGAAAGAACTTGAATGCTCTGTGAAATGAACTTGATTTACTGTCACTTGTCTCTCCTTTGCTTTCAGGTAGGTTTGAAGTGCACCAGTGCTGCAATGCCAGCTTTTGGTAGATTTACTTAGCCACCCTTTCAACAGTCTTGATGGACTATTTTGATTCTTTTAGTCCTTTCTCTGAGTAATTTTAAAGAAACACTAATTAAAGCTTTTCCATTGAATAATACATGTGCTTCACCCTCCAAAGTTTAGCTTAAGGGACTCAACGTTGACAAAAATACATTATATTCCTTGCACTTAATTTCATTAGGAGGACTTCTTTGACGTTTTGGGAACATAGAGATTTTTCTCCAGAGCATGTTAGAGCACAGAACGATTAGCAGAGCATTAGGAGTAACCAGAGCCCAGGAATAATGTCAGCTAGCCCCATGGCAGCGTGTGAGTTCCAGGGCAATTTGTAGATGTTCTGTACCAGGGTGAATAAATGATTCCCTAGAACTCCAGCCAAGTCTGATACACTAAATAACCCAGACTCATATTTTCCCAGTTTACCCAGCAGTATATTCAATGCACTGTGTTGATAACAGGAGTCCACTTAAAATCGGTATTTCCTTTTGGTATGCAAACTTAGGAAAGGTGGTGGTTATGCTGCTAAAAATCAAAAGAAGGGGTTTATTGGTGTAAAAACAGGTTAAGGAAGGGAAGAATTATGAGGGGTGAGTGGCAGAGCATTGGTATTCTGCTGGGAGGAGAAGGCTCCTGCAATCATGAGTGCACAGCAGAGGCCAAAGAGAGAGCCCTGCATTCAGGTTCACCATCCCACTCACCTTCTGGGGGCTCAGAGCACTTGGGAACAAAGGGAAACACCAGCAGGGATTTCAAATATTTCTTGTTATCTTTTTTATTTCTTTACAGCTTTCTCTCCCTTCCTGTCAGTTATCAGGGATCATCATTTTCTAACCACTTGTAGTTCTGGGAACAGTTCGTGCTCCTTTGTTGAGGCATTTATGATTGTCAGTAAAACTTTTCAGGCTGTCATTTTATTTAATATAAGCCAGTCTCGTTCTCTCTCAGCCTCCTAGATGCAGTTTTCTTTTTCATCAGCTAGTCAAGTTGCATGGCCGTGCTGTACGTGTGAAGTTTTGAATTAATGTTCTGAATTAAACTGCACTTGTTCTCATTTTAGGACAGCTCTTGCTCAGCCTTGGTGGTGCATGTCTATTCACATGCAGGCAATTTGCTAACACTGGTAGAAATTGATAGATATGTGCTATTATTAGTACAATTAACTTTTTTTAAGTGCCAGGTCTAATAAAGGGAGTAAATACAAAATTCATCTGGGCTACCAGTTTCAATGTGTGTTCTATAAAAATTCACATTACATGACCTAACAATAATGCAGGTTCTGTTCAAACAGCAAGGAACTGTCCTGGTAAATATTTTTTCAGTTTAAAATATTAATAAAAAAATAGTTAATAAACTAAAATGAAGAACTGACTGGAATTCTGCCACTGCTGAGCTACTTCTCTTCACTAGGTATCTGCAGTTACAACTGTTATTTTACAGATTTGGAAATACAACTTCAAAACCTTTCCAGTAGTGCCAAGACTTCTCTCGCTGGGTCACCCACTCCTCCTCCTCCTGGTTCTCTGATCATTTCTGTGTTTTGTTATCCAACAAAATTTCATCTCCTTGTCTATCCTCTGCTACTCCTTCAGTCCATCTCCATCCTTGTCTGTCCTCATTTCCTTTTCTGTCTCCCCCTAGATAAAGTTTCTGAGTATGATGAGTTTAAAGGCCATCATGATCCTGGGGTTCACAATCCCACCTCCTGCCTCTCCATCATTTATCTCCTGCAGACAGAGAACTCAAATGCACCAGGCAGAATTTTCCTGCTGGTATTTTTTTTTTTTTTTTCTCCCAAGCCCTGACTGCTTCTGGTTTTCAGTTTTATCCAACTCCTCAACCTCTGGGTTGAGTGGGACACAAACCCAAGCAAAGCTGATACTTTCCCTCTAAAATAAGCAAAGTCTTGCATTTGCAGCAATGCAGGCTGCTGGAGAGATGGGCTTTTCATATCAATGAAAATGCAGCAGCAGACCTAGTGTAGGTTTTTGGTGAGGGTTTTAAATTTGTCTTTAATTTCAGGCTTGCACCCAAGATCTAAAGAGCAGCCTGCCTGTGTGCTGTGGTTGTTTCATGAGGAATTCCCTGCACACCAGCCAGCTTCCATCGTTCCTTCCAGAGGAGAAGTTTCTCTGACAGGAGAATTTTGTTTTTCCCAATCCTCTTTAGGATACTGCTCCCTGCTAGCATAACTAATGGCTTCATTAACACCATTTAGCCCACACGTGCAACCTTGGGTTTGTCATTGCTTTTGTTATGGCCCCGAGCAAGTTTCTTCCCAGGTTGTGTTCTCTGTTTACCACAAGAGTCCATCTGCACTTTGGTCCTGTGGCTTCTGCTTTCTTCTCAGGAGATCATCTGCTCAGCCTGGCCTTCTCTCCACAAGCAATATTGTTAAAGTCATTGGCAGCCAGGGCTTCAAAAATAATGGCTTCTTAAAAGCATAATTATTTGTGTGTGTCTAATGATTTTTCAACCATCTTATTAATGATACCTAATTATGGCAGTGTTACTGGGGGTTTCCTAAAGAGTTTTCTTTGTATTGGCTTGATTTTCTTGAGGTTACAGCACCTGTAAATAAACTGTTCCCACCTGACACTCCATGCAGAGGTATTTTATATTTGACTCTTCCTCATGTGCTTTGGTGCCCCAATAAAAAATAGCATTTGCTGCTTGCTAAATCCTCACTGTGATTTTCTGAGATTTTCCTCAGTCTTGCTTATCCAGTTGTTTCTGAGAATCCTGAAATGAAAGAATGACCTTTCCCTTTTGAAACTGAGGAATTACTATAACTTATCATGCTGCAGATGTGTTATTTTAAAGACACATTGCTATAAATAATGAGTAGTAGAATTTGATAAAATTTGATTTTTGTTTTGTGCCAATCGATTTGGACACAGGATATTGGGCATAGCAGAACTTTCACCGTTTTTTATAAAGTTTTATTCCACTTTTTCCTTCTAATTGTTTAAATAGAATATAGACAATGTTACAGCTTTGCAAGAAAAATAAGTATTTAAATATCTCTCCAATCACTTTCCCTGGAATGCACCTATTTAAAACTCTCTTTAATCAAAATCTCTTTAATCACTATCTTAGTTGTAGTAAACTTGAGTGAACATCTTTATTTAGTTGCCACAAAAGAAACTGTTCGACAAAACATGCTGGCTATTGCAAACACATCACCTTAAAGGAGATTTTTTAATGGATTCCTGCCCTTTCTTTTCATTTCCACCAAAACCCATTCTCCTGTAGGATTAAAAACCAAAAGACCAACTGCAAAGCAGATGTCTCAGGATTAGAATGCTAAGTTTTTGGCTTTATTTCTTGATCTAAGGAGGGAAAAAAAAAAAAAAAAAGAACAGTAGATTATAATCAACATTGTTTATTTCACTGCTTGACTTCCTAAATGCGAGCCACTGGATTATGAGCTTGTCTGTGGATAATCAGAAAAGGCCAAGAATTGCCTGGTTTGAAAATCCTTTCCAACCAGGGATGGGAATGTGTATCTAGCAAGGCCAGTGGCAGCTCCTAATTCCCTAATTCCTGATTAGTGCCAGGAGCAAAGCTGCAGAAATTAACTGACCAGACAGTAATCAGAGAGCAGGGGGAGACAGCAACTGGGGATGCCTAATGGGTAAACTCTGGTGATTAGCCCCAGAGGGAGAGCTTGTTGAAACACTCAACGGGAACAAAAGAGGAGCGCCACTGGAAAACAGTCAAAGCAACTCGTGTGTAATGATGAGAAGAATTTTTGTGCAGCTTGTGTAATGCAATATAAGCTGGAATTGGAGTTCTCACTTTCTCGAGGCCTCTGGATGCTCCACCTTCAGCTGTGTCTCAGGTTGGCACCCAAGTGCTTCCCCTTGTGCTGCTTTGCACTGCTCACCCTCAGTGGAGAGCAGCAGAGGGGTCCTTAAAACCAAAAATGAGATTTTTTTTTCTACCTTTCTTCCAGGGCTGACTCCTGTTCATAAACTGCAGGGTATAATAAATTATTTAGACTACTTTTGCCTTTGCATTCTCTGTGTTTGGTTATTTTTCCATGTGCCTCACAGGTCCCTACCAGGCTGAATTTCCTGACTATCTGTGCTATGGATAAGCACTTAATGCTGGGTGCCCTGGGCTATTAATGCTGCCATCCCTGGTCTATCAATCATGCCTAGAAAAAATAATTCATGACATCCCTAGAGATGGTCCAAAATACAATTTTTTTAATCCCCAAACTGGAAAAAAAAACCAAAAACAAACAAACAAAAAAAACCCATATTTGACAACATCTCTAAAGAATGCATTTTCAGGAGAGGTCCCATTCACCTCTGCTAACTGCTGTGTGTGGTTTGGGTGGGTTTGGTTGTTCATTAAGTGAAATTCCACCTGCTCACAATGTCAGGAATGGAGGAAGTCCCAGCTAGGAGCTTAGAGGTTTTCCAGGAATTAGTTTGCAGCGTGTCAGGGTTTGTGGTGGGCAGGGTTCAGGGTGGGTCAGTGCTGTCAGTTAATCAGAAATGCCACGAGTCACCACGGCTCCTTCAGTGTGCAGGGACACCTGGGCTGATTTAATGTGTCATCTTCATGTTCTAATGAACCCCATGACACAGAAACCCAGTGGGTATCCTGGGCTGAGAGAGGCGGGAAAAATATTGAATCGTGACCCAAATTCTTAAGAAACTTAAATATCTTTAATTGTCCCTAGCAGTGGTTTGCCAGCTTATAGGATTTCAAATGCTTTTCTGACTCGTGCCTGCACTTTTCCCATTATTTAATTTCTTGATCTAGTTTTGAAATGACTCTGCTTTACTCCCCTTATTTTTTGTGGTGAGTTACAGTGACCCAGTGGCTGAGTGCTAGTCACACATTTATCTTCTTATGACGTGAAAGGAGTGGTCATCAACGTGACCTTTCTCTTTTGAATAATCTTTAGCATTAATAGAAAATAATGCAGAATGAGTACTCTGAAATTCTTCACTGTGAGTGTCGTGTCCTCCACAGAGTGCTTTCACAGTGAGACTAAATCTTTGGAATGGCTCTGGGGGTATATTTAGCACTCTAATATGACACTCTTTCCTCTCTTTAAAAGTTGCATCATTTTCTTGGAACTAAATATAACACAGTGCAGCTCTTCCCTGGAATGCTAATACGAGTCACTCCTATTTGTGAGTCTCTCACTTTATAATTATTGTGTCTTCAATTTATGTTAGTGGAAGCAGTTGGACTTTCTTTGTGCATTACTTGAACAATTACATCACCTCCCCAGAGTGTGAATTCAAATTCATTTCTGGTGTCTGCAATTCCAAGAGCAAGACCATAGTACCAGTCAGTGTAAATTGTCTCCTTTCTAAGCTTAGTCATGACCAGTTAAATTTCATTCTTCCTCTCTTTCTGTACCTTGTGAAAGGATTGCAGAAGTGTATCGCTTAGCAAAACTGATTCAACAACCCAAGGTGTCATAGAGACCTGGTGAACAAATGTGTCTGTTGGCCTAGGAAAATGAGTGGGTTGCTACAACTGGAACAATGCCTCTTGTTCTTGTAGCTGTCAGGGATTTGTACAGAATTCCAGTATTTGAAACATTTCTAGCAGATGCAGCTCAGCAAGTTGTAAATTAATGGAATGCAGAGACTCAGAAGAGAGGGAAATGGTATTTTGGAATATCTGTCAATTGCAGGAGTGTTTTTGTGTGATGCATAATTAAAAATGCATATTCTGTCCAAATCTCCAAATGTGAAGAAAACAGTCAAATAAAAGCATCGGAAATTCTCAGATCTCTATTTTCATTTCACCGCTGGGACGGAGATGAAAAAACTTCCAGGAGCCAAAAGCCAATAGGAATTTGTGTGTCATCCCAAATGAACATGTGATGCAGAACATCAAAAGCACTCAGAGCTGATAGCACTGAAGTGTGTGTGCAAATAAATGGAGGGTGCATGGAGGGGAGAAAGAGCGAGCGACAGATTTGAGCCTTAATAAGGCTGGGAGTAAAAGACAAAACTGAAGAGTGAACCATTGTGGGGAATATAATGAGGTGAATCAACAGGAGAGGCTGCAGAGGAGAGGGAGATGTGAGAAGTCATGGCACTGTTGAGTTAGAAGAGATGTCAAGGTGCAGAAGCAATGGGCAGATTAATGGTGCAGCTGCAGGCAGAACAAGAATTAGTTACGGGGAATTAGGTGAGCTCTGCTCATTGGGAATTAATTTAAGCTAATGAGCATTTAACTTTTTACAAAGAGTTGGTGCCAGTTTGAAAAACAAGGAGAAAAGAAATAGTTAAAATCTAAGATGCTGCCAGGAACATAGTCAGGGATATCTCCATGGAACCTGAGATTTAAGTGTTACACCCCATAAACCAATTCAGACTCTGTAGCTGGCTCTGCGAAAGCCTCCCCTTAATAGTGGGAATCTTGTCAGAGTTTGGCACTCTCTGGAAAATCTCCAAATGACACGGGATCCAAAGCAGGTGGTCTTCTCAGAAGTTTGTGATGCACAGTTAGAAACTTTTAAGAGTTAAAGAGCGCAGCTCTTACAGCACCAGAGCTGTAAATTATGCTAATGTAGTCATGGTTTTATGAATGTTAACAAGTAACTAAACTTCAGCAAATTAATTAATGAAGGAATACGTTTAAGAAACAGAGAGCCCATTTGGATAAAATTGAGGCATTTTGTAAGGCTGCAGCTGGAAACAACACATGGGATGATCAGAGCACTTCTGAGGTATTGTAGCTGTTCCCCTGTTAAGGAGTTGGTTGTTCTTTGTGCCTTTAATAGGAGGGAGACTGATGGTTTTCATTAAATGCTCCATCCATCTGCAAGCCAAGAGATAAGAGGATCACAGAAATAACTTTAATATCTATCAAACTCGATGGGGTTTGCCTTTCTTTTCCTTCTTGCTCCGAATGGCCAGAGGTATATTAGTGTGGTAGAATTTTTCTCATTAGTATGAGAGGATTTTCTTATTGTTAGCAAGTAAATTAAATAAATAATTGGCGAGATTTGATCATTCTCAGCCTAATTTTCCTGTGCAATTAGGGCCACGGATGTGTCCAGGGTAAAGCATAATTTGTCCACTGGATCAGTGCATAAGTACTGATATTAATATGGTCATGAAGGGATTTGTTAAATGTGCAAAGTGAATTTGTTATAAGCTTGACGTGAAATCACTGAAGATTGATTAATGCAGCTCTGTTTGAAAAGTTTGGCTACCAGGTTTCTTATGGAATTTTAGTTTGCACTGTTTTCCAAAGGCCTCTAAAAGGAAAATGGAGAAATAAAACACACCTTGCTTATTGTGTAGGAAAACACAACCTTTGGACACGGTTACTCGGTAAGAGGGAACAAATAATTGTATTTGAAGTGTTTTTAGCTGCTATTTATGGTAATATTTTGAAAAGAAAAAAAAAAACTCCATTTCCTGTCCTACCTGGAGGTTTTGAGTGCAAATGTAGTGGTTTATTTCTTCTGATGGCTCATCTCACCTAACTATTTTCCCATGCAAATATGACCTTTCTCTCATTTCCCTGAATTAAATTAAATTATGGTCTTGTCAGGATTTGCAAATACTTTAGGAGAGGCAGAAAGGTTATCTGAGGAGAATTTGACCTGTGGACTCTTCTACTGTTTGTTCCTTGCCCATTTTAAGAAAACAACTATTACTTTTCTTCTTGCTAACTTCTCATCTCTTCCTTTTGATGATGGGACCCCTCGAATGTCCAAAAGTTGATTGCCAAAGTGCCTTCAGCCATTCTGGAGCTTGCAGGCAATTTGCAGTGTCCTGTGTTTCTGAGCAAACAAAACACTAGGCTGGGTTCCTAAACCTTTTGTTAAAATTTGATAAATTTTCTAGAATAACTGATAGACGTTCTGGGATTGCTGCACTCCAGACTTTTAATAAAAGAAAGACAACTGTGCTGCTTTTCCCCATCAGCACTCTTTCTTTTATTTACTGCTCATTTCATGCACTCCCTGATCCCAAAGCCCAACTTTACCATCCTGGCAGCATTTTGTGCTGTTTAGTGTGGCTAACCTCTTGATAATGTACAAAGTAAATGCAGAGACAAACCATGCAACTGAGGCAGACAGGAGCAGAAATAACAAAAAGGGAGGAAGCAGAAGTTCTTCATATTTTACACAGTAAAAGGTGTCTTAAGTGATGGGGTTTTTTTTACTTCAATTTCCTTAGAAGACAAATAGGAAAGGTCATTAATAATATTTATGCTACTGAGTGTTATTTTTTACAGGAAGGGGTATTAAATAAGTCCTACTAGTTGCAATGGCTGTAGTTTTATTACTTTTCCCTTTTTTTTGATGCAAACGTAGATTTTTTTTATCTATGCAATGCTGTAGGATATGATGAAGCAGTAGTCTAGATATGATTTCTGTTTTATTTTGTGCCATCATTTTGGATTAAATTATTATGATTTTTATAAGCTCCTTACTTGTAAAATAAAGATCAAAGCTGTTTGCTTTATCCATCACTTTTTTCTTTTTTTTTTTTTTTTTTTTTTTTTTTATTCCAAAGCCAGATAAATCAAAGAAGTTCAGGTCCCTCAAAACAACTTAATAGAAATCTATTCATGGCTGAATCAAGAACTAAGAATAGGCTTTGTAATTTTTAAAAAGCAAGAATTGCAAAGTTTAAATATTAGATTATTTAATGCATTGGAGAGGATTTGGGAGTCGAGGGGGGAGTTCTGACTTCTTTGCTGTTGCTGAATACATTTGATCTCAGAAACTTGGGCTTGCACTGGAACCCGCTCATTTCTGCACAGTTACAGACACAGCTGGGGAAACGAATTTCTACTTTTCTTGTTCTCTTTTTTTTTTTTTTCCCTTTTTTTTTGGGGGGGGGTGTTTGTTGGTTTTTTTTGTTGTTGTTTGTTTGGTTTTTTGTTTATTTGTTTTTGTTGTGTTTTTTTTTGGGGGGGGGAGGTTGGGGTTTTTTTGGGTTTTATTTTTTTTGTTGTTTTTTTTGGGGTTTTTTTTGTTTGCTTGTTAGTTAGTTTTTTGTTGTCCTGCAGCAGGAGGAGCTCTGGAGCCCCAGGGTGCAGGATTTGCCATTCCTGGCTGCCCTGGGGCTGTCCCGTAGCAATTTCCCTGCTGGGGAGCAGTGGGGGCTGCTGGTGCTGGGCTCTGTGCTCCGTGCTTCAGTCACTGCAGTGAACAGCTCTTCATGTTGATGCACACTTTAGAGAGGTTTAAAAACTACCTCTAATAATCTGCTGCTGTTTCCTCGTTTATCTTCATTTAGCATTGATGTCCTACTAATCTGATTTAATGTGTGAGGGCACAAAGCTCTGGCTGATGCTTTCTGTGTGGAAGTTCTTTGGTTTTTGTTTTTTTTTTTTTCTCCCTTTGTTTTGTTTTCCTCGTGTTAGAAGTAGACAGTTCAGATTAGTGCCTGCATAATTCACAGCATTCCGGAGGAGTTTGTGCAATTACCCTGATTGCTGATGCATTTTGTCAGTGCAGTTGGGATCTGACAGAGATTTGGGTGCCTGCCTCCTGCAGTGGCTGGGGCTGTCCCTAAAGTGCTGGGGCAATTCCCTTGCCAAAACAACACGTGGGGACTTGATCTTTTTTCATTGCAAATGTAGTGTTCACTCACTTTTAAACCCACCCCTATCCTCTGTCTAGAAACAAGCCCAGAAAGGATCTTAACTTACATCCCTGGCTCTGTTTTTTCTGTAGAGGGGCATCCACAGGAAAGAATATCTCTGTGGAAATACATTCAGAGCACCGATTTGAGGATAAGTATTGAAATTATAAAAAATTCTATTAGGAAATGAAAGTGGCCAAACTGTCAGCAAGGTACCAAAAACTACTTTTGTCTTTTGCCAAGCCTTTGTATCACTCTTGCCATTAGAGGTGTTTAGGTTATTTGAATTAAAGAATGACATGAAAACCACTTCTGCTCTTCCCAGTGCCCTCTGTCCCTGCTCTGACTTATGGCTGCAGTGTGCACGGGGTGCATTCCTGCTCTGCTGCTGGAATTATCATCTCCAACTCACACTCCCCCAAAGAAAATTAATCATTGGCAGGTTGGTTGAGGGGAAAACCCTAGGCAGATGGCAAAGGAAACTAATATATGATGGTTTATTTTACAAATTGTGATTGATTTCAGTTTCATTTTATAATCCTGGAGGAGTAAATCTTTTCAAGTCCCATAAGGTATATGAAGGAAGAGCTTTATGACTCAGTGGAAATTAGACTATAATTTTCAGGCTTTCAGTCTGGTTTTGGGTCTTGAGGATGCAGCTGAAAGCCAGCATTGGTTCAAGATCTTGAAAAACTCATTCATTTCTGTCAGGAATGGTAATTCGAACTGCTGGTAGTTCTCAGGTTCTTTCTCCTGGTTCTTTGATCTTCCACGAGTACAGAAAATCAGCCCAGCAGGAGCTGAGGATCCTGCAGAAACTGGGCTGCACCAGGCTGGGAGCTCTGCCCAGGCTGGGTCATTTATCTCCCACATCGTTTTCCCAACAAAGGGCAGCTCCAACAGGAGCCCAGCCCTCGCCAATTCCTCTTGGGTTTGGTCTGCAAGCTGGGAATTGAAAGGCTTTTTCTGTCCTTTAAAACCGAGGGGCACGATGGGTTCCTGGGCTGATGTATGGTGTGAGTGTGCAAACATTTGTACAAATCTGTCTCCTTGTAAATGAAAGACAAAGAGTTGGTAGGGGATGATAACAGAAGAAATTTCGTGTGAAATCTGTGCATACAATAACATGCACATGATGAAAATAATGCATGCTAAGCCTCTGCTAGGAAAAGAATCAGAAGAACTGAGCTTGAAGTTAAATTAAGTCACATTTTATTTCTGTGGCAATCTGGCAGGAAGCTGCTGTACCATTTCTTTTAAGTCACTTTTTTATTAGTGGATATTGGCTGTGGTGAATGCTGATTTTTTTTTTCCCAAATAATTATTATTTTTCATTCTTTTTATAATTTGACTACTTCTCTTACAGATTCTCAGGGCAGCTATGCTAGCTTATTCTTAACCTTTCTTACTTAATTTTTTACCTTGCATGAGATTTCCACTACTTAATCAAAAGAAAAGTAAATTTCCTTGGACCACAAAACTCAAGAACTTTGATAAATGGTTTCTTCCATTGCACATTCTGTAAGTCCTGTTTTTCCTTTTTATGTAGAACATTTATACAACTTCCATGAATGACTCACTTGGATTATAACTTTCTAAGGAAGCTTTTACTTTAACCTTGAAGATTTCATTTCATTTCTGAACTATGGGAGGTATCTTTGCTCATATGACATTGCTTTTGAATGAAAACTGAAAGTAAGCACACATTCTCAGAAAAATCTTATTTTGGGGGGGAAAATAAAAAAAAAAAGTAAGTTTGCATCATGTTTATAATATATATATAATGAATTTATTTTATATATATATATAATATATATATATATATATATATATATATATATATATATAATTTGATATTAAATAC
This sequence comes from Sitta carolinensis, assembly GCA_032173965.1. Lineage (NCBI taxonomy): Eukaryota > Metazoa > Chordata > Aves > Passeriformes > Sittidae > Sitta > Sitta carolinensis. The sequence goes on along the minus strand of CM063286.1, from coordinate 2,648,801 downwards.
AGTATAGTAGCAAGAGACCAGCCTTGAGGACAAAGAATCCCCAAAGAACCTGTCATTATTTTAGATCAGTCTTTCAGCTTTTCAGCAGATCCCCCATCCCCTGGACCAGTGAAAGGAACTCTGTCACCTGTGACAGCTGAGGGACCGTGGGACCCCCTGAGCCTGTCAGGGAAATGTGAGCCAGGTGCCACTCAGTTTATCAGAGGAGTCTCCTTCCCATCAGAGCCCTGCTCTGTCGCTGTGCCTCGACCATTCCAAGGCTCTTCCTTGCTGAGAGTCTCTCTGTGCTTTGCATTTTCCCCCTGAAGTAGCAATGGAAATATTGAAGAATATTTTATGTAATTGTTCAATGCACTTACTACAGCAATCAATAGGAATCACAGGATTTCAAGCACACCCAGGCATGAAATAGTGACTTACCAGGGTTTATGGGTGTTGAATAAAAGGACAGAATTGTTAGTTACAAAAGGAACCCCTCATATGTTTTTCATGTATCTGTATTTTTGGGGTCTCTGTGATGTAAGGAATTCTGTGTCTTTCTTAAGTGACATTTTATGTAGAATCCTGGTGAAGTATATTAAATAGAAGTCATTTAAATGAAATGGGGAATGCTGATAAAAACCCCTGTCATTAGGGTACTTAGTTTTATTAGGAAATGCTTTCAAAGTTAACTTTACTCTGTTAATCACTTAAATCACTTAAATAATTATCAGCCTTATTCACTGGGGCTAAGCATTCAGAGGGCTTTAACAGCAATGAAATGCTTTGCAAAGTTAGCAGAGTTTTTAAATGGTATTTATAGAGAGATTCACATAGAATATTCACATAGCTCTGGAAATAGGGTTTAAAATGTCTTTGGAAGGAGAGCCTGAATCCCAGTGGGATATCCCAGCACTGGATAGCTGGACCAACCAAACAGCACAAATTGGAGCAGTGTGTTACTTGCAGGGTTTTGTAAAGCTTCCCTGTCTGCAAATGCTCGTGGTTGGTAGTTGGTGATGTAGAAATTAACTCAGTCCATGCAGGAATCACGATGTGAACACAGAGCCCAGGAAGCCCCAGTTTGTCACACTGCAGATGCCTGCAGTGATTTGTGTGCTGGCAGGCTGGGCTCCAGTGTCTGCATTAATGGACAGAGTGATGGTAATCCAGTGATGGCAATTTGTCCCTGAGAATGCAGGATGAGGGCTGACACTCGAGGGAAATAAAATTTTTCAGGAGTGTTGGGAGTTTTCAGTTTCCCTAAATCATCGCTGTCACTTTTAACATAACCTGAATTATGAATGCATGTGATCATGCCACGGTGAGATTTGCTAAGAGTGCCACTCTAGAGGAGCCTTATTTCAACAGCTCGGGCTGGATTAATGGTGTTAAAAATTATTAACTGCAAATTTAATTGATTATTTGGTTTAGGTATTATCCTTTTAAAATCCAATAGGCACCATTATGGGAGTAAGTAATATTCAGAAAGTACCCTGAGAGAACTCTGGAGATGAAATAGCACTGGTGTCTTGTGGTCTCTCGTGCCTTTCTGTGCCTCTCTTTTGTGAGCCTGCATGGCAGTGTGTTCCTGTGTGGGAGCAATTCTGTCTGCAATGTGACTTGTTCTGAATTTTGAGGAAGATGGAAAACCTGGAAATGGCTGATAAATCTCTCTTTTGGGTCTCTTCTGCTGAAAAGTGCGTATCCCACTGCCTTGTCTTAACTCCTGAAGTTAAATCCATTCTACAAATCATTTGTTTGTTTTCTAATGTACCAGAATTTGAATTATGTAGGAGACACTGAAGGCTCAGACCCAAATTTTGTGGAAGTGCTGAGTGTCAAAGATCAGCACAATAATCTGCAGGACAGGGATTGACTCTTTTCCAGGAGCTGGTATCAATGATCACAGGGCTTTTGACTCGCTGTAAACTTGGGATTATCCAAGGAAGGATGCTGCAGTTTGAAGGTGCCAATCCCCCCCTCAGTTCATTTTATTCCTCACTGGAGAAGAAGAGGTTTCTAGAGAGCTAAATGCCAAATGTCTCTCACTACAGTCCTGCAGAACTGCTGTCTCTCCCACTCTGCGATCCACAGCCATTAATTGCTTACTTTGTTGGCCCATTTTATCTCCTAATTAGTTTGTGTCTGGAACACCATTTGGCGATAAAAACCCAATCTGCTTTGCCATTTGGCTCTTCATTCAGTCACTTCCAATGTTTGTTTTCTTTTTAAGTGAAGGGGGAAAGAAAAAAAAAAAAAAAAAAAAAGAAGAGAAAAGTTTGGTGTTTGTTTGGTTTTTTTTTTTTTTTAATAAGGTTTTTTTGCCACAAGGTATCCACCTCGTGAGCAAATGCCACGCTGAAGAATGCACACACGTTTTTGCTAGTTCAATGCACACAAGTTTTTGCTGAAGAATGCACACAAGTTTGCTAAACTTCTCTTGGATTTCAACTTCAGTGCAGTTTTAGCTCGGGAGCACTGACACATCTATATTAAAACTGCAGGGGAAGCTTGGTAGGCAGTGAAGACAACCCCCAAGAGCATTTTTATTGGAAGTTAAAACTCCTGCTCTTGTCTGCTTTTACCCATCCCGAGCTCCTTTTCCTCGTGGCAGCTCCGTGCTCTCCACGGAGTCACTCTGTCCTCTCGTGTGCCCAGGCTCTCCATCCTGAGCTTTTGCACAGTGGATATTTTCAGTATGTGATTGTCCCTGAAATAATGTTTGAGATCTGAAGATACTCTCTCATGAAAGGAACCATTTGTTTTCCAAAACTGATTGCCTGTGGCGTGGTTGTTTTACCTGTGTCTGAACGAGAGAATGCATCATTTACTCAATGCTTGAAACCAGGGAAACATCCTTGAGTGAAGAAGAAAATGTCCTCACTCCCAAAGCAGCGTTTTGGCTATGACTATGTGATAATGTAAATTTAGCACCTATAAACTTCCTTGTAGATAGAAAACATGTAATGACACTTTATTTTCTCTAGAGTATAGCTAAATGAGGAATTGTTGTAGGCAGAGGACAAATAACTCCCAATGCCCCTGTGGAATGATAGGCAGTGGATAGAGAGAAGGCAATTCTTCATTCTTTTACTGTATAATAATATATTTTAAAAAAAAAAATCTTCTGTAGCATGATCTACAATTAAGCCAGAAAAACAGAACCTTGGTAATGAGCTGCCTCTTCATTGAAGTGATTTTGTTAACCACCATTAATTATGACATGTAAAAAGTCATGGTTCTCTGAATAACTCAGTATTTCTCACCCCCCACCCCACACACCCCCAACACATATTTGTCACCAACTGTTTGGGTCTGAAAACTAGACTGATTAATAGTGGGAAAAGGAATCTGTAAATCAGCTGGTGTATTCTGGGCACTGCAAACTAGAAGTTACAAACTTCTAGTCTGAACTTGTTTGTCTTTTTTCATGGTTTTTTTCTAGACCAGCGTCTTCTTTCTAGAGAAGACAAAAAGTGGGAAAAGTAGAAGGAATTATTCTCAGCTTATGATATCCTGTGTCTTTGCAGAACCTTTGATTAATTTAGATACAGTTAATATATTTTACCTTTACAAATGAGTCAGCTTCTTGGGAGCCCTCAGCCGTCAATGAACTCCCCAGTTTAACTACAGAGTGTCTGAAAAAATATCTTGTTTTGATTTCTTGATTTTTTTTTCCTTCTTTCTTGCTAGTTTTCTTCGATGCCTCCCATAAACTCTACTCTTTTTCCAGCACAAGGCAAACACAGTGAGCAGTCAACCTTTGCCTCCTCAGTGTGAAGGAGTCCTCTCATACCCCCAAAGTCAACTCTTCTGACAGGACAAAAGTTGTGTGCTCACTGTCCCTGCTACACAAAGCCTTCCTCACCTTTGGTTATGCTGTGTCTCTTGTAGTCCCTTGAATATTTTTTGATGAGTGGAGCCAGGCTTACACACAAGGTATTGAAATATCTGTAAGTGCTTTAGAAGGTGTTTCATGCTTAACTGCCAGAAAATTGCAGCTACAATCTGTGGTCAAGGAGCCAAGGTATCTTTAATATTTAGATTGATATTTCCTGACATCTAGATGGATCTGGGCTGGAAGTTTGGATGTCATTTGACATGTTTTTCAAATATCTGACTCGAGGTGTGAAACAGCCGGATTTGTTCTTGCTCTAAAGTGCTCACATCTCAGATTTGAAATCAGCACGTCGATATCACAATTAAGGACCCCTGTATCTCCATCAGATCGATGTCATTAGTGTGACACAGCATTGGGAGGAGCTCTGTGATCTCTGAAGAGGATTTAATGGCAATTTCAGAGAGTTTAATGGGAGTTGCACACCTGCTTCCTTGCTGCAGCCATTGGCTGGTGCAGGCAGGGCAGCAGGTAGATGGTGACACCCCTGAAGGGAATTTCTCTGACTTTTGGGGTGTTTTGCTTCTGTATTGAGGAGCAGGGAGGAACCATCTGTGCTTTGTGTCCTTCCTGCTGGATTGGCTCTGACCAACACTCCAGCTTTGGCAGGGAGGATCCCCAAACTCACAGCACAAGCACCTGGCCCAGAAAGCATCTGGCAGGCAGCAAGGTGCAGCAGCTCTTCCATGGGTTCTGTGCTGCAGTCCTGTTGCAATCAGATTAAAACAGCAGGGCAGCAGTTGTACTCAGACTACCAATATCTGTCAGGGTGATTTCTCCTCAGGCATGGGAGAGCAAGTCTTTGTGGTTTCATCTGTGTCCATTTCTGACATGAAAACATTTTTGCTGTCCTGGACAAGGGGAGTGTTAAGAAAATAAAAATAAAGTCCAAGTATCTGATTATTAATTTTTTTTTTAAAAAAAATATATTTAGAAAGTGTTTTTTTTGGCTGCTAGGCTGAAATTTTCCTGCATGGAACTGACACATCTCCAGTTTCAAGAATTGCAGACAGTGGTCCTGGTTTCACTTCTAAATATAGTTGAACTTGATCTATGGAGGGTAATGAAAAACAGTAATTGTTCTGAGGAAATCACCTCAAATTTTTATTAATCTGTGGTTAGATATCCATAACTTATTTACCTTGAACAGACCAGTATTAACCTCTCCCTTCATGGATGGATGGTCAAATGGATTTTCTATTTTTTTTTCCAGCTCTTCATTCTTTTGGGACCAGAAAGGTGACCACTGGTGACAATCCATTAATTTAAACAACTTCTGTATTTCAGAGAAAAAGGTGGGGCTGAGGTCTGTGGGCTATCCATACATGGGAGTGTCCTCACATCCATCCTTGTCAGTAAGACTAAACAAGAAAATGATTAAAACTTCTTGGAACAGGATGGATTGAACACCTCAAAGCAATGAGGCCTGAGTTTTGCAATCTGGAATGCAGCCCTGTGCTCTCCCAGTGATTTATCCAGCAGGGACTCGCTTTGTGAGGGAGTTTTACACTTCTTAAAAGAAAAAAAAAAAAACATCTGATAAAGGGAGGTTTGGGGCTTAGATTGCTTGATGGGTTTTGCTTGTCTTCTTTTGGGCTTCGTTCTTCTCAGTGATACTTTCATGCAAATAAATCTTCATGCAAATATGTATTATTTGTTCTGGAGAGGAAAACCCCAGGTACCTGTGATCAAATGTTGCCAGGCTCTAAGAACAGATTCCTATATTGAGATCTGGATTTACAGAAAGTGATCAATTGAAAGCACATCATCTAGTTAATCTGTAGAAGTATTTCATAGTGCTCAGAAGTGGGGGGAAATATTTTTTCTTTATTTATTTATAATCACTCTTCTTTCCCACAAGCTGATCAAACACACAGGCACAATTTGCTAGGTTTGAAGGTTGCTGATTTTGCCAGAAGGCATTTTAGCATTTGTCCACCTTGAAGTGTTTTTATATCACCATAAAACCAAATACAAATCATGTTTGTCTTCTGAACTGTGCTTTTGGGGTGTTCTGCTGCAGATCTAAAAAACTGCTTGAAAACAAAATACAAATAAACCCTTTCTTCATAATCAACATATACAGAAACAAATCACAGCGTGCACTAATGAGATGGGGTGAAAACTGATTTGTGAAAGTACACAAATCTTTGTATTTCTGAGATTCTGCATGTGTGTGTGTGGTTGTGCTCAACACTGACTAATGAGAAAAGCTGAAATATAAATGATAATTGCTTTTCATCCTGGAGTTTATGAAACATGCAAGAATGTTGCTTTGTGTCAACACTAGACTCTTTCCCAAATAAATCTACATATGGAGGATGAAAAAAAACCCCAACACATTCTATAAACATCAGAGCTGAAAAGCATGCTTGTCTGAAAGAGCAAGAAATTAGGGAATAACAACCATAGAGGATTTCCAGCATCTACTTTGTGCACTGCAGATTGCTTTTATCTGGATGTTTAGAGTCCTAGGAATAATAATAATAATAATAATAATAATAATAATAATAATAAATAATAATAATAATAATAATAATAATAATAATAATAATAATAATAATTATTCTTATTGAGGATTTCCTGCTAGTTAACATATTTCTATTAGAAACATCCTTCCTGTTGTTTTAGAGTTATTAGAAGAAAATAGGACAATTGTCTCAGGGTGTTGAAAGGCTGGGAGTTGTCTCAGGGCAGAGGCTGAAGGTTGACCCTTTCCCACTTTGAAATGTGTGTTGTGAATTTCCCATCAGCTTGGCTGCTGGTACAAGCAGGATGCTGTTTGTAGGGGAACAGAGAAGAGTTCTAATTAGCAATTCTCAGTTAGAAAAGCTGAGAATTGTTAATTAAAACCAAACAACTAACTGCAAAGAGTAACTTTACTATTGATTTAAATGTGAATGTAATTGTTTATATAATAGCACAGATGAGTGTAAGCTCTAAAATATGACTGTGTTCAATAATACACTGGTCTAAAGCAATAAACTTATTACATATTTATTGATTATTGATACTTTCTCTCACTGTACAAAGCAGACATTCTTCCTAAGGGATCATTTTCATTCTTCAGTGTCCAAAAGCATGCATTAAATAAATGTAAGTGCAAGAAGTAGTCAACAGTTTGGCTGTTATTTGTTGATTGACACAAAGTCATCAAAATTTCTGCAAACAGTCTATTTATTTATAGAAATGTCAAGAGCTTACTAAAAACTGTAGTCAAGCAAAATTAGTATTGCAAATCATGCTAATTAGAGTTATATCAAACTATATTAACCAGCATAATTCATTTTTGTATTAGAAAGCATTAAATGGGTGCACCAACATTAATTACGTATGTACAGAAATCCTTTTCTGTCACCAGGCTGCCTGCCTTGTTCTACAGGTGTCAAGCCTTGAAAATTGCTAAAAAAAAGAATTTAGAAAAACTACTAAAATCACTAACATTACTAAAATATTAACATTAATGTTCCCTACAAGTCTTTGACTATAATGTGAGATACTGAGCTCAAAATGGAACAAGAATTTTCTGAGCTATGTTTTTAAAACATGCAAAAAAGAACATTTAGTTGAGTGGGCTTCTAGGTAGGGTAAATCAAAGCTCTCACTTCTGATTCTAAGAAAATATAAAGAACTTCTATATTGCAAAGACTGGAAAATCACAAGTTATTGCTTGTGGTGGATAATGGTTTGTAGCATTTCTGCAGTTTAACACTGTGTGACTCCACTCATATAGATACAGTTGGAATTTTTATTTTTCCTCTAATTAATGGTCATAGTTTATGCCTTCTAATTGCCTTCATTAGCACAGCATCACTGTGTCATTCTCCCAGGATGGGGAGACTTCCCATATTATAAAGTTCAGACCTTTCCCAGGTTGTTGTCTGTGATGCCCTCAGACTCTCAGTTGTTTTGGAATCGTTCAGATGCAGCTCACAACAGCCCACATATTCTTAAAGGCCTTTGCTAAGGCTTCAAACATTGCTTGTTCCAGGTGCACTGCATTCTTACACAGAGATTTTCAAGTGTAAACAACAACATTTGTTTTTGGAACAAAAGTATTGTTAATACTTATAAATAAATAAATAAAAATCTGTTTCTGAGTTCTGAAGTATTGAAGTTCACTTCCTTAATTAGTGAACTTCACCTCTTAGCTTGGAAGTCATCAGATCTCTTATTATAACCTAAAGGAATATATGTTCTTGTTTTTTTCCAGATGGGTTGTGGAGGGAGCTCTGATGGTGTGGGGGTGTTTGGGATTGATTAGAGAGTGGCTGCTATAAAAACGAGCTGGTTTGTTGCCTGAGATGCAGTTTGATCTGGGGAGGAACTCTCTGCATGCCTGTGGGCATTTGCAAATGTTTCCACATGTCAAGGCAGTCTAAGTGGCTGGAGCAGTTCTGAGCTGCAAAATGAGTGACTGAGAGCAGAGACCTGGTTTGGGCTTAAGTGTTTGTCTTAAATAATGACACATTGGCAGTTTAAAAATCATTCTTCATTAGTTTCAACCCAGTGCCAGCCAGACTGCACGGCTGAAGAAAAAAGAACCCAGAATCAACAAACTAACCACAGGAGGCTCTTGCTTCACAGGGATGCTCAAAAATGTGTTAAAATGTTAGCAGAGTGTGGGAAGTCAAAGTAGAAACCCGATTTTTGTTTGATCTGACACATAAATAAGTGGATTGATCTGACGTAAACAAGTGGATTAATGGGAGTTACAATGGTTTGCATCACCAATATGTTTTTGTAATAAACTGGTGGTTGTAGGAGAAGAAGGAAAAGAAACCAACCCTTTACCTGCCTCACTGATCCTTATCAAAGAAACATTAAAGGGAAAGCAGGACAAGATGTATATTCAAGCAACCAGAAGAAGCTTCTTCTCTCTTGATTTTGCATTGGGGAATTTTACTTCATCTCTCCCATCAAAGGCAGAAGAAATTCATTTACTGTAGCCGGGTTATAATAGCAAAACAAAGGTGCAGACTAACATAACACACAGAAAAAAAACAAGCAGAAAAAAACCAAAGTAATTCAATAGACCAACATCACTCAAAGGTTTCTTAGGACATTGTGTTTTGGACATGTAAGTTGGGGAGGACATGTAACTTCTGGTTTTAAAGGAGATACTGACAGCTGGAAAAAAGGGTCTGGGAGAAGAAAAAGAAGATTGAAAGGGAGCAGTTGGCCTAAAGTCACTCAGCTTTCCCTTCTGCCCCAGGTGAGCAGGGCTTTAAAGGAAAAGACCAAGAGGACTGGTCAGTTCTCAAGATAAAGAATTTAGTCTGGAAGATAAAATGCTCATTGAAGTTGAGGTAGCTGGATATTTTGTACAGGTGACCATACAATGAGAACTTTGTCCCAGTGATAATACAGCTGCTTCTTCTCTAAAGCAAATTGCCTAACCTTGAGTAAATTGTCTTAAAGTCTTGATGAGTTATCCTCGTGACCTTTGTCTTGATCTCTGCTGTTCTCAGATTTCAGTTGCTGAACTTAGAAATCAAACACCTTTATTATTTCTAATTGATTTATTATTTCTGTTTTGGTTTGTTGCAGTGGAGAAACATAAGGTCTTAATGTGGTTCAAGTGCTAATGTAAATTCCATCGTATTCCTGAAGTCAGTGGCTCAAACTTTTTGACCTACACAGTGTCACACATGAGCTTGTAAATGATTTTTGGAGATATAAAAAAAAATGAAGAAAGAAATCTGGTAAGGTTTTACAAAAAAAAACTTCCAGTGGATATTGCTCATACTCAGTTTATTGTGGATAAATTGAGTATATCCACATCTGGATAATATCTCTTTGATGGACCTTTAACTTGTAAAGCAATTTTTTCCCTTATTAGGGAAGCTGCCAAACCAATTAGCAAAGGCAAGCTGAGCTGCACAAAGAATGTGATTTTAGTATAAAAACTGGAGATTCTTTGTGGCTGCAGCACCTCTGAAGGGCTGAGGGGCAGTTCCTCCTGGGCTGGCTGAATTCCCACTGGTCAGTGGGTGCAGCCTGCACAGCAGCTTGTCCTTTCACAGTTGGTTTGCAGCAGGGAAAGCCTCTCCTGTGCTCCCTCCCCTGTTTCTGGGACCTGCACCCTGCTTCTCTTCCAAGGCCTCTCTTGCCAAAATCAGCCATTTTTCCATCTGCTTGCAGTCAGCTTCCCATTGGAAGGTGGTCTCAAATAAAGTCACAGTTTACAGTTCTTGGCAGCCCAGTCCAATCCACCTGACAGGTTCCCTGAGCTGCCATTGTACAGAGATAAAAAATGTTAATAACTGGAAACCTGAACCCGAAATAGGGAATATACATCACAAGGCTGTACAAAGACAACACATGGTGCTTTTAGTTTAATATTTATATGTCCCCTTCTTTCCATAATTTGCGTTTCATACTCACTCACCCTGGTGCCTCTAACTTATTCCCTTCAGAGCAAACTGGATATAAAGTGCTCCTGGGTTTCCTTTTCCCTTTTGCATCCCGCAAAAAGTTCCCATGGTGCTGAAAATCAGTTTTTATTCTGCCTAGTTAAAATAGGTTTGAGCTCAGTAAACAAGAATATGAAAGCAATTTTTTATTTTTTTTTTTTTTTTTCCCCTGGGACAGGTATGTCTCTCCCTGGTTTTCTGTGTATTCAATTCTTTTCCAAAGCCTCAGAAGTAATATTGCTTTTACAAGCATCCTTTCTGGAGATGAGAGTTGCAGATGGTGAGATTTTTATAAAAAAACATTTAATCTGGAAATAAACTAAAGAGGATTTAAAACTATGATGAGAAAAAACAGATGAAGAAAAGAACCTAGAAGTGATCCAGGAAGTTCAAACCCATTATACTTCGTATGTTAGTGCCTGTTTGCATTTTATTTTTCTTTTATACAGAGTTTCAAGCATCAATTTCAGAAATTCTTATAATGAATTCTAGTACATTCTCTGCAAGTAGGGACCTTAAACATTTGTAAGAAGTAGTTTCTAACATGTTAACCCACTAATCCTGAAATAAACATAGAATAAGAATTTTCTGAACTTTGTTTTTAAAATGTACACAAAAGGGAATTTAGTTGAGTGGGTTTCTAGGTGGAGTAAATCAATTCAAATAAATTTGAAGGTTTTTGAGCTTGACTTCTTTTAAACATCTTTGTCCAAAACTTGTATTTTCATTTGTATTTAGTGGATAGATGTTTTTAATATGTTAAATTATGAGGGGGGAAAAAAAAAAGATTGCAAAAATATGAACCCAAAGGTTCCAAACAAATAGATGAAAGAAGAACCTGGTGGGAAATGCCTGTGAGATTTCCTCAGAAATTCCTGCAGAGCAAACTGTCCCTGGGCTGAAAAGGAGAGCAGGGACAGGGCTGGGTTTATGACAATAAAAAGAAAAATTGAGTTTTGTCCCACCTGTGGAAGAAATTCAGGCCTTTTAGAGAGAGAGAAATATATGCCTGCCTGTAAAATGTTAACAATCACTAAATCACTGCTGCTCAGTGAATATTATCTTGGGAAAGGAACTTTTAGGAGACCTCCTTTCAAAGGCTGTGAGACGTGACTGTTTTATGTAAATAAATGGATAGCCCTAAGGAGATCATTCATTACTGCTGCAAAATCAACTTTGGAGGTATGTGGCAGCTGGGAAAAATGCATCTTCTTTAAGAAGTGATTCCTTTTCACATTGTATTTAAGTATCTGACCAGAGGGAGGGATATGGATCACAGTTAGAGCATTATAAAGTTATGTATATCACTTATTATTTCATTCTCCAAGGCAGTATTCTGTTTAAGGAGGGAATTGAGAGAAAAAATGGACTCATGTTTGGTTTTGGTTTTGTGCTAATTTATAGGCTTCTATTATAAGCTACTAAGAAGAAAGATTTATGAAGCGATCTTCTCATAGTTAGGATTGCCACTGTACATTATTTCCTTCTGTCCCCACAGCATTCCAGTAATTTCAAAATTACTTTTGTCTTAGAACATTGACCCCTTCTGTAAGAGTCTGAAGGTGTCCTAAGTCTGAATCCAGCTAACACTCAATAAATGCAAACAACTACAAAACACTCCAGGTGTATCCTTTGAAGGTCTTTTAATAAATCCCTGCTTTATTCCTTTAACCCTGTCCAGGGAGCCTCTCATGGCCTCTCGTTTTGTGTGCTCAGGTGGGGGCACTGCTAAGAGCCCCCAGCACAGTCTGACAGCTAAAATACCACCGAGGGCTGCAGGGAAACTGAAACTGAGACAGATAGACGAGGTTGTGTTTGAGCAGAATGCTCTCTTCAGGTTCTGCACAGAGAGCCCAGTGCCTCCTCCTGATGGGCTAAACCTGCTGGGATTGTGCTTGTGCCTCAGGCTGACAAGGGAGCACAACCCTTGATGGGGCAGGTTGCTGATAATTAAACTAAATGTACATAGCCCGATTCAGTACCTGCTTCTTACATATCAAGAAATACAGCTGAGCTTTTAATTCAGGTATTATCTTGTCTTTCTTCCCATTTACCTTCTCCACAGTTTCTTAGGTAAGTTTTTTAGTGGGCTGTGGTCAGGAATGTGCTTCAGATGCTTCTGCAGATTTAAATATGGCAAAATCGAGCCAAACTCAAAACATTTTTGATTTCTGTTATCTGGCCATATATTTGGAATTGCAGTGGCTGCTGCTTCTGCAGCGTGGAGCTGATGAATGCAGGTGAGCGTTGCCCCTGGAAAGGGAAGGAATCCCTTGCAGGGTGGGATGTGTAATTCAGTGCTGGAGGTCCCTGCATTCATTAAAGGTAATGAATATCCCAAACATGCAGCTCTGTCAACTGCAATGGTAATGAATTGGGAGAGCTGGGTTTTCCATAGATCTGAATGTATTATTGTGAAAACAGCTTTAATGACTTCCTGACAAAATTTACAATAAAAACATCGTTCAGCTAATTAGTTTTGCTTATATTCCTTTGACAAGAGGGCTATGGCATGTGCTTGTAATTCCCTTTGGAGCACAGTGTTAGATTTTAATATGTACACTTTATTTTCCAGCATTTACTGTATAAAATAAGAACAAGCTTTCTGCCTTAGTCCCTGCCCTCTCTGCTACCAACTGTATTAAACACACAACAAATAGAGATTCTTAGAAAACAGTAATATTTTCCCCAGAAAATTTGCAGCTGTTGCCTGGATATTTTTCTTTATTGTCTTCATGTTTCCTTCCTCCTTTAGGTTAATCACCTTTCCATTGAAATAAAATACGTTTTCCTGTAAGATCATACATCTTGTCTTTTGTATAGAGGAGTAGCTAAAGAAGAAAGAAGAGCAGGAAATGCTTATTCTTTCTTGTATATTGATTTAGAAATGGAAGACTATAATGGAAACAATCATATAACTTTATCCAAAGCGGTAGTGAGACTTCATAGCCAGGAGTGAGCAGATTAAGAGTCACATTTTCTTCAAGAACAACCTCTCCATTCTTTACAGGAGTTGCAATTTTCTGCTCCTGGGGGTGGAGAACAGCTCCAAAACTTGAGTGGAAATCTTCAATTTTTTAGGCTGCTTTTCTCTTAGACATATTATAACCCTTCTTCTCTTTCTGTGAGAATAGAGAAAGTAGAAAAGTTTCCAGACACTAAATACAAGATTTTTGGGGGGAAAAAAGAAAGAAAAAAAAAAGTCTTTGGTTGAAGCACTCTGTCTGCTAAAAGTAGAACTTAGGCTGTGAAGTCAAACAAAAAGTCAAAGCTCCTAGGAGATTTATGTCCTTGCTCTATTATTCAGTCAATATCTTCAGTTATTTGGAAACATAGGGTGATTCTCTAATAATATTAGAAGTAAGTTAATATTTCATTGGTTTTTTCCTAATGTTTCCTGCTAATCACTTACAGAAATGACCATTAAAAATTCAAGGACCAGAACAGCTCCACTTGTTTTGGAAGTACACAGTCATATCCTCTAACTCTTGTTTCTATACTTGAAAACACAGTTAATGGCACAGTTGGGAAAAAAAAAAAAAAAAGCAACCCACCAAAAACCCTAATTTTCAATTCCTATTTTGATGCATTTTTTTTTAATTCATTATAATTTATTTATGATTGCATATTATCAGTATTGCAGAAGCATTGAGAAGCTTTGAATAAGTGTTTAATTATATCAGACACTATAGACATGCAAAGCAAGCAAAAGAAAGGCCATTCTCCTGCTAACTTATAATCTTAGGAGATAAAGACGTGGTGGGAGAAAGGAAGCAGCTTTGTCATCACTTTGCAGCTCGGGCTCCAGCCCTGCCTGAGCCTTCCCTGTTTTGCTGTCCCCCTCCCTCCCATTGTGTCTGCTTTGGAAGCTCTGGAGCAGCTTAACACAACAGCAGAATTTCCTCCCGTGTGCCAGAATTGGATGGGCTGCTGCAAACCTCAGGCACGTTAGAGAATACATCCCAGGCACGAGCACATTTTTCAGCCCAGTGGAGCCATCGGTCATTTTGCCAAGTCCAATTGCTGGTGATTGAGGGCACTTCTCAGCACCCTGGCTGTGGGAGTGTTCCTGCCTCCGAAATGAGCAGTGTGGAGTGGAATGAAATCTCTTTTCCTGTTGCCATTTTTCACAGTTCTCTGCGGAGTTTGTTGTTTGATAAATTGCATGGGATTATAAAAGCCTGTGTATGAAATGCGTGTGGGACGCTGCTTTATCCTCTGGGCATGTGTGGGAGTGTGTCCCAAGCAAATCTCTTTATGTCCTGGTCCATTCTTCCTGTAATATGTTGGGTAAAACTTCATCATTCCGATTCTTGGTGCTGATCCTTCAGTAGTAACATCTACAAACATCCCATGGCTCTCTCTGAATTGCAAGGTGTAACACAATTGGGGATGCTTGGGGTTTATCCAAGCCACTAAGACAGAGTGTACAGAAGGAGTGATTTAAGAAATAATACCTGTTGGAAGAGAAGAGGAATATTATTTATGTCAGTAATTTAGAACGAGATCTCGCTCAGTATCATTCATGGGCAAGGTGTATATAGCACATTTTCTCCTCTTTCCTGGATGTTTTATTCCTAACAGCGTGTTACTGAACATAACTTCTTTGGAAAAGACTGTTTTAACTTTCTGCAGACAGTAGAGTCCTTGCCATAATTTAATATAGGACTGTATAATTGCAATTACAGATCTGTTGTTATTGTTTTTTGGTTTTTTTTTCCTTAAAACCTGCAAGGCAATTTACTTTTCCTTTTAATACAAACAAACACATCCTAATTATAGTAATCAGTTCACATGCAATAATCGCATTAGCTCTGGTAATTATTATTTGCATCACCTGGACCTCTACTGGGCTTGAGAGACAAAATCAATAATTCTCAAGCAGGCAGAAGGGTGAGGCTGATTATGCGTTCAAGTGATCAGAGACCAGATTGCATCTGATTAAATGAACTGGGGAGAGATTTTATAATTAACGTTCTTTGTTAACAGACAAAAAGCTAAACAAATGCATATGCTTTACCCTGGCTGAGAAATGGCCACTTTTTCCCTCCAGAATGTTAGAACAGGAATGTGTTTGCAGCACTGCTGATTGCTCATCTAGCCAGCAGAGAGGAGCACGCTGCTGAAGTGAAACGTTTCTGTCTTGCAGTCTTAGCGTTCAGTGCTCCAAGATAAAACCTTCCGTGGGTGATGATAATTCAGATTAGAGGACAAGAGTTTGAGCATTCCTCTAAAGCCAGTGCATAAGAAAATAATCGTTAGCATTTGTTTGTCAAGAAAACTCCCTTCCCTCAGGGCGAGGTGGATCGCTCTGTGTCGTGGCAGAATAACAAAATAACAGAAAATGGGTTAATTTTAAAATGAAATTGTGTGAGCAATTGTGAGCTCTCCCTCCAGGATTTACAGTGTCCCTAAACTGACTGACTGAGGAGTTAGGGAGATCTGGAGCCCAAACAGGTAAAGCACCTGGAAAATGCTCTCCTGTATGTTTGTTTCCAAATAGATTCAGAAAACACTAACTTAAAATGTAAATGTAATTAATAAAGCTCCGTGTTCAGACCCCAGTTATGAACAAAAGTAATCCTGTGATATTCTTCTTTGGCTACTCAATATGGAAACCCAGCTCCCTCTCCAGTGTCCAAGCCATTGCCTATTGGAAAAAACTTTTGAAGATGCTCTTTAGCCTAATCAAGCTAAAAATATAAAGTACTCTGAGAAAGCTACTTCCTATTCTGAATTTTATAGAACAGACTGCTGAGATTCCACAGTTTTACCTGTAAGTAACATTTTTTTTCCCAGAAGATTTTGATCAGAAATATCCTTGGGCTCAGTGGTGAGGCTTCCCTGGCCAGCCAGCAGCTGGATATGGAAGAGCCACCTCTGTGTTGGGACAAACCAAAGCCATCCCCCCAGTTTGTTACCCCTTGGTGCCCCTTCCCCACTCCCCTGCAGATTTTATACCTTTCTGGATCAGCATTTTTTTCCCCTTCTACCTTCAAGTCTGCAGTAATTATCATCTCACTCTGCTTTTCTCTGCTTTTCTTGACTCCAGCTTCTTTTAAGCACTTCCTTCCTAGCAGCTTCTGGATATTCTCAGAAGCCTGAGCTGAGGTCACCTGGCCATGCTGCAGCCAGGCTAAGCCTTGGACCTGAGCAGCTGAAGCCCTGGGCTGAGAGCCACATCTCCAGGATAACTGAAGGGAACTGGGGTAGGAAATGCATTTCCTGGGTGGATCAGCCTGGATTTGTGATTGGCACTTGAGTGAATATTTAAACCTTTTCCTTCAGCTTCACAAAATAGTCATAGAATTGGCATAATCTCGAGGTTTTCTGAAATGGGGGTATTAGTTATAGAGTTGGAGGAATACTTAAAGTTTGAAATTTGAAGTTATCTTTCCAACAGACAGATCTTTAATACCCTAAATAAGTCTTCTTGCATCAAACAGCATTAAAGCTTAGTAGAGGATTTCTTGTGGGAAATTTTCCAAAAGGCTCTGTGTTCCAGGGAACTAGATTACAGCAATATACTTCTGAAGCTGAGGTATATCACACAATATAACAACCAGACACCCTGCATTTGAAAATCTCTCAATGGATGGACTTAAATTTTGTGTAAATTCAAATATTAGATGCTAATATCTTCTTCTACTATCTTCTAGATAGTAGAAGATCTTTGGAGAGATTTTGGTGGTTTGAGTGGCTAATGAAAATAAAAAACTCAGTTCCTGTCTATTGCCATTGTCCCTACTCAGGGAAATGTTAGGTATTAAATATTTGGAGATAAGATTTAAAAACTTTTGTAAATCAGCAGGGATTGACTTCTTTCTAAATTCCTCTGCGTTGTGTAAAGTTGGCTGAATTAATTTTAAAAGTTTCAGGAAGATTTTTTAGGGATTGGGTTTTTCTCAGTCTTATTTAGTGAGTCTGTTCTTACAAGTGATTTCAGTGGTCAGCGACTGCAGGAAGCTGAGGGGAAGGACTGAGTCCTGAGCAGGAACCACTTCAGTGTTGTTTCTGTTCAAAATAGTTCCTCTCCTCCTCTCTGTCAGTTCATTTAGCATGCACACCCTTGTGAGTCAACAGCTTAACTACTGGGATTTATCCCAGATAATGTGAAACAGTCACTGATATGTGACTTTTATTAATACATTCCATTGCCGTTTTCAGCCATTCAGTGACTATTATATGAACGCTGAGCCTGCAGCAGGGATCTTTTATGGAAGTTACAGGTTTAACCTGTAAATCAGGGTCCAGTAATGCTCCAGACTGGCTCTGTCATTCATGCAGTGAGCTCCAAACTCGTTCCTAAGCATTGCCTGGCGAGTCCTGGGTGAGAAACGATGACCTGGTCCTTGACCAGAACAAAGTGACAGCCTGCTGAGGCTCCTGTGAACGATGGCAGGAGAGAGAAGCAATCAAATATAGACTCTTTTTTTATGCAAGTATCTTCTTGCTTCTATTATTATAAATGGTGAGAGTCCATGTAAGTGCTAAAGCATTAGCTCCTCATTTTCACTGTGGAATTATGCTCAGCGTTCTCTCCTTATCTGAAAGTGATAGTTCTTCCTTTCCATTTGATCTATTTTTTTTCCCCTCCAGCATAATGAAGAATGATGATACTTTTAGATGTTGACATTTTAGAAAGCTGAGATGGTCTGTAGTAGACTACAAATGATGAAAGCTTAATGAAAGTTATTTTCTCATAATAGCCCCAAATTGGCTATTTTCACAGAATGGAGTGGGTCTGCTGGATTGAGCTTGAACTTTTTACCCCTCTGTGATCCTGTGGTTACCACAAGAAATGTGGAATGGCTTTAACTGTTTAGCTTTTTAAAATCCAGAGTTAAGAGAACGGATGCAAGTGTAATTTTTATGCAATTCCTGGCTGTGGCATTCTGTAACCATGAAGGGCTGAAGGATTTTTGTTTCCTGGTGTCCTCCAGCCCAAGCCTGGCACTCAAACTGTGCTGCAGGAATAGTAAGGATCCTAATGGAAAACAGTAGAAAATGGGGATGTTAAACTTCTGTACGAGGATAAATTTCTTGTGCTCTCCAAACCGTGAGCCAAAATATGCAAACTTTAGGTAAATCAGCCTGTGTCATTTCAAACATTTAGGGCTGGAGATCTAAACTCATTTCTCTCTAGAGAGTTAGAATGGTCATTCTAAATACAGTGAGAATGTCCCCAAATTCCCTCTTAAAAATAGTAATATCTAAACCCTTGTTTTCAATACCTCGTTGGAAATTTTGTTATCCTGATTCATGGACACTCTCAGGCTGCAGTCATTTCTCTTATTCCTGTTCCAGTGGGTTAAGGACCCAAGGTATTAAACCTAAGACATGTTAATACAATTCTAGGAGGAAGCAATGGTTGTTTTTCTGTCCTGAAATGTAATTTTTTTAGATACCAGTCTCTCTTAGCTATTATAGTAACAGTTTTTCAGGACATACGTGTCTATAAATAAAGGTTGACTTTAGTTCTTGTAGTTGTCTCGAGCCAACACAGGCTTGCAATATTTCAAAAGTCTTAAAATTAAAATGCATCAGCATCCTGGGCAAAGACATTATCAGAAATACAAATGATTTCAGATAGAATGTGATTCTATCAATTTATTAAGCATAAGCCTCCTTTTATAGGTGATTGATAGAATTAATGAGGAAAACTCCCCTTTGGTAAATCTTCACTTTATAAGCCTGCAGTTCCCAGTAAACTGTTTGTTCACCCTACCAATTTAATCAAAGTATGTTGTTGAACTTTCTAAGGATATGTTCTAGTTGCTTGGCAATGGATTGTGGAACAATTTGTTTAAAGTTCAATGAACACAGAACTAGAGTAATTTATTCAAATCCACCACTTATTAAATCAGGATTTCATTTTTTTTTTTTCTTACTAATAAAATGGACTTGAAAAGAATTAGCTGAACCTCTGTGGAATTGTCACAAAATAATTCTGATGACTGTGTTGTCTGTTAGTTTTTCCTGCCAGTAAGGAAGGCAAATGGAGATGAATACATTTCCCATTGTTTTGTGGATTGTCAGAAAGAGATTTATTTTTAAACAGTTTATTGTCTCAACATCATCCTCCTTTCAAGATAAGTAACATGGAGATAATATACCTGCATTTTTATTAGGCATCTGAAGTATTTGAATATTTCACAAGAAAGGGTATTTTCTATCTCTGTCACCAGTAAAACACAGAGACTGCAGGTGCTGAATTGGGATGGTATTCTGGTGGGCATGAATAATTTAATTGCTTGAATTTAAAACATTACAACAATAAATACCTTTTATTTTAAATATCAGTTCTGGCCCAATTTTCCTAATGCATGGATTTCCGGTCAGAGAGTTGCTGCTCCTCTAATCTAACAAAGAAAGACAAATATAATATGACATATTCTTGAAATGTCAGGCTCACCTGCAGTCACTTGATTTTAGTGTGGAACCCTCTGAGCTTTTGATCAGAGCCATCTTTTATTATGCATTAGGACCTGAAAGAAGGAAACATGAGACTGGCAGAGTGGTGCTGCTGTTGTAACATTACCCTCACTACCTGTAAATCCTCTTTAGATCAGGGCACCAGAGTCCTGTGTCCTCCAGGAGAAAACAAAGCAAGACAGACCCAGGAGCCTGCAGACTTAGTATGAAACAAGCTGTAACTGAGGAAAGAAGAAATGCATTTTCTTGTCTCCCCAGTGAGAGAATATGAAATATTTATCTAAGCATCAGTCGGGTCCATGGGATCTACAGCTGTCTGCAACCCCAAGGCGATTAAGCTGATTTTTCCCTGCCCATGTTCTGTTTTGCAGGGCTCTCAGACATGGGCAGGGTGCAGACTGCAGCTGAGATGACACGAGCTGGCAGTGGCTGCTCACAGCTCCCTGCCAGCCGCCTCCCAGGCAGTGGCTCTGGCTCAGGCATGGCCAGGCAAGGGCATTTATGCCCCCCAGCAGCAGCAGCAATGCCATTTATCCCCCCCAACAATGCCATTTATCCCCCCAGCAGCAGCAATGCCATTTATCCCCCACAGCAATGCTATTTATCCCCCCAGCAGCAGCAATGCCCTTTACCCCCTCCAATAACAACAGCAATGCCACTTATCCCCCCCAATAACAGCAGCAATGCCATTTATTGCCCCCAACAATACCATTTATCCCCCCCCCCAGCAGCAGCAATGCTCTTTATCCCCCCAAAAACAGCAGCAATGCCATTTATCCCCCCCAAAAACAGCAGCAATGCCATTTATCCCCCCCAAAAACAGCAGCAATGCCATTTATCCCCCCAATAACAGCAGCAATGCCATTTATCCCCCCCAAAAACAGCAGCAATGCCATTTATCCCCCCAATAACAGCAGCAATGCCATTTATCCCCCCCCAGCAGCAGCAATGTCATTTATCCCCCCCAGCAGCAGCAATGCTCTTTATCCCCCCAATAACAGCAGCAATGCCATTTATCCCCCCAAAAAACAGCAGCAATGCCATTTATCCCCCCAATAACAGCAGCAATGCCATTTATCCCCCCCAGCAGCAGCAATGCCATTTATCCCCCCCAGCAGCAGCAATGCTCTTTATCCCCCCAATAACAGCAGCAATGCCATTTATCCCCCCAAAAAACAGCAGCAATGCCATTTATCCCCCCCGCAGCAGCAATGTCATTTATCCCCCCCAGCAGCACAATGTCATTTATCCCCCCCAGCAGCAGCAGTGTGTCCTGTGCTCCCCAAGTTTGGCTCCATCCCGGGCTGAATGCACAGACAAATGCAAACTCATGGTGGGGTGGCTCTCAGGAGTTAAGGAGATAACCAAGACAAAGATGTGAGGCACCAAGCCCTGCTTCCTAAGGGTTTTGGCATGTTCAGTCAGGATTTTGTAAATATCTTTGCAGTCACATTCTCAATGGGAATCCCAGGGCAGGACTGTGTCTGTGGAAAAGGAAGGATAAATTCCTGACACTCCTTGGAAGACTAAATGTGAAAATAATTACAGAGAATTACAGGATGAGGTGGCAAGTTGATGAATTCCAAACATTGCCTCTTTCCAAGTAGGTTTTCACTGGCAATTTTGACAAATACTCATAATGTGTGTTGTAGATTGCCATGAGGAAAAGTGATGAGAATGAGCTAAAGGAATCCAACCACAAGGCAAGGAATGGATTTCAGAGACTGAAGAGGGGGATGCCTTATGTAGAATTGCCTCTGATGACTTCACAAGAATCATCTTCCTAAGGGAATTGTAGAGTTTTCCTGTGTGCAAGCATGGGTGTCTGAAAGAGATTTTAAATTGTCTGAAAAAGGCTTTCTTAATTTTCTCTATTACACACTCTTTAGGTCTTTCCAGCAGAATATCTTGGCTCCAATGCCACAAAATGTTATTAATTTTTCTTCCTCTTTGGATTCTCTGCTACGTTATCACATCCAACACAGGAAGCAAGTCTTCAGTTCTGAGTTAATTGGCATTCCATGACCAAAGCCTCGTGTGGTGTAGAATCCACTCTGCCCGACTGCACACCTGTCCAGAGGATCCTCAGCAGAACAAATCATTCCCCATGCTTTTCTTTTAGTGAGGGGTGTTTCAAGAAAAAAAAAAACAAAACAAAAAAAACAAAACAAAAACAAAAACAAAACAAAGTACACAGCAGAAAACAGTAGCCACCGTTTCTTGAGCAAAATTCCATACATCTTCAATATTTTGTGTCTTGGTTAATTGAGTGTTTAATCTCTTAATTAAAAGTCACCATTTCACTGAGTGTTTGATTTCATCCCACTTGGTGAAGATAAAAACAGCTCTTAGGAAAGGGAGCTGAGTGGATTTAGGGTTTACCATGGCATTTTTCGGGTTGTTGAAGCCCTCTAGAACCACTGAGTGTTTGATTTCATCCCACTTGGTGAAGATAAAAACAGCTCTTAGGAAAGGGAGCTGAGTGGATTTAGGGTTTGCCATGGCATTTTTCGGGTTGTTGAAGCCCTCTAGGGCCACTGAGTGCAGCCATTGGCCCAGTCTGCTCTGTTCATCTCCAACTCCACATCCCCATGTCTGTGGAATGCTCCCAGGGATGGGGACTCCACCACTTCCCTGGGTACTTCCAATGTTTGATCACCCTTTCAGTGAAGATTTTTTTTTTTCCCTAAAATCCAATCTAAGCATCCCCTGGCACAGCTGGAATTCATTTTCTTCCTTTCCTTGCCACCTGAGAGCTTCACTCAACCCCCCCCCCCTCACTACAACCCCAGGTTGCTGCAGAGAGTTACAGTTCTTCTTTCTTCTTTTCCTTTTATTGTCCAGTCCTAAAATCCACAGAAATGAACAACATCTGGGGAAAATGTGCTAAAACAAGCTATTAATAAACCTTCTCTTAAATTTCTATGCTTATTTTTCAGTTGGTGTGCCTGCTTGCCCTGATAATGGACTCTCAGCATTAAAAGCTTTCATGCCTTAACAAAGGGACTCTGAAAAGTTGCATTATCCAGAAATGAAAAGTTAAAGGGCACAGAGAAATTGGCAGGACCTTATCACGGTTATCAGGGGTGAGAGGAGACATCAGGAATATCAATGATTTCAGGAGCAGGCAGGGGGGTGTGTGGGAAGGGAGGTGCACTGCAGAGTGTGCCCTACACCTCTGATGGGCAAGAGTTACCAGAGGTTGGGCACTTCTGAAGAAATGTCACTTTCTAAACAATGTGGTTGTAGCAGAGCCTAGTGTTTAGTGAGCAGTGTGAGAGAACCTGTTGTTTGCAAAGCTCTTAAGAACTACTGCAGTAATCCCCTCAGCTTCATTAAATTATTTCATGGGAAAAAGGAGAAAAAAAGGCAAAGAAAAAAGATACTCAATATACTTTGAATTACAGAGGATTTTTTGGTTTGTGGGGGAGTTATGCTTTTTTCTTTCTCTTTTTCTTTCTTTTTTTTTTTTTCTTTTTTTTTTCTTTTTTTAAAGAGTGGAGTAAATGAAAGAGTTCTTTACTTTCATTTGCATTCATATAACTAGCTGCTAATCCTTCCTTCAGTCTATTCACTTTGTTCCCATCATAGCTTGGCACATTCACTAGCACTTACAATGTAATTATATAGTGAAAACTTCCTCGAAAGGAATAATGAAAAAGGATTTTATGTACTTGCTCTGTAAATGTTCTGCTGTAGCTGTGGGGACCACCACTGAACTCTGATCAAGCCCAAGCAGAACAAAACACATCCCTGGCCTCGAGATCACAGTGAACATGTCTAGGTGATGCTGTAGCTCTCAGATTATTCAGATAATTGGGGAAAAAGATTAACCACCAAATCTACAAACCCCTTGGGCTGAAAGCAAAGCCAAAGAGGTGAGGAAATACTGTGATTTTCTAACAGGCTTGATGGAGTTCTGGATGCTACAAATTTATGTTTGCTTGGAGTGAAGGGAGAAATCCTTTGGAGGAAATGCTATTTCTTTTTTCTAATGGATTGCCAAGGGAACCTGTTGCACTGGAAATAGATCTTTTTGCTATTTATCATGCAGTTCTGTTAGTGCTCAAGGTGACCTTGGCTGAGTCTTTTTCAAGGGCATCCATAAAATATTCATGATTGTGGAGGTTATTGGAATTGACAGTTCTTATTGGGTGATTACATTAAATTGATATCAATCAAAACGCAGTTCTAGCTCAAGAAGAAGTTTAAATTATTATAAGAAATTAAAATTAACATTCATAGGCCCATTGATCCTGATATCAAGTGGATCAGTTCTCATACAACTTAGGGTCACAAACTCCTGGAGTTGGACCCCTAAGGTAGAAAATGATCTGCTGCATTTTTCTTCCTGTTTAAACTGCTCTCCCCTCTATAGTGTGCATAAACTTTTCCTGCCAAGATTTCCTTATCTTTAAGGTGAAAGAGCCTTCCCTATATATGATTATATTTAAAAAAGGAATAACTATTTCTTGAGCTTAATGGAAGAGGTGTGCCAATTAAAAAAAAATTAACTTTCCACAGCAATGAGAATGTGGATAGGTTTCTTTAAAATAAATAGTGCAGCATATTTGAAGATATTTAAAGAACAGTATGGAGTATTTAAAGAGATTTTCCTTTCCATTCCAATGAGAACAGGGTTAGGTTTCCTTTAAAGAATGGTATAGAGTATTTAAAGAGCTGCTTGGCAGATATATACAGGAGAGCTGTGTTTTGTGCTGTATTCCTGCAGATGGTTTTATGAGACCATTAAAAAGTTATATACAAAGGGCAGCATTTCTTACCAAGAAAATGAGATTTTAAAATAACTCACATTAGTGGTCAATCCTTGGGATGTATGTTTGAGTTCTAACAGCTGTAATGATTTGTTTTAAAGGAGCCATCTGAACCTGTGCTGATTTTTAAGCCTTTACTGATTGATTTGACTTGTTTGATGTATTATAAATCACACAGCTATAAAGTCACAGTAAAAATTCCATTAAACTTATGAGGTAAAAAAAAATAAAATAAATCCATAAATAAACCAGTACGAAATGCAAGACAGCAGCAAATGTGCTATTTCTTTTCCTTTTTTAAAATTTAAGTTTACAGCCAAGGCCATTTTTATGGGAAAGAAAAACAATGGCAACAAATAAGAATCTACCAGGAGTCTCACCATGGGGGTGTATTTTATTTCCTGCACTTGAACAATATTTCAGTTCCCTTCACTGTGTCTCTATAAAGGCATTTTTTTGGTAATTCATGGAACAGAACTGGCATTTGTTTTCAAATTAAGACTCTTGATCAGGAAAACTTGTTTAAAACACCTAAAAAAAGCTGGAAGAGGTAAGGACTTCCAAATATAATCACTCTTGTTTCTAATTCTTTACTCCTTGCATTTTCACAGCCTAGTACTGTTTGGAGTGTCGAACCTCACACCAGACTCTGTTTTCTGTACAATTTCTGGTTGCTCTCTATCATGTGTGGTGAATTATCCCTTTTCACTTTCACATTTAGGCTGAGTTGATAAATACTGAAGTAATCCTTTATAAGTGACAAAAACTCTGCATTTGACATCTCTCAAAGGAAGCAGACCTCATGTTCTCATATGAAATGTCTTAAAAAGCCAAATGAGTTATTCTAACTTGCACAATTTTATCATAATTCTTGCAGTTTTCTTCATAAAAAAAATCAAACAAACAACTTAGCCTAAATGTAAATTAAATAGGTTTTTCATTGAAGTGGAGAAATGTTAGAATGTTAGGACTTTGTTTTCTCTAATTTCATTTTTTTTATATATATCTATAAATTCAGGATAAACCCATATTATTCCATTGTGTCTCAGCATCTTTGTAGACACAATATATAATATATAAGGCACAAGACTGGCATTTTGGCTTTTATCCTGGCTGTGACAGGGCACATTCTGCTGGTGGGTTAAACTGCTTTGAGCTGTGCTTTGGGTCAAAAGTGTATGTGTGACCCCTGCTAACTGGCTCTTAAAACATCTTTGAAATATCTGTGGCTGATGCTGATGATCCCTGTGCCTGCTTCTCATCAGTGAAACGTGGCTGAAGTTCTGCTGGGATTCTGTGCTGGGAAAGACCCAGCAATACATTGAATTTTGTTTTATATCTGCATTTCAGGCCTGTTACTGGGCAGGAATCCTTGACTCTCCTCACCCTCATCCTGTGACTTGCATTTCTGGTGCTCCACTGTAAATGGCTGTGCTTGGTGGAGCCTCTGCCCTGGTGCAGTTTGTTTCCTGCAGAGGAACAGGGGGATCTCCAAAAAACGACAACCCAGCTTTTGCCAAGCATTAAGTGCTGCTGGAAACTCTGCTTCTGGCTCTTGATGCAGCTGGCTGCACATTTGGACATGCTGTGAATGTGCAAGAGGGGATGCATGGCTGGTGTCAGGCCAAATACAGGCACCAAGTGCCCCAAATATTGCACAGCACAGGCTGCAGCTCCTGAACTCTGCCAGGGTGAATGCACCTGCTCCAGGTGTGTCCAGCTCACTCCGTTTGCTCTTGGCTCACAAAGCTTCTGAAATTTCTCAGCAGCATTCTGCATCCCTCATCTGCCACAGGACCACAGCAGAAGCCTCAGAAAGCAGCTCCTTTCTCTCCTCTATTGTGTCTCTCTGGTTTTTCCCCCCATTTCCTTCTTTCTTATTTCGAGTACTTTTCTGACTGCACGGAGCACATCTCATTAATCTCTTATCAGATTCCCTCTGTTGGTCTGTCATTTCATCCACACTTCACCATCCTGACATCAAGTGCTGCTCTTGACAGGTTGAACATTTGTTCCAGAAGAAAAACTCGGGTTTATGTTTCTCTTGCATATGCAGAAACCATTACAATCAGACAGCAAAGAATATTTTGGTTGTTTTACTCAAAGGGATGACATTCTGCTGTTCTACATATGCACACACGAGATTACTACAAAACAGGGAATAGTTGGATAACTGTGCCTTTAACCATTCAAATCCTCTTTGCAGCCATCAGAACTTTACAGAACATGATATTTCAAGTACTGAAGTGGAAGAAATACCTGTTATTTCATGCTCTGGTAGTTAGAGTTTGGGGGTTTTTTTGTTTGTTTTTTTGTTAAAGAAATTTTTGTGTGTCTTTTGTCAGTTAAACTGATAAATAACTGAATGGGAATTTTAAGGAGCAGTGTGAGGTTTGTCATGGCAAGAAATCTCAGAGAATACCTGGAATTACTTCTGAATGAAAAAGGAGAAATATGTTTTATTGCTGCTCTTACTGCTGAGTACCCTTCCTTTAATCGCTTTATCTGTCCTGTACACTGACGCCTGCCTCCTTATCTCATGTTCTTCCTGCAGCTTCTTAGAAACTCCTGGGTTTTTTCGATGTTCTTCTTTGTTAGAATCCTGGGTTTTGCTCAAGTCAGCCCCAAACTGCTGCAAGATTAGTGCTCCAAGATTACCAGGAGTCTGTGCAAACTTCTTGACAGGATTAGGAGAGGCCATTGCTGCTTCAGGTGGTGGAGATAATCCAGGCTGGGGAGGCTGCGAGCCGCAGGGAGGTGTGATCAGAGAGATGCCAAGATATCCTATGGAGTGTGTGAAAGCTGGGCACAGACTGGCAAAGAGAGCCCACAGAGATGTGCTCAGTGCACCTGCTGACCAGCAGGAGGGCAGGTGATGCCTGCAGGTTTTTCAGCTGCCTGGGCTGCACGTGCTCCCCTCGATATCCACTGCAGCTTGAAAAGCACTTCGACATTCCTGGCTGCCCCCAGCAGCGCTCAGATCCCCACGTGCTGGGCAATTACAGGTGGGAAGATGCTCACATGAGTGCCAAAGAATTGCAGAAGAGAAAAACTGTGTAGAAAACCTCTGTGGTGAGATTGTGACCATTGCTGGAGCAGCTGCTGAGTGCCAGAGCCTGGTTTGTTTTCTCCAGCAGAGCTGTCAGCTTTCCAAAGGCAAGGGTGGAATGCAGCAAAAACTCACGTTTATGTTTCTCTTGCGTATGCAGAAACCATTACAACAGACAGCAAATAATATTTTGGTTGTTTTACTCAAAGGAAACTCCTGCCCTGGCTTTTGCTGTCGATTGCTGGTGCAGGAATAGCCAGAGCTTTAGGAGAGGGAAGCCAGGGTGGGGGAATGCCTCTTGCTGAGCTGAGCAGAGAATGGCAGCAGAGCTCTCGCTCCCTTTGATGTCTGCTGCCTTTGACAGAGTTTCCCAGGTGGCAAGGCTTCTTTCTGGATGAGGGTCCTGTTAGAAATAGCTCGTTCAGGAGACATCAAATGGTTCCCAATTTAGCCTAGTTTAAAGGAACTCAATATTGAAAGGGAAGCAGATACCACTGGGACACTGGTGATAGCAGCAGGTGGGTAAAAGTATGTGGGGTGGGTAAGCAAAGGGCCCACTTCAGAGTACAGGGGGAAAAAAATGTCCATTTGTCTTTTGCTACTCTGGATTTAGATACATCTTCTGAAAGTGTCACTGAAATTAGATTTTTACATGCTTACTGGGGAGCTGAGTTCCTTTATTCAGACACAGTAAATATGGGCATGAAAACATCATTCACCAGATGTGGAGCGTGGAGATGGGAAGGAGTTTAGAGCCTGGGTTTGAGCAAGAGGCTGGATGTGTGCACCTCTCCTGGGTGAAAGAAAGCCCTGAAGACAGGTCCAGCCTCTGAAGGGCTTTTCCCCCCTGTGATGCCATGAACCTGCCACCTTGCCCTCTCCTGACACCCTTGCCTGTCACTCCAGCACCTCATTTCAGAGTGCCAGCTGGTCACTCTGCACTTTAGCCCTTCCCTCGTGATGGGGAGTGGGCAGTGCTCCACGGGTTGGAACACCCAGCCCCAGGACTCTTTTTGCAGCTCCAGGAGATGGGTTGCTCTGGACCTTGAAAACCCCAGCCCCAGGACTCTTTTTGCAGCTCCCAGGAGATGGGTTGCTCTGGACCTTGGAAAACCCCAGCCCCAGGACTTTTCCAGCTCTCAGGAGATGGTTTGCTCTGGATCTTGGAACACCCCAGCCCCAGGACTCTTTTTGCAGCTCCCAGGAGATGATGTGCTCTGGATCTTGGAACACCCCAGCCCCAGGACTCTTTTTGCAGCTCCCAGGAGATGATGTGCTCTGGATCTTGGAAAACCCCAGCCCCAGGACTCTTTTTGCAGCTCACAGGAGATGGTTTGCTCTGGATCTTGGAAAGCCCCAACTCCAGGACTCTTTTTGCAGCTCCCAGGAGATGGGTTGCTCTGGGGCTGGTGTCCTGTGGCTCCCTGTGCCCCTGGAGTGCTCACACAGAGCTGGTGCCCCTTGCTCTCACAGAGTGCAGGTGATTTATTTGCCTGCCAAGCTGATGCTTTCATAATGAACCTAATTAGTTTTAAATTTGCCTTTTACTTGTGTTCTGCATCAGAGTGGCTTGCTGGAGTGTGAGATGTTCTCTACACACCCTGCATTTCCAGACCCTGGAATGTTTTTTGTTTTTTTTTCTGTACTTTCTCCTATCTCCCTCAACAGATTTTCAAAAAAAAACCTCAAAAACCTAAAAACTTAAACATTCTGGGGTTTTAGCAGATTTTAGTGTTGCTCAATCTTCTTGATGGACAGATAGCATTTCTCCAAATTTACTGTGGCAGAAAAAGATCCTCTTACATTAAATATTTTCTAGCTATTTTAAGAATATCCATTACTATAACACCAAGGTTTGACTTTCCCACTGAACTGGATCTGAATACACTGGGAACACACAGAGGCTGAACATCCCTGTTTGCACTTAGCAAAGCAGCTCTTCAGTGCAGTTTATGCAGTGTCAAATGGTTTTTTTCATTCTGAATATTTTTCATGATTTTTCATATTTTCATCATTACAACTTCCACAAGTACTTGGAAGATGTTTCTTTTCATGCTAGTCAAACATCCAGCATGAGATTATAATATCATCTGTCTCTGATTACTATTTTGCCTTTTTCCCTTCACTAGAGGATTGTCAAATGGGTGTAGCTGATGATACTTCACAAGCTGACTGAACAAAAAAAGGCTAATTTTTTCAGCACTGACAGTATTTGGATTATATATATGATATAGAAATAAACTTGCAATCTCACAAAGAACAGATTTACAATCTGGGCCACTACAATTAAAGAACAAACTGAATCCAAATCCAAATTAGAAGAATTTGGTATAGATATGTGTTTGTGCAGTGAAAAGGAGGGACTTGACTTTGGGCTTTTTTTACGTTTGTTTGAGGAAAGAAATAATATTTTGTACAATGTTCGTTAATGGCAGTAATATTGAAATGATTTATACTGCTGAAATGCTCAGACCACAAAGTCATTGAGTGGTTTATTCCTTGCTCACAATGACATCTCTGACATGAGCACATCAACTGAAGGCATTGAAGACAGAGAAAAAAAAAATTCTCAGAGCTCAAGTATCTGATGCCACAGTCAAACAGAATAAAAATCAAAAATTAACATGAGGTTGGTATTTCCAAGAGTATGTTCAGTCACAACTTTCCAGCCATATTCCATCTTTCAAGAATTTTTGAAGAGATGCTGGAAACACTATTCTCTTCATGCATAATGTTCCAAAACATGTTTCTGGAAAAATGTCTGATTATATCCCAGGTGAGAGGTTAAAAGTTGTTTGCTGAACATTCTGTTATCAAACTCTTATAAAATCATATAAACCCCCGTGCAGTGCTCAGCAGAGTAGAAGTTTTAGGTACAGTCACAGTTTGTGAAATTAGCAAGGTGTTCTTCAAGTATATTCAGCCTTCTTTCTTTCTCTGTGCGTAAATGTATTTTCACAGGGTATCCCTGGTTCCTCTCAATTTTGTGAGCTTGAGACTTGCAAAAAATACAATGCCCTTAATAGCTGACAGCAGACTTTTACCCTTGGGAAAGAAGAGGGATGCAGCTCCCAGTTCAGATGCACTTCTGGCTATTAGATGATCATTAACACCCTCCAGAGATTGGCATTTTTAAAAAATACCATCCCTGTTTTCTATGTCAGCTTATCTGCTACTTTATAAATCCAAATTTTATTAATCTATTTACATTTGTGATGGTGTGATGTAGATGTATTGAATTTAGAACTCTGTCTTACTTTTGGAAGAATTTCTTTATTGCAAAGACATTGGACTAGAGTTTTTAGCTTGTGTTTGCCCTTAATTTTAACTGCTGTTATTTCATCATTCCTAAATGACACAAGGGAAATGATGTGTGCTCTCCAGAAGAAAGTCTCCCTTTCTCAGTTACTTTTATAAGAGAGTTAAAAAAGGAGTAGACAAATACAATTTCTATTTCAAACTTGTAGCCTTTGTCTTTTTTTTCTTAGGATGTGCTTATGCTTGCTGAACTTAACTGAAATTTTGTCATTGAATTCAATAATGTGTAATCTTGTTCTTCATTTCTTTTAGAAGTTAGGAGTCCTGTTTGTCCTGGAAGTCTCTCTTGAGAAAGAAAATTACTGTCACAGCCACTGGCTGATGGAACAGAGCCCAGCTTATTGGATTTATTACAAGTATCATCAGTTGTAGCTCTGAAATAAAAAGAGACACTTAAATGGACTCCTGAAAGGTGCATAGACAGACTCACAAAGAGAGTATTTTATTTTTTGATTCGTACCGTTTGATTTTACGCGGCTTGCATATTTTCCCAGCCCTTGTTCTGCGGCATCGTGAGCTGTGGCTCGGTGATCTCATCCTTTCCCCCTGCCCCAGGCAGTGATGCCTGTGTCACCTCCCAGCAGCAGGGGCACAGCGAGCTCCCTGTGCCCTGAGCCTCTGCGGATGGGCTGGGAGGAGGCTGGGCAGGGGGGCGAATGAACAGATATTGGAAATTTCTAATAGCTAATGGGAGAGGGCAGAAGGCAAACGGGGCTCTTGGTTGTTCTCCTTCTCCAGGTTGTTTATGGTTCTCTTATCAGCAAGCTCAGCACTCCAGGCTTTGCACCAGCTCAGTGTGAGGGGGAATGTCACTGTGACATAGAGAGGAACACAGCACACACACAGAGCAGGGGTTCAGGTAGAGAAGAAGAAAAGAACTCACTCATTATTGTTGACCTCGTATCTCTCAATTTCTGGACAGTGATCAAAGATTGCACAGAGAAGTTCCCACCTCTCCATCTCCACTGGTCCCTTGAGAAGTCCATCAGGTGATCTCTTTTACAAAGGAATGTAAACATGATTCTTGTTTATCTTGCAGTTCATGAGAACTGACTGCACTATACTAAAACAAATCAGAAAGGCTGATTTTCAGGGACAACATCAGAAAAGGCACCAAAAGGACCCAAACACACGGGATCAAGGTTCTCTTAAATATAATTCACACAATTATCACCAAGAACGTTCATTATTTCTATTTTTCTACCAATAACCAACTCAATTTCTATTCACATGGCTCTAGACTGCAGCAAGTTCCAGCCCATGGTCCTGCAGAACAAGGAGGAGATGAAGGAGGAGGAAGAACTCTAAAAATGACAAGGATCCTCCATCTTGTGTCATCTGCTTACCATCCTAACAAACCCCAAACTCTCAATTTCTCACCCTGTGATAAATTACACGTTATGCTACTATCTAATTTACATTCTGGAGAATTCTGTTACATCCCAAATCCTGGGAAGCCCTTTCCATGGACAAAGGTTAAAAACAGTGTTTGTCAGGGGGTTTGGACCCTTCCAAACCTGCAGAGAAATATTCCCTGCGTTCTGGACTCCAACATCAAACTGCATTTTCACAGCCTCTTCCCCAGAGGTTCCTTCTCACCTGGTTAGCTACAGGGCCATGAAAGTATAAAGGTGAATTTTCACTGTCCAGTCAGTGTGACAACAAAGATTTTCTGCTTGGAGCCATTTAACATCACTCAAGGCGATTTCTCCTTTTTTCTGACATAACTGGCTTGGCTCTGGATAATTACAGATCTAATAAACTGATCAGGAAACCTTAATATTTTTCAGCAAAATAATATCTTTGCAGATAAAGTGACCTATAGATTCTGCTTTGCCAATGTGGCTCTCAGTGGCTGTGTTGAGTTGAAGTCAAACCTGTAAAATGGAGAAGCCCAGGACCACTTTATCAGGGCAATCTGTAATATTTAAGCAGAATGAAATTAGCTGGGCACGAGTGAGATCAAAGCCTTAAGTGAGGTTTCGAGGGTGAGGAAAAGGCTGCAGTGGTGAATAGCAATTACTTGTAGTTAATTTAAACTTACTGAAAGATTTTAAGGATCAAAGTTGGGTCTTTTGAGAAAGGGGATTCATCCAATTTCCTCTACTTAGATTTTTCCAACATAAATTTATCTTGATATGTTTTATTAGCTTCTTACTGTTTTTTGTTTTTTTTTTTCTTCTCTCTCTTTTCTTTTTTTTTTTTTTTTTTTTTTCTTTTTTTTAGAGGAGGAGCACTTTGACTTTTGTCCCCTGAAACTCTTCAGCTTTTGTTTATTACAACCACACCAGAGTTACACCCTGGAGTTACTCCATTGCTGCCTCTGAGTTTCCAGCTCAGGACATGCAGACTAAAACCTTTTCCAGTGTATTTCTTATTTATTGAACCATAAAGCTCCTAGATCTTTCAAGTAGGCAACATAGCCAAAAATATTAATATTGTGTTCTTGGTTAATTCCACTACAGTGCTATTCAGCAAATACACATTGGCAAGTTTTTGTTTGTTTTCATTTTGCCTTCTAATGCTTCAAAAAAATGATTGTGGCCATTATATTTATTATATCTTTTCAAACTATTGTGCAATCGTGATAACAAAACAGTTTGTCTGCTACTAATTGGATAATATATGTGAAAAAAGAACATTTTAGTGGCTGAATGATAAATAGAGTTCTTTAGTTGAAACTTATTAGCTAATAATACACCTTCAACCCTAGTATTTGTCAAAAACCTCCAAAAATATTTCCTTTTTAATTTCATGCGTGCGTTTGACAGCTGCAGCAATACCAGTATTTATTATTAGTGTACAGCTGAATGGCATTTTAAATCAAGCCTATTACAAATTGTCCTGCTCTAAAGTAATAAAATTAATAGCTATGTAGCAAAATAATAAAGCAAAGATTAATCACAGATTGCATGGGAATAAAAAGTCTCTTGGAAATTCTATTTTCCAGGGATATTTAGCAGTAATTTTGCTTTCCTTAAAAATTTATTCAGAAAATTAAACATATGTCTTTCGATTTTAACAAAAAGTGCTGTTTAGAAAAACGTTGTCATCAGCCAGCCCTGGTGTTCCTGCTGGGAGCTGGGGAGGAGCAGCAGCTCCAGTGCTGAAGTTAAGGACACCCTGAGAGAATCCAGGCAATTCCACTCTTGTGGCCAAGCCTTTAGCAGGAGGGCTGGGTGGGGATCCCAAGAAAACTGTCTCCATTGGAGCCAGGAAGGAATTTGGCACCCTGAGTCTGAATTGTCATCCTTCAAAGCCTTCCCTGGCCCTGCTGCTGTCACCAGCAGCCACGCTCTGCAGCTCCCTGAGCAGCTGAGGAAGAGCAGAGTTGCTGCAGGCTGCAGTTTCTGAGTTTCTAAAGCTCTGGTTTTGTGATGTTTGGGGTCTTCTGAAATTCGTTCCCAGGAAAAGAACATAAACGCCAGGATATTGTTTTTGTAACGGAATTCATGTCGTGAATTCTTCCTGTGAAAAGAGATTTCTCCTGCTGTCCCTCTGCTCTGACCAAGGTGGGTGAAGAGGTTTGTCTTTCTCTCACCCATCACAGTGGGCTGTGGGAAATTGTATATAAATTGTAGATATATTGTATATCCCTGAATATAAAGGGATTCTTTATGCAGCCTTGGAGAGGAAAAATCCCAGGAGTCTGTGTGGTGTGTGTTATCTGTACAGTGACAGGCAGCAGTGCAGCTGCTCTCCTGGGAATGAAGGTGTGCATATTGGGGATTTTCTTTCCTTCAGAGCACATTAGGAGCATGATTTATATCCCTCACTTTTGGGATGACAGTCTTTTTTAGCAATCTTCTAAATCATGATACCTTCTCTGATGGCATCCTGGATACAAAAGCAGACTTGCTGCAGGTACTGGCTGGAAATGTGGGAGAAAAGAAGCTTTTCTTCCTTTTTTTTTTTTTTTTTTTTTTAATATTATTGCTCTTAAAATGTGGGGTTTATGCCCCCAAGTGAATGGCAGAGTTTCATTGAGACATTGGTACAAGGATTACATTTCAATTACAATGAAATCTGTTTAGTCTAACCTTCATGTTCTTCTTCCTTTCAATCTCAGCCATGTTTAAAATTTGATCCTTAATTAGAAAAATCACAATTGTTGGATCTTCAATTCATGAGCTTCTTCCACTTACTACTAATTATGGCTTGGGGGAATAAAAATTTACTGGTTTCTTTAAGACTGAAATAGAAAGCTGGGAGTTTTGTAAAATATTGTTATTTCTCTTAGCTCTTGACTGCTGGCAGAGGTGAAGCACCTCCTGGTTGGCCTGTGATTTTTCCAGTCATTGTCATGAAAAAAAATCATCATTTTTGAGCCTGCTCCATGGGAAATGTTCCATAAGAATTGTGCTAAATTTCTTCATAATCTTCATTTCTTCAAATCCCTCATAATCCAGGCGTTCAGCTGCATACACAAATCTCCACAAGGAAGTTTAAAAAGCTGTTAATGGTAAATATTTATAAAATGTGTAATTCTGCATTTACCTCCTAATAACCTAAATATCACATAATTAAGCCCACTGTTAAAAATAAAATAAAATAAAATAAAATAAAATAAAATAAAATAAAATAAAATAAAATAAAATAAAATAAAATAGAATCCGTGCAACAAATTCATCTGAATATGAAATCCAGAAAGAGAATTTAACCTAAGACTGGGGTTTTGGGATGGTGTGAGTGTCTATAATTAGCCCAAACCCACTGATGCCTCCTTGTGCTGTGTTTTGGGAGGTTTAGACTCTCAGAGTTGATGATACTCGATGGCTTTAACGACATGAAAGTGTGCATCTCCCCAGAAGGCTTTTGATGCCATTACAACAGTCCTTGAAGAGATGTAAATTCCAAAACTACTGTCACTTGAAAGTGATTTATTATCTCTATTTCCAGGGAAAAGGCACA
Source organism: Sitta carolinensis (assembly GCA_032173965.1). Classification (NCBI taxonomy): domain Eukaryota; kingdom Metazoa; phylum Chordata; class Aves; order Passeriformes; family Sittidae; genus Sitta; species Sitta carolinensis. Next base: position 2,613,017 of record CM063286.1, on the reverse strand, counting down.
TGGCAGAACATATACACTTATTTGGAGGCTCTCTAAAGACACGATTGAAAAATAAAAGTTCAGTGGATACAAACAATTTTCACTATTGATTCATTGCAGAATGTGCCCACCTGCAGCTCTCTGATTAGCAGATGAGTCAGGGAGAGGAGCTTAAACCAGAATTTCTCCCAGGGCCAGCAATCTCTACCTCACTGCTCAGCAGAGAGAGACCAGGTCTCATTGGGGAAAACAACATTTGTATCTCGAAGAAAGAATAAAATAATCAATATATAGCATTTCTTTGGCTATTTCTCCTTACTGTTTCTTGCAGCAATTAAAATAAACCTGGTTTGGATGTATGTTTTGGTGGGGTGAAGATGTTAAATCTGCTCTGCTCCTCAAAGTGGAGCATATTCCTAACAGCTAATAGGGACCATTTTCAAATGGAAAATTCTTCTTCTCTGACTAAAGGAACCTGAAGAGGACAGAGCTCCAGGAGTGTTTTGTCAGGGAGGCATCTAAAGGAATTTCGTTGGATACAGAAAGAGGGAGGCCTTTAGGATGGAATCCTGACTTGTGGTTTCTCTCTTGTAGCTCCTCTCATAGCCACGTGAAACAGCAATGTGTATTTTGGAAGGTGCACAGGTGAATTTTATTTTCATTTCCCTTTTTATCAAGTGTAAATCTTCAGTTCTCTTTAAAGTGCACCGTCCTGCTCAACACCAAACTGCCCACCAAAGGGTGTCATCTATAAATTAGGCTACTGGGATCCACATAAATATTCAGCTTTCATTAATGTCCTACTGTAGGATATTTAAGGAGTAATGGGGTGTAGCCCTCCAGTGATTTTATAGGCCATTTAGTGCCGTGGTGTTGAGGTGTGGAAGAAATGTCCTCTAGCGAACAATTTCAGCTTGCATGGGTCTCTGGAAAGCAAAAAGGTACTAATAGCTGCAGTCAGCAAGGCATTGTGATGTTCTTCCAAATCTGAGGTTATGGTTGGGTGGGAAATTTAATATCCATGAACACTAAAATACGATATAAAAATCTGGAGACCCACGGCAAGGATTTCCCGGGTGGTTTTTGGCTCGTGAGCAGAACACATTTTGAGCAGTGCTGTCTGCACATGCTGCTGTTTGGAAAGATGTGTCCCATGAAAACAAATAAGATCCCTTCAGTTTGAAAATGCCAGAGTATTTGCTTGCTAAATAAAATATAAAGAAAGCTGTAAATATGCTTCATTACAACACAGCCTGGTCTTTAGAGGATTTTGAATAGCTGTTGTGCACAGTGGAAGACAAATTAATCTCTCTGAATCTCTCTCAGCTGAAACATTCTAATGTTAACTAACAGTTTCTAGTGATCAAAGTGATTTAGTTAAATTATTTATTTGCATATGCATTTAAAAGTTTTTATTGTTGTAGCTCAAGGGAAGAGAAGGGAAGGGGGAAGGAGAAGAAGAAGGTCTTAAGATAATTACCTGAGATTTAAGAGCAGCTGGCCCTGCCTTGTCCTAATTCCAGAGGTAGATCAGGCAGCTTTGGCCACCAAATCTCTTGATTGCCACTTGCTCTTTGTTATGGCTGTAACTGCACTCGTCTCTGCCTTTTCTCCTTTAATTAGCAATCAAAATGATCAGGAATGGATCATTTCAGTCATTAAAGCCATGTTTGTTGTATCCCACTCTTAATCAAAATGTTTGCTGGAAGTGTAAATCTCTGTCTTCCTGCATGGGCCTTTTGAGGTTCTATTTGTTTTATTGTCTCCTTCCTGTTCTCTGGATTGATCTCCATAACAGGAAAATGGCCTGCTTAAAAATCAGAACCAGATTGTGTTTGGCATGGAAGAGGAATCAGTGGCAGGTTAAGGTTACAGCATCGCTCGATTTTCCTCTCCTCTCCCTCCCCAGGTTAATGGGCTGCAATTGCACCTCAAACTTTCATTCCTTGGTGTAGCAGGTGTCAGCCAGGCAGCCCCAGGAAATAAACTGATTTATGACAGCTAATTGGGGTGCACATTTGTTTGCATTGCTGTAGGAAGCCTGGAATCAATACCAATATAACAAACAAAGCAACGAAACTATCAAATCTTGGATAGCTCAGCTTCAAAATGTAACAGGCAGGAAGTTTTGTCTAAAGAACCAAAAATGGTGAGCAGAAATGATGCAGGGGGGAAAGTGCCAGTTCTTGCTATTTACTGCATCATTCCTGTTCTATTTTTAGTTCTAATTCTTTTGAAACTTAATGAAAAACTCAAACTCCAAATCTAACTAAACAACCCACAACAGAACAAAACGTGCAGAAAACCATTTAGAAAGGTCAAGGCAAATCCCTTTCTCTTACCACCTTCACCTCAGTGGAGACACTGATTCTCAGAACTCATAGGAGGAGAATTCTACCTTGACTTTCAAAGATGAGGCAAATGTAAGCAGAATACTGTTCTGCATATTCTCAGAAAGAGGCATCAATCTGTGTGCTTTGGCAGTCTTTTCTTTTGTTGTCTTTAGGGTTGCATTTAAAGGATTGCCTAGTCGAGTAAAACATGTAAGAGAAAGGCTCCAAAATAGTAATTAAGCTATTGGTGACTTTTTCTTCCTCTTCTGGAGTAGATCTATATTAAAAGGTTAGAGCAAATCCACATTTTGAATTTTTTCCAGCCATATATCCAGAGACTAGTCCCACAAAGAATTCTGGAAAATACATTCACATAGGTGAATATATTTATATTTTATATATATATATATATATATATATATATATAAAACATACATTTACACCTATGTCAGTGTCAGGTTTGTGTCCAGACTTCAGCCTGTCTTTATATCCATATATATATATATATATCTGTGTTCATGTATCCACAGAGAGTTATCCTTGTGTCTGTAGGATTCTGGAGGAGGAAACTTCTCGAGAACAGGGAGCCTTTGTATGATTTTTTATTTGTTTTGATCCCTTTTGAACAAAGGCACACAATAAACTCAGCATCCTGTACTACAGCAATGTGGTGAGAGCAGATAAACTTATTCCAGGTGGCAAGTTGCAAATAGCAGTTGTGACTGAAACGACAACTCGAACCTAATAATAAGTATAACTGGTTAATTACAGTGCCTCAGATCTGCTTTATGCTCTTATCAAACGTGAACAAGACCTCTCTTCATTGCTCATGAGTGAAAATGTATTAAACTGCTAATTGTTGCAGTTTCACCGAAGAATCAGTAAATGAAATATTCTGAGATTAGTTTCAGGTCTATCCTGTATTATCTTATTCTGCAGACAGGACATCATTATATTAAAAATAGACCATTTTATTGGACTCATTTGCACATTGCTGTGATTTTTAAAACAGATGAGGTTTGACCTAACTCTGCTCCCATTGGATCTGACCATTATCAATGATGCTGTGAGTCTGTGATTTCATACTTAAATTGCTTTTTATTTTTTCCATTTGTCTGCCACCTAAAGAAAAAGATAATGAATTAAAGTAAATTGCTCTGATAAAATATAGAAATTATAAACTTTTGGAAAACTTGTGAAAGTCTCTTTTCTTAGCCTGCAAATGAATCTAATTTCTGACCTAACTGTCCCCTTTGTTTCCAGTTCTGTATTTCTCCTTCTGTCAATTGCTGTCACTGCTTTTGTGGCATTGTCAATTTATTGTCCTTTAGGAACACTTTTAAACAGTTTCTCACTACTGGGAAAGTCCCAGAGAAGAATTAGACCCAAGGTCCCCTGAGCACACAAATTAGTGTATGACTTCTTGGAGTTATTTCTCACAATAAAATTGAACAGGAGATAAATCAGATTTCTGTAATTGTTGGCTACCTCAGTGGCATTTTGTCTTCTAGTTTTGGTGGTGATTTATGGTTTCATCCATAAGCACTTGGAAATCAAACCCTCACACTTAGGCTCCTTTGATGTGTCTGTATATTTAATTGTACACAGGGATCCATCCCCTGCACAGTGTAAAAAAAACTGCAGGAAACAAAAGACAAAGGAAAAAAAAGTAAATTTGAATTTTTTGGCACCTCTAGGTCTTAAATTTCACACAGCATTATTTCTATCCTGCCTGTTGTTCAGACTTCAGATTCTTGTTTCTATGTAAATTATTCTACCACTGTGCTTTTCTTCCCTACCTTGGATGTATAAATTTCATATCTTAATGTCAGACACACTTATAATTTTCAAATTTTCAAGCATTATGCTGCTTGATTATTTTCAGCATTTCGACGTTTACACGTTCTCTTTTTCCTGCATTGAGTCTGGACAGAGTATTATGATACATTATTTTTCTCTTTTTTTGCCAAGTTCTAAAATTTTCTATTTGAATAGCTGCATAATGACAACTGTAGCAGTTCTCTAATTCAAGCCATCTGCAAAAGTAGATTCTCCTTGGAAATGCATTAACCTCATCTTGTGGAAATAAAGGAATGTTTGGTTTTGTTTTGTTTTGTTTTTTCAGAAGGACTCACTTGAAAGAAGAGAAAATCCAGTGTGTGCATATTTAAGCTTTGATTTAAACAGCAATCTTGAACCTTGAAATTTTAAGGGTAGGGTTTTAGAATGTAAACTGTTAAAACAGAGTGATGGGGGGCTGGATTCCTTTAATTCCAGCAATTTCCAGGGCTGTGGAAGCAAATCCTGAAGGGAGATTGAATGCTGATTGCCCACTAGTATAAGAAGATTTTAATTACTATGAAGATTATTGAGGCTGCCATCCTATAAATCAATAATTTTCCCTGGGTCTGGTCTATGTGAGCACCAACACCATCTTTCTGTAATTACGCTGAGTTTGTGAGTTCCCAACACAGATCACAACTGATAAACACGATCAGGAATGCAGTTGCAGTAAATTAAGCTAATGCTTATTAATAAAAATGTGTAATTACATTCCTAAAGCACCTAAAGGCTATGGTAATGTTAAAGTGCATAGCAGATTACACTGGCTGTCCCAAAGGTTTGCACTTTATCTTGAAAATTGACTTTTAAAAATTCTCTCTTTTCTTTGTGTGAGATATAACTTACCTTGAAAACTGACCCTGGCACAGCAACGTCACAGTGCATTCTACCACTGCTTGTAATTAATGGTCTCTAAAGATAATGAGTGATCCTGCATTCCACCAGGACACTTCAAATGGGGACTTCCAGCTGCACCTCAAGGCACAGGGAGTGGCACACAGGCTCTGAGTGTGTTCCAGTGGTTGGAGACTCAGGATCTGCCAGGCTCCCTGCTCCTGCCCTTCGATGGCTTGTTGGCTTTTCCATTCCTGCACACTTCTGAACAGACTTCTGATGGTGTACCTTGTGATCAGTGTGCTCTTCTTTCTCTGTGACCCATTTCTTGCAATGCTTTCTGTCTATGTTCAGCAAAACATGCACCCACTTCTCCTTTTTATCAGCCTCTCTTTGTTGCCTTCCTTTCTGTATGCAATTAATTCCATATCTATATATTATGTATTTGATCTAGATGTGTGTATTCATTCCACTGAATAGCAACTCTCAAGTACCCTAGTCTGTGATAGCTATAAATTATTCAAAATTCCAGTCATAAATTTTAATTTCATTCTGAACAACATACTAATCTAAGGAGATGTTAAGTAACCTTTGCAATATATGTTGATGTATAAATAGTGGCATTAATGCCTCTGAACATTTCAATAAGTGTTCCATGGTATCATCCCTTCTCCATCTCTCTCAGTTCTAAAAGCCATTGTTAGCATATGTGATTTTCTGAGTGAATTCTCTGAGCCAGATCCCCATCAGAGCTGCTCCTCAACTGAACCTGTTTTCCATTCAGCAGTGTAGGATTGGGTGTGGAGAGTGTAGGTAATTTTGATAATTATTAGGAAAGAACGACCTAGGGTGTGGAAGATGCCTGAATGTCTTCTTGCCCAAAACCCAATCAAAGCTTGGCAAACCTTGGTATGCTCAGAGCTTTTTCCTGCTATTTTTAAATATTTCCAGGAATGGTGATTCCATTAAACTTTGGGCAGCTTATTCCAAATAGTATTTGTGAATGTTTCCAGGTCAAAAACAAAGAAAAAAGGCTTTGAAGTATAAGTATTAGCAGTCCTGGAGCTTCAAGAGGTGTTAGTGTGAGCTTAGTAACAGATAAGAAATATACAATCTCTGTTTTTACTGATTGAATTTAAGTATAATTTTTGTTACTGTGTAGTAATATTGTCTAAGAACAACAGCTCTCACAGGTGCCCATCAGCAGAGTGCTGCAAGGAATGCAGGAGTATTTTGTCTTTTAGTTACGAGTATGAAATGCTCTCACTTGATTTAAAAATCAAGCAAAGCTTTCCTGTGAATTGCTGTGAACTAAAACCAAGTGTTTGGAATCTGTAGTGCAATTTCATGTAAGAGAATCAAACAAACCACAGAAAACAGCCAATGGCAGGAAGAGCAGCTAACCTGCGAGTTATTTATTTGGGATATTTCCTGCAGGAACTGTTCAGGATGATGAGCAGGGGAGGATTTTGCAGTGCACCTGCCAGGAAGTCTGTAACAAACTCTCTCAGCTGCACATGCCCCGTGCCAGCAGTGCCAGCCCTGACAATTGTTCTGTCGATAATCCCCGAGACAGGGCACAGAGCAGAGCACAGCACCCCGTGCAGCCAGCAAAGGGAGGCCTGAGAATGGTCTGCTGCCTCAAACTGGCAAAGAGAATGACTTCTGAAGGCTGAAGTTTATGAGAGCAGTTCATTATGTGTTCCAAACAATGCTTTATTTTGCTGTTGTTTCTTCATTATGTGGATAGGAAGCACTGTAGCAGAAATTGGGCTCGAGGGAAGCGGTGTCTACCAGTAGTTTAACCTTGTGACATTCCACTAAAAAGCACAGGTTCTTCTGAAATACATAATACATGAACTTCTCTGATTGTTTAGCATTGATCAGTACTCAAGTAAATTGAGTTATTCTCTTGTTAGCATAAACAGCCAGGCTCTAGCAAGCCTCTTCACCCTCCCAGGGTAAGAGGGCCGAGGGATTTCTGCTTCTTTTGAACCAAAAACCCAGCTTGGAAAAGCTCTTTACCAAAGCCAAGACAATATTTTGAAGCAGCACAGGCATCTATTTCAGCTTCAGTGTCCAGGTTTCATCAGAGATTGGTTCTCAGACTTCTTCCCTTCCTTTGTCAGGTCTGCAATTACATTTTCCTCTCTCCATAAGGGTATATATACATCAGAGATAATTGTATATGTACAATATGGAGTGTATACTTCTGCTGCAGCATAATTAAGCTGTGTTTCAATGTTAATAAAACTTCTCCCCTCTCTTCTTCAGAGAAGAAACAAAAAAAACAAACCCTGGTTTAGAGGCATATTTCCTTACTGTTATGAGAACTCACAGGTGAAATCTTTCAAAAGCTTTACAGCTTGTTCTCAAAAATCTTTTCCATGTTAGCTTTTCACCTTTCCCTCCATTCACCTTTCCAGCTGCAGAAAGCAAACTGGCCCAAACGGGAGGAATGTTTCTGGTGTAACACAGTCTGGTGGAGCCTGCTTTTATCTTCAGTTGTACATAATTATAATTGTCAGCATTTATTTTTAACTCTCTGCACAGAGTAAGGATGAAATATTATTTTGAATCAGGGGAACATGCAAGATTAAGGCTGCCCATGTACTAAGAGCATTTCAGCTCTGAGGGAGTCATTTCTGTCTAAATTAAAGTTTGATGTATTGGGAACTAACTTTGATTTTATAATGTTCTGAGCCAGGCCTCCAGATTATCAAAGGTAATTTGCCTATAAGACAGGCAAGAAACATCAAAAAGAACCTTTTTCCAAGACTAACTCCTAAAGCTTTAATTGTTCAGCATCTCTGACAGTTTTGAATCCCTCCTTACTGTGCTGTGTCAAACACAGCTTGGCTGTTTCAGGTGATGCTTGGATACCTAGAATTGCAGGATATAGGAATCCTAGAGTAGGCCAGGTAGTAAAACCCCAGTCTGGGGCCTTTTGCCTGCACTCTGGTGATGCTGAATCTATTTTTGATAAATTTCACAAGATGAGTATCTCAGAGATAAGTGGAACTGGGGTATAAATAAAAATATATATTAAACTATAGTATCAGCTATCATTTGCACGAAGGTAAAGCTTTTGTATAAAATAATGCTGCCAGAATTTAGAAGACACTGCATGTGTGTCTATATTTGACAGAAGAACTTATGTTGTGTCAGATCAGGGAATCTGGTGTCTTGGTTGTTGTTTGATTCCCCATTTGGTTCTTTCTCCCTTGAGTTCCCACATATCTTTTGTCTGTTAAATATCTTTCATTCTCCTGCTCAGGCACTCCAGAAGTGGGGTAATCAGCAGTGAGATACTGATTTCTGGATGTACAAAACCACTTTTGTGGCTCTGTGGGACCAGCCAGTGTCTGTAATTCCTGATGAAGTTAATGCTCCTTTAGAGTGGGGGTAAAGTCACAATGTCACCTTGGCCAACAGCAAAATACAAAACCATGAGGGAAAATGTAAGTCTGGAAACAACTTCTTTTAGCCAGAGCAAATAGGCAAACAAATAATGCCCTTTTGGGACCGAAGATGTGTCCAGAGCAGCCATGGGAACTGAGCCATCAGTCTTCACTGTCCTTAGTCTGGAGCTTCAGCTGCAGCTTGGTGATTTATCTGAGTGCTAAAAAGGGGTTTGAAGCCCCTGAGGTCCTGTGGATCATCCCTTCTCTTCCTGTCTCAATCTGATCTCACTGTTCTGCTCTGCTGGGTCACCCAGAGGAATCCAAAACTGACAAGTCACTGTAGGTGGTTGACCCCCAATATTTCATTTCTCTGATCAGAAAAAAAAAAAAATGAGGTGCAGGTGAGGTGCTGCCTATTTGTAAACCTAGCTGGGCAGAAGGGTTGCTGGTGGGAGGTGGTGGGGTGGTCAGGAGGTGGTTCCCAGGTAGGAGGGGCAGCTGGGATAAAAGGGCTGGGATAAAATGGCTGGTTGCTGGGGCAGGGAGTGCCAGGAGAGGAGACTCTGAGAGGTAAGGATGCTCCTAATGGGGCACTGTGGGGGAATTGCTGTGACCATGCTCTGGGGGATTTTGGGACCTCTGCTCCTGGTGGCCTTGCTGTGCAAGCTGGAGCCTTTCACACCTGTTGTGTGCTGGGCTTATTTCTCTGGTCCAGCAGTGTTTGCAGCAGGAATTCCTTCTCCCGCAGGCAGAGGCAGTCTGGCAGTGCTCAGGAGAAGCTCTGTTGCAGTGGTTTAATTGCCTCACTGTGGTGGGGAATTTGAATGTACGTGTCTGAACACTTCTGTAATTATTGTCTGCGCAAATAATGGTCCTTGTTGTCCAGACTTTGAGGAGTTAGCTTTCCATTCTAACCCTTTTAGTTTTCTTTGCCAAATGGTGAAATAGTGACTGTATTTGCCTACAGTGTTCTTTTTCTTCTCTAGGGTGCTGCCTCTTAGTTATTTCTCTGACATTGAAATATTCTGTCTCCAAGTTTCATTTGTTCCAGCCTTGCTCCTCTACTTTGCACTCTCCAGCATCATATATTGTAATATCATGGACTTGCTACTTCTCCCTGATGTTCATTGTCCTGCATGAACTAAAGTATATTATGATATAGGATAATAGCACCAATTGATGTAATTCACTTATTTTGGGGTGAAAGATTAAATCGCTGCCCTGTTGTCTTCCTGCTGAACTATTTCGGCTTTGCAGATACAATTTGTTTAGATACTTTTCCTGTTTGATTTTCAATGAAGCTAAAAGCATTTTCATTGTAGTAGATGTCATTGAACTTAACCTATTGGTCACCTGTGTTTCCCTGCTTCATTCTTGGCATGATTCTAAATTGAGCATGGATAGTACAAATGGGAAATCTAGATATAATTAAAGAATTGCCTAAACCTTCATGCATAGTTTTTTCCTTGACAAACCAGAGCTTTGTTATGCATGAAATCCAGTCTTCTCAGTTAGACTATGTGGTTATCAACCCATTTATTTAGAATTTTTATCTAATAACTGGCATGTATTTAGACGGCCACAACAAAACGCATTGGATTTTTTTAATAGATTAATTGCAGGTTTCTTGTATTCTATCTGGAGGTGCAAATACAAAGTCAGAAGGAACAGTTAAATCCTTATGGAATTTTTACTCCACAGGAAAACCAAGTCCATTTCACCAGACTTCAGAGGGGCACTTAGCAAGAGGAAGGTGCTGATTTCCTTATGTCCATTAATCCTGGGAGATTTATAGATGAGCTCAGTCAGGAAATAAAAACAGTTATTGGGAATGTGCTAATAGCAGTTTACTGCCTATATGCCAATATTCCTCTCATCTGTAGAGAGAAAATAATCAACCTCATTAGCATAGTGAGATTTATCAGAGCAACTGATGCTTCTGCAATCTGTACATGGCTTTTCATAGGAACAGCTGAGAAATGCTGCCAAGTGTTGATTGATTTGGAGGCTCAGAAGAACTTGCTGAAGAATCATATTTTTGTTATTTGTTTACTTGAGACCTCAAGTAACCCGTTCCATAAAACTTATTTTAGGAATGTTAATATCTTCTGAAAGATTTTTACTTTCCCTAAGTACTTTCGAGGAGTAAATGATACAAATTTTCAGTCAGGGTATATCAAAACCCAACTATTCTTAGTACCTGTATTTTAAATAATTCTGAAACTGCAAGTGTTTTAAATTATTATTTTTAATCAACTGATGTTTAAACTAATTTCAGGTCCAATTCCATTTTGTGCATCTTTACTTATGAAGTTTTGGGGGTTTTATCTATCAGTTTAGAGTATAGGGGTGTTTAATATTAAACTAAACCAAAAGCATGTATTTAGCAGTCTGAAATAAGAATGTTTATAGTTGTCATTGTGCAGAAGGCTTTTCCTATTGGAGTCACTGCTGGACATTGTGTCTGTGCCTCTTTTAGCTGATTGCAATGTCTTCAGAAGTGGCCAGAGGAAATATTTCCTCTCCTCACTTGCCTTGCAGCAGAGCTGCTGCCATGAACATGAGAAGGGCGAGTGTGCTGGTGTGAGATGGACCCCAGGCAGGAGAGCTGGGGTGTGAAACCTGGTTCTGGCCCTGTTTCTGTCTCTTTATAAAAGAGAATGAACAGATCCCCCAATTCATCCTTGAGCTGTGAACTCCCAAAAACGGAACGAGCTCCTGCACTCGGCTAATTTGATTGAAGATTTTCTATAATCAAAGTAAATCAAAGCTGTGCATTTTAAAGAGGGGCCCCAATCACAGAGTCTTGATTGTGGCTGTGCAGGCACAGCTCTGCCTGCAGCTGTGTGGGGGCACAGCCACCTGAGAGCAGCTCCAGCCCTGCTGCCCCTCCCTGCCCTGGGGGCTGGAGGGGAGAGGGAGCTGGGCAGAGCTGCTCGAGTTCAGGTGGGAAACCTGCCCGGGCTTCCACCTTCCCCTCCACACCCGAATTCATCTACAGACACACAGAGGTTCATGTTGGAAAGGGAGACAGAGGATCCTTTGACTTTACTCCAAGAAAGGGAGAAGCTATGGGGCATTCCCCTGGGGTCTCGTCAGTTTTTGGAGGATTTCCCCTCCTTTTAATCCCAATTTTCCCAGCCTCATTTCCCTCTCTCTTTCCCCACTGCCTGAGGCACAGACTGCCCAGAACCCCTGATACCGGAGATTCCCCTCTAATGGATAACTCTCTTTTAATTTTTAATTCTTATGGAATTTATGGTTTCTCCCCATTGTTTCTTTCATCTTTCAATATCCAATTTCATTTATCAGCAAGCCTACACTTTGTTTGCAAAGATAATTTTTTTTTCCCATTCATCCATGAGTGGAATCCTTCCCATCATTTTTTTTCTCTCTCAGTGCTGGTTTTATCCCCCAGCAGCCCCCAGCTGGTTTGGAAACACAAATCCCACATTCCTCTCACCACTTTGCATCAAGGGCAGTCTCCACAGGTTTGGGCTCTGATGTTCCACAGTACAAATATGCAAACTGTCCGAGCTGGGTTTCACTTAAAAGATTAATTTCCTTTTAATTATCTCTTTGATCAAACTGCTGGAGTCAGCGGCCTTTCCCCAGCACACGAGGATATTTTTCAGAGAGAAATACCAATAAAAAAAACCCATCAAAACCATATTTGTATCTGAAGTCCACCTTTATCTGGCAGTTTAGGAACAAAATGCCTTTAGAGTGGAATAAAATTAATACTTTCTCTGCTGATAAATTTCTCAAAGCCACACAAATTAAATTTGAGTATCTCTTCCAAAGCTTTTACTCTTCATTACTTTGGCCATATTTATTTATAGTTCTCACCCAAGTTATGCAAAAGGACATTTTCAGCATTTTTAAAAATTTTCTTAGGCCTGATTAGTGCTGCATTCCCAATGGATGAATTTTCTCTTTATCTCCTTTTTCATTCTTACAGATGTGATTTTTTTTTTTTCCTGATTATGACTTTTACATCATTATTTCTTTTTTAAAGAAGCGAATCTTCCTCATAATTGATTGCTTCAGCATTCACATAATTTGAGTACTTTAAGCAGAATGAGCATTTGCCTTGACCTTAGTAAAATAAAAAATGAAACCTTTTTCTTTGCTACACTTTCGATAAGAACACTGAGTTCTGGACTGGAACTTAAAAGACCTAAATTTTTGTATGTGATATATTTTTTTAGCATAAACAAATGTTTATTTTTTTTTCCTCGAGTCTCTATTTTGTTATAGGAAAATTATACTTTCTGTTTTTAGGACAGTTTTAATAGATCAAATACTCAGGCCACATTTAGATTCAGTAATTGTACAAATCATGAATGGATATACACATATAATTATATAGAGAAAAACCAGATATGCATCATGTGTTTAAGCTTGCAAAGATGGAATTTGGTTCTAGATGGGATTTTGAAATTTTGTGCTCTGTAACCCTGCATTATTTAATGTTTTATATTATTTCTAGCTATAAATCTGATTATTTTATTGATTTGGTCAAGAAGTTAGGGCGAGTGTAGGTTAAATTTGTGAAGTGTAACACAGTCTTCCAGGTTTTCTAGGTTAATTCAAAATATTTTAAAACCTACTAAAATTTTCTTTCATTCTAATGACCAAAAATCATTGACAAAGTAAATCTGTGGCCACAACTGTCAAAATTCTATTCCCCACTAAGCCATGAAAATACTTGTAAAGATTATTTCTAAGCAATTTAGAAATTGATCCATCCCCATAAATTACTTGCTTATCAAGGACAATAGTTTGTAAGGTTCCTGTAACCTTTATTGGAGGTGGATTCATTCAGGATGCACCACGTTTATCAATTTAACAAAAACCCAATTAAATCCAGAATGTTCTGATTTTCACCAAGGAGTAAGGAGAGTCCTCTGAAGGGAGTAATTTGTATTCCAGGAGGGAAAAAAAAACCAAAAAACAAACAAACAAAAAAAAAAAAAAACACAAACAAAAAAAAATCGGGTACTGTAACAGGAATAATGTTTTCATTTCCCAATATCAGTTCAGAGTCACTCTGGAGTTAACTCCTGGTGGAGGAGCTGGAATTATTTCCTTGAGGTACCAGAGGTCATCCCTTGTCTGCAGGGGAACAGATGCTGAGCTGGGGAGCACCAGCAGCTGTTTGGCTTCCTAAACTCTGCTCCGTGCATGGAAATTCCCCCGCAAATGTCTGGGGAGAAATGAGTTGTTTTGCCCGTGGTGTGTGCATCTAGCCAGCCTGATGAGCTGAAATAATTCCTGCTGTTTTCATGGGCCTTAATAAATAATTGTAGCTGTGATTCATGTGGTAACTCGCAGATAAAGATAATTTCAGGCTTGCATTGCAGATACAGAAGGTGTCTCGCTGAAAAATAACATTGATTCCTGATAACAAAGCAAGCTTAAGTTTTCCTAGTGCAGTGTACAACTTGGTTTTTTTCTTTAAAATTCTTCCTGTAGGCCTGATGATAGTTTTCATGACCAGAACTTCTGTGTACTTGTTCTGTGTGTCCCTGCTCAGTTTGTGGGTTCAGCTCAGAGGTACATCTGAAATTTAGACTCCATGGTGAGCAGTGATGCTGTCCCCAGACTGCTAAAAAACCACAGTGCCTTCAAAAGTCTGCCCTTAAATCAGAGCTCCCTTCTCTTTACATTTAGTACATTTATTTTTAAACAAATTAAATTCAGCATAGGCTTTTGTTCTTTAATAGGGTGAAGGACAAGGCTCGTGGTAAAGGGAAATTAAATAACTGTGATTCATTCATTCATTGGTGGCACAAATGTAAATAAGCATTGCAAAGGCATATCCTTGACGTGCTGGAATTGGTATCAAAATGTTGGAGTGTAGGAGCTTGCCCTGTCTGAAAGTTTGCTCCTCATGAACGAGGCAATCAGAAGAGGGATGATTATTAATGGACAGTGGAAGAAATATAAAACAACACTGCAAGAACAGAGAAAATTTCTTTATCAGTGTATGTTACTCAAAGCAGCAATATTTCTGTGTACCTTGGCCCAGAGATTTAATGAAAAAATTGAGGAAAAGATGATTTGCTTCCTATTGAAAGAATGAAATTCAGGTATCAGGTGGATAATTTAATTCATCAGTCACTGTGTTTCTCCTCTGCCCCTGTGGTGTGAGTGTCTCTCATAAGGCTGGGAACCCTCACAGAGATCATTGACCCACAACTTTTATCTCTCTGAGAGAAACAAGGTCCAAGGCTTGTATTGGAAGGATGATTTGGTGCCAACTGGTGCTCCTCTTTGACCCTCAGATCCCCAGGAGCTGGGGATGCTGAGCTCCCTTGGGATTCCCCAGCACTCCTTGTGTTTGCCACCCCTGGGCTCAGATCAGCTGCTTGGGCAGGAGAGTGTCTGCATGAGCTGGGATTTGTTTGTGGCACAGCCAAATCCAGTTTATCCAGCGAGTACTGCAGCAGAAGAATGTTAGGAAGTGGCTTCTTGTGGATTTTTCCAACCCTGCATCCCTTTAGCTCGAGTGTGCATCTGCTGGTGGGCTCATCAGACTGAATAAAGTTGTAGAAGTCTCACGGTTTGGACAGTTAGTTACCTCTTGCTGCAGATTTGTGATTTTCAAGTTTTGTCTGTGACATCTCAAGCATTTTTCTCATAGCTGAATGCTACACTGTAGGCAGGCCATGGGGCCATAATTTCAGGTTCTAATCTCTTTTATTGCCCCTAGGAGTAAAGGATTGAAACTACGAATTTGACTCGTGTTGGCAAATTATTCAGTGTTAAAGTGAAATAATTGAACTAAGCATTCATATTTGGTGGGATTATAACAACTCCTGAAACTTGTATTTAAGTGGCTAAAAAGGCTAATTTCTAATACCCAGACTAACTTCTTAAGAGTTGATAAACAGCTTTAGCTGTTTGCTTTTGTAAGCCTTGAGGTATAAAAAAATTTTAAAAGGGCTTTAGAAAAAAGGATCTAAATGCTCAGTAGCACGGCATATACTATGGTCAGGCTTGCCTGAATTGTTTTGGGGTGAGATTATTGTGAATCCCAAGGACTGTTTCCTGATGGTGAAGTGAAGCTCTAGAGTGTTTGGGACTGCTATGGTTACTGCATCCTCCTTGGAGGGCTCTGGCTCCGAGTCGCTGAAGTTCTGGAAGGAATTCTATAGCTCGCACAAAGCATGGAAGTTTTATAATTAGTTTTAGAGAAGAGCAAGTCTGGAAAGCAGCAGACAATTAGCTGCAAAGAATGAGTCCCCATTAGCAGCTGAGGAGTTTGGTGGAGCTGTGCTTGGAAAGCGCGCTGGCAGCTGTGTGCGAGTGCTGATGCACACTGTGCTTCTGAAAAGGGAAACTCTGGCAAGGGATTCCCTCCAAACAGCCCAACGCGAGCCAGCTCGGGCCAGCTGGAGCCAGCAGCAGTGGCAGCTCCTGCCATCGTACCCGCTGCAACCGTGCGGAGCAGGCAGGAGCCCAGCAGAGCCGTGTGCTGATTCGGGCATCGGAGAGCTGGGAGCAGGGCTGTGTGCGGATTCGGGCATCAGAAAGCTGGGAGCAGGGCTGTGTGCTGATTCGGTGCATCAGATAAAGCTGGGAGCAGGGCTGTGTGCTGATTCGGGCATCAGAAAGCTGGGAGCAGGGCTGTGTGCTGATTCGGGCATCAGAAAGCTGGGAGCAGGGCTGTGTGCTGATTCGGGCATCAGAAAGCTGAGAGCAGGGCTGTGTGCTGATTCGGGCATCAGAAAGCTGGGAGCAGGGCTGTGTGCTGATTCGGGCATCAGAAAGCTGGGAGCAGGGCTGTGTGCTGATTCGGGCATCAGAAAGCTGGGAGCAGGGCTGTGTGCTGATTCGGGCATCGAAAGCTGGGAGCAGGGCTGTGTGCGATTCGGGCATCAGAAAGCTGGGAGCAGGCTGTGTGCTGATTGGGCATTGAGTGGCAGTGTTGATTCGGGCATCAGAAAGCTGGGAGCAGGGCTGGTTGTGCGGATTGCGGGCATTGCAGAAAGCTGGGAGCAGGGCTGTGTGCGGATTCGGGCATTGGAAAGCTGGGAGCAGGGCTGTGTGCGGATTCGGGCATTCGGAAAGCTGGCGAGTGGAGCAGAGCGTCGTGCTGCTGGATTTCGGGCATCGGAAAGCTGGGCGAGGTGTGGGAACGCTGCCTGGGCCTGGCTGGAGCTGGGAGCTCCTCCAGGAGCTCTTGGGAAGGTCCTCAGCAGGGCAGAGCTTTGAGAGGGCTGGAATTCTCAGCCTAACAAGTTCCGAGGCAGGGTGGCAGCCAAGGGATGCAATCCTGCATCCCTCCCTGCTGCCAAGAGGCATCATCCTGTTCTCACCGTGGCTGTGCTCTGTCTCAGCAACTGCAGGTGTCATTCTTAAGTCTGTTATAGAAGGGATGCCAGGAAAACTTTATACAAAAAAAAAAACCAAAAAAGGGAAAGTACTTCAGAAACTCACTGAAGTGTGTGTGTGCCGGGAGGGCAGTCACAGAATCACACCACAGCTAGAGCTGGAAGGCAGATTGTTTAGTCCAAGGCAGGACCTCCTGAGGAAAGTTTTTTGCATTATTTTAGGATCAAAATTACATGTTCACAGGGCATAAAATTGCTGCTGTGAAGTCTGAAGTTATGTGATAACAGTATGAAATTTTGTGTAATGAGAACATTTCCCATCTCAGATGGAACCTAATTGTGTGCTGTGTGTCAGATAAAGGAGTTAGGCGAAGCTGCAAGACTGTTGCTAATGGAAAAATGCTATTTTTTTTTTTGTTTCTGTTGCTTATGTTTTGCATTGTTGGAAATGTTGTAAATTGTTGGAAGCAGTATTGTATCTCTTTTCCTAAAAAGCGATGCTACCTAATTAAAGAACCACACTACTGTAAGGGACAAAAAATCAGATATTTTTATTCTGAATTTCTAATCCATCTCTTGCAGGAAGTAGCCTAACACAAAAAAACCCACACTTTTAAAGAGGAGTATTTCTCAGTGGCTGCATCTAAACTGTTCTGTATCGAGGTCTTCTGAGCACACAGGAATCTAAATTTATCTCTTTATATATTTGCTGCCTGAAGACAGCTCTTGGAGTTGGCTCTAATATGATCATATGGATATTTCTAAAAAAAACCCAAATCCCTCAGTTCTACCCCCCAGCACAGGGCCCACTCCAGGATAGGATACCTGTGAGTCCATCTGTCCTTCCAGAAGTGATGCTGGAAGAGATGAGCACGTGGGAGGATTTCCTAGGTGGCCCCTGGCACTGGAGACATGTGCAATTTCCAAGGAGGAATTTACACACTTGGGAAAGAGAGGGAGATTTGAAGCTGAAAAGGAAACTGAAAGAGCAGAGCTTGCCAGGAAAAATAAATTAAAAAAAAAAAAAAGCAAATATGGTTCCTAACAACTGTGAGGGAGTTATTTGGGGTTTCATGTAGAGTGTACTGGACTGGCACCCCAAGATGGTCTCTTAATAAAGAATTTGTTGGTTGAGGCTGGTCTGCTCTGCTAAGTTGTTATTGGCTATTTCATGCACATAAATTTCTATTTATGGCTCAGGAACCAGAATTTCTTTCCTAAGCAATGTATGGTCTGAAAATTTCAGTCCCTTCTAGGAACTGCAGTCTCCAAAAGTTTGTGCAATTAGAATATCAATAGCTGTTTTTCCAGTGTGCCTGCAGCAAGCATCCTGGGAAATCCACCAGATAATGATGGGAATTGGTGCTCCATGAGCTTCACTTCTTATTTGTAATGAAATGCTTTGCTCTGCATTCTGCCATTCTCTTCAGAAATGCTCTGATTCATTTGTGTCCAATTCCCCAAATACTTTAGTTCATTTAAATTTACAAGATCTGGGGAAGCATGAAGTTCAGGTTTTAATAGTTATATTGGTGAGTCCCTGCCAAAGATCATGAAGAATTTAGAGGTTTGTTCTGTTTTCAGGTTTTTTTTGTTTTGTTTTTTTTTTTCCTCCCCTCTGGTCAGCACATAGTTTTAAAAAGAGATTTATTAGAAGCCACTAATAAAAATGGTGATGTGCGCTCATATTGCATTAAGAATCTTTTTATTTATCATCACTCTTCATTTATTTGCTGGTGAATGATGGATTAGTTTAGAAATAGCCATTGCAAGCACACAAACTTCAATTTCCAAAAAGTTCTTGGCAGAAATAACTCAAGACATAAGCTTTGTGTAAGAGGAAATGAAAGCAAAGGATGAGATTTGGCCAAGACTTGTTCTTGTGTGCATTTTTCTTTTCTTCTCTTGTAGGACAGGCATTAGATTGTGAACAATATTGTAAACTCTGATTTTTACATAACCAAGTACATAAATTGTGTTTCTTTTCTATCGGTGAGCTTTTAGCATATTTGTGATTTTACAGTTGCTGTCAATATAGTTTTTACAGGATTGTCTACTGCTAAGAGGAGATGCATGGTTTATATAAAGAAAAACAAGAGGAGCTGTATGAATTTCCACTGTCAGAAGGAATTGCACAAACCCAGGGCTCAGACAGGAGCCTGCACTTCCTGGTATTGTTTTGTATTTATTTAAAACCCTCCAGTCTGCCAGCGAGGTTGGGACCATCCCTGGAGAAGAGAAGCTTTATGCTATTGCCAAGAAGCATCTCTTTGATTAAACACATCAATTAATTCTGCTGTAATCGAACAAAATGGGGTCCTTTTGGCTTTAACCTTTCTTAATGTGGCATGTCTGTTGCAGACAAGAATGTTTTTAATTGAGGGAATAATGTCGTGCACACTAAAGAATACTTTTTTTTTTTTTTTCTTGTAGAGAGAGAGCAAATGAACCCCCTAAAAAAATCCCTCAGTGCATTCTGGCGTGGGTTTAAGGAGCTCTGTTAGCCAATAATTTTATTTACTACTGGCAGCCAGTATCAGTGGCTCTTGGGACAGTTGTAGAAATGAGTTTTGGGATATTGAAAGACCCCAGTAAATCTGCATGAACAGAAAGGGCCCCAAATCCATCCAGGTGTCTTCTATCAAGCTAAAACTTTTTTTACACCTCATTTCTCAGTGGCTGAGCTGGTGTAAGCTGTGCTTGCCCCACTGGGTGGAATTCTGGCTGTTGGACAGAATTTTCTCCATGCTGTGGTGGAGAGAATTGCTGCAAAGCTGCTGTAACACCTGAAATAATCTGAATGAAATGACACCACTTCTTAAAGCTCTTTGGCCTTTGAAAATATAAGGAGTGAGGTGCAATCATTAGAATGGAATCATTAAGGCTGGAAAATTCCCCCAAGAGCGAGTCCAGCCTTTGAGTGGAGCCCACCAGCTCAGGTGGATGCTGGGTGCCACATCCAGGTGTTCATCTCCATGTGCCCAGGAAACATTAGAAATTCATAATGAAGAATTAAGGAAAACACTGTGCCATTCCTCTTTTTACACCAGTCTCTAATAGAATGAAATCATTACTTGAAAAGAGAGAAATACTGGCTGCAACAACCCAGAATGGAATTTAGAAACCTACATTCAAGTTACCTGATGTGGTGAGGCAATAATCAGAACTTACAAGGAGGAGAAAGTCTCATGTTTCTGTCCTGATATAGCTCAAACTTGGGTGGTTTTTTTTTTGTTTGTTTGGTTTGGGTTTTTTTTTTTAGGGTTGGGTTTTTTGTTTTTAATTACCCTTCCCTTCAGGCTAACATTGGCTCCAGAAAAACTTAAATAATGTTTTAAATAAATACAAGAGGAAACAATTTAAATAAAAATAAATGAATTTAATTAAAACACTAAATTCAAAACTGTCAGCATCTCAGCATTTCTGTCCATGAAGTGCTACAGTGATAAATTAAGTAAAGTCTAGAGTGACAGAGAAGAATGTAGCTTAAAATTGCCTTTTTCATTGTAACCTAAAGAAAGAATCAGCGAAGAAGAAAAAGTGTTAAGGTATGGCAATGTTTTTAGTTAATTAATATTGAATATCAGCAATATTTAATCATTCTGTGGGTGTTGCAGTGTGTTAGAGGGTGCTGACTATAGAAATGTTGGTGGGGCCCAGGAGCACCCAGTGCTGCGAGTTCCCTCCCGGATTAGCACGGGTCACTCCCTCTGGATCTGCACAAATCCGGGATGAGCAGACACACAACATGCACACGAGGTCTGGGGCTGCTGGAGGGGTGCTCAGGGAAAACATTGCTCATTTTCCTGTTCCTCCTTGTGAAGCCATTTGAAATCCTGCATTTCTGAGCCAGTGAGTGGCAGGGTGCAATGCAAGGCATGCAGTCCCCCCCCCCTCCCCGTGGAAAATCGGGATGCAGTCCCCCCCCCTCCCCGTGGAAAATCGGGATGCAGTCCCCCCCCTCCCCGTGGAAAATCGGGATGCAGTCCCCCCCCTCCCCGTGGAAAATCAGGATGCAGTCCCCCCGTGGGAAATGGAGGTGTTTTATGACTCCTGGGGGCTGGGCTGTGAAGGTGCCCACTGTTCTGCCACCTCCCTTAGATTTGGCCATGGTTTTACCCTCCAGCTCCCAGCTCTAACCAGGAATTCATGCTGAGTAGTTTGCCTTGGCCATTAATGTAGGTGAAGCTCCTCACACATGAGGCTTGTTGAGGTTTTGCCCTTCTAAAGCTGGATGCACTCTAGTACTTATTTATTACAAAATATTTTTTAAAGATCATGAAGCAGTGTGTGGAGACTTCTTAGAAGCCATGGTGTACTTTTTATGGCAACGCATGAAGATCAGGAAACACAGAGGTGCCTGTTCTTTATGTTCTGTCTGCAGTAACAGCTACAAGCCTTTTAAAGTCTGAGTCTTCAAATTGCTAGAGAATGGGATCTGGCTTAGAGCAAGTAAGAAAGGCTCTTTATCTCTCCTGGAGCTGACACAACAATGAGTTAAATGCTGATGGGGCACTGGATTGGCAGGCAGATGGCACAAATATAGTACACTGAGGAATAATTCCCTTACAGCCATGGACATTTCTATAGACCCTTCTGTGAAGAAGGGCATGGTTGGCTGGTGGGGTTTTCCTTTGTGTTTTAGCCCAGACTCCAAAATGTGATTTCTATTTTTTAATTGCTTGCTTTTTTTTTTTTTTTTTTCATTTTCAGTGTGTGTGTTGGCTAATGAGCAGATTTGGGCCTGTACATATACTTTAGAGGCCAGGTCAAAAATAGAATTTATTTTTGTTTTTTACCTCTCCCTTATTACTTTGCATATTATATTTTCTTTCAAACTGGTGAAGCCTGCAATGTTGAAGGATCTCAGCTGCCCTGAGTGAGGGGACCATGGGGCTCCATCCAGCAGATGCTGAGCACTCTGAACCCAGTGCAATAAACACCTAAGTGATTCTTACAGTTATAAAAGGGATTTCCATCAAACTGCATGCTTGGTTTCTTCCTGGGCTTTAAGGACAGGCCATGCAGCACCTCCTAGGGATAAAGCTGTCAAGAAAACCTTTATTGATTTGTTGCTGTTGGTGGAGGTTTGGGGTTCTACCTGCAGAGATCATTGCTGTTTGCTGTTGCTTGAGGATGGCTCATCTAATGAATACTTGGAATACTTTTATGCCAAGTTAATCTATTTTTCATTAGCAGTCTCTCTAAGCTGGTGCTCTAAAGGACACATGATCTTGCAGTATTTTGTCACATAAACTCCAACAAGTCTGAAATGAGCACAAGAATGGAATAGTTTGGTGCAAGGAGAAGTTAAGTCAGGTTACTGCTTCTCTATTGTTCGTGGGGTTGCTGTGTGAGCTGTAGCCAAATGTGTAATCACTGTTTTTTGAAAATATTGACCAGTTCTGAGAGATCAGCTCCTCATCTTCCCTTGGGTTTGGGATTCCCAGTGGGTGCCTGTAGGAGCAGAACTCTTCCATAAACCATTTTTTCTGTTAGTTTGCTGGAACACCACACACAAGTTTCACCAACTTGCAGCTAAAAAACAGAACATAATTTCCCTGTTTTGCTGCCTGATTTATGGTATTAAAATGGTATTAGGGAAAAACACTGTCCTTCATAACTTTGAGGGACAATTGTCCATTTGACCTTGTTTTTACAGAGGACCGTAGCCAGCTAGCTGCTCCTACCTTCCAGCTCAATGTGACATCCCAGGTCTTTATTCTACATTCTCCTCCAGGCACTGGTGCTTTCATTTTGCTTGATGTAGAGTAACAGAAATGTTTTGATTGAAGGGACCAGCCAAAGCTAACTTCAGTGTTTACCCTGAAGCATGATCCTTGTGAACACATGGGCTTTATTCATCCAACCATTACAGAAAATGACTTTTTTTGTTGTTTTTTAATGCCTCTTACATTCACTGATTTCACTGTAAATGAAGGCCCAGAGTGTTCCCCGTGGGGCTGCAGTTACACAGAAAGGTATGGATTGAAGAAGAGGGGAGGACTTGTATGTCTGACTCAAACATGTCAAGTGTTTCCTTCTTTGCTGCAGAAGAATAATGCATTTAATTAGAGTAACACTGTGACAAATTGGTTGTGATGAGGCCGTCTATCTCAGGAGAGTGATGCTAATCTTCCTTGTAGTTTAAAGGCTCTCCTGTGTTGGCATGAGAGAGATAACTCATCTTTTTGGGGCTGTGGGAAAACAAAAATTCTTCCTGATGCAAAGATTGGATGCTCCAGTTGCCTTTCATAGGTATTTCTTTAAATGAGGAATGGTTTTGAGGACCATAAAAATCTTGAAGGATTAAATCCTGTTCTACAGAACTTGTGTATTTAACTGGTTTTGTGTTAATCTATTGACTCAGCATCTATGGAACCAGATTTGTGCTAATACGAATACAACAGATGGGTTTTCATTTTCTTTTTCTGCTCTCTACCATTGTTTTTTTGGTTTGTTTTTTTTTTCCCTGCTAAGGGTCATGGAAAAGATGTTTTTGTTACTTCTTGTTTTCAGAACCTCATGTTGTCCATGTTTTAGTAGATGGAATTTCCTCTCCATTTCACCATAACACGCTAAGTTTCTCATCATGGAAATGTAAGAGTAGGTTTTAAACATTTCTTAAACGAGTTTCAGATATCAGGGAAATCTTGTCAGAACTCAACTTTTTTTTTTTTTTTTTTTTTTTTTCCCCCCCCTCCTCTGCTTTATACTTGGCAATGCTTTTCCCTGACTTTTCCTGCACTAACCGGTTTCACTGATCGAGTGGGCTTTTCCCCTTCCCTCCGGAGTCAGGAAGGTTTGTGTAAGGAGGAGCTCGAGCAAATGGCTCAGTTCACCCCGGAGCCTCTGGCCAGTGGGAGGTTAATTGGTGAGAAATGGGCAGAGCTGCAGGGAGGGGATGGATGCACCCAGCACTGCTGGCCTGGAGGGGAATTTGGAATTCTTGGAGCACTGCTGATTGACACAAAAAAAAAAAATTAAAAAAAAAAAAAAAAAAAAAATTAGGCTGGAGCGTTTCAGAATCCAAGCCATGGAGATTCTTGGCAAATTCTGGACTTTTCAAGGACAGCTGTTCATTAAATAGGAGATAATCTAGAGGAAAAACCACTGGAATTTCCTTGACCTGCAGCAGGCTGGGGTCCGCAGAGAAGTTGTCAAGGGTTTGGTTGCCTTGTTAGTCGTTCATTAGAGTTTGTTACAAGATTGTTTCATTTGTTGCTGAGGGAAAGGCAGAGGAAACATTTCAATAAAAGCTGGTTAAAGCTGTCACTGCGCTTCTGTGCCAGTGAATAAACAACTCTTCCACCCTTTTTCTTGTTTTCCCTTTCCTTTTTAATGAATACTGATCACCTGTCTTGCAAATAAGTGACCTTATCAAACAATGTGCTTTTCATGGGTTGCTTTCATCTGGTCTGGAGGGCTTAATTTAAATTAGATAGAAGTTGTTGGGGTTTTCTTCCATTGATTTGAAATTTTTAGAATAATTTCCTTTTTTCCAATTAACCTCAGTGTGATGTTGTCTTCTTTAGAGTGTTTGATATAACCACAAAAGACACACAAGTCTCCTTTCTTCCTCTTCTTTGACTTTGTCTTGTTTTGTCAAGTAGATTATTGCAAATTAAGTTGGACTTTCTTTCAGACCTGTATAGCCTGAAACAGTCTTCCCTGCTTTGGTTGCGTGTTTGCATGCAGACTTGGCTTGTAAACTTTAACCTGACCTTTAAACAAAAAAAGAAAACAAAAAAAAAAAAAAGTCTCCGAGAGTCCAGGGATTGGAGAGCCATTCTATAGAGACACTGGACCATTGGTGAACGTTGGTCTCCTGGCAGGCTGCAAACACACTGTTGGGATTCAAAGAGAGCTGCTGTGTCCAGCTGGCAGCAGGCTTGATGACAAGAATTCCAATATTATTTTTTTCTGATTTTTCTGAAATATTCATAAATATGTATTTTGTCATCTTAAAGCACACAGCCCAGGCCAGCCTTGTCTGTGGCCTGACCCAGGAGCTTCACAAGGCTCAGCACAGCTGCAGACAGAGCAAGGAAAGCTTCAGTGGAGATGCATGAGACCCAGCCCACCCCTGGGGTTCACTTGCAGGCCCTTGAGGGCTCCTGAGAGCACATTTTGTCATGTTGGAGTTATTGCTGTTCCTTATCCCTCCTTCTGGTTTAATCCCTTATCACAGTCGAGTTGTGCTTGTACTGCAGGAGAGGTATATGGGAGAGGGATTTGCTTTCTAATTAAATGGATTATAGATAATATAAATAGATTTTTGTAAGCATAAGTACACTTATTTGCTTAGTTTTTAACTTCCTCCTCCCCCAGTCTTTTTGGGTTGGCAAGGCACTGAGATTTGAACTTTTTGATGAGTCTGCCTTCATTTCCTCCTAGATTTGTCTCTGTGTGCTTCAGTCACATTGCAGGAGTTGACATGTATATAAAAACCAAATCAAACACGAATTAAACATTGATAATGTTAGGCTATGGCTTGATAGAGTTGTGGTATTTCAGATAAAGAGTGAGTAAAGAAACCCAGCTTCACATGAGGCAGGATTTCTCTGGGAATGTGTGTTGAAACTTGGTGGGGATTTTTCTGTGCTCCTATAAAGCTGCTGGAATCACTCAGCAGATTCTCTTGAGCCTGATTTATCTACAACTATATTTGTTTTGTTGTTGGGGATTTCTAGATCTTATATTTACATCTCGTATTTATCCTTCCATGTTGTTGGAGCAAGGAGCTAAGATCTCCAAGTCAGTTCTTCCCTGATGCTGCAGGGGCAGAGTTGGTCTCAGACCTCCCAAAGGTCCTGCCAGGTCCACGAGAAGAAAACAGGTCAAGTACTGAGGCAGGAAGGGTGGACCCTTGCTAAACATCCCATGGCATTTGTGGGGCTGGTAAGTTGTAATCTAACAGCATTTCTTACCCAAAAATGGATTAAATTCCATGTAATTATATCTAGGTAACATTAAAGAAAAAAAAAAAAAACAAAAAGAAAAACACATAAGTTGCCCTTCTGCACTACAAAATAAAACTCAGATTTAGTTTTTAATGCTGAGTTTCTTCCTGTTTAGCCACATGCCTGCTTTTTCAAGGACGTAATGCAAATAATATATAAAGCAAGTGTGTTTTAAGCAAAGTTTTTATTGATCTCTTTTGTGATTATTTCTTAGTTTGGCATTTTGCAGCTGCTTCTTAGCCTGCTACAGCCAGAAGAGCCCTGCACACTTGCATTTAAAGTAATAACTTGCTAAAGTTTAAAATAGGATTGCGTTTTTAAAAGTCAGACATCTGAGACTTCTGTAATATGAATTTTGACAGGTTGGTGGTTTGTTTGGGTTTTTTTTTTTTTTGTATTTACATGTGTAGTATCATCAGAAGTGTTTCCATCTTCACCCGTGTGTCCCTGAAGGGAAAGGGCAGGTACTTTTCTTTTCTTCTTCTCATTACTGGGTATATTTGCATTGAAACAAGGTAATTACAATACCTTCTGCTTACAGTGATTCCCCGTGTACTTTTAATTAGATACAGCCTCCTCGATTCCATTCGGTGAACAATTATGCAACTTGCTCTGCGATGTTAAACAGTTTGTGTTTCACCCCAGAAACGTGTGAAGTGACTCATGACTGTGCTGGGATCATCAAATCACTTTGTTGGTGTAAAACTGCCGAGGGTGAAAAGCAATCCAGGGATGTGTGCTGGAGGAGGGAGGTGCCCACAGGAGAGGGAATGGGACCCGGAGTTGCCAGGGCAGGGGATGACAAAGGGAATTCAGCTATTGAAAATTCTCCTTTTCATCCCTTCCTGCCTCTGTCCCCTCCAGCCTGGCAGGAGAGGAGCACCCCTGGTGATTGCAGAAAGGCATTTTCAGATTAATAACCCTGTCAGCAAGAGGGCAATAACCCCCTTTGGGAAGAGCCTGGCTTGTGCTGAGCACCTGTACATCCCTGAGACCCCGAATGTCTGCGGGCTCTGCTGATGCCTTGCAGAAGGACAAACATTGTTTGTTCTGCTCTTCTTCCACTTTGTCCTGCTGGAGCTGCTGTGTTTTTGCTGTCATTCATTTCTTCACTGCAGGGAGCTCGGAATGAGCTTGTTAAATGTTCTCAGTACCTTAAACAGGGCACTCTGCAACCGTGTTTGAAATGCTCACTGGGTTAGCAAAGCCTTTGGGGTTTTTTGTCCCCATTCTTTCGGAGCGTTTTCTGAGCATCTCTCCTATCTCAAGTGTCACTCTGCATTTTCCCCACTGGAATTGTGGCTGCTTTATTGTGCTTTATTCACTTTCTTAAGCACTGTGGGTTTGGTTTTTTTTCAGTTGTTTTCCTTCAGGAGCCAGTTGCCAGTAGGATGAAGTAGGGAAATTGTCTAAGCCTGACAATTTTAACACAAATGCTGATTTCCCTGCATGTCTAAGGACTTACCTTGGTGCTAAGCCTCTTCAAGAGGTGGCTCAAATCTCTCTGGTCTCTCTTGCCAGTTCCTTTTTCTTTGTTGCATCTCTCCTGGAAACATAGCTGTTTTAAACGTACCATTCATGTCATGATCACCACTGGCATTTGTGTATTTTGGCAGAGGAAAAGAAGGTGAAATAAAGGATTTGTTTCCCATACTTGTCTGCTGTACATAACATTCAGAATGGTTGGCCAGAGGTGTTGGTCTAAGGAGAGCTGACCTATGAGCATCCCTCAATTTGTTGAAAGTCAATCCTGTTCCAGGGTAGGTGCTCGAGTTTGGAGTTTCTGAAAAGATTCCATTTCAGGGCATGCTTTGTGAGGCTTGGTTTGACAGAGCCCTTGCTATTTTTTCTCCAGGCATCCCACAAGAGCCCTTCTCCCTTCCCTGTGCTGCAGGGCATACCAGGCAGCCCACCCAAGGCCTGGAAATGTTTGGGTAACTCTAAACAAGGCAGTTTTCCCTTTAATTGGCACCTAGCATAGGATGTCTTCTGAAGGAAGTTTTAATTAGAGCTAAAGGAGCAAAGCTTGTCTCTGAATCCAGGCATTTGTTTCTTTGATAATAGCCAGCTTTAACTATACTGGCAGAGAGTTCATGGAGATTACTTTGCTTCCCTTCCCAAACAAGTTGGGTTTTTTTAATCAGATCCTAAAGAGCAGAAGCAGCTTTGGAATCTGGTGGCTTTGTTCTGTTACTTCACTGCACAGTTCTAACAGCTTTTTAATGCATTTTGATGTTTGGGTTTTTAATTTTTAAACCAGGTTCTCTATTACTGATGAAAAGTCAACATCAAAGGTACTAATGTGGAGGTAAGTCTTCTCCTTGTCTGCAAAGGAAACAGAAACATTCCAGCTATCTGATTTCCAAGGGAATGCTTAATTTTATTATGCCAAATGCAGGTGCTACATATTAAGTGATGAAACTTAGCTAGCAACAGTCACTCAGAGTTAGAAGGCCAGAGTGTAATGTAATTTTAAAATGGGAATGTGTGGTTTATGCATATGGAAAAGGATAATAAAAAATTCTTGGGTTTTGTATTGCCATTTGCATAGTTCAGAAACAGAATGTCCCCCGTCTGCAGTTGACTGGAAGGTCAGGAGGTTTCTGGTTTTAATGGCTTGAAAAATCCCTTTGTTATGACAAATCCTACTTTTCTCCAGCAAATGTATTTTTATTTTGCCCTTGCTGCAGTCACTCATGTTTAATCCAAAATGACACCTACTCCTTCAGCAGGCACAAAGCCCCAGCAGGGCTGGGCTCCCTGTCCTGTGCTCTGTGCCCAGGTGAGCTCTCCATCCCCGAGCTCACAGGCACTGGGGATGTGGCAGGAGCTCACACAACAGCAGCTGCCAGCTGCCTGCACCTGAATATTGCCCCTTTTGGGGTCTCCCAGGCCTTTGCTTTCAAACTCCTTTCTGGCTTCCTTTTGTGTGTCCTCATTGCTATTATTTCTGAGAGCTTTAATATCAGTAATAAATGCCTTATTGACCAGAATAAATAAATCTTTGGCTATTGTAAATGATTCAGAACACTTTAATGCAGCTCCATTGTTTAAGAAGGGGTTTTGTAACGCTTATTGCATCTGCTGAGAAACTGTTTTTAGCACTTTGTTTGATCACTAGCAGTATCTGTTCAGGAGGTTAATCAGTGTTCCTCTTACAAACCACTTCAGTCATGCCAGTTCCTGTAATTTCATCACAACCAATTTCTGTTTTGTTTTTGGTTGGTTGGTTTGGGTTTTTTTTTTTTTTACTCTTTAAAATACCAAATACCCCTGAATGTGTGTTTTTAGTTGCCTTGCTGGTGAACAACTGACACATAAAAGCCTTGGTTGGCTTTCAAACTACACATCTGATCTGGGCACTGGAGAAAAGCTTGATTGACATTATTAAACAATAACAAGATTTACTTGTTTTTCTAACATTACTATTAAATCATAGTTTGAAAATGTGTGTGAAAATGGAGAGGAACTGTCACTTAGTGTGTGAAAAATATTCTTCTCAAAGGCAAGTGATTTCTAAGCACCCTCCTACTGAAATCATCTCGGGTTCTTCAGAGCCATCCAAATGCAGGAGCAACAAAGTGGAATAAACATCTTCCTCATTACTTTAACTGTGCACCTACATTAGGGGCTGTTGGGTCCACTGGCAAATTCTGTTTTCTCCTTGGTTTGAAGCCAGTCTGATCAAATTCTCTTTGGAAATGGCTTCAAATGTGACGTGAGTCCAGCAGGGAGGTGCTGTGAAGTGTAGAGTAACAGTGGAGATGTTAAAATCCAGCAGGAATGTTTGGAAACAAAAGCCCCAATTCATAGTCCAGTCACTGCTTTAGGAGGTTTTGAGCTGGGTCAAACATCCCTGGGCTGTTGAAACACAGCTCAGCTGAACTGCCTCGTGCTGGGAGCTGCTGCTGAGTTGTGTTTGTTGGGAAAGTCCTGGGAGCTCCTGTGCTCTTCTGCTGGAGTTTGTGGGTGATTTATTAAAAGCTGAGCAGTGATATCCCTTAGGGAGCCCATGTGTGTTATCGTGTTGGCCTCGTCTGGGTTGCACCTTATCTGCACCAAGCCATAGAAAAGTTTATTTTGAATGTACTCACAAGTGGCTGCTGGGTGGAGTTCTTATGATAAAATTCTGTAGGGAGTATATCACAGAAAACAAATGAATGTGTTTCTTAAATAACCGAAATTTAATTCTCATAAGTACCTGAATGTGTAGGCTACCACTGAAAAGTTGAAAACTAAATCCCTTTTTATAGGGAAAAAACCCATGAATTATACTTTTTTTTTTTTTTTTTTAAAAAAAAGAGACTCACAAATTAATATTAGCAACTCCGTTTGATACAAGTTCTTTGGGTTTTGTGGGGCAAAACTCTTTGGTCTGGTCTAATTCCTCTTTGCAGGCTGGTTTTAATTTGATGTACACCCTGATAATGCAAATAGTAAATCCTGATCAATAGGAATGCTTTTATGAGGTTGATCATTGCAGATTGAGATCAGAAAATGTTTCAGTGTGTGCTACAAAAAGGAGAGCAAAAAAAAAAAAAAATCATAAGATAGAACCAGTATTCTCCAGAACTGGTGGGCTGCTAGAGTAAAGCATTAAAGAGGTGATGTGTTAATTATTAATCACTTTATTTTGGGCTAATATTGCTCAGCAAGAACTGTATTCATAAAGGAGGCAATGCAAAAAGTTGGAGGAGTAGAGTGGTTGGAGGTGTTTGCTGACATTTCCACTCATTGCAATAGAAACTGCATTTTTGGAAACAAAAATAAATTGTGATTTATAGGAAGATGCTTAAAGTAATGCAGCTTGATAAGTAGAAATGATTAAATGCTTGAAGAAACGGATATGTGCTTTATATTATAATATACAGGCTGGCAAACTGCTGGGCGATGCTTTCTTATTTCTGTCCCTTGCCCTGAAAAGCCAGAACCCAATAAATGATCAAGAGACCTGAAAAGGAACTTTAGCAAAGAGCCTTTGAGGATCAGAGTGTCCTCCTGGCCCGGCCCCATTGCCTCTAGCATCTCTGCTGGGAGGAGGAATCCTTACCTGAGGAGAGAGGCAATTCCTCTGCTGAGGGACAGCGAGCAGAGCCACCTCTGCTCGTGAGCTGATGGCTCTATTCCTTATTCTCTTGGCAGCTTTTATTATTATGAACATTAAAGCAATCAGTTCCCTGTCACTTACCAACCCTACCTTTCCTTGCCTTCCCTCCAATAGCCTGATTGCAGCTGCACGCTGCATTATTTATGTGTTGTTTTTACTAATCCTCGCCGGCCTAAAACATTACAATAATCTTGCAATCTAGCTAGAAATATGACCCATAATAAGCCTGAGGATGAAGTGACAATGCCAATAATCATTGCTGAAGGGATTTTGATAGCTTTGTAGTGCTGTAGGGGTCCTCCACTAATTTAAAGAAGACAGCAAAGTGGGTAATTTAAGGACCTCATTTTAGTAAAAATTTATTTTTTCTACTGAAATTGATGTGAGGCAGATTTTTCTTTCCCCTTAACTATCTGCAAGTATTTAGAGCCCCTGTGGTGTCCTGGACTGTCTCTTTTTACATGGCATCCTGTCAACATGCTGTTTATCAAATGCACCCAACCTGAGACTACTCTGTCTCCCCGTTCTCTCTCTGGGATTGCTTAACTAAAACCACTAATTACAAAACAGCAAGCAAATGATTTTAACCGATCCTTAATTGCAGAGACTGTTGGAAGATATTGGACAGGATAAAGCAAGCTGTCTCTTGACAGTTTGGTGTAGCCTTACTGGAAAGTGCTCCTGAGTTTGCCAGCAGGATGCTGAAGGGGTGTCTGCATTCTGGTTCACAGCAAAGGTTCCCTGATTCCTGGGCTCCCTTACATTTCGTGGAATGGTTTGGGAGTATCGAGCTGGGTTCGGTCCCAGGTAAAATTAAGGATGCAGGGGGACACTTGTGCTTCAGTGAAGCAGTTTTGATCAATTGGGACCAAACTGAATCTAAACTGAAAATCTGAGAGACCCACTTGCCTTGGCCCCCAACCATTCCCAGCTGCTGAACTTTGCACAGACTCCAGGCTCTTCTGGGATTTGAGCCTTCCGTGCGTTGATGCTGTGGCTTAAACTTTGTGTCTTCCAGTCCAGTTAATTTCAAATACTCTGCTCAGTGAAACTTAACATAAGAGGCCTGAATGACCTGGTCTTTCACTGGATTTTGAGCAATGTCTGTCTTCAGCTGGGTTGGGCCAGAGCAGTGGTTTGCTCCTCTCATGCTTATTCAATTCCAGAGAGTTATTCACACAGTAGACTGTGAAAGCTGTGTAATTTTTTTTTATTATTATTTTTTAAGGCACTTTAGGCAAGAGCTATTAAAAAAAAAAAAAAAGGCAATAAACAACTAGGAGAATCCTATCAAGAAATAAAGATTGGTAAATCCCTCCGTGCTAACTTTGAGAGCAGAGTCCCAAGGTAAATGGAGCAGCCTGGCAGTTGGTGATTTACAGGAACATTAACTTTCAAGCTCAGTTGGAGCCTGGGAGCTGTGCCTCGTGTAAAGTCCGTGCAGGTTGTGAGGAGTCAGGGAGACAAAGGGGTCATCTGCTCCATTAGAGGGAGAGCACATTCCAAAATAACTGCAGCAGCTGGGCATTAGCCAAGTACTGCCCTTGCACTTCTTGGTTCTTAGCAGAAGAAGCAGGTGTCTTGCTGTAGACACCTGCAAAATCTTTTTATTTTTCTTTTTTTTTTTTTTTTTTTTTTTTTTTTTGGTGCAGTCATGATAAATTATTGTGAGATTGGTAATTTGGGTGGTCTCCTGTTGAAAATCCAAATATAAAACCAAACTCACAAAAACTCTCTTGGAGTAACTTAATGTGAAAGAAAATCTTCAAAATAGGAATTGACCATTATGAAACTGTATATGCTATGCAAGAAGTCTTCCAACAGAGTGGAAAATATTCTTCTAAGTTTAAATATCTCTTCATAAATATATCATAGACTTTGTAAATTTTTAATTTAGAGCGATTTTTTTTTTCCTCTGAAGATGTTTTAACTACTTTTTTCTGATTGGATTGATACTTCCAAGATGAGTAACTCCTGACATTTCCTCTGCTCCATGCCATTTGTTTCTTTCTTTCCACTGCAGCTCATGTTTTAAACTTCGAGTGGAGGAAGATTTTGTCTGCCTTCTTACTACTTTGGTAAAATTGGGTTATCTTTAATGGGCTGAATAATTCTCTGTGTCAAATGAGTAGAGTTGCTATTGTTAAATATGTGTGTTTGCTATTGAATGAGCAATTTGCAAGATCTGTGGCACAAATTAGAGACACAGAACTGGAGCTATAGCATAAGCATTTCCCATTTGCTGTAGTCTGTGTTGTATCTAGAACTGGCATAAAAAATTCATGTAACAGTTGTGACTGTAACTTTCTATAGTTTGAATTTGCCTTGTGACTGCAAGTGTTTTCAGAAATGGCTCTTCAGGAATTTAATCAAAGACACAAATTCTAAAGCATCTGTTCTGGCAGTTCCTGGCTGGCTGAAGCAATCCCTGGACATGAGCAGCAGGGTTGTCCCTTACTGCTCCATGGCAATGTCTGGCTGTGTCTGTCTGAGAGGGTTAAATCAACACTTGTTGAAAGATTGATGTCTGAAATAAAACTTGTAGATTGTTCAGGAGGGTTAAGGTATCTTTGATCAAGAACATTTCTGGTGTGCTAGATTAAATGTTTTGGTGTTAGGAGGTGTTAAGTCTGTTTCTATGAGTTTCTCATCCTACCACTTTGAAAACTTCACTTTATCTTTTGAATTTTTTTCTTCAAAACCAAAGATAAAAACGCAGGATAATAATGTTTATGTAGGGTGAGAATGATTTGATTAATTGATATCTCTGTAGTCTTTGTGCTTTGAAAAATTAATTACTTAGTTGCATTTGAAAGAGCTATAAAATATTGTCAAGCATATTTAATCTTAAAAAAACCCAACAAAACAAACCAAGAGCAAAAAACAATAATCCAAGACAGATTAAAAAAAAAAAAAAATCAGGAGGTAGATAGACAGAGATTATCTGGGTTTGGCCTGGGCAGTTAATATTTCAGATGCCATTTTTCACTCTGGCTGAGCACCCAGCTCAGGATAGTTTGTGTGTGAGTAAAGCTCAGATGAAATTCCCTGCACAGCACTTACTGAGAGCTTTGGGGTGACTCTTTTTTTCAAGAAACAGCAGAACCCAGAGTGGGGCTAATGCCTGTGGAAACAGGCATAATGTGATGGATGCCTCCCGTGCAAGGTAGCACTTACCAGTTCCCACAGTGACACTGGAATAAAAACAGCAATAGAAATGTCTCTACTTTGCCTTTAGAGAACCTGTTGACCTCTCCAGTTTAACATGCTCATATCTTTCTCTTATTAGCATGTGTTGGGAGAAATGAAGTGAAAAGATTGCTGCCTTATTCTACTTAACAGCCTATTTAAATTAAAATAGTGGTGTACATGGGTGTATATTGTCCTAATTTGAGCTTTCTGCGATTTCTGTAAGAAAACCAAATCTAGTCTGTGGTTCCACAGATCTGAGTCTCTGGAGTCTTTGTATTTTGGAGGCATCAGCAGGGGAGGGGGAAGAGGGTGTAAGACAAAGCTTTCCAGACAAAAGAGGAATCCAGACCTTTATCTTTCGGCTTCTAAAATGTATTTACTGGAGCCGTTTATCCTGGCAGGCAGCAGAAGGGCTTTCTGAAGGTTTCCAGGTGTTCTTGAAAGACTTCAGAGTGAAACTGTTGTATTAGCTGGGTAATTGTGTAGTGTTGCTCTTACCGGGAGGGTTTTGGAAGTTCCTCACTGGTTACTTGATCTGAAATCCCAGGGCATGGTGGATTCCTGGTCCAGTTGTGCTGAGAATTCTCCTCTGCAGTGGCTGGAATAGCTGTGGCACAGGTGGAATTTGGCCCTGGAGCTTCTGCCCTGAAAGGCAGAAGGGGAGCAGTGAGGGCGAGAAGAGCCCTGGAGTGCTGGGAGGCAATTCCTGGGGAATTCCCTTGTGGGAAGGGGTAGTCTGGTTTTCAGAAGTTTCTGTGTTTCTAAAGCTCTGGTTTTCTGATGTTTGGGTTTTCTGAAACTCGTTCCCAGAGATGGAACATAACCAGAATTGGTTTTGTGACGGTGTAGTTTGTAATGATATATTCACGTTGTGAATCCTTTCTGTGGGAGGGATTCTCTCTTGATGTCCCTCTGGTTTGTCAGTGTGGGTGGAGAGGTTTGTCTGTCACCAATCCCAGTGGAAAATTTTATATAAGGGAATGATCATTCTTCACCCAGCCTTTGAGGAAAAACCAAAAAATAATCCCGAGGGTTCTGTGTCGTGTGTCATCTCTGCAGTGACAGGGAGGAGGGAGGGGAGTTGAGTGAGACCCTGCTTGATCCCCCAAGCCCCTGGTGAACGGTGCCAGTCTCAGATTTGGGCTGGGACATCCCCTCAGGTGTCAGGACAGTGGCTGTGAGTGGCTCCCACTCTGCTGATCTCCAGGAACCCAGCGTGTGCTGCCATTAACTGGTGTAATTATTTCAGCACGGGCCCTCGGTTATAGCTTTAACACGTGCTGAGAAGTGTTTTACACAGCTGTAATTGCAAATCTATATCATTAGATGCAGAGTCTCTTCAAGATGCTGACCCCTGCCTAATGGCACAAACCATTTTTATTGATGGTGGTAATCCAGCTGGCTGGTAATAGATAACTCAAAGGATGGGAGAGTGAGAGAAATGGAATAAACAGCTGAACTTCAGCTCTCACTGCAAGAAGGTTTAGTTTGGTAATTTAATCATTGGAGTTCAATAGAAGGCCTATTGCTGTCCTTTGTCTGGAGTGCTGAACAAGTTCTTCAGCTTCAAAAAGAGGAAGGAAAGCTGTGAGAAAAAATACTGGAATGTGTTTTAAAAATAAGGAACTCACAACAAGCAATTTCTGACAAAAAACAGAAAACAAGTTTTCATTCTTTCCTAAAATAAAAATACACCTACAAGGACTATTAGTGTCATGTCAGTCATAAAGCCTCTTTGTAGTTTTGCAATTATGTTGTACCTATAGCAGTTAAATTTTTGAGAGACTGGAGAAGGTTACTTAATTTTATAAAAAAAAAACCCAAAAAATCTGAAAAATAAATCCCTAAAAAACATCTGAAGCTGTACACTTTGAGATGTTGATGCTCACAATAGTTTCATAATTGAAATAAATTGGTTTTGTGCTGTTAAGCACTTGAGTATATTCCTTTACTTTTCTTATTAACTTTGAGATACTGCACTCATTACCTAAGCTGCTGCACACACACATATATATATATAAGTTATAGAGTACAAAAGAGGGATAGATGTTAATTATAAGTAGTGGTGTAATTCATATATTAAAACTATAAAGATTGATAAAATACTCATAAATTGATATGCAGGCTGTATTACACCCTGTAGGGAAAAAAAAATAAACCATAGTGTTTTAAAAATTATTAATATTTTATGGTGTACTGACTCCCAGTACCAGCTGACATAATAGAAATAAACAGCAGCACAGACATCTCTGGTTCTTTTGTGTTTCATAAAGATATTGGGCACAAAAGATGAGCTTTGAGAGTTCCTTGGGAAAGTAGATCTGGGCTTAGAGATTTGGATTTATTCCAACACAAACAGAACAGCAGGCTAGGGAATTTCAAAGAAATTCAGTGAGGCTGGAAGTAGTCTTACTTTGTGACCAGAGTTGTCAGTGAGTGTAGACAAAGCCACTTCCTGCTGGTGGGACATTCCTGCACAGACCCGTTTGTGGTGAGCAAATTTCTTCTGGCCAGAACAAGTCTCCTGGTGACAGCTTCTGTGAAATGTGGCTGTCATGCTGCCAAATACACAGTGCAAGCTCCATACAAATGGATGTATATTCTGGGGTTTCTGGAAAGAAAAAAAAAAAAAAAAGGATATTTGCAGGTGTGGGATTTTATAGCGTTGTTTTAAATTGGTAGGGATCTCACAAAGAAAACTCCCTTTATGCAGCCTTAATAAAAAGGGTTCAAAAATCAGATTCCAGAAGATGCTTTTCCTCACACATGACTCTTTTTTTCATGAGCTGGTGACTTCACCTGAATAGTCACATTTACATGAGAGAAACCTAACCACATCTGTGAGTGTGTGTGTAAGCTGTGACTGCCAGCAAACCTCCAGCCTGGGAAAGCAGGGATAGAGAGGCAGCAATGGATGCAGCCTGGTTTGCTGTACCAGAGATAGCTCATCTGGAAATGAGAATATTGGCCATGGCCTGGAGCTGAGTCTGCTCTCACCAAGTCCTACACTGTAGGAAAGAGGAAAGATTTCTGCTATGGAAGAAAAACATGGCCAGTTGGGATTTCTCCCCAGCAGCAGGAGTTGGGGGGCTGTTGGAGGATTATAAATCCCTGAATTGTGGTTTTCCCTGGGTCTGTGTGGAGCAGGCGTGGAGGGCAGCCAGCAGGACGTGCTCCAGGGTTGAGTCTTTGCTGCAGCTCTGCAATGCCTGTTTGCTCTGAGTTATGGAGCAGAGGATGATTCTGATGGAGAACCTCTCAGTAACCTTTAACACCGAGTTCACAAGGCCAAGGTCAGCCAGGTTTTTTTGGTCTCAGTGAGCTCTCTGTGCCAGTCTTGCCCCAGTGCCAATCCCAGGGATTCGTGTTTCCAGCTCAGGAGCGTGTGCTGTGCCAGGGATGGGGAGTTGGTGGTTAACTTCTCCAGGTTTGTTCACTCGGCGCTGGCTGATAATGAGGGGGGTGATTTATGAAGGCTGAGGGCACAGTTAGGATGAACCTGTTGACATCTAAAAGCAGTAAAGAGCACGTTGAGCCTCAGGAAACTGTAAAAGCTTTTTGCGCTAGCGAACGCGAGCTGTGCATTAGGGAGCTGACCTTAGCACCCCAGCATGTTTAATTTTGTCTTTCTTTTAAAGTCTCTGAAATACATTTTTTTAACTTCATGCTAAAACTATTGCAACTTAGAGCTTTCTCTCATGAAACTTGCAGCTGATTTCTCTGAGAGTCGAACTAATTTTATTTATTGAACACGTGGAGTTGAAAGCTGACCATCACACACTCTGCGAGTACAACACATCCGCTTTCCTCCTTTAATCACTTGTGTTATTGCTGAGACAGAGTTGTGCATGCTGTGTAACTTACTGGAATAGCAACTGTTGAATGATTCAGTGATTCCACAGGTTTTGCTGGTGGTCACAAGCGCAGGTTTGGGCGTGGGCTGTGCTGAGAGCCCTGGCGAGCTGTGCCCGCCCCCAGAGAGCCGTGGAATGGAGTCAGTGGGGCACACACAGTGCCATCCTGGCAGGAATCTCCTGTCAGCAGGAGCCCTTGTGCTGCTGGGGCTCTTGGCCCTGGAGCTGAGCCAGGCTTTGCCAGCTCGCGTCCAAAGCGTGTGGACAAATGCAAATCTGCACAAACAAGGAACCGTGTTGCTAAAACTGTAAAGTACACGAGAACTAACGCGGGCAAATGTGAGTTGTTTATGAAAAAATGTGTTGGAAGTGCCATAGGGTGGAATTATCACTTATAAAGATCTCACTCCCACGGCCTAGAGTAGCTTCAAGGTGCTGGAAAATAAGGTTCTGCACTGCTCTCTGGAGATCATGTCTATTTTGTCTTAATTATTATAGCTCTGAATATTGTTGCTCTATAATGCCATGTTGTGAAATCCCTGATGTGCTCAGCACTCCAACCAACACTGCACAAGATTCATCCTGAAAAAAAACACATAGTAATTTAATTTAAACCCCTCACTTCTTCAACTAGAGTTTTGTGAGCGGTCACTGTGTAACTTACTGGACCTACAAATGCACCTGGGTGTCAGCACACAAATCCTCTGCTTTTCATTTTCTTCTGAGATGAACAACACCATTTATTCTAATATTTCTGTGGGAGAGATATATTTATGTATCCATTGTCTTCCTGTCTCTCTGCCTTACCTGATGATGTGGTGATCTTTCCAGAACACAAAACCATCTCATATGGAGTTATGGACTCACTCCAAGAAGTCTGAGCAGCTCAGTCTTAATTATGGTCTGGGTTGTTGAGGTACAGAAGCTACTCTCTTAAAAAATAGAGCTTTTAACTGTATTTTTGCATGACTGATTCAAGTCATTAGTCAGTTGAGATCAAGTCCTAGGTACTGTGTGGGGTTTTTTTTGTTTTGTTTTTTTTTCCTTTCCATGGTATTTTTTTCCTGTTGTACTCTCATAGTGAGGCAAATGGAGCAAAGTTAGGGAATTATTCCCAGAGTGTGAGGTGGAAAGGCATTTCCTAAGAGAAGTGCTGGCTGTGGTGGATCTTGCTCTGGGTGAGAGGGGGGTTTTGAGGAATTCCTTTGCATGTCACAGCAGTCTCAGTGTTCCAGCCATGCTCCAGCCCATGGAACGTGATGGCAGCGAGACTGGGAGGGCTGAGGGGTCAATTGGCTCTGCCTGAACCCAGCTGTGATGGCAAATGCTTAATCCTAAATCAATCTTCCTCCATTGCCATGGAGAAATGCAAATCAAGGGTGATTACAGCTTTCCTCTTGCAGGCAAGAGGTGAGGCTTCAGAAAAGTTGCAAGAGTCAAAAGATTGATTTGTTGTGGAGGGTAGTTAGAGGAGACAGCAAATCAATTTACTGAAGCCAGAAGTTTGTGGGAGGGTCTGAGAGGACTTCTGGCTAGGGAGGACTAAGTTAAATGATGGCCCAAAGTAAAATGATGTAGATAAAGGTGGGCATTTGTGTAATGAAAGGAGGGGATGTGGAATTAAATGCAGATCTAAAGCAGCAAAGAATCTACTCTCGTGGTTGGCAATTTATGATAGAGGTAAATAAAAGGAGCCAATTGTTGGCAGAAAATTGCTTGAAGAGGTTTTAAACTAGAGATAGCATCATAAGGACTGAGAAAGTAAGGGAAAAATCAAATTCAGATGTGTTTCTGGGAGGGAAACATTACCATTTTTAAAAGCTGGTCTGATTTCTGGTTAAGATATATTAAACTTTTTTTGGGAGATAACTATTTAAGGCTTTACTTGAGCGGTGAAATTTCCTTTAGAGCCATTTTAGCCTTTTACCATAAGATTCTTTTACCCTCATTTTTGCTGAAATCAACTGGTTTCCCTAAAGCAAATGAAATCTCTACAGTAGATAATTTTTTTAAAGTATTTTTTTTTTTTAAAGTAAGAGGTAAATGTAGGAAAAAATGTGCAGAGAAGTAGAAAAATTACTTCCAAAGTAGTTTTTGGTCTGTTTTTTTATAATAATGTGAGATATTATTATATTTATGTAATGTCATGCATTTATAGACATAATCTAAATGGAAGTTGAAATATGAATTCTGTATTATTGGTATTTTGTCTAGGAAGGATGAGCTTGTATTGTCTGTGTGACAAGTTGGGGACAAGGAGAGAGACAACTGAATTTGCAATGTGGTTGAATGTTAGGAACAGAAATATAATCTGAAGCTTTTCTATCTTCTATTTACTGCTTTTGGCCTTGCTAAGGCTCTTTAAAAAGAGACTAAAAATTCCACTGGTGTAGCATATTCCCTTAAGAATTCCCACGAAAGAGAGAGGCAAGGTTATGCAAAATTCCTCTCTCTCAGGGTTCAGGACTAGGCAGGATTAGGTCTGTTGTCTTGCAGTTGATGTTTATCATACATATTTTACAGAGAAAATAGTTTTGCATTTTTTATTTGATCTTCAGCTTTCCAGAAGTCTTCCTCCACGGCTGCTGATCTTTTGTCTCACATCAGTGACACGTGCTCATTTTGCTGTGTGTCACGAGCTGGTGGTTTTGAGGGAACTCTTTCATGTCATTTCCTTTGTCATGTCATTTACCACTTTTATTAATTATTTTAGCTGTGATTTTTTTTTTTTTTTTTTCATATTTGCAGTGGTTAAGTTTCCCTAGTATAATCACTGTTTGTCTACAAAGGAGAACAAATGTCTTTTCATTCCCTGATTCAAAAGGTTTGTGTTTTTTGGGCTCTTCAGTTAATACATTAATCAGCAGTGTCTCTGAGCACCCACTGACTGAGCAGCAGTGACATTTTCCTTCTTCCCATTTTCCTTTTTATTCCAACTCTCTGTTTGCTTGAAAAACAAAGTGTGCTGGCAGTTGTAGGCTGCTGTCAGCACAGGTTCCTTGGGCTGGCTGGTGGGGATCTTGCTGAGGGTTTGTCGGGGTCCCATCGAGGTTTGGGACCCTGATTTGTTGTTTTAAGTCTTTATTTCTGTCTGTGCATTCAAAGGACGAGACAACACTTCTTGGTCTTTGGTCTCCAGGTTGTTTATTATTTCTTATCTATAAAATTTTCTTCCTGCCCAGCCCAGGTGTGCTCAGCAGGACAGTCAGAGGCACTCTGCCTGCCCCCAGGGTGGTGTTAGCTTTATATACAGAAAACTACGTGTGACATATTTACAATTATTCCCCAATACCCATCACCTATGTTAGACAGTGAGCTTCTGCTCCTAAACCAATCCAAAAGTGCCAGCATCATCAGAGAAGATGGAGGTACAGAAGGAGAAGAAGAAACAGCTCAAGGACACACCCCATTTCCTCCATCTTTGCCCCCTGATGTCACATCTAAAATCCACAAATTCTACTTTTTCACCGTGTGACATACTAATTATCATTCTATCTAAATTCTCATGATTATAAATCTTCCCAGGACAGTCAGAAGGATTTCCTGGTTCCCACAAGGGTTCTTTGTGCCCCTGCTGCATCAGGCTGGACTGGGGATTTTGGAGCACGTGCAGGGTTGGTGGTGCTGGGTTTGGGAGTTCACTCCACTCGTGCTGGGCAGCTCTCAGCTCAGAGAGCACAGCCAGCTCTGCACTGCTCAGCCCTGCCTGCAAAATTCCATTTGGTTCAGTCAACACGTGTTACACGGCCTCTGCTTTCTTCCCAACTGCTCCCTTTGAGATAAGCCTGCAGGAGGAAAGAAAGGAAAAAATGTTTTTACCTTTGAATGCTGAGGCTGTTCAATAGGTACAGATATATCATAACATCTTTACATCCTTGTAATAAAGGTGTTTTATCTTTATTTACACTGTAACAGAAGTGACAAGAATACTTAAAGGATTGTGGGACAAATCCTTGCTTAGGTTGTTCAATATGTTTTGTTTGATTTCTCTCGGTGATTGTTTCAATTCACACAAAATACAAAGCTGTACTTGAGTTTAAAAGATCAAATAGTCTGTGACAATAAAGAATACAGAATATTTTCTGTACTCTTTATTTTAACCCAGAATATTTTGGGTTATTTTGTGAGGTTTGATGCTTTGGACTTTTGTTTTCAGATTTTTTTTTTTGATTGCTTTTTTCTTCTTCATTGATCCTTGAACCACTGTTGTTGCTAGGAAAGTCACTTGATGCAAGTTCAGATCTTTCAGTTCAGTGAGTAATTCATGAGATGTAGGAACTGGAATAATAAAAACCAGCTCATAATCTGATAAGGTTTAAGGGTCACTGTCATGTAAATTGTGGAAGTGTTTCATATTCCTTAAGAGGAATTCCTGAAGAATGTACACGAGTAGATTTAGTGCAGTAATCCAGAGATAACAGAATGGGTTTTTTTATGGAATACATACATCAGAGGTATTAGAGAAGATCATACAAGACTTGCATAGCAATTTTTAGAAGTGAGATTATTCCCAGTCTGTTGCATCTGGACAGAGTACCACACTTTTATAAAAGTATTTAATTTTATAAAAGCAGTTGCTATGTCTGATTTCACTGCCATATGTTCTTGCACTGAATGGATGCTTAATCTAAGACAAGTAAGAATTCAGTGTAAAAAGTTTAGAAATCCAGTGATGGCCACACTCTGGTTTTTGCTTTCATATATTCCAAATGTTTAATTGCAGATCTCTCATGTGAGACGTGCAAACCCTTCACCTTGCAGCAGAACGATGCCTTAATGATTTTTATCTCATTAACTATTTCTAAAAGCTCAAATTATTCCTGGACTCTGTCATCTGGAAGAATGAAAGCAATTGCCCCTAATAAACAAATTGCTCTCTGTAAAAACCAGCAGTGACAATAGTGACATTGTTTTCCTTAATCCATTAGGCTGCATTATTTAATGCAGAATCAACAAGAGGGTGATTTAAAGTGGGCTTTGCTTTTGTAAATTCACTATATGGCTGTGGGGGACACTGTGTGTGACCTCTGCTGCCTGGCCCTGCTCTGAGCAAAGCTCTGGCCAGAGCAGGGACAAGGTCACAGAGGAGACAGAGGTAGTTCTTGTATTAAATATTCAACATTTAAATGTAATATTTAACATTTCAAGCCAACCTGCTATCTGTGCCAAGGAGCCTTGTAATGATCTCTAGAATGCAATGATGGCACATCTGTGCTGTAAGAACTGCCCTGAGCATCCCTGGGTGGGACAGGAGCCCTCCAAAGGGCAGGGAATGCTCCTGAGCCTGCCTGATTTGCACTCCTCTCCTGCCTCCCTGCCCCAAGGACACAAATCTGCCGCAGTTACTGAGGCACTCACGAGCCAGGGAAATTGTGGCACTGCTGGACCTTGGCCTCAGGCTGCAGGGCTCCCAAAATCTCTTTATTCACTGCAGCTTCCCCAGCCTGCTGAGGCTTCTGATGAATTTTCTGTTCCCTCCTTACAGAAAGGCAGCACAGCAGACACGTTACATAGGGCAGCCAGAGAAATAATTCTGTAATGTTATTATTTGTT
The DNA here is from genome assembly GCA_032173965.1 of Sitta carolinensis. NCBI lineage: Eukaryota > Metazoa > Chordata > Aves > Passeriformes > Sittidae > Sitta > Sitta carolinensis. The sequence goes on along the minus strand of CM063286.1, from coordinate 2,569,614 downwards.
ATGTTTAGTTGAAAAAAAACACAATGGTTATAAATTTATGATTCTTCTTGAAATAGAATGACTATTCTCTTGACAGCAAAACCTGTGACATCAAGGTAGAATTTTCCCTGTAACTTCAGAAGGGATTGCTAACAAAGAGTGAGGATGGGTTTGGCATCACACAGGGAGCACTGGGGGAAATGGGATGGGGCTTTGTGGGCATCTGTGATGGCATTTTCCCAATAAGAACAAGAGAAAGAGAATATTTGGGTTGTTTTTCTTGATGGGAGGCTGATGTGCAGAGCTGTCCAAGGGAAGAAGCAGCAGCAAGGCTGACAGGCACCAGTTTCCTGATGGTGCAATACAGATTTTAATGGATTTTATTAGAGAAAAATAAGATTTGGGGCTCTATCCTGACCACATGTAAATTATCAAAAGGCCTATATACTTTTCCCAAGCTGTGCTGCTCCAGCCCACAGACATTCCTGGCCTGAGTGGATCCTCCTTGCACAGATGTGCCTTGCAGCAGCTGGAGCTGCTCCTCCCTCTTTCACAGGTCACATTCTTCACCTCCAGCCTGAACTCTGTGCATAGCTCAGCCTAGAGGCTGAATCATTTCCTCACAGCCATGATAAGGAACAATAAAAGCATTTCTCAACATAATTCTCTATCTCTTAAGGGATTATTTATGGTTGGGTTGCCTGTTCTGGACACACTCCTGCTACCTGAAGAACAATCTGACTTTTTATTTTACTCCATGTACTCAGAGCTACAATGTGTACTAGAAAAATCAAACATACTTTATAAGAGGAATAGTCACAGCTGGGGATAAGGAATATAAATAGGATGACATCAAATGAAAAGAACTGATGATCCAACAAGGCTTCTATAGATCATGTTGTCTAATGTCAGGAGAATTGCAGATTAGTCTTGCTGCTCTTTATGAGTAAGCCTATTTATCAACTTTCTGGAAAAATCTAATTTAAGGTGGCACATTTTCCTTAGTTCTGCCACACTTCAAAGCTGAAGGGGGAGAGGCTGGTCAGCCATTCTCCCCTGGCTGTAATCAGGGTGGGAGATTTGCCATTCAGCCCTCTCTCCAGCAACCAGGTCCTCTCTACTCCTGGCTGACTCTGATAATGTAATTTTGGTTTGCTTGATTAGTAAAAAAAAACCTGGGAAGCCATAGCTTTTAACAACTTTGTCCAATTCAGACTTAATGTTCAGAGAGAAAGAACAATTTAAATTGCAAATGTTCTTTATAAGAAGCTGGATTTCTGTAAAGTGTAACTTAGAGGATGACAATCCATAAAAAAACCCCACGTTTGGACAAGGTGGACCCAGGCAGGGGCTCCACTGTTTTTTCCTGAATAACCTACAGAAAGAGAAACTATTTTTATGTCAGGATATAACAAGAAATGTGAATTTTAACAACTCTGGAGGAAATATGCAGGAATATAAAATTTGTTAGTTTTGCTACCATGTACTACATTTTTAACACGATGCTTTATATCCGAGTCACAAAATGGATTTGTGTACATTTATATTCACTCTTTAAAAGCTAAGTAGAGCTCAGGCAAGTAAAACAAGCTGTTTGATATTATGTTCTTTTTTCCCCCCTTTCACTTGAAGTAAGAATACCTTAGCATCTAATGTCACATTAGTTTTATATATGTAAATACTTTCAAGCCAGAACATGTAGCATAAGCATATTTTATCAGCTATTACCACTAAGATTTTTACATATATGAACTAAAAAAGTCTCAGTGTTCGTGAAATTTGAAGTAATTTTTTTTCTCCTTTAGGATTATCTGAATTTGTGGGAAATCCTCTGTTCTTATATCAGAAAACATTTAGCTGTGCTTTGATTATGTCTCTTTATCATATTTGAAATCTGGGAAAGTTGCTTAAGTTTCTAAGCAATGATGTGCAAGATAAAACAGAAGGCTGGCACAGTTTCTGATTATAATTTAAATGCAATAAAATCAGTTGTGTGGCAGTCTTCACTAGCATATTCTCACAGGCATTTTTCTTAGGCAATTCAAAATGCTGCTATTCTTACAGAAAGCTTTAGGATAAACCTGTATAACTCCTGCTCATGACATTTTGAAAAGACCAGGGCTGTGAATATCACACCTGTTTGCTTTTAAGTCAAAAGCTTTCATGTGTGGAAAATAATGTTTCAATTAAAAAAATTTAATAAAAGAGAGAAGAATGTCATTTGACATTACTACACTGCAATCAGAACCATGTAGAGGAAAAGAAAATTATTGGAATTGATTTCAATAGGCTGCTGACTCAGAGCTGAATACACTTAAGTATTTGCATCACCTATTCAAAAAAAGTGATAAGCCACAATTTTAGTATCAGATTCCTGTATCAACTTGCAGACTTGGTGGTCTCAGTCTCTTGATTTTCTGCAGTTTTGCTGCTGCTGGTTACTGAACACCTGGGTCTATTCTCTGCTGTTCCCACTTCAACTTTGTCATCGTGTGGTGTCTGAAATCTGCAGTTCTCTCTACTGGAATTTTAGTTGGGAAGATACTGAGTAAAATGGTAAATACAAATAGCAGGTGGGAAGAATTTCTACAGGAGTGTAGGGACTTTTCTTGGTGCTTTTCCACATGAACTGGATTTGATTTACAATTAAAAGTATATATATATATATGTGCCTGTAAGATTAGTGAGCATTTTAATTTTTAATGCTACATGCACTATCTGACATATCCCTTGGGATTCAGAGGAAATCCTTTCTCCTTGCATAAAACCAACAAGATGCATTTACCATAAAATTGCCCTTGAAATAGATACTTTTTCTAGCAGTATTTAGAATAATTTCTCCCTAATGACATCTCCTTTGTGGTGCAGTGCTTGATCATTGAATCCTGAAGTGCAGATTGGGGTTTTTTTTTGGGTTTTTTTTTTGCTTATGGTTGAGTTTCTTTACAGAACCATTAAGAAAAAGCATTTGCCCAGTGAAGATTCACCATGTAGGGATGGATTTGGCTGCTGTATAAAGAGCATTGTTCTTCTGTGGATGACCTCCTTGTGCAGAATGATAGTTTTATCCTTCTCTACATCATTATGTTTGCTGTACAAAAATCCTGCTGTGCTACATCATAATAACGTGTAATCTTCTTGCTCAGTTTAGCTGAGATTTAAGGAGCTGCTGTTCATGGAAGCAGTTTTCTAAAGTCTGATCTATAATTTACCAGAATCAACCAGGCAAAAGAGCAAGAGGCTTTATAAGAGGGATACAGCCCTTAAAACTCTTAAATGAAGATTAGTTTAAAGTTTTACAATCCGGTACAGAACCATCTGGCAAATCTCATGTCAGGCTTTGTTAAACCTCTGAGCATTCCTGGTGTGCTACACCCCTCACCCTGCCTTTATCTTCATCCCTCTGCCTCCTGCCCTGCCCCAGCTTTGCCCAGAGATGGATTGGAACAAAAGAGGGAAATAAGCCAGCCGAGGGCTGATTTCCCTCCAGGAACAGGAGACCAGCTGTGGCCGTGCTGCACCTCTGGAAATCCTGTCCTAATGCTGCATGTGTGCTGTGTGATTTATTGCCTCTCTAGAGAGGTGCTTGCCAGGTAAAAGCTGCCTCTTGGCAGCACCATTAGACACTTGCTGGGTTAAATTGTGGGGTTTGAGCCCAAGGAATGGCTGGGAGGATGCAGAGCACATCTCAGGGTGTTTGGGGGCTTTCAGAGAGGGAGCTGCAGTGCAGGAGTTGTCAGTGGTGATTCCAGGTTGCTGTTTACTCTGGGGAGCTGATGTTTCCTACTGCTCCTGAGTTACACATCAGGGCTCTGGAGTTGTGGGATCCTCACTGTTCTCTCCACAAAGGGATCCTTATCTGTACATTTATGTGTATTTCTGTCCTTTGGCAAAAGGCAGACTTTTGTTTCTTGAACACAAAGCAAAACCCTTCCCATAGGAATCCTTAAGGACACCTTCATTTCAGCTGTCCCATGGCTGTCTTTATATATAAATATATGAACATGGGAAACTCAGAATAATTTGTTTCAGCAATCCATGACATAAAGTTATACTGTGGTCACTAAAATTAACCCTCCTGCTCACCTTTCCCGTGAAGGATCTCGGGAGGCTGAAGGAGAGGACTGCAGGAATCCAATTACCTGGAATCAACTTAGAGGTGAGAGGCAGGCACAGTTAACAGAGATAATCTCCTCCTCAGGCTTACAGGGCTTCTCTGTCTCAGTGCAAAGACATTCTGGACAGTACAAACAGCATGCCTGATTTCCTGATTAAAATGGGCGACAGAAAAACGGTGAAGAGTTCACTCCCTGTCTAAAAATGTCGCTTTTGGCAGACGGGAGTTACCCAAACAGATAAAGGTTTGCAGTCCCAACTACATTATGATAATGTAGCACAGCTGATATGCAACTTACCAAATGTCTTTTTTCTGTTTGTTTCCTAAATTTCACTTCAAGCCATATAAGTTTTCAGCTTGAAATTTTGTTTCATACTGTATCTTTTTTTTTTTTTTTCCCTTTGCTGTAAAGTGCAGGACGGGGACAGTGGAGTCAGACAATTTTAATGCTGCTGTAGCAGTTTCCTAAGGCACCAGAGAAAAATGCATGGCATTATCCTGGGTTTTCAGTCTGCTTTTGCTACTCAGAGTAATCAATAACAATTAGAATTACTGGTGGTAGTATCTGCCTAGATAATTCTAGGGCTTTTCCAGAAATCAGAAGAGGTAACCCAAAATTTTTATGTTGTAACTTTTATTTTTCCTTTTTAACTCTTTGTCACGATCTGCTTGGAAAAAAAAGCAAAAACTTGTCAATTGAGAAGCAGGCTAGAATGGAGGTAACATAGAATAAAACCCGATCAGTTTGAATTCTCTCAGTTGCACTGAAGATCTCCCCTCATGTTTCAGTGAGGACCACTCTGAAGCATCCAGATCCATCATTCCATTAAAGACAAAAATTATATCTGACTTAAAACACTTTCATAACCTTTAAAATCTGGTTTACAGTTCATTTTCTCTGGAAGGTTTTGGAAGCCTGGATATTACCTGTCAAGTTGTCATAAGTAATTATATGTTTGTTAACTTATTGCTCCTAATAAACAACAGGAAATATTCATGATGAATTTCATTTTCCCCTTAAAAAAATATTTAATAAGTGCTTTGATTAAATATTAAAGCTTTCTTTTGCTGTTACAACCAGACAAAAAAAAATCCAAATATCAGCAAAATATTTTGTGCACAGTCTTTTTTATAACCTGGTTATTATTCTGGACTTTATTGATTGCTAACACCATTGATCAGGGTGATTTCTGGGTGGTCAGGTGGAACACTGATGGGACTGGCTGCATGATGGCTCAGCAAACCAAAACTCTTTTCTTATTGAAAAGACCTGAAAATTGGACTTGATGTAGGTAGACAGGACTGCCTGGCCTTGGGCAACAGCTGAAATGATTGCATTTCCCAGTGGACAAAAGGGATCACCGAGATAAAGGAAATCTTTACAGCCAGCAAGATTTTATGTGGTTCCTGGGCTTTTTTTGCCTCGTTCAGTGCCTGTCCCACAGCAGTGACACAGCGTGTCAGGTAAAGATTTAGAGCAAAGCATGTCATGATTTAGAGCAAAACATGTCATGATTTAGAGCAAAACATGTTCTCCATCAACTCCAGCAGAGGGGAGGCCTCAGGAGGAGCTGGATAAGTGGTAGTGGTGCCTTAAGTTTTAGCATTTATATTTTCCAGGTTCTGTTCTGCATTAGTGTGTAACTCTGAACCAATAGTGCACATCTGCTCCGCCATCAACGAACACTTGTCAGCCAGGCACAGAACATCTGTCGACAGACACAGAACAACTTGCAGAGCAGGCCAGACATCTGTGCACCAAGGACAGAACAATCCTTGTCAGCAGAGCCAAGGCAGACACTGTCCAGCCAGCCGAACAATCCTTGTCCAGAGCCAAGGGCACAGAACAATCCTTGTCCAGAGCCAAGGACACAGAACAATCCTTGTCCAGAGCAAGGACACAGAACACTTGTCGCCAGACAGGGCAAACAATCCTTGTGCAGCCAGGCAAGACAACTTGTCCAGAGCAAGGCACAGAGCAATCCTTGTCCAGCAGCCAAGGGCACAGAACAATCCTTGTCCAGAGCAAGCACAGAACTGCAGCCAAGGGCACAGAGCAATCCTTGTCCAGCCCAGCCCCAAGGCCACGCTGCAGCCTCAGCCCCAAAAGTGCAAGAGCAGAGACTGGAGGGGAGAATCTGGGAGGGTGGGACTGCATCACCTGGGGCTGGGATTGGACAATGAACCCAATGGGAATGGTCCAGAACTGATCCAAGTGTGAAACTCCTGACCAGGATCCATCCGGGTCCATCCTGGGTGTAGCCCTGTCCTGGGCTCTTGCTACTGCCCAAGGTGGATCCTGTGAAGACCTTTAATAAATCCCAGCTTTATTCCTTTAACCCTTTCTAACCTGTGTTCCCTGGAGCCTCTCCAGACCTCAGCAGGAACAGGATCAGTTATCCAGGTTCACTCTGGGCTCCTGGAACAGCAGTTGGCTGTTACAGAAGTGACAGGTGGTTCTTCAAACATGGAGAGAACCTCATTTATTCCACTAGTCAGGCTTGCCTGCTAGAGAAACTGTAATTGGTGTGTACAAGGGCTGAGGGAGCTCTAATGGCACTGCTGGAGCTATAATCTCATACCCAGGTTGAAATCATTCCATCTTTATCTCATTGCGAGCACAATTCTCTTCTACATGTGGAACTTAAATGGCAAATTGAGGAAGTGGAGGGAACATAAACTAAAGACTGTGGGCACGGTCTGTTGTTTGTACAGGGGAACTAGGGAAGCTGCAGAAGCTTGCAGGAAGGTGCTCCAAGCAAACTAGAGGATAAAGGCTTCCAAAAACAGTTTTAGTAAGAGCTTTGTTATCTGTGCTGGAAGAAGGAAGCTCCTGTGAGGATTGTCTCTCATTACCACGTCCTTGTTCAGAACAGAAGAAAGGGAACTTGTGGCTAAGTGCTGCTGGTGTGATCCATTAGCAGTGTGTGTATCTCAGCTCCAGGTGCAGCTGCTGTCATTGCAGGCAGTTCAGAGCAGGTTCCACAGCCAGAGAGGTGCAGCAGCTGGGCTGGAGCTGCAGAGGATTTGCCTCTTGTCGCTGGTGATGCCTTCTGGAGGCTGGCCTGGAACAGAGACCAGGCAGAACAAAAGGAGAAAGCAGGGATTTATTAAAAGGCCTCAATGGCACACTGGGCAGTGCCAGAGCCTGGCTGGGCTGCACCCAAGATGAACCCAAAATGGTCACAAAATGTTTTGTGGAATTATTGATAAGAAACACAAACGATGTCATTATTTGGGGGTGAAATATTTTGGAGATCACGAGGTCTCGCACTTTTTAAAGTTTTGGCCCATTAGCATATTGGAGTTAATTGCCTAATTACAGCTTCAGGTTATGAAGCTCCATCCTCTTTGTTTTTCTTCTCACTTCACAGTTGATTTCATTCTAGGGCCTGAAAGTTGTCCTTGGTATCAAGCTGGAGAAGGAATTGGGTTTTTTTCTGCCTACTCTGTGAAGACAGCTTGGTTTAATATGAAACCCAGAACAGCCCACTAAAATCCATGAGAGCTAAACCTGAAGGCATGGCTGTGCAGCACTGGGTGCCAGCTGTGCCCAGGGGGCTCCCAGCCCCTTGGCTGGTGTTTGCCCAGGCTGCACAGTGGCAAAGCAGGGCTGTGAGAGAGCTGGCTCTGCAGCACTGGACACTGGAGTGGCAGCCTCAGGCTGGGGTGAGAGGGTCTCTTTAGGTGCAGGGTGTAGGGGGAACTTTAGGAAGTAAATGGGGTCAGTCTAAATAAAATTCAGTATTAATTTCTTCATTAAGCCATGTCTAAAATTTGCAACGTGGCTTCCATTGTTACTGAAATATCAGTGTTCAGAATCACAGGTGAGTTATTTGCAGGTGCTTTATTGACAGCACTCAGGAACTGGGAGTATAGCTACCCAAATCCATCCATTTGTTCACAATGCACATGTTTATACCATTTTAGTTATGATTCTATAACTCCATCTTTGTTTAAGCAACACAATTAATATAATAATTGTACTTATCTTGTTCCATTGTACAAACATGATCTCAGCCACAGGTACCCTGGAAACTCTAAGCATTGATTTTTGTGATCCCCAAAATATTTCACCCCCAAATAATTGGATTGTTTGTGTTTCTTATCAATATGCTTAACTATAATCTTCACAGGTGCAGTTCTGCATGGTCCACTAAAAGCACAGCATTCCTTTCCCATGATTTTCAGAAACATTTTAACCCCATGCTAACACAAATGCTTCAAGTGCTGCCTCACCTAAATGTACTTTTGCATTTGTTTTCCTCGTATTATCATACACTTGTTTATTCTTTTTTGTTCTTTGCTCTCTGAATGGACAAATGTTGTATAAAAAACCTGGCGTGAAATGCCAAGAAAAATTATTTCTCCAGAAATAATGTGATTTTTAACGTCAGTTCCTGGCAGGCTGGCCCATGTGGAATTATTATGGTATCTTTAGCACCACAATCGATGTGTTTAATAATTTTCATTGTGTGTTTGGGTCCCTTTCATGGCTGATGATTAAAGCAAGATTATAAGGTAGACTACATTTGCTTTTGAACACATCAAAAACTCAACCTTGCCTTTCCAGATGCATTCATTGTAACTCTGTTTAGCATTCACTAAATCTGTGGTTATTTCTTTTTTTCTTTTGAAATACACTTATTGTTCTATTTCAAGAATGAATCATATTCCATTGCTACCCCAAAATATAAGATAACAAAAAATGGTAAAAATCATTGCTTGTAATCTACTATTACAGGCAATCCAACCTGCCAAAACACAATTGCCATTTAATAAAAGGTTTTCTGAAAGAAGCCCTGTGAATGCTCCATGCAAACTGTAGTTGCCCACAAATTCTGTATTTAAAAAACAATGCTTCCTTTTAAGCAGCCATAGTTTGTTGTAAATGGCAAAAAAATCCAATGGCATCTCTCTCCTTTTCTTGGTGCATCCTTGCAGCCTCTATGGGCATTTTGAGCCCTCTGGATGATGTGATATTTATGTTAGATATTGTCAAGGGCAGTGCTCAAAGGGAAGCACATTAGAGATGGATTTCAGGAGGGGGAAAATCCTGGCACTACTTAGAAGCATTTCAACAGAGGATTTTATTTTTTTTTTAGTCTAGTGAATGCCACTGTTTCTGTTTTATAACAGAACAAAACTTTGGGGAGAAAGAAAGCACGAGACATGTATCCTTTACAACAATGTGTAAAACTCTCTTGCTGGAAGCACATATGGAGAAAATCCAAAGGTGCCAACATCCTGTGCAATGCTCAGTCCCAAAATCTTATGCATTTATTGTTGCAGTGTTATAGAGTAATCAGATGTTAATAAGTAATTGCAGGATGTTTTGGTATTGTAAAAAGAGAGAGTGTGAAGGATCACTTTAATCTATTTGATTATTTGGATGTTTTGATTTGGGGTGGTTGCTCCTAAAACATTCCAAGTAGTGGGAAGTCAAAGGGACAGAAAACCTTTAACTGCTGTTTCCTGGCTCCAGCTCTGAAGATTAAGGAAAGACACGGGCTCTCATCTGAAAATGTGCCTCCACATCCAAATAAAGTGTTTCCCATAAATTCATTTTTTGGTTCATCTATTTAAGTTACAGTGAGCATAACACAGCCTGGGCAGGAAACAGCAGAGAAACCAGAGTTGAGTTCCCTTTGAATTTCTGCTGCTGAACCTTACTCTGCTGGCAAATAATTTCATATCTTTGGTTGATTTTGTCATCTGTACACACAGATGAAGGTGTGTACCCCCACATCTTGAAAGATGCAGCAACTCTATAAAGTTATTTAGCTGGAAAAAAAACCAAAAAAACTAAAAAAAACCTTACCTACAGCCTACTCCAAATGTGTGCAGTCAATTCATTATTGTGTGGAATTTGTATCTGTTTTATTCCCTCAAGGGAAATTAATGCTGAATTCTGACTGAACATATCATGGACACATCTTTTTTTTTTTTTTTTTTTTTTTCTCTCTCCCAAAAGCACACGAAAGAAGTGGGAAGGCCACAAACTCCTTTGAAAGAAACAACCTTGGAGCCCTGGACTCAGCCACAGGTAGGCTGGAATGACTTTTGTGATCCCTTCTTTTCTGTAGTGATGGTTCCTGTAAGTATTCATGGAAATAATCTGCAAAGAAATGTTGCAACAAGTTGCTCTGTGGTTCTATCACATGTCAAAATGATTTGTTTTGGGTTTTGGCTGACCAGTCTGTTGGTGGTGCCCTTTCAGTTGAAGTCTGAGCTTCTTTCTGAGCAAGAAATGTCAGCATTATCTTGCCTTCAGCTTGTGCTTCAATCTGCTTAAAAATTTTTGCAGAACTCTACAAAACAGAACTACTTTGGTAGTTTTACTGGTGTGCCAATAACCTGTGAGCATCTGGTGTAGAAATGAAGTAGTGGATAGTTGTTATTTTGAGAGATTAACCTTGTGCTTCATGAAGAACCAAGCCAACCATTGAACCATTCTTAACCAAGAATGAAACAATAATTAATTATACAAAAAGTGATAAAGAGACATAGATATTAATATGCAATCTTTCTTACCACAAATGGGTTTGAATGTTGTGCAGTTACTTGAGTAAATTGTTTATTATAAATGCTTCATGTGCAGGATTTCAGAGACATTTTTGCTGTTTTATTCCCTGTGTATCAATGTCCTGTATTGCATGTGGAGTGTGTGGCTTCAGAGGTGATGTGAGGGAACAAAAGCACTGAAATATGAACTCCTAGAAGTTAGGCTTGTTCTAGAGGCATCTTTACTCCAAAGCTTGGGGCAAATACAGTGTGGGAATTTAGAAATGACAAAACTCTCCCACCTCTGTCAATGCCTGAGTGCTTTTCCCTTTGCTGGGTGTGCTGCTGGCTGTGCAGGCTTCCGTGGCACACTCTGTATTAAAGCACAGAAACTGTCCCTGCAGTCCCAGATACGTGGGGGTCGTGCCTGTGCCTGCAGAGAGGAGGGATCCCTCTGTAAACCTGCAAGCCTTGTGCTGTAGGGAAGTCCCTCTGCCCTCCAAAGCTCAGGATTTTGCCTCTTTGCCAATCCCAGGCTCCCGGGTGCAGAGTGCGTCCTAGTCCCAAACCCTCCATGCAGGCAGCTGCTAATGTCAGAGTTCAGCCTCCTCCACCCTGGAAAACAGAACAATCTGCAAACAGCAACGTCCAGGGGCAGTGCTGGGGGCTCACTGAGCTCCTGCTACCAGCAGGAGTTAACTCTTCGTGTGCAGGAGCAAACTGAGGGGAAGGGTCTGCTGCCAGCAGCTCCTGTCCACTGATAGAGCATCAAGGGAGGGATGATGGGCTTTTCCTGTGCCTGAGCATCAAGGGAGGGATGATGGGCTTTTCCTGTGCCTGAGCAGTGAGGGAGGGATGATGGGCTTTTCCTGTGCCTGAGCAGTGAGGGAGGGATGATGGGCTTTTCCTGTGCCTGAGCAGTGAGGGAGGGATGATGGGCTTTTCCTGTGCCTGAGCATCAAGGGAGGGATGATGGGCTTTTCCTGTGCCTGAGCATGAGGGAGGGATGATGGGCTTTTCCTGTGCCTGAGCATCAAGGGAGGGATGATGGGCTTTTCCTGTGCCTGAGCAGTGAGGGAGGGATGATGGGCTTTTCCTGTGCCTGAGCAGTGAGGGAGGGATGATGGGCTTTTCCTGTGCCTGAGCATCAAGGGAGGGATGATGGGCTTTTCCTGTGCCTGAGCAGTGAGGGAGGGATGATGGGCTTTTCCTGTGCCTGAGCAGTGAGGGAAGGATGATGGGCTTTTCCTGTGCCTGAGCATCAAGGGAGGGATGATGGGCTTTTCCTGTGCCTGAGCATCAAGGGAGGGATGATGGGCTTTTCCTGTGCCTGAGCAGTGAGGGAGGGATGATGGGCTTTTCCTGTGCCTGAGCAGTGAGGGAAGGATGATGGGCTTTTCCTGTGCCTGAGCAGTGAAGGAGGGATGATGGGCTTTTCCTGTGCCTGAGCAGTGAGGGAAGGATGATGGGCTTTTCCTGTGCCTGTGCACTGGTGGAGCATCAAGGGAGGGATGATGGGCTTTTCCTGTGCCTTTCCTCTCCTGCAGCCTTTGCTCACCAGGAGCTTAGAGCTGGGGCTGGGTTTGGGGTTTTTGGGTTTTTGAGGGATTTTCCTCTCTCTGAGTTGAGAGGGGAGTTGTTGAAGCATCTTGAGCCTTGTGATTGTCATTTAGTGGGCACTGGTGTGTGGATGTGGGTGACAGAGGTGGATTTTGCAGCCACTTTTCCTTGGTGGTTTGTGTGACACTTGCTGGTGTCCCAACAAAGAAATATTTTGTGGCACTGGCCCAGTGCTGGTGGGAATCCTTGCTCTTGCTGAGCACACAGGCCATCACCATGTTTGATTGCTTCTGAAAGCTGCATTTGCCACAGCTTTACTTAATAACCACAAAGATTAAAATTCATTAAATATTTTTGTCATTCCTATTTATTTTTTTTTTTATTTAACAAATAGTCTCATTTCTAAAACAAAGGCATGCAAACAAGCTAACACTGATATGTTGTGGTTTTTTTATTTCTTGGAGAGAAGAAATATAATCAACAAAATCAAAAACTGCTGGAACCATTATTGTAGCAGAAAATTAAATTAGTTGTTAATTCTTTCATGGATGTAATTCTGGCCACTGCAAATCCCTCCTTAGGTATTTTGTATAAAGTGAGTAAAAATTCATGGCATGGATAAAAGCTTTGTCTATTTTACGAGCAACAGGCAAATGATCCAAATGGTGCTCATAAAGCAAATGGTTCCCAACTCTAAAAGGAGGAGAAATGTATTTAAAAGCTGCTGGAATGAACCACGAGTGAAGCCAATTCCTCTGCACAAAGAGGTGTTACTTCCAGGAAAGTTTTTTGAATCCCCCACACCGCACACAAGGGAGAGACTCGCTGCTCGTGTCTACATAATAAACCAATAAAAAATCATTTGGTGTGCCTGGGCTGCTCAGTGCTGAGAGCTGCTTTGGGGGGAGCTCTGTCAGCAGAGAGGCTGGAAGAGCCCAGAGCAGGGTTTGTGTGCAGGGCCAAGGGGCAGCCAGGCAGAAAGAGGCACAGCTGCTGTCAGCAGGGAGAGCCTGGTGCCGTCAGCAGCAGGGCAATGGCACAGGGCTTGGGAAGGGCAAACGAGGCATTGGAGTGCCAGGGAGGGAGGGATTTGAGCTGCCACGGCTCCCACTGGCCTTCTCTGCTCAAGGCTGATCTTGGGAGCAGCCAGGGAATTTTGAATTTCCCGGGAATTGTGAATTTCCTGGGAATTTTGAAATTTTTATCTGCAATCAGATAATGAAAAGAAGAGCTGTAGTGCTTTGTCAGGCTCATTTCTTCTTCTGCCTGGTGGAGTTTTTTGTTTGTGGCTTTACAGTTTTTTAGGGGTTTTTGGCTGTGGTTTATTAAGTTCACAGAGCAGTGTGACATTGACGTTGTAGGAATTCTTTTTTTCCTGGTTGTGCCTTTTAACTTGTAGTTTTCTGCATCTTTTTGCTGTGGACTCAGTGAATGGAAACTGATGTTACTGCCTGGCAAATAAAGTATGAGAGACTCATTCCGATAAATTTGGGACAAGACCTTTGCAGATAAGGAACATGTGTGGGAGTAGTTGCCCAAATAGACTTGTCATTGGTTTACAAGCTTTATTTAAATGCTAAATACCATGTATTCCTGTGGTTGTGTTTTTTGCTGCTTTGCCTGATTAAACATTTAGCTGATAAACCCTGTCAAGGCTGTTCAGAGCTACTGCCATTGAGATTATGTATTTATAGCCTCCAAATTTGCAGTCCATTATAGACAGGACAATTTAAAATCAAAGTAATCTGTGATTGTTTAAATTTTGGAGATTGCTGGTGCTGAATTTTGTGTGGCAGCATGATGAAATAATATTGGTCACCATGACACTGAATCAGAAAGAAATTGTTTCTTCCAGACTTTGGCAGGGTGGGATTGGTCTCTTCTCCCAGGTAACAAGTAGCACGATGAGAGGAAATGGCCTAAAGGTTTGCCAAGGCTTAGATGAGATGGCAGGAAAAAAAAAAAAAAAAAACCAACAACTTTTTCACTGGAAACCCTGGAATTAGGCTGCCCAGGGAGATGGTGCAATCACCATGTCTCCTCCAACCTTAAAACCTCTGGAACTCTGTCATTACTGGGAAGATGAATCGAGAAAGGGACAATAGGGATTTACCATTTTCTTATTGCAAGGGAACAATGCTGAAGTTAAAACTGCAGAAGTGGCAAATAGTGAGGTTTGCCAGCATGACAGGTACAACAAAACTCCCACTCTTCAGTGGCAGAATATTTCTGATTATTTTTTTTCTGGTGACTCCTACATCACTGTCTATTATGTCTCTCTGAAATACTTCATACAAGTGGTTCCTAGAGGTGTTCAGTGGGATAAAATGTGAGAAGGTGATGTTAGTGCTGGAGCTTTTTATTTGTTTATTAATTGCAAGAACTCCAAGTGCTTTTAGTCGCTGAAGATAATGGCTAAAAAGCCAGGATACAGCTGCATTAATCTTCCTGGCCCAAATGTAGCATAATTACTTTAATGAACATGTTAATTTATCCCCTCTCCTCATGCTCTTCCTCCTTGACAGTTCAGGCTGTCAGTGGAAACTCTCCTCAGAGTTCCCTGGGAGGGTTGAGTGTCTGAGGAGGACGATTTGCACACTCAAATGTGTGTTAAAATAAAATAAAGCCCATCTCACACCAGCAAGGCTTTGTTTCCACCTGGTGTCAAGGTGGGGCATTCCCCAGCACTGAGCATCACAAGCAGGAGCAACACGATCCAAAAAGCCAGTGGTGTCTCAAAAGCAGAAGAGGATTCTTCTGAATCGATTTTCTCTTTATTTGTGTGCACAGCACAGTCCGTTTTTATTTTTTTATATTTTTTTTAGCAAAATTACTTTTTTCTGGAAAGGCAGAACCACTCAGACCCGAATCTAATTACAAATGATGGAGTGTAGGAGTTTTGGTTTGTTTTTTTTTTTTTTTTTTTTGCTCAATTTTAAAGAATCACTTTATAATCTTGGAACAGTGGATAACAACATCACTAATCCAATATTTTAGCAGTAAATACGTTTGATGATGGGAATTGCTACACTAATCTTATATCCCTCCACAGTATAGTTAAGAAATCCACAGGGGGTTTTACTAATCAGTTTTTGTAAAGTAAATCAAGTCATGTAATTCTTGTTCCCTCCAAATGCCCGGCGATGCAGACACAGCCACGTGCAGCACTTTTTGTTCTTTTTGTCTGTTTTGAGCTCTAATCTGCAGCCAGCCTTTCCCTGAGAATTTCTGGAGAGAAAAGTCTCCCAGCACCCTCTGACAGAGGTGTCTTATTAGGAGAGCTGGCATTCACCTTGCTCCCCTCACCTCCTGCTCACAGGCAAAAAGCTGCCAATAATAAATAGAATCCAACCACATTTGCTGCTCTCCTTCTGATAAATATGCTTGAAGGTACTTATTTCAGCACTCTTTTTATTGACAAGTGAGATATTGCAATATGGCTTGTGGTTTGATCTTGGCTTTAAAAACATTCAGAATTAAAATAGGTTGTTTTTTTTTAATAAATTCTAAAAAGAGTGTTTTAAATTAAGAATAAACATTAGCAACTGTGGTTAAATATTTGACGAGAAGCAATTAATAAGAATTCTGTGAGTATTTTGTTCTCACAGTTCATGGGTATTGAATTATTGTTCATGGAGTCCTGGTGTGCTCTGTTTGCTTAGGTCACAGCTTGAGCCTTTAGGACTCAAAACCAGTCAGAATCAGAATGAAAACAAAGCTTTATTCCTGGTTTGGTGTCTTCAATACAAACTAGCCACCTAGACAGATTTATACAGTGTATTCACACCCAAGTTTTATTCAGTATTTAGCATCCGTGTGCTTAGAATGTTCCCATTTTATTTGGTGCCTTAGTAAATTCAAATATTCCTTTAATATATTTCTTATTTAATGGAGCTTCAATTGTAATCCTGAGTGCTAACACAAAAGACTTGGTAAACTTTTTTTTAAAAAGTAATAAAAGACCAGATCAGAGTAGAAGGTCTGAGGATTCTAAGCACAATTAGAATTGCCTACATAAATATCTGAAATGTTTTTGAGCATTCCAGTCTTTAAACCTGATACTTTATCTCTTCAAATGGAGACCTCCCAAGCTGGAAGCCAGTGTGAAGCAGAGAATTGTTTTGGTGTGATTTGAGTATCTGCAGGAGTGAAATAACATTTTATTAAGAAACTTAAGAGAAAAGAAAACACACTAATCATTCTTGATGTCCTGAACAAATGATGTATCCAGAAATCAGGGTGCAGTTCTGCAAGGTGACTCAGTGGAAAGGGGAATTACCAATTCCTTGTCTATTGACAGTGTCCCCTGGTTCCAGTTAATGTGGAGTAGAACACCACCAACTTGGCACATATAAACCAGTATATCAGCCTGTAGTAGGCCACTGGGAGTATTCAACTGTAAAATAAAAAAGGTAATTACAAGATGTTTGCAAATAAAATCTTAATTCTAATTAAATCAAGACTTACTCTGCAGCAGAGCAGGGTTGCTGAGATTACCTGGCCAACAGGAAGAACTCTGTACTAACCTGGTAGGATTTCAGCTAGACTTTAGGTATATATAAAATAATTTTTCAAGATCCAGTTTTGCCATAGTGCATGGGCACTGGAGGTCAGTCACTGCTGTAGCTGAAAAGTCACTCAGAGGAAATTAGGACAAAAAGAAGCAGGCTCTCAGAGCTGTGAGCACTGAATTTGCTATAGATTTCAGCAGGGGAGACCATTGCAAAAGCAGAAAATAATTCCCATTTCATTTGAGTTTATCTGTCTGTTTTCCAGACGGGTTCATGATTCTGTGATAAAAACCCTCTCAATCTGAGCCAATACAGAGTGCTCTGGTGAGTTCATTAAAGGCACCCAGGCCTGCCAGACAGAGTCCAGGCAGTGGGGCAGCTGGGGAAGGCACTGCTGTGCCATCCATCCATCCCTGGGACACTGCTGTGCCCATCCCTCCCTGGGACACTGCTGTGCCCATTCCTGTGGCACTGCTGTGCCCATCCCTCCCTGTCACACTGCTGTGCCCATCCCTCCCTGTCACACTGCTGTGCCCATCCCTCCCTGTGGCACTGCTGTGCCCATCCCTCCCTGGGACACTGCTGTGCCCATCCCTCCCTGGGACACTGCTGTGCCCATCCCTCCCTGTGGCACTGCTGTGCCCATCCCTGTGACACTGCTGTGCCCATCCCTCCCTGTGGCACTGCTGTGCCCATCCTCCCTGTCACACTGCTGTGCCCATCCATCCCTGGGACACTGCTGTGCCCATTCCTCCCTGTGGCACTGCTGTGCCCATCCCTCCCTGGGACACTGCTGTGCCCATCCCTCCCTGTCACACTGCTGTGCCCATCCCTCCCTGTGGCACTGCTGTGCCCATCCCTCCCTGTGGCACTGCTGTGCCCATCCCTGTGACACTGCTGTGCCCATCCCTCCCTGTGGCACTGCTGTGCCCATCCATCCCTCACACTGCTGTGCCCATCCATCCCTGGGACACTGCTGTGCCCATTCCTCCCTGTGGCACTGCTGTGCCCATCCCTGTGACACTGCTGTGCCCATCCCTCCCTGTGGCACTGCTGTGCCCATCCCTGTGACACTGCTGTGCCCATCCCTCCCTGTGGCACTGCTGTGCCCATCCCTCCCTGTGACACTGCTGTGCCCATCCATCCCTCTCACACTGCTGTGCCCATCCATCCCTGGGACACTGCTGTGCCCATCCCTGTGACACTGCTGTGCCCATTCCTGTGGCACTGCTGTGCCCATCCATCCCTGTGACACTGCTGTGCCCATCCCTCCCTGTCACACTGCTGTGCCCCTCCCTGTGGCACTGCTGTGCCCATCCCTCCTGTCACACTGCTGTGCCCATCCATCCCTGTGACACTGCTGTGCCCATCCATCCCTGTGACACTGCTGTGCCCATCCCTCCCTGGGACACTGCTGTGCCCATCCCTCCCTGGGACACTGCTGTGCCCATCCATCCCTGTGACACTGCTGTGCCCATCCCTGTGACACTGCTGTGTCCATCCATCCCTGGGACACTGCTGTGTCCATCCATCCCTGGGACACTGCTGTGTCCATCCATCCCTGGACACTGCTGTGCCCATCCATCCCTGTCACACTGCTGTGCCCATCCCTCCCTGGGACACTGCTGTGCCCATCCTCCCTGGGACACTGCTGTGCCCATCCATCCCTGTGACACTGCTGTGCCCATCCCTGTGACACTGCTGTGCCCATCCCTGTGACACTGCTGTGCCCATCCCTGTGACACTGCTGTGCCCATCCCTGTGACACTGCTGTGTCCATCCATCCCTGTGACACTGCTGTGTCCATCCATCCCTGGACACTGCTGTGTCCATCCATCCCTGGGACACTGCTGTGTCCATCCATCCCTGGGACACTGCTGTGCCCATCCATCCCTGTCACACTGCTGTGCCCATCCATCCCTGTCACACTGCTGTGCCCATCCATCCCTGTCACACTGCTGTGCCCCTCCCTGTCACACTGCTGTGCCCATCCTGTGGCACTGCTGTGCCCCTCCCTGTCACACTGCTCCTTGTGTTCCCACAGCCCAAACATCAAAAGTGCTCAATGGAAAATCAGCCTAGAGCAAAGGCTTCAGGCCCTCCTTGAAACATTTAAATTGTTTCCAAGTCATTCTCCTTGTAGAATCTTTTCTTTTTTTGTCCAGCATGACAGCGATGTTCTCTGCCTAATTCCTTCTGCTCACAGTGTAAAATCTTTTCTATTCTCTTGCTTCTGACATGTCAGTGTTGCTATTACAGACTCGAACAGAGGTGCAAAGAGGGGAGAATTGGTAGGAGGAGCAGGGAGCTCAGCTGTAGAGCATCACCTGGGACACAGCCCAGGGTGCATGCAAACCAAAAAACTGTCAGTGTGCCTTGGGCTGGGGCTGTAGGGAGGGAGCTGTGCTGCTCAGAGCAGCCAGGGCGTTTATCCTCCTTTTCCCCAGGCTGAGCTGGAGGAGGTTTCACTCAGTAGTGAAACATCTGGTGACACTGTTGAAAAAGGGCAGGTAGACAGCGACCCCTTCATCTTTGGAGATGCACGAAGTGTCTGAGTAAATCACACAGGCCTGCTTCCAGAAAATGGGGATGAGATCTGTGAGGTGCTCAGTTTTCCATGGGGATGCTCAGGATGGCTTTCCTCCCCACAGTATTTCTCTGCCATCACCCCCTCTTGGCGAGGGAGCAGAGACATCCTCCTTATTTAGGAGAAAGCTCCGAGCATCCAAGTCATTAAGTGCCATTGGACTGTAACTTGCTGTGAGCTGTGCTCAGCTTGCATAAATCTTCAAATTGGAGACATGAAGGAGCTGTGATGGATTGAGGTGTCCCTTTTCAGTGTCCACCTGGCTGGCCCTGGCAGTTGGCTGCAAAGGGAGGCAGGAGCTGTGCACAGGCACAGATCCATCCTCTTCACTGCTCCCCCTGCGCAGGGATTTATGCATCTGGGAGTGAGAAGAGCAGCTTGAAAAGCCCTTGGAAAACATGAACATAATAAAAATCTCTCTGGTGTTGTGTTTTAAATCTTAGAAATGGTATTGGCTTCCATGGGGATCTTTGCAGGGAGATTGTTTGAGGGAAAGCTTTTGGAAGTTTTGGGGTTTCAAGTCTTAGCTGATCTCCTGCTGTTTTCTTTCCGACATTGTTTTTAGGAAACTTGTAACCATCTTTTCCTGCTGCTGGTGTTTTTGGTTGGTTGGTTGCCTTTTTTTTTTTTTTTTTTTAAGTGTAAACTTTTCCAGTGTTTAGTGATAACATTATGTCTTAATTCCTGATGACTTGGTGACACAAATCTTTCGTTCTGGAGAGCAAACAGAGCCATAAAGTCTTGTCCCAGGCAATAACTGAAGGAGACACTCAGTGCATTGTGAGCTCTCACCTGCAGAGCTTCACTCCAGTTGAGATTCTGTGACACTGAGTA
This sequence comes from Sitta carolinensis, assembly GCA_032173965.1. Taxonomy (NCBI): domain Eukaryota; kingdom Metazoa; phylum Chordata; class Aves; order Passeriformes; family Sittidae; genus Sitta; species Sitta carolinensis. Next base: position 2,549,522 of record CM063286.1, on the reverse strand, counting down.
TTTTACTATTGGTCACAAAGGATGGAGGCTGAAACTGAGTCTCAGGGGACAAATTATTCATAAATGCCATTAAGGCTCCCAACGCACACCCAAACTCTCTCCCTCTTCAACATCTTCAGTGTTGAAGAGAGATTTTGCCTGAATTTAGTTAACTGAAATGTGGGGTTTTAGCAGTCCATTAAGTTATATGATTATTGTTTTGTGTCTGTACTGGAGGTGGTGGCTCTGATTGCCAGGCTGCTCACCCTCTCAGGCAGCTCCTCATCTGCGAAATCAGTTGTTTTTCTTGAAGGATATTTTATGGTCTGATTAATTTTTGGCTGAAAATTGTTGCACATAAAGCAGATAAGCTCCAACTTGGTGCCCCAGTGCCTATAAGGTAATGGGTATTGTTGGACTCATTCAGTCCCAAATGAGATTAACACCACTGCTCTCTCCATCTGCCTCTGAGAGGGAATCCAATAAATAACGAGGGGAGATTACCAGAGTCAGCATTTGCAGTGGGTTTTAGTTCCTGCAAGGAGACAGGGACCCTGTCAGAGGGTGCAGGTGCTGCTGTGCCACTCAGGGTGCCCAGGATGAGTCCTTCCAGCCCAGGGCAGCACTGTCCTTTAAAATGGACATTTCCCCCTCCTCAGGCCATGCCTCATGGCTTCACTGGGCAGCAAAGCTGCACGGGGCTTCCTGCTCAGATTTTATTGGTTTTCTTCACCTAAAAGGGATTTCAAAACAGAGAAGCACCGAAAAAATAAAAGGTGCTGTGGAGATTTTCCTATTCTGACAGCTTTTGACTGCAGACTGAGCTGCTGAGCTGGGCATGCCAGAGCCCAGCCTGGCCACAGGGCTGCCCTGGTCTGCACCCAGGTGTCTGTGAAACGTGCAGGGACACTGGTGTGCCCTCTCACAACCAGTTCAACAAACAACAACTTCCTCCAGATCTCTTTTTTTTTTTTTTTTTTTCTTTGTGTTGTCCCATTCTGTGTTTGTGCAAAGCAGGAGCAGCTCTTGATTTTCAGGCCATAGGAGTCCCAGCCATTCCTGTCCCTCTGGCTGAGCCTGCCTGTGTCACTGCCCAGCAGCACAAGGTTGTGCCACAGTTGGAGACAAAGTGCAGGAGTCTCAAACTGGTGGTGGCCTGGACTCAGTTGCCACTGCAATGGGGTAGCCAGCCTGCATTCTGCCTGCTTGGGCTGAAGGACACAGATGAACAGCAGAATCTATGTGCTAACTCAAAAAGCGCTTAAAATAGATTTTTATAATACAGGATTTGTCTTTTCTTAGGGAAATTAAATGTTTTTGGTTGGCAGCTAACTCTGCCTTGAAGAAGGGAGGGAATTTTTCAGTGTATATAAAAAGAATTTAAAGATTTTTGGTGTATGTAATTCTTTCTATGGACAAACTTCTTAATTTGGAAGGCTCCTACAGCATTCTTCCATGCTGTTATGAATACAAACTGGTTTTTGCTGGAATTTCACAACTGAGTTGTTTATTATACTAAAGTAGGGAAAATGCCATTAGAAAAGGTTGCCAAAAGGCTCCAGACAGTAGGTGTTGGTGATCAGCATCTGTAGTTTGGAAATCAGCAAAACTTAACATTTTGGCTTTGTTCGAAATGCCTTTTTGCTTTCCCAAATCCCACAATTAATTGTTGTGCATTGTGCTGTTTTTCTAACTCTAACAGATACTAGAAGTTTCCCAGACTCAGGAAAGAATTAATGTTGCAAACAGTCTGACAGTGGTTGGTGTTTGCAGTAGAATTCATCATCCCTGAAAAGATGCATATTCTCCTGCTTTGTTTTGAAATCCATAAATTTCCACAGTACTTTGTAATGCCCTGAATTTCACTATATATCTGCACTACAGATGGTGTAAACTACGAACCGAGGCAGAAATTGCACTTTGTTTTATTTGTCATGCCCTCTTTTTGTGCTGCTGTTCCCCCTCAGGATTTTATTCTAAATTCCTCTTCACTCTTCAGCAAAGACTCACATAAATACTCAGGTTGCCACCATTTGTGGAAACTTCCTGTGCCAGGGTGCTCACAGTCACTCATTGCCATGGACAAGATTAGTTCTGGGTGTTTAATTTAAGTTAAAGGTCCTAATCTGATGTGCTATTACCAGATTAATAAGTTACTTATTATCAAAGTATTTTCACTGCAAGGATATTTCTAGTACTGGGTTGTGTATCTGATAATATTTAATCCTTATATTATACTCTCTGAATTCCTATAGTTATTTCCTTATAAGAAAACCTGATTTTCACAGTGATGCTCTGTCATGAAGATGTTAAAACTTTCTCCTTCCCAAGTTTTAATTTTGGGTATTAAGGATCATTTCACAGAATCAGTTAGGTTGGAGGAGCTCTCTGTGCTCCTCTAGTCCAAGATCCATGAAACCTTTGCCATCCACAGTGGATTCTTGTGTTTTCTCTGGGCTGGTTTGGTTTCCCTGCTGAGCAGCCTGCCTGGGAGGTGCTGCATGAGGCAGGCTCAGCAAGGACAAGGCTCTTGGCTCTTTGGAATTCTGATTGTTTTTTCTTTAACTGCCTTCATCCCTGTGCCTAGCACACAGATCTCTGTCGATTTAAGTAAAAGTGAGGATGCTTTATGATCTGTTTCATTCTTTCTATTTCAGGATTTACAAGTGTTGTGACTTGGAAACATCTGAACTTTTTTTTTTTTCTTTTTTTTTCTTTTCTTTTTTTTTTTTTTTGTGAGGAGAAGCAGTGAGAGAGTGAAGCGTTTTCTTTCTGGCTTTCTTTGCAGAACACAGCTAAAAAGCTGTGCTTCTGGGCTTGGCAGCTTTACAGCAACTTGATAAAATAAAAATAATCGTGCCATCACTATTTTATCTTCCTCCTTTCAGATGTGCTTCCTTCAGAATTGCTTCTTCCTTTCATATTTGTGGCACAGTGCTCAGCAGCGTGGCAGGCTGTTCACAAGCTCTGCCAAGCTGAGGATTTGAGAGAAAGTAAACAACTCGGTTGGAAACACGGGTAGCAGGAGTTGTGGAGGCTCTAAGAAGCAGAGATATGCTGCTGTATTATACAAGAGTTCACTTAATGGAAAAAGGCTGTTTTCCCCTTCCAAGGCATGAGTCTCTCTTGCTGGCCATTGTGGGATTAGCCAGCCGTGCCCAGCACTCTGTGCAGGCAACTTCTCCATCAAGCTTTCTGTAGTACTCATCCTGACTGAGGGGAAAAAAAAAAAAAAAAAGGATTTTTGGCCTTCAGTTAGAAGATAAAACAATATTTATAAGGAATAAAGGCACTAGAACCACCCAGAGAGAAGGAGCTTGGGAATTCCCAAGGGAGTTGCAAGCTGGGCAGTAATTGAAGGAGTCTTTTCCTTTATGTAAAAAAGTTTTTCCTCACATATTCCTCAAATGTTAGTTACTTGTAAGTGATATTTATTCCTTTGGCTACAAATCCATTAGTGATGCTGTACTCCAGCAGATTTTAGGTTTTGCAAAGAGGTGAGATTTAACTCAGCAGCTTCTCAAGAAATCTGAGTATCCCTGCTGCCCTCACCTAACAGCAGTGAGACGAAAGGCAGTTCTTCATTATCTTCCTAGAGAGGAGGTGGGGCTTCACTATCAAGAAACAGCTTAAAAATATTGTCTAGTGCAGTTTTCCTGAGGAATCAAGATTGCTGTTGGAGGATTTCCCTCCTCCTGCCTCTTCTGTGCTGTTCCTGTGCACGCTCTCTCTATTCCATGTCTCCACAATCTGAGAGAGATGAAGCTCAGATTAGACCCAGAACTATTAGTTTTTATTTTTAAGTTCATCCTTAGGTTTGTGTGAGGTCCTGAGACATCTATATTAGTTTAAGGGCCTGCAGGTAACTCATGCTGTATCTTTTGCTGAATTAATTCATCCTTCTTGGAAGCATACTTCAGGTCTTCAGGGATAAGTTCTCACTGAAACACCTTAGCAGATGTTTTCACTGTTTTTTCCAGTGATATCTCTTTGCTTTAGAAACCTCAGGATGTGTCTGACCCTGTGCATTTAACAAAGTGCATATCACTTGCACTCAGATATGAGAATTATTGTCCAGCATGGCTTAAATAGGTAGCTGTTACACTGACCAACTTTTTGTACAGGAAGATTCCTATTCCACTTTTGTATTGTCTTGAGAGATGATATTTATAAATGGGGCCAGCCAGGTATATCTCAAATATGTTTTAATAACTATCAAAACACTTACAGAGGTCCTTAGTGGTGTTCCTTCTCCAAATAAACCAAAGTCCCTTGGAAGGAAGGGTGGCAGCCAGGATGGCAAGGAGGGGGTGCAGAATGAAAAGAACACAACAGCTTTTTTTGTGATGCTGTAGCAGAAACAGAGCAAACCTGTGTTGGTACATGGGAACATACAAAACAAAGGATGCAGCAGAAGACCAAACAAAAAGGGCTGTGGAAAAATAAATGCTTCTGAATTAGTCTGTTTAGCCATGATAGATGCCTTGTCAACCTGCTGCACCTAAAAGCTAAATACATGGGTTGGAGAGGAAGAAAAAAAAGCCAATTGAAGAAAATCAATCATTGGGGTGTAGGCTATTAAATGTTGACAAGTGGTAAAGGCTGGTTATACTGCTCTAAAACTTTGGGGGATAACAAAACACCTTTGAGTAAACTTAGACTCTTTAAATCAAAAAGAAAGTTTGTTGTTTTTCTTCATGGCATGATATGTCAGGGGCCAGTATTCTCAGAGACTGTTACACAGTGTGAAATTACTGGTTTACTCAGTTCTTTATATTTCTGACCTTGAGATCTGGATCATTATAGTCGATGCCCCTGACAGAACTGCAGAGTTCAGAACAGGTTGAGGTTCTGTAACAATGAAAATCTGATTTTTTTTTTTTTTTTTTTAGTTAAATAACGAGCAATAATGTTAACATCATGTTGAAGTCAGGTAACTGATTAATTTCATTCTGCAGGGAGCAGTGCACAGAAAGGCCACACAGCTTCTCCATTTGTTTTTCTCCTACAGCCAAAGAATTTGCCACACAACTGCATGGAAATGCAAACTGAAGTCCTAAGCAGACAACATTTCAGACTCCTTGGAATTGCTTTCTTAAAATAACAAAGCTTCCATTGATTTCTGCTTTCCTATATGTCTTAGACTGTAAGGTTTAAATTGTTTAAATTTCTATAGGAAAGAGGGAGAACACACAGGGTGTGTTACCAACGTGGAGACCAGGGCTTCGCTTGCCTGTTCCCTTGTTATTGATCTGCCTGGCTTATTTGGTGGCTCTGCCTCTCCCAAGGGCTGAGCACTGAGGATCAGGCTGAATGAAAAGGGGCTGGTGACCAAATTTCTCAGTGACAGCCCCGTGTCCTCTTGCCAGTGCCTGGGAATTATTTCTTACTCCATCAGTGTTGGAATAAACCATGCTGATGAGCAGGAGTCTTCACCCAAAGGCTTCACTCACTACACCTTGCCAGGGAGAAGCAGAAAAACAAGCAGCAAAAACCTGGTGTGTCTAACCCCGACTATTGGTGACTGTTGGTGTGAGTTTTTCAAAAAGATGATTTTTGTCTCCTTTGTGATTTGTGTCCTCTGCTGTTTTCCCTCTGAGGTGTAGTGCTGGATTGTCGTGGCACACCTGAGCCTTTGGCACAAGCTCTGGTGGCAGAGCAGCAGCTCTGGGGTCCCAAAAGGAAAGAAACTGCTCTGGGGTCCCAGAGGGAAGAAAAAAAAAAAAAAAACAAAAAAAAAAAAAAAAAAAAACAAAAAAAAAAAAAAAAAAAAACCACACCAAAACAACAAAAAAAACCTAACAAAAAACAAACAAAAAAAAAAAAAACACAAAAAAAAAAAGCACCTGCTCTGGGGTTCCAAAATAAACCCCTGAAAACCTGATCTGGGGTCCCAAAGGGAAAGAAACTGCTCTGGGGTCCCTTCTAGGGCTGTTCTGATTTTGGGTCAGGTTTCACAAGGCAAGGCAACAGCAGGTGGGTGTAAGAAGTACTTGCTTGAATCATTATTTTAGTATTCTTCTGAAAGCCCTTCTGGCAGGGTGTTTACCTCAGAGTTAGCCACAGTTTCCTGACACAAAGAAGAAATTGCCTCCAAAAAAAAGCCCGCTGGAAACAATCAATCCTCCATAGCAGCAGTGAGCTACTGGAACAGAGAGAAAAAAAGTATATTGTGTGTTATATGGCCTATTAGTGACTCCTAGGCATGGCTGCAGAGCAGTCAGGGCTTCTCTGTGCACTAAGGAACTAAATATAAAACTGCTAATTAAGCCCAGACAAAATTAATTTTATGGTGTGTTACCTACAGGTAACATCCCGTGGCCGTGGCAGGTTTTATGGAGAAATTAAGGCCAGGTGAAGAAATGGCACTGCTGCTGTGCAGCTGGTTTTCCTTGGAAACAAATAACACAGAATATTCTGTGGTGACCTTACCTGCAGGAGGCAGGAGGAATTTTTCAAAGGGTGGCTGTGGTTGTAAGGGTTTTCCAGTTTAATTGTAGTCTCTGGTGAAGTTAGCACAGAGGTGCAGAAATGCACCCTTTGCCTCTGTTGCCTGCCAGAGCACATTCATTTAGGATCTTGTTAGTAAAGCTGGAGTTCAAAAGGCAACTTCAAAGCCCCGGGTGGGACAAAGGCCCAAGAGAGCATCCCCTGGCAGCTGGGGTGTGCTGGGTATCCAGACATCCTTCCCTGGAATGCTGGCATGTGTCACCCACAAGGGTTTACCATCCCTGTGTGTTGAATGGAGCTCCAGAATTATTTGAAAACAAAGAATTTGTAAGCTTGCAATTGGATTTCGTGTTTGTTTGGTTTTCTGCTGTTAGTTGCCTACTTGATGAAATTTTGTTTTCTTATTCTAATTGTTGTTCAAGAAGCCCAGATTAGATTTTTTTTTCCCATAATGACTTTGGAGATGCAAGTGAGTAAGGAGACTCAAAACATTTCAGGAAAGCAAAGACAACTGGAACTCTAGAAATTGCTTAAATTTGTCCACAACTTTTAGTCTACGTTCTTGAAATTCAGGGAACTGGAAAAGTTTAAGGACTTGTTTTACTGGTAAAATCTTTACTTTAAAATAGATCCTTGATGTCATGCATGAGATAAATCATAGCAGGGGTTGTTTTGACACTCTGGAGTGTTGTTATATTATGCACTGGTTTCCCAAGAGATCTTAAAATTTAACAAGCAGAGGCCAGTGTGAGTAATGAAATGAGGCAGCAGTGTAGCCATTTCAATTACACTTTTATTACACAGCCATTCTTCCTGCAGTGCTTTAGACTTTTTGCAATGCTTACCAGAGGATGAAGTGCTTCGTGTGAAGGAAGGGGAGCTCTGATTTTCTGGCCAAGTGGGCTCTGTGATTTTGACTGGCTTTGACAGCAGGGCTGGGGCTGCAGCAGCTTGGAGGGAAGGGATGCTCTGCTTAACTGGAGAGGCTGAGACCCTGCTCAGAGAATTAGAATGTTTGATAATTATTAATACTGTTAGGAACAGAGGTTTGGGTTCCTCTGCTTTGTTTTGAAGATGATGTTTCAAGTCTATGGTTAACAGTCTCCCCAGCAGGCCTCTACAACAGCTTTCAAATTAATCATGTTCCTTATCTTTTTTCACTGCTTATCTCACAGTTATCTGCTAGTACGATGAATTATTCCAGGCTGTTTGTTTCTAATATAGGCTATCATCTAGAAAAGCTATTACATTTTTTGAGGAGTTCTAATGTAACTTGTACTTTAGATTATGAACACAAGTTCTCTTTTCAAGCCCACAGACAGCAACAAGCACGTTATGTGCAGAAATGCACAGTTAACCATCTGAAAGTTTAAAGCATCTTTCTCATTTATTCCATTTTAGGGAGCAATTTGAAGGTCTCATAAGGGATTCTATTAAAATGACTTTCCATTTAGGGCTGCAATAGCAGCACCAGGCACAGGAACTGCTCGTGGGTTACACAGGACATTAAACATTTGGTTCTGGAGTAGATTTATCTTGTGGCCTCTGCATGCTTTAGGATAGGAGCCTCAGGGTGCTGTCTCTGGACTCCTCAGTGCAGGTGGCACCAAGGATTCACCAAGGATTCCCTGGGCACGTTTTGGGGGTGCAGGGGTCACCTCTGCTCCCGTCCTGTGGAGCAGCCTGGGGCTGTCTGGGGTTGTTAAATTCCCCTCAGAACACACCAGCCCTCATTCTAACACAGCATTATTAGAAATCTCCCTCAATGTCGAAGATAATTGTTAATTTAGACCACTTGTGTCTCTCTGAGATTAGCAAGAAGGGAATCTATTTTTCCTCCTTTTACCAGCAGCCCTGTTAAACCCTTTCCTGAATGGAAAACGATTACAGGTCTCAACTGACAAGCTACAATTTTTTCAATTCCTGAAATGTCGTTTATAATAACAGCAATGACTAGCACAGCACACCTACAATATCTGTGTTGTGAGGGAAGTCTGATTAGAATTTCAGCTGGTACCAAGGGGGGAGCTTTTTTTGCAGAAGGAGGCAGTTAGGCTGTTATTCATGTCCACAGCTACTCTGGCTAGCAACGAGTATGAACATTTCTCCTAAAAAAATATATAAAAATTCGACAGTATAAATGCAAACTGATGGAATATTATTAAATTCTCCTGATTAGAAAGGGGGGTGCAACATTTGCCCCTTACAGAAAGTATTGCCAGGCTGTGGTGCAGTGAGAGCACATGAGGGAAAAGATTCAATTTTAGAAAACGCAAAGGAAAATTTATTTTTTTCCTCTATTTGCTATTTCTGCTCTGAGGGAAAAAAGAGATGCAAAAGGCTGGCAGATCTAGTGTTTGAGAGCAGAGCTGTATTTCTTTGCCTGTCTTAGGCAGCTTTTTTGTTTTCTTCTTTCTAAGTAGCACATGATAAAAAATCTAAATGTGCTGGGATGTGCATGGAGCTCAGGGTGCAGGTGGAGTAGTTCTGGTACAGGGGTAGAACTCTGAAATTCAGGAATTTTAGGAGCTGCCTGCCTGGGTACCAGGCTCTAAAGTTTCTACAGAGCTCACCCCATGGTTGTGGCATGTCCTTGCTCTTGTGGCACCTTCCCACCCCAAACCCAAGCCACTGACAGGCTGAGGCTTGTTCTGCTCTTTGTGTCTCACTGCACAGAGCTCAGTAAGTCTGGGCCCTCTTATTTTCCCTTGTGATCTGGAATTAGTCATTTATTATGCACCCCTTTTTCTACTTTGCTTCTGAGCTTAGAAAGGAGCATTTTGTGGGACAAAATAAAGTGAATATCTTGATGCGAAGAATTTCAATCAAAATTGCTTCTCAGCCATTTAGCCAGCCAGCCTGTTCAATTTTGGATGGATGACACACTTCTCTGCTCCCTTTCACTTTTTTTAATCATTCTCATAAAATACACCACTGCAGCATAAAGAATGTTCCATCTGACAATATGCATACGTATTTTCCAGGAATAAATTAGGACATTTCCCAATGCTCCAGCACATCACTGTTTAATATAGGCCAATAGATCAAAGGCAACCACTGTAGTTTCCCTCCTGGGGCTGTTAAAGCCACTATGAATGTGACCCTTTCTAATATGTGCTGTATTATTTAGAAAGCTAGAGTTAATCTATTCAAGAAGTTATTGAATTTGGGCTTCTTTCTAAGTTCATCTCTCTGTGGCATGGACAAGATGTCTCTGGTTATCGAGTTAATTTTTTTGTTACCACCTTCCCCTCCCAGCCTGTGTTAGGTTTGAACTGTGAACCAGCAGCCACCAAGAGCAGAGCCAGCAGAAAATTCACATTTCTTGTGTTGGGCCATCCAATGGTTGAGGCAATTCTCACTTTGCTGAGAAACCCAGAGGAGGATATGAAGAAACACATTTTTACATGTGGGATTAATCTCTGCAAAGCCATTCTCTTGTTCTGATGAGTAAACTATATTTTAGTGGTGATATACTTGGGATCTCCCTCAAAATACATGAGAAAAATTGGGGTTTGTATGTGTAGGAATGCTGTGTATGATTGGAAAGTTGGATGGGAGTTCATGCCCCACGCTGAGAGATTCTGGTGCAAGGTATTCATTAAAACATTAAACACCAACAACAAGTACAAAAACTTGGGAGCTTCCCTAGAAAGTAATTGATTAAGATGTTGCATTGACTAAATATTAGCACAGTAAAAGTCATCTCACCACTGAATTATCAGAATCTAACTATGAGTTTACGCTCTTTCCTGGAATTTGGGTGATGCTGTACTAGTTTACTGTGGAATTACTGTTACAAGAATTGGGGCGGGGGAAAGAACAACAGATGATTTTATTCTGTTTTGGAGGTCAAAATGAAAAAAAAATTCCAAGCCAAACTAGCAAATCCTCTATTGTTTTTAGCAGTACTCCAGGTAAAGAAAGTTAAAAGCTTCCTAGTACTCAGTAAATAGTTCTTAGATTAAGATAGGGTGGTAAGGCTTAATTTTTAATTTTTTTTTAATTTTTTTTTTTAATTTGTAGTAAGAGAAATCTGGAACAGCCATGGTTCTCTGCCAAATCTTTAACCCAACTCACAGCTATGTCTGTTATCTCTGGTTTTTAACTGGAACCTGTTAATAATCAGTTTCATTAGAGTAGCAATATTTATAAATATAATGATATTCACTGGTTTGCAGGCAACACTGCTTATTTCTGTAAATTCCTTCCATGTGTTTTTTTTTTCTTTTTCCTGGTGTCCACACCGTGGGATGTCAGCACTGCCAAGATTGATGCTCAGCCTTGGGCTCAGGCATTAACTGACCCAACCTTCTGATTGAACAGTGCAATAGAGCTCCACAGCTCCCCATTCCTTCTCTGCCATGCACTGGAGATATTTATTATCCTCCCTCACACAATTTAGTGCACTTTGGCATATGCTCAGATAAATTACATCAAAGATTAGTGAGGTCTTTTATTTTCCCCCGGAGACTGGAATTGAGCATTGTGAAACTTCACCAGCGTTTGCTGTCCCCACCCACCTCCTGTTTAAAACTCACAGGATGTCAGTTGAGGAATGTTTGCTTAAATCAGCACTAAAAAAAGCACCTGCAATCAGAGTTTCAGACGTATTCAAGAGTGGCTGATCACAGAAATCACTTCTTTCTGCCGGTAAACACGGTGAAGTGCTTGCATGCTTTGGCTGTTAATGCACTCAGGGCTCTGTGGCAGCCTTGCTGTTTCTGCCTTTCCTAGGCATGGCCTCACAAGTGTTTTGTGATTTAATGAAATCTCAAGGAGCTGAAGTAAAGCGTCGGGTTCAGTATAAACAAATCATTTATTACATAAACAAATGAGATCCAAATTACGGTGATTTTTCAGCTGATACAGATCAGTGCAAGGTAAATAGTAATTTACTTTACACCGTGTAGCTGCAAGAACACAAATGCATTGGGGTGTTGAGAGCAGAGGCTGCAGGAGGGGATGATGGAGACTCATCCCTTCCTCTGCCCAGTTTCTGTCTCAGGACATGGCCCTGTGGCCCACAAGGAAATTCTTTTTCTCTTGCAGTCTCTCACAGGGGTGATAGCTGTGGAGCCCTTAAATTTACAATTTCTCTTCATGCCAAATGAGACAAAAGAACCTCAGCCTCTCTCTTCCCTTGCATTTCATTTCCTTCCCTATATTATTTTTTATCTGTGAAAAAATAATTATTCTTTCATAAAACCTGATCAGTCGAGAAGGAAAAAAATAATGAAAAATCTTGGTTCTGACCTTTCCTGACATTAATGCCATAGGGCTAGAGCAGCTTTAACTCAACTCTTGGGGTTTTTTGGGTTTTCTTTTTCTTTCTTTTTCAACTGGATATTTTATAGAGAACAGAATTACTCAATTCCTGTAAAGCTGGAACACTGTTGGTCACTTTGAGCTGTCTTTGGGAAATAATCAGGCTTGGAAAATAGGTACAGATGTCAGAGCACAGGTCCAATGGCCCAAGACTGTCCTGCACACAACCAGACACAGTGTAGTCATAGGATCTCTGATTTCCCGATTTTAAAAGACATATCCTTAGAATTCAGAAGGGAATCCTGTTATTTGGGTTGGTTGTTCCATTTACTGGCAAGGATGCTAAAAACTGTGTCTTCCACCTCGGTGGCCAACAGGTCTGTGTCTGTCTGGGGTGCTGGATCAGGTGCAGCTGTTGTTATCAGGCAGAAAATGATTCTGTTAACAAGCTTAACCTCCCCTTGAACGGGCAGCCCTCTTAAGTTGTTGGTGATGACACAGTTTGCTCCAGCTTGGTGGAGAGAATATTTTCCTGACCCAAATACAACTCTCCCATGTGTCTGTAGCACTTATAAAATATTTTCTTTTCTTTGTGCTTTGCCTCTAATGATTAATAGTAAACCTAGTGATGAATGTGAGCAAAAGAGTGGCAATTATATTTTCATTAATCACCTAATAATTGGGGTCCAGGGCTCAACAGTGACTTTAGCTTCTCCATCCTAAGGAATTGAGGAGCAATTTCTATTAATCACCATGTCCCAGCTGCTGACAAGGCCTGTTCTAACAATAGATCTAATCATTTCAAGATGCATCACAATTAGTGTGAGGAGCATAAAGGAGTTTTTCTGAGCAGCCTCCAGTCCCGGGGGGCTGCAGGAAGAAGCCTCTGCTCCCCCAGCCATTTACCTCTAAATGCCACGAGTTAAAGCCAGCCTTCCCCGGGGGTTTAGAAATGTCCCAGGCTTTTACTACACTCCCCCTGCCTGGTGGGAGTTTATTAAAAGCTTGCAGGGGTTTTCCCCGGCCAAACGGGGCTGCAGTCGCTGGGCGGTGCGCGCCCCGTCTGCAGCCAAAGGCGCTGGAATTAAGGATGCAGTGCCTTGATTAACCTGGGCACGGAAAAAACATCTGCTTGCAATTCCCTCCCTGCGCCTCGGCTGACGGAGAGGGCTGGAGCAGATGTGTGGTTAAGTGGTGAATTAGGAGCGAGTGCTGTGCCTGATTTTGTGTGACCAAGGAGCAGCTCTGTGACACAGGGTCCAGCTCTGCTGCAAACAGCAAATGCAGCTTCAGCTGCTGCTGAATGCCGGGAGCAGCATTTGTGTAAATCCTCCGGAGCAATTCTTCGTGCTCACTGGCTCCCTTATCTGCCCCAAGTACAGAAATAAATGAAGCCACCAATGTGTGAGCAACTTTCTCCATGCATAGAGCAATAATGAATTTTCTCAGTTCTATCTGTGGAGATAAGGCAGAGGTATCCATGTCTGAGATACTGAAATGATGTAACTAAGGCAACTGGAATAATAATTTGACATCAGAAGGCAGCTGGTATAAATGGGATTTCAGGGAGTTGTATACATTTTCTTGAGGTTTATTTAAACTCTTTTCAGGAAGAGTGAAACTTGTCAGAAACGTAAAAAATCTGTTGCTGTGGGAAATCTCTACAAAAGTCTTTGGTTTTGAATGGAAGGTTATAAGAGATCTTATGGAAGGTTATAAGAGATCTTCTAAAAACAAATACAACCTTTTAAAGGTTTTCATATTAAACCTTCTAAGCCACAAATTGGGTATGATTTTAGAAGTGCTTGCACGTTGCAATATTCACGTTCTTGGCCCTTGGAGTGCCAGGGTGTGCAGCAGCTTTCCCCTTCCCCACGAGTAGAAAAACTCAGATAAGCCTTGCTCTGAAAGAAAGTTCTTGACTGGAATAGGCTAAAGTCGGGAGACAATGAAAAGTAAACAAATTTTGGATCTAATGGGGTTTTTTACAGCTATGGCACTTTTCGATCTTTTGTTAATGTTGACATTTTTTTAATGTTATTTCCTCCTTTGTCACAAAGGAGGAAATAACTTCAGCACCCATTTTTGGGATAGAAAACAATCACCTTCATATTTGGGGCTGAATTACCACCTTTTGCTTTTGCTAAGGCAAATGTTCTTTTTCATCTTCTGTGGTGTGGAACCAATTTTTGTCTGAATGTGTTTTGATTCAGTCCCAATTTGTTAGAAATGAGCAGGCCTACAGTGTTTTCTCCTAGTAAGGGCTTGTAATAAGTGTGTGCTTCACAGTAGTTTAATACTCAGTAGTGGGATTTTTTTAAGAATACATTTATACTCCCTTTTGATTTATTTGGGTATGTAAAGAATACATAATATCTAGGAAGCTTGCACAAGTGTTAAAACAATTCCTTTGCTGATCATATTGAACATCAGAGCATGGAAAGAAAAGGAAAAACAAAAAATCCACAAACCTGTTTATTTGCTCTTTTTATACCTGATTCCTTTCTTCTCCTAATGTCATTTTCTTCCTACTTTCTTTCACAGTCACACAGATTTTAATATATTCTCTATAAAGAATAAAGCACCATGATATTCCACCCTCAAGTAAGGACCCTGCAGGTCCACAAATATCAAAATTACTCCAGAATTAATTTCCTTGGTGAGGGATGCTGTATATGCAGTGGATGCTTGTGTGGTTTTATTGGTGTAAATTCGAGACTGGCATTCTCAGGGCAGCCAGTTTCCAGTACTCTTTGGGTCATGAAAAAGACTTTTTGTGCTTTCTTCCATGAGTACTATAAATAATGAAATTTTTGTGTTTGTCCCTTCCTTGTAGGGACTGAGAGCAGCAGCAGTGAAGTGACAGGAATTGCAGTTTGGGATCCTGCTGGCAAATAAATATAGTGTAGCAAAAAGGTGTCATTACAATTCCTTGTTTTGCCCAGGTCCTGAAAGGCTGTGATTCATTAACACCAAATATTCTACAGAACATAACTGCAGCCTGAAGTTGTACAAAAATGGAGAGGCAAGAAAAAAATGGATTTTAGGAAGAAGGAATGGTAGGGGAGGAAAGGCAGTCCCTCTAGCAGCAGTCGAGGATATTCATTTCCACTTGACATTGATAAAATGAATATGCAGTAAAAATGAATATGCAATAAAGAGAAGTTATGTAAAAATCACTGTAGAGATGAATATTAGGAATAGCCAATATTCATAAACCTTTGCACAGGATTCTTTTATGTCCTTTTTGATTGTTCTTTCGCTGTGTCTTCCAGTCATTAGCTCCTCAGTTTAGGAAAAAGATGTGTCATACAATTTGTGACAGATTTATGGTAATCAAAAAAAAATGTGTGAGTTTTACCTTTTTTTTTTTTTCTGGTGAGAATGCATTGCTTTGAAACATGTGCCCTAAAAAGAGTTTTGGGTGATTTAGCTTGGTTCAGTAAAGGCAATCCTTCAAGTATGGGGGCACAATTGTGATGTGAAGATTTTGTTATGAGTGATGTGAGGAATTTTTCTTCCCATTTGTTCCAACCCTTCAGATCCCTAAAACTTCCACAACAAAGGGCAGAAGGATAATAATTACTGGTTACATGGGGGTTTTGTTTAGACAAGCAGGAGAACACGTTTTTGCATCCCCTCATCCTACACTTGGATTAACTTTGGATTCTGGAGCTTTCTCATTGTTTCAGCCTATTTAATTTGCTCTCTCAGTAAATTTTGTTGACACTTTTTGCTTGCTGTAATTTAGGATTTCAAGTTCACCTTGCGTTAGGGCTGCATACCAATGAAGGAAATCTTTTAATTTTTTAGTTTTAATTTTTGGTGGAAGGTGTATTTGCAAGCAGGTTCTGTGTCCTTGTGTGGAATATCAGCTCTACAGCCTTGTGCATGCCATGTTTTATTATAAGGACTTTCAGCAACAAATGTTTGCTTTCTCATTTTTTAATTATTTTTTTTTCCTGCTGGTGCTTTGCTCAAACGTGGCAGTTGTCTAAGGTTGCTAGAGGTTTTTTTTTTCAATATAGGTGCAATCTGTGGAGAATATATAACTTTTCCAATAAAAGCAATTCTTACGTCAAGACATGGCTGTGTTACAGATTGTAAATTCTGACTTTGCTGCCAACCTCTGCTATATTTTCCTTGCTGCTCTGTGCAATCCTCTATTGAGCAAAATATTGTCATTGTTATACTTTAAATAGTATGGGGACATAATTTCAGTAGTAGAAGGGTAAAAATGTCTCGGTATCTCTTTCTTATTGTGTTTTTGACTCATTTCTCTCTGCAGTTTTTTACTCTGTAATAAAGGTGGCATTGCCTGGTAAATGTAGTCTCTTATTAGAATCTCATTAGCATTCTGTTTTAATGTGTGCTGCAATTCAAGTATCAGAGGGGAGCTCCCTGGCCCAATTAGTGTCATTGCTTACCTGGAGACTGTTACAACACAGAGTGATTTTATTTATTTGGTCATTACTGCCCTGGCAGCTGGGAGCCCCAGACCTGTGCTAGGTGTGAGAATCTTTCCAGGACTGGAGTTTTCTTGAGTATTTTTGTTGACCTTCAGTTTCCCCATGTGCAGTCTGGGTTTTCAGGCCTGAAGCTTCTGAGTTTCTAAAGCTCTGCTTTTCCTGATGTTTTGGGTTTCTAAAACTATATTCCCACAGCCTGAACATAAACATCAGGATTGTTTGTGTAATGAAACTCATGTTTGGAATTCTTTCTGTGGGATGGACTTTCTTTTGCTGTCCCTCTGGTTTGGCCAACGTGGGTGAAGAGCTCTGTCACTCATTCACCAATCACAGTGGTCTGTGGCAAAATCTATAAAAAGGGAACCATTGTTTGAAATAAAGGGAGTCAGGCTGATCTTTCCAAACTGTGTGGAGGAATTTTGTGTCGTGTGTTATTCACCACAGCCACCCCGTGCCCCTGGCAGAGGTTCCCATGGGATGAAGGTGATGGAGCCCAGGCAAGTCCTTTGCTGTTCCTGTGGGATGAAGGTGATGGAGCCTGGGCAGCTCCTTTGCTGTTCCCATGGGATGAAGGTGATGGAGCCTGGGCAGCTCCTTTGCTGTTCCCATGGGATGAAGGTGATGGAGCCCAGACAGCTCCTTTGCTGTCCAGCCCCTTTTGCCATCTGGGGGTCAGGGAGGCTCTGGGGGGCTCTGATCCTGCCACAGGGACACAACCCATGGAGCAGACTGGTGAGTTCTGTGCTTTAAAAACGACTTACCACTGATCTGAGAGGGTTGCGCCGTTGGGTTTTTTGGTTTGTATTTTGGTTGGTTGGTTGGCTGGCATATTTTTTGTTTGTTATGGGTTTTTTGGGGTTTTTTTATCTATAGAGACTGTATCAGTCATTTAACTAATGACTGTATTATTGTATAATATCAAGCCAGTAACTCAGTTTTATAAAATATTAGCTTAATGTAGGCAGTTGGAAATGAAGCTGCACTCCCCCTTTCCTTCACTGGAGTCTGTCAGGACAGTGGGAGGATGAAGATGAGCTTTCCTCTTCCTAAACCCATGCCCAGTGTTGTAAACATGTTGTACAAGTGAGGGAACCCCTGCAGCCCAGGTGGATTAGTTCTGAGCAGCTGTTCAAGGCTGCAGGATCTCTGAGCCCACGGGCTGATGGGGCACTCCTGATTTATCAGCAAATGTGAGATCTCCTCTGGATTTAAACCCTGCCTTGGAGCAGGACCCCAGTGAAGTCAGGTCTAAACCAGCACAAACACAAATTGTGTGTCTCCCCAAAACACTCCCAAATGTCGACTAGTAATTAAAATTTGCATGGAGATGGGTGTACCTAGCCATCCACACGAGCTGCTCTAGAGTTCCATATGTTTAGTGTATTTGCATTATTTAAAATTTAAGTTCTACATCTAGTTTGGGGAGGGTGTGCACAGTCCTCATTTAAATTGGTAAGGATCCATATTTCAGATGCATTTTCAGAATTGCGTGACTGCTAATTTTAGGAGAAAGGTAAATGCCTAAATACCTTTGAGGACCAGAGAAGAACTACATTTTTTTTTTCCAAGTGTTTTACTTCTTTTATGAAAATTCAAAACTTGCTGGAATTTTCCTCTTGAGCCAAGAAAGTCTCCAGCTTTTCTAAAATTGAAAGAAAAGTTAGGAAGGCACTTTTCCCATTATCTCAGAATTAATATTTTATTTATATTACTTGCATGAAGTGTATCTCCATCAGTCTGAGATCTATGGTCAAGTGTATTCTTTCCATTTAACTGCAAGATCTCAAGATTCTCTGGGGATATGATATCCAATATTTCTATTAAAAGAGAGCACAGGCAATAGAGTCTGAGTTCCCTAAGGAGGGAAGAATGAAGTCTGCCCGGATTGCTCTGTAGATTCAGAAGCAAAAGGGCAGGAGGAGGGAGAGGAGAGATTTCTGTTCAGCCAGCAGCAAGATGTGGCCACGCTGGTGACTTCTGCTCCTGGGGAGGTGGGTGACCAGCAGGGTGACCAATTTCACCATTTGTGACCACAGAGTCCTGTAGATCCTTGCACTTCCAGCCTGTAGGTCCTTGCATTTCCAGCCTGTAGGTCCTTGCATTTCCAGCCTGTAGGTCCTTGCATTTCCAGCCTGTAGATATTTGCATTTCCAGCCTGTAGATATTTGCATTTCCAGCCTGTAGATCCTTGCATTTCCAGCCTGTAGTTCCTTGCATTTCCAGCCTGTAGTCCTTGCATTTCCAGCCTGCAGATCCTTGCATTTCCAGCCTGCAGATCCTTGCATTTCCAGCCTGCAGATCCTTGCATTTCCAGCCTGCAGATCCTTGCATTTCCAGCCTGCAGATCCTTGCATTTCCAGCCTGCAGATCCTTGCATTTCCAGCCTGCAGATCCTTGCATTTCCAGCCTGCAGATCCTTGCATTTCCAGCCTGCAGATCCTTGCATTTCCAGCCTGTAGATCCTTGCATTTCCAGCCTGCAGGTCCTTGCATTTCCAGCCTGTAGGTCCTTGCATTTCCAGCCTGCACTTTGGCCAGCACTCTTGTTTTTGTCCTTCTGAAGCCCCAGGTTTCTCCTAAGCACACCTTGAACCCCTGTGTGCAGTCAGGATGTTGATATTTTTTTTTTTTTTTTTTTTTTTTTTTTTGTCTCTGAGTGGTTGGTTTGATAGAATCCTGCATCTGAGTCATGTTCCTTGTTGGTACAACATTGCATTTAACACTAATTAAAATTTGACAGACAAAGACAAGCCTTGTGACAGAATGCAGTAAACAATATCAAATAGTGAACTGCCTCCCAACATTTTCAACTGATACATCTCTCTGTGCTGCATCAGAATTTCTCGTAGATGTGGTGAAATAAGAATTGGTTATTGAAGCTTCTGGGTAGCATCTCCATGAATTGTTTGCAGTTTTAGATGGGGATAAGAAATAAGAATTTCTATGAAATTCTCACACCGAGTTCCTTCTTCGCTACCAGAAGGAAAAAGAAACTTATTTATAGCACTCCTCACTGGCTTTACTTCTGCCAATTAGTTTCTAGCAGTTAATGGCATAGGTGAAATTATGGAATTAAGCCAATGGAGCAGTGTTTCACCAGACAAAGTTTAGTGAAATGCTGGAAGAAGTTAGTAAACAGTAATGGATAAATGAGAGCATGGAGTGCAATGCTCTTTCTTGCAGGTTTGAGAGTTTCTGAATACCAACAGTTAAAAAAATAATACAGTTAATTGTCAATTATTTCTTGTGCAGCTATAATTATCACTTAGCTAGAAATTAGTGTTTCTTCTGAAATTAGGATATTGCTAAAGATTATAGAAACTCTTCAGACTGAAACTCATTTGAAACAGAAAATTCAATGTAAGCTCCATGTGATTGAAGATGAGAATTTTTTCCCAAGCTCCTTTTGTCTGATATAAATGTGCTGATTTCTGTGAAGCAAGTATTTTAAAGTGCTAGCTCTTTGATACTCATCTTGTGAGCAGTTTTCAATCTGACTTTATTTTCCCACCAATAATGTATTCTGTGCTGTTTGGAAACTGCATGCAGCTGGCAACACCACTTTGAAATATTCTTATATTAAAACATAGCATGCAGTGATAAAGGGAACTACAGAGATGTTAATTCTTGGTTTAACTGCGCCAACAATTAGTGACTAGAAGTTGGGATGTAATGAGAGGGGCTCAAAACAAATGTGATAAAATGGTGATGGGTTTGTTCTTTGCTGCAGGGGCACCTGTGTCGATGTTACCACTGAAAGGACTCAATCAATTCTGAATTAACCTTGTCTTGCTCAGCTCCACAGGCTGTTGTCCTTATTTTATTTATTTTTTAATGAAGAAAAAAGGTTTTACAGTAAAATCAACTTTTCACATTCATGACAAATTGTAAAACACTGGCCAAGCACTGTGGCCTTAATTATGGAACTGGGAGAAAAAAAAAAATCAATTAAATACCAATGTAAGATTTTAACAGAGTCAAAATAACCTGCTTTTCTTTTTGAAATTAAAAAAAAAAACCTTTTTGAGTAATGAACTAAGTTGAAATGGCAAAAAAAACAAAGGTCAGCCAGGACTATTAACATCTGGTGGAGTCTTGAAGCAAATCTAAATCAGAGAGTGAGGGCTGGGTGGGCAGCCTCAGGCGTCAGCACCTCCATGTGATGCAGCTTTTGGGGATTTATCCACAGCCAAAAAGAACCAGGGCCAAAAGTGCCTGGCTCTGCTGTGCCCTGCCAAGGAAAATGAAGCTGTTTGGTAAGGACCTGATAGGTAAAAGCTGAGCTCAAAGTAAATGAATTCATTTGGCAGAAAGTGATTAAGACCCACACGGATCTGGAGGGGTTCTTCAGTGGGAATTGGGCTAATTTGGTGGAAAGAGCATTTCTTCAGTGGGCACTGCTGGAGTCAGAGCAGGGCACAGCCGAATACTGCTGAATTAATAATGTCTGAAAACAGGTTTGAAGTCCCAGGTGGTTTCTCAAATTAGTCTTTTGTTTAAATAAGGTAAAATAAAAAACGTATTTTGATGTGAGACCTGACCACTGGGGAATTAAAGTAGGAAATAAGAATTGCCAGAATTATGTAGGATGGGTTTAGGTACATCTCTATCAAAAATATTTTTAAAAAATAATACACAGAGAGATAGATAAATTGTGACTTGATTTCAGAATGTTGATTAATTTGGTGCTCAGTGTACATTTCCCAACAAAGGTTAATGAATCTGTTGAACTAATGAACTTTTCTTAATTAATAGAAGTTTCAATTTTCTCAGAGCAAGGGCGTTGGAGAAGAGAGCAATGAATATCACACAAACAAGAGCAATGAATAACACACAAATGAGCACATACTCTTGTTTTTTGTCAAATAAAATACAGAAAGAATTGAGTTACTTTGCTGTGCCTATACAAGCCATTGCTTTTCAAACTCTAAACTTCCTGGTGAGATTATAAAACTAAAGTCAAATGTCTGGAGTAGAGTTTATAGTCAAACAAGGGAAAGTTTGTTTCCTCCATCATAATATTAAATTGCTTTAATAGAGGAAAAAGGATTGGATACATCATTTCTATTTATAAAAGTAATAGTTATGCTTTTATTCTGCTAAGTGGCTGCTTGGGATTGCCAAAGATGATTTGTAAAATAGGAAGCCAGAGCTTGACTATGCAGATTTTTAGGGGTTAGCAGGACTACGTGCTCCATCCTCCTTGTAAAGTGGGAAATTTATTGGGCTTGTACAAAAAAGTGGAAGGAACTGGGTGTGAGGGAGAGTGGGAAGAATTAGAGGCGTTGTGAAGGGTCAGTCAGAAGGATGTTTAACAAAGACAAGATTGCATTAGTTAACAAAGGGCTAGCAGCAATGTATAGAAAATGGAAATGGACTCTCCTTTGCATTTATTGGCACTGTTGAGCTTCAATTCCCAATTCCAGAAGTGTGCTATTGCTGAAGTTGAGTGTCTCAGATCAGCCCTGCAGAGATACACAGAATGGAAGCACACTCTGTTTGTGTAATTTGAATAATTCCTCTCTCGGGGAGATAAAGACCTTAATGCCCATAGCTGTACCGTGGTGCAATCCCAATTCCTGGGGCAGCACAGCTCCCTGCAGGCTGCAGGTCCTGGGCAGGCTGCACTGAGCAGCAGGGCAGGCACAGCCAAGAAATGCTGCCTTTGAGAGGGAAGCTGGAAAATAGAAAATCTTTGGGGTAAAGGGGAGCGTGTGTGTGCAACTGCACAGTGAGCATCAGCACAGGCAATGCCAGCAGCAGGTGAGTGCCCAGCTCCTCTCATGCTGCTTTCAGGACACTCAGGTGGGGGGACAACCAGTAAAAAAAGATTAAGTGTTTTCTACTCCATTGAAGGCCAGAGTCTCTCAAGAAGTGGAAAAACACGTAACTCCTGTGAGGGCTGGGAAGGATCTCCTTGCAAGCCCCCGGTTTTTTCCCCCAGCATTTATGGGAAATCAGGCATGTGATGATTAATCCCTGTGTTACATTGATTGAGCTGTTTGTACAAACTCAGCTCTGTTAATGTACAGCTCCATCTGTAGAGAATACAGGATATTCAGGCACTACAATGGAACAATCAAGAAAAGCGCCTTCCATTCTTCCTGGGAGAGTGCTACAAGAACAAAGTACAAAAGTAAGCAAATGAAAATGTTACCTAAATATCAAGTGAAAATAATCCCTTAGTGCTTTTATGAGACTTTGTTCAAAAATCCAGTCTCTCCAACGTTCAGAAGTTTATTTGTGTTTTGAAAATAAAATCGGGTTTGCCACACTCATTTTTAACTTGTGTAAATATTTGCTTGTATTTTCATATTCAACTGTGTGGTATTTTTTCTTCCCACTATCACAGATGTAGGCAATTTTCTATCCCTTCCCCCCAGCATTTTTTGGCAGCTAATGAATGCAGTCCTTTGCATCTCATCTGATCTTTGGCAGGATATCTGGAATTGATGTCCTAGGATGTGTGTAGCTAACTCAGTAATGATGTTACAGGAAAACTAAACACTCCAAGCCACAAAGCTCTATTCAGAAATTTTATCTCTGATCCAGAGGCAAACTAAACCCCACTGTAGTCCCGTGAATCACAAACTGAATATTCAGCACTGCACACAGAGAGCCAAAGGAGTGAGAGGCTGATCCTCCATGGAAAGCATAATACCAGCAAGCCAGAGTGCTGGGACTCCTTGTCAGGGGATTGTTCTGGATTCCTGAACAAGTTGCTTAATTGTCTCTCCCTTGTCCTGAAAAAGAAGTATAACCATGTAATGCAAAGTCTTGTTGGTAGATGGGTTTGTATCCCTGCTCAGTATCAAGATCCCCCTGTAAAGTCAGTTTGCATTTCCCCTGCTTAAAGCTAATTCCTGCCTCGATGTGAGTGAGGCTGCAATTCCATCCAGGATTTATCCAGGATGCTCCCAGTGCCAGGAGCCATCACACAGCACCTGAGCTGCTGTGAGACAGGTGCAGGACTCTGCCACTCTCCTCATCTCTTTGGAATAATTCATTAAATACCTCTACCTGTGTCAGTTACAGGTAAAACCTAGGGTGGAATTACTTGTCTCTGTTCTCGTTAATCCCTTGCCTGTCAGCTCTCATCAGGCATTACATCCTGCCTGCCTTGGCAATTTCCAACATGCAAATTCTCTGGCTGATGAAGTGCTGCTACACTGTCTCACAGAGCTGTATATTATGGATTTGGGTGTCACATTAATCTTATAGGAATATTTCTCTTTGTAGCTTGGACACTTTCTAGCATAATTATTAACACCAAATAATGTAATTTATTTACACACACACACACAGAATTTGGTTTCTGCTGACACATCAATAGTCAAAATTTCAGTTGCAGTGGATGGGTGTCTCCAGCACACCTTGGTAGGTGTTTGATGCTGGAATTCATTTCACATGGAGGTGACTGCATTGACAGCAGCAGCCCCAGTGCTTTCCTGAAATGGAGGTACCCGAGCCTGGGCTCCAGCAGACATTTCAGGGTTAAACCTCTCTGTAAAATGGCAAGTCCAAAAGCTGACGTGTTGTATATCTGCATCTGCCTGCTGTAGGAGGACAGAGAAACTGCAGTGATGTCTTTAACTTTCAGCTGGACAGATGCATCAACTTTTAAAGAGGCATCTTATTCCTGATGCTGTTAAAATATTTAATTTACACAGTATTTAGGTTACTGCACTGGCTTAATTCTGACTCAGCATTTTCCCTTGTTTTAGGGAAAAGAGCAAACCATTAGATTAGTTTTATTCTGTCACATAAATTGCAAAGTACTGATAAAACAGCGTGCTCTGCATTATATATATTTTTGGTAAAAATAGGGTGGTAATTCACCACTCATGGATATTATGCAGTTGGAGTAACTCTTCTGTCTTCATCAGTGAAATGGAGACATTTGAATTTTGCCTTTGCTCATACTGAGCACCACTCTCCTCCTCAATAGTTCTGTTGGACTCGAGGCAAGCTCTGACTGCAAAGACAAAACCCAGAGATTGCTGAGGGACCTGCCTTCTGCAAGGCTGGAATCTGCACTTCCAAACTCCTTAGATGAGTATGTTCCCTGGCTGGAAATTGTTCAAATACTTGCACTCAAGGCAGGTTTTATCCGACACCATTTGTTTCAGATGTCTGCCTGTTAATGTTTAAACATTTTCTGCTGTATTTGGAAAACTCTAGATCTTGACTAGGCACTAAAAATTTCACTCCTCCATATGACTTGTATCTGCACAGCTTCTATGTTTCACTCCACTTCCAGCCCAAAATAACCTTCCTGTAAATTCCTTTGAATACACAAATCTTTCACCAGCTGATGCTTTTGAAACAAGTCATCCCAGGAAGGATGGGATTTCATCCCTGGTGAGAGCCAGTATTGCACACACATGTCCAAAAAGCAGCTTATTCCTGTCTCTGTGAGATCATTCAGTTTAATTTCTACAGAGAGACGTGATTATTGCCCACAGTTACATAGCAAGGGGAGAAATTCTCTGGGCCAAATGCTTGTCACAGAGCTTCAGGGGTTTTGCAAGGGTTTTAATTTAGTAAAGTGGTTTTTGGGTGGGGGTAGAGGGCAGCCAATTATCAGTGTCCTTACAAATTGCCTGCACCCACTCATGGATTTGATAACAGAGAAATTGGAAGTGTCATGTTGAATCTCCAAGGTTAACACTGAGTAGGGAACAGCAAAACATGAAATATGAAGTGTGGTGGCTGGCAATGAATGGGATACTTTAAAAATAATATAGAAAAATCTTCTCCCACTCTCCCTAAAAGACACATAAACCCATGGCCTACCCCAGCCCTGCCAGCCAAACCCAAACTATTTATCACTGAGAAGCTGGAATATTTCTGAGCAGAATGATGAATTCTGAAGCTACCAGTTTGTCCCAGTGCTTTAAGAGCTGGAAGCCCAGAGGACTTGCCAAAAACTAGTCCTGTCCCCAAAATTAGGCTTTTACTGTAAATTCAGATTGTGGTGGATTCTCTCCTTTCATAGGTTTGCAGCTGAGTAAGAGGAGTGTTTGGTAAATGTGAGTGAGCACGTTTGAGTCCTGCTCATGGGCTGGAACCAGAGTCAAATGCCTCTCTTCATCCAACCACACTCTTGGCTGCTCTCTGGGCACTGGTGCCAAGTAAATGAACAAATCTTGTCAGTCCTTTCAGGCCCTTCCATACCTTAATTTATTTTTGTTAAATGATCTCTTGTTATTCTAGGGCTGCCAACATTTCTTGCATGAGTTTGAGATTCATACTCTTATTTCCTGGGTGTTAAGTGGAACCTTTTTCCTTTTTAATTAGGTTCTGTGTTCTTAAAAGAACAAGAGTGCTTTGGGTATTGGGGATTTTGGGGTTTGGGTTGGGTTTTTTTTCATGTATAAGATTCCCTATAGTTTTGAGAGCTTCCAACCACCAATACCTAGTTTGGTTCCTGGCTATGCTGCTCCTTTAGTAAAACATGTTCAGTTCCACTTTTCTAGCTCTAGTGTTTAAACACTGGTTCAAGGTGTCCTTGATGCTTTTATCTTTTTTTCCAGTCACAGCAGAACGTGGGCAGTGGGGCCCATTGCAGAGCTGTTCTGTGAATTAAATGTGCTGGAAAAAATTCAGAGCCAGTGAAACCAGAGACTTTTTTTTCAGTCCTGTGTGTGCAAAAAGCTTAGGGGAAGGGTGGAGGACAAAAGCTGGGCAGCAGTGGCAGCTTGAGGTTCAGGAGGTGAAGCAGATCTGCAGGAGCACCAGGAAGGTGGACAAGGCTTCTCTGAGCCCCAAACTCAACTTGCTGTTTGATCCCGTGTTTGATCTGGGTTGAACTTTGGAGTTCTGAGCTGTTGGAATGCCTTTTGAGCAACTGGAGAGCCAGCTGGAAAACATTCCTGCTGCTTGTCTCCTCTCACAGCAGTAATAGATGGGGGGATTAAAATATAGATGTGTTTTGGAAATATTCAAATTACGAAGGAAAGAGGTTTATTAGTTTTAGGTGTGCTTTTAATAAGAGCTGTTAGAAACTATAAAGCTCTGTCTTTTCAGGCAATTGTGTGTCTGTGGGTATTCCAGAGGGAAGGCTGTCTCTGGGAGAAGGTATGAATAACTGCTGAATGATTCATTTATAAGTTGCTTTATTTAGCTAGGAGTTTTTCTGTTGTACCTCCCTCTATAATACCTAAACATTTCCATGCTGTAATAGGCTCATATTCTTAAAACCTTTGGGAAGGTGTGCTGTCACTTTGATCTCAGGGGCTGGACAGCATGACAAATGAGGCATAGCAGATTTCCCTAAGCAGCCTGAAGATTCATCTGGAAGTGGGGCAGGGATGTCTCTGTTTGCTCAGGGTCGTTCCCAAAGGACAAACTTCTCTGGGTGCACAGAGGAGGCTCTGGTTAAAGGCACTGGGAGTTTTGCTGCTGTGACTGGAGAGAGCTGCCCTGCCTGAGGTTGAGTGTTGAACATGAAGGCGACCACTTAAACTCTCTGTGTGGGCTGAGGAACAGCAAGCAATAAATGGTATGGCTGACCCACTTTAATAAATTGCCAGTTGAAATAAATAATTTCTGCACGTAGAGTATTTCTTTTATGCTACATAAAAATGTCCTGTGTGGGCTTCACGGATTTGTCCCAAGAAAATATTTATTGTACCCTGAGCTAAAGTGTCTTGATTGTTGAAGTTTCTTGTTCCTAGTGGTGGAGAATAATATTTTTTGGGGTTGGTTGCTTTTTTTAAATTTACTTTTTAAGAATTCCCAGCATTATTCTTAAGAGAAAAGAACCAGGAGTTCCACACATTGACTGCAGTGCTTCCCACAGTACTATGTGTGTTACGAGGTACTGAATATTAATATTCTTCTCTTTACTTCCAAGCTTTTATAAACTTCTTTTCCCCTTCAAACTTGTTTTCAGAGAGAAGAAAAATATGCTTAAACTTGTGTCTTAAATGTAATCCAGCATAGGCTTTTCTTGCTGTAATTTACACGGAGCTTAGATGGCTTAACAAACAGCTTTTTTTGGGTCAGCTACATGATGCTGATGCAGCACAACACACTTTTCTGCAGCAGTTACCTTAATTAATAGAGCTTCTGCATCCTTTCTGTGAAGTCCTGGATACCAGGTTTAGGAAAACATCCCGATTCTTTAACCTTTATGATCAGAAGGATCAGGAGGAAAACAAACTGCTTAAAATGAGCAGCGGGCAAAATGCTTTTTAAAAACCACTCTTAGAATATGAATATATGCATTATTATAGAGCTGGGGAGAGAAGGGACCTTTGTCTGCAGTTTTTCTGGGAGTCTACACTTGGAGATGAACAAGGCAGTTCATTGAAATCTGCTTGTATTTTCCAAAGAAACAAATCTATCTGTCTGTGTCATTGTCTGTTAAGAAAATGCTACCATGAGGAATATTTGATGCAATATATTCCTATTTATTTGTATCTGTGTGACATTTTGTTAAACATAAAAGCAAATGGGAAAATAAGGTGCATCAGGGGGGTGTTATGGCTGAGAGGGAAGTTTATCACTAAGCTGTCATTGACAACTGAAAGAATTCAGAGGCTCGAGTGTCACACGATAACACATTGCTAACAGCAACTTAAATAAGTGTATCATTGGGAATTTAATCTGTGTGCCACCTTCAAGGTTAGTAGCTAGAGGATACTTGGGATCAAAGAAGGCAGAGTATGAAAGAATCTGTTAGAGTCTAAACCCAGTGCTGAACTTAAATGTTTGAAATGGATTTATTGCCTGTGTTTAGCTCTGAGTCTGTTGTAGTGCTTTGGTCACCCAGAAAATTGTGCCATTCTTGAGGACAGGGCATGGTGTGCGTGCTCATCATCAAGGAAATGATCCTTGGAGTCAGCTGAGCTTCGTCTGCCAGAGCCACTGAATCCCAGCATCTGAGGGAAATGGTTTTATTTTTAATGTAAGAACTTGCTGGTAAACATGGTGATTCCAGGTACGGGTTCAAAGGAGGTCTGTAAAGAGTATCCTCCTCTAAAAGTGTCTTGTGGAGCTTCTGGAGCGGTACAGGAGGGGATGAGGAAGAACCTGAGAAAAATTTGGGGTTGTACATTTGGTTGTGACCTAGAGTAAGAAGTGAAACTTGTGTAACTGCAGTAGAAGCTTAAAATAATTGGCATAATTGAAATTAGATGATTCTGGCTTAAATTTGAGTGGAGGGAATTCTCTGGGGGAGAGAGGAGAAAAGGCTCCAGGCACATCTCAATCACCTTGAGCAGGATGTGGTGCTTTTGGCTTCCAATAACCAAGAGCTTTCTTCAGTCTTCATTTTGAGAGGATCTTTAGCTGCCTCTCCTGAAATGAAGCACTCTGTTGATGGACCCATGTCAAAAGCAGGGAGCCCCCAGTTAACACTCTCCCCTCTCCTGAAACACCCTGTCCTGAGCATGGGACTCCTATTCCTGCCCAGCAAGGTGGAATCCACGCTTCCAATACATCCTTCACCACTTGCAGCTTTTGAGGCAGTGCCTAAAGCTTGATTTGTCACATTGGGATGATTCCATATCAAGTGCCATGGATCAAATTATTTTCTAACACAATGGCTTTAGCACCTCTTCTGCTGTGATGAATGGTTGTGCAGAGGCACTGAAATAAACGCTCCAGAGCAGCAAGGTTTATCCCATATTTCCAATAAAACCTGCCCACTTGTCCGCTCTTCACTTAGCCAGAGAGGAAATTGTTTTCCTTTGTGGCAAATCCACATCACTGTGCGTGGGGAGCTCTTTGGCATGAGTTGTGCCCTCTGAGAGTGCAGGGCAGGGAGCTCAGGGAGGTTCCTGGGGCTGGAGCCCCATTCCAGTGCCCTTAGGAGTGTGAAGGAAACCCCAGTGCAAACCCTGAAAACCCTGCTGCTCTCGTTGGCTTCAGTTTTTCAGCCTCTGTGCATGTCACTCCCTGTGTTTTTGTAATTCTTTCAAAAGGTAACGATACATGCAGGGTTGGAATCTCACAGTCTGATTCTCTCAGTGCAAGTGAACTCCTGGCAGCTGTGCTGATGTGAAGGTTCTGGCTTCCAGTGAAAGAAAAATCAACTATCCATGTTTGGGGTTTTTTGGTGGGGTTATTTTTTCTTTTCTTTTTTTTTTTTTTTTTTTTACTTGTATAAAAATTAGAAAATAAGAACACCAACTTCCCGAGAGGCCTTTCAGTTGAGTACCTTAAAGCATATCATGAAATATGAATTATTTTCCCTTTCCATCCATTACAATCCATTTGTTGATGGACTTACCGAGTCACATTGCAGTATTCTGGAGAATGTAGATCATGAGGGAGAGAAAAAAGCCCCTGAGACATGAGTGGGACGTTTTAGGGACATTCTGCATTTTGTGAAAGAGACACAACACTTTAATACGACAACACTGACATGCATGAGCAAATTTCAAAATAATTGTACCTGCATTTACTCCCTGAGTCTTTGATAGTCTTTTCCCAAATCAAAAAACTTTGACATTCAAATGATGTTTTTTTTGTCCTTATAAAATGTTAGAATAAAAACCCCAGGGCTGTATTGACAGGAAGCTGGGGCTGCTTTCTGAGTGCTCCTCTGACTGCAGCAAACACCAGCACGTTATTGACAGAACAGTTTCTCTCCAGGTGAAGGTTCACCTTCATCCAAAAGTTTATAGGACATAGTTTCATATGGAAACTCTTCTCTTTTTATAGATATAGTTTGATATTTTACACAGGATGTTTTTCTAGGCTATCAATTTTATTCTTTTCCTTTGGATTGCATGTTACTAATGCATTGTAATTTCTCCAAAATGCTGTGGAAGGAGAGACCTCCTCCATGGTGGTTATCTGGATAAAATAGTAGCCTTCCACTTCAGGGGCTGTATTTTGCATTTAATTTGAAATCCCTGTGAGAGATATTGAACTGCTGGAAACAATTTGGACAGCTTGTGGAGTACAATATCAAGGCCCATAGATAGTGGGAGAGGTAGGGTTGTTACCTTTTATTTTTTGCTTTCAAAAATACTGTGTCAGAGCTAAGGACCCTCATATTTAACTGGATGTAAAACAGTTTTATTCTCTAAATTGTCAACTCTGCTGAAATACCTGTATAGGAAATGTTAAAACTATTCTTAATTCACTTTAGTATTTTTGCACACCTCAGACACCTCATTATAAAGGAATTTAACACAGGCTTGAGATTTTTAGTCTGTTTGTAAACATCAATAACTAAATGTGTAGATAAGAAGAACTGCACTAATTCTGTTTGGTTTCTGATATAAAGGTGTTTGCACCAGTTGTGGACAAGTTCTCAGTGTGTTTGTTTGTCCCCTGAGCAGCTGAGGAAGACTCAAAGACAAAAGCACTGAAAAATTCCTGAATTATTCCAGGATTTGTTGTCTTCCTAGATCTTCACAGTGAGAGATGAAATCTTGTCCAAAATCTTGATTGGATCAGAATAGAAATTTTAAAAATCATGTTTCAAGGCAATTTCCTCTGCCTCTTCCTATTTCAGTGTTGCTGCTGGTGGATGGAACCAGACCCAACTTTTTGAAAGGACTACAATAGTTTTTAGAAATTAAATAGAAATTTCAAACTGAACAAATCTCTGAGAAAAATAAAATTCACTTCATCACGTAACATTTATATTGCACTGCTACTTCACTGGAGACAAATTGAGGGGATGACTTATTAGATAAAAATGACTTGCACGCACTGTAATTGCAATAGGTTAAGAGCCCATAAGTGCTACCCCAAATAATGGAAAGAAAATGTAATCATTTAACTTCATGAACTCTTGTCCATACTCAGTATTTGGATAGAGGCTGGAATTATTACCACTCTTACTTTTATGCTATTTTGTGTTGGGCTTTTTGGTAGACTTTTCTATCTAGGTTTATTTAGGACATATATTCTGTGTGGAAGCTTGTAAGAACAGTGAAACAGGGGTCTCAGTAAACAATTTTATAATATCACCTGAGGCACGTGGCTGTTCAGAGTCATCTGTAGCATTTGCAATCCATTTTATGAGAAACATTAGGAAAAAGTGCAATTTGAGGTTCTCAGTAACCTGCAAGGCTTCCCCACACAGCTGAACTACACACTGGAGCACTGCAAGGATGCTGTAATTGTGAAATCTCCTTTTCTGATGCTAAATTCACTTGCCTATTTCAAAACCCTACCTATTTAGTGAGAAACTTTGAGCTGAAATCTGAAATTCCTTATTCCTGCTTTAGTGTCTCAATCACAGAACTAAACCTAAACTTTTGGGGTTCAATTTCAATCCTAATCAAATTATGCCAACATTAATTTCCCGAGGGATGCTCCAGATCCCCCAGTGCCGTGCACAGACTGACAGCACTCTGCTCTGCTCTCCATGCTCTGTGGAGGAGTTTTCTGGAGTAATTTCTTAACACCCCCTTCCAGAACATCAATTCCACCTGCTGCAGCCAATATTAACAACTGCTGGATTGTGAACTCCTAGGAAAGCAGTAGAATGTAACAGTATTAATTAAGGCCTTCAAATGATGGCAATGAGTAGTGATTATGAAAAAAAAACAAACAAAACAAAACCAAAAAAACTTCTTCTATGTTCATTAGTTGCAGAAGAGAATATTTTTTTTATTACACAGCTGATTTTTTTTGTAGGAGCAGCCCCATAATGTGATTGAAGTCCGAAAGCTCATTTCTGTTAATTATGACAAAATTACACATAAAGCAGGTATGTGAATCACCATTCAAGGTTTCCCAGCTTTTTGCCTTCCAATCAAAGCTGTATTGTTCCTGGGGAATGGCTGAGACCGACCTTCTGTTGTAGCACCCTCAGCAATGTGGCTTTGGGGTTTTGTCCTTGGAGCTGAGTGGGGATGTGAGTACATCTCAAACGAGGACATACACCAAACACTGATGCTCTTGCAGTAAATGAAATAGGAACATATTAACGGTGAAAAAGAAAACCAAAGGCACTGCCTGTGTGGGCCGAGTTCTGTGAGATGGAAAGTATAAAGAGTTTAAAACTTGGTGTGTGAAAATCCATACTCTGAGCAGGAGGACAAAGTCGGACCCAGTGTGTGAATAATGTTAGTTTTGCTGCCTGTTTCATAAGGAAGACTTAGTCTCTTTCTCTGTTTGCCAGCACTATTTTCATTTCCATTTCATTCTTCTTCTTCTAACAAGAACCTACACAGCCCCATATTCTTATTTATTGAATCTGCAAAGTGGATGGAGAGTCCTTACCTTTCCAGAACTGATTAAAAAAACAACCAACCAAACAAACAAACAAAAAAAACCTAAATCCAGCCTCCCTGAACTGGAATTGATTTGATTTCATTACTATCACTTGAGAAAGACTCTGCTTAGGGCTGCCAGGCACTGAACATTTATTTTGCAGCTTCTTTTTAAGTCAGTGCAATATTTAAAAAGCCTGAGAGCTGCCAATCACTGGGAGTGCTCGGAAAGGGGCTGCTCCCCTCCGGGAATGCTGCTTTCCCCATGCCAGGGAGGGCCTGAAGGCAGAAGGCACAGGATGAAAATCAAATGAGGGGAGCTTCAGGAGAGGGCTCCGTGCAGGTAGAGGCTGCAGAGTGGGCTCAGACTTCCCAGACATGCTGGAATCCTCTGGAAAAAAAAAGCTGGAGTGGCAAATCAGCCAATTTCCCTCATTTCCAGCTAAGATAAATTTGCCTGGATGACTTGTAACTCTCTCTGCTTGTGAATGAGAGCTTTTGAGTTAAATGCATCACTCCTGATAAGAAGAAAAGAAAAAAAAAAAAGAAAAAAAAGAAAAAAAGATTAGGAGACAATGACATCTGCTGGCATTGGAAAGAGAAGGCATCAAAGCAGCACATCCTGACGAGGGCAGGGCTCTGCTCCCCAGCTTGGTCTGGACTGTTCCATGCAGCTGGGAACCTCCTAGCCTGGGAAACAGCATGGGAAAAAGCACTTGGGCTTATTCCTGTGGTCAGGAGCACCAGAGGCTGCTGCTTCTGCTGCTCCACACTCAGCCTGGAGGAGAGGGAAGGTGCTGGCCAGGAGCTGCTTCTCTGTGGGCACTGCCAGAAAATGTCCCTAGAGACACTTCTGCAGCTCTTAGTGCTTTAGCCAAACATCCCTCAAGAGCCACGTTGTCCTGGAAAGCCACAAAAGAAAAATGTCAGAGTGGTTTGTTTTATTCCCTTGGTGTGATGGCATGGATCCCTTTTCAGACATTTCTCTTGGAACTCTCTTAGTTCTGTGCTACATGCAGTATACAGCATCTTCCCTCTGGTGAGGTCAGAAATCTTTAAAAAATAAGTGCATAAATGCTACCTGTTCAATTTTTGGTGCTTTTCCTTTGTGGGTATTTGGGATTTTTGGAGGGTTGTTTGTTTGTTTGTGGGGTTTTTTTGGTTTGGTTTGGTTTGGTTTTTTTTCCAAAGTTAGGGACTTTTTATCCGACATTTCCAGTCTCATTTGTTTGAGGATCACAAGACTGGGATTGAAAATCATAACATTTGCATTGAATATTTTAGGAAGATTTTTCTGCATTTGCTTTACAGCTTTGATTAAGATTCATATACTAAATCCTCCTGCAATCTCTTAAATCTCCAAGTGTCATGTAATCACATCCCTCTAGCAGCAGAGATCTAAGGAAAATATTAAATAGGAGGTGTTATGAATTAAAAATTGAGATTTTTAGCACAGTAGGCACTGGAGAAAATGGAGAAACTGTTTGTTTGGTTTGTTTGTTTTTTTTTTTTCAAATATTTCCTTGGGGTTCCAAAAGCCAAATGAAAATCCCAAAAAGAAAAGCTTAGACTTCATCTGGTGTGGGACTGCAGTGGTTCCCCTGAACAGAAGTGGGAGAGAGAGGTGCTAAAACAGTTTGGCTGCACTAAAATAATGTCCCAATGTGTGTGTGGCTTTTGATTTGATCCCTCAGCCTCAGTACAGAGGGAAAGTCGATTACAGTTCATGCAGGAGGCACCAAGTACTTATTATTTAGGCTGTGTTTTCCACTTGGTGTTCATCTTTATTACAGCTGCTTTCTTGCCTTCTACCACTGGCCTCAGCTCCAGAGTTTACCTTGCTGGCTGCTAACTGCTCACATTCACCCTGCTGGGCTTTCTTCACTTTTCCACTCTCTTTTTCTGACCTCCCTTCAAATGTTTCTTTTTGCCAACTTGCTTTTCCCGTCTCAACCTGAAAGGAGAAATGTTCTCAATGGGATGTAATAACACAGATGTGGAGTCAAATGGATGCATTAGGATTATGGTTTCATTTCACAAGCAACTGGACTGGTTTTGTGTGGGAAATGTAATTTACTTATTTCTGAGTTGGGCAGTGTAAAACTCTGTGATTCTCTGTCAGTCAGCTCTCATCCATCTCCCTCTGCAGCGGGTTTTGCTGTTGGTTTTGTTCTTTCTGTTGCTGTGGGTTTTGTCCATTTTTTCTGCTCCTAATCCAACCTGGTCACTTAGCACACTGTAGCTGGGTTTGTAAGAGAAATGTGTTCTCAGTGTCACAGTATTCTCAATACCCACAGTATTGGAGTATCACAAAAAGGAATCCAAAAGATGGAAGCTCTCTAGGCCCAAATGCTTTGAGAGCTCCTCAGTAGACAAGAAAAGAGTTGTTAGCATTCCTGGCACGCTGGTGGAAATGCATTATATATTGTTGCCACGTCAGTTTGTAATATTGGTACACGGCTTCAGTGCATTGCTTGGGTTTGTAATTACATTTAAATAATTTAACTCCATTACACCACCATGTCTAGTGGAAATGTATGATTCTGTAGGAAGAAGTTTCCTTTCAGATTGATGTAATGACTTCAGAAAATGCTGCTGCTATTAACTCTTGTTAACAATTGATATGCAAAAATAAAACTGTTAGCAGTGCAGTGGAAGACATTAATAAATATGCTCATTTTCAAGGATATTTTGGAGAGCTGTTTGATAACTCATCACTTGATTTGTGTTCTGTGTCAGGCAGCCTTAATAGCTTGGCTAGTTGTATTTGGGAGATCAAAGGTAGCTTTTATCAAGATCAGGCTAAAAGGGTTCCAGCTGATGAGTGATTGAAGCCATCCAGTGAAATACAATAATTGTCCTGCAATTATGCAATACCCAGCTCAATTCTTGGATGTCAGCAAGTTTTCTTGGACTGCAAGGTTCAGGTGAAGCTGGACAAGGTGGTAGAGTACACACAGTAGATTTTCTTGTGTTGGTTTACTGATAGATTTATGCTGGATGTGTAAAGGACAGCACAGCTTCATAAAATGCTGAAATTCATCTCATATTTCACTTTGCATTTGCACAAACACTTTATAGTTGCTTTCCAGTCTTCTGATGGATTTGGTTTTGGTTTGTGGGTTTGGATTCTTTTGTTGTTTTGTGGGTTTTTGTTTTTTTTAATCGTTGAAAGCACACTACCACAAGTGGTGAGTATAAAAGGCTGCTGCAGAATGGGACACCAGAGAAACTCCCCATATCCCAGAGATGTGCACTGCTGGCAAAGTGTGATTCCTTTCTGGTGTTCCCACCAAACGAGCCCCTGTGCAGGCTCACAGTAGGAACTAAGCAGTGAATTCTCAAACACTTTGCAGGAGCACTCTGCAGAGCCAGTGGGTCTGAGCTCAGCAGCGCTGTGCCACGATTTATGGAGAGCTGGCCTAACTGAGCAAAGACACTTAGTAAATCTGTTGCACCTTCTGTCCTTCAGCTGCTGCTGCATCTCTTGCTGGCAGTCCATGAAATGGGCACAGGAATGTGCCCTCTCCTTCCTGGGTGTATCTCCAAGGTTCCATTTCTGGCTTTCTTTAGCTTTTTGCTCTCCCTTTTTCCAACCCCTTTATTCATTTCCATCAAATTTGCCTGCCTCTCCCAATCCTTTACCTCCCTTTAATCCTTCCTTTCCTTTTAATTTCATTTCATTTCCTTTTCTAGACTCTTCTGAATGTCTTCCAGGCTTTTTTGTTCCTTTTCTGTGAGGGGATTCTTGTGAAGGTGCTCTGTCCAGAGGATGTGCTCTGGCACTGGGGTAGAGCAGCAGTGACAGGCTCATGTTTGTGTAACTGGAGGGAAAAAAAAAAAAAAAAACAACTGTCTGGATTTTCCAGTCCATTTATCATAAAATAGATTTCCTTCTTCTTAAGAAGCTTCTATGGGGCAGAGAGAAAAAGTAGACATACATGAAGCTGAGTGGAAATGATCTCACCAAAATGTCAGGACTTTCTTTTATTTACCAAAGGTGTTTTATTTTTTTTTTCCTGTTTGTTTTCTAATGTTGCCACTGGTGGTGAAATTAGTGGATTAATATAAGATAAGCACAGCTGTAAAACCCTAAAGGTTTTTGGGGTTTTTTTTAACCATGTGCCTTTAAATATTTCCCTATGAACTACCTTGAGGTTTTGTTGTTTTTAAGCTAAATGGTCGCCATCTAAATTACTGACTTTGTATTTCCCTACTGAACTAAACACTTTCATCTGCTGTAATACAATCAATAACAAAATGCACTCTGATTTGGAGAAAAACAGATGATTTAGTGTTGTTTGGAAAATGAGGACAAATGGCCATCTCACCCTGTTGTCAAACATTCCTTTGTTTGATTGGAAGTGCAGATATTTTCATTGTACATTAGCTGTGTGCTTAATGAAATGGACCTATCCCTACAGCTCAAAACTACATATAAATTACATATTGTTATAGTTGCTATGGCAAATAATTACCATTATTTAATGATAACTTATGAAACCATTAAGTATCAAGGCAAATGTAGTTGCTAAAATGCAGAGTGCTATTTCTCAGTGGAATAAACTTAATAACAGAACTAGTTTTTTTTTGGGTTTTTTTTTTTTTTTTAATTTTCTGGCATCGTATCTGTTTCAAATTATGTACCTCTGAAATATTATTGGGTGCATGAGGAGACAGCTTGATTTGGACACAGAATTTAGCTGTGAGTGCTCTGTAGTTCTGCTTCTTGGAGTTTTAAAGATGTTCTTCACTCATTCCCCAGCCTTGTCTCTCTCCCATCTGCTGGTGTGAAGAACCTGTGCCATTACTTTCTCAGAAATTATCCCTGCACTGCTTCAGGCTTGTCTAAGTGGGGCTCACCTCAGTAGGGTTTTCCCCTCGAATATCAGAGGGATTGGGATGTTTGTCATAAATGACATTCTGAGTTACAGCTGAGAAATAGCACTGAGAGAAGTGCTTGATGCTGGCCTCTTAAAAAAGGAAGATTTTCTGTCACACACGAATCTTTTGGGATTGTTCATGGAAATCAACAAACAAAAATGTCTCGCAGAAATTTTTCTAGCTAAAAGGGAATCATTGTAGTTTACTCAGGAGGGGAACAGATGCAACCACATGGGTAAGTATAAGTAGAAACACTCAGCTCTCAATATTCTGCAGAGGAAAGATGGAAATAAATCATAGGTGTGTATTACACTGTCAAATCCAGCAGTAATTTTAAGATTAATTTGCCTCCCCATTATTGATACATGCCACATTTCCCCTGAGCTGTGTTGAATCAAACCCTGCTTATTCCTTGCCTTTTCTCTCCCTCCCTGAGCATTTGGAAGGTGTCTAATGTGGAGAGAAGTCTGGAGCTGGGTGTCACTTAAATAATGGATCAATCCAGGGCATTGTTTGCAAATAAATGGTGCTAGGAAGAATAGCAGATTTTGCACAACTCTACCAAAAGTGTGGCAATTGCAATGAAAATTCAGCGTGTGTCTGTGAGCGTGTTGTGCAGTGTTGTTCCTCCTTGACAATAAATTATTTACAAGATTTTTGCTGTGGTAAAAGTCAGTGGGTGCTGTTTTATCAGCTACTCTTTGGTTCCTGACTAAACATTTCTGGAAGAGGTGGCTGTTGCCAGGGGATAAACTCACTTTGGTTAATAAAGATGAACCAGCTTTGCCACAGGGACTACACGAGCATCAGATATCTTGGAATCCACACTGCCTCTTGCAATTTTCAGTGCTGGGGCTTGTCCAGGTTGACTTCTGTCCCCAAGGAACTGGGCAGGACTGGCGTTTGTAGGTTCTGCTCTTGCAGAAGTGGTCCTGGCTCTTTTCTCATCAGTGCACTTTGTTCATATCTCAAATATCTGAAGGGAAGAATGAGAACTCCTTTAGGAAACGTGGCATTTAACCTACTCAATTAAATATCTTAGATTTGACAAGGATTAGAAATTTACAGCATGTAAATAGAATTATTAATTACTTAAGATATTGTTTATGAAGGTTCTTGATCCTCCTGCTTCAGAGTGTAAATGACTTAGTAGGCAGTGCTGAAAAATTTTATCATTTTATGGTGAGAGTTCCTGGAAAAGCTGTGAGTGAACACAATGAAAGCCATGTGGTATTAATAGATCAGCACAGACATCCGTGGCCCTTGGTGGGAGGTTGGACATGCAAAAAGGCTGAGAGAAATAATCCTAATCAACTGGAGAACTAAAGTGGGCATGGCAGCAGCTCTTCAAGGGGAAGGCAAACTTGAAAAATCCGATTCAACATTTTTTTTTTTTTTTTTTTTTTTTTTTAGAAATGACATCTGTAAGAATGGGAGATAATTAGATGTGTATCTTAAATAGAACTTTCTCAGCAGAGACCACACCGTGAGTGTTTCAGGCACAGGCAGTGCATTCATCTCTCTGAAATGTGAAAACCTTCATCGTTTTTTTCCAGGCAGCAGAACGATGGTTTCAAAGAGCCCTGTGCAGTGGGGTGGGGAAATCAGGGCTGGCTCTGGCCCTGCCCCACAGCCCGGAGCACTTTGGCTCCAGTGGAAAAGAGGGTTAGCAGCTGGCACAGGGCAGACCCCTGCGACATTTCACCTTCCCACCAGCCCAGAAAAGGACAAACCAGCCCCATTTTTCCAGCAGCACGCTGCTACAGTGTGAGCAGGACAGATCTCTCACCATTTGGCTTTGCAATCCAGAGCCCTGCCATTGTTTTTGGTAACACATGGATTCTGTATTATTAAGGTTAATATATTTTTATTAGGGATTGTTTTCTTTTATATATAATTTTCTCTCTTTCTTTTTTTTTTTTTGTTTTCTTTGTTTTGTTTTTTTTAATTATTATTTTTTTTTGTTTTCTTTCATATACAATTTTCTACAGACCAATGTGATTGGTGAGAGAAAGATGAACCTCTTCACCCACATTGCTCAAACTAGAGGGACATTAAGAGCAATCCCTCTTCTCAGAAGGAATGAAAAACATAGATATTGTTACAACAACAATCTTGGTGTTTATGTTCTTTCCCTGGGAAAGAATTTTAGCAAACTGAAACATCAGGAAACCATAACTTTAGAAAACCAGAACTTCAGGCCTGAAACCAGACTACATAACCCTGTGCTTTTGGCTGCCTCAGTCCCTCTCCTCACCCCTCTGTAGCCTGGAGCATTCACTGGCTGGTCCAGGCTCGTGATCCCAGTGCACTTGGATCCCATTCACAAAAATCTTGTCATGGAGAGCAGCTCTGTTTGTTCCCTGGGCTGTGCTGGGAGCCCACTCAGAGCCTCAGGATTATTTGTATTATTTGTATTATCTGTATTATTTGTATTATCTGTATTTATTATTTGTATAATTATTTGTATTATTGGTCTCCCAGAGCTTCCTCAGGAGCTCGTGGATGTGATGAGGGCAAAGAGGAAGCTGTGCCAGCATTATCCAATTTAAAATCTCCCCACAGTAATGTCATTTTGGGGGCTGAATTTCCCATGCCACGCTGTGGGTGCTGTGCCTGGAGGTGTTTGTGTGCACAGGGGACTGCAGACAGGGTAATAGTGTGGTTAAAGGTAGCACAGCAAAGATTGGCTCCTCCTTTGTTCCCAGCCAAGGCAGAGTAGAACAGAGCCTGGGGAGTTCTGTGGGGGACAGCTCACATCAGGGATTCACCTAAAACGGGACACAGGGTGAAAACTTGGGAGAGCAAAAACGTTTTGGTTGGGGTTTTTTATCCACCTGCAAATAAGGTGACTTAAATATTAAATATTTGTCTGCTTCTGTCTCTCTGGTGCTGTGAGAGCAGGAGAGCTCAGCAGACACCTGTGTTGGTGCAGGGCAAGCTGCAGAGCTGCCTGGGGACAAGGCTCTGGAGGGAAGCACTCTGGCTCTGGTGGAATAATCCCATTGCCAGCTTTGCCAAGCATCCCAGATGTGCCATGCTGGGTGTGTGTGCAGTGTGCTGACCTGTCAGACACGTTGAGTTTCCTCACTTCACTCTGAGGAATAGAAAGGCACCAAGAAGCAGCAGAAAATCAGAGCAGCTTCCACAATGAGGGTGAAGAATGAGTTAGGCTTAGCCAGGGTCCCAGAAGTGACACTGAAACCAGGCAGGTTTGCATCTCCATTGCACATTCCAAGAGCTCTTTGTCTTTCTCTGCCTCACTCGATTTTTTTCTTAAGTACAAGATCATTAAAAGTTACACTAAGTGAATAGTTCTAATTATTTGTGTCAGAGTCACAGATTGATATTATCACTCATGTCTGAAGCTCCCTTGCCATTATTTTAATTTATTTTTCTAATTGTCTCGTTGTTTTGTTAAATAATTGTCATAATTAGGCTTTGCAAGCCTTTGCAGATAAATGAGAAGCATAGAATGTTGTATGTGATATATGTTTTTATTGGAAGTGCCTGACCCAGGCTTTTAGCATTTTGTAAGTAGGCAGTGGGTGAACAGTCTTGAATTCCCAACTGCACATTTATCTGTTTATGTAATTTGCTGTTAATTTGGATTGCCTGCTTTTGTCAATAGGCTCTTAGACCTCCAGCTTGTGAAATGCTGGCTGGGATTCTGTGGCTCTTCTCTCTTTCTGTCACTGGTTCCCAGTTTTTCCCTTGGCAAAAACTGTTTCTAGTCAGTGACTGATTTTGGTAAGAGTTCTCTGGCTGGCTAAATTTTTTTTTTTTGTTTTTTTTTTTTTTTTTCATGATTGAAACCAGTGCAGGAAGTAGTGGAAAGAAAGTGGAAGATAACTGTTTGTAATTGTAATTTACTGTGATTCAGAGACCCTCAAGCACAGGCTGCAGTTAAACCCCATCACATCTGCAGTCAGTAAATAAAGTCCTAATGAGAAATTAAAAGTGTTGCAATGATTCCAAGCTCTGTATTCCCATGGAACTATAAACTGATGCTCCTCCAATATCCAGAAGAACATACCAAGATGAGAAATCAGTAAAATTATGTTAATCTAAGTTAGCACTTAAATGTCCACTGAAGTTTGGTTAACTAGATAGTCTAATTTCAGCTCCTCATGTACTTGCAGTTAAGTCTTTCGTAAGTGCTTTATTTAGATGTGGATGATGTTTTTCCCATCGAGCATTCAAGCAGAATGTGGAATTTAACTCCTACAATTGCAGTAGATTTTACAGTTACTGAAGGGAACTGGAGTTATTTTCTTAAATTTTCTTGTGTTACAAGTAGGAATTAGCTTATGCTTGCTAATTACAACACTAATCTCCCAGTAATTCATTCTTTTTTCTGGGTGGCTTTTCATTCTTCAAGTGTTTTTATTGGTACAGCATCTCAGTATTTTTGTGGCTTTTTTCCAAGTGCAGTGGAGACTTTGAACTTAAAGGGGGGAAGGCATGAGTTGCATCTAAAAGAAAAATTAAAAACTCTGCTAACAGCGTTCTTGTCCTCCATGGAGGACTCAGGGAAAAAGGGATTTTAGCATCCTCCAGTGCATTTGCTGCCCTGGTGCCATGAGTGGAGCCCTTGCTCTGCTGGCTGCCCGTGTCCCCTCTGATTTCTCCCCAGCCAAGGCTCAGCAGAGGCACCAGGGCAGCAGAGTTATCAAGAGTGACAAACCCTGCCTTCCCAGAGGAGTTCAGCTGCCACCATGCATATTTTACATCTTCCTCTGATGTAATGAGAGGTGTGAGTTCCTTTCTGATGTTACACTTTGGAGCTGGCTGCACAGATTTAGCCTTGCCTGGAGCCAGAAGATGTCCATCAATGTGAAATGTTTTATTTCGGGTGAAGTGGCAACAAATCTTTTGCAGCTGGAGAGAAGGGCTGGGTTTCCTGATGCACTCAAACCCCAGGTTGTGAAGAGAGGACTCAGTGAGCACCCTGTTAATTTTGCAGCAGTGTTTCAGGTTGATAAATATTCTGGCTTAATAAAGGGTGGTAATGAAGCCCATCAAAAGTTCCAGGATGTATTTCAGGAATTCAGAATAAAATATAAAATGTTCTGAAAGTGTCTTCAGAGGTAAAACCAAAGCACAGCTCTGCAGGAAGTTTAGCTAAACTTAGAAATACCTAGCAAAGGAAATTATGATATAAAATGGGAGTTAAAAAAGAGAGAAACTAAGAAATGCCCCAATTTTAATAAATTAGCCAAGAAAGTGATATTCCTGCTCTTTCTTTGTTATATTTACCCAGCTCTGTGTCAGAGCACACACATTATTTCTGTAAAGCTGTTACAGACTGAGATGACTGTACAGAAGCTGGAGAATGGAGGTGTAAAACCAGAGCTAGGAGGTTGCCTGTTTTATCATTTTTGCTTTCCTTTTCGAGAGGCAAATAGAGTTTTTTTTCAAATTATCCCAGAAGGAACATCATTTCAGGAGAAAAAACTAAATAAAATATTATTCCTTCTTACAGTGGGGAATAACTAGCTAAATCTTTTTTGGGGTTGTGAAATCTGATTGTAGTGAGAGGGGAAGAGTCCTTGAAAAAGCTGCTGGGATATAAGTTTATGAGGATCTGGCAACTCTCAGCCATGTACCTGGAAGACATTTGCATGCACGAAGCCTGAAGAGAAATTACAATAATCAATTGTATTGTTTTCCCCTCGCATTTCAGGATGCAATGCAACATCCAGAATACAGCAAAAAAAATCAAGTGAGGAGAAAGGGATGCCTTGTTAATTCATCTAACTAAATTCTAATTTTCAGGCCCTTTGTTTGGCTGGGGAATAGCACTGGCAGGATAGCAGCTGCTGGCAGAGAAGTTCATTTCTTTCCCAGAAGAAAAGAAATCAAAGGAGCTTTGCCCTGATCAGCTGGCCCAGGCTGCTGGATCAATGGTTGGCAATTTGCAGGGCTGTGCTGTAGATAAGGCTGTCACATTTTGGCAGTCTCATCACTACCAGGCAGCCACATAATAGCTGATGGGTCCCTTTCAGCTAAAGATGAGCAGAAGATAGAAAACTGAAGAGAGAGGGGAGTGAAAGGGGGATGGAGGAGGAAGGGAAGGTGACAAATCCCTCACTTCGGGGCTGTGCTCCTTTGGTCTCCATTTAAATGTGTGTTTGTGTTGCTGTTAATTCTCACAGTTCTCATCTCGTGGAGCTGCTCATCGGTGTAATTCTTGGGTTTATGCTTTGTCCTTGAGGAAATGAACAGATGTTTGCTGAAAAGCAGTGCCTCTCCCAAAGTCCCTGAGCCCGAAAGAGCAGGTTTGAGAGAGTCAGGATCTGCTTCAAGATGTCAAAACCCTGCCTGGTTTCCATCTAAGGACTGTAGCCTCTCGATTCAGTGTAAATGTGACATTGAATGTGGTTTTCTTGAAAAAAAAGAAAGTGGACTTTTGGCCAGATCTCCTCCTGGTCCATTATTTATTGAAGCTTAGCTCGGTGGGGCTTGGGGGTTTCTCTAGCAAAGCTCCTGCCCTGGGGAAGGCAAGCAGGTAGAGAAGTGAGAAGAACAGGGGAAAAAAAAAGTGCTTAAGTAGCAGCTGAATTATTTTCAGATATTTCTGGGTTTAGGAAAATTGGGAAAAATAGCAGTTTCCTCTGAATTCTGCTGCTTTCCATTTATTTAATGGTGCACTGCAGGTTGTAAGGGAATCTGTTAGAGGCTGGATGGCAGCACAATGAAAAGGTGAGGGGATCATTACCTTAATACTGATAAAGCTGCTAAATATGCTCAGGGAGATGTAGACATTTCCAAAAGCCTGAGAACACAGAGAATAAAGGATTCATTAATAAAAAAGTGCCCTGCTGTTCTTAATCATCTTCAATCTTGAGTTTGTATTAGGTGTTCCTGACTATAGAGAATGTTCCCTAATTCAAATTTCTGGTGTTCTACAACCTTCCAGCATCGATTATATCCAGTGTAGGAAATACATTTTTTTTTTTAATTTTATTTTTCTCTTTATTCAGATTTCCAGATTTTACCTATTAAGAGGGGAAAAAATGTCTATTTTCTTTGAAAAGGAAAAAAAGTAATTTTTTATTTTTCTCACAAAAGCAATTTTTGAGGTTTTTTTTTGTTTGTTTTGTTTTTTTTGTTGTTTTTTTTTTTTATCAGTGCAATTGAATATGACTCATTTTGGAAATTTCTGTACAAATTATTTCTTCTGTTTAGTCCTTCACTCTCTGTTGTGAATAGAGGAAAGCAACTCCTTTTGATCCATTGCAGAGAAGCTGATGAAACTCTCTGTATCAGCAGCGAGGTAGAAGAACCCTCCCTAAAGTCCAAAAGGATTTGGGAGGTAGTCAGCCAAGTCTTTCAGACTATTTTCCAACTTGATTTTAGTCAATTCTTATGGTGCATTGCACCACTTCGTTGTGACTTGATGTCAGAAATACTAAAAAAAAAAAAAAAAAAAAAAAAAAGAGACAGAGGGGGATGGGACTTTATTGGTATTCTGGGGAATTAAAGACCACTACCACAGTGGCAGCTGACATGGATTGTTTATTTAATTCTTTCAATTTGTTCACTTTAATGAAACACCAAAAGATTTGAGAGAGCAGTAATTAACAAGACGGAGCCTGTCTAATGAAACCAGTACAGGAGGATATTTGTTTCAAGGATCAATAAAAGACTGGGAGTGAGGATCATACTGGCATCACTCAGGAAAACAAATCACCTCATGCCAATCAATTGTCATGCTGCACATGCATGAA
Organism: Sitta carolinensis; assembly: GCA_032173965.1. Lineage (NCBI taxonomy): Eukaryota > Metazoa > Chordata > Aves > Passeriformes > Sittidae > Sitta > Sitta carolinensis. Next base: position 2,504,553 of record CM063286.1, on the reverse strand, counting down.
TCTGTGTGGAGCATTTTAAATATTGCATCAGTGGAAAGACAAGCTCGGTGAATTTGGAGGTATCTCCTACTTAATTTGTTGGTCTGTCAGGTACTATAATTATACTCAGAGCATTCTTCTTCTGGGCCTTCAATAGTCATTACTAAGCAAGTCTGGTGACATAATCTAATTAGAGCATGGCTCAGATCTCACCGAGCCATTCTGGGGGGGGGGTCTGTATTCCACACTTCTTGTTTCAGGAAAACAACACAGCCTGCCTTCCCAGAAAGAGAGAAAACAGAGCAGCTGAGAGAAAAGGCTCCTTCTCTGACAACCCTCTTGGCCCTCCAGAGACAGCAGTTGGGCTCCCCGTTGCCACCAGTTGACTTAGCAATTAATAATGCAGCAATTAGCAGTGAGTTTCCAGCTCTCGGTGCACGAGGCAGGGTTTTATTTGTACAGCAATGTTACTGACAAAAGCAGGGTGGAAGGGAATCAGCAGTGCAGAAGTGGTGTCTGAAAAGAGAGGATCAGTTTGGTTGTGGGAAGAATGGGGTTAGTGCTACAGGAAGGTAAATATAATAAATAGTGCTACGTGAGATTGTGAGAAACAATTTTGGACCTGACGTGAAATTGAAATTTCCTTCTAAAGAAATAAATTTGAAATTACGTGCTTGAAAGAACAGAACTCGGAATATTTTTAACTGGAGGATGCAAATTATAGAGAAATGTTAAGGAAATGGATTAAACTGCTGCCTGTAATTGAGAATGAGATTGGAGAGAAGATACAGGTGACCTCCTTGGAACATCACCTATAGAACATCACCTATAGGGAATTCAGAGCCCTAATAAGGTTTGGTTTGGGGATTTTTTGGGTTGTTTTTGTGGGGTTTTTTTGTGGTTTTTTTTTTTTTAAAGAAGAAGGTATAGAGATAATTCTTTGAAAAAGAACATCCCACACTTAAGCTCAGCCTTTGAGCAGTGGAGGAGTCCCAGAGCCAAGGCAGAGCTGAAATGAAAATAACCAACGGAATGTTCATGTGGAGATTGGAGCTGCAGAGAATTGTGTGCAGGATGCAGGGAGATTGTCAATGAGATTCATTTGGGTGGCTGGAGGAGGTTCAAAAGCTTGACTTTTTTTGATCCTTGTAGATGCAAAGATGAATGACAGTTTTGCTGCAGTTCTTGGTATATTTCCAGGAATTTTGTTCCAATGCACTTTTTTCACTTTTTATTCTTGTCTGGAAAACAATTAGAAGATAAATGTTACAACTCTGTCTGATGTAATCCTAGTTAGGTAGTCAGAAAAAAAACTCATTTTGATTATGGAAACACATTTTCAGCACAAAGTCAGAAATTTAAACCATCGTGTAAATCTTATTGGCCTTGTTGAGTCCAGCTGCAGGAATCCTACTCAGCACTTGCATTTGTAATTGACTGGCAGCCAGAGCTGAGCTGTAGCTCTGAAACTTCCCGACCCTCATGAAGTGGCAAAGAGCTCTGGCTGGCTTTATTCCTGGGACCCCCAACACAGGAATTGCCTTGAGAAAGTGGAATTTGTGTGGAATACTCAACCAAGCAGCAGCCACAAACGGGAGGGGGATGCAGTAGCCAGAGAGTAATTGCACTTTGGTCAAAGTACCAAAGACAAGATGATCCAGAAGTCACACAAGGTGACAAGATTTATAGGCTGGAAGCTGCAGCAGATTGATGAGAGGAAATTGTGTTTAGCCATTGCAAATAGTGGGTTCATGTATCAGGATATTGCCCCATCAAATTGTTGGAAGGTACATGGAATAGCAACAGCAAGAGGAGATATCTTCAGTGACAACTTAGAAATGTTATTTCTTGGTATTTCATCTGTGTATAGACATGTTGATAGTGTGTTTTTTAAAAAAAAATATTTGTGATAACACAATATCTGTCGTGACAGCAAGTGAATGGGTTGTGGGAGGGTATGAGACAAGAATGGGCTCAGTTTGCTGCCTTTCCTTTGTGTGGCAGGAGAATTAAATTGGGGTAAGGGAAGACCTTGCATAGGGAAGCATTCATTCAGATCCTTCAACAGATTTCAGCTGTAAAAAAGAAAACAGCATCTTCCCACCACCACCAAATTGGGAGCAGAAATATTGCAAAGAATAAGGGCTCTCTGTGAATATGTCAAAAATCTAGATTTCATTAATCAAAATGAGATGCAAAACATCTCAGTCATTCAGCTGGAGAGTCTCTAAACACAGCTACTTAGGATTCAACCTCAGCTCTTCTACACTGTCTACTGGCTGCTGCTCCTTGTCAGTTAAACACATCATTTGTGGGGAGTTTTAAAATTCCCAAGTAAAACAATTGGAAACCTGAATTGTACAAGACATGACTGGTAAAAAGCACATTTTTTTGCAGTAGCCAAAATATGAATCATGGAAAGAAGTGCTGCTGACAGGAAGAAAATTGAAATCTTTGAGGTGCAGTGCTGGCAAAATTTCAGAAAAGTAGACAAAGGCTCACAGCAAATTTATGTGTTTGCTCATGACAGCCATCGGGATGATCATTATCTAAAAGATATAATTAAATGAAAGCAGTGCTGGAAGGTCATGGTAATAGAGGACAACCATGGTCACAGGGATAAAAGATAATCCGGGGGGTTGGATCCTGATGCTCAAAGCTATCAGTCACTAGAGACAGCTCCTAAAATTCTGTTGCATGGAGGCTGGAACTGAGTTTGTTTTGTTTTGTTTTGTTTGGGGTTGGTTGGGTGGGGATTTTTTTTTCTTTTTTTTTTTTTTTTTATTTTGGCTTTCCTTGCATTTATTTTAACACTGTAAACCTGATAATATCATTATGCTACTTCTGGAAGGGGAATTGATCCTCCTCCCCAAAGTTTGACAGGTGCTGCCTTGGGAGGTTAATGCTGCTAAGCTGCTCGGGTTCCAGGCTGTTTTCAGAGCTGTGGTTTTGCTTTTAGAACCCCACAACCCCTGCTGAATGCACCTCCCAGCAAAGCTTTGTGGGGAGCACAGGTTCTCTGCACGTCACCCTGCAGGACTGAGAGTGACTCTTCTTTAGGGTGAAAGAGCTTTCTCTGCAATAAGAAAAAAACCCAAATATATTCCTTTCCTGCTTCCATGAAGACTTCCCTGATTTTTATGTAAGTGTTGGTTGGTTGGTTTCTTAAAGTCTACTGAGTTCATAAGCGAGTCTCCTTTATCTGATATTCTTTCCCTTCATATTTTGCTATTTTTCTTTAAAATCATCAGCACATGCTCTTAATATGATCAAGTACATTTTCAACATAGAGAAATAAAGCAAAAAAAAAAAAAAACCCATTCAATTTGCATGGAGTGGTAGAGCAGATCAGTGCTCAGGCTCTTGTGTTCTGCTTTCATGTACAGTCAATAAATAAATTAAGGTGCATGACTTATCAGTAGCAATGAGAAGGTTGAATTAAGTTACATTATATTTTAAAGTGCATTTCTCTTTTAAAATGCTCTAGGATATTGCTGTAAATATTCTATACGAAAGCATGCATCAAAATTTGATGTTCTTCTGGGGAGGTCAAATTACAGGTCGACATGAGCTGGAATTCAGAAGATACTCAGCTTTTCTTTAGTGCAAAGGGGCACATCAGACTCATTAAATTCACCCAAATTTTCCCTTATTTTTAATATTCCCTTCTTCCTTTCTTTCTTTTCGAGTGTGTACCTGCTAGACTGTATTAATTACCCTGAAACAACAGACGTAAATCAAACATCCCAACTGATTTCATCCCTAATGTATCTCAGAACACTAATTATTAGCAGAAATTAGCAGAAGCTGCACATGAATAGGCATGCAATGAGTGAAAAAGCAAAGGCTCAGTCCTCGTGGTGCAAGTTGTCCTTACCAGCCTGTGGGTATGTCTGAGTCTTTTCCTAAAGAAATCAGAAATATGAGTAGCTTTGGAGCGGCTTAAGATGCTGAAAGAACAAAATTTCATCTTCTCCTCCCTTTAATCTCTCTCTGGTTTTTTTGTACATCTGTCTGTTTTACCCTAGGAGTCTGTCCTTATTGCTGAGGGCTTATGCTTGAGATTTTAGCCAGCTCTTATCCACAGTCCTATCATTTATGCTGGTGAAATGTGTTATTCACAACACCAGTAGTGTCTAAATATCTATTACATATATAAAAGCAGTGCAAGGCAAAAATGGCTTGGGTTTATGGTGTATCAATATTCATGGCAATTGTAATCATTGTAGCAGTTGTAAAGAGAAAAGAAATGGGGCACCTATTAAACAGACAAAATATCAAGCATCTGAATTGTGAAAATGATTTAGCATCTAATCTAAGTCAATCTGTGCAGATACTGCTGGAAAGGCTTAGGGCTATTCCATCCTAAAAATTTTTGCAAGTAGTTACTGTTACTTGTATTTATTTATTTAGAAAATGCTGGGTTCCTTGCATTTGAAAGATGCAGGGAATTAAAAATGGGCTCTTTCTTTGCCCCTTTGTACGTGCAGAAGAACCAACGTGGGCACAAATTGTTGTGTCACACAAATTGGGAGTGTGGCTGTCTCATTTTCTCCCTCCTGCTTTGAAACTGT